>JASJET010000055.1:6832500-8117500 GCA_034092305.1 Diaprepes abbreviatus | reverse complement strand
TAAGGATAATTAATTGACATGGCCCACTTATTTTAAGAGAAACACTCCTCTGTTTCCAATTTTTTTCTTCTAATTTGTCTTTATTAATGATCTCACGTTCTCCATAATTAATTTTACCGACCTGTCACCTTTTTACTTAATTTTTGAAGAAAAATTATTCGAGTATACTTTAGCCAAACACTGCCAGTGCCCTTTTTACTTGCTGCCAAAATAATGGCTTTTTTTGCTCTAAGGAGAGGATTAAGATCTATTGTTTCGGAAGTATGGAGCTTTTTTGTTTACTTAAGCACAGGTTAATCCAGATTAAACAAAAAGCGAATTGAATCGAAAATGTTTTTTGTATAACTAGTTAGAAGGCAATAAAATTTTTTAATAAATCATCCATATTACTCAGTTTTTTAAATTATACCGACATAAAAAATATGCAGTAAAAAGTAGATAAAATTTGGATAAAAAAATTGAACGAATTTCTAAAAATGTGCTAAAAAGTGAAAAATAACTATAAATTTTTATATGAAATTGAACTTTTTGAAGTCGGCTTCAAACTAATACCTGACAAAATGTGATTTGCATAAACAGATTAAAATTAGTATACTTCAACGTGGCAAAAAAGTACCCATTTTATCCAAGGTTGTAAATCACCCTAAAATGAACCACTAAAAATTCTTTGGTTGTTAGAGTTTTCCAAATACCAGTAAAATTGTGTCAAACAAATATTTAGTCTGTCATAGTAAATCCACTATCTTAAATTTCAAATTAATTTTAGATTGGTAATATAGGCCCTAAAATCTTCCAATATCGATGTTTAAAGAATCTGAGATGTAAATTTCTTAGCTCGGTATATTTTATACTGCATATTCAGTTTGTCTACACTTCAAGAACTCCACAATATCAATTTTCAATATTTAAAGAACCTGAGATGTAACTTTCTTAGCTCGATATATTTTATACTGCATACTGAGTTTGTATACGCCTCAAAAACACCACAATATCAATTTTAGATTAAATCGAAATATGTAAAATTCTGTTCCTCATATTGTATCTTATCAACCTAATAGTTGTAAAAAATTAACTTCATATTCGTAATACACGACCCCGAAAATTCCCCCATACCAATTTTGAAGAAAATCAAACAAAATTAATTTTTTTGGCCTCCATAATGTTAGCGCCCTCTTGGATATTATTGCACCAATTTCGTCCAAAAAAATATGGAACCACCTGCAACTTCCTGAACATAACGTAAAAAATTTCATTTCAAATCAGGGCCGCCGTTCCGAAGTAATCGGTGTACATACAAAAGAAACTACATACTCGACGAATTCAGAACCTCCTTCTTTTAGAAGTCGGTTAAAAATAAATTAACAACTGTTTAATTTTGTAATTATATATTAATTTATTTATTTATTTGAAGATAGCACTGCAGTACCTGACAGTAAATTAATTCTAAGTGGTGCTCGTCATTATTCTATTTTTTTTTTAAGTTTTTAATATGTATCCATTTTGATTTGCCATTGTTCAGAGTGTATTTGTGTAGTTTGCAGACTCTAGACTGCCATTCCATGTAGTTTGTATTTTATATATATTTTTTTAAATATGTGTGTATTCCGCAAATCTTGGTTATCTTCTTCTTCTTTTTTTAGTTTAGGCATAAAATACCTGTTTTTTTCGTCCTTCAATTGTCGCTGCATCTCTTTCGAGGTCGCTTTAAACTTCTGAGATCTAAGGGTGATTTCTCAAGTACTATCCTAACAATTCTCGAATCGTCCATGCGACTGATGTGGTTGCTCTATTCCATGTTTCTCTTCAATATCCAGTGGTTTACATAATCGACTTCACACAGTTCTCTGATATTTTCGCTTCGCTCTCAGTTCATTAGCTTTTTTTCCAGCTATCTTCCATAGTACCTTCTATCTATCTATCTATCTATCTATCTAATGAGCCTCAATCATCTATTTTTGAACATAGCCTACCCTTGTTTTCTCCATTGTTCTCTATCTTGAACGGTTTGTATCCATCTTTGTCCGCCTTGCCTTTTTAAGTCGTCTGTCCATCTCATTTGTGGTCTTCCTCTTCTTCGTTTGTGTTGTCAAGGTCTCCATCTAAGATTATTTTGTTTCATCTATTATCTTTCTGTCTTAAAGTATGACCGGAAGCTTGGCTACTTGTGTCGAGACATCGCTTACTTTTGTTTTGTCTCGTATCCAGGTGTTCTTCTTTTTATCTATAAGTCTGATACTTATCATTTGTCTTTCCATTGCTCTTTGGGTTTTGGCAATTCTATCTATATTCTCTTTGGTAAATGTCCATGTTTGGGATACATATTGTTATCAAAACTATATCATCTGCATATCTTAGGTGATTCAATAGCTCTCCGTTTATGTTCATCCTATACTAATTCCATTGTAATTTTTTAAAGACATTCTCTAGAGCTTGGTTGAATAGTTTCGGTGACCCTGTGTTTGCTTGCCTGACCCCTCTTCCTGTTTTTATTGGTTTGGTACTGTGTTCTTTCGTTATTTTGATAGTGATCTTTGCATTGTGCATATATATATATATATATATATATATATATATATATATATATATATATATATATACCATAGTACCTTCACTTCCGTTTTTTTCCATCATCTACTGAATTGTGTCAGGTCGTGTTTCTACAGTGTATGCCATTATTGGCATTATCGTGATCTTATAGATTTTGGCCTTCGTTTCCACTCTGATATGTTTATTTCTCCAAATGGTGATATTTAGGCATGATGTTATCCTAGCTGCTTTGTTAGTTTTTTTCTCTAACCTCTGCTTCGACGTCTCCATAGCCGCATATTTCTACTTCCAGATACTTAAATTTCATCTCCTATTGAATAATTTTCCCGTAGACCCCAAGCTTACACCCTATCAGTGATTTTGAGTTGGTCATGTATTTTGTCTTAGAAGCAGATATTAAGAGATTTTGCTGTTGTTAAATGCTTGCAGTAGTCTTCGTAGGTCGCCTTCATTTTCTGCCACCAGTACATCGTCATCGGCGTAACATCGTCATCTGGCGGTCAGCCAGCAGTATCCTCTCAATTTTACTACTGTCATTATTATCTGATCCATGATAACATTAAATGAGTCCCTTTGTTTAATTCCTTTACCAACTAGAATCGGATCTGTAAGTTCTGTTGATCTTAGCTTGAACTTGGTTGTCAAAATATATATTTTCGATAATTTTAATTAGGTTGTATGGGATTTGCCTATTATAGAGAAGTTGTAATCTAACATATCTCTAAGCTGGACGCGGGCGAAGGCTTTTTTCAAGTCTATAAAACATATATATGCTGGCTTGTTGTATTGTATCGATATTTTCATTATTTGTCTTAACACAAAAACCGCCTCGGTACACGACCTTCCCGATCTGAATCCCTATTAATTTTATTTGTTATAACCTTCGTTGTTAGCTTTAGGGTTGTATTAAGCAAATTTATTCCCCTGTAATTTGTTGAAAGTTCTTTTATCGCCCTTTTTGAACGTAAGGATTGCAGTACTAGTTCGCCACTCATCTGGGATTCTATGATGGAAAAGAATTTTACGGATTAGAATTGTTACTTGTGTTGTAAGGCTCTGTCCATCATATCTGAGCAGTCCATTTATAATGTCATCTGGACTAGGGCTTTTTCTATTTTTAGGTTGGAGAGTGATAGTCATACGTTGAGTGCTTCTATTACTATAATCTCATTATTTGGTATTTCAGGCTTTTTATTAATCGACTTCTAAAAGAAGGAGGTTCTCAATTCGTCAAGTATGTATGTTTTTTTTTATGTATGTATACGATTACTCCTGAACGGCGGCACCGATTTGAATGAAATTTTTTACGTTATGTTCAGAAAGTTGCTGCGGTGAACCCATATTTTTTTGGGCGAAATTGGTGCAGTAATATCCAAAAAGGCGCTGACAATATGGGGACCAAAAAAATTAATTTTGGTTGATTTTCTCCAAAATTGGAATGGGGGAATTTTTGGGGTCGTACACAACGAATCTGAAATTATTTTTAAAAAATTCAATATGGCGGATCCAATATGACGGACAAAAAGAATTAATTTTGCCTGATTTTCTCCAAAATTGGTATGGAGGAGTTTTCGGGGTCACACATAATGCATCCAAAATATTTTTTAAAAATTCAATATGACGGATCCAGTATGGCGGACGAATAAATCAATTTTGTCCAATTTTCTTCAAAATTATTACGGGGGAGTTTTCAGGGTCGCACATAACGAATTTGAAATTATTTTTGAAAAATTCAATATGACGGAGCGAAGATGGCGGGTAAAAGATTCTACATCTACCGATTTTGTCTAAAATTAGATTTAGATTAGATTAAGACTTAAAATAATTTTTTTGAAATTCAATATAGCGAATACAATATGGTGGGTTGAAAATTTTACTTTATTCGCATTTTTTCAGATTTGATATTAGAGAGTCGTGTATTACGAATATGAAATTAATTTTAGGTTGATAAAATACATTATGAGGGACAGAAAATTTTACAGATTCCTATTTGGTCTGAAATTGATATTGTGGGGTTCTTGAGGCGTATACAAACTCAATATGCAGTATAAAATATATCGAGCTAAGAAATTTACATCTCAGGTTCCTGAAACATCGATATTGGAAGGTTTTGGGGCCTATATTACCAATCTAAAATTAATTTGAAATTTAAGATATGGGATTTACTATGACAGACTAAATATTTGTTTGACACAATTTTACTGGTATTTAGAATACCTTAGAACCAAATTCTCGATTAGTACTTAGTTCAAATAATTTATGGACATCATAATGCATTTTAAAACTAAAAATAGAAAAATAAAATTTTTATAAAAAAATTGAACCGACTTCTAAAAGTGCTCTAAAAAGAGAATAATAACTAGAAATTTTTATATGAAATTGAACTTTTTGCAGTCTGCCCCAAATTATTTCTAAATGAAATAAATAACTGCTAATATATAAAAATTATGGTGAGAAAGCAATTACAAATAAAGTATTTTTAATCTATTTATGCAAATCACATTTTGTCAGGTATTAGTTTGGTGCCGACTTCAAAAAGTTCAATTTCATATAAAATTTATAGTTATTTTTCACTTTTTAGCGCACTTTTAGAAGTCGGTTCAATTTTTTTATAAAAATTTTATTTCGATTATATTATTATCGGCTTTATATAAATCTATGAGATATTCAACCCATGTTTTTTATGCTGATACCTTGTATTTGTTTACGGTTTTCTTTGAGATCTTAAAGATCAAATAATATTAAAAATAGATTTGCATAATATATAAAAAAAAATCCCATCAATTCCTCAAATAACGTATAAAATAGGTTTCAGTCAACAAAAATATTTTATTTGGTTGTGACAGGGCTCCCACCAATCTTTTTAGCTTGACTGATTCGAAATGAGATTGATATATACGTAGGTTAAATAAGAGTATTAGGCCATTGACAGATATTTGGGAAAACCAATTTGGTTCTGTAATATATTTGAAAAATGGAAATATAGAAATGAAACATAGTATATTTTCTAATAATAAAACTATTTTATTTATTAGCTTAACAATAAATTAATAATTCTAAGATTTTTTAAGAAATTTATCTTCAAGATCATAAAAAAATTAAATTCGTTTTTCTTCGGGTACAATGTCAAGAAAATTATGAATAAAGAAAAGCTAAAATGCTACTCTATATATTTTATTAATAATTTCGAACAGGTTTTAAGGTGGTATTAAATAAATTTTATCATTTAAAAAAAACAATAAAGGACACCATCCAGTTTTACCACTGCGCCTGTCGACTTCTACAATTTTTCTTCACATATTTTACTTATCTGGTCTAACTTTTAACCTAGTTAAAATTACCACTAAGCTTTATAATCCACTAGCATAGTCGAACTTTAGAAATTATCTTAATTGATTGAAACAGTTTTAATTTCAAGCAATATATATATATATATATATATATATATATATATATATATATATATATATATATATATATATATATGAAGTAGAATGCAAATGCAAACTTCGCTCCATCATATCCTTTCCGTGTTAGAGGTTGCACAGTTTGAATAAATTTCTACAAAACACAATTTATTCTATTCCACCACCATCGAGATGATAGTCTACCTGTACCACCACACTGAGAAGAAAGTCAAAACTTACCCTCCCTGCTGTAGTGATACGGCAGAGGTACATGTTTCGTTTGTGCAAAGGACAGATCGGAAGGAAGTATGCAACACTGAATGCCGCTTCGCCTACCTCCCGCCGGATGGCATATATATGTTTATGCGGCATTCACGGATTCCTCCGTGTGAGATGCCATAGCAGTGGTTATATCCACATTATGCTGTTGTTGTGCTGAAATCACATTCAGCAATAGTAACCAACAATTTCCATACAATAATAACGGTTTTATTCCGACTATCCTTCTAGTAATGTACTCGAAAGTGTAGTTTTTGTCTTGTTTTTTTGAAGTATTTCATCTTTCAATACAAAATCATTAAACAAAGGTAGTGTCAGTTTAAAAAAGGGTGGAAATGATTCAATTGTTTTATAAACATATCGCATGTGCTACGAGAAGAGCTGGTCTATTCACTCAACAACATCCCGATAAGTACGTCCAACGTTGGAGTTAATAACAGAATTCCTAGAAATGGGATCTGTGACCAATCAAGCTGAGCAGTGAACGTGCTATGTAGGTAGCGATTCTGGTGTTGTATATCCTACGTTAAGTACACGACAGTTGGTATGAGTCGCAACAGTGTACAACGAATTTTAAAATATAAGTTACATCCATAAAATATTCAACGTGACCAAGAATAGCACACAGAGGAGTTTGTCCGCCGGTTCCCATTTCTATAAAGCCGTGAGTGCATGGGCGAGGCACAATCCTATTTTCCTTTTTAACATTTGTTTTTCTGATGAGTGCTCTTTTTCTTAAATGGCTTGATTAACCGCCATAACTGTCGCCTCTGGACAAACTCACAGCCAAGGATATTTCGCAAAGTGCATACACAATATCCTGAAAATATAAACGTTTGGGCTGGTATTTATGGGTCTTTTTTTATTACAGATAACTTAACTGCATTTGGGATTGCTGCAAGAAGCAAATGATCCAGCTATAACAACGAGTAGCGAGAATTCTTGGACCCGACATACCCGGGTCATTGTATTAGTCAGAGAGGAACCATAGAATTTGATCCCCAGATCTAAGTCCCCATGGATTTCTTTTTGTGGGAAGACTTTAAAAACAAAATTAGGTCACTCTACTGATTTTTCTGCCGCAAAGTCACACTTCAAATGCTTACAGAATATATTATAACGTTTTCAGCAAAATCTGTCTTATTATATGGAAGTAGATGGTCAACAATTTCAACATAAAATTTGTCTTCAGTAATTTTGTAAAGAATTCATTACACTTAAAAAATGACCCACAGTTGTTAAAGAATCAAAAGAGCATTCCAATATTGTGTAAATATGACCACCCATTAAATTTTGGAGGGGATGTATACCTGCGTAGAAGGTTGCAGCTAGAACAATTTAAAGCTATATATATATATATATATATATATATATATATATATATATATATATATATGTATGTATAATATAACAATTTCTTGGTCTATGTATTTGAAAAAGTTCTTTTATTCTCCTTATGATTGTTAGGAAAAGGGATAGACAGTATATTCCCTACCAATTTCACTCTGGTTCTCTCTCCATACTAGCTTCGACCACCTAATGATCTCATCAGTGCGGCTGGAATGAACCAAAAGCAAAATGCACCAAAAAAAACTGTTTACTTAAAATCCTCATTTTGTGAAGACAGAACCAGAGTAGAATTCGCAGAAAATATACTGTCTGTCCCCTTTCTTAACAGATAAATAAAACAACTTTTTCATATATATATATATATATATATATATATATATATATATATATATATATATATATATATATATATACCTAACTTTTGTACTTAAAATTAAGAAAAATATTTTGTACCACACCTTTTAGCAGCAGGTGTTTTAGACCAAATCGTTAGGCAGGTGTATACTCATATATTTGGTGATTTTCTGATTAACTTTTGTCTGTACCGTGTTAAATATCTAAGATACATATTTAGTCTAGCCTGGTACGGAAAATTAGTCACAAATTTTTTTTGATCTTTTTTAGAATATTATACTGACCATTAAAGATAAAATTTCTAGTCAAAAATATAGCTAGGTATGGTTAAAATAAACAAATTATTTTTCAATTTATGAGCCTTTTATTGCAAACTGCGCAATCTTATACCACCCTACCCAACATATATATCCTAAGATTCTTACGCCAATGATTGCCCTTTAACCCATGTATAGTTTGCATGGGATTATAATTATATTCAACCAAATAACAACAAAACTCTTAAAAAAAACTTGATTTGATTATACCACCATCTTTCAGCAGGTGTTCGTCTTGTTCCCATCAGCAGGTGCATCGTGCTTGTCTTCATGATTTACCACTTAATTTTTTCCTCGGGCTATTAAATAACAAAAGTCATGCCAGGCAATAAGATACCAGTATTTATTGCAGCTTTTGAACACAAAATTACCCCGACTGGTTACTTTTAAATGCTAGATAAAATTAAGAAAACGGGTTCTTAATTGGAGGACAATTATGTTTAAGTACCTGAGGGTACTATGGAGCCACTATTTGTCGACAATTTTATAAGCTGTAACTTTTATCATTATCCTAATAATTCTAAACAATCATATATTTTTTAAATAAACTGGTTCTATAAAAATGTAATATGTTGGAAAGTTTTCTTGTTTAAGAGGCCTATAAAATAAATTGGCATTAATTAATTTAATTTTTGAACATCTTGTTTGACTGATTTTCGAACTAAAATTAAGTAGCTATTTATGACTGGGAAAGTCTAAAGCTACGTCCAGATTCTTAAAAATTGGACCATTCTATCCACTTATCGGTTTTCTTTTCAGACATTGAAGAAATTTGCTTCGCAACATTGTTTTAGTGTAGACATATCACCTGGTACCGATCAAATTACGAATGAGATGCTAAAGTACGGAGGCCCCAGCCTTATCACAGAGCTCACTGTTCTATTTCAAAAAATACTCCGCACAACGTCAGTACCCAACGAATGGCGGAAAAGCATCACAATTCCGATCCACAAAAGAGGATCAAAGAAACAACCCGAAAACTACAGGGGAATCAGCCTACTGAACAGTTCAGCCAAATTATTAACCAAAATACTATCACAACGGATCGTAGACAAGTTAGGGGCGTGCGAAAAACAGCAGGGCTTCCGGAATAACCGCTCTACTATCGACGGTATATTTATTATCAGACAGCTGGTTGAAAAATCTATCGAATACGATAAACCGCTGTTCATTTATTTTGTGGACTTTACACAAGCGTTCGACCGAGTCAAACTGGAACACATAACAGAACTACTGCGAAGAAAACAAGTAGACGAAGCATTCATACGCACAATATACGAACCGAATTCCAAAAACACCATGGTAATTGAAACAAATAACACTCTAACAGAAGAAATCCCACTATCCATAGGAATAAGACAGAATGATAGCCTAAGTCCAACACTTTTCAATGTAATCATGGACAAAATCATTGATGAGGTAAAAAGCACAAATATTTGGTACCCAATGGGACACAACACCTTTCAGATTATATGCTTTGCAGACGATGTTGCCTTGATAACAGATAGCGAGGACAACTTACAAAAAATGCTTTTCCATCTCAATCGAGCAGCCAAACAGTATAATATGAAAATATCTGTGGAGAAAACCAAAGCAATGGTAATAGCAAAAGAACCGGTAAGATGCAAACTAATGGTTGATGATAAACGTATCGAACAGGTTGGGAAGTTTAAATACCAGCACATATAACAAGTAACAGGGCAGTAACGGAAGAAGTACGCACACAAGCCAACAAAGCGGCCATGATATCAGGCCAACTAAGAGACATAATCTGGAACAATAAACATATAACGGTTGAGAGCAAAGCAAGAATTTACAAGGTCTGTGTAAGACCGATACTGACCTACGGCGCAGAAACAAGAAATGAAACAACCAAGACAAAACAAATCATGAGAACCATAGAAATGAAAACGCTGAGAATAATCACGGGAACAAGTTTAAGAGATAGAATAAGAAACCCAAACATACGCGAGGACAGAGGAGTGGGTTCGAAACCGTCGTAGGCAGTGGAGAGATCACGTGGAACGAATGGACGATGACAGACTAGCAAAAACCGTGATGAGAGAGAAACCAAACACCAAACGGCCGCCTGGACGGCCCCCTAAAAGATGGAGAGACAGCCTCAAACGAGGATCGATGAGGCATTGTATAGATAACAGAACTTGGTTCTACCTAGAAGAAGAAGAAGAAGATATTTTTTACAAATTTTAGTTAGTTTAATTTTAAACTTATTATTCCACCTGGTTTTGAATGAGTCAATCTGTAATTGTATCTGATCTGTTAATAATAATGCAAAGAAAATAGGCTGTTTTTATTATTAGGCAACATTTTATCAAAATGCAAGAAGAAAAAAAATGTTATTGGATTAACATAAAAATAATTTGATGGTGTTAAATTACACTGAACAACAGCCAAAATGTATTTAAAATGAAATCGACTAAATCTTTCCATTTTTGATGTGCTAAAACCGAAACTAAACTAATCTTTTTAATATCAGTTCAAGTTTTAGAGATACGTGATGTCATGTCTCCCTATATATTAACAATGTAACCCCAAGAATTAAAAAACTTGTTCTTGAAAATTGCAACTCAGTTCTCAAATTCACTTTCTGTACAAGATACAACAAATAAACTTGTTGCGTAGTGTTAGTACATATATTATCTTTGGATAAAAGTATCTGTCATCAGAAATATTTTTTTCGTACGCATGTAAATGATTTTAAGAATTGAATAAGTAAAATTGGACTGAAAATAGCCAAAATGGACATGAAGTGGAGGAAAGCCTGTGAAGGAAAAATTAGCTGTCACATTATATTTTCTTGCTACAGGGTAGTCATTCACAAGCCTTCAATACCCTTTAATAATATAAAGTAGTATATCGCTGTTGGTTCCAGAAGTATGTAATACACTATAAAAAGAAAATGCATTAAATTTAAGGTAAATGCGCTGGAAGCAATATTTATTAAATGCGTTTAATGTAATGCATTAAATTTAATAATTTACATTAATCTAAATTAATTTATTCCGTTAAATCTAATATAACCATACATTAAATTTAAAGTTTTGATCATTAATTTTTAAAGACACTGTGTACATTAAATATACAGCCAGTGTTCATTGAATTTAAGATATGTTATCTCATATTTAATGCACCAACATTAATATGACGTCAAAAAATTCTGCGACCAGGAAAAGGTGGAAATTTTTTCCAAAGGTAGTGTATCTTCATCTGTAGACCGGTTTCGTACTCATTGGTTTCCGTCAGTAAATACGTATACCTCATCATAAGAAAATTGAGCCTTTTAAGCAACTTATATGGTACTAAATAAAAAGTTCAATACAAATAGCACTATCTCTCGGAATCTCATGCAATATACCATGGATGTTAGTGTAAATTCTTTTAATATTAAAGTACATGTGAATTAATTTTAATGTACAGAAAGCTGAAATATCTTTTCAATTACTTCATTGAAATTTAAGATACCATTTAATCAAATTTAATGTACAACGAACTGATATTTGAATGAATTGCTTTAGATTTAAAGTAAATATAAATTATCCACGATTTTAGGTACATTTGCATTAAATTTAATGTTACTTTTAACAGTTTACTTTAACTGACAATGAGTAATAAAATGTTATTTAATCATTTATGTATTTATTCTCTCCATGCCATGGGAAAACCAATTAGAAACTTCAATAAAACACAACAATAAAAACACATACATAATTGGACAACAATAAAATTGAAATTGTTATGTTAAAAAAATAGAATTTTTGTAACTATTGCATGAAATATATTAAAAAATAGTTAAAGTTCAAAATCGACCCAAAATTTGCAATAATGCCAGAGAATAATCAAAAATTTTAATTTGTTCGATATTGAAAAACAAAAATTGAATATTAGGAAATGTCTGACTTATTTTCAAAATTAGTTATCGAAACAAACTTTTTTAATTCGGTTAGTAATTTGTCGGATGAAGTAAGACTATTTGCTGTTTGTGTATTTTCTTGTTCGAAATTATTTGTATGCAAATCCTCACTGGAAAATTGTGTCGAAGATGGAAGTGATGATGTACTAGGTGAAAGAGAAGAACTGCTTACTGTACATCTCCATCTCGACGTCAAAAATTAACGGACACCTTTGATGCGTTAAAATTTCTTTTGCTACTGGATTAAATTTGTGAAGTCGACCCTCCAAATATTTTGCAAAAGTAGTTGAAAAATATTCTCTTTGCATCGACTTTTGCAAGAACTGAAAAGTTTGTTCAACTCGTGGATCTTCATTTTCTGTTATTTTTGTTCTTTTTCATCTAAGAGTGGGAGATTTTTGACGCTTTCTAAGCATTTTCAGTCACTTCTAGTGCACGCTTTGTCTTTGAAAGTACTAACGAGATTTAAAATTGTGTTTAAAATTTTCAAGTTCTTCAAATTCAGTAGCTTCAATAGCGGCTTCTTTGACCATATTATATTGAGAAAATTCAACTGTTTTACCGTAAAAAAATTTATAGTTTTAAAATAAATTTAATAGGTAACATAATTTCATTATAAAGAAACGAAAGCTTTCATGGCTTAAGTCAAGTTAATTCTTGGGTTTAGACCATGTCAAATTAGAATCCGACGTTTCGTCAACGATTACACGAGGCATCTTCAAGGATCTTTACTCTACGAGATTAGAACATTGAATGACCATCAAGGAACAACAGCACGGTATTTATATCCTACTGGTGCTCAATGAATCATAATTCAGCGTTATAATCGATTTCCATGTGTGATATAGACTGTAACCTGTATCTCTATTAATATTATTTGGATATATACGCGAGGACAGCGGGGTGGGGGATGTTGTGAAGTGGGTTCGAAACCGTCGTAGGCAGTGGAGAGATCACGTGGAACGAATGGACGATGACAGACTAGCAAAAACCGTGATGAGTGAGAAACCAAACACCAAACGGCCGCCTGGACGGCCCCCCAAAAGATGGAGAGACAGCTGGATTTCGACCTCAAACGAGGATCGATGAGGCATTGTATAGATAACAGAACTTGGTTCTACCTAGAAGAAGAAGAAGAAGAAGAAGAAGAAGAAGAAGAAGAAGAAGGATATTTACAAATTTCTATTAATTCTCTGATTTACGTTTACAGAAACCACACGCTAATGCTTACACCTTAGTTTCTTTTACATAAAAGGTGTGACCTGTGTAATGCTGGTGCTCAGCTACTGTAAATTATATAATTTATTTATTTTTAATACACCTTTCATGTTGCTTTATCCCAGTGAATATAGACCGTCCTGTTTCACCAACATATAATTTACCACAAGAGCAAGGTATCTTATAAACGCCTTCTGCGTGCAATGGTAATCAGTCCTTTGGTGACTTCAAGTATAGTCCAATTTTCTTACATGTATTGAAAATTATCCGAATGTTTGATTTTTAGAGCAATGTGGCAATCTTGTCGGTGATTCCCTGTATTAAGGCGAGACAACATAGTCCATAGATGGTATATTTATGACATTTTGTTTATGCTTTTACACCAGAACCCAAAAAACTCACATAAATCTCTCCAAAAGATTCCCCAGTCACAATCAGAGTTCAAGAATAGACTGCTGGCAGTGCCAGCGGATCAATGTCAACAAATCTGGAACATGGTTCAAGGCATTCAGAAAAGCCAGTAAGTGAGTCTGTCACAGTTTCTGAATAAATATTTTGTATTGAACACACACCGAATTTCAAACTCAAACCCTGAAATATTTCCGGAGAAGAGATCTAGTAAGAACATGATTAGCAGTGGTTTACAAACGGACGTCGGCACACTCTTGACATAAGAAGAACACAAATGTAAAAAAAATATATGAAAAATGTCAAAACGCTAAGAACTAGTGCCAAGAAAAACGCACAAAAAAAAACAAAATAACAAGACTGAAAACAAGAATGATAAAGACAAAAACAGTAGTAAAAATTATCCCGAGTTTTATACGATACATTAGATGAAGAGGATAAAGGGAGAGAAGAAGATAACAGTGTCGGCTGTGGAGAGAACAGAACTATACCATGTATTCCAAATATGAACAAAAGAAAGAAAAAGGAACTAAAACTCAAAAAATGCTCATTGAAAAAGGAGAAACAGCAAAATTAATTACAAACAACATTCAAAGTTTAAATAAAAATAATAATTACAATCTACAAAGATATCGTTTTATTTTAACTGAACTTTGAAAAAATTATGATCTTCTCCCCTAAACTTACCCTGATGTGACCAAAAAAATGTTTTTCAAATTCATTTTTGTCGTCGACGCAACATTTTTAAAGCTTATTTAAGTTACTCGAATAGGCCCTTTAGATTAATCAGAGATAATCACTATTTCAGATTAGAATTTAATACAATTCGATACAATTCTTACCTGTTTATCAATAAACTTATTACGAACTAGCTTCCAGTAACTATTCATTAAAAGCTATGTTTCAAATGAAGGATACGATACAATCTAAAATATCGCTTTATTATCAGAAACTGGTTATGACAAGGTAAAAAAAGAATGTCAACTAAAATACGAGACAAGAGCCTGAAATATTGACTATCCATTAATCAAATCAATCAATTTACGAAAAACTCACTCACGTTTACTTCGACGATAACAATTCATCAGTTTGGAAAACAATGCCGTGGAAAAATATCGATGACACATATTTTAAGGTGAAATATTTCCGGTTCAACAATGGATCATTTCGGGAATATTCTCCGAATATATCTATATTCTAAAACCCTCGGCATTAAATACAAGGTGAGATTGTAAAAATTTTATAACATGATATGTTAAGGGTATTTTGAAACATATTAATGTACTTTAGACAGAATGATTAATATGCATGTATTTTTTCTCATGTTTTAGTTCTGCAGAACAAAAGGTAATTGATTAATTATTTTATTTTGCTTTTTAAACATCCAATCTACTTTAAAAACTGATTAAGTGCATGTTGGATATGCATTATTTTAAGGTTCCGTAGTAGTTACTGTTACTAAATTAATTACAGCCATATGCTTGTAGAATCTTATCACAAAAAATTAGAAACCAAATTTCAGACCACCCATCAATTCCACATTCCGAGTGCTCAAAAAATGTATTATTTGAGCCGATGTGACAGCTCTCGCGTTATCATTGCTAGCTGTTAAAAAAACACATTCAAAGCTCATATTTAGCGAATAAAGGGACTAAATTAAAAATGTAATATAGAACATTTATTTGTATTTTAGAAGTCTTCCTTACTTTGCTCACAAGAGGAGGTACTCTAAATTTTTTTTTCGGTTCCGCCTTGGATCTACTTTTCATGAGTTACTGGGAAGCATTAGTCTGCAAAATTTCATT
Source organism: Diaprepes abbreviatus (assembly GCA_034092305.1). Classification (NCBI taxonomy): domain Eukaryota; kingdom Metazoa; phylum Arthropoda; class Insecta; order Coleoptera; family Curculionidae; genus Diaprepes; species Diaprepes abbreviatus. The sequence goes on along the minus strand of JASJET010000055.1, from coordinate 8,101,884 downwards.
GAAAGAAATTAAAAACTAACGAAGTTATAAGGTTGTAATATACAGATCGACGAACAAGTACCCGGACGTACGTACATGACACTATAAACACAAGAAAATTCGTATACAGGGGTGAATTCAGCCATTTTCTTTGGGGGGGGGGGGGTGATATCACAAAAGTACAGTATGGCAAGCGAAAGCAAGTTGTCGTCGGGGGGGGGGGGGGGGATGTGAGCACCATACACATTCCTAGTATAAAAGGCAAAATCGGGTCTATTTTCCTGAACTCAAAGCTCCTGGGGGGAGGGGCAATCGAAAGAAAAATAAATTGTCAACGGGAGGGAGTGCCAGCAGCATACGCATTCCTAATAAAAAAGGCAGAATCGGTTCTATTTTCCTGAACTCAAGCTTCTTGGGAAAGGGAGGGACGATCGCAAGCATACACATTACTATACTCTATTCAAAAACTAGAGTGAGTAATAAAACTGTTACCGAAACCTCCAACGTACCTGCTCCGTGCCGTAGGTAACTGAGAACTACCGTAAATCTAATTATATTTAATTATATTTAAATATTATAAGCTTTTATAAATTTACTGAGCAATAATAAAATTTCTGACAGTTCAATTTAATTTCTGTTAGTGAGCAAAGTACACCTTACAGTGTATCCTATCTTGATTGTGCTTGTTTTTATATATTATTGGAGATTAGTGAGATACCCAAAAGATATCGCTTCTACATCTATATTTATTCCAAAATTGTTAAACTAAGACATTTTTTCCTCAACGAAAAATTTTTTACGATGAATGTTTATGATACTTCAAGATATCATCATCTAGATAATAATGTTAAAAGCTCTGTTGAGATGTGTTCCAACATGACAGGAGTTGGAAAATCTACTATGTACCGAATACTGAAGGGGAAAAAACGACTGGAATTGTTAGTCCTCCCAAGCCACATTCGATCACAGACAGACCAAAGACCTCGTTGGAAGAACAGATGTAAACTGCAATAAAAGGAATTGTACATACATTTTATTATAGGAAGCAGATCCCAACCGTCGACAAAATTCTAACTAAAATCAATGAACATCGGGATTTACCTGAAATTAAAAGCACTGAGCTGTGGAAATTGCTCAGAGAACTTAATTTTTACTGAGAAAAACCAGATAAGAAATCTGTTCTTATAGATCGTCCGGAAAATGTCCATTGGAGAAGAAAATATCTCTCTCAAGTAATAGGTAGAGTTGCTAGAAATAACACGACTTACAAAATTAGTAATTTAATTGAACTTTTGAAAGATTTTTTTTTGAATAAAGTTGCTGCAGGAAATTGGGAAAAATCCATATAATAAAAGCATAACAGAAAATGTGGAAACTCGATCTCATGTCGGTAAGACTTTGATTACGAATTAGATACGTAATGTTTACCAGCGTAAACACAATTTATTATTTAAATTTTCTGTAACATATCAAAATTAATTACATTTGAATCCCTTTTTATAGTTTAATTGTAATTCTGCATATAGTTTAAGAAATAAATAAACTGGAACGTCAAATATCGTAAAAATGTTTTTAATTAATAATAAAATGACCGATAGCCCCAAAAAATTTTAATATTATATGGACGAATTTATTCTTTTATATATATTTAGCTTCTTGTATTTTTAACAATAGATATTTTGTAAGTATTTAAATTATAACTTAGAATTTCTTGAGAGAAAAAGGCTACGTTTTAGTCTGAATGTTCCTAAAACGGTTTCTATGCCAAAATTAAAAATAATAAAAATACATTTGTGATTTTTGTTAAATATGTCACAATTATTTATATTTTCTAATGTATGTGAATTATTAAGAAATCATAAGAAATAAAATAATATTATAAAAACTTTTTATTTTAAGTTTATTACCGAAATAATATTCTATGCCGTAAATATTTAGTGATAATAAACCTTCCGACGCCTATGACAAAAAATCCTTTTTAACACCTTACACATCCAAATATTTCAACTCTCTTACACAACCCAAATAGTCCATTATTATAGACAGTTATTTTTGATTATAAAATTTTTAACCCAGTCCTATGAAAAATATATGTGCCTAACAGATTTTGCCAAAGACACTGGACTAAAGAACACAGGTAGTTTGCGATGAAAAAAAAAAGGTTAAGAGTAATACTCTCTAGTTCTTGAATAAACTATAGTATAAGAGGCAAAATCGGATCTATTTTCCTAAATTCAAAGCTCTTGTGGGGGGGGGGGGAGATCGCCCCCACACTTTGAAGCCGCGCCTGTTCGTATATATGTATACAAAAACATCACCTTTTTTCTACTAGCTATAGGGTTTCCTCTTTAACTTCTTTTTTCTGCTCTTCACTAGTTTTAACTTTTTATAAAAGCTTGTAATTCGACGGGAGAGCCGAAAGTAATTACATACTATCGTCGAACAACCAACATTAACTGAACCCATTTAAAAATCCAATTCCAGGCAATGACAACATGATTGTGGTTAGAATTGTACTAAAAATCACGTATTGCCACTGCCAGTCTGTGAAAGCACTAAAAGATTTTCACGAGCTTCCCTTTGAAAAAACCGATTATCTTTTAGAGATGAATCTATTTGCATTTAAAAAATTTTACTTTTATGTTTATTATTGTTTTTTGTCAGAATTTGTTCTTACTTTTCTTCGTTTTTTCTTTTCTCCAATTTGTCTTTGTATTACTGCTCGTTTTTTGTCATATCCTCCAAAATATCGAAATAGTCGCGAGAGATTAGCGTTCTTGTATTGGTTATAATTTGATTTTCCTACAATACCCTAACAAAATATCACCTCCAGCAATTAGTCTTTAAAGCTAGCCAGACTTATGGCTTTTGTAATGACCTATCTATTGTGATACTTTAAAATTTATTCAAATGCGATGTGCAGTATAACCTGGTACTTTAATATTATGCAAAAAGTATGACCTACTTTGAAAATCAGAAATGATTTCTTTTTTCCATGGCCCAAAACCAGTTTCAAAAATTTCGTAATTATTTACTTCTACTTCTGCTTTTATCGATTTTTTTTACAAATTCAAATATAACCTTCTGATTTAAAAATGCCAGCAATTTTTCAATAAAACAAAAAGAGCTCAATTATTCATCGATATTCATTTTATTTCCTTTAAAGTAATCTCCATTGTAAGCAACACATATTCCAACGCTGTGTCCAACCTTGGAAACGTTTTTCATAGATCAATTTTGTAATCAAATTCAGCTCCGTCTGTGAATTCTCCTTTATCGCCTCATTTATCTCAAAATGCTTTCCTCGAAGTGATAACTTGAGTCATGGGAATACGAAAAGTCACAAGGAGCAATGTCGGGTGAATAGGAACAAAGATTATTATAGCTAACGCAAATAAGGAGCTTGAGAATCGGATGAGATGTGTATGCCGGTGTGCTATCGTGGTGAAGAAACAACGAATTGTTTCTAAACAGTTCTAGCCTCTTGCAACTAACATTTTCCCTCAAATCCTTTAATACGCTCATTTAATATTCCTTATTTACTGTCTGGCCTGGCGGAAGATATTCGAAGTGGACCACACCACGGTATTAATAAAAATGGTCAACAAAACCTTGACTGTGGATCGACTCTGTCGTGGTTTTTTGTATTTTGGCTCGTCAGAAAAGCGCCAGTCCGATGATAGTTGGTTAGTTTCAATGTCATATTCACAGACACATGTCTCATCACTGGTAATAATGCCGTCGATAATATTTTGTCCCAAAGAAAGCATTTCTTTAACGACATCAATTCGATGCTATTTCAACAAAATATTCAGCACTTTCGACACAAATCGCGCTGCAATTCGTCTCATGCCAAAAACATCGTGCATAACACCAAGATCGGCTGTTATTCCTCTGATGTCCATACGATGATCTGCGAGGAAAATTTTCTTAACTTTTTCGATGTTTTCATGAATCACACTGGTGGATGGACGACCCGAATGAGGCAAATCATCAACCGCAGTACGGTCCGCTTTAAACTTTTTGTACCACTCGTACGCTTGTGTTTATGACAGACATTATCGAGTCCCCTTATGCTACCATTAACATTTGCAATACTTCCACACATGATATTTTGTTAGAAACACAAAATAAACTCCTTGCTTAACTAAATTCGACATTGTGAAATTCGCAAAACACAACAAACACTGACTTGTTTACAAAGCTATCACGTACAAACCCCCGACAGATCTCGGTCAAACACGTATTTGAGCACCAGATGACAAATGTACCAACCCAGAAAAAAAAGATTTTGACAATATCTCAAGCGCGGTTTGAATAAATGGGAAATTCCGGGTACTTTTTAACAGAAAGTTATGTCATTCATATCATAACATGGGCTTGGGTTATTCTGATAAAATTCATTAAATTGTATCTACCATTAATCTAATATGACTTTTAAGCTTATTGTCCTGACATGTACTAAATAATTTTATATTGACCAAATTACAGTCTGTGACAATTAAACCAATTTAGTTAAACAAAAACGTTTAGAGCATTGATTTTCAAAGAGGTTCATATGGACCTACAGGGGTCAACTGCGACCTGCGAGGGATCCTTATCAGTGGAAAAAAATGGGGGTGCATTCGATATAAATGGGAGTCCATGAAATTGGTAAATCGTTACCAAAGTATGCGTTTCATAGATACTTAATGTACCTAACAAAGAATGTATCTATTTACTTACATAATACTTAGAAAACAAAATTAAAATATCTACTTATGTAATAAGTACATTTCATTAAATTAATCTGTAAGTAACTACTCGCTTTGTACACAAAACTTGTAATGTAATGGGATATATAGGGTCTAATATAGTTACTTTTTAAAATTACTTTCATATTATACAGGGTGTCCCAAAAGCTCCGAAAATATCAAAGTTGTGTTTTTTTAAATGGAACCCCTGTATATTATTGCATTTTTGAATTCTCCGATCAAAATAAGTACCTATTTTAATGAGGTTTATAGTACCTAAACCTAAAGGCTTTTTAAATAATTTGGATTTTGATAAAATATAACCTAATTTTACAGTAATGTACTCGAATTTTACAGTGATGTGTAACAATAAATCATATTTTATATTCCAATTATAATAAACTTGTCATATTATATAGGGTGTACAAAAATCAAAACTAATCAAATAAGAAGTTTAAGTGGCAATAACTTGATTAATTTAAATAGAACGCTATACTTTTTAACTTACCAGAAAATGTACCTTTTAAATACCTATCGAACGGTATGAGGGTGTTCTATAGCGTCGCATTTTCACAGAATATGCCAAATAATCGTTTCCTGCATCATTCTGTATTTTTTGAATAGATGTTTTAATGTAGCAAGTTGCATATGGCATTTAGAAACAGATAATTCATTTAATCTGTCATTTTAGTCTGCAAAGCCTGTTACTATAATAGCAGTATTATTTTCTGTAACTGCGAAATTTCATTTATTTAACTGAATTATTTGAATATTGTTGTGTTAGTGCTTTGTCAAAATGAAGATGTATCCAAAGGAATAGCGTATTGATATGATTTTTCCCTGGAGAATGTCATGAAAATTGCTTGTTGGCTTCTTGAGCCTATGCTCAAAGGTTTCCTGAAAGAAACCATCCTAAACCAGTCGTTTTTGTGAGATTATGAAACCAGTTTCGGGAAAGTGGGAGCGTCAGTTATAAAAAACCTGTTATAAGAAATCCTGTTACTGAGGATGAAGAAAATGTTTTTACTGAACATGATTCAGTATATATATATATATATATATATATATATATATATATATATATATATGTATATATATATATATATATATATATATATATATATATATATATATATATATATATATATATATGTATATATATATATATATATATATATATATATATATACTTTTTCTTTTTTCTTGGGTTTTTCGGTTGGGTTGGTGGAATAAAAATTAATTTATTTCCTCATATCGTACTGTTTCATATCCATAAAAACTCGTCAATATAAATATAAAATGATCGTCTGATTTATGGAAATATTTGCTTTGTAAATTTAAATGAATATAAACGGAGGGCTTAAAAACTTGTACCCGTATTTTAGATTTACTATCCAATACGACAACACTGCATCCTCTCATTTATTGCTTTTTTACTACTATTTACTATAACTAAGTTTATGAATGAGTTGGATTTAATATTTGGAAATTCCGATCTTGCGCTCTCGGCAAAAATAACAAAAAATAATTACCAAGGCGTCCATAAACGGTGAAAGTCTTGTGTTATTTAGTCAATGGTCTAAGTTTATAAGTTACCATTTTTCTTTTTCAGATCAGCAAAGGAAAAAGATCTATTCATACGCGTTTCGATTACCTAGTAGTCTCATCGGTGGGGCTGTAACGAACCAAGAAAAAAACTCTTTATATAAAATCTAAATTCCGAAATATGCAGATATTTTCAATGGTAGAGTGTAAAATATTATTTCGCTAATCGTTTACTTTAATTTTTTTATTATCAAAATATTATCACTCACGCATAAAATAATATTGTTTACTAAAAATAGTATACCCTGTTGATTCTATTTTATAATTAATTATATATAAATATATTATATTTTATGTTTTTTATTACTTTGAATATTACTACCTTTAAAAAAAAACAAGCTCAATTTCAAGAACTTCCTCGAAAAATATTTTACCCTTCCTTTTTTCAAGATAAAAGATAAGCACCCCCGTTTAAATCACGGTATCAAATAAAATATTCCTTTCACGCCTTAGCATACACTTCTTGGATCCTTCTGATAAAATTCTTTAAATTGTACCCTGGGCCGAAAGGACGTGTTAAGTGTCCTTGCCGGTTAAACAAATATATATTTTTTCTATAAACAACACTTGGGCGTCCTTTTCGGTAAGATAAAACGACTGAATAGAGTTTAAAAGAAGCGAAAATAAAAATTCTAAGAAAATATTACATTGTATATTAAATTAGTCGTTCTTTGTAAAAAGGTGCTTAAAGATTTTTTAGAGATAAGCCTCACATTCTATTTATGTAAGTAAAAATTGTTATCGCTTTTTCAATAAAAATAACTTCCTATATCAGGTACATATAGTTTCTAGGTTGAAAGAAAGTAAAACTGTTAATGAAATAAAGTCAATTAGTATTCGGTTAATAAGGTATACAACACCGACCAAATAAATATCCATGAAAACTAACTTGCTACCGAAAATATAGAATATAGTCTAGTTCACGAGTTCCATTTTACGGAAAACCTGTCCTCCAAGTCCGAAAATTATGATTAAGGTGTCATTCGATTCGTAATAGCATCTAGAAAGCTTATGAAAAATTTTGAAAAAGTATGGTGAAAATTGTAAAAGTTATAAACAAATTAGTAAAAAAAAGGTGCTTTGGTTTTTACAAATATCCCAAAAACTATTTGAGATATCTGAGATTTGAAAAAAGATCCTTAAAGAGCAGGAAATTTTCTAAAAAAAGTCCCAGCTCCCGGAACTATACCAACAATATTAATAATTTTAATGTTAGGTCGAAATTTGGCATAAAAGGGGTAGTGACACTTCCGCGCGCTTTAACCGAAACAGACACTTTAACAATAAAATATTAAAGAAAACAAAATTGGTTATTATTTAGACACATAGGTAAACAACAGATTTTCCGAACCAATTTCCTCTTGGGCGATAACTTGTGAAATGCTTCAGACAGTTGTGCCATGAAGCCTCATGAACTTCAGCTGCGGCTTCGTGGGTGGGTGGAGCAGAGGCAGCCTCCCACTTACGTAAAAAAATGCTTTTAATCATTTCCTCCCAACTGAAAACTTGTCAAATGATAGTTAACATAATTATTTGAAGATAAAAAAAAGTCAGCTGGCCGTACCGTGTTAGATTATACGGCTGGTCACACAAACATGCAAAAAAAAATTTGTTCAGCGATTTCCTTTCAGTTAAAAATTTGTCAGATGATAGTTTACATGCTATTTTGAATAAATAAAAACGTCAACTGGCTCTATGTTGGTTGTCAGCTGATGCAGTGAAGGTGTAGCATAGGAGCCAGACGTACGAAGTTACGTACGATCTTGCTATTGCGAAAATTGCAGACTCAAAGTACAGAGAAGGAATTTTTTGACATTTTATTTATCCACCTTGGAGTATTCCATATTATAATGGCATTCTTTAAAGCAGTAGGTAAATTTATTGATAACTGTGGATTGTTGATAATCATGGTGAATGCTAACGGATCCGTCAACGGATTTATTATTGGCAAACACTTTATTTTCGTATTTTTACTAAATACGAGCATCCGTACCGGTACCTAATCTTGAGTTGTATAAATTCACATTATCAAAAATATTTAATTTATATTTTGCTTTTAATCAACCAAATTACGCGCGTTATTTAGTAAAATACCTCGATAATTTGATTAAAATTGACGGGACGCATCCAGAATTACGTGAGAACTTTGAGAAGGGATCATTTGGTATAAAAAGAACAACAAACCCTTTTTCAAAACAAGCGATTGATCTCACTTTTGAGCAAACTATTAACGCTGATGCTGCGAATAAGCTGACTGAAATTTCGCATATTACCAATTTTATATCAGCTAGATAGCGATGGTGCCACAGTCATACTATTCGATACAAGAAATCTGGTCTGTATAAATTAGAAGATATTACAGCAGATCTTCAAAATAGCAGAAAAAAAAAGTACAGCACAGCTTCACAGACTCATCGATGGTATCAAGCGTAACATCAATCCGTTTGATGTTAATTTAGATAAAGATTGTTTATACAACATTTCCACTGGCGAAGTTGCACCTGAAGCCGTTGAAAATTTTTTGCTTAATGTTGAAGAAGAGGGTAAGAAACAAAGAGAAGATTTCATTGAAAGTTGCATAAACGACCCGAAAAACGTCGATCAGGCAATTTTCAAGACAAAATGCCAAACATTTGCAGAAATGATCAGCAAGAAAAAAGTAACTGTTGCCCGAAAAGAGATGGAATTGCAAATGCAGACAACTGCTTTATATTTCTTAAAAAAAAAAGAACCCGATTTGGACAAAGTCCTTGCGTACCCATAGAGCCAGCTGACGTTTTTATTTACTCAAAGTAGCATGTAAACTATCATCTGACAAATTTTTAACTGAGAGGAAATCACTGAACAAGTTTTTTTTGCATGTTCGTGTGACCAGCTGACGTATAAACACCATGGTACAGCCAACAGACTTTTTTTTATCTTCAAATGATTGTGTTAACTATCATTTGACAAGTTTTCAGTCGGGAGAAAATGATTAAAAGCAATTTTTTTACGAGAGTGGGAGGCTGCCTCTGCTCCACCCACCCACGCAGCCGCAGCTGACGTTCATGAGGCTTCATGACACAACTGTTTGAAGCATTTCACAAGTTATCGCCCAAGAGGAAATTGGTCCGGAAAATCTGTTGATGGCTTGTATACTATAATTATCAACATCATTATCAGAATCATATTTTCTCCCCTATTACTTTCATAGTCTATGAAAGTAATATTACAATATTTCTCGATTAGATAGTCGCTTACAATATAATCATCAATTGTAGTTTATTCTGCATCTCGAAAAATAATAATGTTATCAACAAATGTTGTTATTTGTTTCATGCTATATATCGATAAATATTAATGGTACATTAAAAATCAATCTAATTTTTAATAATCCTAATTAATAGTATATGGTTGACCACTGTAACAATTTTTTTGCAATTTGAAAATCACGTAAGTACGGTAAAATTATAATTATGCATAAAATGAATTAAAGTGCAACAATTTGTTTATTGCTATGTTTAACAATAATTCGATTACAAAAATCTATAATCCTTTGTTCGAATTTGAAGCTTCCGAGTTACATTTTTTCTGTGCGCCGCAGGTTGAAAGGACTCCTCCCTCTACTACTCACTTTCTAACTGTCGGAATAGGTATAACTTTGAACTATTGCTACATCAACAATTTTGAAATATTTGAGGTGAGAACTGTTGCATACGACAGTGTGCAACAAGAGGCTCCTTTAGTTGCAGCATAAAGTTAATGCAATATATTTTTCTATTGTTTATAAACAATTGAATAAACAGCCATTTTGGCAGGTTTTTTGCAATAACTAATGATCAAATTATTCTATTTGGATGGGTCTTAGCTCATTTTGTAAGTATTTTAAATGCGCACAATTTTTGTTTGAAACTTTTTTCTGAAAAATAATAGATTTTCCTAGAATTCGAAAAAACTGTTTTTTTCACATCTTAATTGTTAAATAAAAACTTTTACCCAAAAAAGAAAATGAGATATAAGATACCACATAATCGCTATTATCATTCTGAAGATTTCTATGTCCACTAATAATAAATTTCAAAATCACCTCATATGAGGATAACTCTGCAGGTCTAATACAGCAATTTACTTTAATACAAAATACTTTTTCGTAAATCAGATAATCAGAAATTATTGTCAATCTTTTTGATTAACAACTACTCTTAAAAAATTTCAAATCTTTGGATCTATAATTTCGCAACATAAAAATATCTCCTATTTTGTAAAGCAATTTCAATGAATCACCTACACAACATCAGATAAAAAATTGATTTGTTCGACCCCGACTATCAGAATGCACGCAGTTAGGGAAATATATCTTCAGCAAACCAGTGAACTCCGACCAGTTGTCTGGGGTGAACTGTGGTCTCATGGGAATTCCTTCCCGAAACTTATCCAGGGTCCGCCTACGTCAATGGTCAATTTGCTCCATTATGGTCGGAAAGCATCTCAAATGAAATTTTGAAATGAGGGAGGCCAAAGTACGGAAACCTTTTGGGAATGTCGTTGAGTTTTTTGGGAACATAATTGAAATGTTGACAAAGAAAATATGCTTTTGCCGAGGCAGGGTGGATTTAGGCTATTAAATTTTAAGTATTTTTAATGTTTAAGTACGTATAGCTATAGAAGTTATTATCTTGCCACTTCAAAATATTTTAGTATTAAGGACAAGATTGCGAAAATGCTTAGTTTCTTTATTTAAAAAAAATGATAAATTAAAACGAGCTAATTTACTAACTACATTATTTTAATGAACTGGTTTGTCATAAAAGCGTAAGTGGTAAATACACTGTTAAAAATAATCTTAAATTTAATGCAAATTTAATGTCCATTCTACATTAAATTTAATGATTTTGTACCTAAAATCGTGAATAATTTACATTTACTTTAAATCTAAAGCAATTCATTCAAATATCAGTTCGTTGTATATTAAATTTGATTAAATGGTATCCTAAATTTCAATAAAGTAACCTAAAGATATTTCAACTTTCTGTACATTAAAATTAATTCATATCTACCTTAACATTAAAGGTCTTTACATTTATATTCATGGTACAATTGCATGAGATTCCGGGAGATGGCGCAACTTGTATTGAACTTTTTATTTAGTATGGTATAAGTTGCTTAAAGAACTCAATTTTCTTATGATAAGGTGTTCATATCTGTCGATACTGACGGAAACCAATGAGTTCGAAACGGGTCTACAGATGGAGGTGAAAAATTTCCACTTTTTCCTGGTGGAAGAATTTTTTAATCTCATATTAATGTTGGTGCATTAAATATGTGATAACATATCCTAAATGCAATGTATATTTAATGCACACAGTTACCCTAAAAAGTGATGATCAAAATTTTAAATTTAATGTATGACTACATTAAATTTAATGAAATAAATTAATTTAGATTAGTGTAAATTATTACATTTAATGCATTACATTAAACGCATTTAATAAACGTTTATGAAATTTGCTTCCAGTACATTTACCTTAAATTTAATGCATTTCCTTTTTTCAGTGTAGATAAGCTGCTAAGCTGAATACGAGGGGTCTTTATATTTCGAAAATAACACACACTAATAGCAGATGAGACCTATCCAGGGGTATTGGGGGCACTTTAAGAAGAAATCTTACATAAAATGTAACAGCAAAAAGAGGTTGGGGCCAAGAAGGAGAGAGGTCAAAGCTGGCTTAAACAGGTTTTTTGAACATACAAGCCAAAGAACGCATTTTGGAGAAAAAATTTCAGATAAAAGCTGTAGAGATTTTAAATACCTACAATTTAAGCTTTTGTGCAATCATTTCCATCAACTTGTTATTGCAAAAAGACCAAAAACCCTCAGAATCAGCTATTTTTTACATATCAATTATTTATGGCAAAATTAACTTCTTTTGCATTTTTTTGCTTTTAAAGGGAAGCCCTCGTCATTCTGAAGAAAATGATAACTAAATCGGATAATATATTGCAGAGATATTGCTATTTGTTTGTCCCAAAATGCAAAATGTTGATTGTTTTAACTTTGTTTTGGGTAAACATTTTAACCTCCACAAAGGCTCAATCTGTCGTGAAGGCCTAAGTTTTCATATCTTGTTAGGGGCAAATAAAAAAATTAATTTTCAATTCTTTAAATATCGCTTTAAAAATGATTTTTTTTTAATTAAAAAATAGAGCTGTAGCCGCCTCCTTACATATTGGACATTTTTAATTTGAAAATTCGAATAACTGACTTCAAGATGAAGATTTTGAAAAAAAAAATTTTGAGACCAATCAGAGCCAAGTTAGGATTTTTTTCAAAAATTCGCAGTCCTTTCGTTTACAAAAATTAAGAAACAAATCTAACAACATATGATACTTAAAAAGTTACATTTTCAAAATCCATGATCAGATTTTACAAAATATACGTAGAGAACAGATGTACATGAGGAAGTAGAGGGAGACGTGTAAAAAAGTTGAAAAAACTAGAATTCCCGGCCGTATAGCTATGCGTAGCTTTGACAAATGTCATAGTTGTGTTCTCAGATAAAAATACTATTAATATTACTTTATTCAAAAAAATCGTATTTTCAGCAAGGTCGATGTACAACAGATTTTCGAACATTGTAAAATATTTAGTTCAATCGATTTCTGTGGTTATTTTATTGATATGACATCTCCTAAAGGTAAAAAATAGGGTAGGGATGAAATTATCATGTATTTCAGTTTTTACCAAGCTTTACCAAGTTTTGTACCCGAAGGGTTCTTTATCTCTAATTCGATGATTAGTGTTAATTTTTATCTTTTGCCACCTCCGAAAGGTAAAAAAGGGAGGTGGGGGTGAAATGTCCAGTTTTTTCGATTTTTAACAAACCTTTTTGAAATTTTATTTACAAGGATTTTTTTTGCATATATGAAACAATACTCAACCGGTTAATACAATTAGAAAGAGAAGCATGATTTCCGGATGTTCTTGGAGGTAAAAATGTCAATAATTAAAATCCAGCTTTTCACTAAATTGTCTGAAACGAGCCTCGAAAATGATATTTTAAATAACATTTTTGATGACAATGAAGCAGAAGAAAGTTTATGAACAGCAAAAAAAAACAGTAAATTACATAAATAGCTTACATTATTGTAGATTTGCTACATAATTGTTTTATATCTATATAATAAATAAAATGAATAAATAGATAAAATAAATTTCTTTATTTAAAAATTTTCATTTTTAATCTTTAAATATGAAAAAGTTTGAATACATCTACATATGATAAATTGAAATTGAAATTAATTTTGTCCACAGATTTCAACTCTTTTTTCGAGCCACCCCAGAAAAAAAACATCGAAATTGGTTCATTCGTTGCTGAAATACAATGAATTTTTCCAACCGCCGCTGATTTGAAGTTGTAAGTTTAGCTTTCTTGAGCGCGCGAGAACCTCGTCGGCGGGTTCTCCCACAACCGCAGTCGGCTTTATTTTACCTATGATTTTTAATAATAATAAGCACTTTGAAAATCCAATCATGGATTTTGAAAATATAACTTTCAAAGTATCAAACGCTATTGGACTTGTTTCTTAATTGTCATGCGACTTTTGAAAAAAAAAACCTAACTCGGCTCAGGGGCGGATCCTCTCTCTTTGGGGGGGGGGAGCGGTGATATCACAAAAGTACAGCATGGCAAGAAAAACAAATTGTCAACGGGGGGAGAGGGAGTGCAAGCAGCATACACATTCCTAATATAAAAGGCAGAATGGGTTCTATTTTCCTGAACTCAAAGCTTTTGGGAGGGGGGGGGGCGACCGCAAGCATACAGACTCCTATACTCTATTCAAGAACTAGAGAGAGTAATAAAATTGTTACCGAAACCTCTAATATACCTGCTCCAGTGCCACAGGTAACTGAGAACTCCCGTAAATCTAATTATATTTAATTATATTTAAATATATTTTATAAATTTACTGCAACATAGAATTTCTGATAGTTTAATTTAATTTCTGTCAGTGAGCAAAGTACAACTTACAGTTTTTTCTTAGTGATTTATCTTGTTTGCGCTTGTTCTTATATATTATTTGAGATTAGTGAGATACCCAAAAGATATGGCTTTCACCTCTATATATATATATTCCAAAATCGTTAAACCAGGGCATTTTTTCCTAGACGAAAAACTTATTACGATGAATGTTTATGATGCCTTAAGATATCAATATCTAGATAATAATGTTAAAAGCTCTGTTGAGATATGTTCCAACATGACAGGAGTTGGAAAATCTACTATGTACCGAATAATGAAGGAGAAAAAACGACTGGAATTGTTAGTACTCCCAAGCCACATTCGATCACCGGCAAACGAAAAACCTCGTTGGAAGAAGAGATGAAAACTGCAATTAAAGGGGTTGTATATACATTTTATTATGAGAAGCAGATCCCAACCATCTACAAAATTCTAACTAAAATCATTGGAGATCGCGATTTACCTGAAATTAAAAGAACTGATCTCTGGAAATTGCTCAGAGAACTTAATTTTAGCTGGGAAAAACTAGATAGAAAATCTGTTCCTATAAATCGTCCGGAAACTGTCCGTTGGAGACGTAAATTGCTCTCTCAAGTAAAAGGTAGAGTTGCTAGAAATAACACAATTAAAAAAATTAGTAATTTAACTAAACTTTTAAAAGATTTTTTTGAACAAAGTTACTGCGGAAAATTGGGAAAAATCCATGTAATAAAAGAATAAAACAAAATATGGGAACTCGATCTCATAATCGGTGAGATAGAGGAACCAATTATAATTAATTTTAGCGAAGATAGTTTCACTGAGTTTAAATAGGAATTAGATACGTAATGTTTACTAGTGTAAACATAATTTATTATTTAAATTTTTGTTTTTGTTGTATTTTATTGTTTAATGTTGTTTATATGTTTTTTTATTTTTTTATATATTTTTATTTTACTATGTCCCACTCTTTAGTTTTTTATATATTTAATTCTAATTAGCCGTAAGTTTTTTATTATTTTATTATTGTGTTTGTGTCTTTTTCTTAAGCGTGTAGAATTAACATGTTTATCTTATTTTTTTGGGGCTATCGTATTTCCATATATAAAAGTAAATTAAATTAAGATATCAGTACAATAGAAATAAAAATAAGTAGGTCTAATTTTAATTACAACATAAAAAAAGTAATTACATTTGAATCCCTTTTTAGTGTTTAAGTGTAATTCTGCAGATGGTTTAAGAAATAAATAAACTGAAACGTCAAATACCCTAAAAATGTTTTTAATTAATAATAAAATGACCGATAGCTCCAAAAATATTTTATTCTTATATGGACGAATTTATATTTTTATATATGTTTAACTTTTTGTATTTTTGACAATGGATATTTTGTAAGTATTTAAATTATAACTTCGAATTTTTTGAGAGAATAATCCTACGTTTTAGTCTATTATTGTAGACCAGTATTTTTGATTATAAAATTTCTAACCTATCCCTATGAAAAATATATGTCTTTAACAAATTTTGCTAAAAACACCGGACTAAAGAATACAGGTAGTTTGCGAAGAGAAAAAGAGTAAAAAATGATTTATTACTCTCTCTAGTTCTTGAATAAACTATAGTATAAGAGGAAAAATCGGGTCCATTTTCCTAAACTCAAAGCTCTTGGGGGGGGGGGGGGCGATTGCCCCCACCGTCCCCCCCTTGGATCCGCGCCTGACTTGGCTTCAATCTGTCGAAGAAAGCTCTTCTCTTTTTAAAAAACTTCGTCTTGAGCTCAGCTATTTAAATTTTTAAAGTAGAAATATTTAAAGTTTAAGGGGGAAGCTCCAGTTCTATTTCTTTATCTAAAAGAAACACCCCCTTTTTAAAGCGATATTTATGGAGTTAGAAATTATTTTTTCATTTGCCCCTAACATGGTATGAAAATTTAGGCCTTTAAGAAGAGATTTACCCTTTATCGAGGACAAAATCTTCACTCAAAAAAAGTTATAACAATCAACATTTTGCGTCTTTGGATAAACAATTAGCAATATCTCAGAAACAAATTTTCCGATCATAAAATACCATTTTGTTTAGAAAGACGAGGGCTTCTCTTTAAAAGCAGAATAGTGCAAGAAAAATTAATTTTGCAATAAATAATTTATTTGAAAAAAATGGCTGATTTTGTGTATTTTGTGACCTTTTTGCAATAACAAATTGACGAAAAGATCGCATTGTAGGTTTTTAAAATCTATACAACTTTTGGTTGAAACTTTTTTTCGAAAATGCGTTCTTTATCTTGTAGATTCAAAAACCTGCTTTAGCGCACTTTAACCCCCCCCCCCCTCTTGGTCCTAACCTATTTTTTGTTGTTACATTTTATGTAGAGTTTGTTCTCACATTGCCCCCAACACCTTTGTGTAGGTTTCATCCATCTCGGAATTTACTTATGGCTTGGACTACGTTTATAGGTGTGAAATATAATCGCACGTAAATGTTCACGAGATAGTTTCAAATTTTGAAGTTATTGAGTACATATACAGGTAAGGTAAATGGCACCTAGCAACATCAGTTTTGCCAGTTCTTGAAATATAAACGACTAACCTCGTATTAAATATTGAAGAATTTTGGCTCCTCTTTTAGAACCTTTTGCTACTATTGAAATCTCAAACGTGGAAAAATCTAAAAAAGAACATCATTATTAAGAATATATTCATCTTGAGTTTAAGGTGGACCTGCGTACTTAATCATTATAGAAGTTTAATGACACTTTTGACATTCTTTGTACTTTTCTTTGGAACTCATTATTCAAACTTTAAGAATTAAAATGTAAATGTTATTTTATTGTTTTATTTACTTTTTATAATTCATTTCATGCTTGTCTGCAATGTGGTCTTCCACCTAATTAGGCCCACCCTGCGGGCTAATAAAAAGGCCCGAGCTTTATTAGAAACCCGGACCATGTTAGGTTCTTAAATGAGCATGTCTAGAATAATATAAAAATAAACTGGCTCAATTTTTTTTTATTTATCGATAGTTTATATCTTGCAAAATCATTTTATACCTTGAATCGAGTCTCAGAGAAAAAAGTTTTTATTTGTAAGTTTTAAAAAAAGTCATTTGGCATGAAAATATGTGCTTAAGTTAAAAACCAAAGAAATATAGAATTATATGGAATTCATATACATGGAGTTCATAAATTTAAAAAATGTAAAAATAGCTACTAATCTTTATTGTTAGTCATAGAAAAAAAAAATCCTAAACTGCCCCTAAACAGAGATACAGAGCCCTAAAGGGATTAATGGAAGCAATGACAGCTCCCAAAAAGTACAAATAACAATTGAACAGGCCAGAAGCACATTTACAGGAATGAAGAGGCTTTTTTGCTGCCGAGGTCTAAACCTTCAACAAAAATACGACTGACGAAATGTTATGTGTTATCTGTACTATACTATGAGATGAAAGCCTGGACACTGAAGATAATTGACGTGAGGAGGTTGGAGGCATTTGAGATGTGGATGTATCGGAGAATGTATTGAAGTACTGAGAATTTCATGGATAAAAAGAATAACGAACAGGGAAGTAATGAGATGTATGCATAAGGAGAGAGAAGTAATTCTAACAATTAAGAAAAGAAAACTGCTCTATATGAGACATGTCATGAGAGAAGAAAAATATCAAATACTACAGATTATTATGCAGGGAAAAACCCAAGGAAGGAGATCAATAGGAAGGAGAAGAAACTCATGACTGAAGAACCTTAGAGAGTGGTTTAGTTGCATTAACAATGAACTATTTAGAGTTGCAGTCTCAAAAGTGAGAATCGCCCTGATGGTTACCAACCTTCGATGCGGAAATGGCACCTAGAGAAGAAATGGATACCCAGCGATTTACCTTATCGGCTTTGATTTTTAAACCGGCTTGTACAACTTAATAAAATTTTAATATTTTATAGAGACCATTGTAGCCATACTTGTTGGGCCTAATTTTTGACAGATGTCATTTTACAGAGCTGAAAACTGATTTTTTATATACTTTGGTTATTCCTCTTTATATCAATATATTTCGATAAAGCTGGCGGTTTTCGAGATAGATCAATTTTTATGCGAAACACAAACAGGTAAAAATCAGGTTGTTATTGTTAATACCTACATAATGAATTACTATTGATGGAGCTTGCCAAAACCGCCTAAATAACACAATTTTAAAAAATGGAAGAATATTCCAAAGGCCTTCGCCAGGGATGTTGTCTATCACCAACTCTCTTTAAAATCTACCTCAATAAAGCTTTAAAGAATTGGAGAAGATCATGCAGTAGAATAGGAATAGAATTAAATAATGACACCCATTATATAGGCTTCATTTTGCAGATGACCAAGTGGTAGTGACTCAAGATATAGAATACCTCGAATTTATGTCGAGGAAGCTATTTAAAGAATACGCAGAATGGGGATTAACCGTCAACTGCAATAAAACTAAATATATGTGTATTGGTGGAGAAAACACAGATTTGAAAGTGGATGATAATATCATAGTTAAATCTTGTTCTGATTATACCTACCTTGGAACCAAGATCAATCAAAGTGGACGAACTGAAGAAGAAATATTGGAGCGAATAACTAAAGCGAAAAAAGCTATCGGATGCCTAAACTCACTATTATGGTCAACAAGCATCTCCAAGGAAAGAAAACATCTTTTAATCAATGCAATATTTAAAAGCGTTGTCTTGTATGGATGTGAAACATGGCAGATAAATAAAACTTTAGAACGTAAACTGCTGGCTCTTGATATGGACTTTTGGCGAAGATCTGCCGGAAAGTCAAAGATCGAACGGATAACCAACGAGAGAATTAGAGAGATTATGGGCGTAAAGAAAACTATTCTCGATGAAATCGAACAACGTCAGCTGGTATGATATGGACATGTGGAGATAATGACGGACGAACGTCTACCAAAGTAAATCCTAAAATGGACACCAAATGAAATAATAAAAAGAGGAAGACCAAAAGTTACCTGGATTAAGGGCATTAACTGAGCCATGTCCGAAAGAAACTTACTTTTAGGGGATTGGGAAGACCGAAAACAATGGAGACTGGGAATCGGAAGGCGTAGAACGCTATGAAACCGGATATATATATATATATATATATATATATATATATATATATATATATATATATATATATATATATATATATATGTATATGCGATTTTCACGGATTCCTCCGTCTGAGATGCAATAGCAGTGGATATATCCACATTATGCCGTTGTAGTGCTGAAATCACATTCAGCAAACGTACAACTATATGCAGCTCCGCACATGAATGAAGTTAAATGCGAACAGTAAATGCAAACTTCGTTCCAACCATATCCTTTCCGTGTTAGAGGTTGCACAGTTGGAACAAATTGCTAAGGAACACAATTTATCCTATTCCACCACCATCGAGATGATGGCCTACCTGTACCACCATACCGAGAAGAAAGTCAAAACTTACCCTCCCCGCCACAGTGATACGGCAGAGGTACATGTTTCGTCTCTACTAGACTCATCAGGGTACCGACATGCACCTGACTGTGCAAAGGACAGATCGGAAGGGAAGGAAGCATGCAAATACTGAACGCGGCTTCGCCGACCTCCCGTCGGATGGCGTATACATGTATATGCGATTTTCACGGATTCCTCCGTCTGAGATGCAATAGCAGTGGATATATCCACATTATGCCGTTGTAGTGCTGAAATCATATTCAGCAAACGTACAACTATATGCAGCTCCGCACATGAATGAAGTTAAATGCGAACAGTAAATGCAAACTTCGTTCCAACCATATCCTTTCCGTGTTAGAGGTTGCACAGTTGGAACAAATTGCTAAGGAACACAATTTATCCTATTCCACCACCATCGAGATGATGGCCTACCTGTACCACCATACCGAGAAGAAAGTCAAAACTTACCCTCCCCGCCACAGTGATACGGCAGAGGTACATGTTTCGTCTCTACTAGACTCATCAGGGTACCGACATGCACCTGACTGTGCAAAGGACAGATCGGAAGGGAAGGAAGCATGCAAATACTGAACGCGGCTTCGCCGACCTCCCGTCGGATAGCGTATACATGTATATGCGATTTTCACGGATTCCTCCGTCTGAGATGCAATAGCAGTGGATATATCCACATTATGCCCAACTGTGCAACCTCTAACACGGAAAGGATATGGTTGGAACGAAGTTTGCATTTACTGTTCGCATTTAACTTCATTCATGTGCGGAGCTGCATATAGTTGTACGTTTGCTGAATGTGATTTCAGCACTACAACGGCATAATGTGGATATATCCACTGCTATTGCATCTCAGACGGAGGAATCCGTGAAAATCGCATATACATGTATACGCCATCCGACGGGAGGTCGGCGAAGCCGCGTTCAGTATTTGCATGCTTCCTTCCCTTCCGATCTGTCCTTTGCACAGTCAGGTGCATGTCGGTACCCTGATGAGTCTAGTAGAGACGAAACATGTACCTCTGCCGTATCACTGTGGCGGGGAGGGTAAGTTTTGACTTTCTTCTCGGTATGGTGGTACAGGTAGGCCATCATCTCGATGGTGGTGGAATAGGATAAATTGTGTTTCTTAGCAATTTGTTCCAACTGTGCAACCTCTAACACGGAAAGGATATGGTTGGAACGAAGTTTGCATTTACTGTTCGCATTTAACTTCATTCATGTGCGGAGCTGCATATAGTTGTACGTTTGCTGAATGTGATTTCAGCACTACAACGGCATAATGTGGATATATCCACTGCTATTGCATCTCAGACGGAGGAATCCGTGAAAATCGCATATACATGTATACGCCATCCGACGGGAGGTCGGCGAAGCCGCGTTCAGTATTTGCATGCTTCCTTCCCTTCCGATCTGTCCTTTGCACAGTCAGGTGCATGTCGGTACCCTGATGAGTCTAGTAGAGACGAAACATGTACCTCTGCCGTATCACTGTGGCGGGGAGGGTAAGTTTTGACTTTCTTCTCGGTATGGTGGTACAGGTAGGCCATCATCTCGATGGTGGTGGAATAGGATAAATTGTGTTCCTTAGCAATTTGTTCCAACTGTGCAACCTCTAACACGGAAAGGATATGGTTGGAACGAAGTTTGCATTTACTGTTCGCATTTAACTTCATATATATATATATATATATATATATATATATATATATATATATATAAGAATATTCTTATGCAGAGTATGCTGATATGCATTTAATTTATAGTGACGCGCTGTCAAATTCTTCGAAGGCAAGAAGACTCTATGCTGAATGATTTCCAGCTCGAACATTGCCAAGTCTAAAATTCTTTCAAAAGATTGATCGAAGCCTAACAAAAACAGGGAAAAGATGATTGGAAAATAATTGTTAGAGTTAACGAATCAGTTTTTTACATATGACAACCCTTCAAACAGCATAAGAAAGCTCGCGACACAAACAATGTTACAAAATGGATTGTACATAAAACTCTAACAGAACAGTTAGTTCACCCGTACCACGTTGAAAAAGTACACGCTATGTCTCCGGATGATTATCCCGCAAGACTTTTATGCTCCAACTGGTTTATACAGCAACATAACCTAAATCTAAATTTTTCTAACTTTATTTTGTTTACCGATAAGGCCGGTTTTACAAGAGGTGGCATAATAAACTCAGACAATTTACAACCCATACGCTATAATTCAAAACAAACAACAACGAAGGTTTATTGTAAATGTGTGGGCTGGCATCATCGGATATAACCTTATAGGTTCATTGGTTTAGGAAGACTCAATGGTGCGATTTATTTACAATTTTTATAGCAAAATACATAGGCTGAGGTGGGCCTGTTATATGGCCACCAAGATTTCCAGATCTATATTGAACATTTGCTAAAAAAACATTTAAACTTTTTTTTAAAAACTTTGTCAATTAATTGAGCCCTGATTCACCCTTTGAAATGTTTCTGGACTTGACAATGTCAGAACTGGATATCTTTCAGCATAACATCTTCTTGTCTTCGAAGAGTTGGACAGCACTTTCCCATAAATTAAAGCACATCAGCACACTCGGCGTATTTTATTTGAACCTGTTTGTGTTTAGCATTAGTAACTTTTGAGTGTTTCGCATAGAAACGACCATTTTTATCGAATTAAATTAAAACTACCTTTTTTGAAGAGGAATGACAAAAGTATTTAAAAAAAAAATAGTTTCCAGCTCTGTAAAATAACACCAGTCAAAAATTAGGCCCAACGAGTGTAGCTGGAAGTCCGTTCCTGACTTCTCTGATCATCTAAAACATACTATGGTTTAATGGGTCTTTATTGCCTCTACAAAATACTAAAATTTCATAAAATTATACAAGTCGGTTCAAAACTTAGAGTCGATAAGGCAAATCGCTGAGTACTCCTTTAGGGCTCTGTATCTCCAATAAGGGGCCCATTAGGATTTTTTATTCTATGACAAAGTAGAGTTATTTTGACCTCCCCTGTATGCTTCCGAGAAATTAGGAAGTACTTACCGGACATAAATATAATTCGCTTCTATTAATAAATTAATAATAAGATGACAACCTAAAGGTTCAAATGTATACTGTTTCCACTTAGATCCGAAACTTTCTATAATCATCAGATGAATAATGTATTAATTCTACTACTAACTACTTCATTCAAGTTTCAGACTACTAATAACTTCTAGTTTATTTATTTATTCCTAATTAGATTCTAGTAAATTATCCATTAGAAAGTTATATATAAAACCTAATATTCCTTTATTTTAATATCAACCCTTGCATTCTTTCATATATAATTGAATTATGATAATATCTAGAATTATCTAAAACAAAGATCATTAAAATAGGACATAACTTTTTTCTAAAAAATGCATAAGTTGCCCTAATCATGACTTTAGTTTCGAGCAAACAAGGGTAAAACTTTTACCCTAATATTACGAAAAAGTTTAGTCACTGTTGTATACTACACTGTTAATATTGACTCTATATTAACATACAGTTTTGTTGTTTGTTTAACCTAAATTGTGCTTCTGATAGGTTGGTTCAAGCCCCCATATAACTTAATTTCGGGTAAAAAAAATTTCCATGATGATTTTGCGAAAAGCAACAATGGAATTATTGACTTAATATATCGTGAATCATCCCTTATTAATAATCAAATAAAGTCAGAAGGAAATAGATTAGTAATGCTGATTATTTTTGTGTTGATATATTAAGTTATCGGAAAATGGAAATGATGGAAGTTTGTAATAAAATATAACCTACTTTTTAATTAAAATAATTCTGGAATTATTCTATTATCAGAAAAGTTCATGTTGATGAACATTGAATCGACAAGAAAATATTTGTGGTTGTCACATATATAGAGCGCTGTAATTGTTTTGAAAAACTTCTGTCAATGTTATAGTTTTTTTTCCTTTTGACATCTGGTATCAATTACATTTGAATTATTTAAAAAGCAACTTGTGCATAATTTTAACAAAATTCACATGTCAGAATTGATTTAAAAAATTCCCTTCTGGTGATTTTTCATTCCAACCATGACCAACGTTCTGATCGATCTACTGAAATTGGTGATGACCAAGTCAAATCCAAAATTGAAGAAAATCGTTATATAACCGTTCGGAAGATTACAAATTAATTATTTAATTAATTAGCACCCTATCAACATTTTTAATGTTGAAAAAAGCAAACTCGGACATTTTATTGCATCTGGAGACAGACAAGCTTACGAAAAATCCTTCAGTCTCTAAAGTTATGCTCTCTTGTAGATTAAATATTCTTTTTGTTACCTTTCTTTCATTCTGACGTAGAGACGTAATTATAATTATTATTCAGTAAAAATCTATTTAAGGCGCCGAACACCTGTTCGTGCTGTGCACTTAGTTACGTTTTTGTAATTGTGAAAAGGAGCAGGACGAAGTCACACAGAGATCAACCTCGTAGTGCTACTCTGCGAACAGTGATGCCATGAAGAAAAAGAATTGGTGGATATCAGTAAGTAATTGGATCAACAAATAAAAAACCTATGTTCAAATTGTTATAGACTACCAGTCTTCTGTACTACACCAAACAATATGCGGGGCAGACGACTCAACAACGCTATGGTTGAGAGATCATGAATTGACTTATCGTCACCAACCAGACCCAGAGAAGCTTCAGGCCTAACTATACAAATTCCTTCATAGATGACACCCAAATGAAATCAACCAGGAAAATGTCGACAGATCAGCTTAGAACTACTGGTTTACGTCAGAGCAATTGTTTTCTGAAATCGAAGGCTTCCTACTAGATATTCAAGATCTGGTCATATCAACGAGAAACTATCTGATATACATAATTAGGATAATTCAGCACATAACAGGAGGATGCTAAGCATCTGCCGCATCAGAGTACAAGGAGACACACGATTCAGCCTACATGATTATCCATCAAGAGTTGGCAGAGAAACTCAACCTTTTGCAGGTAGAGAAAGTACCATACTATGAATACAGCATAACCTCATTTTAGTAGATAAAACATACTAGCAAACAACACTAAGAGAAGTCGCCATCCCTACAATCTGAGGGACAAGCTTAATGAGGAGGTCCCCAACACAGGGACATGGAAGTATAAATATATGTATGGGAAATGAGTGACATCCGGACGGTCCCCTTAATTCTATCAACAACCTACGTAGTATCAAAAAGTTTTATGCTTAAAAGCAAGGGATTCGGTCATAGCTAACACTTATTCAAGGCTATGCAACAGGCAGTGCTCCTTACCACCGCTCGAATTGTCCAGAAGTTTATGGAAAATGTAAAAGATCATATCATCACCAAGGATACCACAACATGCAAAGGATTTCCATATAACTCCATGCTATGTCATGCCTTTTTTTTACTTAACAATTTATATAATTTAAGTAACGGGCTTGTGGTTATTAATCCCAACTTTATTCCTACACAATAGAGTTAAGAATCGTATTAAAAACTTTATTTTTAAATTTGCAATCCCTACAAATTATTGAAAGTAAAGCTCAAGGGGGGATTCCAATCTAATTTAGAAAATGTATGGTTAGGAAGAAACAGTATGTGTGCTCAATAAAAGTCAGCAAAAATAACAAACAATTTTTTAACAATAAAATTTGAAAATAGTTTTAACCAAAAAAAAAAAATGTCATACTAAAGGTTTAATACCTTTCTTGAAAATTGCGACACAATACGTCTTGCCAAAGATTTAAAGTTAAAATTTTTTAATAAAAATTAAATAATTATTTTTGCACCGACCTTGTAGTATATCAAAAAAATAAATAAGTTGACCTTCTCAATGGATCTTCTTCGAAAATTTGAGTCAGGACAGGCCTAGAGACTCGTATGTTGTAATGATGGACTTTGAAGAGGTTATGAGTGTGAAAAAAATACATTTTAAAAGCTAGTAAACATCTACCAATCACAAAACCTGCTAAATACATGAGTCACAAATAAAATAGATACGAACGAAGACTACTGGGTCTCTCTGATTATCCATTGAATTTATCCCCACTCTATACGTACAAAATTATCTGTAAATGTATCCGTTATTATTAACCTGAGCTGCTAAGTTTTTTTTTTAAATAAATGTTTAGTTGCAAGTTTTTGTGAGCCACTTTCTTATATATAATATACAATAAATATGTAAATTAAAAAAAAAATTCTTTTTAAATAATCTCATTATAGCATGACTCCTTTTGTACAAGTTTAACTTTTGTTCTGTCTCAGTCTTGTTTGGTAAAAAATTTCCGAAATATTGGTTAGTTGTTTCAATATAAATAAATCGTTATTATATCAGCTTTTATTTCTTTATTTATATACAGATTATTACGATAACAAAAGTTTCGTTTACAGCAACTGTTCGTTGTTTTATTCAGATGATGAATGAAAATCCTTATTTACTGACATATTCATATGTCTAATTCACGAATTCTTTTAACAACAGATAGGTAAGGAGCCCTGCACCTTTTTTATGGTTAAGTATTCCTGATCAAAGGTATTCAATTCTTAATATGATGTAATTTTATTACTTAACTTATTTTCAGTTACTTCTGTTAAAATTCAATATACTGTATAGTTTTCATGTTCTCCTTTATCAGAAATAAAATTGAATTTTCTCATGTAATCAGTATGGAAGCAGGCTGAATTTTTCTGTGATCTATTTTTTGTGAAATATGTATTTTTAGTATAGATCTCCTAAAGATTATTTGAGAAAACATCAAAATTATCGTGTGGTGACAAGGATAAATTTTATTCAGGATGACATAAATTGCATCATATTAAACATTAAATTTGTTTAATCAGGGTCACTTTTTCATAAGAAGAGTATGGGGTGCCCTTTTTACTTGATGACTTAAATTTTCTAACATATATTATAATGTATTTTCACGTAATCTCACATGGTGGAATACGTATTTTTACGTAATCTGACACGGTGGAATACGTATTTTTACATGAGGTGTTAGTTACACTGCATCTAACAACAAGTAAATCGACATGGAAAAACAACAAAAATTACATGATATAAATACGAAAATTACTTACTTAAAGTTATGGTAATTTTACATAAAAATTTTTTACTGTGTATCTTACATGTTTCCAATTTAAATAATAATGTTTTGGTTTTCGATATTGATGAACGACCCCATATTAAAAAGCCATCAAAATTAAAACAGATAGAATGTTATATCTTGTTATTGATGTTATTGATGAACGACCCCATATTAAAAAGCTATCAAAATTAAAACAGATAGAAATGTTATATCTTGTTATTGTTTTTTTTTTATTCCTTAATCTCTTATATCACTTAATACACCATTCATTTTACTAAAACTACGCCTTTTTTAAATTATACAATGTGTTATTAAAAAATGACATAATATTTCTCTCAGTGTACGAAAAGAACTTGTATTTTATTTCATCTACTGAAAAAACTTATCAAATTACCTAAACTTAAAAACCCAGTTTCAAAATTGTAGGCCTTTTCTTGACTCTTTTTTCATATTATTTATAAAGTTATTTCGTATTCTTAACGCACTATCCTCTAGAGACCAGGGAGAAGTTTTCCTGCAGCTGGGCATAAAATATTAAACTTCCCTTCTATGTGTCTATTACATACGGAGTACAAGTAATACCATAAATAATGGTGTAAATCATGTTGCATGTTCGGTGTGTAGGTAACCAATTTTGGATACGTCAAAATAAATTGTCAATTTTATATGTGATATTTAAAATTTTTTTTTGCAGTAATTTATGACCTTAACGGGCAGGACTAAAATGGTTTTTTATGGTAATTTTTTTCACATAAGGAGTTACTGAATAAAAATGCGGACGCAATTTGATTCGTTTTTGTTACCGACCACCTCTAGCGGACATATAGGTTATTGTAGTACCAAAAATTGTTAAGTTCTATAGAAATTCATCCATAGAAACAAATTTTTATTTTAAAGAAATACATTTTTCAGAATTCTTGCGTTTTTACATGTTTAATCAACAAATATACTTGATTTAAAGAGGTTTCGTTAAATTAGAACATAGCATTTATTATTGTAAAGATATTGGAATATTATAATATAATAACCATTGTTTTTGATGATACTAATATAAAAAATAAACTTAAAAGTAAAGAAGACCAGGAAGAAATGGACATCAATGAATTAACACAACACATTAATAATAGCATACGAGCAGCAACAAAAGAGATATGCTTTAAAAATAAAGAAAAAGGTAGTAAAATCAGCCCGTATACCAAGAACCTCATAGAAAAACGAAGAAATGTGGACCAAAACTGCGAAGAATATAGGGACATAAATAAAGAAATTAACAAAAACATAAGGAGGGACATAAGAAAGCATAATACAAAAGTGATTAAAGACACGATAGAAGCTAACAAATCAATGAAGGTTCTCAGATCTCAATTGGGTAGGGGCCGGACAAAAATTTCCGGACTTAAAACTAAACAAGGCCAATTAGTTAGTACCCGGGAGGAAATTACGATGGCTGTCCAGGACTTTTATACAGAGTTATACAGTCCAAAAACTCAAGGTCCTTACTACGAAAGAAAGGAAGTAAGAAATGTCGGTTCAGAAGAGATGCCCGAAATAAATACCGCAGAGTTAATGAAAGCGCTTAGTCAAATGAAAAATAATAAAAGCCCTGGCGAGGATCGTATAACCGCCAAAATGTTAAAAATAGGGGGAAAACAATTAAGAGAAAGCGTGAGAATTTTGTTGAACAAGTGCTTAATATATGGAAAAATACCCGAGGCATGGGAAAACGCAGAAGTCATCATATTATACAAAAAAGGCGATAGAAATAACATAGAAAATTATCGGCCAAATAGCTTACTGTCCCACTTGTACAAACTTCTTACAAAAATAATAACTAACAGACTGACGCAAAAGTTGGACGCATACCAACCTTCAGAACAAGCCGGATTTCGCAGGAACTTCAGTACAATAGACCATCTACAGACAGTACACACGCTTATCGAAAAAACCACGGAATATAATATACCTCTGCATTTGGCTTTCGTTGATTACCAGAAGGCGTTCGATTCTATCGAATCATGGGCAGTTCTCAAAGCACTGGACAATGCTCGGATTGATTCAAGATACTCTGCTCTGATTCAGCATATATATGAAAACGCTTACATGCAAATTACAATAGACGAGGATATAAAAACCTCGAGGATACCTATAAAAAGAGGCGTACGTCAGGGAGACACAATCTCTCCAAAATTGTTCACGTTGGCACTTGAAGATGTATTTAGGGGCTTGGACTGGCATGACAAGGGAATTAACATAGACGGAACACGACTAAACCACTTAAGATTTGCTGATGATATTGTTATAATCAGCGATTCACCAGAACAACTCCAATGTATGATACAAGAACTTCATCAAGCATCAGCTAGGATAGGACTCAAAATGAACTTGTCAAAAACAAAAATAATGAGTCTAGAACAAATACAAATTAAAGTCGAAGATAAAATAATAGAAAACGTAAGAGAATACATATATCTAGGTCATAAAATACAAATAGGGAAGGAAAACCAATCGGCTGAAATTCCTAGAAGAATAAGTCTCAGCTGGGCAGCTTTTGGCAAACTCGGATTCATTCTTAAATCCAGTAACACCCCCATAAGTCTGAAAAGAAAAGTCTACGAGTCATGCATCCTACCAGTTCTTACTTATGGTATTGAAACAACATCCCTAACATGTAAAGCCATTAATAAGCTTCGGGTTACACAACGAGCAATGGAAAGGGCTACGCTGGGAATTAGTTTACGAGAGTTCCAAATGAAGAAATCAGAAGAAGAACGAAAATAACAGCAAACGAGTAGCGCAGCTAAAATGAAGATGGGCTGGACATATCGCAAGACATGACATAGACAGATGGACATACCAGATAACAGCATGGCGGCCAAGAGAGAACAAGAGAAGTGTTGGCAGGCCCCAAAAGAGATGGCGTGACGACATCCAGAAAATTATCGGAAAAAACTGGATGGTGATCGCTACGGACCTACAGAAATGGAAAAATATGGAAGAGGCCTACATTCAGGAGTGGATGAAAACGGGCTGATAAGAATGAATGAATGAATATAAAAAAGTTGTATACTTACAACGATGTGAAAGTAATGAATAAAATTTGCAGTGTTTTTTTCTAAATGTATATCGTTATTAATTTTTGTCTTATTAATTTCAGGGTATGTATGATGCAACAACAAGTTCATTAAATACGTCAAGAAAAAGCGTTTATTCACTTTTTAAAGAAGAATTTAAATGTCAAACTGTTCTATCGTTAAACCCTCTTCTAATTAAGAAGTTACTTGGAAAAATGTTCATATTTTATACCTGTTATATAACGTGGGCATTCAACATAATGGCAATATGTCATTTTTGAGCTTCCCAATATAGCGATATACGTATATTAAAAATCTTTGTAACAAACAATAAAACCCTAATATAACCATTATATTTGCTTTAAGGAGCTACAATTGCCCAATTACTAGGCAAAACCCATTAGAAGTTCCCTAAATAGTGCTAGCGTGCAACTTCAATACTTACAGGTGTTCCAATTCATTGGAAATTATCTCGTTAACGACAGCCATAAACAACTAACAACCTTAAAATTTGATGAGATTAGATTCGTAACAGAAACAATAAATTAACAAGTTAAAATTGTGTTGTAGATTGATATTAAGAATGAAGGAATAAAACAGAATAGAGAATAACAAATTATTTGGCATTCATTGCTGAAATCGTACTATTTTAGCACATTAGAACTAAAATAAGCAGTAGGTTACTCGGCTTAACGTTAGTCGAAGTGATGCTGAAAAAGAAAACAATTATTTTCATAAAACAGAGAAAATTGTGTGTATTTTATACTTTTGATCGCTTGGAATTTTGAATTAAGAAATAGACCAGATGCGGTAGTTATTAACTGACTTCTAAAGGAAGGATGCTCTTAATTCTATTAGCATGTTTTTTTTTATGTATGTACGTCGATTTCTCTCGAACGGTGGCACCGATTTGAATGAAATATTTTGCGTTTTGTTCAGGAAATTTCTGCAATGGTTCCATATCATTTTGGCGGAAATTGGATACGCTAAATCCAAGATAGCATCGATGATATGACCGACTAGAAAATTAATTTTGCCCGATTTTCTCCAAAATTTGTATGGGGAAGTTCCCGAGGTCGTACATAACGTATCTAAAATTATTTTTTTAAATTCAATATGGCGGATTAAAAATTTTACATTTTTCGACTTTGTCAAAGATTGGTATTGGTATTGGTATTAGAGGTGTAAATTATGAATTCAAAATTATTTTTGAAAAATTGTTTTACAAGGCCACCATACAATAGCGGCGTAAGTGATCATAGGGCAGATCATTATAGTCGGGCAGCCTCCATATGTACTCAAAGGCTCGTTTACAAGCCCAGAAAGCCCATATGGTCTTCTTGGTTCTAGCCTCAATATGATCATTCTATCTCAGTCGTTAATACAGTATTACTCCAAGGTATTTCCCGACAATGTTATTGTGGGAAGTCTGCCCGTTTGTTTCTTTTTTGTAAAGAGTGCCACACTCCGATAATTTTAAACAGCTATCGATTATTAGGGGAAGGGATCCGAATATTGGAGAGTTGCCAAATTTAAGATATATCAATATCTCCTATACAAAGTAACATCATCTATCTAGCAGCCCTATTACTATTAATAGCAACTAGATGGAAGCACTGCAGCACTTTCATCGACTTATCTATCAAAATGCCGACGAAACTGTTACGTGTTTGATTTTTGACTAGAAGAAATATTAAATAGTGGTTTTTAAAGACAACATTTTGAAAAAGTAAGTGCTAATGATGTTATATCTTTATTGTACTTTATTAATTGCTAAATTACTCATTTAAAAAATCAAGTTTTGTAGAAAAACTACGACAAAACTTTTCGATATGTTTATTTATTTATTTACATTTAAATTTGTTTCAGTTTAAACAAATGGCTTCTAATAAAGAAAAATGTGATGCCCAGATCCCATGAAAAAGGCTAATTTCGCGGTGACAAATAAGGAGATGGGATCCTCACTACATAGTATAAAACAAAGTCGCTTTCTCTGTCCCTATGTCCCTTTGTATGCTTAAATCTTTAAAACTACGCACCGGATTTTGATCCGGTTTTTTTCAATAGATATAGTGATTCAAGAGGAAGGTTTATATGTATAATAACATCCATTAAATAGTGGAGAAATACTGTTATTTTTGAGGTTTCTAATGTGATGTCGTTAATTATCATATTTTTTTCCGCTTACATTGCAAACGCAGGCTGAACCCTACGAGATTTATCAAAATAATGTACTAATTATTTGTACACATTGAAAAGGTCTACAGAAAACTCCGCGATGGTATATGTCTATCTCTCATGGATATCCCACAATAACATTTTTTTGTCATTTACTTTTTACGACAAATAATGGCAAATTTTGAAGCGATTTTAACCAATACAGCATTAATCCTTATCCAATTAAATAGCTTAAATACATTGTTGATTTAATATAGATCTATATGGTCCTTTACAGCACAAGATTTAAATGAATATTTTCGAAGATATTATAGATTTAAAATTGCGGGAAGTAGCGCTTGCGGCGGTACTGGCCGACCGGGGCGGCGGCAGCGTGCCTATAAATAGCGCGTCGGAGGCCGATGTAATAATTGTTGTAAAAATAAAATAAATAGTCACAGTTTTTCTGTAGTGTATTTAGTATCAGCATTGCACCCGTGCGAAACCGGGGCGGGTCGCTAGTAAAGCATAAAAAGCATTTGATGTTCCTAAAAGTACTTTGGAAGACTATATTAATAGAAAAACAGGCATAGATGAACTATAGCATGGTAACCTCAGATGAAAATCTACCTTCCATCAAAAAATTGAAGATGAGTTAGTAAAATACTGTATAGATATAATCAATAGGTATCATGGTTTGCGCGCATGAGAAATTAGTGTAATGGGATTCCAATTAGCAATAAGAAACAACATTCCTCATCAGTATTCTGATAAAGAACGAGCTCGTAAAATTTGGTTGTCAGCTTTTCTAAAAAGGCATCCAAAATCGTCATTCCGCACACCTGAAGCTACCACAGACCTTCGCGCCAAAGGATTTACTAAACAAAAGGTGTTATATCTTTTTAATATATTGCAACCAAAATTGACAAAAGTATACCGAACTTTTAACGTCGATGAAACTGGGGTGACTGTGGTTCAGTCCAGAATGACAAGAGTTTTATGTAAGAAAGGTCAGAAGCAGGTTGGCGAAATAAGTTCGGCAGAAAGGTGCAATCTCGTAACTTTAGTCTTTTGTGCTAGTACTGCTGAGCTGTATGTGCCACCGCCGTTTGTGATTTCACGAGTAAATATGAAAAAAAAACTGGAAGTTAGACCTTCTAGTTGACTAAATTCATTTTGCTTATGATATTGTTTAATTTGTATTAAATATGTTAAGACACAAATAGGAAAATTGAGGATAAAAACCTGGAGATAAAGCCTTGGAATTGAAAAGAGAAATAGTTCCTAAAATTAAAACAAAGTTTCAATTTTTCGGGATTCGATAATATATAAAAACAATTTTTTATTCGCGTATTTTAAAGATTTAAAGCTTGTTTCACTTATTATTTTACTTGCCAATTTAAACTCTGTACTGTCAACTTAGACCCGTTTTAAAGTTAAATAATATTAGTGAATTAGGACATAGACGTTTTTAATAGAAACTAAGATTTCACTTAAATTTTAACACTCACATCGCAGTTCTTTATTTTTTTATAAAAATTAGTGGAAGTCTTAACTAGGATGAACTTATCTCATAACCGTTCAATATTTAGTTTTTTTATATAGGCTGTCCTAGATTGTCATTTAAATATTGATATTTTAAATTCCATTTTACATCATTTTTTTTAAATAGAACACCCTAAATCTAGTGAAATATGCCTATACAATATTTATTTATATTCAAATTGATATATTTACCTATATCTCCAATAACTTTTCCGAGAATAGAAACCATTTATGTCTTTTTATATGAAATATAAACTCAATAGCTTCTTTGTTGCTCTATATAGTTATCTATATACAGAGGGCGATCGCCGAAGTATGGCAAGGCAGGAAGCATGCTGTAGAGTCAAGCACAGACAATAACGGTACGAAACACTAACTGCACAAGTCTCAAAAGATGGTTTAATTTTTAATAATTCATTAGTACGATAATCCATATGACGGAAATAAAAACAGTCACTTTCTAAAAAAATTTTAAGTACATCTACAAAATTAAGATGTTGTCAAAATAAAAAAAAATCTCTTGGTCGAACATCCAAGGTTTTTTAATGAAAACTAAAATATAACAAAAATCTGCAATATTTCCCAACAAAGGGTTAATTAACTTTCTATTATTCATACATTCTTACTACAAGCAGTTCATTTCAAAAGTATTAAATGTGGTAATTCTCAATAGAAAGGTCCTTCCAGACAACAAGCAATAACGCACTAATATGGTAGACATATTTGCTACCAAGAGCTATAATGGTTTAATTAAAACGGTCGGGAACTATTACTGGCCCACTTAATAGAGCCCTTACGCATCCTCGAGAATCGAAGGTATTTCAGTTCATTGAAAACGAACTCGTTAACGACCTCTACAATCAGATCAAGATGTTTAATTGAAGTATACCTAATTTTCAAGTTAATAAATTGCAATTAGTTTAAATGAGCGGCATTGGTAAACTCAAATGTTCTTTTAAAACAGCAATAAATGAGTTAATTCTTTTAACCGGAATCTCCTATACATTTTCAATTATTTTAAAAAGAGCGTCTTCCAGATTTATAAAATATATCCTTAGGAGCATTATCATCATTTTACTTTTTGAAGATTTTTAGGTATATATTTTTATAAACAGTCGTTTAGATGCTCTGCTTTAGGAAAGAAGTTCTAAAATTTACTTACACCATGTTTTTTGTTTTTCTTAATGTATCTGGTAACACAAAAATTCTTTTTCCAGAACCCTTTCTTCTTCTTCTTCTCCTTCTTCTTTCTAACACAGTTAACCATACTAGTAGGCTATTTCCTGTTCCTTGCCATCACGTCTTCCCCGGAGATGAGGTCCAGCATTCTCGCCATCGTTTTGGTGGTCTTCCCCGTGATCTTTTTCCAATTGGGTTATTCATTTTTGCGCTTTTAACGAGTCTACCGTCCTCCATTCTCCCTATATGTTTGTTCCAGAATCTTCGCCTTTGTCTAACCCATCTTCCTATGTTCTGTATCCCGCATTGTTGCCTGATATCTTCATTCCGTATTCTATCGTGTAGAGTTTTTGTCTTGTAAAATTCTTAATGTTTTCATTTCGACTGTTCTCATCATTTGTAGAGTTCTGCCTGTATTTGGTCTTGTTTCTGCCGCATATGTTTTGATTGGTCTTAGAGCCGTTTTGTATATCTTAGTTTTGCTTTCGGTATTAAGGTATTTGTTCTTCCGGACAATTTCTTTTAGGCATCCCGAAATTCTAGCCGTTTTCATTGTTTGCTCTCTTACTTCGTTAAAAAGGTTTGCATGGCTCGTTATAGAGAGCAAAAGCTCCCAGATATTTGAAGTGATTTACCTTTTCGACAATTTTGAAGTCGATTTCCAACTTGCACCGTATTGGTTCTTTGGATGGTACTAAGCATTTGGTATTTTTAATTCTTTCACATTAGTGTTAAAAATGTGCAGTGGTCTTTGGAAATTATCTTCCAATTTTGTATCCAGCTATTGTAGGGAGATTTTCTATTATTTTATCCGATATTAGATTAAATATAAAGGGGCTGAGCGAATCGCCCTGTCTAATTCCTGTGTTTACGTATATGTCTTCCGTTTATTATATGTCCTACTCTGATTTTTGTTCTGCACTGGATGTTAATATCGTATATTAGGTTAATTAGCCTTTCAGATCACCAAAAAGCTAAAAATTCCAGATCTGTTCAACTAGTATTAGAGTAAATTAGATTATTACTTCAGTAAAATTGAGGGTTCTCCAACTACAATTTTTTATATTATATTCGTGAGCATATTATGAACATCATTTGAAAAGTATAGAGTCGACGATTTCATTATTTGTTTAACAAATTATAAGTAAAATTCCAGTTTTCAGGAAATATCTCTTAACCTTTCCGAGTTAACGTGCGGTCTCTCGCACCCAAGGAAGTTCGAGGGGGCAAAAAGGAAGGAGAATCCGGTAAAACTTAGTAAAACTGTAATCCCCTTAAAGGGGTTATACTGTACTTGCGCAGTAGGTCAGGGAACAGGACTGGACTTGAGCAGCCTTTTATTTATTACGTTATTATATTGGGAAAATTACATTTTAGAGTTCATTATTAAATGATTAATAGATTCTAGGACAACGACGTTTTTTTGAAAAAGTTTCGGTACTCTCCCTATTTCGAGATCGGAGAACACGATTCTAACCTCCGTTTTACATAATTTTTCCTCAATTCTGCTAAAAACAGTGAAAAATATTTCATTTTAGGTTCAATTTTTTGTACTAAAACGTTAAAATTTTGTTACAACCAGAAATTTCACACTGTATTATACGAAAATTCATAAATTTGCACATTTTATAGGAAATATCAAGAGAATTACCAAAAAACAAATTAAAACAACATGGCTTCTGCCATTAAATATTGGCATGATTCTTTCCTAAAACCCGAAAAATTCTGTTGCCAGATTGCCAATACGATTTATGTGAAATTCATATATATTTGTTTCTTTCACATCCCCCGCATTCACGTGATTTCTGATCAAAAATTTTGGGTGGTTAAGATTAATTTGACGCTTTTTTATACATTACAAAAATCACACTATGTTGTTAACTGAAATGGATAAATGTTATAGCTTATATTACGAAGGTATAAGTCTAGGTGAATTTAGGTTAGTTCAGATTACTTTCAATTTTACAAATTAACCAAAATCAAGCTAAACTTGAACTAAATAAAAATTTTGGGTGGTTAATATTAATTTTTCCCTGAGACTGTATAAAATATTACAAAAATTGAACTGTATTGTTGACCAAGATGGTCAAATTTTATAGTTTATACCACGAAAGTATTTAACATCTAGCAAAGTATCAAACGAATGTTAGTCTTTTTCACGAGTCTGATGGTCGATGGCCTTTCCAGAACGTGTTTTTGCTTTCCTGTTGAAAATACAAGTTTTTTAAAATTAATTCACTAGAATTTGTGCCAAAATAGCTCGAATATATTACATACATGATATTTTAACTAGTAGCATTGAAAATAAATATGTAAGTTCGAATTTTTCTTCAAAATTTACTTGGTCAAGTGACGCCATTTTTTGAGTTTTCCAAGAAAGTGAGAAAAAATAGTGAAAAACCAAAGCCAAAATCGTGTTTTACGAAATAGGGGCTAAGTATCGATTTTTTTCCAAAAAATGTCGTTTTCCTACATTTACAATAAAGCAAATAATTACCAAAATATGAAAAACGTACCTACCGAAAATAATGAATTAACGAGATTTCCAAAAAATACCATACATTGATGCATTATTATAAATAAAAAGTCTACACAAATGTCCTGATAACATACACAAATATAAATTCTGAAATTTAACTAGTGTCACTGCACGGCACAACAGAAAAAATCAAGAGAATTTAAGCGTCGGGACAATGACAAACGACCCCATTAAATACAAATAATACACCGGGATACCGCACTTTCGCAAAATCCTGCTGTGTTTTTTACTTCTCATATTGCCAACCTCATACAAGAAATTTTTTTCTGCGCTTATTCCACATAGCTTCTTGATGTCTAAGACATTTATTTTCTGCATGTTGGGTGAATTTTTTAAGCATTTAGCCTATTTTTGCAGTTTTCCATATCCCCTCTAACTTCCTTGCTCGCACCGCATGACCCGATATCTGCCGATATTTCTCGAACATATTCTGAATGGGACCTACGGCTTGGAGTAGCTTCTTGTATAAATATACTCTATTTAGTACTCTAATAACAGTTGTTGAGTGTACTTCTTTTCTGCATGCAGTTAGTTAAAGGTCAGTAAATCCGCATGTTACCTTTGGTGTTATATTATTATAAAATTTCTAAAATATAATTTTTTGTTTGCAGTTGCAAGGATGCATTTCGAAAAAGAGCAAGAATATCTTTAAAAAATTGTACAATGAATTGATAACCGATTTTGAGCCCGAATTTAACGAAATAACGATGACGATAGTTTAGAAGATCACGTAGAAGAACGGAACAAAACCATGACACGGAAATAGAACCAGATATTCATACTTTTCCAGAACTTTCAGACCTTTCCAGCGATGATGATATGCAGGCTGTACCAAGGGTGCCGTATTTCGTAGGCAAAGATGGAAAAACTCATTCAAAAAAGCATAATAGCTCAAATCGCAGTATATGCATGCGTGCTGAAAATATAGCTAAATTTTTGTTTGGAGTTACCGAAGCTGCCAGGGAAAAGAAAACTTCTTCAGATATATGGAGTTGCTTTTTTCCAGAACAAATATTACTAGATATTGAAGAATGTACCAATATTTATATAGAAATAGCCTCTCCAGATCCAAACAATTGAACCGCTACGAAAACAGACGTTTTAGAACTCAAAGAACTTTTGGGTTTTTATATATAGCTGGGATGTCAAAAAACAATCACGCAAAATGCAACAGACTTATTTAGGATAAACGGAACATCACTGGAAATTTTCCAATTAACTTTGTCTCTAGCATGATTTAAATTCCTTTTAAATCACTTTTTTGACGCTCTACCTTTCATATGATTTTTAATAACAAAAAGCCCCACTTTGTAAAATCCAATCGTGGATTTTGAAAATATAACCCCGTTAGATATTTTCTTAATTTTTATAAACAAAAGCCCTACGAAATTTTGAAAAAAAATCCTAATCGGTTCCTATTGATCCTTAAAAGTTTCCTTTTTTTTCAAAATCTTTGTCTTGAACTCAGTTATTCGAATTTTCAAATTAGAAATGTCTAGCATGTAAAGGGGATGCTCCAGCTCTATTTCCTTATTTAAAAAATACCTTCTTTTTAAAGCGATATTTAAATTTAAAGAAATTTTATTTTCCTCTAATAAGTTATGAAAATTTAAGCCTTTAGGAACAGATTAAGCTTTTGTTGAGATCAAAATGTTCACCCAAAAAAAGATTATAAACAATCAACATTTTGCGTTTTGGGTTAAACGGTTAGCAACATTTCAGCATCAAATTATCCCATTTGCTATTACAAAATATCATTCTGTTCAGAATGACGAGGGCTTTCCCTTCCCTTAATGCAAAAAGGTTAATTTTGCAATAAATAACTAATATGCAAAAAAATGTCCGATTTTGAGGTTTCTTTGGACTTTTTGCAATCACAAATTGATAAAAATTATCACATGAAACCTCAGACTTTAGGTTTTTAAAATATTTACAACTTTTATTTGAAACATTTATTTCCAAAATATGTTTTTTGGCTTGTAAATTTAAAAAAAAACTGTTTTGTCCAACTTGTTCTTACATTGCCCCCAACACCCCTGGTTAGGTCTCATCCATTTCGGAATTGACGTCACAATATTTGGCTTGGACTATACTTAATAATCAAATTTCCACCGAAACGATTTTATATCACACAATTTCACTGGTTTCTGCAAGTAGGATAAAGAAGCTGATTATAGTATATAGCTTAATGCAGCAAACAATTGTATATAATTATCAAATGTGAATATCTACCCTTTCTCAAATTGCATGAATCCCACATAATAAAAAATTTAAGCCAAACATGTGCACTACAGCACTTGCCGGAAAAAAGTACAATAAAAAATATTTCCGCTTCATTCTTTTTCAATTCATATTTTCAAATGCAATTAAATTCCATTCAACGTTCATCTCCCTGAAAAATCTACCCTCATAGCAAATGGATACTCGTTCCGTAATTAAATAATTGTAACCTTAACATAACTTGCCGCTAATAGGAAGCGGTGCGTATGAAATATGCAAGGGGAGCTAACCAGAATGTAACAGCTTTCTATGCAGGAACGGGTCAACCCTTTTAAATGAATTTTTGTAATCGGTATGTTAAACATCTTGATTATATTTATTATGTAACTAAAAGTAAAACATCCAGTAGAAATAATTTAATTTTACTGATTATATTTGATCATATTTATTTAGGAGGTGTTTCGGATAGTAATGTTGATTTTTTTCGCAAAATTTGAGCGTTTATTTCCAAAGCAAAATGAATTACCTCAGCCAAGACTTTTTCCTATATTTCCACCAAAGAATGGATTCTGTGCCAAAAGAACTCTTTGTTTTTTGAAGCCAACCACTCATCAAGCCAAATTTTTTAATTCTTCGTAAGAATTAAGTGTTGTTCCGAAGAAACTAAGTTAGTGAACTACTAAATATCGCAGGTGGAGTAGGATGTTCCAATTGAAGTTTTTCAAATAGTTTTTGACACATTTTGCAATGTCGAGTCGAGCACTGCAATGTTGCAAAGTTACTTTATCGTATTGTTGCATTTTTATTTAGGTGAGCAGTATAATTTATTAACCATGTAAGTCAGGCAAGAAATAGCTCTAAAAACAACTTTAATTTATTTTATATTGTATATAATTAGTATGTTTTGCTTCGTCCCTGAACATCCAGTTTCTCAAAAGGCAAAACGTTGCTATTCTGTTACCTTCCTTACTCTGTCCGTTCGAATGCAGATTTAAATAGATGTGATCTCTATCGATAATAATATTTTAACTTCAACGTGGTAATCGTGAAGTGGCGCGCACAGCTGGTAACAATCAAGTAAAGTGAAAATGTTTCGTTGGAAGGGAAATGCATAACCAACGTTAGGATCTAAGATATGAAAATCATATATGTCTCACATGACATCAACTCGAGTTAATTTTTCGGAGGAATTACCTTCCTCATATAGTGTTAGTTGATAATACGCTTTCTTGTGGTACCGTCCTAGACAAGAGGCAAGACTTTCTTATTTTATTTTTTGAGTAGCATATTAAGTCCTGGTAGTCTTAGTTTATTTTATTTTCATACTTACGGTGAATATTATTAAACCGATCTTCTTAGTTTAGTGGTTTAATTCAAATAATGAAAAAACAAATCCTTCTAAGAATTGAGTGGTGCCCTGGTACAAGCACGCCACTGGCTCACCGATGAAAAGCTGCCGTTCTCTATCCTAGTATTATAAAAAAAAAACAGAATAAATTCTCAGAAACATATATGAAAATACATTCATACATTTTACATTTAAAAACGCGGCTATAACGCCTATATGGGTCATTGTTTCTTCAGTGCTAGGTTTAATTTTGTCAATTGTTATCAATATCGATTACCATTAATTGTTTTATCAAGTTTTAACAGTTCGTAATACACAGTATCCTTTTCATCCCACCAAATACACAGCAAAGCCTTCTTTCCATATATATTGCGCACTGGTTGTGATGTTGATGGCCAGACTGGACCTACCCATGATTTTTTGCTCTTCGGGTTGTCCAAATAAATCCACTTTTCGTCATCCTAAACAAATTGATGCAAGCAAGATTTAACAAGTGGTTTTTCACCTTTCAGTGTCACTTTCCTTCATTTCATACTGAACACATTTTCCATGTTTTTGGATCTAATCAATGCGTGTAAACGTCAGGAAATGGTGAATTGTGAAACATTGAATGCTGCCAATTGTTTTAACGTTTGAGTTGAGTCTTCATCCAATAATTCTTCCAAATCTGCATCTTCAAACTGATCCGTACACACGTCTTTTACATCAAAATCACCACGTTTGAAGCGTTTTAAACCATAGTTTGCAAGTTATTTGGGCTAAAATATTCTTACCATAAGCTCTAACTAATCATTAATAACTTTCAGTAGCTACATTCTTTAATAAAAGTTTATTAAACTTAAACGTCTTTCTTAATACAAAGTTCAACATTTTCTAACATTTAAAGAACTATTGTTACATTTTTATTTTTCCTGTCTGATTTCCTACCTAAAATATAATAATTTTTACGCTTACCTCCTCCATCATTTATGTGTTTTGTTTTTTTTTCGAACATATTTACGAATGAAAGAAAACGTTGGCAGTATATCTTGTGTTTATTAGAATTGGGTTCACAATTAAGGTATTATAATTGATGGTAATTGTTTGATAGTCCTTGTCGTTGTTATGTTTAGTTCGTAAGGCTTCTCTCCTTTGTACTTAAAATATAAAAAGGTATTAGTTTTGTACAGAGAAGCTTCGTATTTAGTTAGAAATTCTTAATTTAAGTTGTATTTTGCGGGTATTGTTACCTTCATTGAGAGATCTTAAGTGAGCAGATAAACATTTGGCTGCAGGAATGACAAATTTCTAAGTGGAAGCTCTCCGGATCCTGTTGGATCTTCCATGTTTTTTAGGCACTTTTATTCTCTCACTGTGTCAGTTATCGTGTAACTATTAGAGATTCTATTAAGCTAAAAACGAAGAAAAATCACTCAAGTGTCAAACAAAAATAAACCTTAAGTTAGGACTGATTCGACTTTTCATGCGAGAGAGTTTTACTTCAATAAAGCCCTTTTAAACTGGTATAAATTTGTGAACACACCACAAATTTCTTGTAATAATTTTAAAATTTCGTTTTTTTATTTTCCATTGTTTTGAAACCTTGTCAGTTGTCATAACGTCGACAGACAGATTCCTGCATCTTTTTCCGCCTTGGACCTTTTTCTGGGGAGAAAAAAAAATGATAGAGTGATAAAGACATTTTCCTTGCAGAGTTGCACTTAGAAAGGTCACTTAGCATTTTTGCTAGATATTAATTTTAAATATTTGGGTCCTTGACCAAATTTACTTTGCGTACCTTAAAATCTGTCTGCTGATATTGGTTTGGTCAGTTCAGGACACAAACCCGATATCAAGTTTTTCTTTTTTTTTTCTTTTCCACCATAAAAAGATCACCTAACAGCACTGGGAAGTCTTTGTTTTAATTTTTGTTTTAATTATTACCATCCTAAGTATTTATAATTGTGGATATGTTCAGACTCATAACCTAAAAGTTGATTTCTTTCTAAGACCATTTTTTGTTTTAGGCCTTTTTCCTTTTTCCTTTTTCTTTCTTTTTTTCTTCTCGTTTCCTTCTTGCTGATTTCTCTATGGCACCTGCCTTGGCTACTGTACATACTACACCATTCGGGCGTTCTTGCTGATATCTCTACGGCACCCTGCCATGCATACTGTATATAATAGAACACATCATAATACCCAGTGATCCAAAGCCAACCAACATCAAGACGTTAGGAAGCCTCCGTTAATCAGGTTTTATGTGTCTGTGTTGTCTGAGACTTTAATCCCTTCGGTATAGCCTAAAAATTTAAAGCCGTTGTATGTTTCTTTTCTTTTTGTATATAAAATTAATTATTAATCAGTGTACTTACCTTTTTAAGATCTATTGTGTTTTTTCATATGATTCAATTAATCAAATCCTGAAACCGTATGCAGTTGATGTCATTCATGTATGTAAAAGGGGCACATTTGTAAACTCCAGTAAACAGGCCTATTTACACGGATAGAGTGCACTTAATTTTATGACTTTATACATACAGTTATTATTTACAATAAAATCTCTTTTTTTATATTTAGTACCTTAGCCAAAAATAACTGATTAAAGTATAATTATTCATTTTGTTAAATAAATCATTTAAGTTTAAATTGTCAAAGACCAGCTGACTGTCCCAGGCTTATTCTTCTGGGCAAAGAAGCGTTGGGCCACACGTAGTCACATTTACACTGTTAAACCTAATATATAGATCTCTGTTTCTGAAATATTTTAGATGTTTTCTTGACGTTGAATTCGGTTTCCTGTTTTAAGTTATATTGGTCTCTACCTTGACTATTAGGGCACCAAAACAGGTGGCGCATTTACCCCGACCACTCACTGCAACTTTTTGGAGCTAGCCGGACGAGCCCTATAAGGAAGAGATCATTTCAGACCATTAGTGACACAATCTCTAAGTAAAATTAAAATAAAAATGATTAAATGGAATAGGTAATGATGTCCAACTCA
This sequence comes from Diaprepes abbreviatus, assembly GCA_034092305.1. Classification (NCBI taxonomy): domain Eukaryota; kingdom Metazoa; phylum Arthropoda; class Insecta; order Coleoptera; family Curculionidae; genus Diaprepes; species Diaprepes abbreviatus. The sequence continues at coordinate 8,057,976 of JASJET010000055.1, read as the reverse complement.
AACAAAAAAAATCATTTTTCCAGAAAATAAAACATTCTAGAAAAACACACTAAATTTTTTCAAGGATTAAACAATCTTCGCTTAACAAAACTTTGTCATAAATAAAAACTCAATTTTCGTTTTAATTTTTTTATCGATAGAATTTTATAACTTCAACGTATTAATGATTAAATATAAAAAGGTTGATATTAAAGCAACCTTGCAGAATAAATTCGGCCGCTCCGAATTTCCATCGTATTTGAAGGTTATAATTTTATTTTGTATCCCTTTTTACCTTTTTCCTTATTAAAGTATTAAAAGATAAACCTATAAAACATTACCTTTTAAGGCAAAAAAAAAAAATATGCAAAAATTCTGTTTTGTGGTCGGTACCGAATTCAGGTTTAAAATAATGAAATATTTTTTTTGTTGAAAATAGGACAAATTCACTACTCAGAACTGATTACCTAATTTTGCAGAATACAATGTGTTGGACAATCTTGATTATTTTATATCAAGCCATCCATATTTTGTGTCAAATGGGTTCCAGAGTTATGGCACATGAAGTTAAACCGATGAAATTTTTACCATTAATATCCCAGACATGCCCAGTAGTTACATAACCTAGAATTTCAAAGAGACAAGATAAAACCCTAGTTTAATAATTGTTAAAAAAGTTCAAAATATTTCTTAACATTCCCTTTTCCCGATATTTAAAGCTAATTTTGTCAAACTTTCAATACTTATTCTCCAGTATAGGATGTTTCTATTAAAATCGAATTGATTCAAAGTTATTTATAATAAGGATTAACCAATAGCATCATGTCTATTAAGTTTGGTGAACTTTATCTAAGACAATAGGCATGATGACTGTAACGAAGAATCACTAAAATTATGACGAAGTAATTATATAGGATAGGCAGATTCTAAAAAACACATTTATTTTTAGATTACAAGTGAGATTATATTTATTTTAGTAAAAATAAAAACACAAAATATGGAAATTGGCCATATTAGATCGAACACCAATCAGAAGCGCGTGACGTCACGCTTTCGTAAACATCACATCAGTCGTAATTGTTTATCGCCTTTATCCAGATATTTTGTGGATAAAACTATCAAGTGTATCAGTTTCCTGCTATCAAAAGTACAACAATGTCATGGAACAAAGATTTGTCAACGCCAATAGCTCAAATTTGCCAAGAGGTTAACTGGTGCACTGTTTTTTCAGTCTGGATAGCTTTACTTCTGAATTTGTATAATATATATATATACTTGTACTGATTTATCAGCTGATTTTGGAAAAGTGGTAGGTGCTTCTAGATCTTCAATTGTGTGTAAAGCTAAAAAATAAAAATAAGTACTTGTGAACAAACTGTAACTATTTACACATTATTATGTACTATAATTTTTGCAACAGACTATAATAATATTATAATAATAATAATAGGTACCACAAAGATTGTTTGAAATCATAACTATCATAACTACCTATAATGTTATGATTAAACCAGCTAACAGAAAAGATATACACTTGAATTCATTAAAACAGGTTACCTGTATAAAAAAGCAATGGGTATGTACCTGAACTTTCTGATGAAGTGCCTGTGAGTTCTAAATGTTCTGTAGGTGGTTTTGTTTATGTTATATCTTTGTCACTTTCTTCAATTAGACACCTGTTTTTTGAGAACATAGGGATGCTCAGCGTTGTCAGAAGTTCATTTGCTTTTGCCTGGTTAGCATTCAAATTTTGTGCGCACTTGTAAAACTGAACCCATTACATGGTACTGTATGTAATTTTCCATATCATTTGGTAACTGGAAAAAGAAAAAACTTTTAATTAGGAGCTTTAAAAATAATACAATAATAAAGAAATGAAACCTACCCTCAAACGGGATCGACAATGTTATTGACAAATATTTACCTTACATATATTTTGTTTGCGAGCTTCGCCACTTATTTATATAAAATAAATACTTACATCAAAATAATCTTCGCAGAAATAAATCACTGAATTAACAGATACAGAATCTGGGTCTCGCCTTGCAAGATTTAGCCACGTATTCCTGATATTTTTCTTCATTGGCACGTTAATAAATAACTTATTGGGAGTTTTTATCGATGTATTATTACATGGAGGAACTACACACCATCGATACACATTAGAATTCATGATTATCGCACAAAATAATGGAAAATATGAATCAAAACATGCAACAAGATAGAACTTGTCAAGTGTTTACGCAAGGGTGACATCACAGACGGACGCCTTTACTATTCTAGCGTTTTGGTGAGAAATTTAAATTGTATTTTAAAAAGGTCAATTTTTCCTTCAAAACATAAATTTTTTGCTTAAATAAGATTTTTTTTGTACAGGGTGTCTCAAAAGAAAGTTCACATTTTAAAAATCGATTTAAAAAAAAGTCAGGACTTTATTGAAAAAATGTTTATTACATATTAAAATACATTGTTTGGGAATTTATTTTTTAAAAATGATATCGTCCAAATGTAATCCGTTGCGCTCACGGCATTCATTTAATCGAGCACTAAAATTGCCCATGCCGGCTCGGCTGGTATGTCTGCCATTTCGTTGCGGATATTTTCTTTTAATTGTGCCAGGGAAGTCGGTTTGTTGGCGTAAAGTTTTGATTTGACATAACCCCATAGGAAAAAGTCCGTAGGTGATAAATCAGGACTGCGTGGAGGCCAACTTATGTCACCTTTCTTTGAGATCAATTTGCCAGGAAAAATTTCACGCATTCGTGGCAGAGACATGTTGGACGTGTGTGAAGTTGCTCCGTCTTGCTGGAACCATGTTCTTTGGTTATAGCCAGGAAAATTTTGCAGTTCAGGCACGAAGAAGTCGTCTAACATCTCCACATACCGCTCTGAAGTCACTGTTACTGTGCGTTCCCTTTCATCTTCAAAAAAGTACGGGTCGATAATTCCTCGCGCCGACATCGCAGCCCATACAGTCACTTTCGGCGAATGTAGAGGTTTCTGATGTTTGTGTTTTGGATTGTTTGCACTCCAATAGCGGCAATTTTGCTTGTTTACATGACCATGAAGATGAAAATGGGCTTCATCCGAAAAGAAGATGTTGGTAAACGTTGAAAAGCGTTCAGTCATCTGGTTTACGAAGTCAAGCCTCTGACCAGCATCCTAAGGCTTCAATTCTTGCACCAACTGAATTTTATAGGGGTTCAGCTTTAAATCTTTGTGTAAAATGCGGAATAATGATGACCTATGCACATTTAAAGCAACAGCACGCTTACGAATCGAAACGTTTGGGTCGTCACGAACAGACTGAGTAACACTCTCTACGTTTTCGACCGTTCTCGAAGACCTCGGACGCCCGGATTTTGGTTTATCTAGTGTTTAACCGGTCTCTTCAAACTTCTGGACCCATTTTCCAATAAGCCGAGCGCTTGGGGCATCATTTAAGTGACGAATATGTCGAAAATTGCAGAATTTTGTACGCGCTACAGTTGCCGAATTACCGTTTTTGTAAAACTCACGTACGCACAAAGCACGGTCCGCTCCCGAGAAACGCTCTATAGCGACTAAATTCCCAAGAGCCAGGCTACCGATTGGCATACCCCCCGCACCGCTCGGAATAGTTGCGTTCACGCAATAAGCAAAACAAATGTCTACTTTCTTTTGAGACACCCTGTATAAAGCAGGTGCGTAATAACATCGTGGAGTATTTTTCCATATCAGTCATCATGCCTATTTTGATCCCCCCACTTATATGTTTCCGAGAGACTAAAAAGTACTTACAGAACACACTGTATATACATAGACAGTAGCACACATAAAGTTTTTTGAATTAATTAATGTAGGTAAATTTTAATTTTGCCGTTCATTTTTGCGTGGAAAATGAATGAGTTTTAGGTGAGTATTGACTTTTCTAACTGTAAAATTTTAAGTTCTATTTAAAGATTTTCGAAATGAGGCACCATTTCTAACAATTTAAAATGTTTTACAGGAAAAAATTTCTTTAAGTTTTATACTACAACTTATATTTATGGGTTAACAGAATAGAGGAGAAAAGGAACAGTACAAAGGGAAAAAATGACTAAGAAAAACCTAATAAGAGTTATAGATGTAACACAGGAAATAGTGTATTTGAAAAGGAAGCTAATACAAAAAGCTTCTCATCTAGTGAATAACAAAAAAAGTGGTGCGTCATTGTTTTTTCAAACAATTAGGACGAAAAATAGGATTATCCCGGTTTCTTCTATGTTCTGTAGAAACTGCAAGATATAGATAAAAATGATATACAGATAGTTTGTGGGTATTAAAAATGCCTACAAAATGAGTTTATTTCTTGAAATTGCTTCATAAACAAAATAGTTATTGCCAAAAAACCTACCAAATGAGTATTTTTGATAATTGTTAATAACTTTCCAAATATTTATTTAAATTGTTTTCATCTTCATAAAATCGAGAGTTTTTGTACATTAAAAAAATGTGCGAAAGATGGGGGACGATCAATTCAGTACTTTTTGTAAAATTGTTTTTATTTATCAGGAATTATTGAAAATGATCATTTTTAATTGGCTGTACAGGGTGGATTGTTTTGAAGGTTCTTTTAGGCTATCTGGGAAACTGTAAAAGATTTTAAAAATTCGATAAAGTAGTTCCAAGCTCTTTTTTTTTTGGAAAATTATAATGGCGACAACAAATTACGGCTATCGTGATCAGTTTCGGATTTACATTGCGATTTTCGAATTTTTCCATTTTCAAAAATGTCCTATATTTTTCTTATCACAGCAACTACGATATACAATCTCTTACTTTCCAGTAAAGACAAATTATCCATAGATGGAACGATGTGTTACTAAAATGTCTTGGTAGGCTTGAGCATTTCAAATCCCTTCTTAAATCTCGTAGGCCATTATTTTATTACCCAACAAAGCAGCACACACATTAAACCGAAATCGTCCATGTGTTACCCTATTTATTTGTTGGTGAGGGTTCTAATCTGTCCATGGATAATTATTGTGGCGATTAAATATACCGTCACTAGTAATTTTAAAGAAAAATTCATTATTTCATAACATATCCATATACCAATTACAAAAGTTAAGTCTTCGTTCAGGATCAACAGGGAGAAACTGAGATTTCTTGCCTTGTAACATTAAAACTTATTTTTCTTTAAAATTATTAATTAGTTTTTATGAGACATTCATTCTTTATACCTTTTTTTTCATACGTCTTTGGCTGTAGCTTTTTAAAGGATTCAAAATTGGTTAAGTTTTCCTTTGGTCTCCTAAAAATTGCCAAGTTGGGTTGTTCGCGCTCCGGATACCGTTCAAAATATAAATTAAAAGCTGTGTTTGTGTTTATTAGACTCACTATAACATTCTACCCTATTATTCTTTTCGAAATTTTGAAAATTTTGCATTTTGGGTTTTTAAACAGACAATTGCAAGTTGGCAAGCTAATAAACCTCAAACTGACAGGCTTTAGTGATTCTTTTATTTATCCATAGTCACAGTCTACTATTTTAAAACATAATATAAAATATATCATACTCATCGAACTTAAGAAGTGTTCTTAGTAGGGACCTATTGCAATGATTTAAGTTTTTAGTTATTCTTTTTAATCGCGATCAGTTCATATTATATACTATAGGTTTAGAAACTGTTCCTATTTTAAAAAGTTTACATATTGAATAAAAACTATTTTTTGCCTATTTGTTGTCAATTTATATTGGCAATATAATATATTCTTAAAGAAAATGCAAAAAAATTTTATAAAAAAGTACCGGGTGATCCATTTAAAAAATTAAAACGTGGTACACTGGATTCTACAGAAAATAGGTCCCTTAAGGATGCTATCGTAGTAATGCCCCTGATGTTAAGGGCATATAACTAACGAACTGTTTGCGACCACCTAAAATGTACGGGTGTTTCATCCCGATACCGGTGGTGGACTCATCGGTGGGATCCACCGGTATCTTTCCCAGATATCTCTGTACTTTCCACAAACTTGAACCTTTATTTAAGTCCCGTTTTGCCGGAAAGCGGTGGTAAGATGTTGGTTCCACAACATGCTCCCCCTAAGGCATTTGCTTTCCGGCTTTAACTGTCGGACAGTCTAAACCGTTAGAAAGCACAGGCCTGAAAAGGAAGTGGAACGGACATCCTAGGTGGTCTTTTCAAAGTAGGGTACCGGCTTTAGCACAAAGCCATGACTCGACGGCTTTCCATCTTGTCGTCCCTGCTCGGGCGCCATGTCGTAGTAATGCCCTTGATGTTAAGTGCATATAACTAACGAACTGTTTGCAACCACCTAAAATATAAAGATGTTTCGTCCCGATACCGGTGGTTGACTCATCAGTGAGATCCACCGGTATCTTTCCCAGACATCTCTGTACTTTCCACAAACTTGAACCTATACTTAAGTCATTTTGCCGGAAAGCGGTGGTAAAATGTTGGTTCCACAACAATGCCTTATTGGTTTTATCGTAGTTGCTTTAATAAATAAAATATAGGACATTTTGGAAAATTGTAAACTTCAAAAATCGCCCTGTAAATCCGAAACCGATCGCGATAGCTGTAATTTGTTTTCGTCATTATAATTTTCTCAAAAAAGGATCTCAAAACTACTTTAATAGATTTTTAAAATTCTTTACGGTTTCCCAGCCTACAAAAATATACAAAACGATCCACCATGTACACATTTTCAGTTCAAAAATTTAAGTTTCTTATCGTGTAAAGATACCAACACTCCTGGATTTACCCCATTCAAATATAAGCAGATCTGCAAGAATTTGTTTTTTTTTAATTAAACCCACCTTTGTATATTTTTGTTCAAAAATATTGTTATAAATAACTGTTCTTTATAAAAAAAAAAGCACTCCAATAACACTACAATAAACTTAATGAAAAGTAATTTAATTCGTTCCTACATATATCCACAAAATCTAATTTATTTCAATTTTTTGTCATGTAATTAGATAAATAAATCGAATTAGAAAAAATATTAATAAAAAAAAGGATTTATTAACCCTTATTGATTTTAGTCCCGAATAAACGATAATATAATAAAAACAATAACACAAAATTCAATAAACAATAAACAACTTGAGCTCGAGCTTGAGTTTGAGCTCGAAAATTCAGTTTAAGGTCCAATTCAAGATCACCATAGTTTTGCTCCCTCTCTCTAAATCAAAAAGTGCTTGTTTTCTGTTTTTATTTTTTCCAAAAACGCATAGCTTTCGATATACTTAGCTGCAAACTTTCCCATTTGTAAGAAAAAAGGGCAGTTCCAAAATCCTTCTTGGTCATTTGGAGACGAGTAAATATAGGATTGAACGGAAAATCTCTTACACTTTTTATTTCTGCAATAAAAAATCGGGTTTCCTTTTTGAAAAAACAACAAAACTTTAACTTGAAGTGGACTGAAGTTTTATCTGAAGATAAATGATAGGTAGTATATATATATATATATATATATATATATATATATATATATATATATATATATATATATATATATATATTGTAGACCAACTCCTCTGTGATCTGACTGACCTCGACATATCTTGTCAGGGCTACGCCGATGCCGATGACGTGGTCGTGATCGCAAGTGGGAAATTCGAGAATACCCTCTGTGACATAGTTCAAAGAGTGCTTGAATACACTAGAGATAGTGTTAGATAATGTGACTAAACATCAACCCCACCAAAACCACTCTAGTAGTCTTCACAAGGAAAAGAGACCTCAATCTGAAAACCATCAAAATGGATGGGAATATTATTGAGTGGAAGTCAGAGGTTAAATATCTGAGACTGACCTTGGATAACAAACTCCTTTGCGGGAAAAAGATAGGGATACAAACCCAAAAATCCTGCGGTGGATGTACACTGTAATAGTGAGACCAATCATCACATATGGGACATGGGTCTGAAGCAAAAGAACCAGTCTGGCTAATACAAAAGGCTAGCCTATCGAAAATTCAAAGACTGGCCTGTGCATGTATAACAGGGACAATATAAACCTGTCCAACGGCCGCCATGGAAGTAATCCTAAACGTATGTTTCTAGAGAACATGGCAAAGAGGACGATTTATAGGGTGATGAGAGATGAGGTCACAAAACAAAGGCCCAATCTCTTATCCAGAGATCAACAAATCTGGGACATGCCCCAAGATGAAATGAAAAAAAAAATTCAGCTTTGTGCAAAATTTCAGCACAAAGTTAAGTCGCAAGAGCGAATGGGAAAGAAACACCATTGAAAAAATCAGCAAGAAATCTACTATATGGTATAAAGATGGCTCCAAAACAGCGGAAGGAACTGAAGTCGGGTATATGGAGCTGGCACCAGAGACTATGAAAACTTTTTCCAGGCACAAACATATGCCATGCCATTAGGATATGTATTCCATTTAATAAGGAGAAAAACTATCACGGTGAAGGGATTATCAACTTGTCGGATAGTCAAGCAGCCATCAGTGCGCTGGGCTCTCAAGTTAGTCTGGGAAAGCCTAGAGAAACTACATAATTTGAGTAAGAATAATAAAATCACCCTCATGTGGGTACCGGGACATACCGGAATAGAGGGGAATGAAATACTAAACAGGCTGGGTAGGAAAGGGTCTGAGATACCATTTCTGCGGCCAGAGCCTTTCTGTGAGATCAGTCGCAGCGCAGTGCTGTAAAAACTAATAGAAGAACCCAGGAGATCCAACTATTTGAAGAAGCTGCAAGGATTGAGACAAGCGAAGATACTTCTGGGGAACTACGACCAGAAGAGATCCAAAGAATGCATAAGCTTAAGTAAAAACCAACTCAGACTTCTGAAAGAGGTCCTGACGGGGCATTCCCACCTGAAGGGACACATCAAGAAACTCGGGCTGGTAGAAAGAGAAAAGTGCAGATTCTGTGAGGAGGAGGACGAGGCCTCTATTCATATCCTTTCAGAGTGCAGCGCTCTAGAAAACCCTAGAATGCGGTTCTTGACAAAACACCAAATCGAAGAAGGGGAGCTACCTACTTTGAAGCCGTCCAACATTTTAAGATTCCTGAGGGAAATAGGACTGGAAGACCTGCTCTAGCCGATAAGGTAATTCTTACGACTGGGCAGCAGTAAGAGGGCACAATAGATCTACCAGGTTGCAGTGTACAGACCCCGCACCCTACGCACATACATACATACATACATACATACATACATATATATATATATATATATATATATATATATATATATATATATATATATATATATATACATATATATATATATATATATATATATATATATATATATATATATATATATATATATATATATATATATATATGCACCTTTCACGGATTCCGGAATGATTTCTCACAATCAGATATAAAGAAAGCCATAAAAAGACAAGAGAAGACCACAACAAAGACCAATATCAAACAAGGAACAAAGCCATAATCCCATACCTAAAAAGAATAACAGACAGAATGGGAAGAAACTTAAGAAAACATAACATACAACCCATATTTAAACCACAAAAAACAATAGCCAACATCCTGGGAAATCCCAAATACCAACGTTGAAAATCGATGCGTTTACAGCATTCCATGTGTAGATTGCCATCAAACATATATAAGACAAACAAAGAGGCGCATATTAGTAAGAATTCAAGAATATAAAAATAGCCTCAAAAACAGACAACTTCAGCCCTATTTCAACATCACCAAACAACCGGACATACCATCGATTTCGAAAAAGCAAAAGATATACCACCGACACAGAACTACAAGGTACGCGTCACAAGAGAGGCCCTAGAAATCGAAAAAGCGAGACAGCTAAATAAACGAGACGATGCTATACATTTTCCAACTACATGGAAAACATTAATAAAAAATCAAGAAAGAAAACAACAAAAATCAGCCAGTACACGAGAGACCAGCATACACGAACAAAATATATCGCACTCGGCAGAGGGGAAGGGCCTGCGAAGCCGCTTGTCCAATCAGGAAGCGAGCCAGCTAAACAAAACTCGAAATTCAGCAGAGGCCACCATCAGATCTCAGCGAGTAAAGAGACGAACCGCACTTGAAAATGCCAAATGAGATTTTGGCGAAACATTCTGAAAACGATTTTTTGAACGAACAGATTGAAACCCAAAATAACCAAACCATTCATTCTACCATCCGTGAAAACTTAGGATATAATATTTGGGTATACCTATATCCAAGAAATTATTACAGAAATATATATATATATATATATATATATATATATATATATATATATATATATATATATATTGTCTTACTACTTAATAATATGATTTAGGTTAAACAAAGTCACATATTTCAAAAATATTTGTCAACGAAGTTGCGAACTCGTTAGTCATTTTAGAGTATGATTAACACTCTTCGTCATATTTGAGAAAGCGAAATATTATTATTTGAGGTACCTTTTGCACAATTTCAACCCAAAATCCTCTCACCAACTCCACTATAAGATTAATATAATTAATAAGAAGGATTACCAGAGTTAAGACAGTTTAAGGAGCAACAACACGCTTTTCGCGTGTCAAAACAAACATTAAGCCCGACCCTGTTTCGACCCCTTTTACCGGAAGGGTAGAAAGTGACAATGTTCGGTACATCTGGATAAGAGACGAGTCAGCCAAAGGGCAAGTAACTCCCAGTTGCGTCTAATCAGATGTTTATGATTATATAAGAGCGACAGTGACAATGGGTTAGGAGCCCTTTTCACGAAGATATGCCGTGTTGTGATAAGGGGTGGTAAGCCTTAAGCCGAATAGAATAAATATTGAATGAAAAAAGTGTCCGTATTTTCGGGTTCTAAAAAAAGATGTTTTTAATAAAATATTGTATCTGATATATGAAGAAACCCGTCATCTTTCGAAGACCAGATAAAAAAAATATTGGCCGTAAAGAAAACAACAGATTTTAATCAATACTTTTATATAATCTATATTTAACCAAGGCGCTAAAATAATCTCTAATATTTGAGTATTTCAAACTAAGAGTTATGCTATAGGTACATTAATAATTAGAAAAGATACAGAGATGATTAAAGAAGTAATGTGACTTCAAGAAAAGGTCGAAGTTCGCAACGATATACGTATATATAGGGTGAATCATTTTAGTCAATACACCCAGGTAAGCGAGCTATCGGGATTTTTTTAACACGAAAGTTGTCTGACTGCAAGGGAGTGTTGTCAGGCAGGTCAGAACAAAAAATATATTTCATATATTTTCTACATCAGCGTTTCCTAAGCGGTACTTGCCGAACCGCCAGGAGCTTGATAAAGGGTGTTCACAAAAAAAAATATTTTAATTGCGGAATTTTAAATTAAACACTACAACAGACAACAATCTGTAACGCAACGAGTCGCTATTCTGCTACCAATTCGAATACATTCTCGAATGAGCGAGCAACTTCTACTTCGGCGAACCAAGACTTTTCTCGAATGCGCACGAAAGAACGAAAATAACGCCTGCCTATATAAAAACACCACAATCACATATAAGGAAGTGTAGAGTTGAGCTGAATCGTACGATCAGCTTACGAACCTCGAATGATTTCATAAAGTTAGTGATTTTTTTTCATGTAAATAAATTACAACAAATACGCAAACTTTACAAATCGCTTACGTTAATTTAAAGGTTATAGACAATGTGGAAGATTGATTAAAATGTGCTTCTCGGGCTTACGTTGTCTTTATTGCCACCCTGGTAATTGATGTAAAGGCGCTAGTAAAGATTATCTCGTGAGAACAGAGCAGAGCTGAAAGCCAGAGGTGGCACCAGTAGGGGAGGATGTTTCTAAAAGGCGCCACTGAATTTTAGCCGGGTAAACACAGAAACTCCCCACGCTGTTGCTTGGGTCTAGCATTCAACTCAACTCTCTAATTTGGTGCACAAAATTGTAAAAATAAAAAAGGTAACATACTGCAAAAGACAAGCTGATGTGGAACAAATGAAACTCGTAAATCTTAAAATTAATTCTACTATTTATTTACGGATAAACATGTCCCTAAGAGTGCACTGGTTTATATCCCTAGAGCTGGATTTAGGTTGTTTTTCGACCCAGAGGTTGATATGGGTATTTTTCTACCCCGAGGGTGGATCTGGACTTTCTTGTGCCGAGAGGGTGGAACTGGGTTATTACTCTACCCAGAGGGTAATAATGCGAAGAGATCGACGAAATCCCTGTTTCCAATTTCTTCTTCCATAACTAACCAAAACGCCAAGCTGGCCAGAAAATACTCAAATTACAACTCACTAAAACGTAAAGAAATTCCTCATCCAAATCCCGCAGGCTGGCGACAATAAAACGGGATAGAAATTTCTTGACTTTTGTTTGCAAAAATTCGCAGGAAAATGTAGGATTCACGGATAAATTCTGGCCATTTTATACGAAACCTGAAGCCTGCGCTGTACAAGCTTCTTTTACCCTCAACATAGGGCGCGAGACAAAAGAGATCTTAAACGAGTACCAATTCGACAAAAGAAATGACAGCTCAAATTAGTGGGCTTAAACAGCATTGCTAACTAATAAGTCGTTGACATTTCCGACTCAAAATCAAATAGGACTTCATTGTTTATCCCTAGAACAAAAAATAAGAATTTTCCCTCAACCATTAGCAACGCGGAATTAGTTACTCATCCAAATTTCCTCCCAAAAATAACAATATCCTATTTAAATATAAACAACCTGTAACAGTAACGTAGAGTCGCCGACCTAAAAATCAAGTTAGGAATGGAATTAAATTAGGGCTGTATTTCTTATAGGCAAATTACTGAATGATAAAGAAAATAATTAAGTTGGGTAGAAAATTTGCAAGGGAGTGAAAGTTGGAATGGTTCGAAAAGCAGTAGAACCTAAAAATTCAACGAATATTAGGCTGTTATACGAAGAAGAAATGAGAAATGCCTAATAACAATGATATAGTGCTGCCCAAAACGTGAATATTAGCAAAAAGAAGGTAAAATTGACCAAATTAACCATAGTAAATTTAAGATGAAATTTTAACCGTTACATTATTTTTGCTTATTTTTACGATGTTTCGATTAGGCTGTATCTCTAATCGTTTGAATGTTTTGTTTTAAGGTTACGAGCTTATATAGGGATTGTGTCCACTGAAGCGCAAAGTTTCGCTTCACTCAATATAAAAAGGAAATGCATTAAATTTAAGGTAAATGTGCTGGAAGCAAATTTCATAAACCGTTCCTTAAATTCAATTAATGTAACGCATTAAATTTAATAATTTTTGCACTAATCTAAATTAATGTATCCCATTAAACTTAATGTAATCATACATTAAATTTAAAGTTTCATCATTAATTTTTAAGGTGACTATGTACATTAAATATTCAGCCAATGCTCACTGAATTTAAGATATGATATCACATATCATATATTAAAATGAGGTCAAAAAATTCTGTTACCAGGAAAAGGTGGAAATTTTTCCTATAGGTAGTGTACTGTCTATACACCGGTTTCGAACTCATTAGTTTCCCTCAGTATCGGCAAACATGTATATCTTATAAGATTTTGAATTGAGTCCTTTAAACAACTTATATCATATTAAATAAAAAGTTCAATACAAGTTGCGCCATCTCCCGGAATCTAGTGCAATGTATCATGAATATTAATGTAAATTCGTTTAATGTTAAGGTACATGTGGAAGTTGAAATATATTTTAAGTTACTTTATTGAAATTTAACATACCATTTAATCAAATTCAATGTACAACGAATTGATATTTCAATGAATTTGCTTTAAATTAAATTCTAAGTAAACGTAATTTATTCACCATTTAAAGTACAAACTCATTAAATTTAATGTAGAATGTACATTCAATTATCATTAAATTTAAGATTATTTTTAACAGTGCTGTACGCACCTCAATGATTTAATGTTTCAATGTCGTTGTTGCGAAAGATTAAGTATCTCAACACGGGATTTATTGAAGATTCTATTATTATTTTTAATGTAAGCTGCTTCTAAAAGAATACCTGTTTTATACATCATAAGCTCTGTAGAATCCATACAAGTCGACAAAAGCCATCCCGACGAATTTAGATGGAACATAAAATGAACCTTGGAAGACAAGAAAAATCCCATTCAGATATCTCTTCAAGTTAGATGCATCAGCCTTAAAAGAACTAAGGATTAATCCTTCAAGATTCTACCAGCGGACAAGGGAAATGCAACGATTATCATGCACATCGTAACGTACGACCAAAAAATCGGAGATATCCCGGAAAAAAGAAGAATATAAACAGCTAGCTCGTAATCACACTAACATATAGAGTCAAACCTCTACAGAATACTACAGAAATAACAAAACGATATACCTGATAACCTACGATCGGCGCATACCATTGAGACCAATAACCAGCTCCAGAGAATCCCCAACAAATGGACTGGCAAAGTTTCTTTTAAAAACCATATGTACAACCTTTAGAAGGTAAGACGAACACATAATTTCAAAATTCCAGACATTTCGTGAACTTTATTAATAGCATTAATCCAGAGCCAGACGCCAGGCTAATAAGTTTTTTTATAATAATACACTGAGGTAAGCCCATACATTTTACAAATTAATAAATATATTTGTTAGTTCTTCTCTCTCTTTTGAATGTCCTTCGGATATTTTAGTCCTATCAAAGACAAACAAAAATTAATTATTTTAAAATTTTTAAACCGACTTAAAATTTTGATTTAATATTACCACTAATTTATGGAGTATAGATATACTTATTACTTTTTTTAAATCAACATCATATTTAAAAATTGGTGAGAAGTATCTTCAAACTAAGAAACGAAGGTAAAAAAATAGAATAAACATCAAAATCTATATAATAATAATGTTATAGAAAAAATTTCAATTCGTTTTTTTTTTAAATAAATAACCCCTCCAATAACTTCAAAGCACTTTCTAAGTAAATAAGTAACTGTAGGAATAATAAATTAATTGCACCAGTTTATTGACTCAACAATTTGTACCTTAATTTTCTATCTTCTGCTTTCTTTCCCTTTCTTGGATCCTGTTCCTATTGTACTTTATTGGTATATTATACGGTTTTCTAACATCATATTTTAAAAGAAGACATTTGTTAGCTTTCGAGTGTATCAAGTTTTTTTTAAACATACTAGATATATGAATAAGGTCTGTCATAGACGGAATTAAAATATTTAATATATGCCACGCGTATCTCCACAACATATCACTGATGCTACTACGCCCTCCGTTAAATTAATAATAATGGTGGGCACCACTTCGGGAAAGAGTTAATGGAAATTTGAGCCTAATGTTTTGGAAGGAAATTATATTTATGATGCAATTTATTGCCTCGATCTTTGTTTTCCGTAGATAGAGGGAAGGGTCATAAGTTATTGACAGCGCAGTCATTATATTGCCTTTTTATGTTTTCCACTTCATTTTCTTTTAGAAAATTGCACTCGATAAGGCTGTTTAAATAAAAATGCCTAAAAGGATTAAAAGTAATGAGTAAAATATTGATGGCTTAATAAACGAAGATGATCAGTGAATTTCACCCTTGTATCAAATCGCACAGTGAATCGGAAACAACCTAGGTCAGTCATATCAAATAGAATTTTTGACCTTATGGAGTTTCGCCAGATCGACACAGACTTTGTTTGATATCACATTATATAATATTTATAAGTTCCGCGCAATATTATATTTCACATATCTAGACAACTAACTAGACAGACACCACGGTGAACGTATTGAACAAGTGATGCCAGACGTAGCTTTTATTATCTCTATAGTAGATCTTCACACTTTAATTCTTAAAATAAATAAATTTTATTGGTCTTAAAATTTTTGTTAAGTCCTCTACTTTTTAATGACGTATGATATATTTTAATTTTTAGAATGGCGGTGCTACAATAACCGCCACAAGAAAGTAATTGCTAAATTTAGTGTCTTATTTTTAATTCCATTTTCATAAAAATACAATTATTAACTGTAGCAATTAAAAAATCAAGAACGACGGCTACTGGACTTAAAAAGTCAAATATCACAGCTCAATCTCAGCCGAGAACATTTCGAAAGAGGAAAACAAAATTTCAAACCTCAAGCTCAAATATTCAAGAGCCTCTAGACAATGCCGAAAAGCCTAGAGATCGCTAGTCTAGAAGCCATTAAGATAGATTTGAAAATTACCATCCAGCAACCTCGAAACCAAATTCAAAAAGCCATGAAAATGATACCATGAAAATGGAGCTGGACGGGAGCGAGAACTTGGACAAAGACAGAGTTCCTTTCCTTCACTTCAGAAAATGAAATAAGAAAAAAGGACTAATACTGAACTACTAATCTCAAACAGATTCGGAACTCAATAACAAGCCAGGATCAAACAACGTCCAGCAACAAACACATGCACAAAGACCCAAAAGCCTCATCGATAATCCTAAGAGATAAAAACAGGAAACAGATCGCAAAACAGTACCCATTTTATCCAAAGTTGTAAACCATACTAACTTGAACAACAAAAAATTCTTTAATTCTGAAAATTCCCCAAATACCAGTTTTGATTAACATTCTATCAAACGAATATTTAGTCTGCTATAGTAAATCAGCTATATCGAACTTTAAGAATTTAATTTTAGATTGGTACACAGAAAGAAGAAGAACAATCTTAGAGATACAACGACTATTCCAAAAGGAATCTGACTCCAAATTATTAAAATGGAAGACTACACAAAACTCCAAAACCTACTGGATAACAAAGAGGAAAATTATCACACATATCTTCCCAGGGAGAAAAAGCAGCTTCGAGTGATTCTGAGGGGGAACCTGGACTCCCTCTCATTCGACAACACAAAAAAAGACCTTCAAAATAAAGGATTTCGTTCCCAGAAAGTAATAGATGCGAGGACTCCATGCCCATGGTTTTCATTCTTATACCAAGGAACAAAAAATCACAGGAAACACCCAGTATTTAAGTAGAAGCACAACGAACAAAAGCCATGCTGACCCAATGCTTCAACTATCAGACACGTAATGCAAACATTCCTAAAAAAAATGATGCATCATTTCCGAATAATCATACTTCCGTTGCTAACATCAGCAATCAGCAACACAGTGTGTCAACTCAAGAATTTTAGCCACAGCGCGGAAAACAGTATTATAGATATAAATATTATACCCTCAAGATAACTTCAGCTTAAGAACACATACATAAAATATAAAGTTATAATTATCACAGTCAAAGAGAAATTGGTGGCAGATGAATAGTCAGACAAGTCCAAATTTAACAAGGGAAGAAGTAAAATACGCCATTAAAATATCAAAGAGCAATAAGGCCCCAGGTCCGGACGAAGTTTCAACGGAATTAATCAAGTAAGTTACGGAAGAACCAATCGATATATTAGTAGACCTGTATAATACAATATACAACACGGGAATTATACCTACAGAATGGCTTAAATCAACATATATTTTTCTATGCAGAAGAATGCCATGACCATCGGACAATCAGCCTAATGAGCCACACTCAAAAATATTTCTGAAAATCATACATCAAAAAATAGAATGAAACCTTAGTGACTCCCAGTTTAGATTCAGGAGCGCAATGGGGACAAGAGAAGCCCTATTTGGATTCAACATATTGGTTCAGAGATGTATGTATGTCAATCAATCTGTATATGTCTGTTTTCTGGATTATAATAAAGCTTTTGATAAAGGGCGACATAACAAGCTAATGCGGCTCCTCAAAAATGAAGATATAGATAGCAAGAATATACGGATAATAGCTCATTTGAACCTTAATGAAACGGCTGGTGTTAAACTAGGCGAAGAACATTCAGACGAAGTAGAAATAAAGCGTAATTTAAGACCAGGATGCGTGCTCTCACCATTACTATTTAACTTGTACTCGGAAGACATTATTCAGAAAGCACTAGCAGAAAGAAAATTGGGATAAAAGTAAATAGCAGAGTTATTAATAACATCAGATACGCAGATGACACCATTCTCATTACAGAGTCATTAGAAGACCTACAGAAATTAGTAGATCAGGTAGTAGTAAGCAGTGAGGAAAATGGCCTCAGTTTGATTGAAAAAAAAACAAAATTCATGACCATAATCAAATTACACAAACACCAAGTGAGTCTATGGATCAAAGAGCAACAAGTAGACAAGGTAAAGAAATATAAGAATCTGGGAACAGTTGTTAATGAATATACAGAAGAATTTCGGATTCGAATCGGACAAGCCAGAAATATATTCAATAAGAAAAGAGTGATATTTTGTGGTGAAGTCCATTAGCCTACATCTCCAGATCAGGATGTTAAGGTGTTATGAATTCTCGGTATTACTTTGCGGGATGGATGCTTGGACGTTGAAACAGGCATTCGAAATGTAGGCATATAGGAGGATTTTGAAGACACGATGAATAAATAAAATATGAAACATGGTGGTACTTAAAAGAAGAGAGAAAGGGAAAGAAACATTATACACCGTAAAAATAAGAGAGTTACAATACTTAGGTCATGTTATGAGGGGAGAGAAATACGCTCTTTTACAATTTATTCATTCAGTGCAAGATTCGTGGAAAAAGGAACATAGGAAGACGACGCATTTCATATTTGAACAACTGTGGTACAACTGCAGTTTCATTAAGTTGTTTAGAGATGCAATATCAAAGATAAGAATATCTGTGATGATAGCCAACCTTCTCAAAGGAGATGGAACTTGAAGAGGAAGAAGAGAAGAAGTTGAAGTTTGAAATAATTCTAAATCCGTGGCCAATAAAGAAACTGGAAACCAGTAGAAAAGGTGAATAGTACTAGACAATGAAGAGTCAATTATTATGATTAAGTAGACATTTTTCCAGTTTTCCACGGAATTATCCAGATTAGTAACTTTTTTTAGGTGTTTTTCAAGTTAAATTGAAACATAAAATTTTTATTCAGCACATATCCATTACAAACACGCATGTTTCTTGTTTTCCTATAAGAAGCTCGTAATTGTGTTTTCCTTATATTGTTGAAAAGTTAGATCGGATAAGGAAATCTAAGAAAGGTTTAATTAACCCTTAACTGTAAATATAAAACAATTTGCCATTTAACAAAAACACCTTTGGATTGACATTATCTGTAATGCATTGTCCCAAAATCTTTTGTGTTTACTAGTGACATGCCGTATCTCGGTAATGTTATGGCTTCGCACCCCGTAAAGAAATTTACTAATGGAATTACAAAGGATTAAACAGCATCGCTGGTAGCTTTAGGTAAATGAAACATGGTTTTGGTGTGAATAAAACCGCCGAAAGATAAGAAGTTAAGTACCATTGTTTGTTTGTTAGGAGGGTTGTCAATATTTATTAGTAATTTGAATGGTTTAGCAAAAGCCCGAACTAAGGCGGTAAAATTAATTTATTGCGAGAAAGGAATTATTAAAATATTCATGAGATTTAATCTGTAATTCCTGATATTTAATTGAAAATGTGGTTTATATATAGGGTGGCCCAACAGTGTAGCAAAGTCTGATAACTTCAATATTACAAAAGTAAGAAAAACTATTTTATAGAAAAGTTGCAGAAGATAACTATGTCTCTATTCCAAAATTATTTTTGGTTATACACTTTGATATCAAAAAGTAGAAGAGCAAAAAATATATTTTTTTAATTGGACAATCTATATAATGTTATGACTTTGTCTCTTTAAAAATCGTTCACTGGGTTCGCAGTGCTTATATTAATTATTTCTTAACATAGCTAAAACACAACTCTCTTAACACAACTCTCTTATTACTACTTCTTAATCTTTAATATTCAAATACCACTATACAACCAACTATACTACGCTTATCCTATCCCTAATTGTATACCTATGGAATCTCCTATATAAATCCAGAACATAAAACTTGAAATCTATCGAGAAATATGACTCATCGATACACTATTCTTTTCGGCATATTATAATAAAGATAATAATAAGTTTTTTCCTTTGTTTCAGTGCTTCATGAGTGGCTCACAACTATATTGAGAATGTATAGGGTCGATAATAATTTTGTTTCCTTTTTAGAATGCCTCATGTCTACCTGGAGAACTACGATCCAATTGCAAGTGCCATCCAGCGACACCATCGAAACTAACACAGTTCCAATACGAAGAGGAATGTTTCAGGGCGATTCACTCAGCCCATAGTGGTTCTGTCTTGCATTAAATCCACTATCACGCCGTTTGAGCTCCATCAGATTTGGTTTTAGTATTAGAAATAATAACGAAGAGGTAGTAAGAGTGAATCATCTTCTATACATGGATGATCTTATACTGATGGCTGCTACCAGAAACCAGCTGGAACAAATGCTTAAAATTGTAGAGAGAGTTCGCCGAGGATATTGGAATGCAATTTGGACTTGACAAGTGCTGTATTTTGAATATCGTTAAAGGTAAGATACAACCAGGAGCATTTGAAATGCAGAACGGTGAAACTATAGCTGCAATGGAAATAGACAGAACACATACCAAACATACAAATACCTAGGTATGAAATAGTCTAAAAGAATTGACCATCGCACTATGAAAACCGAATTGACAATCGAATTTGTCACGAGGGTAAAGCGGGTATTTCTAACTCACTTACATAGTAGAAATTTGATTAAGGCGCTTAACACTTACGCTTACTCTGCACTTAGCTACTCTTTTGGAATTGTAAAATGGAGCAGGTCGGATATCCAAAACCTGCAAAGACCACCCCTAACAAAAGCACAAAAACATCAGATTCGGTGTGCTATTGAACATACAATGCTTCCAAGACATCAAGGATGGATATTGGTTAGCAGCTCGACCAACAAATAATAAACTTACGTTCATATTTCCACAGGTTAGCGGACTCTTCCACACAACATCGAGCAATATGCGAGGCAGACGATTCAACTCCGCTACAGCTGAGAGAACGGGATATTACTTCTCACCACCGAACAGACCAAGAGAAGTTACAATCCTGGCTATAAAAACCACTTCATGGACGGCATCCAAAAGAGGTAATCCAGAACAATGTCGACAACTCAGCGTTGATCTACTGGCTGATTTCAAGACAGATGTTTCCGGAAACGAAGGGCTTCTTGTTAGGTATTCAAGACCTGGTTATTCCGACGAAAAACTATCGGAAGTTCATCATTAGAAAATAATCAACGTAGATATGGCTATCGAACATCACAGACAATCTTGCAATTAATTGGAGGATGCCAACCGTTTGCCGCTACCGAGTATAAGGAGAGACATAACTAAGCCGCTAAGATACTCCATCAAGAGTTAGCAGAAAAGTTAAACCTATTGCAGGTAGGAAAAGTGCCTTATTACAAATACAATCCGGAGCCTATTCTTGAGAACAACCAGTTCAAGTTATATCAGGACCAAACGGTTCTGACGGATCAGATAGTTGCTCATAATAGATCAGACATGGTACTAACAGATAAAATTTCTAGGCGAACTACACTAATCGACATTGCTGTACCTAACAACAACAACCTAAGGCTAAAATACAACGAGAAGATCGCCAAATACAGATATCTGGAGGTGCAAATCCGAAGACAACGGGTAATGAATAGCGTTCAAACGATGCCCATAATTTTATCAACAACTGGAGTGATACCAAGGGACCTTCTGCAGAACATCAAAGGACTGGGCCTTATTGAGCATCTGTACAAACCGATGCAGAAAGCAGTTCTTCTTGCAACTGCGCGAATCGTCCGAAAGTTCGTAGGAAATACAGCAGACCACGTCACCTACGACCCGATAACATGGAAAGGGTTCCCACAGAGCTTCATACTTTTGATATCTTTGTATACCTGGTATGAGTCAATATTCCCTGGAGGGAGGGCGAAGGCGTTTGGCTTGTAAATCTTTAGTTTTCTTCTAGTCGTTTGTAACAATAATTTTACATATTTGGGTTCCTCACAAAATTCAAAATAAAATTCTAAAATTAACTTTACATTTTTTATGACGTAGCTAAATTAATGAAAAAAATATATAAATTTTGAAAAAAATATGGCGTTACAAAATTTGTAATATGTATTTTACATCTAACATGAATGAAAACAAAAACACCTGAAATTTTTATTTTTATGCGTTTTCCAACTGAACTCGTTCCTTGTAATTTTCTTTATATAATGAGTTCATAGCTCCCACCTCTCATTATACAGGGTGTCGCGTAATTACCTCCTAATTTCTTGGGAGCATACAGGTGTGACCAAAATAACCCTAATTTGTTATAGAAAAAAAATTCCTAGAGTACCCCTTAACAAAGATACAAAGTCCTAAAGGGGTACTCAGCGATTTACCTTATCGGCTCTAAGTTTTGAACCAACTTGTAAAGGGTTTTTTTTTATAGAGGTATAGAACTTTTAAATGGAATAAAACAAAGATGAATTTTTTAAATTGACATGAAATTTACTTTATTCGAAAGATAACCTTCTGGCATTATAATTTAAATATGACTTCTGGCATATGACCGCCACGGCTGGCTCGAACGTAGTCTAATCTGGAGGTCCAATTTTCGATGACTTTTTACAACATTTGTGGCCGTATATCGGCAATAACGCGGCGAATGTTGTCCTCCAAGCGATCAATCGTTTCGGGCTTATCGGCGTAGACTAGCGACTTCACATATTCCCACAGAAAATAGTCTAGCGGCGTTAAGTCGCACGATCTTGGAGGCCAATTCACGGGTCCGAAACGTGAAACTATGCGGTTACCAAACGTTTCCTTCCATAAATCAATTGTGGCACGAGCTGTGTGACATGTTGCGCCGTCTTGTTGAAACCACAGCTCCTGCACATCATGGTTGTTCAATTGATGAACGAAAAAGTCAGTAATCATGGCTCTATAGCGTTCACCATTGACTGTAACATTCTGACCAGCATCGTTTTTAAAGAAGTACGGACCAATGATTCCACCAGCCCATAAAGCACACCAAACAGTCAGTTTTTCTGGATGTAACGGTGTCTCAACATACACTTGAGGATTATCATCACTCCAAATACGGCAGTTTTGTTTATTGACGTATCCATTCAAACAAAAGTGAGCTTCATCGCTAAACAAAATTCGCTTATGAAAATCGGGATCAACGGCAATCTTGTTTTGGGCCCATTTACCAAATCTACTCCTGGCTAGGTAATCGTGTGGCTTCAATTCTTGCACGAGTTGGATTTTGTAAGCACGCAAACCAAGATCTTTCCGCAAAATCTTCCATAAAGTGAATGGACACATATCCAATTCCTGTGCACGATGGCGGATAGACTGATTCGGGTCTTCCTCTACGCTACGCACTACAGCAGCAATAACTTCTTCTGTACGCACTGTACGACATCTCTGTGGATGCGTATTATAATTTAGAGTTAATCGAATTAATTGCTCTGATGGACGATTATGTTGACCGTAAAATGGACGTAGTGCGCTATACGTATTTCGAATAGAACAATGATTTTCAAAATAAATTTGTACAATTTGGAAGCGTTGTTCAGACGTCAGTCTATTCATGTTGAAATGCCAAACCAAACTAAACATAAATCACTTGATAGCTGACAAAATGGCAGCCAGTTAAAAAAATGTTGCCAACTTAAAGTTCTATACCTCTATAAAAAACACCTTTTACTACATTTATATTCTTCTATCAAGAGGTATGTCTTCCAATAAATTGTTTAAATTTTGCTGCGAAAATTGTAAATAAATCTCACCATTAAGTCTTTCAAAGCCAATGGACCCATTTTTTTTTAATTAAAGCGTACGGGTTTTCATCAGCCCAAAAATATAAATTGTGTGAGTTTATGATGTCATTCCTTGTAAAATCGACATAATCGGTAAAAAAAATAAGGTTAGAAAAATTTAGATTTGACATAAAACAAGAAAAGTTTAATTTCATAGGATAAAAATTTTCAATATTAAGAAAAAAAAAAGATGTTGGTATTTTTAACTTTTTAAATGATTGTTAAGAATGTCATTATTCTCTCTATATCGATCAATATTTAGAAAAATCTGAAAATTTATATCCGTGATTTATTATTTATTTATTTTGTAAAATGAAAGAAGATGTTAATGTTAGTAGATTTTATGGTGAATTGTATTATAATTCAAATCAATACTTGTCTTTCATACGCAGTAAAGCTCTACCCAATATTTTCGAACAGTATTTTATGAGCGCTAAGGAGCAAATCCTATTAAACATGGCTATAGTCCCCCTTTATAACCGAAAATAACAATGGGCTTTCCAAATTTATGTAAAATATTAATAAGCTAAAAGGACCCCACATATCGCTTGCAGCCATCCAAAGATGAAAGCGACTTAGACACGCTCTCTAATTTGGTGTTCGAGCAAGCTCTAAAGTGAAAATTGCTCTCCACTAAAACAATATTTATCCGTCCTTTTGACCAAGGCAATAAAAAATGCACCCCGTGCTTTGCTAGGTGGGGTGCATTATTTGACTCCCCTAAGGTTTGCTACCGTTCGTTTGTCTGGGAGGAAAAGTTTTATAGAGACTGGAAACGAATACGGAATCACAATCAGGGCTCTTGTGGCTGCAGTAAAACGTCTGCTGATTTTTAATATTTGAACTAAATTTGGCGTTTTTCTGAAATATGTTATAGCTCATATATAGGGTGATCGGTAGTAAAGCATAGAACTAATAAACTTCAATAAAACGATAAAATTGGATATAATATAGTAAAATATTGCTTGTTATAAAAAATGATTTTTCGTTTAAAAATTTTCATTCAAATTTTAAAAAAAATAGCTAATTTGAAAAAATTACGTTAAAGGGTAAAAAATACCTACTTTTCTGAAGTCGGCACACTACTATTTTACCATACACTGTTAAAAGTAACCTTAAATTTATTACAAATTTAATGTCCATTCTACATTAAATTTAATGATTTTGTACCAAAAATCGTGAGTAATTTACATTTACATTAAATTTAAAGTAATTCGTTCAATTATCAGTTCGTTGTACATTAAATTTGATTAAATGGTATTTTAAATTTCAATGAAGTAACTGAAAGATATTTCGACATTAAAATTAATTCACATATAGCCTAATACTAAAGGAATTTACATTATATACATTGCTTGAGATTCCGGGAGATGGAGCAACTTGTATTGAACTTTTTATTTAGTATGATATAAGTTGCTTAATGGAGTCAATTTTCTTATGGTAAGATCTACACAGATCTGACACAATCGTGGGCAAGGTTAATAAATATTACAACAAATGCCATGAAAAATACACTAGGATATAGATTGGAAGACAAGAAGAAAAAGTGGGTGACAGACGAAATTTCATTGCTAATATATGAACGCCGAAAACACAGAAGTGATAGAGATAACACCAAATATAAAAATATTCAATGATTAGTTAGATCAAAGATAAGAATAGCAAAAAACCAATGGCTTAAACGTGAATGCGCTGAAATAGAACAACTCCAGAAGCAACACGATGATCGTAACCTAGACAAATAGTTGAAAGAAACCGCTGGGATATATAGAAGGAGAAGACCATGCGTATTGGTCAACCAAGACAACCAAATAGTTCTTGACAGCACAGAAAAAAATAATGTCTGGGAAAAGTATGTAGAAGCACTCTTCTATGACGACAGACTTCTGGAAAAGGATAATAGGAGCGATTGTTTAAAGGGCCCATCAATCACCAAAGAAGAGGTGGAAAAAACTATACAAAATTCAAAAAATAACAAGACGACTAGCCCAGACGAGATACCTTCTGAAATATTGAACCTTCTAGATGAAAAAGGCATCGCGACACTTCATAACATATTTAACATCATTTATGAAACGGGTTGCTACCCCAAACAATGGCTATGCTCTACCTTTATTCACTTGCCTAAGAAGACCAACGCAAGAAAATGTGAAGATCATAGACTCATTGGTTTAATGAGTCGTACACTAAAAATATTTCTAAAAATAATACATCAAAGAATATATAATAAATGCGAAAGAGACATAAGCAACTCGCAGTTTGGGTTTAGGCAGGGCCTAGGTACGAGAGAAGCGATAGTCGCTACACAGGTGCTTGTTCAGAACTGTTACGATCAGCGAAAAGATGGGTGCCTATGCTTCATAGATTACGAAAAAGCATTCGATCATGTACAACATCATAAACTAATCCTGCTTCTTAGAAAACTCGACATAGATCAGAAAGACGTCCGATGCATTGAAAGCTTTCACTGGGATCAAACCGCGCAGATAAAATCAAATAATAATGTATCCAACCCGATACAAATCCGAAGAGGAGTGGTGTCCCCTCTTCTGTTTAACCTTTATTCGGAAACAATTTTCCAGGAGGCTTTGAAAGATATTGAATGTGTGTGACAAAATAAACGACCGCCAAGAACTCATCAACATAATAGGAGAACGCAGCAAACCAATACAAAGAAAACAAAATTCATGATTATCTCAAGAAATCTCAATTTATTCCAAAACGCCATCATAAGATTCAACGCAGTACCCATAGAAAGAGTCACCAAATTTAAATATCTGGGCACATGGATATTCGAAGAATGGACTTCTGACAACGAAGTAAAATGTCGCAATGAACAAGCGCGACAGGCTTTTGTAAAACTCAGGCGAGTGTTTAAGTATTCGGATTTTGACTTGAAATTAAGACTGAGGTTCATAAAAGGTTACGTATGGTCAATACTTTTTTATGGTGTGGAGGGTTGGATATTAAAGACAAGCGCTATTAATAAATTAGAGGCTTTCGAGATGTGGATATACAGAAGAATCCTTAAGATATCATGGACAGCGAGAATGACCAATGAAGAAGTTCTCTCCCGTATTGAGAAAGAACGTGAACTATTCAGCATAACCCAGAAAAGAAAGACGGCGAATCTAGGGCACATCATGCGAAATGAGAGATATCAATTCCAATAGTTGATGATTGAAGGCAAGATCGAGGGCAAAAAAGGAATTGAAAGAAAGAAGATGTCCTGGCTCCGTAATATCAGACAGTGGGCGAGGTTGCACGATATTCAGACACTGATACACACCGCGAGAAGTAGGGAAGAAATGGAAAATGTAATCGCAAACATCCATTAGTGGATATGCATTTGAAGAAGAAGAAGAGGTGTACATGTCTGCCCCGTCCTGACGGGAACAAAAAGTTCGAAACCGGTCTAGATGGCAGAATATTTTAAACTCATATCAATGTTGGTGCATTAAATATGTGATAACATATCACAAATTCAAGGAACACTGACTGTATATTATACCTTAAGAAGTAATTATCAAACTTTAAATTTAATATTTGATTACATTAAATTTATTAGATTAAATTAATTTAGATTAATGTAAATTATTAAATGTAATGCATTATATTAAATGCATTTAATAAACGTTTGTGAAATTTGCTTCCAGCCCATTTACATTAAATTTAATGCATTTTCTTTTTACAGTGTAGCTCTTGATTTGCGTCCCATGTGTTTTTGGCTTAGTTAATTCAATAAATATAAGCCATAGTGGCTGTGCAATGTACAATGTATAATAATACTCTTTCGAAAGATGTCGAATAGTTCCTCGATGTGGTAACTTTAGCTTTGGGGCCAGAAAAAGTCAAACGGGTTACCAGGCGAGTACGGTAGTTGTGGAAATATTCGATGAATTATTGACTTACTTTAAATCGACGTTTTCCAAATCAGTTTCAAATTGAAGCCGATTCAAATCTTATTTCAAATCCAGGCGCTTATATCAAAGACTTGAACATGACGACCCTGGCTTCAAGACAGGTTCAAATCATTTCCTCTAAACTTTCTGCGCAGAGGCATTTTCTGTACCTAACCTCAAATTAACGCAAAAAGTTTTGATATTTTTTCATTCAAAAACCAATTGTTGACTATTATGAGGGATAGATTGTTTTAATCTGCTCTGAACCTTTAACTTGGTTGTTCCTAAAAATGGAAAGTAAATCGAAATAATATACTAACGCATATTTAACGTATGACATAATTGTTCTAAACTCAACAGCCGATTTCAAGCGCGCTGGAAGTGTTTACTTCACGCTGGAAGCGAGCTTGGATCGAATCAACCCTAAATAGTTTCTGGCTTGACTTAACAAACCCAAACCAGCTTAAAATATAATCTTGTTTAATTCGCTATTTCTAAGTGGCTTGTAGAAGGCGCTTGACTTGAAACGCGCTTGAAACTGTCCACGCTGTAAAAGAAAATGCATTAAATTTAAGGTAAATGTGCTGAAAGCCTGTTTTTTAAAACGTTTATTAAATGTATTTAATGTAATGCATTAAATTTAATAATTTTTACAATAATCTAAATTAATTTATTCCATTAAATTTAATGTAATCATACATTAAATTTAAATTTTGATCATTACTTTTTAAGGTGGCCTATACATTAAATATGCAGCCAGTATTCATTGAATTTAAGATATCTTATCAAATATTTAATGCACCAACATTAATATGGATCCAAGAAATTCTGAAACTACCAGAAAAAGGTACACATTTTTCCCATAGGTAATGTCCGCCATCTAAACCAGTTTCAAACTCATTGGTTCCCGTTAATGCGGGGCAGACATGTACACCATAAGCAAATGGGATCCTTTTAGCAAGTTATATCACACTAAACAAAAAGTTCAATACAAGTTAAGCCATCTATCGGAATCTCATGCAATATATATTGAATAGTAATGTAAATCCCTTTAGTATTAAGGTATATGTAAATTAATTTTATTGTACGGAAGTTGAAATATCTTTTCCGTCACTTTATTGAAATGTAAAATATCATTTAATCAAATTTAATGTACAACGAACTAATATTTCAATGAATTTGCTTTAAATTCACAGTAAATGTAAATTATTCTCTATTTAAAGTACAAAATCATTAAATTTAATGTTGAATGTACATTAAGTTTGCATTAAATTTAAAGTTATTTGTAACAGTGCATTTAAAGGTAGTAATTGGCCAAAAACTATTGCACAACTATGGCTTTGTGCGATTGTACATAACCGTGGTGCAATATCCATAAATTATTCTACGAATATGGTTATTCTCACGCAAATGCCTCATGATACATAAATAATATTCATTATTTACCATTTGTTCCTCTAGAAGAAATTCGGAATGCGCCACACCCGGTAATCGAGGAAAGCTTACATAAAAAATAGTTATGATATTTTGTACGTGTGAGTTTTTCATATGATAAATTGTGTACAGAGTGGCGCACCACATTAACGCTTGTTCATATACAGAAACCATAAAATATTTTAAAAATATTTTTAATTAGGTCTCTAGGTCTGTTGGGACTAGTGTAAGAATTATTTTGATATATACACAGCGCCTCAAAAAAGTTTCTCGTCAAAGCTATGAAAATTCAAATGGGATTATTGCATATTTTACCGAATAATATATGAAATAGGAAAAAATAACCTCAAAATATCATATAGGGTTGACAATAACTTACATTTGATTTTTATTATCATAAACGCCCAATAACACCCTGTATTTATATTAAATTTATATTATAACTTTAACGGTATTTAAAACTGTTTTCAGATTTTTTACCCATCTTTCATATTTTTTCACTTATTTAGCAGACATAAATTTTTTGCAATTTATTTTTGAAAGGTAGGAAAAAGTTAATTACACCTCTTGTTAGTTAAATTATTATCGTTGTTCGGGGTTATTTGAAAACCCTAATTATTTGAAACGAGAATTTACCCCCAAGAAGAAAAGATTGATATAATTTTATTAATTGGGGAGAGAAAATAGATTGCTAGCATCAAGAATTTATGATAAAAATATCCTTATAGACATAATCCCAACAACCGTTTATTAGAAAATTTGCTGATATTTTTCGAAAAACAAGAAATGTCGCTTATAAAGACGATTTATGAAACAACAGAAATAAATAACCGTAGCATTGAAAGAATAATAAAACAACACAAATTTGACTCGTGTCGCATTCAGCTACATCAAGAACTTTTGGAAGTAGATTGCAACCGACGACTCGAATTTTGTTTATGAGTTATAGAAATGTTAGGAGATGATGAAAATTTCTTTAGTTTTGTCTTTTTTTCGGATGTATCCACTTTCCGTAATGACGAATTAGTGAACCAGCATAGTTTCCATTATTATAGTGATGAAAATCCCATTTTATTTAGAACCGTCGATCGTCAACACAGACGATCTGCCAATGTATAGAGTAGAATAACTGGAACTCAAATGGTAGGTTCATATTTGTTCTATGACCTTTTAAATGGCGCCATGTTCCTTAGATTTATTAAGCAAAAATTACTCTTACTTTTGAAGAATGTTCCACCGAATATCTAGAAAGCTACGAGACGATGCTCCTGCGCACTTCCAAGTTAACGTTAGAAATGAGTCATATATTCAATATTCCAATAAGTGGATAGGGCGTGGAGAAACAGAATACTTGCCAGAAAGGTTTCCGTATCTTTTCTTTTTTTTATGCGAATATATTAAAAATATGAAAGGACGAACAAAAAGAGCATTTCGCTCTATAACCCTAAATATGTTAATTAAAGTTAAAGAGTCATTTCAGAAAAGAGTTTCTTACGAATTGAAAGAGATAGATATCTGTTTGAGCATTCGTTAAAACGTTAGTTTTTAAAATTTTTTAAATTAAGTTTATTGCTTTAATAAGGTATGTATTTGCCATTAACCTAATTATGATTATTTTTTTAATTGATTAATGTACAGAGTGAGTCAACGATTGGATGAAGTAGGTTTGTGCCTTTTCGGTGAAGTTAACAAAGAAACTATATTTATTGTTTGATAAAGTTTGTTTTTACGCAGAATTTAAAAATATTTAGGACTCTACAGGGTGAGCCAAAAAACTAGGACAGCATAAAGTTGTATTTTTTTAAATAGAACATCCTATATACGAATCGTATTTTCGATTTAGCTCATAATTTTAAATCTTTTTTATTAAGGGTTTACTATAATAAAACTTTATAGTTTCTGAGATAATTAAGTTTAAAGAAAAAAAGTCACATTTTCGAGCATATATTCAATCCTAAATAACGTTTTCAATTTTGTGACAAATATATTCAAATTTGGAATTTAGCAAGGCCAAAGACAAGTTAACATAATTTTTACCTAATATTTGTAATAAAAGCCACAGGGTGTTGAACACATCGGCTCAAATTTGAACAAGTTTAAATGAATAAATATCTTTTTTTTTTAAACGCTACACCCTGTATATTTTCATGCTATTTAATAGAGTAATAAAAACCCTAAAAGTTTTGTTCAATATATCCTATACCTATTTATAATAGTTTTTGAGATATTTCAGTTTTTCTTATTTTCCATACTTTTTTACAGAAATAGTCTTCATTATCATAGTAGCCATGTAAAATAATAAAAAGAAACTACAGAAACAAACAGAATGTGGTTAAATATGATGAAATGCACTATTCGTTATATTACAACGGCAATAGTTTAATTAAACATAATGTGAAAAAATTAACACAACAATAACGACAAGGCAAATACATATTTACTTTTATACTAAATTGAAACAAAAAAATTACCTATTAAATACTCAGATTAATTATTTTTTTTAATAAGTATTCGAATAAACGACCCTCTTGGGCCATGCACAAATTTAGTCTTTTTTGCAGATTTTCTCGGACCCTGGACAAAATTAGTGGCGTTATTGTTCTACAGGTATCCCTAATCCTGTTTCGCATATCTTCCACTGTTGTTGGTGGATTAACATACACCTTATTTTTAATATAACCCCATAGGAAGAAATCTAATGGGGTGATGTCGCAAGACCTTGGTGGCCACTCAATGAAACCCCCACGTCCAATCCATTTTTGCGGATATCGTTGGTCCAAAAACGCACGAACTTCACGATGGTAATGCGGAGGCGCACCATCGTGCTGGAACCACATACTGTCGAGCTCATCCCTATCGAAACCTTGAAGCAGTTGGGGTAGTTCTTCTTGTAGAAAGTTCAGGTAACTATGGCCATTTAGTGGTTCATTAAAAAAGTGGGGTCCAATAATTCGATTATGATGAATACCACATCAAACATTTAATGACCAGTGGTTTTGATGTTGCACCTCTCTAATCCAAAATGGGTTTTCTGTGGCATAATAATGCATGTTGCGTCTATTTACGGCACCGTTACTTCTAAAAGTAGCTTCATCACTAAACATTACCTTGCATAATAAATTTGGATTTAATTGAATCTCCGCATTTATTGTACGACAAAAGTTTACACGACTTTCAAAATCCTGTCCATGTAATTCCATGTGATATGGATGATACCTATATTTCTTGGTAGTACGATTAGCGGTGGATTGTGATGTTTCACATAATGCTGTTAACTGACGGCTACCAATATAAGGATTTTCCTGAATATTTAACAATACTTGTAGTTCTTTTTCTTCATTAGTTACTGGTTTGTTGACCACTTTACGTTTTGGATAATCAACAGTACCAGAAGAATCAAATCTTTCCATTAAGTTTTGAAAAGTATGGGTATTAGGCTGGCGTCGATCAGGATACTTCATTTTGTAAATTCTTTGAGCAAGAAGGCAATTTTTTTGAGCCTCTCCTATTGTATAAATCATATCTATTAACTCATTCTTTGGAAAATTCATTTTACAATATAAGATGAATCCAAAAAAAAACCAAACTACACTACATAAAAACCAAAAGAAGCGATTGCGGTTATAAATTTGACACACAGAAAAATGTTCTTTTACATTCTTTTTGCCATGGCTACTATGATAATGAAGACTATTTCTGTAAAAAAGTATGGAAAATAAGAAAAACTGAAATATTTCAAAAACTATTATAAATAGGTATAGGATATATTGAACAAAACTTTTAGGGTTTTTATTACTCTATTAAATAACATGAAAATATACAGGGTGTACCATTTAAAAAAAAAGATATTTATTCATTTAAACTTGTTCAAATTTGTGCCGATGTGTTCAACACCCTGTAGCTTTTATTGCAAATATTAGGTAAAAATTATATTAACTTGTCCTTGGTCTTGCTAAATTCCAAATTTGAATATATTTGTCACAAAATTGAGAACGTTATTTAGGATTGAATTGATGCTTGAAAATGTGACTTTTTTTTTTAAACTTAAATATCTGAGAAACTATAAAGTTTTGTTATAGTAAACCCTTAATAAAAAAGATTTAAAATTATAAGCTAAATCGAAAATACGATTCGTATATAGGGTGTTCTATTTAAAAAAATACAACTTTATGCTGTCCTAGTTTTTTGGCTCACCCTGTGGAGTCCTAAATATTTTTAAAATCTGCGTAAAAATAAACTGTATCAAACAATAAATATAGTTTCTTTGTTAATTTCACCGAAAAGGCACAAACCTACTTCATCCAATCGTTGACTCACCCTGTACATATCAATATTATCTTGGTAAGTAATAACAACGTTAACCCCGTCAACGCCCACTAGGTAACAAAAACCTAAATACAATGTTAAATACAGGGTGTTCGATTTAAAATAAGAAAGATATTGGGCTGATGATAATAAAAATTAAATGTAAGTTTTTCACAAAAAATTGTAATAATTTTAAGAAAAAACCACTACAACTTAAAACATGTAGCTTGAATAAGCAAGAACAGCTTGTCTTAGGTATATGAAACATAACAGTAACTTACCCTTATTTGATCCGGGCTGCAAAATATGCAATAATATAGATGATATGGAAGGCATTCGATTTAAATTTTGACAACATTGGGGAGAAACTTTTTTTTGAGTCACTGCGTATATTCCAAAATAATTTTTAGAATGTGGCCCCAATAGACAAATCTTTTATTAAAAATATTTTAGAATGTTTTATCTTTTATATATATATATATATATATATGAATTGCAATTCATCCAAACTGTGCAACCTATAACACGGAAAGGATATGATGGAGCGAAGTTTGCATTCACTGTTCGCATTTTACTTCATTTACATACAGAGATGCATTTAGATGTACGTTTGCTGAAAGTGATTTCAGCACTACAATGGCATAATATGGATATAACCACTGCTATTGCATCTTACACGGAGGAATCCGTGAAAGCCGCATAAACGTAGATACGCCATCCGGCGGGAGGTCGGCGAAGTCGCGTTCAGTGTTACATGCTTCCTTCCAATGTCTCCTTTGCACAAACAGGTGCAAGTTGGTACCCTGATGATTCTAGTAAGAGACGAAATATGTACCCCTGCCGTATCACTGTAGCAGAGAGGGTAAATTTTTACTTTCTTCTCGGTGTGGTAGTACAGGTAGGCCACCATCTCGATGGTGGTGGAATAGAATGTATTGTGTTTTGTAGCAATTCATCCAAACTGTGCAACCTCTAACACGGAAAGGATATGATGGAGCGAAGTTTGCATTCAGTGTTCGCATTTTACTTCATTTAAATATGGAGATGCATTTAGTTGTACATTTGCTGAATGTGATTTCAGCACTACAACGGCATAACGTGGATATAACCACTCCTATTGCATCTCACACGGAGGAATCCGTGAAAGCCGCATAAACATATTATATATATATATATATATGTTAATGCGGATTTCACGGATTCCTCCGTGTGAGATGCAATAGCAGTGGATATATCCACATTATGCCGTTGTAGTGCTGAAATCACATTCAGCAAACATACAACTATATGCAGCTCCGCGTATGAATGAAGTAAAATGCTAACAGTAAATGCAAACTTCTCTCCATCATATCCTTTCTGTGTTAGAGGTTGCACAGTTAGAATAAATTGTTATAAAACGCAATTCATCCTATTCCACCACCATCGAGATGATGGCCTACCTGTACCACCATACCGAGAAGAAAGTCAAAACTTACCCTCCCCGCCACAGTGATACGGCAGAGGTACATGTTTCGTCTCTACTAGACTCATCAGGGTACCGACATGCACCTGACTGTGCAAAGGACAGATCGGAAGGAAGCATGCACATACTGAACGCGGCTTCTCCGGCCTCCCGCCGGATGGCGTATATATGTTAATGCGGATTTCACGGATTCCTCCGTGTGAGATGCAATAGCAGTGGATATATCCACATTATGCCGTTGTAGTGCTGAAATCACATTCAGCAAACATACAACTATATGCAGCTCCGCGTATGAATGAAGTAAAATGCTAACAGTAAATGCAAACTTCTCTCCATCATATCCTTTCTGTGTTAGAGGTTGCACAGTTAGAATAAATTGTTATAAAACGCAATTCATCCTATTCCACCACCATCGAGATGATGGCCTACCTGTACCACCATACCGAGAAGAAAGTCAAAACTTACCCTCCCCGCCACAGTGATACGGCAGAGGTACATGTTTCGTCTCTACTAGACTCATCAGGGTACCGACATGCACCTGACTGTGCAAAGGACAGATCGGAAGGAAGCATGCACATACTGAACGCGGCTTCTCCGGCCTCCCGCCGGATGGCGTATATATGTTAATGCGGATTTCACGGATTCCTCCGTGTGAGATGCAATAGCATTGGATATATCCACATTATGCCGTTGTAGTGCTGAAATCACATTCAGCAAACATACAACTATATGCAGCTCCGCGTATGAATGAAGTAAAATGCTAACAGTAAATGCAAACTTCTCTCCATCATATCCTTTCTGTGTTAGAGGTTGCACAGTTAGAATAAATTGTTATAAAACGCAATTCATCCTATTCCACCACCATCGAGATGATGGCCTACCTGTACCACCATACCGAGAAGAAAGTCAAAACTTACCCTCCCCGCCACAGTGATACGGCAGAGGTACATGTTTCGTCTCTACTAGACTCATCAGGGTACCGACATGCACCTGACTGTGCATGTTTGTATGTTTGCTGAATGTGATTTCAGCACTACAACGGCATAATGTGGATATATCCACTGCTATTGCATCTCACACGGAGGAATCCGTGAAATCCGCATTAACATATATACGCCATCCGGCGGGAGGCCGGAGAAGCCGCGTTCAGTATGTGCATGCTTCCTTCCGATCTGTCCTTTGCACAGTCAGGTGCATGTCGGTACCCTGATGAGTCTAGTAGAGACGAAACATGTACCTCTGCCGTATCACTGTGGCGGGGAGGGTAAGTTTTGACTTTCTTCTCGGTATGGTGGTACAGGTAGGCCATCATCTCGATGGTGGTGGAAGGATATGATGGAGAGAAGTTTGCATTTACTGTTAGCATTTTACTTCATTCATACGCGGAGCTGCATATAGTTGTATGTTTGCTGAATGTGATTTCAGCACTACAACGGCATAATGTGGATATATCCACTGCTATTGCATCTCACACGGAGGAATCCGTGAAATCCGCATTAACATATATACGCCATCCGGCGGGAGGCCGGAGAAGCCGCGTTCAGTATGTGCATGCTTCCTTCCGATCTGTCCTTTGCACAGTCAGGTGCATGTCGGTACCCTGATGAGTCTAGTAGAGACGAAACATGTACCTCTGCCGTATCACTGTGGCGGGGAGGGTAAGTTTTGACTTTCTTCTCGGTATGGTGGTACAGGTAGGCCATCATCTCGATGGTGGTGGAATAGGATGAATTGCGTTTTATAACAATTTATTCTAACTGTGCAACCTCTAACACAGAAAGGATATGATGGAGAGAAGTTTGCATTTACTGTTAGCATTTTACTTCATTCATACGCGGAGCTGCATATAGTTGTATGTTTGCTGAATGTGATTTCAGCACTACAACGGCATAATGTGGATATATCCACTGCTATTGCATCTCACACGGAGGAATCCGTGAAATCCGCATTAACATATATACGCCATCCGGCGGGAGGCCGGAGAAGCCGCGTTCAGTATGTGCATGCTTCCTTCCGATCTGTCCTTTGCACAGTCAGGTGCATGTCGGTACCCTGATGAGTCTAGTAGAGACGAAACATGTACCTCTGCCGTATCACTGTGGCGGGGAGGGTAAGTTTTGACTTTCTTCTCGGTATGGTGGTACAGGTAGGCCATCATCTCGATGGTGGTGGAATAGGATGAATTGCGTTTTATAACAATTTATTCTAACTGTGCAACCTCTAACACAGAAAGGATATGATGGAGAGAAGTTTGCATTTACTGTTAGCATTTTACTTCATATATATATATATATATATATATATATATATATATATATATATATATATATATATATATGTATGTATAACTCTTTTTTTTAGGTTGACCACAAACCGGATCTAGAAGAAAATTCAGAAAATATCCAAACCATGTTTCCTTTCAATTTAACAACAATCTCAATTATATTCCTAAAAACAAGAAAGGGTTTGGAAATTGTTTTTCTACACGGTATGTGACCTTTAGTTAAATGTTTTATCGACCACAGTAATGGTTTTAATGAATTCTAAAAAGGTTATGCAAAGTTTAAAGGTTACAGTTGGAGTTGCAAATATTTATGGGAAAAAAAGATGTTGTAGACGAAATAATAATTAACACTGATATATTTATTAATATCCTTGCATTCCTCTCAGCAAAATAAGTATTAATTAGAGTGTAAATGAGATGTAAATGGTAAAAATAGCTCTAAAGTTGACCCTAACTCGTTACTATCGGTCATAATAAAAATATTATCTTAGAATAAGAATATTTTTACAACAAAAGCAAGGTGAACATAATATAAAACAGAGTGTTAAACTCTTGCTTAAAGACTACAAGGATATTAACAAAATCTCATATAACAAAAGTATCTGTTTTTGAAATTTTGTATAAGAAACAAATACTGCTATTTT
The DNA here is from genome assembly GCA_034092305.1 of Diaprepes abbreviatus. Classification (NCBI taxonomy): domain Eukaryota; kingdom Metazoa; phylum Arthropoda; class Insecta; order Coleoptera; family Curculionidae; genus Diaprepes; species Diaprepes abbreviatus. The sequence goes on along the minus strand of JASJET010000055.1, from coordinate 8,020,236 downwards.
GTTCTTCCGATAAATCAACTAAATAATTCAAACCCAGATTCACTAAGAAGATTTAAGACTTAAACCCAATCTAATTGCCATGAAAATAAATATTCTAGTCACCCAGTTTTGTTTTGCTTATGATATTGTCATAATTTGCGTTACATATGTCAACAAATAAATGCTTATATAGGGATATTAAAGATAAGAATCTAGCGATAAAACCTTGAAATATGTAAAGAGAATAGTTGTATCCCGAAAATGTGTAAAATATTCCATTTTTGCCCGATCAGTAAAAAAATAAAATTATTTTTTATTACAAATATATATATATATATATATATATATATATATATATATATATATATATATATATAAAGACAGGGTGCATGATGTATTGAGAAAAATTTCAGTTTCCGTTTAGTTCAATGTTCTATAAGTTAGTTTGGAATAAATTTATTTGCAATCATTTATTGAAATTTTCTTTATGAATTATTTGAAATAATTTTTGCTAAAATGGAAGCTATCCATAGTTTTGAAACCAAATGTCTAGGCAAATATTCTTGTTTTATCTTAACATGGCATCTTTCCTTTATTTAAAATACTCTGCCAAACTTATTGAAGAATTTCTAAAAACCGTTCATTTTTCCCCAAAAATTATGAGTTTAGTGATTTTAAATTATTTCTATTGCTTTTTTCATGTTAAAATTACTAGAATAGGTACAAGACATATTTATTAATTTATTTAGGGTAACATTTTCTCAAACCTGACATTTTGTAGATGTGGTACTTTTTGTAACGACGGCAATGCACCTTCTTTAAATCTCTTTAAAATTACAAATTTTAATCTGATAAGGTTTGGACGTCACTGATCAATATAGAGCCCTTTTCGTAGAATTCAAAATATAAAATTAAGAAAGTGAACAAGAAAAGAAGGTTAAAAATGTCCTCCTTACAACTCTAAATCCATAAAAGAATGGATGTATACTAATTGAGTTTGGCTAGCCCCTGTACATAAATTTTCATATTTCACTTCCAAATAAGAATAATACTTTTTTTTGTACATGCCCTGTTTATATATCGTTAAATTAATAATTTAAATCTCTTTAAAATTACAAATTTTAATCTGTAAGGTTTGGGACGTCACTGATCAATATAAAGCCCTTTTCGTAGAATTAAAAATACAAAATTAAGAAAGTGAACAAGAAAAGGAGGTTAAAAATGTCCTCCTTACAACTCTAAATCCATAAAAGAATGGATGTATACTAATTCAGTTTGGCTAGCCCCTGAACATAAATTTTCATATTTCACTTCCGTATAAGAATAATACTTTTTTTTGTACATGTCCTGTTTATATATCGTTAAATTAATAATTTAAATCTCTTTAAAATTACAAATTTTATTCTGTAAGGTTTGGGACGTCACTGATCAATATAAAGCCCTTTTCGTAGAATTAAAAATATAAAATTAAGAAAGTGAACAAGAAAAGGAGGTTAAAAATGTCCTCCCTACAACTCTAAATCCATAAAAGAATGGATGTATACTAATTCAGTTTGGCTAGCCCCTGTACATAAATTTTCATATTTCACTTCCAAATAAGAATAATACTTTTTTTTGTACATGCCCTGTTTATATATCGTTAAATTAATAATTTAAATCTCTTTAAAATTACAAATTTTAATCTGTAAGGTTTGGGACGTCACTGATCAATATAAAGCCCTTTTCGTAGAGTTAAAAATACAAAATTAAGAAAGTGAACAAGAAAAGGAGGTTAAAAATGTCCTCCTTACAACTCTAAATCCATAAAAGAATGGATGTATACTAATTCAGTTTGGCTAGTCCCTGTACATAAATTTTCATATTTCACTTCCATATAAGAATAATACTTTTTTTTTTGTACATACCCTGTTTATATATCATTAAATTAATAATTTAAATCTCTTTAAAATTACGAATTTTAATCTGTAAGGTTTGGGACGTCACTGATCAATATAGAGCCCTTTTCGTAGAATTAAAAATATAAAATTAAGAAAGTGAACAAGAAAAGGAGGTTAAAAATGTCCTCCTTAAAACTCTAAATCCATAAAAGAATGGATGTATACTAATTCAGTTTGGCTAGCCCCTGTACATAAATTTTCATATTTCACTTCCATATAAGAATAATACTTTTTTTTTGTACATACCCTGTTTCTATATCGTTAAATTAATAATTTAAATCTCTTTAAAATTACAAATTTTAATCTGTAAGGTTTGGGACGTCACAGATCAATATAAAGCCCTTTTCGTAGAATTAAAAATATAAAATTAAGAAAGTGAACAAGAAAAGGAGGTTTAAAATGTCCTCCTTACAACTATAAATCCATAAAAGAATAGATGTATACTAATTCAGTTTGGCTAGCCCCTGTATATAAATTTTCATATTTCACTTCCATATAAGAATAATACTTTTTTTTTGTACATGCCCTGTTTATATATCGTTAAATTAATAATTTAAATCTCTTTAAAATTACAAATTTTAATCTGTATGGTTTGGGACGTCACAGATCAATATAAAGCCCTTTTCGTAGAATTAAAAATATAAAATTAAGAAAGTGAACAAGAAAAGGAGGTTTAAAATATCCTCCTTACAACTATAAATCCATAAAAGAATAGATGTATACTAATTCAGTTTGGCTAGCCCCTCTACATAAATTTTCATATTTCACTTCCATATAAGAATAATAATTTTTCTTTGTAACATGCCCTGTTTATATATCCTTAAATTAATAATTTAAATCTCTTTAAAATTACAAATTTTAATCTGATAAAGTTTAGGACGTCACTGATCAATATAAAGCCCTTTTCGTAAAATTTAAAATCAATAAAGTAAATGAGAAAAAGAGGTTTAAAATGTCCTCTTTACAACCCTAAATTCATAAAAGAATAGATGTTTACTAATTCAGTTTGGCTAGCCCCTCTACATAAATTTTCATATTTCACTTCCATATAAGAATAATACTTTTTCTTTGTAACATGCCCTGTTTATATATCCTTAAATTAATAATTTAAATCTCTTTAAAATTACAAATTTTAATCTGATAAAGTTTAGGACGTCACTGATCAATATAAAGCCCTTTCCGTAAAATTTAAAATCAAGGAAGTGAATGAGAGAAAGAGGTTTAAAATGTCCTCTTTACAACCCTAAATCCATAAAAGAATAGATGTATACTAATTCAGTTTGGCTAGCCCCTCTACATAAATTTTCATATTTCACTTCCATATAAGAATAATACTTTTTCTTTGTAACATGCCCTGTTTATATATCGTTAAATTAATAATTTAAATCTCTTTAAAATTACAAATTTTAATCTGATAAAGTTTGGGACGTCACTGATCAATATAAAGCCCTTTTCGTAAAATTTAAAATCAAGAAAGTGAATGAGAAAAAGAGGTTTAAAATGTCCTCTTTACAACCCTAAATTCATAAAAGAATAGATGTTTACTAATTCAGTTTGGCTAGCCCCTGTACATAAATTCTCATATTTCACTTCCATATAAGAATAATACTTTTTCTTTGTAACATACCCTGTTTATATATCCTTAAATTAGTAATTTAAATCTCTTTAAAATTACAAATTTTAATCTGATAAAGTTTGGGACGTCACTGATCAATATAAAGCCCTTTTCGTAAAATTTTAAATCAAGAAAGTGAATGAGAAAAAGTGGTTTAAAATGTCCTCTTTACAACCCTAAATTCATAAAAGAATAGATGTTTACTAATTCAGTTTGGCTAGCCCCTCTACATAAATTTTCATATTTCACCTATATATAAGAATAATACTTTTTCTTTGTAACATGTCCTGTTTATATATAGTTAAATTAGTAATTAAAAAAAAATATCCATAAACCAACATTTCTTTTTTTTCTATTACCCATCAAATACTGTAATTTTATGTAAAACAAATTCCACCAAAAGAGTTTATTTGTCAGAAAATCACACAATATTAAACGATCAAGAGAATTTTTTGCCATAGAAAAGTAGGAAAATAGGTCAGCTATAATTGGACCTTTGACATTATAGGTCTCTAGCGGTTAAGGCAGTTAAACTGGAAAGAGTTGGAAATGTATGACATTTTTCTTTTAAAAGTTTAGCTTTGTTTTGATTTTCCCTTTGCTAAACATTAGATTTAATCATTAAGTAATATATTTTAAGTAGATTTTAATAAAGAATAATAATCAGTAATTGATCAACAGGTATCCAATTTTATGATATTAGTATTTTAATAAAAACTTACCAGGATACAATTATCAGGTCGGTTTGGTAGGGTAAAATAAAACTAATATTTTATACAAAGAATAAACACTAATTAACAATTATATATTTTCCGTTTTATTCAATGACCATGAATGAATGAATGAATGAATGAAAAAGGGGTGGTGATACCAGATCATCGATGCCTAGGCCTCCATAGGGCCCTTTACATCTCACTGTATCTGCAGGTTATTCGAGGCCGATCGCCTTTACGAATCCAAGCAGCCTCGTTAGTTGAACTTGCCTAACTGCTTCCGGTAACAAAAGTATATCTCCGAAATATCTGTCTCAGTCCGTTGAGTGCTGGGCACTTTCTGAGAACAGTTTCATTCTCCTCCAAACACCATCTGCATGTCGGGTCGCCTTCAACATCGATTCTATGAAGATGGCCCCTGAGGTGACAATGCCTGTCAACAATCCCACCACAATTCGCAGCTCTTTCCTTCCCATGGAGAGAAGCTCCTTAGTACGCCGTGTGCTGGTTGGGGTCCATACGGTTCGGTCGCCGAACCCAACTTTGCCAGACGGTCTGCTTCCTCGTTCCCGCATATGCCCGAGATTCGATGACCATTTACCATCCTCATTGCAGCTTCATTGTTCCACACTTATAGAAATTTTGGTTCTTATCAGCAAAAAACTGAACTAACTGCGATTTGAGGTTATTATCATTTGTAAAAGATTCACCATTCGAAAAGTTTTGTAAACTTCAGAATAAATGGTAAGCAAATAATGCCAGGTCAGGGATTAATGGGGGAAATGACATCACTTCCTAACTGAATCCCAATAATTTCCCACGATTTACGAAAGATAAGTGAGGCTTTGCATTATCATGATGGATAATTCCATTTTGATTTACCAATTCTGGCTCTTTTTCGTTAACTACTTTATCCAGTTTCATTAATCGTTGACAGTAAACATATAAATTGATCAAGAACGAAAGCTTTCACGACTTTGATAAAATTGAAAATTCTGATTTTTGGGTTAAGACCATGTCAAATTGGAATTATTATCCGACGTTTCGCCTACGATAGCACGAGACAACTTCAGCGATCTTTCCTCCATGAGATTAGAACACTGAATGACTATCAAGGAGCAACAGCTCATCACTTATACCCGACTGGTGCTCAACGAACCGTGATCCATCGTTACAATCGATTTCCACATGTGATGTAGACTGTAACCTGCATCTCTATTAATATTATTTATATATTTAAAAATTTCGATTGATTCTCTAGGTTTACTTTTAAAGAAACCAGGCACTGATGTTAACTCCTTAGTTTCTTTAACATTAGAAGTGTGACCTGAGCAATACTGGTGTTCAGCTACTACAGATTGTACAATTTGTTTCTTTTTTATACATCCGTTTCACCTACATACAGTTTACAACAAGAGCAAAGTATCTTGTAAACGCTTTCTGTTTGAAATAAAATTGCGTCCTTTGGAGACTTCAAACATTATCCAACTAACCTGAAGATGCGTCGTGTAATCGTAGGCGAAATGTCGGATAATAATTCCAATTTGACATGGTCTAAACTCAAAAATCAGGATTTTCGATATGAATTGATCGTCCGGCCTCTCACAAGCAGCTCAAAATACACAACACTTTTGCAGTCCCATCAAATTAACAGCATGACCTTTTTTGGATGTAATTCAGCTTTAGATGTGGTTTATGCCGATTTATCACGCTTGTACCGTGACCGTTTCCGAATAGTGTTACTACAGTTGATTGATTTTTCATCACCAATGATGATTCTTTTCAAAAAAGGATCAGTTTCATTGAGCGTGAGATGCAGATGTGTTTAAGTAAATCTCTTTCAATTGATGGGGAACTCAAATATCGAGCTTTTTATTAAATCCTAGACATTTAAGTAAATTTCAATTATTGTGTGCGATACATTTAATCTCTCTGCAATCTCTCGAACATTTATATAGCGATTCCGGCTTTGATTTGGTTATCATCAATTTCAGTAGGTAGACCAGATCGCTGGTCACCTTTGAGAGAAATCTCCAGAACAGAATTTTTAAACCAATTCTGACAAAAACGTTCTGTCATCCATAGAATACCATACACTTTACATATCTCTTTGGGAGCGTCAGTAGCATTATTTCCTTTGCGGAAACAAAAAATTAAAATTTGATGAAAATATTCGTTTCTGCACACCATGTTAAAATTGCCCCTAAACTGAAAGCTTCACATAAAATTAAGCACAAGTTGCTTCTAAAGTAACCTAAATGTCAAAAGGAAAAGCTATAACGCTGACAGAAGTCCTTCAAAATATTACAACACTTTCTATTAGTGAAAACCCACACAATAATTCACCCCTTTGTAGATATTCACCCCTCTTCAATTTTTGTACGCTGTATATTTGAGGTTTCTAAATATTGCTAGCCACTTCTGAAAACATGCAGGTAATGTTATTTTAAAATTTTTGTTTCATTTCAAAAACTGCTCAAGCTCGTATTGGACATATAATGCATATAATTGTGAGCGTTGTTATTTTTTCGGCAATTTCGTTGCCCATCTGCCTTTCCATAAACTGAATTTTAAACAATTTTTTTTCTGTGGAATTAGATCAAATATATGCTACAAAATGTCATTATAGACAAGGCGAGAGACCGACAGCTCGATAATAATATAAAGATGTATTTTCTTTGGAACAGGTACACGTGCAAATCGACAGACTTGTATCAGATCAGACGAACGATTCCGTAATATTTTATTGTCTTCGGAACTACACACCATGGATGAAAAATATCCATACTATTACAAATCTTAAACCCAATTGAGCTTGCAAAAACGTATAAATTAACAAGGGGAGGTCGCGACCTTATCATCACCGATTTTTATGAGACTTAAGCATTAGACCGGCTAAGGTCATCTAAAGAAATCCCCAAAAGTGCTTCGAGAGCTGAGGGTTTGATCCCCACTCATTTCAAAAAGTAATTATAATCGGTTTTTTCAATTATTAACCATTCTATGTAGTTTTTACACAGTTTTGGTCTTTCGAAACTTGATAGCTCTATAGGTAATGTATTTTTTCTACTTTTTCTTACAATGTTCAATTATGTTTGTGTTTAGCATTAGCAACTTTTGAGTATCGCATAAAAACCAACTTATCTCGAAAACCACAGTTTTATCGAAATAAATTAATAGTCCCTTTTTTGTAGAGGAATGACCAAAGTATTAAAAATATCAGTTTTCAGCTCTGTAAAATGACACCTGTCAAAAATTAGGGCCAGCGAGTGTGGCTGTAAATCCATTCCGCACTTATCTAATGATCTAAAATATTTGCTGTAGTATGGTTTAAGGAATCTTTATGACTATGAAATATTAAAATTTCAATAAATTATACAGGTCGGTTCAAAACTTAGAGCCGATAAGGTAAATCGCTGGGTACCCCTTTAGGGCTCTGTATTTCCGTTAAAAGACAATTTAGGAATTTTCTTTCTTTGATAAAGTAGGGTTATTTTGACCTCCCCTATATGCTCCCGATAAATTAGGAGGTACTTACGGGATACCCTGTAAATACATATAAACTTACAAAAAGATTTACTTAAACATCATAAACATTTTTATTATTATTAATATTTATTTCTAGGAGGAGCAGATACTTACACAAATATTAAAAAGTCATAATCCCCAATTTTATTTACTCTTTGCGAAATAATTATAATTTCCCATTGCAAAATAAGCCCTAAGCTTCGAAAGAGTTATGTTATTAAAGATTTATCGCTACGAACTGGGAATTAAATGTTTTTAGGCATATAACGTTATTTAAGACGAGATTAGGTTGCATTTAACTGCAGGCGAACAAAGATTTATGGGGAACATTACGTCTTCTTTGCAATTCCATGGATTTTCGATAATTTTTATGTCAGATATAATGGTATTAAGGTGTGATTTGTAGGAATCGGATTTGTTTCTTTGTAGCTGTGCATAATCCAACTGATATTAAGAATCTTTAACTAGGTTGTATTTGTCAATAAGAAAGTAACTAAAAACAACGTTAACATTTAATAAGAAGTTTACAGTCTATACCGCTGTACACAGGGGCAGATCCAGCCTCTCTCTTTGGGGGGGCGGTGATATCATGAAAATACAATAACGCAAGCAAGAGCAACTTGTCGACGGGGGGAGGGGGGAGACACCGCAAACTTTTCCATTTCTAGTGTAAAAGGCAGGGTCAGGTTTATTTTTCTGAATTTGAAGCTCTTGGAGAGGGAGGGATGCCAACAGCACTCACATTCCTAGTATAAGGTGCAGAATCGGGGTTATTGTCCTGAACTCAAAGCTCTTGGGGGACGGCTATCGCAAGAAAAACAAGTTGTCAACGGGGGGAATGCCAGCAGCATACACATTCCTAATATAAAAGGCAGAATCGGTTCTATTTTCCTGAACTCAAAGCTCTTTGGAGGGGGGGGGGGCAATCACAAGCATACACATTCCTATACTCTAGTCAATAACTAGACAGAGTAATAAAAATGTTACGGAAACCTCCATCATACCTGCTCCAGTGCCGTAGGTAACTGAGGAGTGCCATAACTCTAATTATATTTAAATGTTATAAGCTTTTATAAATTTACTGCAACAATAAAATTTCTGATATTTCAATTTAATTTCTGTTAGTGAGCAAAGTACACTCTACAGTGTGTCCTTAGTGATTTGTCTTGTTTGCGCTTGTTTTTATATATAATTTGAGATTAGTGAGATACCCGAAAGATATGGCTTTCGCCTCTATATTTATTCCAAAATCGTTAAACCAAGGCATTTTTTCCTTAACGAAAAACTTATTACAATTAATGTTTATGATGCTTTAAGATATCAATATCTAGATAGTGCTAAAAGCTCTGTTGAGCTGTGTTCCAACATAACAGGAGTTGGAAAATCTACTATGTACCGAATACTGCAGAAGAAAAAGACGACTGGAATTATTAATACTCCCAAGCCACATTCGATCACAAACAGGCGAAAAAGCTCGTTGGATACACATTTTATTATGAGAAGCAATTTTATATACATTTAATTCTAATTAGCCGGAATTTTTTTGTTATTTTATTATTGTATTTGTGTCTTTTTCTTAAGCGTGTAGAATTAATACGTTTATTTTATTTTTTGGGGCTATCGGATTTCCATACAATAAAGTAAATTAAATTAAGATATCAGTACAATACAAATAAAAATAAGTAGGTCTAATTTTAACTGTAACATATAAAAATTAATTACATTTGAATCCCATTTTAGTGTTTAATTGTAATTCTGGAGAATGGTTTGAGAAATAAATAAAGTGAAACGTCAAATATCCTAAAAATGTTTTTAATTAATAATAAAATGACCGGTAGCTCAAAAAAACTTGGGTATTATATCGACGAATTTATTTTTTTCTATATGTTTAACTTCTTGTATTTTTCACAATGGGTATTTTGTAAGTATTTAAATTATAACTTAAAATTTTTTTGGAGGATAAGGCCACGTTTTAGTCTGAATGTGTCTCATACGGTTTCTATGCCAAAATTAAAAATAATTAAAATACAGTTGTGATTTGTGTTAGATATGTCAAAATTATCTCTATTTTGTAATGTATGTGAATTATTAAGAAATCATACGAAATAAAGTAATATTATAAAAACTTTTTATTTTAAGTTTATTACCGAAATAATATTCTATGCCATAAATACTTAGTTATAAAATAAACCTCCTTCCGACGCCTATGACAAGGATTAAAATCCTTTTTAACACTTCACACTTCCAAATATCTATTGTTATCCAACCCAAATCGTCCATTATTATAGACTGGTATTTTTGGTTATAAAATTTCTAACCTTATGAAAAATATATGTGTCTAACAGATTTTGCCAAAGACACTGGACTAAATAACACAGGTAGTTTGCGAATAAAAAAAGGATAAAAAATGATTTATTACTCTCTCTAGTTCTTGAATAAACTATAGTATAAAAGGCAAAATCGCGTCTATTTTTCTGAACTCAAAGACCTTGGGGGGGGGGGGGATCGCCCCCACCGCCATCCCTTGGATCCGCGCCTGGCTGTGCATAGGTAAAAGGAAGTAAAGTGTAAAAAATAAAAACTGAGAAAACGATATTCTAATTTTTTGATATTTTTGAACTAAACTAATGGTATTTATATAAAATTCATCCAAACTACACAAACACACTCTTAACCATTTGAAAAAGAAATGGAATACAGATCAAAAGCTATATAAATAATACTATATGATATAAAAATGAAGTCGGTTAAAAATACCAATTCATCTAGAAATAATTTTAAAATGAACCCTTCAACTGCTACAGGGCCCTCGCTGATTTCAAAAGAACTGTAACTAATTGAGTAAATGTACAATTATCAAATTAATTGCAATTTAAAACAGTTAATAATTAATTTTTTACATCTCGTTCAAGTTTTTAAAATCTGTTAATAAAAAAAAATTATTTAATTTCATAGTTCATATATAATACCTAAATAAAATAATTTTTTAATTACACAACATGTCAGACTCTAAAGGTTGTTTTACAGTGTTGAATACACTATGTTGGTTTTTCATTCCAGTCACTTGTGTCTAAATCAAATATGATATGAAGAGATTATATACATTTATGGAGGTAATTTCTTTTTATTACAAATTTTAATGGCTGAAATTTCGTATTACACTAAAAATCTTTTGCACTACATCGTTTCGCTAAAAAGGTTGAACACATTCACCAATGTTTTTCAAAGCATATATAATATAAATTATAATTTTCAGCTTTTAACTAAAACATTGCAAGGGTTATTTTTCAAAACTAGTTCTCCGATTTATCATTACAAATATTGGAAAGACTTCTCTACCAATTTGAATAAAATTTTGCAGAAACTTTTATAAATCTCTTATCTGGTGGTTGTGGAGATAATTTTAAAATGTTTCGATTCTGTGAATATCTAAACACAGTGGAAGTTTTAATATAATAATAATTTTTCATAAAATAGAGTTTCAATCCAAATGTCTTGGTTAGTTTAATACATTATTTGTACATTGTTAACAAAATCAGTTTTAGATAAAATTCCTATATATATATATATATATATATATATATATATATATATATATATATATATATATATAGGAATATATATACAGGTGTGGAAAATCGAGAACAGAACCCCTTAAAAAAAGGGAACGTAACAAAAAGCGACGGACAACCCGTTTAGCCATATTGAAGAAGTAAAATAAAACACACTGTTGTATCGTAGCTTGCTTCCTGATTTCCAGCAAAAATGGCATCGGGTAAGGACCTTTCGCTGGTTTCAGGTCGTCAAAACACAGTGGGTCGAAAGCACGGATTTGATATTAAAAATAAAAATCGGATCCAACAATAGCAGACTGAAACTTTAAAATCATGAAAATAAATTCGAAAAACGTCTAATGTGGTTCAACGCTTTAAAAATAAAATAAAAAGAATAATTGTATTTCCATGAATAAAATATTGCGCTTGACTTCAAGGTACATTTTAAATATAAGACTATAATAATAAATACATGGATATTGATAATCTTTAAAAATGCGAAAGTACTTTTTCCTGTATGCTTAGGACTTCTTAACAAATACCTACGCAAATAATTTGTAAGTAATATAATATTTATTGTTTAACATAAATGAATAAATAATACGATTTTAATAAAAATAATAAAAAAGAACATTTTAATCATTGCCTTTTTTATTAACAACTCTTTTCTCATGTCCCAATACGTACGAATTATTATCCGAATCATTATGACGTCAAAAAACAGTGTAAGAATCCGTCGACGCCAAAAATTTTGGAACAGATACTCCATATTTTTTTCTCGAGAAGATTTTCGGGCAGAGTCTAGGTGATAGTTTCTTATCAACTTGTCCGTTGATTTTTGTGCATCTTTCGACTGTTTAGCTATCGATAATCTTACAAATGCTATGATGTCTGGTCAATATAGTAAGTAATTTGTAGATTCCTGTTAGCATGTTGTACCAATATTATTCTTTGAAGAACAATCTTGTTGTTTGAAGTGTGTATTCCCTAATCTTCTCTATTGCAGTTTAATGTCCGCTTCAAATATTTTCCAAAATGACGGGAAACCGGAGGATCAGTTTTCGCTTTACTCTTGTTATAATAGCTGACTCATCACTGTTCTCGAAGAAACGTCGAGCCGTGTTGTCATCTTTAGTGCTTTCTAACCCTTTCTTTGGCATGTTAACGAGAAGTCCTAATCTCTCTCCTTAAAGGCCTATTAGATGGTGGCCTTTGTCTGTGCTTTCACCTTTTTGTCTTTTTGCTTACGGGCTTGCCACTTCTGTGTGTCACGTTAATACGACAAATACAAGCAGCACTCGAAGAATCGAATACATGAGTGTAGAGTTAACAGTCGTAGTTTGAACTACTCTGTATTTACTGGAACACAGTATAAATGTTGTTGAACTGAGATGTTGTTTGGCAGAGGTAACAATGTTGGACCGATTTCGTTCCTGCCACAGCATTCACCTAGCCGTCTATCATCGTCAAAGATAAGTTGTACTGAAGGTGGGGTGACAAAAGGAACTCTTTTATATGATGCAAATTGTTTAGTTCGGTTTCTGTTGAGTTTCCGTGTTAACACCTGCTAATTGAAGTGGAACAAGAGAGGTGAGGAATAAGTTTATATCAGAAATAATCAGGTCAATAAATTTCATTTTATACTGGCTCTGATCTGACATTCCATCGAAGCCCCATTTGCAAATGAAACTCATACATGGAGTCTTAAAGAAAGGGACAATTATATCGTTTGTTTTCATTTATAAATAGGCGAAAATAAGTTGAGAATTGTATTTGGTGATAGAATGTTCAATGTATTTTTGTAATTTAACTAAAATGTAATTTAAACCTTGCACCACTGTAACATATTTGCCATAATTTTCAATCATGACAAAAATTGTAACTAAGATTAACATTTAATTATTTGACGAAAGCTAGGTCATGTTGATGGGAAAACGTTCATATCTGATATTGCAGAACCCGCTTGCGATAAACAACGTAATATAAAGTGATTTGAAGCTGCAATACTATCTATGAATCCAAAACAAGAAAGAGAGAAGATATATAGCCGCTCACATTAAAATTCATAATAAATTTTTCAGTTTATTTAGTGTTGCAATAACTTATTCTTCGGCCAACAAAATCCTCCATAAATATTTATAACAATTAATAACCTAATCAAATCGTCATACAGATAAACCAAAACAAAGTCAATGAAACCTGATAGACAATTTTCAACATTGATACTAGATTTTCAACTTTTGGTTTAACTCTTTATTATAATATATTGTTTTAAGTTTCCCTAAATTTCCCCCAGGTTGTATACTAATCGCTTAAATTTTTAATTCTATTTTCTTAAAACAAAACTTTTTTATCGAAAATCGTTTCTGTTTAATCAAGCGACCTTCATCGGATTAAAATAAGAAATTCCTGTAATTTCTGTTTTAAATTTAAAACTCAAACATAAATTTAAAAATTATCCAGCCATCGCTAAGCTCCTAAAATCATTTCAGCCAATTAAAAAGTTAACTCTCCCTTTAATTTTTCGATATTTTCCTTGTTTTTTCCTCGTTAAATTCAATCTGATGTTAAACGAAAACAGGAAAAATAAGTTAATTAGATTTTTGAAACATTTTAGCTGGATAATTATTGTTTTTCTTTGTTAGTTAAGAGAAAATTTTTAAAGACTTAAAATGATGAAGGCATTTTTTAAATGCATTTATTTTTAAATTAATAAATGTTGCGATGTTGTAACAATTAATATGACACACGATGCATCGATTAATTGTTAAATTGTTTTGGATTGATCTTGTTAAAAAACGGTTTTTAAAAACTGTATACATGGTAGCGCACCACATTTCAGTCGGATCATATACTAAGAACAATTAAATATTTATAAAATGTTTCTAATAAGGGTTGTGTAGGTCTATTCGGATCATTTTTAAAAATTATTGTGAATTATATAGAGTGTGGGGTTACCAGTCCCCCACCGGGCGCCTCTCCAAGCCTAACAGATATGGGTGGTATCGGAGAAATCAAATATCCAAGACAGACCAAAACTGGTAGAGTCTCACTTCACAGAAGCGGCTACGAACAGCGTCTGACTCAGAATTGGCGGCTGAAAATTGAAACCTAGGAAAGCAACGGGAAACTACCTAGGTTATTCTTTCCCCAGGATATCATTATGACTGAAAACAAAACAATCAAGGCCCTCAGTCCCGGGCACCTCTTCAGTGGGGAGAGGGTGCCGGACAGCTAATATCCTGAAAATGAACAACATAAAGAATATAGGCACATAGAATGTCCAAAGTATATTTCAGGCCGGAAAGGCAGCAAATACTATCAAAGAAATGAAACGATTAAGGATTGATATTTTAGATATAAGCGAAATGAGATGGCCCGGAAACGGCCAATGCGAAGTGGGCGGTCATCAGGTTTTTTACTCTGGAGAAGACAGCGCACATCACCGAAATAGAGTAGGCATAATAATAACCAAAGAAATAAATCAATCGGTGCTCGATTTTATATCAGTCTCGGATAGAGTTGCCGTTCTTAAGGTAAATTCGAGACCGTTCAAATTAAACGTAGTGCAGATATATGCACCAACCTCTAAAAGTAGAGATGAGGATTTGGAACAATTCTACAGCGACATCAAAAAGGCACTAAAACAAACACGCAAAGAAGAAGCGACTGTAATAACGGGAGACTTCAATGCAAAGGTTGGTAAAGGAAAGGTCGAGGAAGTAATGGGCGATTGTGGACTCGGAATAAGAATGAGGAGAGGCCTTGATTCAATTCTGCAAAGAGATGCATTTCATAATCTCTAATACTTACTTTAGACTGCCCTCTCGTCATATATACACTTGGATGTTTACATCTGACAGAGAAGGAAACATCGTCAGAAATCAAATCGACCTTATTTTAAAAAACAAAAAATTTCGAAATGCTTTGACATCAGTGAAAACATACCCCGAAGCAGATGTTCCATCCGACCACAACTTACTGCTTGGAAATCTGAAGCTAAAGCCGAAAAAACTTAAACAGAGACAGAATAACACACACAAATTTAAAAATGAGTCCAATAAGAACCATATTTCTGAACATCTAAATAAAAAGATTGATGAAATAAAAAAGAGCATGACTGATGTAGAAATAAAATGGAATGATGTCAAGAGCATAATTAAATAAACTGTTAAAGAAAAACTTGGAACAAACACGAAAAGAAAGGAACAAAGTTCGATAACAGATGAAATCTTGAAACTTATGGAAGAACGTAGATAATACAAAATAAAGATCAAACAAAATACAAGAATCTCCACAAAGAGATTATAAATAAAATAAAACTAACAAAGGAAGATTGGTTGAATAAACAATGCGATGAATAGAACTGTTAAACCGTCAATATGATTTGTTTAATCTATACAAAAAATTGAAAGAAACTGCTGGCGTAGGGAGAAAAACGGGTAGGGGGATTATTACGGAAGCCGAGCATAAGGTTACGAAATGGAAATAATATATGCATTCATTATTCAATGACGAAAATAGAGGTGAACTTTCAGAAAAAATAATAATAACAGAGCCTCCTATCACAAAAAGAGAAGTGACAATTTCAATAAGAAATTTCAAAAGAGAAAAAGCCGTAGGACTGGATTGAGTTTGTGTTAACTTGCTTAAACTAATCCAATAAGAACATTTGGATATCTTAGCCGACCTTTTTAATCATGTTTATAACGCAGGAAATATTCCTAATGACTGGCTAGTTGCGTCCTTTATTCCTATCCCCAAAAAACCGACTGCCAAAAAATGTGAGGATTATAGATCCATCAGTCTTTTGAGTCATGTTCTAAAAGTATTTCTTAAAATGATACATGGACGAATATACCCGAAACTTGAAAAAGACGCCAGCCATACAAGAGAGGCGCTATTTAATTTATATATTTTAATTCAACGAAGTCGTGATGTAAATTGCGATGTATTTACCTACTTTACTGATTTTGAAAAAGCTTTCGATCGAGTAAATCATCAAAAACTAATAGAAACACTACAAGAGCATCAATTGAATGATAAAGATTTACGAATTATTTCCAACTTTTATTGGAAGCAAGAATCATTTGTTCAAGTGGAAGAAAGCAATCACAAAAATTTCAAATTCGTCAGGGTATTCAGGAAGGTTGTGTATTATCTTCATTACTCTTTAACATCTATTCAGAAAAACTATTTCGGGAAGCTCTTGAAGAGATAAAAGAAAGTATCTTTCTAAATGGGGGTTTGATCAATAATTTGAGATATGCAGATGATACTGTCCTTCTTGCAGACATAGCTGAAGGACTTCAAAGACGGATAGAAAGGATAGATGAGATCTGTAAAAAATGCAACATGCGATTGAATATAAGCAAAACAAAGATTATGATAATAAGCAAAAGCGTACCCCAAAATGTACAATTTCGCATCAGAGATTCTCTTATTGAAACAGTATCATCGATCAAATATCTGGGCGCACAACTATATCATAAGTGGGAGCAAATAAAAGAAATGAAAATACGTATCAATCCACCATCTTGGAAATAAAAATATCTACTTTTTGACATAATATTCGTAATTAGCGGCTGCAAAAACCCCTACGTGAAATTTTTTAGATACAAAATATCAATTATTATAAATTTTAATGCGCCATTTTAAATGCGCCATCATGGAAATAAAAATTTCAATTTTCTCGAACTTCATATTCGTAATTAGTGACTCTAAAATACCCAAAGCACAAATTTTCGAAAGAAATGTATACAGTAGGGTTAATATGAATGCTTATGAGGTTGTTGGGATATATTTCATAACTTATAATGACCGTCACTTTGCAAGAAAAAATCTTTGGTGACCGCTTAATAGCTTATTTTGAAGGATTAGGGTAGGATTGAATGATACAACTAGACAAAAAGACCAAAAACATTTTGTGCATCCTGTACATGACCTCAAAAGTAGCCAAAACATATTTTTCGAGCACATAAACTCAAATATCTTCAAATCCTGTCAATATGGTTCAATTCTGACCTCGGATTCATTTCTTATGCAGCAAATTACTTTAGAAATGATCCCCAACTGCTCAACATAATCTTGTTGACCTGTGTAATTTATTTCACTTATTGTTAATATTAATATGGCGCAGAAGGAGGTTTAATTTGTTTTTTATTTTATTAGATTTATTTATATAATACACAAGAGCCTCAATGATATATTTATCATACAAACGTACAAAACAAAAGATGTTTCGACGATTCGGATTTGGAAGATCAGTTTTATTTTTCCAAAATTACCTACTTTCTGATTTATAATAAAATTGAAAAAAAAGAAGTTATATCCTTATTTTTCTTTTAGCATCTGTTAACTTCTAAAGAGCATTTGCCTTTATATTGCAAATAGCTATTTATATAAAATAACTGTAATATAATTTTTGAATTTTACGCAACAAAGCATTCTTCTTTAAAGTAAAACATCTTGAATGCACAACAAAAGGTGATAACTATAATTTCCAACACAATACATTTTTCTCGAAATCTTCAGTTATTTCTACGAGCACCAAGTGATGACTGGAGCAACACTATGTAATAAATTTAAATTTACGTTTTATATGTGACAAGGTGTTATTCTTGTCATCTTTAATTTAATATTTATATGCTTTGAAAATTATTTTTAAATAAATATGAAGCTCATAAACCTATTAATAACATTGTATTTGTTTCATTTAGTAACAATTTTGTGCCGACTTCAAAAATTTCAATTACATTAATGCGTTTTAGCGCGTTCTCAAACGTCGGTTCAACTTTTTTCTAAAAATTTTATTTTTCGATTTTTAGTTCCGAACCCTTTATGAAATCTATAAATAATTTGAATTAAGACGAAGTATTCGTTTTATCCAAAGTTGTAAACTATACTAAATTGGACAATAAAAAATTTTTGCTTTGGGGACTCTCCACAAACTAGTTTTGAATAAAATTGTACCAAACAAATTTTAGTCGGCCATAGTAAATCCGCTGTTCTAAATTTTAAGAAATTATTCTTAGATTTGTAATCTAGGCTCCAAAATCCCAATATATTACTATATAAAGAACTTGAGACATGTACATTTTTCTACCTATATTTTGATCCTGCATTAATTTAAGATTCGTAATATATGCCCCAAGAACTTCCCAATATCAATTTTTGATCCCGCTGTTATTTATATCTGCCATAATAATCTGTAGAAAATTTACTTTAAATTCGTAACCCACAACTCCAATAATCCCATTATGCCAATTTTACGAAAATATTAATAACATAAAATTTCAAACCACCATATTGGATCCGTCATATTGAATTTCAAAAAAATATTTCTAAAAAAATTGAGCTGACCTCTAAAAATACGTTAAAAGATTACAAATTATATATATATTTATATATGAAATTGAAATTTTTGAAATCGGCGCCAAACTAATACCTGACAAAATGTAATTCGCATAAATAGATTAAAAATATTTTTTTTGTAATTGCTTCTTACCGTAGACTTCATAAACTTCAATTTTTATTTTTCGACTTTTGGCTTTAAATTCATTATGATATCCATAAATTATTTGGACTAAGTACTAATCGAGATTAGTGTACCTCGCAATTCACTCATTTTATCCAAAGTCGTAAATCACCTAAAAATGAACAACTAAAAATTCTTAGAATTTTCCAAATACCAGCTTTAAAAGAAAGTATATTAAACAAATATTTAGTCTGTTATAGTAAATCCGCTACCTTAAATTTAAAAATAATTTTAGATTGATAATATAAGCCCCCAAAACCTTCCAATACCAATATTTCAAGAAGTTGAAACGTAAATTTCTTAGCCTGACATATTTTATCCTGAATTTTGAATTTGTATACGCCCCAAGAACCCCTCAATTATCAATTTTCTACAATCTGGGAAAAATTTTAAATTCTCAATTCCTCATAGTGTAAAAAATTAAGTTCATATTCGTCATATACGAACCCGAAAATCCACTGATACCAAACTAGAAAAATTGCGAATACGGTAAAATTTTTAATCGATCATATTGGATCTACCATACTGAATTCAAGAAATAATTTTAACGTCTTAATCTAATCTGAATCTAAACCCTTGAAAGCTCCCTAATAACAATTTTGGATGAAATTCGAAGATTTAAAATTTTTAGACCGTCATTTTGTATTTGACATATTAGATTTTCCTAAAACAATTTTATATTCACTATTAACATTCTCAAAAACCACCTTTGAACAAAATCGAAAAATATAAAATTTTTAGTCCGCTATATTGGATCGCCATATTGAATGCTGAAAAATAAATTTAAATACACCCTTAAGAACCACCTATATCAGGTTTGGAAAAAATCGAAAGATGTAAAATTTATAGAACACCATATTGGATCCGCCAAATTGACTTTTTCAAAAATAATTTTAAATTTGTAATTAAAACTAACAAAAATCCCCAATACTTATTTTAGACAAAATCGAGAAATGCAAAATTTTTATCCCACCATCTTGAATTCACCATATTTAATTTTGTTAAAACAATTTCAGATTTGTAATGTGCGATTCCAAAATCTCCCCAATATCAATTTTGAAAAAAAAAATCGAAGAAAATAATTTTTTTGCCTCTATGTTGAATGAATTTTTTTTAAATAATTTCAGATTCGTTATGTGCACCATATTAGATCCGCCATATTGAATTTTTTTAAATAATTTCAAATTTGGTGTATACGACTACGAAAATTACCCCATGCCAATTTGGAAGAACATTGGATAAAATAAATTTTTTGTTCGCCATATTATCAGCGCTATTTTAGATTTTACTGCACTAATTTGGTCAAAAAAATACGGGAAGACCGCAGAAACTTCCTGAACATAACGTAAAAAATGTCATTCAAAAATCGGTGCCACCGTTCGAGAGTAATCGGTGTACATACATAAAAAAATAGAGGTCGAATTGGTAATTTACACCCCTAGAAGCCCCCAAAACCAATTATGAACAAAATCAGAAAAATTTCATTCAATTCAGTGTCGTTGTTCTGGAATAATTAGCGTACTTACTCGTACATAAAAAACATAGCGGTCGAGTTTAGAACCTCCTTCTTCCACAAGTATATTGAAAAGGTATGGCATGCACATCAGAGAATATATAGTTGTAAGGAAATGTATCCAGAATTCATCATGTTCTGTAATGAGAAAAAATTTGCTATAATTTCAACACAAAACAATAAGCTGTTTTTTAATATTAGTATGTATTTAATATATAATGGTAAAATTGGTAAGAATTCGTAAAGAGTGAAATGATAGGAAAATTAAGTTTTTTTGAAAAAATTTTGCATACCCCCTATTTCGAGGTCGTAGAACACAATTTTGACCTCGATTTTCTATAAGTTTTCTTAAATTTTGCGGAAAACAACGAAAAATATTTTTCACTTTAGGTTCAATTTTTTTCATTAAATCGTTAAACTTTTGTTATAACAACAAGTTCAACATTGATAGAAGTTTCCATATTATACAATAATTCAAAAATATGCACTTTTTTTATCGAGAAAATCCGAAAAATTATCACGACCAAAATCACAACAAATCAAAAGAAAACGGCCGCCATCAACAAATAATAGTTTGCATAGTTCGCTAAAGATGACGTACTTGTTCAAGTCGGCGATGTTGCCAGATTGCAAAAACGATTCTTTGAAATTCATATATATTCTTCTCTTTTTATTTGAATTGGAAAGAAAAGGTCCCAAAAAGAATTTTTCGCTTTACTTTGATTATTGAAGTATTATTAATTACTCTTATATCTATGCCCTTGATGTGCGATTTTGACTCTAAATATTAAAGGTTTTAAGGATTATAGTTGCTTTTATCTGTTTCGCTTCAAATACCAGCAGTTTTAAGCGGATAATATGAATTGATCATATTGCTTATGTCCGTTAGCAGAAAGTGTTTTTTATTAATAAATCTAGGTCAATTTAGGTTAGTTTAGGTAATGTTGAGTTTTTTAAACTAACAAAAATCAAGCTAAACCTATACTAACCAGAACTAACCAAAAATTTTGGATTGTTAAAGTTAATTTTACCCTTTTTTATACATTACAAACATTAAACTA
Organism: Diaprepes abbreviatus; assembly: GCA_034092305.1. NCBI lineage: Eukaryota > Metazoa > Arthropoda > Insecta > Coleoptera > Curculionidae > Diaprepes > Diaprepes abbreviatus. Next base: position 7,998,799 of record JASJET010000055.1, on the reverse strand, counting down.
TGTTGTTAACTGTAATGGATAAATTTTAAAGTTTATACTAGGAAAGTATAAATATAGGTTAATTTAAATTAGTTCAGGTTAGTTTCTGTTTTCCAAATTAACCAAAATCAAGCTAAACCTGAACCAACCTACCCTAACCAAAATCAACCAAAATTTTTGAAGGCTTAAGATTATTTTTACTCAGACACTGTTTTGAACATTAAAAACACTAAACATGTTGACTGAGAAGGACAAATCTTAGAGTTTATATTATGAAATAATTTTACATCTGGCAACATTGCGCCTTTTTACTTAATTTGGCGGCCACTTTAGATAGTCTGACGGTTGATGACGTTTCCAAGACGTGTTTTTCATTTTTCGCTGAAAATATAAGTTTTTCTAAATTGGTTTGCTAAAATTTGTTCAAAATAATTGAAATATATTACGCACAACATATTTTAACTAGTTCCATTGAAAATAAATACGTAAATTCGGTTTTTAAATGAAATAATAGTGCTTTGTTAAGTGAAGCTTTTTTTTAGTTTTCCGGGAAAGTGAAGAAAAATAGTGAAAAATTAAGGCCAGAATCGTGTTCTACGACCTCGAAATAGGGGGCAAATATCGAAATTTCTTCAAAAAACTATAATTTCCATGCTTTTCACGCTTTACGAATTTTTACCGGTAAAATTTATAATGAAAACATTTCATTTTGTAATAAATATAGATGTAAAAACTCCCTGTTAATTTTTCAAATTATTCTTGAATTTTAAAAACATTTCCATAGAAAGTGTGATTTGATATACATATATTTTCATAATATTCCACAACTTTTCACATTCCCTTCTAACATATTTTGCAATAAAAGTCTTTTATACAAACTTGCAAACTTTTCAAATAGATCTAATTTACTGAAAATAAGTATCTGTGCAAATAGATAAATTTTTTCTCACACTATCCAGATTATCTCTCCGAGAAAAACCATATTTGCTCAACTGAAGTGAACTAATATTAAACTTATATAATAATTGTCAACAGGCAAAAACTTTATTTAGATTGTTCCGATTTACGACCCTTCATAGAAGTAAATAATTTAGCCGGGATCCGTTATTCCAAAAAGTGCTTGAAATATAAAATGTATATTAAATTCCTTTCATATTTACATTCTCGCTTCACAATTATTAAATTACAGAAGCTTCTTGTCAACTGAACATTGCTTTTCAATATTTTATTTTGAAGCACTATATTGAATTTCAGGATTAGGTCTTTATGAAAAATTTATATTCAGTTTTAATACTTGAGCTACTAGGAATGTTTTCTCCCTAAAATTTAAAAAAAAAAACGTTTCCGATAATTTAGTTTTTCAATGTAATCTCCCTTAACTTTAACTCACTAGCGCCATCTGTCCTGCTACGACTTTGTTCTATCTGAAAAACATTATTCTTGTTCTCTAGCAAAACACACATCAACATGCTCTTTCAACTGGTTATCATCCGCAAGATGACGTCTTCTGAGATGCGTTAGCAAAGTTCTAAATAAAAATAAATCAGATGGTGCAAAATCCAGATTATACAACGGGCGGTCCAACAAAATCAAACAGCAGCTCGTCGCGAATGGTTTATTGGCTACTTTATAGCAGAATGATATTCTTGTGACATCAACCAAGGTTTTTTGAATTAATAGCTTACAAAATTATGCTAATGTATTAAAGTAGTGTGCTGCAGTGCTCTTTAGCACGTATTCAACAATCATGACTTAGTCTCAAAAGAGAGTGACCAAGAGCTTCTCTCTTTTGGAAGGGCAGAACTCTTATGATTACTTTTTTTTTTTTGTTTCAAAATATAGTGATATATTCAAATCTCATCGCCTAAATAAGACATGAGAAGGAAAAATGGATTCCTATATAGGTGATTCAAGATCATCAGAAGACTGGAACACCACACAACTATACAAAGAAACTTAATGAAGACAGAGAAACATACAAGGACATCATATACATATTCTTGAAACTATAATTCACAGAGCTACGATACATGAAGTAAAAATAGTTGCTGGATCGGAGAGACTTCCCGCAGAACTGTTGGAATATTACACAGAAGAGTTAATCAAGTATCTAAAATAACTGCTTGCCAGATGTATAAGCTGGACAGATACTTGAATAACGCTAATCCATAAGAAAGGCCTAAAGAACAACTGCGCAAAATACATATTCGTCTGTATGAAAGGATACTGAGAGATATAACAGAAAAAGAATATGGCCCCCAAAAAATTTAACAACAGGCTAGTTTTCTAGCCGGTAGATTCTGCATATATCCTGTTTTCAATATAAGATAGTTAAACGAAAAAGAGTGGATATGACCAAGGAGCGAATGTTAGAACAGTTATATAAATAACAGCACAGTAACAGCTGTTAAACTAATATACAAACAGGTACTATCACGAGTTAGCATAAAAAACACCTTATCAGATGTGTTTATTTAAAGGTCATACACAACGATGTTTCTTATGAAGTTGCAGATATGTGTTCGACTTCCATTGTTTTTATTTTTTGTTGAATATCACAAAAATTAAAAGCAATGTCCAAGATATATCTTACCAGATAGTTTTGATGTTTCAAAACGTCTTAGACAGGAATGCTGCCTCTCTCCCTCACTAATCAAAATATACCTCATTCAAGCGTTAAAGAACAAGAAGAGAACATGCAACGGAATGGATCTACAACTAAAAATAACATAATCCTATATATCTCCGTTTCGCAGATTACCAAGTTATGATTGCTCAGGATAAAGAGAATCTGACCCGAAATCTATTTACAGGTCACGAACCTTATCAGTCAGTAGCGCAAAAAAAACATTATTAATGTATTGAAAAAGAGAGTAGAAGGATTCAGTATATTACTTATTCATGTAAGCAATACTTAGGAACGAAAATAGATAATAAAGGTCGTACAAAAAAAGAAATAGAACATCGAATCATGAGTGGAAAACAGATAACCGGATGCTTGAAATTAACTTTTGGTCAAAAAAAATATATCTTGTGACCGAAACATATAATGCGGTTTTCAAAAGCATTGCTCTATATGGATGCATAGATCTGTTGACAAGTCGAGACTATGAAAAAGTAAAAAACAAAAAAATAAAAGAGAATATTAAAGTCAATACAACCATTGAGGAAATACAAGAAGACAACTAATGTGGTATGGCGTTAAAAGGATTAATGAAGAACGTATTCTCAAAGAGCTGAGGTGAGCTGTAATTTTTGTTTTAGTTCTAATTTATTAGCTGGGCTACAGTAAGTAACTTTAAAGTGCCTGTCTTTTATTCTAGGATTGCCTAGGCTCAAAAACATTTCAGATATAAGGTGAATGTCCCAGTAAGAGGCATCTCTCCAAAAGTTGGCACTTGCGTCTATTAATTTTTCCATATCGGATAAGTTATACTATAGTGTTGATTTACTGATGTCTGATAACATCACATAATGATAAAAAATATGATTTATATTAAAAATTACGAGAGTTATTCGTTAGTGTGACCCATGTGGCATGCCAGGGATTGGCATATACTGGTCGCCGCACATTGCGACGACAATCCGCAATGGGTTTTTCGAGACGCTGATTTCGAAAATGCAATTTGTTTTTCGAAATTCAAAATGGCGGATCCAAAACGACCGCCATATTTATTAAAAAATATTTTTTCATTCAAAATTTTAATTTCCCTTTATTTGTTATTAAATCGTAATATTTAATCCAAAATTGAATTTTCAAAATTTAAAATTGTGGTCGAGCTAAAAATGTTTTAATCCCAAAAACACGCTTTTTCTTGTTTAATTAACTAAAGTAGTCAATTTTTATTGGAAAGACAAGTTTTTATTGATGAATACATAAAACTACACTTTTCAGACACTACTTACATTAAAATATTTTTACAATTAACTCGTGTGACTCTTCGAAGGCTGTCATCGGAGGACTGAGCGGATAATTCTGCCGATATTAATAGTTACAGCGTTTCCTTACTTCATTTTTTCATTTTCTTAGCTCAAAGTTTCCTCATACCCGTAATTAAAGAATGTAGAGATGCGAGGAGTCAATGGACAACATCTCCCGTGGTTTCATTCCCGTGATATTTTCCGCGAACATGATATCCAATATTTCTTCAAATCTTTGTTTCTCGCTTCTTGAGAATAAAAGGCACTATAAGTTTAATTGATATTTCTTTCTTGACGGCATCGAATTGTGTGCACCTAAGAACCGTATGCTAGGAATTTCTAAAACGCTGGTTGTAGTTCCCAAGAAGTATCTTCGCTTGTCTCATTCCCTGCAAATCCTTCCAGTAAATGGATCTCCTGCTCTCTTCTTGTCTTTTTAGTTTTTTCAGCATTACACTGTTACTGACTCCACAAAACTGTTCGGGCCCCAGGAATGATGTCTCAACCCCTCTTCTCGCGAGTTTGACTACTCTTACATTTCCCTATACTCTTGTGTATGTAAGTACTTACAGAAGTATAACTTTATTATTCTTGCTAAATTTGTTTAGTTCCTCTAGGTATTCTCAGACCATCTTGAAGCTGATAACGCATTGATGACTGCTTGACTATCCGAAATGATAATAATCTCTTCTCCGCGGTAGTTTTTCTCTTTGCTGAGTTGGATGCATTTCCTGATGGCGTGTATTTTCCCTTGGAAGATGCTTGGTGACTTACCCAAGCTTTCGTGGTGTCTAACACTGGGTCTATACACCCCTATTCCAATTCCCTTCGTTATTCTGGAGCCATCCGTATTGATAGAATTTCTGTTAACTTTTTCAGTGGTATTTTTGTCCCACTCACTTTTACGACTGACCTTTCTGTTAAAGGTTTTCACAAAGTTGAACTTTTTCGTTTCATCTTGTTGCATGTCCCAGATTTGTTGATTTTTGGATAAGATATTAGGCCTTCGTTTCGGGACTTCATCTCTCATCATCTTATATATTGTCTTCTTCGCCGTACTCTCTACAAGTATATGTAGGGGTGTAAGATGTAGAATAACTTGCACTTATAAAAGGTTAGCTTCCGTATTAGTCATAGTGTTCTTTTACTCCAAATTACTGCCCCATGTGATGACTGGTCTCACTATGGCAGTGTAATCTACTGCAGGATTTTTGGGTTTGTGCCCCAGCTTTTTCCCGCGAAGTTTCTACAAACTATCAAGACTTTTGTAGCCTTGTTGATAACTTCTTTTTAGTGTTTATTCCAGAGAAGTTTATTACCTAGGGATAGGCCCAGTTATTTAACATCTGATTCCCACTCAATAACGTTCCCATTTATTTTGATGTTTTTTTTTAGGTTAGTGTTTATTTTACATTCAAGGGCTATTAAAGTGATTTCGGTGGAGTTGACGTATCATCTGGCATCATCAGGCCATTGATGCTTTACTGTTAAACCCCTAATGACACTGGAAAAATCTAAATTGACGAAACTCATATTTTGTTGCAGAACACTTCATAAAACCTAAATTAATGAACTAGTCGAAATCAAATTTGTCACACAGTATTTACTATTGAACTTTCTTAGGCATCGCCCAGACAATTGTTCCTAACATGGCTAAGTAGGTTAGTTATAATTCTATATAAAACTAACGACTGATTACATGTCAATAGTTTATAAAAAATCACTTAGATAGATGAGTTTTAAAATTTGTTGATCAATTGAATAAAGTTTTTAAAAACATTAAATATGTAAAGAAAAGTAAATAAATGGTATCGTTCCTTTTATAGTATTACTTTATTACATTTTTAGCAATAGTTTACTCAGGTGGCAATTATATACAGTCAAAGGACTTTCTTGCTCGTGGCAAAATCAACAGACATTTGTTAGCATTTTCACGATCAAGACTGGTATTTTACTTATTGGGTTTGGCTTTTCGGTCTCCTTTGTTCAAAACATTTTTAAAGTCGAGTGTAATTTACGGTATTTTAGCTCTTTGTTTTGTTTATTTTTCATTTTCCCTCGGGCAATAAGAGTTTACATGAAAGGTTGAACCTTACTGGAAATTCTGAAGCTTAATGAAAGTTAATTTACCCAAAAATAGTAAATGCTTGTATGAGAGATTATTAATTTTGGAGTCTTATTTTTTTTTATTTAATTAAGAAGCACTGGATTTCTATTTTTTTTTTTTTGGCGCGTCGAAAATGTTTACATTAATGCAATGTCACGTTTGAGTTTACTATGATTAATTCGATTAATTTTGCCTTTTTTGTTGCAAATACTTACGTTACGGGCAAACACAATCCTTAAGCATTTCTCATAAATTATTTGAATAAAAGCATTCCATTAAATTCGGTTTTAAGTTACATTTGATTGACCATTATTATTGATATTTTACGACACCCTGCGTGGTTGTTGTTTATTGATACTGAATTTACTGTTACCTTTTTTTCAGAAAGATCTCGATTTTCCTGCCTACAACTGTTTGAGAGAATATTTTTTTGGGTTGCATGCATTTCTAAGGCTTGCCTTATCGAAGGCTTTCAGGAACTTTATTTCTTTGCTTGAAATGAATTTCTTCAATCTAAAAGTAACTACTGGAATACTTATTTGTTGTGAGCGGAAATTGCTAGTGATTATTGAACTGACCTATTTAACAAATTTGAGCTGTCATTTCTTTCAAGTGTGTCAACTGAACATGCCTAAAAGAGGTACCGTTCTGCGCAAGCAAGGATCTTAGTTATTAATGGCGGCCATCTTGTCTTGACTCTCATTTCTTCCTGTTTGATATGACTGAAAAAACTGTATATTTCCATTTCAATTTATTTAAATATCTTCTGGGATTTTGTGCTGGTGAGTCGTTTAAATCATCCCGGTTATTGAGTTTTGTTGATTAGTTACCTTACCTGTTTGGCACTTTGGAAATAGATATTTTGGATTGTTTGGCAAGGAATTCTATTAAAACCCAATATCAAAATCGGAGTCTTCCCTAGCGGTTATCTTGTTACTGGGATCCTCCCTACTGCTTACCTGGACTACTGGTATTTTCCCTACCATTCTTTCCTACTGTATGTTTTTGGTTTATATTTTACATTTACCTTTTGATCTTATACTAGTACCTTCGCGGTCAAGCAGTGAGATCATTCAGCTAGCAGCCTCACCATCTAAGACGCAAACTTTTATTACTTGTTCTTTTCATGTTTTCATAACGATCTATTAATTTTTTAAGTTAAGTTTACTTTATTATTTTTTTGTATGGCGTTATGCAATAATTGGCACACTATCCTATGATCATAGAATATATAAGGTTTATGTTATGTTCTAACGCCAGTAGGTAATAGTGTGCGTTGCGTTAAATTTTTTTTGATATATACTTATGAATATATTTGAGCTTAGCTTTCATTATAATATATCTAGCTTAACCTACAGCTACCTTTAAGTTTCAATTAAAGATTTTATTGTTACTATTGATAAACGGATTTTATTTGACCCACATGCTCACTTACGTTTGTATTCTTCTTGTGTATTTGCTAATCTATTGGAGTAAAGTTGAAAGCATTTCTGCATTCAACCTAGCTGCAGATGCAGTGGCGCCCTGAATAATACACCCCCTACTCTCCGGCAAAAACTTACCTCGGCAATTATGCACAATAGTTGCTGCATATATATATATATATATATATATATATATATATATATATATATATATATATATATATATATATATATATATATATTGACTTAGAATGCAAGTCGAGCAACCGTCGAGGAAGCATCACTTGAAAATGCCAGCAGAGATATTGGTGAAACGTCGTGGAGATATTTCTACTGACGAACGGATTGAAAACCGGAAAAACACCAGTACATATATATATATATATATATATATATATATATATATATATATATATATATATATAGGAAATGACGATTTTACTCTTATAAAAAATAAGGAATAATATCCTTGAGAGTGAAAGAAAATACTATAGTTTAACATAATTTCGAATAACAAGTAATTCTAATTTTCTTTTGTAGAAATATCTTAATTAGAACTGGAGATATTAAAAAAGAGATTTGGGTTGGTTCACCCTCTTTCACTAGTTTATTTTAGGAAACTCCGAAACACGTCAACTTAAGTTACTTATTGTATTCGGCAAAAAAATATTATCAAAAAATTTGGTTTAGTTTCGTAACGCCCAGAATTAAATTTTGTAAATGAATAACAAGATTAACCCTCATAAAAAATAAAGGATGGTATTTATGGGGTTAAAACAACATGATTAACTTCCCTTCAATTAATAAGTAATTTCCACTTTGTTTTGTAAGGATATTTTAATTAGAATTTGAGATTTGAAAAAATGTATTTGGGTTGACTCACCCTCTTTTACTACTTCATTTCTTGAAATCCCAAAACATGTCAACTGGAGTTAATTATGATTCGTGAAAAAAGTACTTTAAAACAATTTCGTTAAATTTTGTAATTTTTAGAATTAAATTGCATGCGCTAGTAAATGGTTTACCGTTGTAAGAAATAAGGAATGACATCTTTGGGGTAAAAATACCATAATTCAACATCCTATCAAATAACAAGTAATTTCCAATTTGGTTTTTTAAAGATATCTCACTTAGAACCTGAGATATCTCAAAAATACTATTTTTAGGGGTGAACTTTAGGGGCTGTTTTCACCCCGTTAAAATGAATCTCCGCAGATAAAAAATATACGTATCTTATTTTTGTTCCCTCTACAAGTTTTAGTCTCCGCATGATAGCTGCCTTAAGCTTTGTAAAATTTGTACCAAATGCTATAGTTTTAGGAGGTCTAACACTTTAAGTAATAACTTATTTTTACAGCAGAGTTTTTGGTGGGATAGTAATTTATTGAATAAGTAAAAAAATTTCAATAAAACTTTAGTCTTTTTTTTGGGGGTTAATCTCTCCTTCCCCTCATATAAGTATTAACCGCACCTTAGCAGTATTAAAAAATATTCCTAAAGGAAACACAAAAAGATAAAGACATTATTCATGGCTTATCATAGCAATGGGGGATAATTTTTATATGGAGTAACGTATTGAACTAAGGATATAATTTCGGTTGTCTGACAGGAAATTCAGGGGGAACTTTCAGATTATAATAGGCAGCGGCATAACTATAAATTTGTTTGGAATTCTTTTACAATGCCCTGGCAGAAGCAGAGAAGGGCAAAATTGGGGTTTAAATTATTTATAATTTCATGGCCAACAGATCGTGTCATGTGGTAGTGAAAGGCCGCAAATTTTCATAAATTTTTAGGCAAAAATGGGAAAAAGGTAAAAGGATGCGGGGGCGTTGTAGGTAGACGACGCGCCGTACATAAATAATTTTCAGTAAAAGTTCGGGTTTTGTTATGGATTTCATAAACTTTTGTTCTAGAAATAATAAGAAAAGTCCCTACCGATATAATGTTTCTGGAACTCTATTTGGAGACATTATTTATTATACTATATTTTATAAGTTTCCATGCGTTACAAAGAATGTTACCAATAGAAAATTCTATTCTTAAGTATTTTATTATACAAATATACAAAATTCGAGTATAAAATAAATGTCTTGTCAAGCAATCACATAATAAACGTTCATTAGTGAAAACCTTTTTCCACTTGTATGTGAAATTTATTTTTAATTCTTTTTTATTTTGTATTCTATAAAGTATTTTTCAACACAAAATGAGTTATTTAAATTAAAACCTTTCAGTGTTATAAAATTTTAAAAATAATTGTCCCTAAAATATTCATGAATGAATAATTACCATATATGAGGGAGAGTAAGATATTACAGACAATTTTCTCGAATGCTGGTGACCTCACTTGATTATAAATCTGGACTATGGTTGAATTAGACCAATAGAAATCACTTAAAGGATCAAGTTTCTTGTATTAGTCGACGTTTTAATCTCTATGAGAACGTCCTGAAGGCTCTAAAGTATATATTTATTTAAAATAGAATATTCGAATTATACAATATAAATATAACATTGTTACGTTTTTATTTTTCCTGATCGAAATCCATCTAAAAATAATAACTTTACGCTTACCCCTTCCATAATTTATGTGACTTATTTCTATTTTTTTTTTTTTGAGAGCATATTTACGTTGGCACTATTTTTGTTTTCATCGGAATTTCGTTCACAGTTATAGTACTACAGTCAATAGTAATAGCTTTGACAGTCGTTGTCGTTATGTTTGCTTCGTAAGATTCCCTCCTTGTGGCTAAAATAAAGAATATTATTAGTTTATACAGATTGGCTCGATATATAATTCTGAGACACGAGTTCTTAATTTACAGTGTATTCAACAGAGTGGCTCAGAATATCATTCTGAGAAAGAAAGTTTTACTTTAAATTGTATTGTGGGTTCGACTTGAACAATAACAAACTGTCAGGTTAGATCTGATTCGACCTTCCTTGCAAGATAGTTTTTCCACTTAAAGCCCTTTTTTTAACCAGTATAATTTTTTAGAACATACCACAATTTCCTTAGCAAATCATATAATTCTTAAAGTAATTTTAAAATTTGGTGTTCTTTATTTCTATTGTTTTGAAGGATTGTCACTTGTCAAAGTGTTGAACTAAAGATCCCTGTATCTTTTACCGCCATTTCGTGAGTCATTTTCTGGGGAAAAGAAAAAAATAATTAGTTTTGATAAAAACGACATTTTCTTGCACATACTAAGAAAAGTTGTGATGAGGTAATGAGAATATTTTGGGTCCAAACCCAAATTTTAGAGTATAGGGTTACCTTTAAAGTGTAATACGGATGTTAATTTAGTCTGTTCTGGGAAAAACCCGATATCCAGTTTTTTCATTTTTTTCTTCTTTACCATCAAAAGGCCACCCAATACCACTGGTAAGTCTTTATTGAATTATTATCTTGTTAAACATTACTAATTGTGGGTATATTTAGAAAAGGAATACCATTTGACGTACCTACTTCACTCGTAACCTAGAAAAAGCATGCGTTCATTTTTTTTTATTACAGGCCTTTTTTCTTTTCTCTTTTTTCCATTTCTCCCGTTTTCTTTTCTCCTTAATTTTTTTTTTAGTTTTTTCTCCTTTTTTCCTGCTGTTTTGCCCCATCCTGCTGATCCTCTACGGTACCTGTTTCATATACTGTACGTACCAGATTCCATCTTAATATCGAGTGATCCAGAGCCTACCAAGGTCTGCTTCAATGGCAGGACGTCAGAAACCCTCCGTTAATCAGCTTTTATGTGTCTGTGTCATCTCAGGGAATTACAGACTTTTAATCCCCCGAATTTTTGCCTTCGGAGAAGTCTATAAATTTCAAGCCATCGTAGTGTTTCTTTTCTTTTTGTATATATAATTAATTAATAATCAGTGTACTTACCTGTTTAAAAACTATTGTGTTTCCTCATATGGTACAATTAATTAAATCGTGCAACCATATGTAGTTGATATCTTCACGTATGTAAAGAGTTACATGGGTAGAGTGCACTCAATATTATGCATATATTTATTTATTAACATTATATCGCCTTTTTATATTTAGTATCACAGCCTAAAATAATTGTTTAGGATATAATTACTTGTTTTAATAGATTTATCATTGTAAATTTAAATTGTCAAAAATAACCTGGTTGAACAGCTGACTATCCCAGCATATTCTTTTCAACAAAGAAGCGCTTATCCACTCTCGGCGGTTAGTTACATTCACACCGTAAAACGTAATATATGAATACTTGTTTTTACATTTTTTTGGGTGTTTTCTTGGTTTTAATTTCGTTTCCTGTTTTGTTTTTAACGTTAGACCGGTCTCTATCTTATCCTTTAGGTCACCAAAACAGGTGGCGCATATTACCCCGACCACTCTCGGCCCCTTTTGGAGCTAGCCGAATAAGCCTTAAAAGGTAGAGACCATTCCAGAATCACCTGATAAAATAAAAAAAAATTAAAGTAGATTTGCAGATAACAATAAATTCTTTATTATATGACAAAACTTATTTATCTGCAATAAGTTATTTTACTATTTTTCTTTATCTTAACAACATTTAAATTATAAAATAAAATATTGCAATAAAGTTGTTATTTTTTGCGTTCTTCTTACTATTTTTTCTAAATTACATTACATCAAATATAAAGATTTTTTTTTAAATACTTGGAACAATAATAATAAAACAAATATGTTATGATAACAAATACAAGAGTGCAACTATAAGTTTTAAATAACCTAAATTTGTAAAAGCAGTGCATATGTACAGTACTTACATACAGTTAGACTCCCTAAGTTCAGAAAAACTATTTTTAGGATACATTGGGCGGCATAATTGTTTTATGTTGTAATATACTCACTATATTTTATTCTACAGTTTCCGGGCGTCCTACATTCGGTAACATTGTGCACCTTTAATTTATATTCTTATTCGGAAGAAAAAACTAGTTTGACAAATAGTTTTAGTCAATTGGTTCTTTATTATTACAGGAATTTTGATTTTAATTTGAACGTCAGTTACCTTATTCAGGATGGTTCAAAAAATTCCTACAGATTGAAATTTTACCCACGAATTCACTAACATGATCTAATTTTAAAACCAGTCTACGTTGAGAGTGAAAGATTGAAATTGACAAGTGCCATACTAACAATTTTGTACCTTAAAAAACAAGGATAAATAATAATTTTATTTTATTTCTAAACCGATAAAACCAGCAAATTTTGTGTTTGTACCCTAGATAACTATCATCTGATAAATTTTTAACTTAAAAAAATCACTGAACATATTTTTTTTTATGTTGTGTGACCAGCTGACGTATAATCCACCACCTTACAGCCAGCTGACTTTTTTTCTTCAAAGTATTGTATCAACTATCATTTGACAAATTTTCGATAGGATGGAAATGATTAAAAATAACTGTTTTTTCTACGTAAGTGGGAGGCTGCCACTGCTCAACTCACTCTCGGAGCCTCAGCTGGCGTTCACGTGGCTTGATGACACAACTCTTATCGCCTCATAGGAAATGACTTACAAAATCTGTACTTAGCTAATATTCCAATAGTTATAAAGACAAAATACTTCACACGTTTTGTCTTAAATCAATCACAGTTGATAAAACACTAGTAAGTGCAAACTCAGTACATGAGAGTGATTGGTCCTGTTTAGTTTACCTTTGTTAAGCCAGTATCATGTGTGGACTAATTTAGAAAGCTAGAAAATTAACTAATTTAGATTATTCATCGAAAACCTAATTATAAAAGCTGCCAACCTCAGGGAATCAAAGTATATTTAACAAGTAACAAACATTATTTAACATCGCAGCAAACTCATTAGCAAACTTTAAATTTAAGGCACTGAATAATAAGTATAACAGCATTATCTAATTCAGAATAATGCAGGCACATTTCAAGCCATTTTGTTTTAATCCTGTTCGAGATTAGATGCAGTGCAGATATAAGTTATGATTTTAGCATAATATTTTCTACTTGAATTAATCCAGTTAAACAAAACACGTTGGCGTCATGAAATTAAGGACTTGTCCAAAATTTCTAATTTAAGTTTATAAGTGTGTTCACCAGCGACACCATAAGTTGCAAAACTTATATAAATGAAATACACAGCGGTGTGAATATTAAATATAGGCTGACAAAAATTAAATTACTTACATCAGCCTACAAGCACCACGTTTGCAGTCCGGTATAGTTTATTTTGATTACATTGTAGACTTTACATTGTACAAAATAATAATGAGATTTGACATCGATTAAGAAACACAATAAATGTCATAGATAATAAAACTAAACATTTTAACTGTAACACTGTCCTAGAAAAAACCGATGAGTATAACATTCCTATACACCTGGCATTTGTAGATTTTGACAAGGCCTTTGACTCTATGGAAACATGGGCGATCTTGAAATCACTTAATAATGCTAGAATTGACTCCAGGTATACCAGTATCATACAGAACATATATAAAAACGCAACTGTATAGTTGCGTTAAAATCGACGAAGACACAAAAACCGAAAAAATAAACATTATGAGAGGTGTGCGTCAGGGAGACGTCATCTCTCCGAAACTATTTACGCTAGCTTTGGAAGATGTCTTTAAAAAACTAAATTGGGATGAGAAAGGTTTGAGAGTCGACGGTTCTTATCTTAGTCATCTTCGTTTCACCGACGATGTTGTTGTCGTGTCTAACAACCCAGAAGAGAGGCGAGAAAAGTGGGACTTAAGATGAACTTGGGGAAAACTAAGTTAATGAGCCCTGACGCAAATGTACAAATAGATATTTACAATAAAATCATAGAGAATGTCCAAGAGTACATCTATTTAGGCCACGTCATGAAACTGGGCAAAGAAAATCAAACAGCGGAAATACCATGGAGAATAGGGCTGACATGGAGTGCCTTTGGAAAGTTGCAGTACGTATTAAGAGATAGAAACACACCAATCAACCTTAAACGGAAAGTGTATAACACGTCTGTCTTGCTTGTTGCTACTTACAGCATAGAAACGATAACACTAACCAAACAAAACGCAAATAGGTTCCGAGTCACTCAACGCTCCATGGAGAGACAAATGTTAGGAATCTCGGTACGGAATAAAATACGAAACCAAGTAATAAGATCAAAAACCAAAGTAGTTGACGTCATTGAACGCATATCACGACTAAAGTGGCAATGGGCCGGGCACATAGCTAGGCAACAGCCCGATAGGTGGACGAGTAAATTACTGCAATGGCGACCGCGAGAAACGAACCAAAATCGTGGCAGGCCACAACGCAGATGGGTAGATGGTATAAGACAGTTTGCTGGAAAAGACTGGCTACAGAAAGCCAGAGACAGATCCCAGTGGAGGACCTTTGGAGAGGTTTATGTCCAGGAGTCGACGTCAATAGGCTGAGAGAGAAGAGAAGAGAAGAAGACTGTTCTGCTTTTTGAAATTTTTTATCGCTCCCTGAATTATACGCGCGAATTTCCTTCTTAAATAAAGAAAAGCGTTTCCATCTCTAAGGCTTTAACAAAATATTTAATAAACCCTAGTTTTATGTGCAGAGGAGGAAAATAAATTTTCTGGTACTTTATTAAGGGTTCATTAAGGGCGTTTTTTAAACTGGACATAAAGTTTTCAAGTAACGACCATCCTTTAACAACAAAATGTTCGTTTCTGACTATGCTGTCTCATTTACATAAAAAACAACAATATTTGGCGTAGACACTGTGCAGTCCTGTTAGTAGTACAGATATTCCATTTATGATCTTCTTATTTTATGCTTAGAAGTAATATATGTATGTTATCGTACGTTTCTTCCCTATTTACAGCAGGACACACGGGAACATCATCGTAAAGTCGATAAATAGTCCCGACTCAGTAGGTTTATTGGAAAAGCCAAGTTCGTTGATTAAAACTGAAATATCATGACAGTAAACTAAGTCAGTGGCTATTGAGAAAAATATTACCAGCATAGACTGCTTTTTCCGAAACGTGAATATTTTCACTTCCCTTAGGAAGATTCAAATCACGAATTACGATCATTTAGCTCTTCCTGATACATAAAATGGAGCTGTTTACTGCTACTACATTCGTAATCGTCTTTCCCTGGAAAACTTGGACCGGGTTTTCTTTCAAAATCATTTAATTCATCCGATTCCGAGTCGATTTCGTATTTTTCTGAAGGCTTAGGGCAGATATGCTAGAATTGTCACGAGGTATGCCTGAGGGAATATTAGAATATTCAATTTTATACTTGCATTTATTTATTTTATTATTTATTTATACCCCAGAACTTTTGATAAGCAAAAGTAGCAATCATCCACCTGATTCTGAGGTTCCCGCCAAATTATTGGCACTTCAAACTTCACAGACTTGTGAGTACGCAGTAGCCATCCTGTAAAGGTTCTTGAGCAAGTGTGGCAGCAAATTTTGGGAATCCAGGTTTTGTCTTGTTCGCCAACCTAACACCCAAAAATATAACTCGTAGACTCTTCTTACAGGTGGGTTTAAAAACTTTCGTTGAGCTTTCAGTGTGACTTCACTACATATATAAAAGAAACTCTTCGGTTTGTTCATACAGAATCGCCACCCCGTCGTTTACATGCGGCGTAAAGTACTACTACCATTCTATAACTATTCCATAGTTTTTTGCACTTCGCACGTATATCCAGTAGTGATCCTCCGACGACCGGCCGGTTGCTCATGTTTTGTGTATCTAGTATTTTTTAGAAACATTAGATATCGATAGTACCAGAAGCGACGTTATAATTCTTGTATACAATAGCCCTTCGACGACAACGGGGTGTGGTGAAATTAGGAATTACATGAAGTTTAATGAGTATTTCCGCTATTTTGAGCCCTAGGAGGTTAAGACTTCGTAGATGGAAGGTCATTCCCAGACGCCTCCCGTGCGGTGTTGCTATTCTATGCACAGTTTCTCTAAATCCAGAGAAAACGTAAATTTGGTAACGTCGCTAGCTTGACCTGGAATATATTAATTTCTCGGAAGACATTCTTTTACTTGATAATGGCTCTGTGTTGTTCTACTGTTCCAAAGACAAAGAAAACAGCAATACTGCATAAATACACCCTGAAGCCGCAGTAATAGTCCTATGACTTGCCACTTATACGTATCATAGCTTATTGTATTTAGAATAAGTGATATCTCGGCGTATGTTTCCTTCATATCAACTGCATGTGCAAGACAAATAGAGGGTCTTTTGTTACCATTATGGAACAGAACTGCTTTTAAACTTGTTTTAGAAGAATCTATAAATAAGCGCCATTCGTCCGGGTTATGTGCAAATCCTAATTTTTCCAGAACACTATTTGGATTAACACAAACACACATTTTATCTTGCAGAATAAAAAACGAGGATAGTTCCAGGTTACGATTCCTAAATATTGTAAATTTGGTTCCAGTGGCTAGTAAATTTCATTGTTGTAATCTAGACCCTAATACTTCAGAATGTTTCTTTGGACAAGTGGATGTCCCGAACTAAATCATTTAATTCAGGTAGATCGAATAAATGGGGTGCTCTTCCTTTACTTTCGGGACAATAAGAATCATCCTTTTCTGATTATCGGGTTCTGCCTTGTCATCATACATTTCTAAATCTTCCTCCCATTTTGAGAAAAGCGCTGGAACTAGTACACTTTCTCCATGAAGAACCGGTTTTATTTCTGAAGGAATATCCGGATATTTAATATTATATTTGTTCTTTCTTGAAAAACCAGACACTTTTGTAATGCAAAAGTAACAGTCATTAAAATGATTTGTTGTTTCTCGTCAAATCATTGGAACTGCAAAAGGCACAGGTTTGGCAACATATGTAAGGAGCTCAGTCCCGATCTTGATCGCCAACAAGACATCCAAAATACTTATGATAAACTACTTTGGTCATTTTGTTAATTGTCCTTTTCTGCAAATTAGGGATAAACTGATCACATTTGTAGCCAAAACTATTCGCGGAGTTAACACAGTCACGTTTCTGTACTTTAGACACTTTTGTACTGTCGCGGACGTCGGTTTAGAGATGTGATACTACGTTTACAGGCGTCAGCCACTACTCGTGCTAAATCAGTACTGATGATACGACTGCCAGCCAGCTGCTTTTATAGCCGTTCCATACTTCTGATATTTTCTAAAAACATCGGGTTCAAAAGGAGACGATGTACTTCTCGTATACAGGAGCCATCTAGAAATAGATTCGGCTACGGGATAGAGTGAAATTTGGAATTATGAGGGTTGAAATGGGTACTTCCTTATTTTAATCCCTAGTAGGTTGAGACTTCGTGGTTGACTTGTATTCCCTGGACAACCCCACGTGGTGTTGCCAGACTGTACACAATTTCCCTAACTTATGGAAAACGGAAATTTGGTAACGTCCCGCTCCAGTATGTCACAAATTACTCTTTAAAATAATGAGATTAAAATATTCATTCATTTTGGCGAAAAAATCATAACTCAGAAATCTTACGTGCTATGAAGTTTTTACCATCATTTTTGCATTTAGAGACCAGAAATTAATCAAGGACTGCCTTTTACATTACAGTCACAAATTGATTGTAAAGTAGTATTATTATTAGTTTTAGCGATAAAAATCCTATCTTTTGCGATAAAATTTCACTACCCATGCTTCCAATAAAACCAGTAGTGAGTAGAAAAACCGTTTAAAAATGAAACATGCCTTGTATAAGGTTAAATTAAAGAAAATTAATATATTAATAAAAGCATTTCACGATCTTTAATTAGATATGTTTCGACCTCCATTAATTGTGGCTTTCCGCCAACATAATACTCTTTAATATATAACGAAAATAATTTATTTATATTTAAAGGATATTATTTTCATAACCACACTTCACTACGTATAGTCTATATTGGTAAAACTTTATTGACAACTTCCATAATCTTACTTATGCCTTTAGCTAAAATTTATGTAGCTGTACCTTGTATTAAATTAACCTCACGAAATGTATCATAATAGCCTTTCAAATTTAACCGCTAATTTAGGAGCTCTAACAAAGGTTAAAGTTTACAAATTGTACACCAAAGTTAGGCTTGAGGCATACTCTATTTAATAATTGATATAAACAATAGTTTCGGAACCTCTTAACTGATCCGTAGTAAGACCTTTTACAATAAAGATTAGTAATATATATTCAATAAAACATTCTATTCTTTAAAACTTGGTCAATTCTGGGTCAAAGTTGTGTAATAAATATTCTATACCATAAGATTATTAAATATAATTTTAATATATTCTTGTTATTAAAATAAAGGGTGTTTTTTATAGAGGTATAGAACTTTAAGTTGGCAACACTATTTTAACTGGCGGCCATTTTGTCAGCTGTCAAGTGATTTATGTTTAGTTTGGTTTGGCATTTCAACATGAATAGACTGACGCCTGAACAATGCTTCCAAATTGTGCAAATTATTTTGAAAATCATGATTCTGTTCGAAATACGTATCACGCACTTAAATGATAATACGCATCCACAGAGACGTCGTACAGTGCGTACAGAAGAAGTCATTGCTGCTGTAGAGCATAGCGTAGAGGAGGACCCGAATCAGTTTATCCGCCATCGTGCACAGGAATTGGATATGTGTCCATTCACTTTATGGAAGATTTTGCGGAAAGATCTTGGTTTGCGTGATTACAAAATCCAACTCGTGCAAGAATTGAAGCCACACGATCACCTAGTAAGGCGTAGATTCGGTGAATGGGCCCAAAACAAGATTGCCGTTGATCCCGATTTTCATAAGCGAATTTTGTTTAGCGATGAAGCTCACTTTTGTTTGAATGGATACGTCAATAAACAAAACTGCCGTATTTGGAGTGATGATAATCCTCAAGTGTACGTTGAGACACCGTTACATCCAGAAAAACTGACTGTTTGGTGTGCTTTATGGGCTGGTGGAATCATTGGTCCGTTCTTCTTTAAAAACGATGCTGGTCAGACCGCTATAGAGCCATGATTACTGACTTTTTCGTTCATCAATTGAACAAACATGATGTGCAGGAGCTCTGGTTTCAACAAGACGGCGCAACATGTCACACAGCTCGTGCCACAATTGATTTATTGAAGGAAACGTTTGATAACCGCATAGTTTCACGTTTGGGACCCGTGAATTGGCCTCCAAGATCGTGCGACTTAACGCCGCTAGACTATTTTCTGTGGGGATATGTGAAGTCGCTAGTCTACGCCGATAAGCCCGAAACGATTGATTACTTGGAGGACAACATTCGCCGCGTTATTGCCGATATACGGCCACAAATGTTGGAAAAAGTCATCGAAAATTGGACCTCCAGATTAGACTATGTCCGAGCCAGCCGTGGCGGTCATATGCCAGAAGTCATACTTAAATTATAATGCCAGAAGGTTATCTTTCGAGTAAAGTAAATTTCATGTCAATTTAAAAAATTCATCTTTGTTTTATTCCATTTAAAAGTTCTATACCTCTATAAAAAAACACCCTTTATAATTAACCATTGATTAATTACTGGAAAATTATTAATCAGCAAACCGAAATTATCAATTACTCAATCAATTAACTATTTTGAATTTAAAATTATCAATTGATGAAATAATTGCAGATTTTTTCCTTAAATTATCAATTGAGTAATTAAAAATTTCATTCTTAAAATTATCAATTAATAAAATAATCGGTAATTTTGTTCCCACAATTACCAATTAACGAAATAATGCATAATATCATTATTGAAATTATCAGTTGACGAGATAATTAATCTTTTTAGAGAAAAAATTACCCATAACCAGAAAATTATAACTTTCATTTTTCAAATTACCCAGTACAAGAGCAATTTTAAAATAAATTTTCCAAATTACTGAAATGTTAGTTGGTTATTTTTTCTGAATTATATTAAAAATAAATAATTTAATGACGTTTTTTGGCAAATAATGCAGTATTATATAAAAGAGCAACAAAGCTATGATTATCCTCCTTCTACGATTATGATCATTTACTTTCAATAAAGAACAGACTATGTATGAAAACCATACTTATGTTATGAATCGCTCTGAGAACAAAATGAGATTAGTTCAGAGTGTCTTAAAAAAACATCGAATTACTGTAAAGAGCTTATTTAGCCATGTGGTCAAAATTCACATAACCTTTTTTGGCTTCTTTTCTGGGATTTCTGAATTAAGTCGAACAATTTAAATTTTTTCAAGCATTCTGAATCATTTTATTTTTAATGATTGATGATTTGATTTACCAAAAAAAAATATTTTAGCGATGTAAATTATGTTTCGCTACATTTTTTTCCGTAGATTTAGTTCTACGATATATTTGACAAATTTTTTCTGCTGCAAATGACTCTTTTATAAAAAATATTTTTTTAATTTAATTCAGGTTAATTACTAATTAATAATATAATAATTTGGAATTGTTCATGGTCATATCTGAAGGCAACATCAACTTTAAAAAAATTAATCTTTGTTTTCAAGTTTTCCGTTGATTTTACAGCAATTCATCAAAAAAGGACATTTGAGTTTCAAAAGATCTTTAGATTTGATTTGATCCCACATGGTATTTATACAAGCGAATAAGAAATTTTTCTGAAATTAAAAAGGGGATTTCCATTTAAACAAAAATTAACTTAACCTTCAAGTAACTCTGAAGGTCAAGCTCAATGTCACTATAAAATGCATCGTTCGATTTCACAAAATTTTTATATTGAAAGTTTTTCCCGATAACGCTTTATTTTTTAATTATTCGGTCGTTTTTGTACTTTTACGACACCTTGTATAATAAAGTGCATTCTAATAAAGCCAGATATCAAAGAGGATTCTAGCATCATAGTTCTTAAAAAATGTGTCATTAAGCTAACATCTGCAGTCCCTGGCCAAAACCAAAGCTTAAAAATCACTTTGTCGCCATTTTAACTACAAAACACCTTAATTTTTAAACATTTTTTGTTAAATTATAATATAAAATGAGTTTTGTTCAAGAAGTAGTAATTTACATTGCAACATTTTTTTTTTCAATGAAATATTATTTTTCACTGAGCCACGTTGAGCAGCCAACACAACTTTGATGCGACGAGGCATGCTGTTTATACAATTCTCAATTTTTCTTCTTATCTCTAGGTTATTTTGCTAAGTGTCATTGAGTATATCAGCTATTCCTTGGTTTTAAAAGTGTATTTATAAACTTCAGAGTTCATAAAGTCACAAACATTCTCGATAAAATTTATATCTGAAGAATTTCCCAGCCGGTCAAGAATGGTGACCTTTTTCTATACTAAAAACGTAGATGTTTGTTTAGCACGGTGGTACGGTGCACCATGGTGAATAAAAATAGGTTTTTCGCATTTTTTTGAACCATTTTTCATTCTTCAGAGAATTGGTTGTTTTTCTTACACTTTCTTGTTTGTTCCAAATAGATTTTGGATCTTTCGTACTCATTACAGATCATACCATAACCGAATTAGGATGTTTAGTTGTTGGAACAATACAATCTTTCTTGATTTTCTCATTCTATCGTCACCTCAAAACTGAGATTTTTCAACCAGTACTTGGAAAATAGATGCATCAGGAAAATTTCCTGTAAAACACTAAAAATACTGAGAATAATTACACATTTTAATCAAATACTGAAATTGTAATAGTAATCTATCATGAAATTACTATTTTCCGATCATCACTTGTGAAATTTTTATACTTTTAGGCCCATCTATAATGTTTTGTAATATTGTGGGTCTAAGTTTGCGTGCTGGTTTTCGGGCGATAAGACCTTCTTCAGCTAACCCTAGTCGGATTGTTCTTTCCGATACTTGTATTCCTGCTTCAGAAACTTCTTTTCTCAATATCTCGAAGTTTTCTGTCAGTCCTCTTTAAAATCATTCAAGGACGACCACACGCACCTTTGCGTTTGACTTTTAAATCGTCATTAAGATCAATTTTTCTTCTAAACTTCGAGAGATTTAAAATTTTAGCTATTTGATTCAACATGCCAGCAATTTGGCCAACTGTAGTTGGCGATTTGTCGTTTACCCATTCTGAAAATTATATTATTGTCACAAATATCAAAAATTTTATAAAATTTTGAACAAAAAGTTTTGAAGCATCAATACGGAACTTAATTTACGCGATTTTGAAACATTATTACTTGTGTAATTACGATGAACTGTGTATTTTAGTACATATTGGAACCGATACACTCTATTGTAGTTTATTTGATGTTTTCGTGTGCTGCCATCTAATTTTAAACATAAGTTTTGCAAGAGTTACTTAAAATATTACCGTAGATATGAAAATAGAAGTTCCTTTAAGAAATGCTAGCGGTCTTATAAAAAACAACAAAAATAATGTGAAATACTTAACTTTGGTCTAATAATACCTTCTGATCAAAAAGTGCCCAAAATTATTCAAAAAAAAGAACACGGGTCAATTATTCATCAATATTCATTTTATTTCCTTCAAAGTAATCTCCATTGCAAGCAATACACATATTCCAACGCTTCCTCCAATCTTGAGAACACTTTTCAAAGGTCGATTTTGTTATCGCCTTTCCGCGAAGTGGTAACTTGAGTCGTGGGAATAGGAAAAAGTTACAAGATGCCATGTCGGGTAAATATAAAGCTTGCAGGACTATATGAACCTTACTTTTTGTCAAATAGCCGGTGCATTGTCGTGGACACGAAAGTTGTTTCTCCACAATTCTGGCCTCTTATGATGAATATTTTCCCTCAAACGCTTCAATATGCTCACGTAATATTTCTTATTTACTGTCTGGCCTGGCGAAATAAATTCGGAGAGGACCACACCGCGGTACGTCAGTCACACTGGTGCATGAACGACCGGAACGAGGCAAATCATCAACCACAGTACGGCCTGCTTTAAACTCTTTGTATCATTGGTACACTTGTGTTTTAGACATTATCGAGTCCTTGTAGACTAAAGTTAAGATTTTCAATGCTTCCGCACATGAAATTTTGTTAAAACCACAAAATTTCAGACAAACTATTTGCTCAACTAAATTGACATTGCAAAATTCGCGGAAAACAACAAACACTGACTTGTTTACAAAGCTATCACGCATAAATTCCCGACAGATGACACTCAAACAGATATTTGAGCAGCAGATGACAGATGTATCAACTCAGAAAAAAAAGATTTTAACAATATCTCAAACGCGGTTTATTTGATTGGGAAATTGTGGGTACTTTTTGATCAGAAGGTATTTCCAGGTACTGTAAGTGTTAAACCTACCCTATAAAATCTAGCCTCTATACATGACGAAAATACACTGGCAAAATAATTGGTTGTGATAATATCGAAAAATATTTCGAAGACATCATTATCGTTGAACAATACAGGCGTGGTAAACGAGGTCAACAAGGGAGCATTTCACATAAGGGAACTAATATACTTTTTATGAATAATGTATGAATTCAAAAGCTTTAATAAATTAGATTAAAACTCTTTTTCGGTTTATATTAAATCATTACCTTAAAATATGAAAGTTTCTCATTGAATTTTATTAGTTTTTTTTTGTAATTGTTTTAAAAACTTAATTCTTTTGACGCAATTATTTAGTTCGAAATAAACAAGGGCAAAATAAATATTTCTTAAACATGTCACTGGCATATAAAAAGGGAAAATAGAAGAGAAATTAAGATAAAGCTTTTGCTGATGCTTCAACTTTATACTCGAACCACAGATATAGTTTTTTATATTAGCTTTTTACAATAGTGTGTCATGGATTTATTGGTTTGGCCCTGTGGCCCGAGCATCTGAAAAACAGATGAAGAGAACAACTTCGCGTTGACTTGATATCGTATTTCTTATAAATTTTAGGATCAAATTCAAAACATCTACGTTATTTTGACGTGGATGACAGCGGAATTAATATTCAGATATTTTAAGAAAGAAATACACGATGTTTCGTTAAAAGTCTTAGATAAAATAGAATATTTTAATATATTTAAATCCCACCGATAAATATGAAAACAAGAGACACAAAATGATATATGGAACAAAAATTCTGCAGCTTAATACAATACTCTCTCTAAAGGTTTATTTTAGGGAATAATATTAAAATAATTATTTAAAAAATCATATAGTTACTTAGTACTTGGTATCATAATTCTATTTTTTTTTAATTATCATGAACAGAAACAATAAATATTGAGAGTTTTTAAAATACTGTTAAGTTTTTCTTAAAAATGAGTCTTATGTGGTATGTACTGAGCTGACTTGAAAAAAAATAATGTGATGAAACTAAAAATATGTTTGAAGATGTACCTATAACAAAGTAAGGAATGAGTTTGTGTTCTTCATTGCAAACAAAATGCCATTATCAAATTTATCAGGAAAGGAAAATCAAACTCGTATTTTTACTTTAGCATTCCATATATCTTTTAATAAGTTCCTGTAAACTAAGCAGTAGCGACTCGTGACTATTTAAACAGATAGTACCAATATGTTAGACAAAATATAGGATCATAAAACATAAAAAACAACAATTTTCTGACCTGTAATCTCGATAAGAAGAATTTAACTGTATGTTATATTTAACTTACTGAGAGTTGTCTTTATTTCTTCTTACATATAAATGAGATGATCCTTTTTTGGACCTAGTTTCATCTCCTTTAAAGAACACACATAGAGTTGTCCCAACTAAATCGAAGTAAAACTTCGTATATGTGCATAAAAGTGTGCCTACTGTAACGATAAAAGAAACTAGATACTATATTGACAATTTCGAAGTATTGGCAGATGTTTTATATTTTATACGTTTATTTAATTTATTGTTTATTGTAAAGACAAAAAAAATTTTACAAAACGGAAAGAAGTGGAATTAGGAATTCTTCCACATACAATAATTATGGAATAAATAAGGTTTAATTAGAATCAACAATTTTTACAATAGCCGAAACTATGGAAAATTATTAATAGTTTTTCCTACAGCTCTTTCTGAATTTAATCTCCAAATCAAATTTAATGTCTACAGGAAGTTTATTTGAGAGTTTTGTTATAATAAATCCAAATATAATGCAATAATTTGACTTACTGAAAATCCTTTTATAAAAAAATATTATCAGGATTGAAAATCGATAACACTATCATACAAAATTTAAAAAATTGCTAATAAAAACATAATCCTTAAAAAATCCATAAAAATACAAATACTTCGTAAAACATATTTTCAATTGCTATCATTTCTTTCTGAGTCTACGTTATTTTCTGCCGCCAAATCTATCAAATATTGTTCTCTGCGTTAAAGTCGCTGTATATAGAAGATAAGTTATCGTCCGTAAATAAAATAGAAAATTCTCAGCTGTACGGACATAGATTGTTAGTAAACATCACTCTCTTATAAAAAAGTGGGGATGTCTCCAAGACAATGAAGAAACTCCGGGTTCAAAAAATGACGGCAGCGCTGTTTCGTCCTCATTTAGGACGGGATAAGTCATTGCATCCGATTCAATCCATCATCGCACAGTCCTGGAATATCTACTGTTTTTGAAATTTGAAAACAGCAGACTAGACATGGCTAGCGACATCTCGACAGATCATTCAACAACACAAGAACATTACCTACCAACCATATTATATAAAACCACCATATGATGGCGCGACGGTGAAATAAAAATAGAAATACATCAAACTCTATACACGAAACACGCTACCCAAAGTATAGAGGTCGCATCATTCGGCATCGGCAACTAAACTAAATGCAAATTTTGGTAGTTCAAGAAGGTGTCTCCCTCTGCGAGCGCGCCGCATTTTATAGGACAAAAATATAGAGATAAATTATCGTCCATATAATTTTAAAATAAAATAGAAAATTCTCGGCTGTGCAGACATAGATTGTTAGTAAACATTACTATCGTATTAAAAAATGCAAAGAACTCTAAAATATTGGGAACTAATGAAGCCATAGCATCCAGTACAATTCTGCGAAATGGTGGATTAGGTTATATTAGAACAGAGAATATACTGTTACTGATTCCACAGAAAGCCGGTATGTCCTAGTACCAACAGGAGGGTAACCTTATTACTCTTACCCAATTCGTTTAGTACCTCTAGGAATTCCCAGACCATCATAAAGCTGATTATTTGAGAACTCAACTCACTAATGGCTGTTTTACTATCCAACATGAATCAAAATCACCAATCTCCAGAAAATATTGCGCAAAATATTTTGTATTTTTATTTTCCTTCGATAAGATTTAAGGTAAGATTCAGTAAGATTTAAGGTAAGTAAGGTTTTTTCTTTCCTTCTTACAGAAGGAGAAATAACTAAATTGTTGTCCTTGAAAAAGTCCTCTCTAGAAATACCCAATTGAAAATAATTGTTTTCAAAAATATTTTTTTTATCTCAGATTAAACGGGACCATCGTTTTTTTTCCAACTCGAAATTCTCGCACAAATTACACACAAATATTATAAAATAATGTAGGGAGTGTCGAGATTTTGGAAACCGGTCACAGATTTAAAAGTTAGAAGTGCTAACGTATTTAGGTACAGGTTTTCAATAAGAACAATTTATATTTACCGGTAGTAAACTATAAAATAAAAATTAAAAGGTTTATAGCAAACAACCTTCGATTTTAAATACACTTAAATGCCTAGATTTCTCACCAATGCGATATAGCTAAAACCATAGCTATCAATAGAATAATCTGGGGACTGAAGAGTCAGAATAATACTGTAATCATACAACAATATTCCTTGTTATCTCGATTGTCTCTTTTTATCTTGCGTTGCTCCTAATATCAGATGCCTCGCAAGGTATTCCACTGAAACTAAGATTTACGGATCTGGTAGAAAAAATATGAGATTAAGGTTTATTTTCAATTACTCCTATATAAGTTATAGAACATTAAAATTACTATAGAACTCTGCTTCTATAGTAGAGTCTCGCGAGACTTTTGCAATGCTTAATATTTTCACACCACTTGGACTTCCCTGGAGAAATAGTAAAAATAGTTTCGCAAGATAAAACGAAAAATATAAAGACGTTGGCAAAATTTCCCTATACATGTATGCAAGATTCCTCGTCTCATGAAATATTAGGACCGATAAAAAGAATATTTAAATGATTATAATTTTAGCTCAAATTCTGTATTTCAGGAAGTAAATCGTCATATCTCAAAATTTAATAACACTTGTTTAACATCCCATTTTTCATAAGTTCTAAGATCATTATAATTTTTTAAAGAAGTAACAAGAACTTAATAATTCAACTGAGTCCTTTATGGTAATTCATAAAATTAGTCTAACTCAATTTTTTCTAACTCTACTTAAAAATTAATAAAATCGTAAATGAAGAATAACGATTTTTAAAATACTATTAACAACTTCATTAAAACAGCGTTAAAAAGTAATTACATTCATTTCTGCCCTTTCTTGTATTTTTATTACCAATTCGTCTGTTCGTATCTCTTTATTGGAAGTAGAAACTACTTTAGCTCTTTTACTGCGTTCTTTTTCGTTCGGCTAATTACTTTTTACTCTTCAGAATTGGGCGAAATGGTGTCTGTACTTGAATTTTCTTTTCAAAATTTCAAATAAAGACGTTTATTTCTTTTAGATGAAAATGTGTACAATGTATTAATATAGTCTGTCATATTTTGAAATATGGTGGAAATTATTTGGTAGTAAAAATAACTTAACAGTATATAATTTAACGGATTATTATTTTTAATATATTAAATATTAAATTGAAAACCTATTAAGTCTATATTTTAGATTTAACTCATTCTAGTGGCTAACACCAAAGAAGTTGGAGGGGATATGGAAAACTATAAAAGCGGCATAAATGCCTAAAAAATTAACCCAAGATGCAGAAAATAAATGTCATAAATTGACACCAAGTGGCTATATGAAGTAAATTTAGAAAAAAATTTCATAGTAAATTTATTGTATGAGGTTGACAATATGAGAACCAGAAATCAGACCAGGATTTTGCGAAGCCGTAGGTCCCATCTAGAATATGTTCGAGAAATATCGGCAGATATCGGGTCATGCAGTGCGAGCAAGGAAGTTAGAGGGGATATGGAAAACTGCAAAAATTAGCTAAATGCTTAAAAAATTCACCCAACATGCAGAAAATAAATGTCATAAACATCAATTAGCTATGTCGAATAAGCGCAAAAAAAAAATTCATTGTTAATTTGTTGTATGAGGTTGGCAATATGAGAACTAAAAAACAGAGCAGGATTTTGCGAAAGTGCGGCATTCCGGGGTATTATTTGTATTTAATGTGGTCGTTTGTCATCGTTCCGATTCTCTTGATGTTTTCTGTTGTGCCTTGCAGTGACATTAGTTAAATTTCGGAATTTATATTTGTGTATGTTATCAAAACATTTGTGCAGAATTTTTATTTATAAACATGCATAAATATATGGTACTGTTTCGTAAATCTCGTTAATTCATTATTTTCAGTAAGTACGTTTTTAATATTTTGGTAATTATTTACATTATTGTAAATATAGGAAAACAAAGTTTTTTGAAAAAAATTCGATATGTACCCCCTATTTCGAGCAAGTAAAATACGATTTTGGTTTTGATTTTTCCTCACTTTCTCGGAAAACTTAAAAAACGCCACTACACCAAGCAATTTTAATTCTGGAGAAAAAATCGAACTTACATATATATATTCAATGGTATTAATTAAAATATCATGTGAGTAATATATTTCAGCTATTTTTGAATACATTTTAGCGAATAAATTTTAAAAAAATTGTATTTTCAACGAAAAACCATCAGACTCGTGAAAACGACTAATATTCGTTTAACACGTTGCTAAATGTAAAATATTTTCGTGATATCAACTACAAAATTTGACCTTCTCAGTCAACAATATAGTTCAATTTTTGTAATGTTTTATACAGTCTCAGGGAAAAATTAATCTTAACCACCCAAAATTTTTGTTTAGTTCAGGTTTAGCTTGATTTTGGTTAATTAGTAAAACCGAAACTAATCTGAACTAATCTAAATTGGCCTAGACTTATACTTTCGTAATATAAACTATAAAATTCATCCATTACAATTAACAACATGGCTTAATTTTTGTAATGAAAAAGCGTAAAATTAATCTTAACCACCAGAAATTTTTGATCAAAAATCACGTGAAGACGGGACAATCTGTAAAAATATGTGAATTTCAGAAAAATCGTATTGGCATCTGGCAATAACGCTTATTTTTCGGGTTTTAGGAACGAATTATACCAATATTTAATGTCGGAAGCCATTTTAATTTGTTTTTTGATAAGTTTCTTGATATTTCCAATGAAAATGTACAAATTTACAAATTTTTATATAATACAGAGGCTTCTATCAGTATAGAATTTTTGATTGTAACAAAATTTTAACGATTAAGCACCAAAAATTTAACCTAAAATGAAAAGTGTTGTTCACTGTTTCCCACAAAGCTGAGAAAAAATTATGGAATCGTGTTCTACGACCTCGAAATAGATGGAGGTATTTATTTCATTAATCATTTAATAATGGACGCTTAATTGTATTTTTTCCAATATAATGACGTAATAAAAGGTTTCTCAAGTCCAGTCCTGTCCCCTGACCTACTGCGCAAGTACTGTATAGCCCCTTTAAGGGGAGTACAACTTTCCATGCTGGACCGAACTTATTTTAGGGTATTCCCCTTGCTTTTACCCCCTCCAACTTTCTTGGCTACCACAGGTAAAATTTCGATATTTAAGTTAATTTTGCACATTCAGTGTAGAGCATATTGCAAAAACATTCGTCCGCACTTTCTGAAATACAAGGAAAAAAGCCATAATCATTAGATTTTTCTATTTTTTGTGTACTATACAGTGACGGTTCGTAACCACAGTGCCATGGTACTACTTAATTTTTTCGAAAACAGTTTTTAAAAATAATTTTTACTTAAACCTTTTCGAATATTGATATATATATATATATATATATATATATATATATATATATATATATATATATATGACTCCATATTAATAACAAACAGTTACCGGTCGCAGCTTCACCCGCACTCAAGATTTCCGGGGACTTTAGGAAAGGGGGCCGATGAAATTTTTTTGAACACCCATTCTTAAGTGCCTTTTCGTGCATGCACTGAAATACCCTTATTTTAATAGCCTCAGCGCAAATAGGTCAGATCTAGTTAATTACCTCATGCAATTTATCGATCCTTACAGTATGAATATTTAAAATAGCATTAATTGACGAAAATAATAAATCGGATCATTCTATCATGATTGCCAATTGATTACATTCGATCGCTACGTATATTTTGGTATGTATTCCCATAATATTTTGGCCAAAATTGCTACAATAAAATTCAGATAATAAGGCGTAAAAATTAAATCATATTCATAGTATACTGTTTTAAGTCTCATTATTTTCTCTTAAACACCTAAATTGAACTGCTTTAGTTGATTATTGAGGTGGCTATTAGGTTTTAAGGCAGTTTGTTATTTTTTTATGAATATCGATCAGATTTTTCTTAGGATTTGGTAAGTAACGTAGCTATAGGTAAAGCTATAATTATTCTTTTTATATTGGTAAGTTTGAGAGTAGCTTTTGCTATTTATTGTAAAATTTACTATATTTTGATACATATTCGCTCTCGGGATGTAAAGAATGAATTTATCCTACACATATATATTTTAAAGTGTATCCGAATTGTGTTTCCAATCTCTTGACCCCACTTTTAATTTAAAATTGGTGAAAATAAAATAATATAGCATTGCGATATGTCTGTTGACTCGAATATTTTCAGTATGACTTCAGTGCGAATTTTTTTAGTTACACTACAAAAAGTAGACATTTGAGACTGGCCAAATTAGATTAGTTAAAGTTAACTTATCTACCTACGAGAAAACCTCGTACAAAGGACATTCTCAGCTACATGAGTTGGAATCATGGGTACGTGCTGAAGAATTATAAGCTTAATGATAATTCAAATATTGCATTTATAACAAAACTGTGTTAATTTTTTCACCAGACAGTTTATTAACTTAAAAAATTAAGTATCACGATTAATATTGTTTGTTTTATGATTAGATATTTATAATTAACAAATAAGAATAAATATATATTAAAATGTGTTTAAAGTAATAATGCAACGGTCGGTAAAAGCTATAATTGATTAGGTGCACTAGGTGAGCGGCTGTAAGTAGACTTCTTCATACATGGTGGCTTGTGTGTTATAATTGATGAAACGCTATTTATTTATGGCGTTAAAAAGCAACAAAAACACAGATTTTTAACATTTTTTTGCCTCAAAAATTTTTGTGACTGACAAAAAAACTACAAGAAACACTTTTTGTTTAGAATTGGCTGTGAAAGACGAATTTATTTTACAAAAAAAAATATTTTTAAAATGTTTTTGTTTACAACAAATTATCTAACCACTTTTCGGGATTCCACCCTCGATATTCTTAATCAGAGGATCAAGATACATATAAAAAAACTTCGGTGGAGCCATGTATCTTCATCGGCTACGAAAACCCTCTGGACTCCCTGACTATATGAGTACATTTATGCATCTAAACGTAATTCTAGCCGCCATCGAAAATTCCCGAAAACAGATTAACCGGTTCTATTTAAATGGGTTTTTAATGTTTAATAAATAATTAAAAGCCACAAAACCCAAAACCAACATTCAATTTGTCACCGAATCACCATTATTTTATTCGATTTAAAGCATTCACGATACGTTTGATATCGGATTGCATGTCATTTAGCTTAAACCGGGAAAAATTATTAATGAAAACTGTATAAAATGTCTTTAGGGATTTTAAATATTGGCCGAGTCGAAGATTGTGGCGGTAGTAGTCACGCGAACTCATTTTTTACTTAAATAATTCGTGTCCCTTTGGGTTTTAAGTCCGGAGTTGTAACTTATTTATTATTTTTAGCGATTTGTTTATGCTATCATTTTCCAGTTTAATATAATTTATGTGTCTAGTAAGATAGGAAAATATAATATTGATGTATAAAAGGTTAAAAGGTCCCCGGACGGTATCAGGGTCATATCACATTTGACAAAATATTACTTGTATAGAAGCATCGTCCTTTATTTCTATACGCGGACGACAGCGGAAAGCTCCAAGACCAACCCCTCATTCTCAATGGAAATATATATAAAATTTTAATTAATAATAATAAAACTACCCAACTATCATTCCCCAACCTGAATAAAATTTTACCATACTCATTAAATATCGAAGAATATTAAGATGATATTAAGATTAAGAGTATAAGATGCATTCTCTCTTTATGGATATTACTCTAAAGGTGTAAGTAGTAATGAAATATGATTCCAGGAAAAGTTGTATAGTTGATAATGGACTATCCATAGTAGAAACATAGATTTAGAATATTATAGATTGAGTGTTCCCAATGCTGACGTTTGTCATAGTGTGAGAGAGGAAGACGATGAAAATCATATTCTCGTCTTTGCTAATTAGCGCTGCATAGAACCAGACATGGAGGCGGATGATAGAATCACGGGATCTTCAAGTGAATATAACTAATCAAACTCCCCTCCCTAAGGCCGACTTTATCTGACAGAAATATACACTCGACCGATATGAGGGACGGGCTCATTCAAAGAGTTCTTAGTTCGTAAGAGAAAGTCATTACTGGAAACGGTCCAACATACGCGACATAAACACCACAAAATTCCCTAAGTCGAACAACGACCCGCGATCGGCTCGCTACTGTCAGGGCCGGAAAATCTCACAGCATGATTACGTATATATATATATATATATATATATATATATATATATATATATATATATATATGATTTTCTAGACTGATTTTGTCTTTTGGATTTCTTAAAGAAGGTCCAACATACGCGACATAAACACCACAAAATTCCCTAAGTCGAACAACGACCCGCGATCGGCTCGCTACTGTCAGGGCCGGAAAATCTCACAGCATGATTACGTATATATATATATATATATATATATATATATATATATATATATATATATATATATATATATGATTTTCTAGACTGATTTTGTCTTTTGGATTTCTTAAAGTAGAGGCTATTGTTTTATATGGTATGTAGGCTGTAGATATATTGTGTTTCCAAAGTAATCTGCCGATTCTGTCTGTTGTGCCTTTTATGTAAGGAAGTATGGTGATTTGTCTATCCTCGACAAGTAGCCTTATTTCTTGCATTGGTTCTGGTTGCAATTTTATTGCCTTATTTATTGTTGGTATCTTGTAGCTGTTTTGTTACAAGGCCCTTTTTATATGAGACAGTTCCTTTTTTTCCCTTGGTCATCAGTTAGGCGAAGGGATCTTGATATTAGGGTATTGGCTACGCCTTGTATTTGTGAGGAGTGATGGTGAGAATCAGCATTCAGGTATCTACCCGTGTGTGTTGGTTTTCGACATACAGTGTGTCGCAGATCTCCATCCATTGTTTTGGTTATGAGGACATCTATAAACGGAAGCGGATTATGTTCCTCTAGTTCCAGAGTAAACTGTGTCTTTGCGTGGATAGAATTAAGAAACTCATGAGATTAGTAGAGCTGTTATTTGCCATAAGGCCATATTACAAATCATCAACTTAACGACACCAACGGTGTATGAAGCACGCTGCACGTTGAATATCTTTCAGTTGATCTACAACCAGCAAGCACGGAAGATGCCAAATGATATTTTGTCTAAACGTCTGCAAACTTCTACAGGAGACTAAACGAACGAACGAATTTATCCCCAGATTAATACTAATAATCAAAAAAATGTACCAAGAGCTCATTTTAAAATTTAGAGTGTCTACTTTCAAATGCAGA
This sequence comes from Diaprepes abbreviatus, assembly GCA_034092305.1. Lineage (NCBI taxonomy): Eukaryota > Metazoa > Arthropoda > Insecta > Coleoptera > Curculionidae > Diaprepes > Diaprepes abbreviatus. The sequence continues at coordinate 7,964,578 of JASJET010000055.1, read as the reverse complement.
GTGCGCCTTTGAAAAATCCAATATGGCAGCCGGAAGCGATAGAAAAATCGAGTGTCTAGCAAAAAAAGCTTGGTTTAAATTTTAGCTGATGCACGCCTCTAAAAATCTGGCGTCGTAGGTTGACAAAATCCATCATGGCGGATCCAATATGACGATCAAAAATCCAATATAGTGGCCGAGTTTTTGAAAATCAACCGATCGGCACCTAATTCGGTATACGGGGGTTTTTGGGGTCGCTAACCACAAATCCTAGGTCACATTTTTGAAATCCAAGATTACGTGCCTGATACAGAGAATTGGGTTATTAAGTTTCCCCTTTATTGGATTCACCATCTTGACCTTGGATTCTTGATCAGCTTGATTTTCAAAAATGTCGTCCGCCATCTTTGGACCTGCAGCCTTGAATTTGGCAAACCTAACTTCGAATTCGTCATTAGTAACTCCAAAAATCCCCATATATCAAATTTGGGACAAATCGATTGACTTTCAAAAAATACATCAGCCATATTGAACTTGGGGATTTTGGAAATTTGACCCCATATTCGAGATCGGCAACCCCAAAAACCCACGTATACTAACTTAGATCCGCCATCTTGAATTTTGCAAATCTTCGGATTTGTTATTAGCGACCCCAATATAGCAAATTTAATGCAAACTGGTTAATTTTCAAAAATTCGGCCACTATATTGTAGCATGAAATTTTAAGCGTATTTTACCTTTAATAAAAAGAACTTTATTTTATGTTTTATGGTATTTTTTAGATAATGTCAATAATGTATATTTAATAGTCTTTTAGTTTCTTAAGTAGACACTCTAAAAATTAAATAAAAAAGCGCAAAACAGTATTAAAATCGCTCTAGTGAATTTTTTACGACTTAGAAATCGTTAGTAATGTTCTAGAACATTAACATACTACATTTTGAATGAGATTAATTTGACTATTAGGCCTTTGACAATTGAAAACGACTTGAAATAATTTATTATCAGAGGTTTTTTTTTTCAAGATGGGAGTTTTTATTCCATGTAATTAGTTCTTTTGAATATACGAAAATAAAATAATAGCCGTAAAAAAAACTTCAATAAGAATGAATTATCAATATATATTATACTCAAGGAGTCCAGTGAAGGAGACATGGCTCCACCAAAGTTATTTTATATATATTTTGGCTCCTGATTATAGATATCGAAGGTGAACTCCTGAAAAATGGTCAGGTAATTGGTTGTAAGAAAAAATTTTTTAATAATTCAGAAAATTGTTTTCTGTATAATTCTAAGCAATATTTTTGTGATTTTTCCATCCGATGCATAGTTTTTGAATTTTAATATGAGTAACATCTGTTTAAATAAATATTTTAAAATTATGTGCCCAGCATTTGGTTGTTCAAGAAAAGAACTACAAACTGGGATCAGCCACAATTATTGTTTTTAATGTTAAAAACAATTAGCATTTCATCAGTTATAACGTATGCGCCGCCATGTATAAAGGAAAGTGAAAGTCTACTCACAGGCGCTCACCTAGTACACATAATCCATTATAGCTTTTATTAAGCGAACTTAGTTATATCCGATACTACTGCTTTAGGCAGACGAGGGAAATATTGATTGATCCCAAATTCTTTGAAAACCTGGTAACTGATTTTAATGATTTTTAGTGTGTGGTCTAACATTCTAATACGACATCTTCTAGTGGTATAGCGACCGGCTACAAAGTAGCGTAAGGATAATATCAAAGTTATGACAAACTACATATTTCTATCAGAGAATCGCTTGTATTTGGAAGCTTTTTTAGTTTTTGAAAAAGTTCCGATGGTTGAGCGGTTCTGCCATGAAGATAAGTGCAATAATAAAAAAATTCAGTAACAATAATTTTTCTAGTGACTTTGTTGTTATGCTTTTACTAATTTGACTATTGACAAATTGCCATCACTGTCTAAGAAGTCAACTAAAGTAAGATCAACATTTTAAGTTTCTAAGTCTATTTTACTATTAAACATGGACAATTACATGCACTTCGAGAAGCTTGACTTGCTCCTGGTGTATGGGTTTTGCCAAGGAAATGGGCATCGAAGTGTTAAGGTTTACATGAAGAGATCTCCTAACCACAGAAAAGGACAGCTTTGGAGAAATATAGAAGGTTGGGGTCGTAATCGAACAACGCGAATGAAAAAGAAGAAGAAATTTTGGAAAGAGTTGAAAAACAACCCGCCTCTTTAAACGTGAGTTTGATATTCCTAAAACTGCTTTAAATGATATTTTAAAAGAACAGTTTTTACACCCATATCACGTCCAAAAAGTTCGAGAATTTTTATCAATTGATCTTTACATTTTGTGAATTTATTCGAAACAATAGAATTTGTGATGCAAATTTCGGTAGAAAAATTTTGTTTACTGACGAGGCATGGTTTATAAGATCTGGAGTCACCAACCTGCACAACGATTCCTTGTGCTATTAAAGTTGCACACCCTCAGCATTACTTTAATATAAATGTTTGGACAGGTAAAATTGATCATTACTTTATTGGTTCTGTTGTGATTCCAAACAGTATAAATGGAATCATTCATCTAATTTTTTTGCAAAACACATAACCAGTTCTTCTGGAAAATTCGCCCATTTTACTTCGGTTAGAACTACGATATATGCATGATGATGCCCCACCCCATCTTTCCGTTGCTGTTCGGCAATATCTTCACGACCAATATCCGACCAATGGATGGATTGGAAGAAGCAATGAGGCACCAGTAAGATGGCCATCACGTTTTCCAGAGTTAAATATGTGTGATTTATTTTTATACGGCTCTCTTAAATCAAGAGTTTACAAGACTCCTGTAAATCCTAAAACTTTTTAATAATCCTGAGATATTAGATAGAATCCAATTTCATCTTTTTAGAAGGTGTTAATAATTATATTTATCAAAATGAAGGTCACTTTGCACATTTGCTTAATTAATGTTTTCTGTGTAGTTAGTTTTTTCAATATTTTTAAAAGACATACGAGTATGGTTCGATTAGTTCTAGGCCTGAAATAGAGAGGGCGCTAGTAGGATCAAATAACTATAATATTTTGTAAGCATTAACCTTGAGATGACGCTCTGCAAAGTTTCAGATGTTTGTGTTCAATTGCTTGTTTGTGGCGATCAAGTAAACACATAAGGTTCGATATTTTGTGAAAGATGGATAAAATTGAATTTCGTGCTGTTATAAAGTACTTTCTTTTACAGGGTTTAACTCCTAAGAACACTAAAAATGAGTTATATTCTACTTTAAAGGATTCTTCTCCTTCGTTTTCAATTCAAGATGATGAGCACTCGAGACGCCCAAAAATCGCTACAGCTGACGAAATTATCATAAAAATTCACAATGTTATACTTCATGACCGCCGACTGAAAGTACGAGAGCTCGCTGGTATAGCAAACATCTCGATAAATCGTCTTCACTCCATTTTATATGACGTTCTTGACATGAAAAAGTATTCTGCGCGATGGGTGCCGCGTTTGTTAACAGTCGACCAAAAACGCCATCGAATGAACACATCGCAAAAGTATTTAGACTTATTCAGACGCAATCCTGCTGACTTTCTCTGACGTTTTATAACTGTGGATGAAACATGGATTCACCATTACACGCTAGAGACAAAGCAGTAGTCTAAACAGTGGGTGGGGGCAGGTGAAAGAGCGCCAAAAAAAGCAAAAACGGCTCCGTCTGCAGGAAAAGTCATGGTTACAGTTTTTTGGAATTCACATGGTGTGGTGCTTATAGATTATTCAGAACAAGGCAAGACCTTCACCGGGGAGTATTACGCTTCACTACTGGACCATTTGCAGCATGTGATTAAGGCAAAACGTCCACATCTTGCCAAAAAGAAAGTACTCTTTCATCAGGATAACACGCCTGCATACAAATCTATGGTTGTTGCTGCAAAACTCCGTGCCCTACGTTTTGAAGTGCTTCCACATGCACCATATTCACCGGATCTGACTCCCAACGATTATTTTCTCTTCCCAAACTTGAAAAAATGGCTCGCTGGACGAAAATTCCCTTCAAATAATGAGGTCAGAGCAGCGAGAACCGCTTATTTTGCAGAGTTGGACAAAGCGCATTATACTACGGGTATTAGAATGTAAGAACATCGTTGGTCTAAATGTATTGAAGTACAAGGGGACTATGTTGAAAAATAAATACAAACATTTTCAAAAATCTTTTGTTTTCTTTATCAGGCCGAGAACTAATCGAACCATTCTCCTACATGTACTTCCAATATTTATCTTAAAAATTGTATTATTACTATAGCAAACTGGCATATGAATGTTTTAAAATATTTTTTCCTGCCAAAATCGCTCATACAATAAAAACTGTTTAAGAAGTAAAATAGCTTCCAAATACATGCGATTATCCGATAGAAATATCTAGGTTGTCATAACATCGATATAAAAAATTATGAACAATGTTTACAAGTAACGTCACTTTTATAATACTTACACTACTTTATGGCAGGTAACTAACCACGAGAAAACGTTATATTGTAGTATTAGACTACACCCAAAAAATCAATAATAATAAGTCACACAAAAGACTATGATCTGCTACTAGCTTTCATAGATTCTGAGGAAGCTTTCGACTCAGTATAGAAGCTCTAGTCAACAAAGGAGTGGACAAACTCTATTTAAATATGTCAGCAAGATCTATAGAGAAGCCATAGCTAGAGTAAATATATATAAGAACTCTCCAGAATTTACTACACAAAAAGAAGTTCGAAAAGGAGACACAGTGGCCCCGAATCTCCTCACAGCAACCCTAGTGAATATCTTCCGGAAACTAGACTGGAATTCCAAAGGTCTATATATAGATGGAAAACACCTAAGCCATCTAAAATTCGCTGATGACATAATTCTGATTGCTAAAAGTCCTGAAAAATTGCGAGAGCAAATTAATGACCTCAACACAGCCAGTGGGTCTAAAAATGAACCTAGCAAAGACAAAAGTAATGTGCCACTATCTGATTATCAACATCGAAATAAAAATAAATGGGACCACACTGGAAGTGGTGGATGAATACATATACCTGAGGCAACTTATACAAAAATCGGGTTTATTACCTCCGGAAGCCAAAAGAAGGATTAAGCTAAAATGATTAGTATTTGGACGACACTCTAAAATCTTCAAGTCTACAAGACGTCAAGAAAAGAATATTTGATGAATGCAATGTACAACAGATATGGAAGTCGGATATAACCACAAGTCATTCAAAGAGCTATGGAAAGATGCATGGCTAGGAATAACTAAAACGGATCATAAAAGAATTGAGTATACTACAGATAAGTCAGGTAACTGATGTAATCCAAAGAATAAAATCAGTAAAATGGCAATGAGCAGGACATATAGCAAGAAGAACAAACAATAGTTAGACCACTAGAACAACTATGTGGTATCACAGAACAGCCAAAAAACTAAGAAGAATCTCAAATGGGATTATGACATCAGAAAACTGGCAGGAACAATTTGGTCCCAGACAGCTAAAGACAGAAAAACATGGAACAAATGAGCATAAATTACACGCACACCGAATAAATTACATCACCAAATAGAAGAAGGAACTATAGGAACATTGAATAAGGGATGCTGCACAGTAGTTAGAAACGGTAGGTGAAGCTGAGAATGATGATAATGATAATGACGATAATGATAAAATGAACAATACAATATCATATGTAACTTCAGGAATTATAATTATTTTTTATATATTGCTGCGTTGCTTCAGTTTTTTTGATTTGAAAACTGCCCATATATTTTCCTTCATACGATATAAAACATTGAACTTGATAATTGATTTTCAAAAATAATAAACTTTCTGGTGAAATAATTAACACAGTTTTATTGTAAATGTGATTTTTAAAGAATCAGGAGGTTGTGTATAGGTTTTTAGCACGTGCCCATGGTTCCAGCCCACGTAGTTGAGAATATCCTTTGTACGATGTTTTCTCGCGAATCATATATTTGTTAGTATCTATAAGATAAGTATTAGAGTGTCTCGTTGATAATTACGTCATTATTGACTCTTGCCTTAGCTTAAATTTTTCACATTCCTCAATATTATCTTTACTTAGATCACTATTTTCTCTTTTTAAGTTTTCATCTGTGACACCCTGTATTGAGCAAATTCTATTAAGCCAAATTTTTTCATGTTTTTACCATTTACTGTTGAACAATTAGAGGGGGAAAGATTTTAAAAGTGACTTTGGAGATTGATATTTCGCGAATGATGCCACTAAATAAAATAAATTATAGTCATATGTAATAGCATTTTTGATGACCTATACAACGAGAAAAAATGTTTACATCCCTACTTTTAACCTAATTTTTTTTATAATTTTGTTCCACGTCTAATTTTGAGTTAACTAGTAGCACGTGTCTGTCAAATTGCATATCAAAATATGGAAAAGTGACGAAGTCATGAAATTGTGACATACAAAAGGACCGACACACAAAAGTAAGACGGTCGGACATGGCCAAACTGTAAAGGTGCGTAGAAATGTGTAATGAGTATCCTGAAAACTTACAATGAGACTCCTTTGAATTTTGCAGATTTCTATTGATGACGAGGGTCTCAAAGGAGGTAATAAACGCATTTATGTTACAAGAAATCAATGTTTTTATAGTTCTGTTGTTTACGGGTAGCTCGATCAAGACTCGCATTAATCCATTTTCTGCCGGTTTTTTGGTGCAAACTCAAAGAATTTTTTTTATCTAGTGGGACAGGTTTATGACACGTCCGTTGGAAAAAATTTACTTTACAGCGACACTGACGACGCGAGATTTTTTTTGTTAATGAAATGAAATTTATTTAGTACTTGACATTGATTAAAACTTGTTCATAAGTGAATATGGAGTGGTCCGAAGAGAAAGTGCTGAATTTAGAGGAAACCTGCAAATAATTCCAAAATTTGTGAATTATGGACAAATTTTAAAAAAGAAAAAAAGTGGATGTGTGAAATGAAATCGAGTCAGAAATTTTGCAGAGACCAGTGAAAAGAAAATTTCGAGTGTCTGTCAAGTGAAAATGGTCTGCTGATAATATATTTCTCTTTTAGAATGACTGATTTTATTTGGTTTAACAAATATTCAGAATCTAATGAAGAGATTTTAGTGCAATTTCTGTATAGTCTGCTAATATGTTGGAATTATAAATGTGCTAGGATTTCCAATCTTAACCTTTTTTTATTCAACATAGTACGCTATTATCGCCGAAGTTTTCGTTTTTTTTTAGTAAACTTTTTAACAGTAAAATCCCACTGCATAACTAATAAAGCAGCCGTTTATTCTTGGTCGGCAGACACGGCAGGGCAGGTCTATCTTTTTCGCTCACTTTGTATTAACTAAAACGTTCATTAGAAATTTTTGCATGGTGTGTTCCACTTCAACCCAAACAAGGCTGCCCTTTTTTCTTCGTCACCAATAAGTCTGATTTAAAGAAAGAAGTAACTTCAAACCTGGTCACATTCTTTACCAAATTTATTTGTAAAAATGTACTACCATACTAATTGGATAACAAATTTGAGTATCCGTGATACAAAACATATTTGGTGCGAAAACGCCACCTATTTCAAATTTTCAAAATTTCTGATAAATATCTCTGCCTACAAATATTAATATAGTTTTATTTATTTTTACCCTTTGGGTTACACCGTCCAAACGTTTTTAAAAATCGAACCGGTAAACATCAAAGAAAGTTTGCTGCAAGTTCGAGGCAAGCTCGTCAAGGGCTCATCACGTGTTCGGCTCACCATCAGGGGCGGATCCAGCCTCTCTCTTTGTACACTATGGCAAGAAAAACAAGTTGTCAACGGGGGGGGGGGGAGGGAGGTGGGCAGCATACTCATTCCTAATATAAAAAGCAGAATGGGTTCTATTTTCCTGAACTCAAAGGTTTTGGGAGGGGGGGGGGGGCGATCGCAAGCATACAGACTCCTATACTCTATTCAAGAACTAGAGAGAGTAATAAAATTGCTACCGAAACCTCTAACGTACATGCTCCAGTGCCGTAGGTAACTGAGAACTGCCGTAAATCTAATTATATTTCATTATATTTAAATAAATTTTATACATTTACTGCAACATAGAATTTCTGATAGTTTAATTTAATTTCTGTCAGTGAGCAAAGTACAACTTACAGTTTTTTCTTAGTGATATATCTTGTTTGCGCTTGTTTTTATATATTATTTGAGATTAGTGAGATACCCAAAAGATATGGCTTTCACCTCTATATTTATTCCAAAATCGTTAAACCAGGGAATTTTTTCCTCAACGAAAAACTTATTGCGATGAATGTTTATGATACCTTAAGATATCAATATCTAGATAATAATGTTAAAAGCTCTGTTGAGATATGTTCCAACATGACAGGACTATGTACCGAATACTGAAAGAGAAAAAACGACTGGAATTGTTAGTACTCCCAAGCCACATTCGATCACAGGCAAACGAAAAACCTCGTTGGAAGAAGAGATGAAAACTGCAATTAAAGGGGTTGTATATACATTTTATTATGAGAAGCAGATCCCAACCATCTACAAAATTCTAACTAAAATCATTGAAGATCGCGATTTACCTGAAATTAAAAGAACTGATCTCTGGAAATTGCTCAGAGAACTTAATTTTTGCTGGGAAAACCCAGATAGAAAATCTGTTCTTATAAATCGTCCGGAAACTGTCCGTTGGAGACGTAAATATCTCTCTCACGTAAAAGGTAGAGTTACTAGAAATAACACAATTAATAAAATTAGTAATTTAACTAAACTTTTGAAAGATTTTTTTGAATAAAGTTACTGCGGAAAATTGGGAAAAATCCATATAATAAAAAACTAAAACAAAATGTGAGAACTCAATCTCATAATCGGTGAGATAGAGGAACCAATTATAATTAATTTTAGCGAAGATAGTTTCACTGACTTTGATTAGGTATTAGATACATAATGTTTACTAGTGTTAAAACAATTTATTATTTAAATTTTTGTTTTTGTTGTATTTTATTGTTTAATGTTGATTATATATTTTTTTATTTTTTTATATATTTTTCCACTCTTTAATTCTATAAATATTTAATTCTAATTAGCCTTAAGTTTTTTATTATTTTATTATTGTGTTTGTGTCTTTTTCTTAAGCGTGCGGAATTAACATGTTTATCTTATTTTTTTGGGGCTATCGTATTTCCACATATAAAAGTAAATTAAATTAAGATATCAGTACAATAAAAATAAAAATAAGTAGGTCTAATTTTAATTACAACATAAAAAAAAGTATTTACATTTGAATCCCTTTTTAGTGTTTAATTGTAATTCTGCAGATGGTTTAAGAAATAAATAAACTGAAACGTCAAATACTTTAAAAATGTTTTTAATTAATAATAAAATGACCGATAGCCCCAAAAATATTTTATTATTATATGGATGAATTTATTTTTTTGTATATGTTTAACTTTTTGTATTTTTGACAATGGATATTTGGTAAGTATTTAAATTATAACTTAGAATTTTTTGAGAGAATAATCCTATGTTTTAGTCTATTATTATAGACCGGTATTTTTGATTATAAAATTTCTAACCCATTCCTATGAAAAATATATGTGTCTAACAAATTTTGCTAAAAACGCCGGACTAAAGAACATAGGTAGTTTGCAAAGAGAAAAAGGGTAAGAAATGATTTATTACTCTCTCTAGTTCTTGAATAAACTATAGCATAAGAGGAAAAATCGGGTTCATTTACCTAAACTCAAAGCTCTTGGGGGGGGGGGGGGCGATCGCCCCCACCGCCCCCCCCCCCTTAGATCCGCGCCTGCTCACCATATTTATATGCATCTTAATAAGATTTCTTGGCTTGCTACGAAAAGCTAAAAAAAGATGGGATGCCAATACTATAGATATTTTTAAACTTATTTTATAATTATGCATGCTCTTGCGAATCTCTACATATTTCAACAGATTTAAAAAAAAAAAAAAGTTATCAATTCAATGTTTCTTATTTATATCACAAAACTTATCTCTAACTTACATTGTTTACGATCATTTCGGAACTCCTTACAAACACAATATATAATATTTTGAATTTCAATACATGCCAATTTAAAGTGTCAAACAAACTATAATATAAGCATTATGAAAACTGAGTAGTCCTTTTCTTCAGAATTTAGGGAACACCTTGTGCGAACGTTTGGCAGCTTTAAGGTCTTTCTAAATACATCTAAATTTAGGTATTGTATTATTATGGATGTATGAATAGAGCCTTATAAAGGAACTTGCATTTGGGCCTGTGAGTATTACAATATGTTTGTGTAGGGTTTAAGATATATTGACAAATTTTGAATGAACTAACTACCACCTTGCGCTTTTGGTTGAACAGTTTTATTTTTCTTTATATAATGTGTCTTGAATTGAAAGTCTATTATGTTCAGAATTTTTTAATAGCCTTTTTGCGGTTATTTAGGTGAAAATAAATCTTCTTTTATTAGATTGCTGAATATATTAAATGTTGGATTTGAAGGAAAAAAATTAATCTACCTCAAAAAAGTTTCTTCAATTAAGCATTCAAAACTTTGTTTCGGCTAAATTACAAGGTTGTTTTAGAATAATTCGAGTTTGCAAAAAAGTAGAAAATTTGTTTTCTCAAAGAGATAAAGAACGTATCAACTTTATAATTAAATTTCTTAAGCCTACTTAAAAATAATAATTATTTTGGCAAAATTTTCGCCTTTCATTTACAAAGAAAAGTTATGAGAGACTCCATCCTTTTGTAATAAAATTTATATGTTTCAAAACATCCTTACAAATTAACAATGATGTTATTATTTGATTCATTTGTTTTCAAATGGAAATAAAACTTAACTCCAGACGAAGTTCTTTGAAAAATGATCGATTCTAAGCCAGTCGCGAAGAAACAAAAGCCATTCAAAAGGTACAAAAGGCAATTTCCAGCTTCTAAGTCTCTCGTATTATAACATTATGACATTTAGTAGCAGGCGAAGTTTACGCTGCTCTTATCATGGCCCTATTGTTGTCAGTTAGTTCTATTATCCATAAAATACGTAGTTATTATTTAATTACCGCTTCGCTTTGTCGAGCTGGTACAATGTTGCCAGAATTGCAATTTGTCTTCGAGAATTTAACCGTCGTAACGCTTTTGTAACTAGGGTTTTTAGTTTAATGGCATAAGACCAAACAAACCTCATCCATGCTTATAAAAATGTATATCAAATTTTAGGGTTTAAAGTTGTCATTTCATTCATTTAAAAATATATGATTTAGATTTTTTTTTAAATTGCATGAACTGCATTTTACACTTTTTAGTTTTGAATTCTTATTTGGCTTAACTTTTACTTTTGTTATACTTTATGTACAGCGTCTCAAGGAAAACAAGGTAGGCAAAAGATAATTAGAGGACTATGTTGATTGTCTATTGTTTAATAAGAAAATATTTTAACTGAACAGTAAAAAATAAGCTATTGGGTAAAAATAATTTATAAATAGACAGAACATTGAAAAATTTGCTGTGGTCATTTACTCGTTAACAATATTTAAATATTTGTAATGACATTTTTGATTTGTTCTCTCATCATTAACATGATAGAGTAATTCGGGGTAACTGAGTCCAGTGGGTAAGTGAGCGCACCGCGTATATCCCTGGAACGAAGTGCGGAGGAGAGCGGGTTCATTTGAGTGCAACAAGGGCGCTACAGTGGCGAATTAGTTTTGACATGACACTACGCCGTGTGACGTTTCGTTATATTTTTATTCGCAATTAAATTTACTAGTTTCATTGACAATTTTTGGTATTTTGGTAAATCCTATCTCGTCTAAGTTTCGGATTCGATACTGGTAATCTTGATTTTTCGTCATATCTTCTTTCAATTCTTCTTTCATCTCCTCTTGGCTTTTCTACATATCTTCTTGGCTTGTTTTCATGTCCTATATCATCATCAGTATCTGATTTAAACTAGTCTGAACTAAACTCTTCTGGATTTCATCCACTTCCGACACCAATTTATTCCAGACTGCCCATCTTTTAAACACACATATATTATTGAACGCACTATTTTTTCGAAAGCTTTTTATTGTCAACTGCTACTCTGATATTTGTCAAAGAAATTCAAGTTACATCGATAAACTCTCAAACTAAACTATCCACAAAACCCGATCTGGACCATTTGGTCGATACTGGAAAATTCCCTAATTTTCTAGAAGGATTTCCATACTACATGGTGTAATAAAAATAAGAAAAAGGAATAATCGGGTGATTTATAGACCTTCAATCATAGGCATTCCATGTTGAAAATAAGGAAATTGAATTTCGAAAAAGTTCCAGACCTTCTTTTACGTCTATATATATATATATATATATATATATATATATATATATATATATATATATATATATATATATATATATATATACATGTATATATATATATATATATATATATATATATATATATATATATATATATATACATGTATATATATATATATATATATATATATATATATATATATATATGTAAATATATGTTATGTCGCATAGTTTCACGGGTGTGATGTGTAATCGAAGGTTTTCGAGCATTCCGTATATGTGCTGAGTCCCTCTCAGGACTGTAAGGCAGCTGACGTTTCGGTGAAATCTGATTCACCATTTTCAAAGCTCACTGTATGGCGTCTACGAGCGAACTAACGCCTGCGACTCCGGTGCGGTTTTTCCAAGTATTAGGCACACGTTGACTATCATCTCTGCTATTTAAGTTATTGGGCCTCTTTGCAATTTCAATGGCTTCCCTTATAACTCTTGTGGACAGGTTTTCACATCTCGATAGCATTTTTGTTCCCGAGAAATGTATCTTATGTCCTGTGTTTAACCAGTGTTGGGCCAGAGCAGAAGAAGTTATTTTTTGCTTGACAGCGTTCATATGTTCGTCTCTTCTGGCGCTTATTTTACGGTTGGTTTGGCCTACGTAAGATGAGCTGCACTCTCCGCATGGAATTTCGTACACTCCCTGGTTTTCTAGAGGGATTCTTTCTTTAGGTGTTGGCAAGAGATCTTTTACTTTACGAGCTGTGGTGAAAATGGCTTCAATATTGTGTCTCCTGAGAATTCTTGCGATCTTGTCTGTGGTGCCTCTTACATAAGGAACAAAAGCTTTGGAGCTATTCTCTTGGTTTCCGCGATTTTTTGGGGCCAAGTGTTTGTTTTTTAGAGCCTTGTCTATATGTTCTTTCTTATAACCGTTCTTTGTTAGGGCGTCTTGCACTATGTTCATCTCTTTGTGATGATTTTCTGGATCTGTAAGGGACTGCGATCGAAACGCAAGCGATTTCACTACTGCAAATAATTGGGCGGGGTTACTTGGAAAAATCTTCTTACGAAACATCAGCCACTACCACTTAGTAACGAAACAGATTACAACTCGGCAACGCAACCACAAACACTGGCAACAGGGCCGATGACGCGCAGCAGGTCTCGCAACCTGATGGGCCGGAACCATTCGGAAAACGAACGCATCCGACGCCCACACGGGACCGACAGCACCGGAGTCGCAGGCGTCAGTTCGCTCGTAGACGCCATTCAGTGAGTTTTGAAAATGGTGAATGAGATTTTACCGAAACGTCGTCAACTGCCTTACAGTCCTGAGAGGGACTCAGCACATACACGGGATGCCCGAAAACCTTCGATTACATATGTATATATATATATATATATATATATATATATATATATATATATATATATATATATATATATATATATATATATATATGTTTGCAATGATTCGCGGTCTATAGGACTTTCTGAGTGCGATCTGTTTGGTTTACTGGAAATTCATAGTGTGTCCTGTCTCTTAATGATGTCGGAATAAAACTGATGTCGTTTAGTTATCCTATATACTATTTTTATGTTCTTGGAGCCTGGTAGAGATTCTTCTGCTTGTTTGGCCAATTTTTTCTTTTTCACAGTCACTACGTGGGATGCTGTTCACTCCCTGATTTTCCAATGGGATTTTATTTTTGGAATTGCCCAATAATTTGTGTATTGTTGTTTGTGGCTTGTAAATTGTACATATGTCATGCTTCCTCGGAATTCTTCCAATTACGTCTGTTACACCTTTTATGTATGGAAGTGTGGTTTTTGGTTTGGATGTGTCATCTTCTCCTTTTTTCTCTGCTACTGCCTTCGTGTTCTGCTTTATGGCCTTTTTGATTTTGTGTTCTTTGTAGTTGTTTTGTGTCAGAGCTGTTGTGATATTGTTGAGTTCTTCTTGGCGGTTCGTGGGTTTAATTAGTCGCAAGGATCTAAAGTTCAGGTATCTGTGTGTGTGGTTTTTCTGTAGACCGTATAAAGGTAGCTGCTTGTTAATTTCGACCTCCAATGTGAACTAAATATGGTGATGAATGCCGTTTAATTCCTCTAAGAATATGTCGAGGTTGAATCTTCCATGTGGCCATATAGTGATGTCATCCATGTAACCTTTCCAGAGGGATGGATTATTTTGGTTTTTCTTAGGGATTCTGTTTCAAAATATTTCTAAAAAGGTTTGCGATTACTGATGATCCCATAGGAGCACTATCCGTCTGTCGGTAGAAATTATTTTCATAGGAAAAGTATGTGTTTTTCAGACAGTTTTCTGAGAGGTCGATGAAGTGTTGTGGCAATTCATAGCAATCTGGTCTAGAGCTTCGTCAATCGATATGCTTGGATACAGGGATTTGATGTCCAGGCTAGCAAGATTGTGATATTTTTGCAGTTTTAACCCTTGAAAGATGCTAACCAGGAGATCTGAATTTATCAAGTATGAGTCTGCGAAACGTCGTGAAAATTTTTCTACTGACAAACAGATTGAAAACCGGATATATATATATATATATATATATATATATATATATATATATATATATATATATATAAAGTCGGAAACATAAATGTATCGAGGTAAAACAAAAGCAAATTCAAGTTTATAATAAAATATAAAAGAGAGATTTAATTACAATATGGATGAAAAGTCACATCTAACTTAAGCATTTAAAGGCTTTTGTACATACCGTAATTTGCACCCTAAATAAGTACACTTAAAATACAAAATACCAAGTGAAACAATCATCTAAAAGCACTTCATTATTTAACATGGTGAACTTTGCTGCTCACTTCTAAAAATCTAACAGCATAATTTATTTCACCATGCGGGACCTAATAGCCTGAAACACTGTTACAGCTGCCTTTTGTCGCTTTTAAATCGTCTTTATTAGTCGCACAATCGAAACAAATGCTTTTTGTGTTTATTGTTTTTATATTTAAGAGTTTTTGAACAGTACGTTTCGTTTTCATTTCATTCATGGGTAACTAAAGCCTTTTTTGGTGTTGTGACATATGCAACCTCCATTATGAAATATCTTATAGATTGATTTCATGAATTAATATAACTTGCAAAAATAACTGTTGGTTTCCTAGCAGATATTGACCTAATTTTTAAAATTCTTTTTTCCCTGGTGCAATTTTTATATATTTGAGTGAAGTTTAAGCTATATGTTATATGGCGTCATCATTTGGTCGCCCGGAGTGCCAAAAAAATACTTTATTAGATCAGAAAACAATAGCATCTAAAAAGTTAGGTAATATTTTCGAAATTTGTAATTTAAGATTCTTAATTAAAATAAATGATTAAAAAATAAATAAACCGACTTTAAAATACTGCAAAATAACTGCCTAATTAAAATTCCCGTTCCGTAAACTGTCAGCAGAATATCACCCGCAGAACTTGATGCCGGACTGTTATCATCAACAATACAAACAAAAATCTAAATATACCTCGGAGCAGTAGAAAATAATTAAAAATAAATAATTTCACGGTCTATATATTTGGAAATAAATTCGCTTTCTTGTCTGTCTATTTGTTTGTTTGTTTTTTCCGTACTATTTTGCAATTGATTTTAAACTAACTTATCGATGAACTAGAGTCTGGAAACTTTAAACATAGCTCAGAACTAGATGAAAATGCAATATTATTCGCTGCCTTGCCTGTCTACTTGCTTGTTTGTCTCTTCCGTACCATTTTGCAATCGATTTTAAACTAACTTCTCGATGCGCTAAAGACTTGAAACTTTAAACATAGCTCAGAACTGGATGACAATGCAATATTAATTCATTTTCTAGTCTATCGTTTCGATTGTTTATCTATTCGGTACTAATTTTACAATCGATTTTAAATTAACTTTCCGAAGAGCTAAAGACTTAAAACTTTAAACAAAGTTCAGAACTGGACGACAACACAATATTAATTCGCTTCCTTGTCTGTCTATTTATATGTTTGTCTTTTTCGTACTATTTTGCAATCGATTTTAAACTAACTTCTCGATGAGCTTCTTCTTTTTCTTCATTTTTATATATAAGCAATTTGCTTGTTATTCTTCGTCTCTTTGCCTGGTTTCAGTCTATTGCGAGGTTATCACTCCATCGTTTACGGGGTCTTCCGGTACTCCTACATCCTATTGGTGATTTGTCTCTCGTGATCTTTACTATTCTGTCGTCGGTCATGCGGTTGATGTGTTCGTTCCATTCCCTCTTTCTTTGTAATACCCAGTCATTGATGTTATCGACTTTACACACTCTTCTTATATCCTCGCTCCTATTCCGATCCATAAGTGTTCTGCCAGCTATCCTGCGCACCACTCTCATCTCTGTTGTTTTCAGTATTTGTTTTGTTTTCGAGGTTTCTGGTCTGGTTTCTGCAGTGTATATTAGTATGGGTCTTATTGCTGTTTTATAAATTCTGGATTTAACTTCAATTCCTATATGTTTATTGCTCCATATGGTACTGTTAAGACATGCAGCTGTTCTTGCTGCTTTCATGGCTCGTCCCTCACCTCCGTTTCAACATCCCCGTATCCGGATATTTCTATTCCGAGAAACTTAAACTTCATTTCCTGCTGTATAATTTTGTTGTCTATTTCTAGTTTGCATCTGAGTGGTGTTCTAGATGTAGTCATGGCTTTAGTTTTTGACGCTGATATATTCATGTTAAACTTTTTCGCTGTTATTTTAAATTGGTGCAGTAGTCTTTGCAAATCCTCTTCGCTTTCAGCTATTAACACTGCATCGTCGTCGTAGCACAGTATTTTGATTTCCCTGTCTTCCATTTTATACCCTTTCAATCTACGCACCTGCTTTATCAACTCGTCCATGATGATGTTAAATAGTAGGGGGCTAAGAGAGTCACCTTGTCGAATGCCATTATTTACGTCTATTTTTTCGGTCAATTCACCGTTTATCCTAGCTTGAATCGTATTTGCCTGATATATATTTTCAATCGTTTTGATAATGTTTTGAGGTATTTGTCTGTCGCCAAGTAGCTGTGTTACATCCTCCAGTTGTATACGATCGACCGGGGATTCTGTGATAGTATATGATTTTATTGATAAGAATTTTCAGTTGTTCTGTCAGGCTCTCTCCTCCGTATTTCAGTAGTTCATTGGTAATTCCGTCAGGTCCCGCACTTTTCCTCTTTTCGCTTAAGTTTCTCCCAGCTGTTGTTAATGTCATCCCTTTCGTCTAATGGCTTGTTTTGTATTTTTTCCCTAAGTCGTTTTTGGTATAATTCCTTAGTGGATTCATCCCACAATGATTTTATGTTTATTTTCTTATATAGTGTGCCAGATCTTGTGTTTTTGTTGGGTTTTAATTTCATTTTGATTTTTTCAAGGAGTAGTTTGTGATAGCTACCGATGTTAGGGGAGTTAAGGGCCCGTATGTCCAATATCTGAGGTGGTTGTAAGCATCTGTTTGTTATTATTTAGTCGATCATTGATAGTTGTCCTCGAGTGTTACTGAAAGTATATTTGTATTGTGGTTTGTGGTCGAAAAATGTGTTACTAATTCGGAGTTTATTAATTGCACATGTGTTGATTAGGAGTTCTCCATTGTAGTTCAATACATCTTCGTTGAACCGTTGTTTAACTCCGGGTAAAGTTTCGTTGCCAATACGAGCATTGAGATCTCCTAGCATTATCATTGGTTTGCATTATGGAATCGACTCGATGACGTTTTGAATTTGATCATAGAACTGTTCTCGTTCTTGTCTTGTTTTATTGTCTTCGGGTGCGTACGCGGATATTATATACAGTTCTTGGGTTCCTATGTGTAGTTTGATGACCAGTATTCTTGAGGATATGTATTGGCATCCTTCTATGCAATAATTGTATTTTTTATGTAAGGCTACTGCTACTCCTTTTTTGGCGCTTTCATCTTTATCCACCCATAGTTCAGAACTTGATGACAATGCAATATTAATTCTGTCTTTGTTTCCGATAAGCTAGAATCTTGGAACTTTAAACATATCTCAGATGTGAATGAAAATGCAATATTAATTCTCTCTCTTGTTTGTCTGTTTATTTGTTTACATGTTCGGTACTAACTTCGCCGTCGATTGTTAACTAACTTTCCGATGAGCTAGAGACTGGAAACTTTATATATAGCTCATAGCTGGATAGCAATGCAAGATTAGCTCGTTTTCCTCTCTATATGTTTGTTAATTTGACTGTTGGATATAAATTTTGTAATTCATTTAAACTAAAGATTCAAAAGCAAAAAGAATAATTATTTAAATAAGAAATTTTTTTTTAATATACCACTTTTTTGTACTAGATATGTAAATTACCTTCTCCTAGCTCCATACAGCTTCTTACCCCTTTACAGATTTCTAACCCCTTACACATTGTCCTGAAAATTTGTGATTGTGAATGAAAATTCTTGTAAAGTTTAAAACAAAAACTTAGGGTTAGGTATATATATATATATATATATATATATATATATATATATATATATATATATATATATATATATATATATATATATATATACATATATATATATATATATATATATATATATATATATATATATATATATATAATTTCAGAAAATAAAAATAAGGACATATTGTATATAAAAATAGAAATTTCTCAGTGAAGCAATGCCTAATACATTTTCATTAAATAATATATTTCATTTAGAATTCATTTTTAGAGGTTCTGAATGATTATTTTTCAGGGTTCTGCAGTTGCACACATCAATAATGGCCCTAACAAGTAATTTAAGAAATGATTCATCCAAATTGATATTTTGAAAATTCGAGTTGGCAGCGCATTTTTGAATTAGAAATCTAATTTTCTGCCACTATGTGTCATTTTACCGAACGTATAACAAACACATTTTTTTGCAATTCCCAAAAAATTCAGCTATTTTTATTTATAAATTTAGATTACGCTTTTTATAAGCTTTTAACAAATAATTAAAAACTTCTTTTAACCTACCCCTAAATCTCTAAGACAGCGAATTGAGATATTCGAATCTGATTTCATTCGCTGTGTTAATTTCCCTTCAAAAGTACAGACGTTTTTTTCGATTTTCTTCATTTTTAGGCTTTTCTACACCATCCTTATATTACAAACTTGAATAAAGTGTAGCCTACATTCAAACGAACAATGCTATCTCTCCAACACTGAAAGAACTTTTAAAATTATTTCGGTAGTTCCGGAAATTACCTCGAGCAAACAAAATAACAAACTTTACCTCTTTATTATATTAGTATATCTATAAATAATAAAATTTTGTGCCGTTTCTTACAATGATAACATGAAGTTATATGTGTCTATTAAAGTTGAACATTTGTATCAGATCGGCAAGAAAGTAGACTCGGTTTTGTAGTTTGAAATAAAACTCATTTTTTTATACAAAGAATATAGTTTAATGAATTATAAATTTTCCGTATTGTTCAATGATCTTTTGCCATTTTTCTTGCAGGTTTAGAAATTTTGGTCCTTATCTGCAAAAAACTGAAGCAAGTGCAATTTAAGGCCATCAGTTTTGCGCTCTGAAATAAATAGTAATCAGATGGTGTGAAGTTAGGACTGAATAGGGGATGCAACAACACTTCCCAACCAAACTTCAATAATTTCCCACGAGTTGCGAAAGATAATTGAGGCTTTGCATTATCATAATGGAATACTTTTGCAATTTGCCAATTCTGGCCTTGTTCTTTGATTTCTTCAAGTTTTATTTATTGTTGATAGTAAACATCTGATTTGATCGTCCGGACTCTTGAAATTAGCTCAAGATACACAACACCACAACACCTTTGTAGTCCCACCAAATTGACAGCATGACCTTTTTGGATGCAATTCAGCTTTAGATGTCAATGCGGATTCATCACACTTGGACCGTGATCGTTTTCGAATAATGTTACTGTAGTTGACCCAATTTTCATCTCCAGTAATGACTTTTTTCAAAAAAGGGTTGGATATTTTAGGCGTCAGATGCATATAGCAAATATTGCAATCTCTAGAACGATATGACGATTATCTTCAATCATAATTTTAATGTGGTCTTAATCCATTTCAGTAGGTCGACCAGAACATTGGTTATCTTTGAGTGAAAAATTTACAAAACGGAATTTTTTAAACCAATTCTCTCACGTGCATTCTCTTATGCAATCAACACTATAAACTTTACATTTCTCTTTCTGAACGTCAGCAACTTTTTCCCCTTTACGAAAATAATAAAGTAAAATATGCCGAAAATATATCATATTAAAATTAACCCTAAACTAATAGCTATAGTTAAACCGCTGTATATCTTTACGTCAAAATTTGACATATGCATCAAACTAGTGACATTTTTTTTTTGAGAACTGTAACAGGATCGGAGTGGCTCATTCTACTATTTTCTTTTTCGGTTATATAACAAGAAATTTGTCGAATGGTTTATAAGCAAGTTTCACAAACTAAATATCCTTAAAAAATATAAATGTTATACACAAAAATTTTAAAATCGAAGTTTTTCCTTCTGTTTAGACATATCGATAATTTTATATCCCATTTGTATAGGGCTATTTAATGAAGGAGTTTATGTGCTTATAATGGGTTTGATATTTTAAGTGAAATTTTAAATATGAGAGATTTTAAAAGCGGATTAAAATTTCCTCTTTTATATTACTACACTAAGAGATGTACTACTGCTAAAAATAATTTACTTTACGTATTAGTACATTCTTTAATAAGCATTGCCTTTTTAATATGTTGTTAGCTGATAATTTTGAAATTGTAGAAACTATTGTACTAAAAATTTTAAACACACTCTTTTTAATTTTGGGATTAGTAGGGTGATGTCGTGAAGGTACAAGTGTGGGGTGCTTACGTGTATGTTCACTTTTATAAGTGAACCTATGTTGTTGTAATGTTTCACCTATGAAATTTATGACAATAAAAGCTTTATTTATTTATTTTATAAAGTAAATCGTTTATATTCTAAATTATTGGTAACTATTTCGGGAACAGAAAAAAATTATACGCAATTTGTTGATAAAGTTCTATTTTTATTATAATACTCCAGTTAGGTATAACAATATTAGGGTAGTCTAACTGAAAACTAAAAATAAATTGACTATTCTAATAGAATCGGAACTAAAAAACAGTATTCTTAGAAACAGTGGGTAAGTATACAATATTCTAGAAATTATTCAGTGTTTTATACTTAATGACTAACTTTATGATTTCTGACTGCAATAAATGAAGTAGTTAAGTTGCAAAAATATTGAATAAAAAGATAAATAATTAATCATCTTCATCAAATAGCCTAGTTTTCTTAAAAATAAATACATAAATTAAAAAAAAAATGTATGCTTCAACAGATAATAGTTAACACAACGCACGACTCATGGCTCCGAGTCTTTTACTGACTACATTTCAAGATTCCTCATGCCCTATCCTCACAGATAAATTTATAAACACCACTTTTTTAAATAATATTATTTGTGTGTTCGACATAGTTAGCCCAATTCTGTTTTGTCACTGTTCCTAACGCCTTTTTCCAAGCCTCTATTGGTTCTTTAACTTGTAGAATCAGTTGGTCATAATTTCTCTTTGCCTGACTCCATACCATTTCAATTGTGTTAAAATGGCAATGGTATGGAGGCAAGCGTAAAACTTTATGTCCAGAAGATTCTATTAGCTGATCTACTACAAAGCATTTTGCAGGCTTTGGTACCGAGATATCAAAGACCACGAAGTATCTTTTGTAGCATCTTCTCCAAAATTGAGATATTTTTCTTTCAGCCACGCTTTCATAGTGTCCTTGCTCCAACCCTTTGTTGGCCATTTTTCAAGTTGCCTACTATGATAAGGAGCATTATCTAAAACAATTAAAGGTGTTTCCAGTTTTGGCAAAATATCTTTTAACCAAGCTTCAAAGTTTTTCGAATTAATTTCTCCATGGTAATCTCCAGTTTTTGACTTTGATTTAAAAATCAGCATTGCATCTTCAACGAATCCATTTTCATTTCCTGCATTCAGTACTATGTACCTGAAAAAAAGTAGAGTAGTATGTGGCAGTACAAATTATTTGAAATATTTTGCAGAAATACAAATTGGTCTTAACCAACGGAAGCTTTCATGGTTTTGGTCAATTGAGAAATAGTGGTTCTTGAGTTTAGACCAAGTCAAATTTGAAACGTTATGCAACTTTTTACCTAGATTGCTCGAAACATCTTTAGGGATCTTCATTTCATGGAATTAGTACACGGAACATTGCATGTGTTGATGGTCTTAGTTAAAGGATAATATCAAAATTAATTTATTTTTCTCAATTTTTATGTCATTAATGCCTTGAAATTGGAAAATTTATTTCATCTGTTTATTTTTTAGAAATATGATGCATTGTTAAAAATATACTGTATTATACCCATTTTTGGTTTATTTTTAAACACCTTTATGTTGTATAAATTATGGGTGAGGAGTGTGCAATTAAATAATTATAATACTGATACCATATCAGCAGTTTCGATTGGCGAAGCATTGACTCGTCTGAGAACTTGGGCAAGAACACTGATGTACCATATTTTAATATAAAAATATTAGTTGTGTTTCCTTAAACCGAAACAAATTAGATTCTACGCGATACAGATTTACTTCACGTTTCAGCAAAATACCTGTAAGCAGTTTTTATATTTTGATAATATATTTTTTTTTCATAATTTTTAACGCCCTGTATGTTGAAAACGAAATATTTTAGATATATGTTTATATCAAATTCTTTTATAAAACCGCTTAAGAAATCACTACAAGATTTTTTTTTTGGATTTCTGGAAAGCCTGTATCAAAGTAAGATGATCATTATTATTTTGTAAAATGTAAATTAAATTATTTGTTTAACTTTCATTTATTAAGGAAACATTTTTATCATATTAAGTAAAAATTTTTCCTTAAAAGGTTCAAACTTGTTTAATAAAACATACAGAAATTTAAGTAAGAAATTTCTCAATCTCCCCAGGAAATAAAGTATTAAAGTAAAAATTTAATATTTAACATCCTGCTAATAGGAAATGATCCAAGGATTATTTAAATAAAGCTTTTTGCAACCTGTTATAGATGAAAAAAATTCAAATTGTGTAGTGCAAATAACTGATTTATTACCTAAATTCCTCCCCAGATAATTTTCGTACTGATTGAGTGCTATTGTCCTGCCATGATCGTCTGTGGGTGCCATTTTGAAAAATCCATGTCTCGTCTATAAAGACTGGCTCAAATTTATTTTCCCCTTTTTCTTCGTTCTTTAAGTACTGTTCAAGAAAGTCTCTTCTCATTTTCTGAATTTGTGGTTTCTCCATTTTGAAAAATCCATGTTTCGTCTATAAAGACTGGCTCAAATTTATTTTCCCCTTTTTCTTCGTTCTTTAAGTACTGTTCAAGAAAGTCTCTTCTCATTTTCTGAATTTGTGGTTTCTCCATTTTGAAAAATCCATGTTTCGTCTATAAAGACTGGCTCAAATTTATTTTCCCCTTTTTCTTCGTTCTTTAAGTATTGTTCAAGAAAGTCTCTTGTCATTTTCTGAATTTGTGGTTTCTCCATTAAAGCTCTACGTGGGTCATCCTTCTTATATAAATATATAAATAAAAATGAAATGTGTATCCTCCAAAAATAAATTACACAGGTCTCCTGTGAAAAATTCTGCTTATTATTTTGCCCCAATTGCAACTGCTTTATATTTGTATCTAACATTTATTTGCTATATGTAAATGATTGTTTACCTGTAGATAAATCCTATTTGCTTTAGTAATATGCCTAGACTTGTCCTTGCTCCAGGGTATATTTCTTTTGCCTTTAATCGTTCCAACAATATTGAGACTGTTATTGAGGTACCTTCACAAATAAAAAATTGTTATGAAGAAATGACGAAATCTTAATATTCTATTTAATTTAGTAAAATTATGTTTACTTTTTGTATTCATTACAAATATTTTTTTGGGTTTTTTTATTTTTAAAACTTATATTTTCATTATACATACACCTTGACGGGTTAGAAAATGTAAACAAAACAAGTTAGAATAAAATATAACATAAAATTTTTTAGAAATACTTACCCTCAGAAAACATCATATATATTTCATCTCTAATTTGTAATTTTGTTGCTTCATATCTTCAATTTTTGGTCTCTTCCTTTTTCTTGTTTCCTTTATTGTCGTTATTGGGGCATTTAGGAAAGTTCTCACAGTTGTATGGGATAAGTGTAAGCATTGGTTTCTAATTTGAATTTTAAAAATTCATAAAGTTGATTACCAGATCATCCCTTGCTACTTGTTTTAATTAGTAAATTAGCCTGTAAGGAAAATTTTTTAAATGTACATATTTCATACTATAAACAAATATTTTTAAAGTGATTTTTGGATAAATGATGAGGGGGCACATAAACTAGATTTAAACTTAAGAATTCTAAAAGTTATTTTTCTCTTATTGATAATTATACCAGCTATATAAAATTTTGAAAAATGTTGGGGCTAAAATATGAATTAAGAGCTTCAAAATATATATTCCGGAAACGAAAAGTAAACAAAAACTAATTAGATGAAACAATCCTGTAACAAGACAAAGTGAAAAGAATGGAAGTTAATATGAGATTTATCCGTATTTTCAAAATATTTTTATGGTACTTGCTTACCTGAATTATAGCATTTAATATTTTACGAACAAGAGGTTGTTGGTAGATGGAGAAGTTTAATTTTGAATTTACACTGTCATACGTTTTCAGGATTCTTAGGGACCAGAATTTAAAAATCATATCAACTGAATGATATGTATAATTATATCAGAATAAGAAGTCGGCACATGGGTGGAATATTTAGTTAAAATCAAAAATAGTGACTTGGCTTAAAAAAAATTGTTATACGAGTTCAACTGAGCAATTAAAGCACATCAAATTAATGATGAGGGAAGTTCTGGGTGAACAAATTTACTAATATTTTTATATGTGTACATTGATATAATTTTATTGACAACCGTGCAGTCACTAAGGTTTCACACTTTATTTTCAGGGTATTGTTCCTTTGTAGTCAGAAGTATGTTTTACTAAAATTGACAAACATTTTAAACACTTTCTGAATCACTTAAAAAACAAAAGTTAGAAACAAATATGACAAAAAAATGTTATGTAGTAGAAAATAAATAACAGTAGGGCTGGAGTCAATTATGTTGTTTTTAAAATCAACAATTCAATTTCTAAAAAGTGCCACTAATAACAATTAGGTATAAAAATAAGCATAACCCAAAATTTACCTCTATAGGATTTCAATTAAGCAGCTTCCTTTTAACATAATCGTAAGTAAATTTAATCCAATCTTGGGCTATAGGACAGCTTCTTATGTGGCGGAATTTAGGACTCTGCATACCTGAAGAAGAAGGGTGATTCTCCATATCCTAAAACACAAATGTAAGTTGCTAAAAGTGGCCTCTTTCATATAGATTATAGGTTGGAAAAATGATAGGGTCCTGTATACTAGAGAGTACATTATACTAAGAATGGAGCTACGATTTCGTTTTCTTTTCCAAAAACTACCTTAAAGTACTCTAATAATCTCCTAAATCTTCATTAAATCCAATAAATACCTAGAAATCTAAAACGTTCCCTGTAAAAATAACTAAAAAATTTGTGCATGTGTACTATTTTGTTCATCTTATTTTTTTCTTCCAAAATTAAGCATTTCAGGCATATGTTTCAAGGAACAGTTTCCCTTGTTTTCAGCTATTGTATTATTCGTTGTTATAATATTTTAAATATTTTTAATTACATTCTGTACAAGCTGTATTAACTAATCAGTGTACACATGAGTTTGAAATACTGTGTATTTTCATAAAGCTCGACAGAATGTTGCTTAACGTTTTCGAAAGAAATACTACAAGAAAAAACTTCTTTATTAGTTACTTACCGGTATATCAAGCTGATTAAAATTTTCCATATGTACATCCATACCCAGTTAGAAAACCTAAATAAATCCAATAAAAACAAGCACTAGTAAAGTGTTTTTATTATAATAACGATAGTCTAAAATTTATAGGCTATCAAGTGTTTAAAGTCACAAACACTAAACACTACAATATTAAATAGCGGCACAAAGTTTCTAAACTATTTTATATCGTAATATAATAAAAATATCGCAACGTTGTCGACAAAAATGCCTTTAATAATATTGTTTGCCGTTATTATAGGACAAAATAAAGACACAGTTAGTCTGAGGCAAGGTTATGTAAATAACAGCGGCTTTCTTTTGTGTTCCTTGCTCCTGACCTGTGATATCTTTTATCTCTTTCATTATTATTAAGAGAAACAAGGAGAGAAAATCATCAGTATTTTCCGATTTATGTTATGTCTGGAGTAGATACGGAGTAGGTAAGCGTGTTAATGTTCATATTTTTATACAAATATTAATGGGATATTTTGAAAAATTATAAAATTTTAGGTAATAAAACATGTTAAAAATTATGAAATAAGTATAAATGTTGTTTCAATTGTAAAAATAACTTATTTTTCTCTACTCCGAGAGGAAGACAGAAAATCGAAAGGAACGACCCTAGTTATATTTATGAGGAACATTTTTTTTTGATGTATGGCAACTAAAAACCGTTACAATTACTAAATTTTTAAATATATACAGCGTTTTGAGTATATAAACAAAATTTCATACAATTTGCTTCTAAGGTAACCGAAATATGGCTGATATCAAATATCAAAAGCCTAGAACAAAAAAGTTAGAGAAAAGTCACAACCATGTATTTTGAACGCAACACGAGACATTTACGAATGAACTCATGTATTTTGATCGGAACACGACATCTATGAATAAACTGGGCAAACTGGGAGGGAATGACAGCCATCTGTTTTACCGGCCGGGACGAGCAATAGCAGATGAATAGCAGGAAAATTTTAAATATTCCATGGTGATAGCGCGTAAAAACCATTATCGAATTAGGGAAACGCCTGCTTTTTTTAAAATAGGGTGTGGTTTGGTTTTCTAAATGCGTGTCAAATCGAGCTTTCCGGTTTTCAGTCAGCCGTAAACCACCCGACTAGATAGGATATCAGGCCGCGTCACCTTTCTTCTCGCTCACCGAGGTAAAAGGGGAGAGGATGATAATTGGGCTTTTGTTTTCTTTTGTTTACTTCAGAAATTGAAGTAAAGTTGGCTTCCAAAAATAAGCATTTGTCGGCTATGCATAAAGCATGATGAAGATTGAGCTTGGAATTCTCCTAGGTTAAGATTGTTAAAAAAGATTAAAGTATGGGTAAGCTAAGCATTACGGTGAATAACAGCCAAAGGGGAACTTGCAAGTATTTGGGTTTGTAAGCCTTTTTGGTTTTGTTATTTTCCGCAAAGAAAATGATTTGAAAATTTATGATAAAAATTTCCGCAAAAAGAATTGTTGTACAACTTGTCGTATGAAAATAATTTGCAAATTTGAACGTAAAATCCGCTACTGAAATGTAACGTAATACGCAGAATGAAAATCAGTAATAAAACTTATTACGCAATGAAATTTTTTTGGCGTTATTTTTACCCATTTGTAAGTTAGCGCGTAATGTGTGTAATTATAACTCTGTATATACTTTCCTTGTAATCTATTCCTTAAGGTCGTTAAAACAGTCTATTTAATTCACGCAAGGGATACATCTTACCACGGAAAACCATGTGATAAGTTGCTTTCAATTCCCGCAGTTAAATTCGCTGAGGAGGATGTGAAAATTGTCCGAGATAATATTTCGAAACCAACCTCTTTTCCCGGGTATTCCCCACAACATGAATCCCGAAAACAAGGCGTTTTCATGTTCCGAAATATATTGGACAAATAAGGGATGTTTTCGCATAAAGTAACTAAAACATGTATGGGTAACAGGGAACAGATTAAAAGAAGTTTTGTGTTTAAGGTCGTAAAACATGTATGGATAGATGGTTTGAGTTCAAGATCGAAAAATATGTATGGGTAAGTAAATGCTGTGAAAAAAGTATGGTGTATGTTGCTAAAAACAGTACTAGTAACTGAAATTTTCTCTAAGCGAAAGTTTGATATAATATTATGAAATAATATTATAGGAATAATAAAATGATTGAAAATTGATTTTGAATTGGAAAAATTTGAATGAAATTTCCTGGAAAGAAATATGATATAGGAATTTATATCATATTCTGGTGAATTGAGGTTTGTTTGTTTGAGTATATGGAAACTCATTGTTAATTCGAATAGAATCGCGATCTTTATGTCGTTGATCCGTTACTGCAATGCCAGTTCGCGTATGCAGTCCCGAATAACACCCGACTTCCGAGCTATAGTACCTGAGGGCCCCTTCAGGCGTTCGTAAGCAGATACTACCTGAAAAGTCCAACACTATGTTTTATACAAGGGAAATTCTCAGATACCGTATTTAATCCGGATTTTGTGCATTTCGCTTTAGAGCTTATTGAATCTTTGGTTTGTCACTATCAGGGTGATAGTGATAACTACTAAACGCCCAAAGTTTCCGAAAAATTTAATTTTAAGTTTAAAATGTCGAAGACTGGACGTTTTCCGAAGACTACGATGCCTTCAAACAAATCATCGTGGCTGTTATTTTGAGGTACTGGAACTGGTTTGCGCCACGGCGGTTACATGTTGCTTCCTAGAGAATGTGTCATAGAGAAGGAAAAGGAAGGGGAGAAGCTCGACGTATTTTTTGGTAACTTTTAGGCCACGCCTTTAAAGTTAAAATCCACGAATCAGAATCCTGGATTTGTTCCATAAGCACTAATGCTTTTAAAAATGTGAAATTGAAAAGGAAGTCATGTTTGAAATATTTTGAAGTGATGTTTTTCAAGTATAAAATAATCCATGTTGATCGATTAAATATTTTCTCATCGAGTATTGCATACAGATATTTACAATACCATTTTAATCTTTTTAATATTTTTTCACAATAATACATATTAATTAATTCTGAATACTGGCAGAAAAACTTAAAAAGTGAAATGAGATGAGTACTTAGCTATCTTGATATAAATTTTAAGGTTTCTCTACTACTGTTCATTATTTGTAAATGTATTATCCTGAAAAGATTAAAAAGATTTATGACAAACAGTTTTTACCCTGTCACCACTGATTTGTTATGTTGGTTTTCAAATAAAATAATCACAAGAATAAATTTTTTCTCATTTCTTGGTAAAGTAGAAATATAGTAAAGTTATAAAATACAGAAAATATATTTTATTGTTTATTTAGCATATAAATGAAACAATTATTAAAAATAAATATTTTCTATGATTCATTTATTAAGTTAAAACCAGTCTAGGAATGAGAACAGCCGAAAATTCAAAATAGCATATCTGAAAACGAAAATCATATGTTAGTTTAGATCATGGCCAGGGCCTCTCCCTTTAGGGAGGGCGATGATATCACAAAAGTTCAATCTGGCAAGCGAGAGCAACTTGTCGACAGGGGGGAGATACCAGCAGCATACAGATTCCTAGTATAAGAGGCAGAATCGGATCTATTTTCAGGAACTTAAAGCTTTGGGGGCACTTGTCCCCCCCCCCTCGGATCCGCGCCTGGTCATACCTATGTAATTAGTTTTTTCCTCAAAATTGAAATATCGGCGATTTGTAAATTTATTAGCAACTGCTACACCTGTACACTATAATGGAATACAGTCTATCAACAAGTTCTGCAAATTACCACAATGTAGGTTGTGATATCATGGATTTTTTTTTTTATTTTTACCACTATCTATACGTCAGAGTGTCTATTAACATACATTTCTGTAAAGTGCTTCAAATTTGGTTGTATATTTTATTTATTAACCTTCAAGAGCTTTATTAAACATAGACATAACACTGCATTATAAATATTTAATTTTAAGTTTGATTAATAATTTTAATGGCACATCATATTAACCAATATATGAAGTACAAATCGAATAACAGTTGTGTATTTGTGAGCATGATAAACGATGATAAAAAAGCTATCACGTAGTTTATCAAAAAGATTTATAAAATATACTTACAATACTGGCCTCCAACTATACGTAAAATATCTCGGCCAGAGTCATGAACAAATGAGCTGCAACATCTGCTAAAACAGAATGTAAAGTACTCAAGAAAAGGTTTGGAGAAAAGGTATATTAAACTTAACCTAAAATGGACAGTAAAAGGACCAAATATTACCTTTGATTTAATATCAGCATTTTATAATTATGTTTGGTATAAATGCCGAACTGTGTACAAATATGATGACAAGATTAGAAAATGGAAGATGTGTATTTGTAAGCATGATAACCTAAGACGAAAATATTATCACGTCGAGATCGAGAAAATTTCGAAACTGTACTTACATCACTTTTCTGTAACCACCCAGGAAATATTTGGATCCAATTCGGGAGATTAAAAAATGAACTGCAGCGTCTTCTAAAACAAAATGCAAACTCTATTTGAAACACACAAAAAATACATAGCTAAAATACACGAAAACCACGAAAACTAACTTTGGTATTTTGAGCACGCAAAAAAGCCAGAAGCAATAATGGTGTCCGGTATCTAAACTGGGGATGACGTGGTCGCACTGGAATGACGATGACGTGATCACATGGTTGAGCTGAAAAAGAAGACGAACTCTAACTGGGCTGAATAAGAAGTAATAATTTGAATTATTTTTGATGTTGGCATTTCTAGAATCTTACTGACACACCCATGGTCAAAAGATAAAAAAATAACATTGACAGAGATCTTTCTAAACAATCACAACGCTCTCTATATGTAAAAACCAAAAATATTTTCATGTCGACCCAATATAATTACCACACTCAAATTACTAATAGTTTTTTAACATAAATAAACATGAAATTTACTTACTAAATTGTTTTCTTCTTACCTACAGTATTTAAATTTAAAAAAAAAAAACACATTTAATTTACTAAAACTCCCAAAGTTACTCACGCAATCCCACATTATACAACCGTATTCATAAATGAAGATACAGAACAATGGACGCCATACCGCTTTTTATACGGTCGGTAAAAAAGTGCCTAACAGACCAACTTGATTGATTGTATATCACTCATTAACTTTTTATAAAAGTCATTGTGGTTAATATTACACGGTGAATTTAGTCTTTGAATATTTTGATTAAGATCGACGGTTCAATACTAATATTCCTATCGGAAATTTAGGCATTCATCATAAGGTGTGGGCTTGATTCTTGTAAATTTTAATCTGTAATATTATTTCGTATGGTGGTTCTTTTCTGATGTCATTTATACTTAAGCTTTACTTTCTGTTATGGAGTCATTTTTCTTGAATAAATATTGATAATAATCAATATAAATCGAAATTATTTCATTTTTAAGCACATGTCGGAAGTGTTGGGTCTTAGATTTGAATCGTATTAATCTTTTTAGTTTTTTAGCGATTTTTTCTTATCTGTGATCATTGCAAACTGTTTATTTCCGTATTACCAGGAACCCTAAAAATATTTTTATCTTATCTAGACATAAGCACAACGGACCGTTCGTTACCTAATGACTATGAGGGATCCTAAAAAATATCTATGTATTATCAAGACAAACACAACTGACTGTTCATTACCTAGTAACGTTCAATAATGACAACCCTTTTTAATTATGAATTCATCGATATTTTAGTTTTGTGAATTATTTGTTACAAAAAATTAGCTTTGTGCAAATAGAATAAGGCAGTGTAATCAAATTTTTAAACATAATATTAAAAATATTTTCGAACGAATAACTGCCATATATTGAAAATATTAGTTCGTCATTTAAAAATGTCTGTCATTGCCAAATCATTAAATTTAACTAAAACAAACATTTTAACAATTGTATATAATCAACTAGACATAAGTAAAGTTTCAGCAAAGTGGATTCCACGATTATTGATTCGTGATCACAAAATGCTTCAGCAACCAAGTTCCCCAAATTATTCGGATGTTGACTCTGGCTTTTCGCTAAGATGCGCTAGTGAACAGCCATGGGACTTGACTACTATACGGGAATTGATACATAACCACAATACAATAACAAAACAATTACAACTATAGTCAATTATAAAATCATTATACCTGCTAATTATATTTCTATTTTACTATTACAGAGTTAGAAAGTTGTGGATATTTTTTCTGGAAACCGATTTTTTTATGTATTAATTTGTCGCCGGCGTTAAAAATTTTTTCGAACTTCAATACAGTAAGTGACAAAACCCTTACAAGAAAGTAATATGTTATTTTTTAATAAATAATGTAACGATTATCCATTTTCAAACTCACGGTAATTTATTTTTCTTCAGTTTTGAAAATATTTCTAACTGGCTAAACAAAACCTTTATCTACTTCAATCAAATGAAAAATTATAGATTTTATGAATAAATATATGAAATAAAAAAAGAATAAATGAAAAAGGCAATAAAAAATTATCGAAGAAAAATGATACTTCCGTTTTTGTTAAGTATTCCCTTATAACCCAATAGGTGAACCACGAACTTGAGATATAAAACTGGACTGCTCATGAAAATAATTTTTGACCCCCCCTTATTGGTCGCCATTCGGTGCAATGATTTGTATGGCAACATTGAATTCCCTGCTAGTTTCTTACATTGGCGTGAATGAGTTGTGTATGAATGTCAATTCTATTATTCTAACTAACAGGTTTAGACAATAACTATCTCTTTCTATACTATATCTTAAACAATAAATCGCTCTTCCTTGTTTTACTTGAGAGGTTAATCGAGTATATTCAATACAAAAGACCAGAGCTCCGATTCTGTAAGCATATTTTTTGACATTCTTTTTCCTTATCTTTTTTAGGATAGTGATATACTTATGTGTTAATACAGACCGAACAAAGATAGAAGATCCTTATTATGACATTCTCTTTCCCTTTACTCTTATAGAATCGCAGCCCAGGATAATTGTTTTTGTAAAACAATATTTAACTTGAATTTCTACTTTTAGTTTCCTAAAAATTATAATTTTTCTGTTTAAAGCAACTCCAATAAAGCAAATTTTTTTAACTTCTTTGGATCAGCGTAAATATGTAACAATTTTATTATTTTTAGATAACAAGCGTGAAATGTCAGTTCTTATAAATAAATGAAAATGCTTTTTCTATGACTGTTTACATATTTTATTTTTTACAATAAAACTATTATTTAGCAAAATAGCTAAAATGTGAAATATGCGCCAAAAACAAATTGAGATTAATTTTTTTTTTGAAATATCTCTTTTAGAAACATCCTTATTCGGACGTAGAGTATAAAAAGTTAACGAAAAAAGTGTTAAGGCATTTATTTTTAAAAATTTTATATCATGAATTAATATAGTATATTGTTTAATGTAAGGTATCGAAATGTCTACATAATCTATTGCAAAGTAAGATAGTTTCATCATTTAAAAATAGCTTCGATTAGGTCTTTGTTGAAATTATTTTCTCCTCGATGCTTTTAGGGAACTGATATGTTAGGTATTTATATAGGGTTAACAACATTCATAATAATGTTGATATTTCCTTCATAAAAACGGAGCTTTAATTTAAATGAAGTAAACCATTTTTATAAAAAAAATTAAACTCTAAAGGGGATAGTGTAAAAGCAGTTTATATTTAATTGTAAACAAAACAATATTTTACTTTAAATATAAAAAGCTTGTAAATACAAGAGAATTCTTACTTTAATACAATTATTTTTAATCTAAATATCTACATAAAAATTTACTAGCAACTTTTAATTTTTACACTAGGTCAAACTTTGAATTTACTTAACTGTTTAAGGATCTGGAATTGACTTTTCCTAGAGTTGAATTTTTGAAATGGTAATCAATCACAGCTTCTCACTACTTTGACAAAGGATTTTCATGACACAAATCTATCTGAGTTAAAATCAAGAATTTTTGTTTTATTAATTTATAACATATTCAAACAAAAGGTTATTATTTTATTTTTAGACAAAACAAATACATAAAAGTAAAATTTATGTAATTTCCAAACATCCTTAATAATACTGAAAAATTTCATATTATATGCGATCATTTATTTCTATTTTAATATGGCATATTGGTTTTTAAATGTATAATCATTTTAAATTTTAACACCATACCAGTTTCGATATTCAGCTTTATATGTCAATGGAACATTAACTTTATGGTAAAACGATATTGTTGTTGGTTAATGCACACCTAATTCAGGAGTTTTTTTGTAGAGCCAGTGTATGTTATTAAGTCCAAGTTTAGTTGCTTCAAGATGTTTACATCAAACAGTGTTTCATAGTTTTTTTCAGGCAGTTTATTTGTAAGAAGCACAACACAAACTTTTTGTTCATCTTCTTGTATAAAACAATTTCCAGAAAAATGCTCTGAACAGAGTTACTTATCTGATGTATAAAAAAATTATGATCATGACCAATTTGCTTCAGCTCTTGAATTTGAAGATCCTTTCTCTTAGAAAAATAAAATATTGATAGCATTTAATAATTATCATATATCATATCCATAAGATTAAACTTGTTACCCTTAGATTTACAATTTTATTCTAAGGTAAAATTTTAAATAATTATTATTAAATGCTTTATAACTTACCAATTAAATAAATTCCAATTTACCAGATGAGGTATTTGCACGTCTTACGATGAAGAATCACATTTTTTAAAATACCAAAAAAAACCTTAAAGTTCTCATTCCTGTTTGAAATTTTCAGGAAAACGTTACATAGAATGTGATAAAATCCATAAAACAGCAAAATCAAAAATAAATTTTTGTTAAAATGAAAATATTCAATCAATGTCAAAAATACACTTTCACCAATATCATAAAAACTTAGGGAATTCATTGTTGCCAAAGCAATTATTTGCACCAAATGGCACGGAGCACGGTGGGGTCATTTTTTTTATAAGGGAGATATGAAACACGATCAGTCCAGTTTTATATCTCAAGTTCGTGAGTTGAACCCATAAATCGACTGTTTTAAATGTCAATTAAGAGTGTCGTTTTAAAAATATTTTGGAACAATTACCGAAACAATTATCAACATAGTCGCTTCTTTGTATTAAAAAAGAATAAATAGGTGTTTTTTAAATCCCGTTTCGAAATAAAAACAAACTGCCACAAAACACCCGAAAAGAACGAAATGTTTTAATAATTTCAGGTGTAAGAATTTATATTTCACCCTTGGCATTTCCTTAAAAGGTCTTAATGATATTAGCAGCTGAGCAAACAACAGAAGGTTAGCTAAAAGAAAATTTCCTTGGGGTATTGGCCCATTGTCATATTGTCCTTTCTTATTATTTAATATTCCCTGGGTTGACTTTGCGACTTTTATTAGAAAATAGGTTAAGGTTTTGTATTTATTTAGGATTTTTGTATACATTTTGGTATATTTTTTAATAATAAGAAATTTTAAACATGAAAAAAGGAACATGACAGGCCAAAATAAAATCAATTTAAACCTCAATTTGTTGAAACCTAATTATTCCTTCATGATTTGTTATATAAATCTTACTAAAAAAATTTTCAATATGTCTCAAAGTTGTTTTAAGATGGAGCTCGAATCGAGCGATAAAATAGAATGATTCCAAAATATAATACGTAAAGAGTTGCACTAATAGTTCCTAAAGTGATCACCAAAATTTGCAAGATAAATTATGCAAAAAGTACAACGAAAAAGATAATACTTTTCATTTATAAACAAATTAAATAAAACCATTATTTCGAATGCTAAGTAAATAATTTTTTCAAAACATAATTGCATTGTTAAGTATTAATATTAAGAGCTGAAATTCGTCCTTTTTTTAGTGAAAAACCTTAAGCTACAGAATACAAAATGTTTTTTTGCAATGAAGTGAAATTGTTTAAATAAAAGCCAGTCAAGCTAGTGATGCTCATTCTCTCATTCACTGCTAAGTGGGGGAGGCCACAACTCGCACCCAACGAAATGATATTTATACTTAAAAAAAAAACAAAAGTTACTCTTAATTGCAATTAAATTTTTTTCTTTTTAGAGACCATTCTTCCAGGGGATAAAAAAATAGAATCTTTTCTTTAGCTTCTCGAATTTCCCTTGGAAAATGTTTTTTTTTAACAATTAAGAGCGCAATGTCGAGTTTCTTGATTTAATTCTAAAACTACTGTTTCTAACATACGCAAGTTACAGGCACTAAAAAAACCTTTGAAATGATTTTCAAAATCAATCTAGTGGTCACCGAGATATTTGAAAAAAAAAAACATTTAAAAAATGACTTTAGCATGAATTTTCAAATATATAGGAATGTTTCTTAATCGAAAACAGAACTAGAGGAACCATTTACATGGAATGAAAACAACTTGGACTGAAACTACAATATGTAGTGGCGACTATTAATCTACAAAGCTAGTCTAAAATTCATTTGGAGCTACCGGACTGAATTATGGGAAATTGCCTCGAACTCCAATCTTGAAACTTTGGGAAGATTTTAAATAAAAATGATTCAAATGATAACAAACACTCCATGGTATATCCCAAATAAGATTTTAAGGCACAATACATCAAACATTAAAAATGAAGTATCTAAATTCACACCTAAATATGAAGACACACCAATATTACCATCCCAACAGACGGACTAAAAACTTTACGAGGGAACTGGAGATATCATTTACCAAATGGCTTAAAAATAAGATTCTCAAGTAATGTGTCTTATTTCCCGAAGATAAAAATTTCTACTGTTATATAAAATAGTTAATGAGCGTTTACTGGGGAGAATTTAAATTAACTCTGTGTGTCCAAGCTTCGACTGCATATAGGAATGTTGAAAATATGTAGCATTTCAGCTTTCCAGTTCTAAGTCTTCTGTTGATGTCGCGACGCAACAAAAATCTTATTTTAGTAAATGCACTTCTAGCTATTTGATTTCTCGATCTTATCTCTTTTGACAGGTCATTGTCGCTGTTTATCCATGATCCATGATATTCGTATGAATACACTCTCTCTATTAATTTATTCGAAAAGGATAGAACCTCTTCAGCATTTGTTTGTTATTACTATATTTAGTTCTCCTCAGATTCATAG
This sequence comes from Diaprepes abbreviatus, assembly GCA_034092305.1. Lineage (NCBI taxonomy): Eukaryota > Metazoa > Arthropoda > Insecta > Coleoptera > Curculionidae > Diaprepes > Diaprepes abbreviatus. The sequence continues at coordinate 7,927,163 of JASJET010000055.1, read as the reverse complement.
TGGGGGGTTATTCAAATGCTCATGGAGTTTTTGCATTATTATACAATATGAGTAGCGTAAGTTGTTAAACACTCCCCCATTTACTGTAATGTTCGCTCTTAACTATGCTAGTGTCTCACTAAAGATGCCGTCATTATACATATTGACTAGCAGGGGAGACAGAACATAAACCTGTCAAACATCACGTAATATTCTCATATCTTCCTTTAAAGTACCTTTCACCTTAACTTTAAGTCTTCGATTCCTATATAGGTTAGATATTAATCTTATATTTCGACTGTCAATATCTTTGTTTTTCTGCATCTCCAGCATTTTTTCGTGCCTGACTCTATCAAATGCCTTTTCAAAATCAATATGGCATGCATATTTACCATGATTTATGTCATGTATGGTTGTTTAAGACTTTCAGCATGATAGGTTATAGCTAGTTCGTCTAGAATAGCTTTTATTTTTCCCAAATTGTAATGACTCTATCATCAGCGAATCGCAAATCACCTTAGGTTCTTACTCCCCTGTTACTCTAATCCAATCAATTTTAGCATGGAGTCTTTGAAAAGCATGTTGAAGAACTGCCTTAAAGAACTTGTGTGACAAGGTTTTTTCAATTATTGTGGTTGTGTATTTTTGTTACTAGTCATATTTTTGCGTTTCCGTAAAGTTGACTTTTTTATTTTCTATAGCAGCTTCAACAACAATATCATTTAGAGAGTTTATGTCTTTGATTGACGCCTGTTTATTTTCCAGAATAGTGCTAATTTGCTTTAAAACTCTACTCCTAGGTTTGGCTCAAAAATGTTTAGTTTTATTCTTGATGAGTCGATATCTCTCATTTCAGAGATCTAGTTTCACTACCGCTCTTACCATTCTATAGTTGCTACATATGGTAAATCTGTTTAAAACAGTAACGTCTTCGAAAACTTGTTTTTGCTTCTATCCAGGCTCTGCCAGATCCATCTTCTATTCTCTTTTTTTTTTATAGAAAAAGCTATTCCTTTGGAGTAAGTAATTCTCCAACTGAACAATGTGGTATTGGGTCGGCATGAAAGTATTTTTGATTGTCACACATGTAATTGTTTTGAAGGAATTCTGTCAGTTTTTTCCTTTTGACTTTAAAAGCAGCTTGTACGTAATTATGTTTGTAACTGTTAGTTCAAATTATTTCAGGTTAGAATAGGTTAGTTCAGGTTAGCAAATTGTGCATATTTTTTTTTGTAACTCGTAGTTTTGGGTCAATTTTATCATGGAGTTCAGAATCGAATATTTTTGGCATATTTTACTTTTTTATTTCCGTAAAGGAAAAAAAGGGGTTTAGGTTCTCAAAGAGATATGAAAAGTGTATGGTATTGATTGCATAATAGAACTTATGTGTCAGAATTGGTTTAAAAAATTCCGTTCTGGAGATTTTTCACTCTAAAATTTCTAACGTTCTAATCGACCCACTGAAATTGATGATGACCAAATCAAAACCTTAATTGAAGAAAATCGTCATATACCTGTTCTAGAGATTGTACAATGATTGAAAATCACTTACAATATCTTGTATTTTCTAAAAAGATTTATATTAGGATTACTTATGAATTAAGAGATTCACTTAACACAATGAATTAATATTTGTCATATGCCCAATGAAACCGACCCTTTCTTGAAAAAAATCATCTATGGTAATAAAAGTGGGTCATCTACAGTGACATAATTCGAAAACGTTCGTGGTTCAAGCGTGATAAACCAGCACAAACCTGCTGTTGTTAATTTGATGGGACTACAAAGGTATTGTGCATTTTAAAATGCTTCCAAGAGGTCAGACTATTAATCCAGATAATAACTGTCAACAACTAATGAAACTGAATGAAGCAATCAAAGAAAGACCTCCAGAAACGGCTAATCACAAAGGAATTATGTTTCATCAAGACAATGTAAGAGGTTGATAAGTGATATTACATCACCCATAGAGCCCTGACCTGCCACCGTCTGATAACCATTTATTACGATGTTTATACAACTCTTTAAGTGTGATGATGACCTTAGAACGCACTTGGTTCAGCTTTTCGCTGGTAAGTACCAAAATGTCTATGAGGGCGGAATCACGAGACTGTAAGAAAGATGGTAAACAAAATCAAAAATATATAATTGATTAAAGTTTATTTTTTGTATAAATAAAAAAAGAGTTTTATTCCACACCGAAATTACTTTCCTGCCGACCTGATATTTAGTTCATTTCTCTTCTGCACCGAAGTGTCCTAACTCTGTTTAAAAGATGTCCGTTCTTTATCCTATTTTGGTATTCAAATCAACACATCATGTTGAAATTTATTTTTGTACCTCTTAAGGCAGAAGTTATGTGATCATAAATTTCTTCATCCGAATGATCACGACATATACCTGTATATTTTTGAGGGTATATTTTTGACTAAAAGTCAGGTTTGTTTTTCCATGCGTTACTACGTACCTTATCATAAAAGTCATAAAACCTATTTATATAAAATAAATTATTATCAGAATAATTACGTTATTATTTTCCCTAATTATTTAAACACACTTTAATTTTACCCTATTATTTAAAACGAATCTTTAATAACAACACGTAAAACGCTTTCATAATTAACGAAATTCGTCGACCGTGCAAATCCAAAATAAAAGCTAAATTTCCTGATGCCAAAGATAAACACAAAAACGTAATTTGGTCCATTTATGCCATATCCACGCGCTATAAGCAAAAATATCTTTATAAAAGCTATAATTACAAACAATAAATTTTAATTACACGAGCGGATCGTAAATTAAAATCGTAGACACCCAAAATTTGTTTACCAATTATTAAAGACAATTAAATTAGCCCCTATAGAAACACTTCTTTCGTAACTAATAATAATCAAGAAAACTGGATTTATAGCACCACCAAGTAGTTTGGTCGTTAAAATGAAATTGGAAGTCTTTAAAGTGGTTATTAATTCCGCCTCTTTTTGGTTTAATTTTTATTTTACGCACTGTAAATTAATTAATAAGCTCTTCGTTGACAGTAAATGTTCTGTTTTTATTTGTTGTTTTAATGAAACTGAGTCTACAAGAAGAATATAAATCACTGTTCGCGACATATTTCACTTGAAGCCACTCAACCTGGAGTACCTTTTGCTTCTAAAACTCTTTCTCATTAAAAATACGAACTCTTTAATTTACTTTGAGAATGGAATTTGGATATTGTGGTGTGTTGCATCTTATACACAAACACAGCTCAAGATATAAAAATTTTAGGCTTCACCAACCAGACCAATAGAAGTTGGCTGCCAAAGCCCCTTCACGCACGACACCAGAAAAATGTCAATAAATTAGCATCGAACTACTAATTGACATCAGGACTTCCTAACGAAAAATTTTCTGAAATACATAATCAAAGACCTCTTGAGTCAAAATAATCAGTGTTGATATGGATGTCGAAAATCAAGCAAATAAGAAGAGTATGCCTCGCATTTGCCACATCGGAATACAAGAAGAGACACAATTCAACCGCCAAAATCACCCATTAAAAGTTGGCAGAGAAATTCTGTCACAGGTAGAGTAAGCGCCATACTGCGAATACAACGTGTGCTTACGGATCATAGAGTTTCTAATAACAAACCAGGCCTCATCTTAGTAAATGAAACATCAAAACAAACAACTAATAACAACAATCTAAGGAAGAAGCATAATGAGAAGGTCACCAAATACAGAGACCTAGAGGTACAAATACACAGTCAAAAATGAATAGTGTCCAGACGATTTCCATAATTCTATCAAAACTGGCGTAGTACCAAAGAGTATTCTGCTTAATATCAAACAATTAGGCTTCAGCGAACATCCTATAGATAATTCAAAAAGCAGTCCTACCGTCTGAAAGTTTATGGAGAATTGCCGAGAAACATAACATCACTCAGGGTCGAACAACGTGGAGAGGAGCCCAATAGAACTCCATCCTTGTGATATCTGAGTATATCTGGGATGAGTGAACATTCTTTGAAGGAATGCGGAAGCCGTTTTGCTAAGTCTTTAATAATAATAGGACTTTAATTAGTCAATACATATTTGCAAAAGAATACAATTCGTTTAATCATAAAAAAAAAATCAGACTAAAGGCCTTCTCACTTAATGATGTTAAGAGTAGTTAAGACCTATGGTATCCTAAGCCTAACTAAAAATTCTAGTTTAAACTAGGGGAACCCGGGACAAACCAGAGCACTGGAGCAGAACGGGAAAACGGTGTAATGTCCGCTATAAACGACAAAGACGCGTAAACATCGCGAACAGCATTCAGTTTGATGCGCTGCGTTATACGGAATGGTCGCTCTTAGTGTGAGATGGGTTTGGTTTGGATTTTATCGATAATCAAAGGAAAGGTTGCAAATTTAAATTTTTGCTATGCAACACTAAAGTAAGTACACTATGCGCTAATTTTTGTTCGGAAATTGATATTACATGTTTAATTCAATATAATTTTGGATATCTGAAACTGCAGTGATAACTCGAGTCTAACAAACTCCCATAATATTAATGTTTGCGTTAATGGTGCTTCGGGGCAGAATGGGTGGGGCAAAATGGGGCAATACCCCATTCCCCTCTGATTATATTTAACTTCTCATATTAATAGGCATTAATATTTCACTTACAGATGATGCGTATATATATATATATATATATATATATATATATATATATATATATATATAAAACTGGCAGTTATTGTCCACGGATGCTACAAACCAAACTCTTGTTGCAATTGTCAGTGGACAAATGGGATAAGTGTCGCCATCTAATAGGTTTGACGTGCCATCATCAACACTGGAACGATATATTAAGAAAAGACAGATATTTCGTCAATCATTTGACTTCCTACAAAGAAGCCATATTTTATGGAAGTTCATATTATTTTGGAAGTTAAAAAGGTGTTAGTTTAGATAAATAAAACAGTAACATACGTTCAATTTATATTTCAATAGTGTTTTTTTTTCATTACTTATACATTTACATGAGTACTTATCACAAATGAATCAGAATTGCTAAACACTTTCATTATGCGAACCAAATCATGAACTCTAAAAAGAAACAAAAGAAGTTTGGAGCATAGTTGGAGCGAATAAAAATTCCTTGTATTACACTTCTTCAGATTCAAGAGAACTGGAAGCGATTATTTGTAGTATCAGAAACAAAAATAGTTCGGACTGGAATGATATTTCAATTAGGATTTTTGCAAACCTTGAAAATGCTACAATTAGTGCCCTGGTACATGCTATAAACCATTCATTCCCTCAACTTCTAAAATATGCTAAGGTTATTCCTATCTTTAAAGCTGGAAACAAGGATGCACCAACTCATTACAGATCAATTTTATTGTTGCCAACACTCAGTAAAATTATTGAAAAAGTCATAAAAATGCGAATGAAAAAATTCTTAGAAAAATATTACCTCAATTTGGTTTCCAAAATGCAAAGAATACGCAAGATGCAACATTTCATTACTTGAAAGTACTACACAAAATCTGATTGAGAAAGAAACTGCAGCAGCTGTATTTTGCGACATAACTAAGGCCTTTGATTGTGTGTGCCACAGGATATTGCTGAATAAATTAGAATATTATGTATTTAGAGATCAGATTTTGTGTTGGTTGGGTTCATATTTCCGTCATCTAGTATCTCATTAAAGGTTCTAGATGGGTCGGTTTGCTTCCTCTTTTGTTCCTTTTGTATGCCAATGATTTGTTATCTAATAGACTAAAGGAAAATAAATTTTTAGGATTGTTTATTGACAAAAAGCTTAAATTTGAGAGTCACATAAATAAACTACGCTGCTCTTCGTAACGTAAGTAATCAATTAGACCACAAAATAACAAGGAACGTTTATTTTCCACTTATAGAATCACAGTTGAAATATGGTATATGTTTTTCGGGTTCTTGTGGCTCGGATCTTTTTCATTCCATGTTTGTTCTACAGAAACATGCAATTAGGTATTTTTACAAACTTCGGCCATGAGAGTTATGTAGATAGTATCTTCAAATTGAAAGAATTGACATTGCCTAGTCTCTTTATATTCGAAACGGTACACCTCATACACGAGTAGTATTTTGATCAAATATAATTTCACGAGGCAAGTAATACCCGCAGTTTCTTTATAATTAGTTTACCTATTCCTGTCACGAGCTTAACGTATAAATTAATTTATTATAACAGTAAAAACTATTTAATAATCTTCCTCCCCAAATTCGACAAGTTCGGAGAACTAAAATTTTCAGGCGTCTTGTCAAGAAAGTAATGGTGGAGAAGGTTTACTATACTGTTAAAGAGCCTTTAAATGACAAGTTCAACTGAAAATTAATTATTCTTTCTTTTTTAACTTTATATTGCATTGTTTGTCTGCTTGTGTTTCTGTATTCAGTTTGTATTTTTTTTAACTAGGCTCAAATGTCTGAATTTTACTTTAATATTTTATTTTATTCTTACAATGTTATGTGAATATTTTTTCACTTTATATTGCATTGTTCGTCCGTTTGTTCTTTTTTTTGTATTCAGTTTGTACCTTTGTGACTAGTTTTTTTTTACCTAACTTTGTAAATAATTTTAATTGACTCAACTTTTAGACTTCACTTTTATTCTTTTAATGTTATGTGATTCTATTATTGGCAGTTTTCTTTTTTTCGTTCGTATACACCCTCTCTCCAAGGAATATTGATTCATACCAGGTATATAAAGAGCCCAAATGTATGAAGCTCTGTGGGAACCGTTTCCATGTTATCGAGTTCTAGGTGACGTGGTCTGCTGTATTTCCCACAAACTTTCGGACAGTTAGTTCGGTTACTGCTTTCTGAATCGGTTTATACAGATGCTCACTTGGGTCCAGTCCCTTGATGTTCTGCAGGAGGTTCTTTGGTATCACTCCGGTAGTTGATTAAATTATGGGAATCATTCGGACGCTGTTCGTTGCCCATTGTTTTCGAATTTGCACTTCCAGATCTCTGTGTTTGGTGATCGTCACGTTGTATTTTGACCTTAGGTTGTTATTATTAGATATAGAAATGTCAATAAGTGTAGTTCGCCTACAAATTGTATCTGTTATTATAATGTCTGGTCTATTATGAGCAACTGTCTGATCCGTCAGAGCCGTTTGATCCCAATATAGCTTGAACTCGTTGTTTTGCCTTGCAATGGTATCGCTGAATGGCACTTGCAATTGGATCCTAGTTCTCCAAGTAGATATGATGCGTTCTAAAAAGGAAACAAAATGATTATCAACCCTATACATTCACAATATAATTGTTAGCCACTCATGTGGCACTGAGTCGAAGGCCTTCTTATAATTCACGTAAACATCAAAGAGGTTTCTTCGATTAGTACAGGCTTGGTTGCATATGACAGAGTCAATAATTAATTGTTGCTTGCATCCCATTGCTCCCCTCATACGTCCTTTCTGTTGAGTTGCAATGATGTTATTTTGTTCACAATGTGCATAGATGCGTTGTGTCAAGCAGGAAGTGATTACCTTATACAGTGTGGGAAGGAAAGTGATTGGCCTATACTTAGCTGGGTCATGTGTGTTGTGTTAGTCCTTTGGCAAATGATAGACTTGGTTATCATTATTATAGTACTATATCAATAATTTTATATCTTTATTATTAATTGTATGTACATTTTATTTACTTTATCAACAGAACTGTGTCTTCTTTTACAAAAAAAAAAATCTGGAGTGAAAATAATTGATACAGAATTATTCTTAATAAACAAGCTTTTCAGTAAAACATAGTGCAATCGATAGAGAAGTTCAAACTACTCTGAGTATTAATTGAGAATAGAAAATAATAGTAATAACATCCTATAGAAAATTACATTTTACGCTACAGCTATGTTTTAATATTAACTAAAATTATATTCATATAATAACCTTTCAAATTATCCCATCTTTGTGACTACGTCTAATCTTTAAAATATACGACAAAAGGGCTTGCCTACAAAGAATTTAATCAAACCGTCCTAGTTTATATGCATAAAACTATTAAAATCCCTGTCAAATCAGGGCTTGTAATGGATGAAACCTAATAAAATTAAAAATTATTCCACCGTATCTTTTAACATTAAAAGTTAAAGATAAATGAAAAATTCTGGCCATGGTCGTATTAGTATAAGATTAAAATCAGGATTACATCAATTATACTTATAATATGGTTCGTTTATTTTTATGTGTTTTTCTTTAATCATTGTCGTAGATTAGGTAAAATAAACAAATAATATACCAAAAAAAAAATTAATAAGTCTGAGTAGATAAAATAATTAATCAGATGAAAAAGTGAATAGTTAAATTTTATACAAGGTGTTTAACTTGCAGTTTTCCTTCCTCATCAACGAATCCTGATGATTTTTACAGATGGGTCTCATAATAAAATGTGATCAAATTTTGGTCAAAATTGTAACAAATGAATATCATTGAAAAGGTTTAACAAGCGTTTTTATTACATGTCAGATGGGCCCGGGGTGCTGCACCCTTTTTAATTTTTTCACTAAATTGCAAAACTCGTTAGTTATTTTAAATATAATATAAATTTTCAAGATAAATGTACTTGAATATTTCACTGCTTCCAATTTGAAAGTATTAAAATAACTGTTATTTTTAAATGAAAATACAGGGTGTCAACTAAGTATCTCTTAATTTTTCGGGAACATACAGGGGAGGTCAAAATAACCTTTATATAATTTAATGAAATTTAAATATTTTATAGAGGCCATAAAAACTCATTAAACCATACTACAGTAGATATTTTATATCATCAGAGAAGTCAGGAGCGGACTTTCGGCAACACTCATAGGGCCTACTTTTTGACAGGCATCATTTCACAGAGCTGAAATCTATTTTTTTAAAATACTCTGATCATTCCTCTTCATTCATAATTTATTTCGTTGAAACTGGTTATTTTCGAGAGAAATCGGTTTTTATGCTTAAAACTCAAACGTTATTAATGCTAAAACACAAACAGGTAAAAATAAAAAACGAAGGGCATGTTGATGTGCTTTAATTTATGGGAAAGCACTGTCTCACCCTTCGAAAGCAAGAAGATGTTATGCTGAAAGATTTCCAATACAGACATTGTCAAGTCCAGAAACCTTTCAAAGGGTTGATTGGGGCTCAATTAATTTACAATGTTATTAAAATGCAAAAATAATGAAAAAATTTAAATGTTATTTTGGCAAATGTTTAATATGGGCTCCACGTACTTCAATGCATTTTCTTAATCTTCGAATATTTTCCAGCTGCACTGCAAATAACATATCGGTATTATTAGGGACTTCGTTAGACTGCTGCGCTACTCTCGCTAGTATTTACTGGTGTTGAATAAACTAATTTTTTAGATGTTCCCACAAGTAGAAGTCTAAGGGATTTAGGTCTGGAGACCTTGGCGGCCATAAAACAGACCCACTTCAACCTATCCATCGAAGGCCAAGAACGTTTGATAAGTGTTGACGTACTATACGGTTAAAATGAGGTGGAGCACCATCATGCATGTGCCATAAATGCATTCGTCTATCAAGAGGTACATCCTCTAATAAGTTATTTAAATTTTGTTGCAAAAATTATAAATAAATCCTACCATTGAGTCTTTCTTGCAAAACAAATGGACCTATGAAGTTATTTCCAGTGGTATCAGCCCACACATTTACAATAAACCTTTGTTGGTGTTTATTTTGAATTATAACGTGAGGGTTTTCATGAACCCAAAAATGTAAACTATGTCAGTTTATTATGCCATCTTTTCTAAAACCGAACTCATCGGTAAACACAATAAGGTTAGAAAAATTTTAATTTAGGTTATGTTGCTGTATAAAGCAGTTGGAGTATTGAAGTCTTGCGGGCTCATCCGGAGACATGGCGTGTATTGTTCGACGTGGTACAGGGTTTATTTGACCTGTTAGAATTTCATGTACAATCCATTTTGCAACATTGTTTTATGTCACCAGTTTTTTTTTGGTATTTGAAAGGTTGTCAGCAATATCTTGCAAAATTTTTTCCTTTCCGTGAAGGTCTCATGCTCTCCAGGGAGGGTCCTCACCGCCACATCGCGGCAAAAATGACCCTGAATAAAACATGTATAAAATTGACTTGTTAACTCTAATAATTATTTTCAAATCATCTTTTACCTGTTTTCCGTAGGCTTGGATCAACCCTTTTAAAGCTTTTTAGACTTGGCAATATTCGAGTTGGAAATCTTTCAGCATAAAGTCTTCTTGCCTTCGAAGAATTTGACAGCGCTTCACCATAAATTAAATGCCTATCAGCATACGCTGTGTAAGAATATTCTTTCATTGTTTAAAATTATTTTTACTTGAAGACGGTTTGGACAAGTTCCGTCAATAGTAATACATATTATGTAGGTTTAACAATAACAACCTGATTTTTACCTGTTTGTATTTAGCTTTAGTAACTTAAGACTTCTTCGCATAAAAACCGATTTATTTCGAAAACCGTCAGTTTTATCAAAACATATTAAGAGTGCCTTTTTTGAACAAAATAGGGTATGCTCCAGAAAAATTAGAAGGTACTTACCGAACACGCTGTATATATTTTTATTGTTGTGAATATGTAATTGCGGAACTGTTTTAAATCTCTTCGGTTTATAAATTGTAAAGCTGCTGGTTCAAAATGCCTAGCACATACTAAATGATTATTATAGAAGGATTTTAATATGGTGGAATTATTTCTTCTTCTTCTTCTTCTTCTTCTTTCCTGCTCTTACAACTCTGGGTGAGTCTTAGCCGCATCTCCTATTGCCCTCCATCTCCTACGGTCTTGTGCTTCCATTTATCACTGCTGGACTCCAATCCTATACAAATCAGCTTCGACGGCATCCTTCCATCTTTTCCTGAGACGGCCTATTGATCTTCTACCATCTGGTCTCTCAAAGAATACTGTTTTCAATAATCTGTGGTCCCCTGATCTTACCACATGACCTGCTCATCTTATTCTATTGGCTTTTATACAATGGACTATGTTTTCACTACCATACAGTGTCGCCACTTCAGCATTGTGGCGTCTTCTCCATTCCTGTTGTTTCATCTCTTTGGCGACCAAATATCATTCTAAGAACTTTTCGTTCAAATATGAGTAATTTATTTATTTCCCGTTGATTGAGGAATTATTTACCGTGTTTAAATCAGATTTGCATCAAATCTGAATTTTTATTGGGAATAGGAACACAATAAAATTGTTGTTCTTATTTTCACATACAGGAACGCAACATTTTTTCGTTACTCATTTAATATATCCCCCAAAAAAGCCACGACAATATCGCTGTGTACACATACAAAAGAATTATTTTACATACCAGTTTCTCCGAAAGTATACCACAGAATCCAGAAAATTGCGCTGTTTTGGAAATTTTGAATTTAACAAAAAAAAAGTAATAACAGTCTTATTTTTGCATCTTTTTGTCCCAAAAGACAAATATAGATCCAAAAAAATATTTTTGTCCCAAGGTTATAAGATGCTAAACCTGTGCGGAAAATCACAAGTTGGCGTAAAGAAAGTAAATTTAATTATTTTTCTACCTCTATGACTACAAGTTGCAACAAAATTGTTTACTTCGAGATGACAATTCTTCAATATTGATTTAAAGTGACAATTTTCAGCTTAACATTACTCTGGCTTTACAAATTTCAAACAATATTTTTGAGAACAATATTTTTGGTTCCTATTTCCAAGCTTTCTTAAAATTCCTCTAAATAATCAAAAATAACAAATATGTAATAATAATTTCATTTTGGTAAAAATATTATTTCCCATTTTCTTACGACTTTCTGTATTTAATTGTGACCCCATATAATTTTAATAAAATACGCCGCTGGAATTTAGAAATCCATCCCTTTATAAATAAAGTAGATCTATGCCTTTGTTATTAAATAAATTGGCCGCTCGAATTCTAATGGTATCCTAAGAAACAATGCGTTAGAGAAGAATATCATATTATTTCAGATGAAAGATAAACAGTAATTAATAGGGAATACTTAAGATAAAGATAAGTCTAAGACATTTACATCGCTTAAGAACTTGCATGTCAAGGTGAGAGATAAAAGTTATTTGGAGTCAGAGATATCATCGAGTGATAGTTTATTTTGAACTGCTTTATTTTTAGTTTATAAATAAATAGCATACCATAGTCTCTATGCGAAGAATTCACACTAAAAATGAAACAAAAAAAGTGGAGCTAGATTAGATCGGATAACAAATTAAATAATTAAATAGATTATATTCTGTCAAACGAAACATAAATAATAAAAGACGTAAAAGTCTTGAACTTCTTCAATGTAAGCAGTGAACACAGAATATTAAGGACCAAAATTTACATTGTCGCAAGATTCAAACAGAGAAACAACGGACAAAAAAATTACTCAAATAGACAAGAAAAAATTTTGCCTTGGAACATGCAATGAGCAGGGTTGCGTCGGGGCTGACAGAGGGTTTTGCGAACCAAGGTTCAAAACTGGTGCTGGCCTTTGCTGATGATATCGATACAGTGGCTCATTCAACAAGAGACGTGCGAGAGGTATTTTCACAACTCGAGGAAGAAGCAGGTATTATGGGTCTCCGAGTAAATAAAGAAAAAACTAAATACATGATAGTAACCAAGAATCCAAGACCTCGAATCGGGCAGAATATATCACTGAATGAACACAACTTCGAAGTGGTTAAGGAATTCAAGTACCTAGGAGCGGTAATCACAGACGACAATCGAGTTGAAAAAAACGTCTCAGCGAGAATAGCGGCAGCAAATAGGGCGTTATACTCCCTCACAACATTATTGAGATCAATCAACGGGAAATAAATAAATTACTCATATTTGAACGAAAGATTCTTAGAATGATATTTGGTCCCCAAAGAGATGAAACAACAGGAAATTGGAGAAGACGCCACAATGCTAAATTGGTGGCACTGTATGGCAGTGAAAATATAGTCCGTTGTATAAAAGCGAATAGAATAAGATGGGCAGGACTTGTGGTAAGATCAGGGGACCACAGATTATTGAAGACAGTATTCTTTGAGAGACCAGATGGTAGAAGATCAATAGGCCGTCCCAGGAAAACATGGAAGGATGCCATCGACGCTGATTTGTATAGGATTGGAGTCCAACATTGGGAAATGGAAGCATAAGACCGTAGGAGATGGAGGGCGATAGTGGATGTGGCTAAGACTCACCCAGAGTTGTAAGACCAGGAAAGAAGAAGAAGTAGAACTCAATCAAAAAATTACAGAGGAACTAAATTGTCTAAATACTGGATAGTTACCGAGAAATATAAGTTGCAAAAACGATTCATTAACATCCGTTCTTAGATATGCGGTAGAGCAAATAGCAAGAAAAGAAAAACTGAGCTTAAACGAAAACTTTTTAAGGAAAAAAAATATTGAGAATCTAAACAAACAACAGTTGTTAAGAAAAGATATGCGAAGAAAAAAGGATTTAAAAATAATAATAGAAACCACATTATCAGCCTCAAAAACAAAAATGGGGAAGGAACGAAAGATGGAAATGAAATGACAAAGGTAACATAGAAAGTTTACGAAAAATTCTATGAAGCCAATATGCAAAATAATAAAAAGGTTAGTACACAAAAACTGACCATAATTAATGTGAACTCTAAGAAAATACTAAATATAACAATAACAGAGAAACAGTATATAATACATAATATGAAAAATAGGAAATCATCATTACAAGATGGAATAATTATAAAAATCATAAAGCTGACAGATAACGACGTAATGATAAAACTTCTCGAATTGTTTAATCAATGTCTAGATGAACGGCTGGAATGAAGCAATTATTATACTTTTATATAAAAAAGAAGACAATTTACTTAGAGAAATGCAAGTACTAATTCGATTGAAAAAGTGAAAGAAAATAGGGAACAGATTGGTTATCATAATGAGGAATGTCTTGATTGACTTTGACAGAGTAATAAAAACAGGTAGCAGTAACCTTTTAATAGAAGCTTAAGCTTAAACTCTAATCAATTTCCTAATGAGAGTTCTTTTTTAGAGCAAGCTATAGTAAAGTAAATACTTTAGTTCTAAATATACAATCGGCAAGAAAGTTTGAATTATCTATCTATTGTTATACTGACTGAACATTGGCTCAAATGAATCGAATCATTTATTTTAACCAATTATTCTGTTATTTCTAAATTTTGTTGGTTGAATTTCAACCACGGTGGTACAAGGGTTCAGTTGTGATACCTATTTTCAAGATTAGAGACAATGAGTTACCATTTAATTACAGGCCCATTTCATTGTTACCTTCAATACCGAAGATTGTTGAAAAATTGCTTAAAAAAAAGAACGATAGATTTTTTGGATGAAAATTTAATTTATACCTCTCAGTTTGGCTTTCAGGCTTCCAAGGATACTAATGATGTAATACTCCATATTTTTAGGAATTTATACCTCAAGATTAATGATGGAGAAGAGGCTTCGGTAGTTTTCTGTAATTTGAAAAAAATTTTGATTATGACAACCATGAAATAGTGTTGCGTTAACTTAAAATCTATGGCTTTAGGGGTATTGTCCTAGAATGGTTTAGAACCTATCTTTCTGGGCGAATAGAGCACCTACTTTAGGGTTCTCTTTTGGGCTCTTTACTGTTTTGTTGTTTGTGTTTTTGCTTATGATAATCCCATTCTTCGGCATCATAAAAACTCTGATCTTGAGATCAGAACGATTTAAAAAATAGTTAATTTGGCTCATACCAAGGAATGGTGCAATCGTAACCTAATGTCGTTTAATATTTCAAAAACAAATTCTTTGAGTTTCGAATATAAAGTGGGTGGTGTTTCCCTTGATAGTAGGGAAATCGAAAGTTTGACACAATAAAGACTCCTAGAGTTATATATTGATAATAAACTTAAATTCACAAAAATATTTAACACGTTTCTGCTAAATTGTCATCTACTTGCTTCGCTCGTAGAATTATAAAAAATGCGTTGAGTTGTACTGTGGCCAAAAGAGTCTTTTCTCTTATTGAGTCACAGTTGCGTTATAGTATTTGATTTGGAATACTTGTTACACTATTCTATTTAAATCGGTCTTTGTTTTACAGAAGCGCGCAGTGAAATGTATATAAGGCCTTATACCTCGTAATTCGTATAGGTCTGCCTTTTTAGTTAAAAAAAAATGATTCTGGCATATGTGTTATTCCTAGAGTATGTTTGTCTTATGCATAAAAAATACTCTCCCTCCATCCATTCCACATCTTCCTCTGTAACATATAGTTCTTTTGCCATTAATCTGCCGATTTCCACAAAGAACTCTATTTCATATAGTAGTAAGAACTATTCAGTTATCTGTCTCTAGAAATCACGTGAATTACGGAAAATAGGATTTTTAAAAGAAGGATTAAAGAATTAGTTATTTCTAAAGGTTTCTATATGCTGAAAGAGTATTTTCTGATTAGTTTTTCATATCTTTGATACATTTATTTGTTTTTTTTCTCTGAATTATATATCTATCTATATGTTGTTTACAGCATTACTTGTGCGGATTGTGACAAACTTCACAATCACTTAAAAATAGAATTATATTACACCGAAGCGTTTGTGTACAACATCCTGAAAGATGTGCACTTGCTGAACATGCTAACAATCACTTACATAATATGGATTATGGGTCAGTGAGGATACTATCAACTCAGTCAATTATTGCCAAGAGGCTTTTCTTAGAGATGACCTTTATCTCACAAGAACCGAATAGCTTAAATAAAAAAACTGATATTAAACATTTGAGTGAAATATATTCTTATCTTTTATCGTTGGATAACTCTTTATCTAGTTCTACAAATATTACTAACAATAATGATTACAGTTTTCCTTAATTACCTTTAATTGCAATCTCAACCTAATAAAATTCATTAAAATAATTACTAATAGTGGACAGCCCTGCTGACACCTAATCAATTTTTCTATCCTAATAATTTCAGTATGGCTGACCATTTACTACATATTTACCCTTAAATGCAGTTTCATCCTAACAAAACCTAATAATGATTGGGTAAGGTTGGCAGCCCTACTGACAGCTGACAAATTTCCTAACCTCATAATTCAAATTCATTTTATTTACATTTACATGTGATTCTGGAAAGAACGAACAAAATGGTTCCTCCTGTTTTTCATTTTATTTTAAATTTTAAACTCAATTTTATGTAACAAGTTGTAGTAAATTGGTCTATGACCCTAGTTTTTGGTCTCTTTTACGAATGTACATTGTCATAAAATCATTTAACATCTTGGTGAACATCCTCAAATAAAGATGTAAGTTATTTAAAATTATTGGGGAAAATTTATATCAGTAATTTCTCTTTTTTCGTAACTATTGTAGTCTCCCTGAAGATGAAAATGATAATAAAGATTTTCGAAAGCTTTGATTAATTTTAAAGAGTACTCTTTCACTTGTTGCGCACCCCAATATTAACTAGTTTATCCTAACTATTCAGCAACAACTACCCTTTATATATATATATATATATATATATATATATATATATATATATATATATATATATATATATATATATATATGAGGCTGGTTTGAAAAGTCGGTGTAAAGTCAGCGAGATGGCACTACTGGTGCGTATCGAGGTTATTTTCAGTTAGTTGCATTTCTTGGAAGAACACACACCAAGTTTCTGACGGCTATGTGTTTGACATTCGTTTGATTACTTTATGAAAGGCAAAACGGAGACTTAACAGAAGCTTGTTAACCATTATGGTGACTGTGCACCTTCGATTAGAACAGTTTATAAGTGGTTTCAAAATTCTCCGAGTGGTCATATGAACACAACAAACGCTGAACATTCTAGACGTTCTGTTGAGGTTACTACTCCAGAAATCATTGACAAAATCCATGATATGGTGATGGATGACAGAAGAGTGAAGGTACATGAGATTGCTAGTGCTGTGGGCATCTCGAATGAACGGGTACATATTATTTTACACCAACATTTGGACATGAAAAAGCTATCAGCAAACCGCGATTGCTCACGATTGTCCAAAAACGAAATCGTGTGAAGTGTTGCAAGAACGGTTTGCAGCTGTTACAGCGAAATTCTTAGGACATGGATACATCACTCTACTCCTGATACCAAAGAATAATCTAAACAATAGGTTGCCAAGGGGGAATCTGAATCAAAAAAGGCGAAGACCATTCCTTTGGCCGGGAAAGTTATGGCTACTGTCTTTTGGGATTCGCAAGGAATAATCTTCATCGACTGTCTAGAAAATAGTAAAACTGTTACAGGTGAATAATATTCATCGTTATTGGACCGTTTGAAAACCGACCTGCTAGGAAAACGTCCACGATTGGCCTACAAAAAAGTCCTTTTCCATCACGACAACGCACCAGCTCACGCCTCAGCAGTTGTGGCTACAAAATTAATGGAAACAGGATTCCAACTCGTTTCATATCCCCCGTATTCTCTAGATTTGGCAACCTAGAACTATTATTCATTCCACAATATGAAGAAATTGCTAGCGGAAAAAAGATTTCATGCAAACGAGGAGGTGATTACAGACTTGAAAAAATCGTATTATTCGGAAGGGATCAACAAACTGGGAGCGTATATATATATATATATATATATATATATATATATATATATATATATATATATATATATATATATATATATATATGGCGACATGTTTACCCTGCAAACTCAGTGTTCAATACGTAGTGTTTCATATTTGGAACAAATACGGCAAATAATTGAGTAATTTAATTTTTCACACGAATAATCGTACCAATCTTAAGACTATTTAGTCAGCTGTAACCGATCTGAAACCTTAAATCGATTAGAAGTTTATATCTGTCCCAAATTTAATATATGGCATCACACCTTTTTATGCCGCATTGCTTTCATATGGCACAATACCATTAATATCTGTTGCGCCTTCAGCTTCCGGACAAAATCCCCACATTTTTTACGTCAATACTTTACAAAATTGTGACACGGCGAGAAATTCGAACGAGTCGCTTTTCAGGGTGGTTTTTATACTTTATCCCACTAATAGCGCCCAAAGGGGCCGGTTTATTGGCACGGAGGCCTTAGAGAAACAAACACCTGCTTACCTGGGGTCCACAGCGACCCACAACGGGATCCCGAGCATTTTTTCTCTTTAGCTGGCAGTATGGTTTACAGTATTGCCAGATTAGGCTTATCTTTGGCCGGTAAATTTTATTATTTTGTATGTCTTTGTGGAAATATCTTGAGATACAAATAAAATATGGAATATTTTTATTTTTTTATCTTACTATTGCAGCAGATGTTCCGCTGGATAAAAAAAAAACTTAAAAAATAATGCATAGAATACGATTAAATATAAAAATAAAGTTATCGATCGATTTCTTGGAAAATAGACTCTGGAAAATTTTAAAAATTTGACGGTTTACTAAAGTCGATCGGAACAATTCGGCTAAAAGATTTTCAAGACGATGGTACTTCCGCTTATACCGAAAGTTTATGCCTTTTTGCTTATTTTAAATGGGGCACCACCCTATATGTTTTTTTTCACTTTTAGATTCTACGCAAAATTATAGACATATTTACTATATAATGTCCTATACCTAAATCTAATGATTTTTGACATATTTTAAATTTTGTCAAAAATGACATTTGCAGGCCTAAACATAACAATCAATTTATCATATATAAAAGCTTTTATTATTTATTTAGGGTTTGTGTCTTCTAGAAGAGGACCTACTATAATGAATTGCGTTGATACTTTGGTAATAAATAAATACAGGAGGATCAAAAACTAACGGTAAATATTAACTTGAAAAAATCGTTAAAAATCAATTTTTTTTAAATATAAACCCCCGATTTTGACATTGATATTTTATTCAGCATTAAAAATAATGGTGACTTTGTATAAGATTGTCTACTCAAAAAATTTGCAATTTTGGAAATATTGACAATTTAATATTTTTGTATTGTAGAAATACTAAACGGCTTACCTACACAAGAAAATAACTTATTTTAATACATGTTCAATATTTCCAACCTGAAATTTCAAACATTTTTCGCATCTCCGAGTTAGTTTGCATGGACGGCCGCTCTAAATAAATGGGGGGATAAACTTTCGAACGCGTCCCTTACCTTTACCATACATTCCTCCACCGTTTTCTCTAGATTACAATAAACAATGTTTTTTTATCATTCCCCATATAAAATATTCTAAGACAGTAAAATCAGGAAAACGAGGAGGCCACAGAAAAGGTTCATTGTTGGCTTGTTGACCACTTGTCATAAAATATTGCTTGTAAGAAGTTGGTAACTGGAATAGTTCTGTCTGCTGGGACGCCGTAATGTGCGTAAAAATTTTACTTGTTTTCCACCACAGGTAAATTACGTAACTATTGATTATTTAAACTCTTCTGGAATATTCAAATATCTTGCCTCCACCAAAGGTTAATACATAATTTAAAATGAGACATAATTTGTTTGTATTATTATTGAAATACTATTCAAGTTTTCTTCGTAAAAATGTAGTTTTACTATTCCATCATTTCTGACAGCACAAAATACTTTAAATTGCGAGATTTCTTGAAAATTCAACAATGTTGCTGCACGAGGATTTGAATCACTCCAAAAATGGGAATTGTGTATGTAAATAGGTTATTTTTCGGAAATTTTGCTTCATCAGCCCAAATTTTGTTGTCCCAAAAGGTCTCAAAAGGTATCTCTGGTATTGAACCATATATTAAATAAGGATGGAAGTTGTGTTTCAACAGAATTCTAAGTGCGAAGTAGTAGGTATCTGTTGAACTTCCATTGTCTTTATTTTTGTTGAATATCACGACATTTCGGCTAGTAGTTATCTCTAGCCGTTTTCAAGTGAAACGAAATAAATCCCTTAGCTACATGATTATTTATACTAAGGAAGGACTTCAGTATTAAAATTCTACCAGCGGATAAAGGAAATGCTACAGTCGTAATGAATGCTGAGACATACAATCAAAAAATTGACGAAGTTTTAACTAAAGGAAATTATATATCTTTTGTAAAGATCCCACATCTTCAATTGAAGGAAGAATTTATCGCGTTCTTAAGAAACATGAACGGTATATTCCTAAGAGGATCCGGACTCAGTTGACGCCATACCATAGCAAAACTCCACATCTTTATGGACTCCCGAAAATATATAAGCAAGACATGCCCTTACGACCTATCACGAGTTCCCGGAACTCTCCGACTTCTGAACTTGCCAAATTTCTTCTTCCAATCAGGAGACCATTACAAGGAAATACATCGTCCTGGGTTAAGAACTCGCAACATTTCGTAGAAATTATACGTGAAATAAAAGTACAACCAGAAGACCATTTTATTAGTTTTGACGTGGAAAGCCTATACACCAACGTTCCAGTTAAGGACTGACTAAAAATCATAAGAAAGAAACTGAAGAAGACCAGACCTTAGCAGAAAGGACATCTTTACCACCGCACGCCATTATGAACTTGTTGGAAAGTTGTTTGACTAATTCCTATTTTCAAAAAAAGGAAAAATTCTACATCCAGGATGATGGACTACCGATGGGATCTTTACTCTCACCGTTGGTCGCAAATATTTTCATGGAATGGTTCGAGACGTTTGCAATTGAATCCACAATTAAGAAACCAAAGTTATGGCTCAGATACGTAAACGATAGAAATTAAATTAACATTCTTAGATGTCTTGGTTGAAAGAAATGACAGACAAATTCGAAAAGCCACGCACACAGGACAATACCTTAATTATTCATCTAATCACTCCAATAACACCTAACAAGGAATTATAAGAAATCTCGTAGATAGAGCTTTAACTCTCTGCAACTCCAACGAGAACTTGATGAAAGAGATAGATTACATTAAAAATGATCTGACAGCCAACGGATACCTAGTATATCTAGTGGATAAATTTGTAGAACAACGCTGAAATAGGACAATATCGACAACGAATGAAGAACGAAAAGCAGTATTGAACATCCCCGATGTTAAAGGCATTTCAGAAAAAGTTAGAAGGATAGGAAAACGATTTAAAATTAACGTTGTTTTCAATTCAAATAACTCTCTGAGAAGTCGGCTCACTAGAGTCAACCAATAACTCAAAGAGACACGAAGAACTGTGTATATCAGATACCATATGAATGTGGCAATTCCTACATTGGCGAAACAAAGAGACCTGTTGACGTAAGGATCAAAGAACACCAGAATACACATCTCGAGGAGAAACAGAAAAATCTGATGCCGCCAACCATGCCTGGACTCATGGACACCACATAAAATGGTCTGAAGCTAAAATACTACACCGAAAACAACATTGGAAAAAACGGAAATTCAAAGAAGCCGCGGTTATACATCAGAACCCGAGTTGTTTTAGTAAACCATCTTTAGATATGTGGAAGTGTGGAAACCACTTCTTAGTAATTGTAAACTAAAACTAAATTCAGCATAAAAATGGGATTTTGCCATAGCAGGCATGATTGCACCCATCTCAGTCACACTCTACTGCATTTACTTTTAGTATAAATAGTCATGTAGCTAAGGGATTTATTTAGTTTCACTTGAAAACGGTTAGAGATAACTACTAGCCGAAACGTCGTGATATTCAACAAAAATAAAGACAATGGAAGTCCAACAGATATCTACTACTTCGCAAGAAACATTATTGTCTATGACCTTCAAACAAACAGAATTCTATGTAATGAGCTCTTCAAAATTCCTGTTTGTAGAGCCACTTGTCTTAACGCTGTCATAGGATATGCCGCAAAATATCTGAGAATTGTAATTTCGTCATTTTCATCATTGAGAATAGGTTTCCTTTTATGAATTTTTACCTTAACGGTTCAAAAATTTTCCCATATCCATTTAACACTGTTCTGTGACGGTTTCTGTCTATCTGGATATAAATCAACAAATAACTGGCCTGTCTTTGATAAAATTATTGTTACTTTTCCCATATCTAAATCATCTTCATGCCTATAATTTAATCGCCCTGGGATGATTTTTACTAATAATTATCAAATGGCAAGAAATAGTGACATTTCTGTAGTGCTCTATTATTTTCTTTTGTCGCATTTTGCCGTCAAGGCTAAATAATAAAAAAAACTTAATGCCGTACATCATTTTTACAATACAAAAATGTTAAATGGCTAATATTTCAAAAACTACAAATTTTTCGAATAGACAACGTTATTCAAAGTTACCCTGATTTTTAATACTAAATAAGATTATATTATAAAAATAGAGGTTCACGTTTAAAAAAATGCACTGTTAATGATTATTCCAAGTTAATATCCATAAGTCCAAAAAAAAAATAGATCCCCTTCTGGGAGGAAACCACCTCCAATTAATTAATAAAAGCTTTCATATAGGAGAAATTGATAGTTATGTTTAGGCCTATAAATGGAATTTTTTACATAAACTCTTTAGTAAACTGACAAATTTTTAAAATTCTTCAAAGTCTATTCTCGGGGAAATCGATCGCGACAATTCGTCGGAGAACGTACTGTACAGGGTGAGTCAACGATTGGATGAAGTAGGTTTGTGCCTTTTCGGTGAAATTTACAAAGAAACTATATTTATTGTTTGATACAGTTTATTTTTACGCAGATTTTAAAAATATTTAGGACTCTACAGGGTGAGCCAAAAAACTAGGACAGCATAAAGTTGTATTTTTTTAAATAGAACACCCTATATACGAATCGTATTTTCGATTTAGCTTATAATTTTAAATCTTTTTTATTAAGGGTTTACTATAACAAAACTTTATAGTTTCTGAGATAATTAAGTTTAAAGAAAAAAAGTCACATTTTCAAGCATCAATTCAATCCTAAATAACGTTTTCAATTTTGTGACAAATATATTCAAATTTGGAATTTAGCAAGGCCAAGGACAAGTTAACATAATTTTTACCTAATATTTGCAATAAAAACTACAGGGTGTTGAACACATCGGCTCAAATTTGAACAAGTTTAAATGAATAAATATCTTTTTTTTTAAATGGTACACCCTGTATATTTTCATGTTATTTAATAGAGGAATAAAAACCCTAAAAGTTTTGTTCAATATATCCTATACCTACTTATAAAAGTTTTTGAGATATTTCAGTTTTTCTTATTTTCCATACTTTTTTACAGAAATAGTCTTCATTATCATAGTAGCCATGTAAAATAATAAAAAGAAACTACAGAAACAAACAGAATGTGGTTAAATATGATGAAATACATTATTCGTTATATTACAACGGCAATAGTTTAATTAAACATAATGTGAAAAAATTAACACAACAATAACGACAAGGCAAATACATATTTACTTTTATACTAAATTGAAACAAAAAAAATACCTATTAAATACTGAGATTAATTATTTCTTTTTAATAAGTGTTCGAATAAACGACCCTCTTGTGCAATGCACAAATTTAGTCTTTTTTGCAGATTTTCTCGGACCCTGGACAAAATTAGTAGCGTTATTGTTCTACAGGTATCCCTAATCCTGTTTCGCATATCTTCCACTGTTATTGGTAGATTAACATACACCTTATTTTTAATATAACCCCATAGGAAGAAATCTAATGGGGTGATGTCGCAAGACCTTGGTGGCCACTCAATGAAACCCCCACGTCCAATCCATTTTTGCGGATATCGTTGGTCCAAAAACGCACGAACTTCACGATGGTAGTGCGGAGGCGCACCATCGTGCTGGAACCACATACTGTCGAGCTCATCCCTGTCGAGACCTTGAAGCAGTTGGGGTAGTTCTTCTTGTAGAAAGTTCAGGTAACTATGGCCATTTAGTGGTTCATTAAAAAAGTGGGGTCCAATAATTCGATTATGATGAATACCACACCAAACATTTAATGACCAGTGGTTTTGATGTTGCACCTCTCTAATCCAAAATGGGTTTTCTGTGGCATAATAATGCATGTTGCGTCTATTTACGGCACCGTTACTTCTAAAAGTAGCTTCATCACTAAACATGACCTTGCATAATAAATTTGGATTTAATTGAATCTCCGCATTTATTGTACGACAAAAGTTTACACGACTTTCAAAATCCTGTCCATGCAATTCTTGGTGTAATTCCATGTGATATGGATGATACCTATATTTCTTGGTAGTACGATTAGCGGTGAATTGTGATGTTTCACATAATGCTGCTAAGTGACGGCTACCAATATAAGGATTTTCCTGAACATTTAACAATACTTGTAGTTCTTTTTCTTCATTAGTTACTGGTTTGTTGACCACTTTACGTTTTGGATAATCAACAGTACCAGAAGAATCAAATCTTTGCATTAAGTTTTGAAAAGTATGGGTATTAGACTGGCGTCGATCAGGATACTTCATTTTGTAAATTCTTTGAGCAAGAAGGCAATTTTTTTGAGCCTCTCCTATTGTATAAATCATATCTATTAACTCATTCTTTGGAAAATTCATTTTACAATATAACATGAATGCAAAAATAACCAAACTACACTACATAAAAACCAAAAGAAGGGATTGCGGTTATAAATTTGACACACAGAAAAATGTTCTTTTACATTGTTTTTGCCATGGCTACTATGATAATGAAGACTATTTCTGTAAAAAAGTATGGAAAATAAGAAAAACTGAAATATCTCAAAAACTATTATAAATAGGTATAGGATATATTGAACAAAACTTTTAGGGTTTTTATTACTCTATTAAATAACATGAAAATATACAGGGTGTACCATTTAAAAAAAAAGATATTTATTCATTTAAACTTGTTCAAATTTGAGCCGATGTGTTCAACACCCTGTAGTTTTTATTGCAAATATTAGGTAAAAATTATGTTAACTTGTCCTTAGCCTTGCTAAATTTCAAATTTGAATATATTTGTCACAAAATTGAAAACGTTATTTAGGATTGAATTGATGCTTGAAAATGTGACTTTTTTTCTTTAAACTTAATTATCTCAGAAACTATAAAGTTTTGTTATAGTAAACCCTTAATAAAAAAGATTTAGAATTATAAGCTAAATTGAAAATACGATTCGTATATAGGGTGTTCTATTTAAAAAAATACAACTTTATGCTGTCCTAGTTTTTTAGCTCACCCTGTAGAGTCCTAAATATTTTTAAAATCTGCGTAAAAATAAACTGTATCAAACAATAAATATAGTTTCTTTGTTAATTTCACCGAAAAGGCACAAACCTACTTAATCCAATCGTTGACTCACCCTGTATAGTAATATACCACTTTCTAACGATTGACTTGCAGCTTCTTCTACTCATTTATTTTTATGACTATTTTTTGCTTAATCTCTACAACGCGCTTGCCATAGGAGATTATCTTTTTTCTTTGTATATTTCAGCAATTCAAAAACATATCATAATAAATTACATTACTATAGTCATGGCATCATGTTTCTTCTGACATTTATAACCAACATTTAAATTTTACGATAACAACGTTAACTAGTAATGAGGCTAATAACACTGATCAACAAATTAGACCCTCTTTGATGTCCATGAAATGAGTGAATACTAATTTTGAAAGAGCATAAATAAACGATTATTTTGTTATGTATCTCGTAGTTATGTTAACTCAAATTTATTGAGGATTTGAATAATACGATCATTATTAAAGTTTTAATTTTATATAAAATAAAGAGTTGAAAATTAACTGATATTAACAGCTTTTCTCTGCAATGTGCAATAATAAATCTGCTAGCATAGTTCCACTTTAATTGATATCATTGTTTCATGCCAGGCAGCCTTCATACTTTATTCAGGCTTATGGCTCGTCCAAGAAATTAGCAGCGTGTTAAGAGCCAATAGGCCAACAACAATTAATAAATACATTGCAATGAGCCAACAATGATAATAACGTAAGAATGAACTGCCTTAATAAGAATAATACAATAACAAATCGAAAAAAAAAAGAAAATATTTATTTATTTAATTGTTTAACTCTAAGTAAATGTTCAAAATGACTTCCATTTTCACGTACACAAATATTAACGGCTGTTTACAGATCTACAGTAGACTATTTGTTTAAGAGTTGCTCATGAAATGTAATCTATAGGCGTTAAATCCGGTGAGTTGGGTGGCCAATTGGCAGGAATATAATTTTTTCTGCAGATACACCGCTTTTGAAAATTCTCATTTAAATTACTTCTAACATTTAATGCGAAGTGTGGGGTACACCGTAGTGAAACCACATATTTTGTCTGGCAACCATTTAAAGATCATCGAATAAATTTGGAAAATTTGCTAGGTATTCTAGGTAATTCGATCCATTTAAATGAAGTGATAATATGACAGGACCAAAAATAAATCTGTCAATGATCCCCGCCCATAAGTTAATATTAAATTCATGTTGATAATGCACGACCATTATTGCACGCGGATTTTCGTCAGTATAAACAACATTAATTCGAAATCGAGAGGTAAAAGTTCTTGTACTATCTGGAAGATGAATGGATGTTACTGCTGTTATCTAAACTATATTTTTAGAATCTCTAAGTTCCAGATCTAAGTGCTTGATGCTGAGATTCGGATTTTGATCAACTCGTCCTAAAATTTCTTTCTTAACCTCTGGGTAGCTATTCTGGTTCTTCATAGGAAGTGATCATTCTCTTGAGAGAATAGGGGCAATCCCATCCTACGGTTATTCTCTCGATCGTGTATTACCGTATTCTGGTAGGATGTGATGGGAGGTCGGAAACAAAATCTAGTAAGCTATGTTGCCAAGCGTCAATGGTGTATGTAACCATATAAATTGTGCATTTAAACATAAAAAAGAATGTGAATATGGACATAACCCTACTTAGCAAGGAAATGTTCGCATTTAAAATGAATATAATAATTAATATTTTTATTCTATTTAATATTCTTAATGAGAGAAAAGAATTAGAAAGGGAGTTTTATAGAGAAAAAAATAAATATATAAAAAAACAAATCGAGATATTTTACTGGTAAAATAGCCGTTATGAGTGAAATTAGTATCACCTACAAAGATGTAAAGGATATCATGCGAAATAAAATTAACATTTTCATTTCCCAAAATACAAATTTAGTTTATTTTCTACTGGGTTGGGAAAGGAAAGATTTCCCTTATTTTTGTAAAAATGCTATTTTTATACTCCCCATAAATATCAGGGAATGAATATAAAAAGTAAAAAAACAAAATGACGTGTAAAAATTTATTTCATCAATAAAATACATTCTTCATACTTGAAATATATATATATTCCCATATTAAAAAATTATTATCTATCTATCTTTTGATAAATATCTAAATTTATTCTTCAAGACACCACAACATCTTTCAACGGTACTCCATAATGAACAGATATCTATTAAATCTTTCCTCTAGTGTCCCCAGTTGTGAAATATCTTCCAAAGGCTATGACCTTAAAAGAAATCCTGAAAAAATTAAACTTGGCTCACTTTCCTTTATATATTTAAACATATTCTAAATTAATAACAAATTATCAGTTTACTGTGCAATTAATTTATCTGAATCACCAATGAGGAAAAATGAATCTGGGTTTCTTCTATAGATCATTTCCATTATATTGGAAACGTTAGATTCATTCCAAATATAAGAATCATAGGTACTACTAAGAAATTTAGCATTTATATTCATGATTTATAAAGTCTCATCGCAAATTCTAGGTCATCTATTACTGATCTTGTAATTGCAACATGAGTGCCATCAATGTACCCTAAAATACCAGGGAAATTATGTTTAGTATAAAACGTAAAACATTATAAAAATCTCGTATATTTCAAAATTATCTTACATATTACCTATTTAACACCAGTTTTAATCCTTTTAAAAAAAAAAACAAATTACATTTAAATTTTAAGTTTACAAAATATATATTACTGCTAGCTGTATATAATTTACAATTTAATAGAAAATTACCCAACTGGACAAACTCATATTCATTTAAATTTTGTAGCAATTAGATCCACTCTGAAATAGCATCGTCTCTATTTAAAGCATCTGGGTTTTTCTTCTACAATACTCCAATTGACACTTGGGCGACTCACTCCAGAAATATATTCAACCCAGTTATTTTGTGGTAACTGCTAGTCGCAAAAAATCCAAGAACCTACAAATATTTATATTTTAATAGAATTATATTAATATGGGTACCTAAATCTAAAAAGAAAAATTAATATTAGCTTAATATTCTCCAAATTTTTTAAGAGTAACCAAAGCAGGTAATATATTACAAATATGTATAACTTAACCAAGTAAAAAAATCATTAATGACTTGCTACTCTTGCATATGCTAACTTTATAGTTACCAAATATTACTATGACTTCTGGCAAAGATGATGTTGCGTCCTTTCAAGCCCTGAGAATTCTATAAATTGGGTTATTTTTAGTACAAGATATCTTCTTCGATCTTTACCAAGCCAGTAAAATAAATTAAATGAAGTAGTGTCCGCCAAGTTCAACAAATATTTATATAATAGATACTTACCTAAACAGCTTCGTGAATTCTGAATCATTTAAATCTCCAAATCGACGCAACCGTGGTAGAAATCGACGATTATAATTTGCCATTTGCTTTTCCGTTAATCTGACATCCTCAGGTCCATCGTAGTTGAAAATTACTTCCTCAATACCCATTTTATATACGTATATTTGCGAACAAAAGTATTTTATAAAATTTACAATATTTTCAAAACAATCATGAATTTTCTTGAACCTAAAAATACCGCATAATGACGGAAATGACAGTATCGTTCTCTCAAAATCTCGCCATTCTCTTGGTTCAGACTAGTAAAACAAGTTCTCTCAAGATTTGATGGATGTGACCATCGCTTAAAATTACGAGAATACGGTTTCATACTTTTTCGTGAGAACCACGCCCACTTTCCATCAAGATAATCGTTCTCTCAAGAACGAGAATAGGTACCCTGGTGTCCTTGTCGTAAGATTCCATTCATAATCCATCATTGCAGGAGCGAAACTACCTATTTGGAAATATTTCTCTCTTCTTTTACCCACTCCCGTTCGGTTTCCTTGGCAGTAACGGTAAACTAATATCATATCGATCATTTTTATGTTAGTGTAATATTCCACCATAACGAAAAATTTAAAAATTAAATGCTAAATTTTAAAATTATTCGAAAAAGATTGTTGGATTGAATCATTTGACAGTCCTCCTTTATAACTAGTGACAATACTTATCATTGTTAGTTTGTTGATCTGTAAGTTATTTTTTTGGTCTGTTGGCCGTTGCACACTCTAGAATTCTTGGATCTGTCCTAAACTGAATAAAAAATGAAGTGCGGCAACGACGAGTCTCAATAGCCAGAAATTTCATTGGTAAATGAGTAACAAAGATGAATCAGATAGCATCGAAAGGCCAAGAGATGTAAAATTGAAGAAAATCATGCGGAAATCTTGACCTTAAAACTTGCTATTCTCTGAGCATTTGAAATCGCGAAAAAATCGTTTTGTAGTTTAAACGGTTTCTAGAAATGCGAGTTATAAAGCTTTTCGGACATATTAAAACAGAAAGATCTTTTCAAGACGCGTAATTTCTTTTCTTAGAAGTCTCAAATGCTTCAAAATTTGCTATTTTATAAGCATTTAAAGTTCCCAAGAAAACGAATTTTCAATATTGAAAACGCGTATTTTCTTTTTTAACATGTTAGGAGAAAAATCCAGAAAATTTGAACTTTTCGAAATTGAAAATTGAACTTTCAACATCATCTAGAATTTAAAGTTTAAATCTCATCTGTCTGCGGTCCTAGTCACGCTATCCCAAGATTCTATGGGTTAGTTCAGGTTAGTTAGATCATGGAGTTTAATACTTAATACGTTAGCCAATCTGCGTTCTTGGTTACGTAAATCTCGCTATCCCCCGGTTTTCTGAGTTAGCAACTACCCCACCATGTTTAAAGTTTGCCTGTCCTCGTTCTTCGTCATGTCGAAATCGCTGAACCTCTATCTATGTGAGTTGAAAAAACTGAGAACTAAAGCTTGCTTGGTTTCGGACTTAGTGACGTACAACTCATTGAACCCCGGTTCGATGTTATGTAGCAAGTATTGTGAATTAAAAAGCATAAGAAAATTTACGAAAGGAACTTTTCGATTTTTAAAACTTATCTATAGAAACCTTTTTCAAGATTTTCAAAAAAAGAAAATGGTTAATTTCTTTCTTGACACGAACAAAATCTGACATTTTTAGAAAGTTGTGTCCACAAATATTAGATGTTATCAAAAGCGCAGACTTTAAAGCTCGAATGTATTTGAAAATTAGAGTTTTGAAGCTTTTTGGACGTGCTGAAATCAAAATTAAGTCGACTTGATAAGACCTTCTTCTGTTTTTTTTTATGATACCTCTAAAATATTTTAGAAGTTAAAGTTTCAAATATGGTTCTAGATTTGCGAATTTTGAAGCTCAGGATCCGAATAATTTACATCTTTTCGTCTTCTCTTTCTTCTCTAAATCATCTCTATAGCTTTTTTCCTTCAAGGGATATTTGATTTTGTTGGAAAATCCATTATCCATCGCTATGCGGTCGAGGAACTGAATGTTGTTCAATGTATGGTACAGGTCTTGAAGCTGATAATGAACTGATATAACTGTATTTTCTTTTTTTTTACGAATATTCCACTATTTTATTAAGACAGAAGAAGTAAAATGTACACACATCTAATAAAATTTGTCGTGGCTACTAAAACAAACGCGAAGCATTACTTTATCGACAGTTTTATTTGAAAATAAAATAATAAAAACCAGAACGACTGTATAGAGAGCAAACTGATTTAAAAATTTAATGGACTCAATATTAGTTTACCTAGAACGCAATCTTCAATAACAAATTTAAAGCCTTGACACGGACAATAGTCTATGGGGCTTAAAATTAGAGACCACAAAAGACGTTTTATTGAATTATGGTCAGAAATTTAAGATTTTCTTTTGGGGTATTTTCTCTCAATCTGATAAGAGATCATATTACTTTGTTAATAAATAACAAAACTTTTAGAAATTGTACATTTTCAAAACTTGTGCGTAATACATTAATTTCAAACTTAGTTTTGAGACTAAGGTCAAATTACACAAAATACTCATTATTTTCGGCGGAAATATTTTTATGCACTATTATATTCGTATTAAATTATAAATTTTGAGAAAAAGTGCCTTACACCATTGGTTTTTCTATAAATTATACAGATCGGAAAAAGATTTAAAAGGAAAGCTGGGCATTAAAAAATTTAAGTTTAACGTAAAAGTGAACGGTGCCGAAGCAGGTCGGGAAAGGTTTAAATAAAAGTTTTCTTGATGTAATATTTCTTCCTAAAACTATTTATGTTACCTTATTATATCACTGCAAATTTCAAAAATTATTGTCCCTTCTCTTATTCTTCAAAATAAAACAGACAAAAAATTAAATATTGATGAAAGTGTACTCTAGATAATTACTTTCAGAACTCGGGACTCACTGTAGATTTTAGTGCAACTCATTGTAAAATTCATGTGGAAATAGAGCCGCAATAAAATAAGCTCTACTTTTACTTCTCCAATAAAAATTCATTTGTAAAATAAAAAATATATACTAGCAAATTGCAACAACTGTTAACATCTCGAATTTGTAACAAGTCGTTTAAATAGAGATGTAAAGATAGTTTTTGATAACGTCTCACATGAATTCATAGTTATAGTTTTAGATGCAAGACAAATAGAACCTCCTCTAACAAGATGAGTTCAATTAACGCAAAAAAGGAGAATCATCATTGCATCTGTCGCAAAAAAGCAGCGACAATTACCAAAGTCAAACGATATCCCGAGAAGGGAGTGCTAGGGCCTCTCTCGTGGTCCCTGGACGGGATAGCTTACTGAGCCAACCAAATTACCCAGAATTTAAAAAGCAGAGTTGTGCTGATGACCTGATAACCTAATTGTCACTATCAGAGGCAAGACTGAAAGAACTTTTACGAGCCTCATATAAACCGCTTTAAACAAAATTAGTAACTGGTACACAGAGAAAAGACTATAAGTTAATCCTAACAAAATATTTAGCATTCCATTCATGCAGAGACGAAAACCAAACATGAAGGCACCAACTTTAAATTGAACATTACTGAGCATTTCTAAAGAGGGTAAATATCTGGGAGTAAACCTAATCAGAAACACCTGGAATAGCCACAATGAAAATATTCTCCAAAAGGCATTAACCACAAGTTAAACATGCGAGAGAATCTTAGGAAAAACCTTGAATTAGAGACCGAAAATGATCTTATAGTAATTCGAAATGATTATCAAACCCATGATCACAGGTGCCTCCTTAGTATAGTGGCTAAAGACGCAACTGCAAAAAATACAGAAGTTAGTCAATGCAGAAGCTCCACAGCATCAATAAAGTCAACATTGTTCCAGAATCCATATAGAAATAGACAGACTTATGTCTATAAGGTGTGGCTTTGAAATAAACGATGAAATAGTAACTAAGTGCTACCAAGCGAACCGAGAGGAATTCCTTCGACTAGAGAACGATTTAATGGTATGGTTTACTGATAGATTTAAGATGAAAAAAGGCGTTGGAGTAGGAATATCAGAAAACAGGCTTCGAGCTTGCGAAAAAGCTAGAAAACACCTCATTACCTTCCAAGATAAATACATGCACTTCAAATCTATAGCGACAAGTGTCTGAATAAAAGGTCAAAATATTCATATTGTCAGATAGTCAAGCAACTCTAAAAATTGCCAGGTCAAACACCTACGAATCTAAGGTGACTTGGAACTGTAGTTAAGCCCTAAAGCATTTGGCCAGATACAAGGAAATTCTGATGTGTATGCCAGGGTACAAAGAAATTAAAGGAAATCAGAAAACGGACAGTCTCATAAGGAAAGGAACAAAAACTCCATTTTCGACACGGAATCATTCTATGAATTACCAAGAAACCACACAAAAGTGCCTGGAGCTGGAAACAAAATGAGATAAAATTATGATGAAACAATACGCCCGGTCTCATGAAGAAATTCATAAATCCATCGCCAAAGGACGCAAAAATGTTTCGCGATCTCCCAAAAAGTAAGTAATATCGAATCTCTTCACACGATACTACCCTCTGACATACCATCCCAAAATAGGCAAAGCCTAAAAATGAAATTTGCGTTGTACTGTTCTGGAAGAGACTTATATCACCTTGACGCCTGAAGACATAAAGCACTTTCATCTTAAGAAAATAATAAACTTCGTGAATGATCTCAATAAATAATAAATATCTCAAATTTAAATTAAGATAAGATAAAGGATTTTTCAATAAGGGTGGGTCGCTGTTGAAATGGAATAAAACAAACTGTGTGCGAGGTATTAAGGAAATTCTTTTGTTTTTTGAAAGGTCCATGTATGCCAATATGTATGGAATATAACATTAATCAAATGTCCGCCGCGGCTTCTCACAGTGGCATGGATTCGAGTGGTCCAATTTTCAATGACTCTGCTACATGGATCCGACTGAATCTGAGCGACGGCATTGGTTATGTTGACTTTAAGGTCGATTGCAGCTTGTTGGCATGGACCTGCGACTTCAGGAAACCCCACAAGAAAAAATATACAACACACACAACCTTGGAAGCCAATTCATATCACCTCTACGAGAGATAACCATACCCTCAAATCATTTATACAGAATATTTATCGTGGCGTCATCTGTGTGACACGTAACGCCATTCTTCTAGAATCACATGTCGTCTACCTCTATATCGTTCAATTTTGGTCAAAAAGAAATCAGTTTGCATTGTTCTGTAGCACTCGCCGCTAACGGCGATGGCCTCATCGACTTCGTTTTCGAAAAATGACGCCGCCGGCCCAAAATCCTCACCAAACAATAACCTTTTGTGGATGCATTACCACCTGGTTAACCTCGTGTGGGTTGGCGTCGTTCCATATACGGCAGTTGTGTCCGTTAACATAGCCATTCATCCAAACAATACTTCTTGTTGCTGAAGATGAGTTTTCGGCCCAAATTGGAGTCCTCTTCCAGATACTCTGAAGCCCAGTCAATGAACAAACGGCGTTGTCTATGGTCATTAACTTTGAGCTCCTAGGCCAGTTAGATCTGGTACTGGTGTAGGCCCAAGTTCCAACGCATAATTCGCCAAGTTGTAATCTGCGGAAGGCGGAGTTCTTGTACACGGCAAGGAATTGTCTGTCTCGGGTTCTCCTGCAAACTATCACGAACCGCGGCAATGTTCTCGGTTAATATGGCGTTCCTTTGATGTACGGGTGTTAGCTGATTGTTTACTGAACCGATCATCTCAAATTTGGCAACCAAACGTTGGAGGGACACCGCGTCTGCTGTAAAAGGGGTGCAACGCACGAAACGTTTGCATTAACGAATAGTCATTTTGATAACACAGTTTTATCATTTGGACGTGCTGCTTAATCGTGTAACTTCTCATGGTGATTTGGCATCTATAACAGATTAATAAACAAAAGATTAGACAAACGCAACCGAAACAACATGGCCGCCACAGGCTGCCAACATCGACCAGCCCCTATTTAAAATCCCTTTAAAAAAGATCCTATATATGAAATGCTGTTGAGAGGTAAGAAATGCTATAACGACCCACTTACAATCTACAATCTAGTCTTATGAAAAGATATCTTAATAAAAAGCAAGAAGTTGGTATTAAAGGGATCTTTTCAAAATCATCATTATATGTACTTCCTCTCCAGGGTTTTTTTTAATGATTTATCAACGTACATTTACAGGATATTACCTTGTAATACACAGTAAATCTTGCAACATCGCTTTGATCTCATTGTACTAAAAAGTATGCAGTGAAACTGCACTGGAGCGAATAAAACGATGTAAAGCAACTTGTTTTTCAAACCAAAGAAAATAAAAGTATTTTATAATGGCCGTTTTTAAGTCTCGGTCGCGACCCGAACCATTAAAGAGCAGGTGCAAAGCCTTTTTTTAAATGGGTACATAAAAAACGTAGGCTGCATAAATTTTTTATTGTGCAATGCGTTGTATCACACATGTAAATGATTTTCGGTAATTTTCATGTTTAGTTAATCTTTAATTTATTTGAACCTTTTATTATGTATCTATGCCTAGAGTTATTTTCGATATATAACCTAACAAAGACACCATAAATGTGTTTGAAAAATTATGACCTAAGATTTAGCATTTGATAAAATGAAATTAATAATTTTTTATTATTTTTTACCGTTGAAAGTGAACGGTTTAAAAGTATTTATTGGTATATCTCTAGTGCCATCCATTGTATTTAAATAGAAAACAACACTATATAAAATGTTAACAGCATCTAACTGGACAACGACAATATTTTACACGCAGCACACGGTCACTTAAAAATGATAATTAGCTATTTTTGTATATTATAATGCGTTATGATAGAGATACTTTGTCCGCATGAAAAATTTAATTTACCTAACCCACTTTTATATTACTTCCTTTATCATCTCGTAATAAACTTAATGTCAAATGCTTCAATATGTACTCGAAACTTTCGATGCATGTATTTCAACAGGAGTGAAATTAGAAGTATTTTAACCTTGTTACGAAACGAAACTTGCTAAATATTTTTTATAATTCTTATGCGTAATCCGGAATATTTTAAACATATTTTAATTTACAGGGTGTTCGGGAAACACGTGTATAACGTTTGATGACAGACCTGTGATATCAAAATAGTTATATCCTATACTGCTTGGTTTAGGCGGTAAAAGACGTCAAAGTTTTAAGAAAATACACTGGCCAGCAAAAAATTTAAATCACTTAAGAAGTTGTAAATAATTTTAGGCGTAATAATAATAATAAGGAAATTATTGTAATAGTGGGCGCTTAATCATTTGTTTTCCGAGAAGTATTATCTGTCATATTTGTTATCTGTCATGTATTGTTACTGTATTTATGACTTTTATGAAATAGCATGCATTCGCTCTAGTGAAAAAATGCCTATCTTCCATTTAGCGTTGTTTTCTTTGTACACCTATCGGCCGCATGGTGTAGTTTTTAATTAACACCTAT
The DNA here is from genome assembly GCA_034092305.1 of Diaprepes abbreviatus. Classification (NCBI taxonomy): domain Eukaryota; kingdom Metazoa; phylum Arthropoda; class Insecta; order Coleoptera; family Curculionidae; genus Diaprepes; species Diaprepes abbreviatus. The sequence goes on along the minus strand of JASJET010000055.1, from coordinate 7,891,127 downwards.
AATTTTTTTTTATTATTATATTCCCGGGACCGTCCTAAAGCCGAATGCACTGCGGCCAGAGTAGGCCTATTGTGCTCATCCTAGACATTACAGCCACTCTATCAACCTAGCCCCCTGGCTCAATCTGTACAGTCCTGCTAAGGAGTGAGTGAGTATTACTCCCGGTTTCAGACTTACTGACCCGAATGTTTGTTGTCTAAATCTCATCAGTGACTCACAGTCACATATGATATGCTTCACCGTTTCCTCGGCTTCTCCACATAGTCTGCAGCCGATGTTTCCGTTATATAGATTCATTCTATTCAGATGTACTTTGACGGACATGTATCCCGTCATTATACTCGTAATAGTCCTTAATTAGTTCCTACTCATTTGTAGTAATTTCCTTGCCAGTTTCGGGTCAGAATTCCCAATAAATAGCCTGCTGTGGTTTAAACCCTGTCTGGTCATCCAGTGGTTTTTATGTTCTTTTTTGATCCATTTTATGACTGCTTCCCGGGCCGCGCACCGCGGCACCCCAAAGGCCGGTTCCGGACCTATGTATTGAGATGCCAACCCTGCTCTAGCCAGCTCGTCAGCTTGTTCATTTCCATGTATGCCTTCATGTCCACCCACTTTAACATAACTCTGTTGTCTTTTGCCAGAATTTCCAGCTCACTCTGACATTCCCAAACCAGCCTCGATAATACCTTTTGGCCCTTGAGGGCATTTAGGGCTGCCTGGCTGTCAGAGTAAATGAGGATTTGCTTCCCTTTGTAAGCTCTCCTGTTTATCTCGTCTGCGCACCGTAAGATTGCGTATATTTCTGCCTGGAATACTGTTGGGTATTTCCCAAGGGGAAGGGTTAATTCCTTCCTCGGTTGTAGCCCATATATCCCAGTTCCAGTACCCTCACTAGTTTTTGAACCGTCAGTGTACCAGATACTTGCACCCGAGAATGTTTCTGGTTTTTCTATTTTACTTGCCATTCGATCCTCTATTGTGACTTCAAACGGTATATTATAATGGTAACTAAAGCAGATCCAGAATACACTCCATTGCCGAAGTGGGGGTTGATTTCATGGCCCCAGTAATACATAAACAGGCGACCCTTTGTATTCCACTCAGCTTTTTCATGGTTGTTCTCTGCATTACCTTGAGCCACCAGACCAAGGCTGCGTAAGTGATGGCTGGTCTCACAACACTGGTGTATAACCAATGTACCATTTTCGGTGAGAGACCCCGTGTTTTTCCACATAATTTTCTAACAGTCATAAGAGTTGTTTCCGATTTTCTTGTTATGTTTTCCACTTGCTTGTTCCACCTATAATACCTTTAGATCCTATTGTTGAGGCAAGAATTGTAGTTTTGATATAAGATGGTCAAGAACAACGTGAAACTGCAAGAATTGTTATTAAGAGCCTTTATGCTGTAAAAAATGTGTACCAACGCTACGAGGAGACGAGCCTGATAACCAGAAGACCAAGATCCGGGCGAAAAAGAGTGATATCCCAAAGAGATGGCCGTTTTTTGGTGTCGGCAAGTTTGCGGAATAGAACAGCTTCTGTAATTTTGCTGCAAAATCAACTCCAAGAAATTAGAAATGTAAATATTAGTCAATGGACGGTTAAAAGAAGACTTTGTGCTGCTGGATTGTCTTGTAGAAAGATGGCTACAGGTCCACCATTGCAACGCCGACATCGAATTTGAAAATTGGCTTTTGCTCGAAATCACTTTGTATGGAATAATGAAGACTGGAGCAAGATACTGTTTTCAGATGAGTCGCGTTTTTACCTTAATGAGTCAGCCACGTGATTAGCATTATCTGTAAAATTTTAATTTTTTTACATAATAATTTCAAAAGTGAGTTATATCTGAAAATATCGAAAAAAGTTATTAGAAAATGTTTTTCTAAATGCCATTTTTAGTCCATATGCAAAATTTCAGTTGTATGAGCTAATTTAGTTTTTTTGCCTATTTTTTGTAAATTTCACCACTGTTGCAAAATAAGACTCAACTTAACCTACATAAAACTTCTTAGTTTTGACCATGCTTCATCCCAGACATATTTTGTTTAAAGTAGCACCACATTAAATATGTGGTTTTCTACAAAACCTAAATAGAGTTATTAAAATTTGGTTACATGTGATGCAAAGTGTATTTGTTTTTGACCCTGTATAAGGTAACTTCATAAAATAACTATTTTTGAAAACGTAGTTTGTGTAAAAGTAATACACATTATAATTAAGGCAAACAAGTACACAGTGTCATTATTAAAGTCTGCAGTAGTTGGAAAATAATTTTATTTTTATATTATGATTTCTTTATTAGAAAATTTGAGTCTTTTCAGTATTATTTTTAGATAAAAAACTACGTTTTCAAAAATTGTTATTTTATGAAGTTATCTTATACAGAGTCCAAAAAGAAAACTTTGCACCAAACTTTAATAGCTCTATTTGGATTTTGTAGAAAAACACACATTTAATATGGCGCTACTTTAAACAAAATATGACTGGAATGAAGCATTGTTAAAACTAAGAAGTTTTATGTAGATTGCGTGGAGTCTTATTCTGTAACAGTGGTGCAATTTACAGAAAATAGACAAAAAATCTAAATTATCTTATACAGCTGGAATTTCGCATATGGGCTTAAAATGGCATTTTCTAATAACTTTATTCAATATTTTGCGATATAACCCAACTTTACTATTTTTTTGGTTAATTTTCATTTCGATCGAAGTAGAAATTGATGCCGATGTCAAATTTCAAATAAAGCTATTAATAAAAAAATCCCGATTATGCGGACTTTACTGGCCACACTGTATCTCTCTCTCTCTCTCTCTCTCTCTATATATATATATATATATATATATATATATATATATATATATATATATGTATATATTATTATTTTAAAATAAAATAAGAAATTCTGGACTATGCGAACAAAGACTGTTGATAAATATTATTCTCATGCTAAAAAATGCGGAGATTTCCAAGGAACATGGAAAAACTCCGGGTCCGAAAAATGACAACAGCGCTGTTTCGTCCTAGTGTGGGACTCATCAGGCCATTACATTCGATACAAACCTTTTTATCATGAGAATAATATTGATCAACGGTCTTTGTCCGCGTAGCCTAGAATTTCTTATTTTATTTAAAATTACACGGACGATAACTTCACTTTTTATTTTTATGTTTGTTGGCTTAAAACACACAACAGCTCTCTTAGGGAGATCGTTGGTGCGATACTGAACTTGAACTGTGGAATTCATAGTCAGTTTGGTTGCCGATGCCGAATAATGCGACCTCTATCCTTGGAGTTGCAAGTTCGTGTGTCGAGTTTTGATATATTTCTTCTTTAATTTACCATCGCACCACACATGGCCATTTTATACAACATTTGTTGATTTGTGTTATTCTTATGTTATTGAGTGAGCCATCGAGATGTCGGCACGGTGTCTTATTTACTACTATTCAACCGTGAAATTTGTTTATAGGACACAGACACGAGATGATGGTTTGTACCGAATGCAATGGCCTGATGAGTCCCACAATAGGTCGTCATTTTTCGGACTATATATATATATATATATATATATATATATATATATATATATATATATATATATATATATATATATATATATATATATATATATATGTTTATACGGATTTCACGGATTCCTCCGTGTGAGATGCATTAGCAGTGGTTATATCCACATTATGCTGTTGTAGTGCTGAAATCACATTCAGCAAACGTACAATTATATGCAACTCCGTATGAAAGTGAAGAAAAATGCGAAACAGTGAATGCAAACCTCGCTCCATCACATCCCTTCTGTGTTAGAGGTTGCACAGTTAGAATAAACTGTAATAAAGCACAGTTCATCCTATTCCACCACCATCGAGATGGTGGCCTACCTGTACCACCATACCGAGAAAGAAAGTCAAAGCTTACCCTCCCCGCCACAGTGATACGGCAGAGATACATGTTTCGTCTCTCACTAGACTCATCAGGGTACCGACATGCACCTGGCTGTGCAAAGGACAGATCAGAAGGAAGAATGCAACATCCGACGAGAGGTCGGCGAAGCCGCGTTCAGTGTTGCATTCTTCCTTCTGATCTGTCCTTTGCACAGCCAGGTGCTTGTCGGTACCCTGATGAGTCTAGTGAGAGACGAAACATGTATCTCTGCCGTATCACTGTGGCGGGGAGGGTAAGCTTTGACTTTCTTTCTCGGTATGGTGGTACAGGTAGGCCACCATCTCGATGGTGGTGGAATAGGATGAACTGTGCTTTATTACAGTTTATTCTAACTGTGCAACCTCTAACACAGAAGGGATGTGATGGAGCGAGGTTTGCATTCACTGTTTCGCATTTTTCTTCATATATATATATATATATATATATATATATATATATATATATATATATATATATATATATATATACTAATAGACGTTTGATAGGTTAAAATATGCCTATGCAAAATATCGAAATCGAAAAAAAACATCAATAAAATTTTCTGTGGATGATAAGGGTTTTTTCGAAAAATGTGAATATCTCGGAAACTGTTTGATTCTCAGATCCCAATAAGATCAAGCTTATTCAATGTAAAAAAGGTAAACTTCTAGAAAATTTCATGTCAATTGATTAATTTTTACGCGAGAAAAGAAAAGTCACTTTTCGCTATTTTCTCGGAAACTTTGAGGTTATGTTGAAAAATGACTTGGATTAAAGTTTTAGATTTTTTTTATTATCTACAACTTTTGTATAGAACATTTTCCGCTAGAAGGTCACGTTTGGCCGAAAATCGCAAAAAAGAACTATCAATCCCTAAACTGCACCCCTAGTTCCCCATTAAACATGATTTGTAGTTTAATTTTTGTTTTGTCTCCTTGCTAAAACCTTAACTAAATTTTTTGCCTGGTGCTGGCCTATATAATTTTTTTTTCATCCTATGCCATTGTACCAGCCTAGTACTATCACAATCAATTTTACTATAAAGCAGTATTGATATGACTAAAAAACCAGTATGTCATAAATACTGACATATTGTCAAAAATTTGTGGTTGATGGCATAGTAAAAAACGAATTTGCAATTTTTTATTAACATATGTGTTTAAATCTATTCGTCGTATCATGCAACAAACATGGCTTAAAATTGATTTAGATCATTATGATTAAAACCTAATTTTCTAGCCAACCACTCGGTGGTGTCATAAATCCAACTTTCTTGATTATTATCATTTATGGGAAAAGTACACTCATGGGGGCTAATATAATTGTCGTTTTAACTGGTATACAAATTTCGGACGTTTCGGTTTTAATTAACGATCGGTTTTAGTAATTAAAATTTATTGTAAATAATTATGGCTTTTATAAAGATAAATTTACACGTTGCTTGTATATGACATAAATGAGCAAAATTGAATTTTTGTGTTTATTTTAGTATCCGGAAAATTGGCTTTTATTTTAACATGCTCGACCGGTTGACCGTTAATTATTAAAGTATTTCACGCGTTATTAATGCGATTATTAAGTGTGATTAAAATATTAAAATTTTTGTAAATTATTAGTGATGAATTTTGCCATTAATTAGCAATTGATTTCTGTATCGACTGGTTTTAAAAGCATTTGCAAATAAAAGTAAACATTGCAATAAAACGTTATATTATCAGGACCGTACTCATCTGTAAGGGTATTATTATTATTTTTTACTCTTTTACTTACAGTTAAGCCCGGCAGATATTTTATTCATCCAATTACAGGGCAGACTTGAATTCATTTACAAAGTTACACTAGATTTTTTCGTACTATATTTGGATAGATAAATATATAAGACCAGTGACGGATCTAAATCTCTTTTTTTTTTGGATAGAGAATTTATTGAGATTTAAAAGCTCGCACCGCTCCTCTGTCTAGTATTGTGATAAGTGGGTCTCCATACCTTCGGAATTCGTTTGGGTTTGTGAGTGGTTATTGATTAACCACCTCTCCTCCTCCCCCCCCCCCACAAAAAAAAAAGAAAAACCAGATTATTTCAAATTATAGTTTGTTTTGCACATACGCAGAGTCAGAACTAGATGGGTCGCTCACCTTCTTCTTATTCTTCTTCCTTCTTCAATACAGGTGAACTGCCTGTTTCCTTTCGTCGTCTCTCTGCCTACTGCAATGCTAAGTTGTCACTCCATCGTGTTCGTCCCAAACTCCTGGAACCTAACGGTGATATGTCGCGTGCAATTCTGACTATTCTTCTGTCGTCTATTCCACTGATATGCTCGTTCCATTCCCTTTTCCTACCTAGTACCCACTCATTAACGTTCTCTACCTTGCATGTTGTTCCTATATTTTCACTTCTCTTTCTGCCCAAGAGCGTCTTTCCAGTTATCCTACGAAGTATTCTCATTTCAGTTATCTCGAGTAGTTGTTTAGTTTTCGCCATATAAGGTCGAGTTTCTGCGGTATATGTCATAATTGGTTTCACCATTGTAAATTCTTGAATTGGTTTCTATTTTAATATTTTTATTCCTCCATATTGTGTCACTTAAACATCCTGCTATTCTTGTTGCCCTAATTGTATGTTCTCTTACCTCGGCCTCAATATCGCCATAACCTGAGATTTATTTGCTTAAGATTTCTTTTCTTTCAGAATAACTTTGCCCTCAACTTCCAGTTTGCACCTTAATGGTGTTTCTGACGTTGTCATGCATTTAGTTTTCTGGGCCGATATCATCATAATAAATGATTTTGCAGTGCAGTTATATCGATGTAATAATTGCTGTAGATCGTTTTGCCTATTGTAAAGAAGGTGTATAACGTCTGTCAACTGCACATAAACGAACGCTTGTTATAAATAGGTGAGTGCATCTATAAATACCCCGTTAAATAATATGTACAAGGACCTCTTTGATGATGACGTCGTTCTGAGAATTGGCGCCAAAGATTTTTGAGGGTCAAACAATCTTAGAAAGAGCGTAGTTCCGTAAACATTTTGAGCCTCGAGGCATATATTTTAAGGCCATTAATTTTTGTTAGTAGTCTCATTTTGCTGATTGTCCTGCGAATTCACTGGAAATCGCAACATTTCGCCAAAGATGTTTAAATGAGGATATCAATACGAACATGTTAAGCCCCATAACATATATTTTGTTAGCTGCCGTATTTGGCTGATGATAATAGTCTTGTGGTGCCAATTTATAAAAAGGGAAATATATATATTATTATAAATTATAAATTATAGATCTGTTGCGCTGTTATCAGTGTTCTCGAAAGTATTCGAGAAATGTTTCAAGGAGAGGCTTGTTTTCTTGAATAAATTTGACATATTGACATGTAGTCAGTTTCGGTTTTGTGTTGGTCCATCTATCACTGATACAGTTGTGACTTTCTACTCTAAAATAACTTTGATAAAAAGCTGAAGTCATTCTATGTTTACTACTGAAATTGAACTATATGGAATTAGAACACAGACCTTTGGATGGATAAAATCATACTTATCTGATAGAACACAGGCTGTCAAAGTGTCACTTAATAATAAATCAATCATTCCCGAATGGGCAAATATAAAGACGGGTGTTCCACAGGGAAGTGTTCTGGGATCTAACCTGTTCCTCCTTTTTATTAATAATCTGCCTCCCTTTATGAGGGGAAGTTACGTAACACTTTTTGCTGATGATACATCGGCTGTTGTAGATGAGAGCGACTATGATAAAGTCTGCTCGAAGGCAAACCAGTGTGTTCGGGACATAGGCGAATGGTGCCTGATGAACGGTTTATGCTTAAACTCATCTAAAACTACCAAATTTTTGGTCTTTACACCGATTAGAGTGCCCCATGACAGGAGCTTACTTGTAAGGAATCAATCTGCGAACTTGGAACGATGTGTTGCTATTAAATTCCTTGGTATCGTGGTTGATGAACACTTGTCATGGAGTTCCCATATTGATTTTGTTTGTAGTAAGCTGTCTTCAAAAAATTATACTGTATTGCAACTAAGAAATCACGTAGATATTAGAAAGCTTAAAATATTTTATTACTCAGCCAAAAACTCGATATTATCGTATGGCTTGCAGGTATGGGGTAACTCCGCCCATCTATACAGAGTTTTAATCAGTAAAAAGAGAATTTTAAAAACGAGGTACAAACTAAACTTCAGGAAATCGTGTTGCCCTGTATTTATAAAGGAAAAAATTCTGACTGTGATAAATTTATATATTTCAAAATGCAGTTGGCACGTTCATGGTAGATATGACAATTTTGTAAGATGTGGTAATATTAATGCATACCAGACGGGAAATGTAAAACAACTTTATATACTTTGGTAAGATTAAAACATAATCAAACGAGGCCTGATATTAACTCTTTAAAAATCATTTACCGCCCCGTTTAAAAAATATAAATAACCAAAATTGTTTGAAGAAATCTTTGAAGATCTTACTGGCTCTTAATCCTTTTTATTTAATGGATGAATTTTTTAATTTTACTTTTTGATTGTTACTTTGGTCAAATTGTTATTTTTTTTTGTTTTTCTGACTTGTTAATTTTCTCTGATAATTCCAATATATATATATACATATATATATATATATATATATATATATATATATATATATATATATATATATATATATATATATATATATATATATATATATGTATGTTCTATGGTAATATATCATTACAAATTGAATTTGAATATATCACTGAATATCAGCACCATTTTGTAGCCGCCATTTGGAAAGTTTTCAAAATGTCAAACGGCATTCGAAAATGGGTATCAATACGAACATTTTGAGTCTTTGTACATATTTTTAAGATATTAAATTATTATTCTCAGTCCCGGTTGACATGAACCTTACGAGCCTTAGGTTAGATTCTCACTATAAAGCTCCCTATTGGACCGTTAATTACTAAAAAGTTCCAGCACTGTAGCTAGGACTCTATAATATTCTAAAACGTCAAGAAGATTATCATATATATATATATATATATATATATATATATATATATATATATATATATATATATATATATATATATATATATATATATATATATAAATGTATATATATTCTTTATGAAATATTTACTACTATCTTATAAATAAGAAATATAGAAAGCTTTGTTTTCTTCGCCAAAATGTTACTTTATCAGTTTTTTGCTCGAGTTTTGCCTTTCGCAGAAATTCAGTTATGAAAGGTATTGACAAATCATCCATACTTCACTCCCTAATAATCCTATCACGAAAGTCGTGACGTTTTCCTCCCTCTAACACCTTTATAGGTGGAACAAACTAGTAAATTGCATTCTCATTATATTAATATAAAACAAAATAGATGAAAGAATAATAATTTTGTAAATCATAAACAATTTTAAAATTAAGAATGCCTCCGTTCAAGTTGCAAGCAATCACTTTATTTCCATAAAAACTTTATCATCACGTATTTCATGAAATTTAGGAAATTACAACCGATTTATGTAATTTACTTAAAAAAAAGACAGAAGATCTTAGTTAAAAAGTACTCATAGCCTTAAAACAGCTCTAATAGCTGAAATCTATAAACACAGTTAAAATTTATTCCTTCAACAGAAAAAAGACAGGCAAATTTTACTACTAAATATTACAAAAATACAATCGTATTTCATCTTCTTTCCCTCCTCTTTAAAACAGAGAAACCGACCGGTTTGTCGTTTAAAACACTCAACCCAGGCAGGTGTTCGTTCTTTTATCAATGAAAATAAACGTGAATACGTTTTATTTCTGACATCCAGCCCAATGAATCCTGAAGCTATTGAAAGACGTCACCTATAAAAGCCAAGAAGCGTGGCATAGAAAACCGGCAAGTAAAAAGTCTGTCACCGGGTATTATTAAGTCTTTTTACTTCTATTATTTGGGTTAATGAGGGTTCTATAGAAAACTTCAGCCATAGCAATACACCGGAAACACGAATTTAATAAAAATTAACCCTGTTTTTATCCAGTGTTTTGTTGTGTTATCGGCGAAACCGTTATTGTATAAGGCGACCTATATATTTTTCTGCTTTTTTTGTTGAATGTGGATAGAAAAAGAGAAAACAACGGTAATTTACTCAGAGCACGCTTTAGGCGTTAACCAAAATATGCCAATTCCGGACATATAGCAGCAATAGTTGATAAAATCACAACTTTTTTACAAATAAGGGAAAATTAAATAATAGAACGTCTCCATTACTACATTTAAAATAATATTAAAATAATAATTTATATGACAAACAGTAATCAAAATTTTAATAATATTCTAAAGGAAACGTGGATTATAAGAAGATCTTCGACTCGGTGCCACATGAGTGGCTCAAAACTATATTGAGAATGTATAGGGTCGATAATTATTTTGTTTCCTTTTTAGAACGCATCATGTCTACTTGGAGAACCAGGATCCTATTGCAAGTGCCGTCCAGCGACACCATCGAAACTCACACAATTCCGATACGAAGAGGGCGACTCACTTACTCCATTGTGGTTCTGCCTTGCAATGAACCCACTATCACGCCGTTTGAACTCCACCGGATACGGATTTGGTATTAAAAATAACAACGAAGAGGTAGTAAAAGTGAATCATCTTCTATACATGAATGATCTTAAACTGATGGCTGCTACCAGAAACCAGCTGGAACAAATGCTTAAAATTGTATAGGAGTTCTCCGGGCATATCGGAATGCAATCTGAACTTGACAAGTGCCGTATTTTAAACATCGTTAAAGGTAAGATACAACCAGGAGTATTTGAAATGCAGAACGGTGAAACAATGGAAGCAGAACGAGCATACAAATACCTAGGTATGAAGAATTGACCATCACACTATGAATGCCAAATTGACAATCGAATTTGTCAGGAGAGTAAGGCGGGTATTACGAACTAACCTAAATAGTAGAAATTTGTTTAAGGCGCCCAGCACATAACTGGAGGATGCCAAGCATTTGTCGCAACCAAATGTAAGGAAAGACACAACTCAGCCAGTAAGATACTCCACCAAGAGTTAGCAGATAAGTTAAACCTATTGAAGGTAGGAAAAGTGCCTTATTACAAATATAATCCAGAGCTTATTCTTGAGAACAACCAGTCCAAGTTATATTGGAACTGAACGGTTCTGACGGATCAGACAGTTGCTTATGATAGACCAGAAATTATACACATAAAATTTCTAGGCGAACTACACTAATCGACGTTGCTGTACCTAACAACAACAACATAAGGCCAAAATACAACGAGAAGATCACCAAATACAGAGATCTGGATGTACAAATTCGAAGACAATGGGCAATGAACAGCGTCCAGACGATTCCCATAATACTGTCAACAACTGGAGTGATACCAAAGAACCTCCTGCAGAACATCAAGGGACTGGGTCTTAGTGAGCATCTGTATAAGCGGATGTAGAAAGCATTTCTCCTTGCAACCGCGCGAACCGTCCGAAAGTTCGTGAGAAATACAGCAGACCACGTCACCTAGGACCCGATAACATGGAAAGGGTTCCCACAGAGCTTCATACTTCTGGTATCTTTGTGTACCTGGTATGAGTCAATATTCCCTGAAGGGAGTGCGAAGCCGTTTGGCTTGAAATCACATTCTAAAGGAAAATAAATAAAGAAAGACGCAACCCAGATGCTGCTGCTGTTATTAAAATTTGGAAAATTTAACATTATTCACACGTGAATAGGTTCATATTTATTTTAATAAAAATTAACAAAAATTGCTACAGAGTTTTGAAAAATATTTTTTCCACTTTTTTGAGCTCTAGTTATTATACAAAAACTTCGGCAGCATCATCTTCAGCTAATGTTTCTTCTTCCGACTTTTCGTTATCTATTTGCACATAAATAACATCTCATAGGATTATCTGGTAAAAATTTATAGTATTGTATATTATTTCGTATAATAACAAAAGCTATATTGGTTTCATTCATTCATAGATGATCACAATAGTCGAAGCAAAAATAATATCTTCCTACTCTCTTAAATACATATTGATCAATTTAATGTCATTTTGTTGACTTCATAAAGTTAATTGAAACTTCTTCTTTTATATAGAGGTAGTTTTTTAATGGTAAAAAAACTAAAAAAATTAACGATTAGTATATTTCAATAAAACACGTAAGAGCCACGTAAACAAGACTTTTTTTCCCAAGCGGGTAAATGTAATGGGAATGGGCAGGTGCGACTAGAATATATTAGAATGATGCCTGGAGTGAGGAGAACTGGTTGGTTGCCCATTGGGACCACATCAGTAGTAACTATCGCGATGTCGAAGCAACAAGTTTACCCTTCCACTGCACAACTCATTTAAGTAAAATTTCTTGTTCATAAAGGCGTCCAACCATATAAAATCTTGCAAGGACTCGCGTGTCTACTTGTCGTAAGATGTTCGAGGCACGACGTGAACGGGTTGAAAATAGCATAGCGTTTTGCACATTGATGTTTTATTTGATCGTTGCACAATAAACGCTACTTGTTACTGTGAGCTTTTGAGTAAGGCAAAGACAGCCTATCTTTCCAAGAAACGTGAACAACCGATTCGAGGCGTCATTCTCCTGTACAACAACGCTCGGTCACATACTACAACTTTAACTTGCGCAAAATTAGAGGGAATGATGTGGACCATGCTCCCTATGGTCCTGACTTATCGCCCTACGATTTCCATCTTTTTGGGCCTCTTAAAGAATTGCTAGGAGGACAACGATATCAACGCAATGAGACAGCGGAGGTCTTTATGTGCAATTGACTCTTGACGCAACCTCCTTCCTTTGACCAGAATGAGATTAAAAACTTTCCGATCCACTGGAAAAATGTGTTTCCAAATTAAAAATTTTTGAGGAGTACGGTTTTGTTTATATTTGATATATAATTATGTGAATTTTTTTTGTGATGAGTCTGGTTGCAACAAATGTCCTTAAGCTGTTCCAAACAAGAAACTTTGTTGGGCATATGAAGTTTCTAGATACAATTCCAACAGAATTCATATCAAAACCGACAGAAATATATCTATAAGGTATTATTTCGATCTGAAGTATGAAATAATACCTTACTGCTACCAAGCGAATGGAAAGAAATTACCACTACTAGAGAAGGATTTAATGGTATGGTTTACTGATGAATCTAAGATGAAATAGGTGGTTGGAGTGGGAGTTTTAAGCTCATTCTTCGGGCTTGCTAAATCTTTAGGAACCCCCCCCCCCCCCACCATCTTCCAAACCGAAAAGCACGTAATTCAAATCTGTCCCGACAAGTGCCTAAATATAAATACTAAGAAGTTACATATGTATATAGTTAGATAACCAAGAGACACTAAAACTTCTCTGGTTGCGAGTCTAAATAAACTTGGGATTATAGGCAAACCCTAAAGCAATTAACTAGGAACGACAAGGTAACACTGAGGCCACAAGAGAACCAAATAAAATGAGAAAGTGAACAGCCTCGCAAAAGACAGAGCAAAACTCATTTTTTAGACCTGGGACCTTCATGTGGATTACCAAGGAGCCTCATAGAAGAGGAGCTTCGAAGCTGGGAGTGAAATAAAACAAAATTAAGATGGAACAATACGTCTAGTCTCATACAAGCAAAGAAATTTATAAATCCATCACCAAAGAAAGCAAGAATAATTCTTGTGTTCCCAAAAATGAATATTCAAATAATAACGAATCCCTTCACAGGACAATGCTCTCTAAAATATCATCTCAAAAAGATGGAATAAAGCCGAAGACGCAATTTGCAGTTTTTGGACCATTACCCCCCAGAAATTAGTAGATTTTGTGAAAAGTCTCAAGATAAGTGTCGCGCGATTAAAACTGGTTGGGAAAGTCAGACCGTAAATACTGAAATGTTGTGAAACGCTTCCCTAATAGTTATAGGATCGAAAATATTCTAAACCATGTTATCTATCACCCTTTGAAATGTCTACATCGTTCCCCTTAACATCCTGTATAACAGTGAGAAAAATTCTTGGCGAAAATAATATATACGAAAGAGAAAATCAGTATACACGATGTTGTAGAACTCTTGAATAAACCTTTTTAAATGTCATGGCCACCATTGACGTTAACAGTTTAATTATTTATGGACCAAGAGGGTAAGATCTATGACTTTTTAAAATAAGGACATCACAGCAGCTTTTCAATTCATTTAATATTGATTTGAAAATTACACAGTTTTTATCGTCTTAAACACATTATTTGTGAACACTTGACGTCACTTAAAGCCACTACCCTAAATTACATTAAAAAAAAACCGTAATAAAACAGTTAAGTGCGAATGAAACTCGCATGATAAGTTTTCACATATGCCACTGCACCCCCGAATACGTGTATATCAATGTTAAACAGGTTATTCGGGAAAATGTGGGAACTCTCCCGAATATGAAAAAAAAAACACGTGAAAGAAATACTACAAGTTCCTCTTCGGAAATATGGATAACCAAAGAGCTGCAATGAAATCAAGTTTTTTATACATAATTATTTTCAAGTATATTTCAATTTTTTTTATTATGATGTTTACCAAGTAAGACTTTTCAAATTACTATTTAAGAAAGTGTTGTGAATTATTCACACCTGCGGGAAAGGACTAGCTGTGATACTCATGATGCTCTGTTTATTAAGAACTTTGGTCAACCTTTTTTACATACCTTTAACTAATGACTAAAAATTCATACATGGCGCTAATCCTAAGCGTTTTCGAAAAAACGTAACTACGAAACGTTATAGTGCGTAGGGCAGTTCATTAATTGTGGAGGCTAGAAGGTGGATCTAGGAAAATAATTCGTACTATCATTTTTTCGTAAAGAAAGCTGCTAAGTATAATAGGGTTAAAAACCGAATAGTCATATGTGGAAAACTTCCATAAGATACAGAAAATCTCTCTCTCTAGCAGCCCTATTTGGTCCACTGCTGGATATGGCCTCCTCTAGTCTCTTCCATTCCAACCTATTTTCTACAATCCGGTGCCAGTTTCTACCTGCTTTCTTTTTATGTGGTCTATCCATCTTTTTGGGAGTCTTCCGATACTTCTCTTTGACAACCTAGGTCTCTATTGCAATATATGTTTTATCCAACTTGTATAGTCTTACCTAGTGACGTGTCTCACCCAAATTCATTTCAAAGTAGCAATGCCTTTTATCACATCCTCCACTTTCGTGCGTCTTCTCACTTCTTCGTTCCTTATTCAGTCATGTAGTGATATTCCGAGCATGATTCTTTCTATTGCACTGTTAATGTGATTGTCATCATTTCGTAGTTGATTATTAGGAAAACGCACGAGTCAAAAACCCTTCTTTTCAAATTTATGATAATATCGGATTTTTTAAGAGCATATCCCAATCTTCCAACGGCTGCCCATGACATTCTAATTCTTTTATTTATTTCCGCGTCTTGGTTTTCTTTCCCAAGTCTAATTAGATGGCCTAAATACACATATTCCTCTACTCTTTGTATTTCGTTGTTTTTTACACAAAGTGGCGTATCTTCTGGAGACACTATTTTGGTTCTTGCTAAGTTCATGCTTAATTCAACTTTCTCTGAAGCATTTTTCAACTTAGAGAGCATTTCCTGTAACTTGTCTAAATCTTCACTTATTAATACCACGTCATCCGCGAAACATAAATGGTCGATGCTAATGCCCTCATGTTCCCAGTTTAGTTACTTAAAGACATCTTTCAGTGTTAAAGTAAAGAGTTTAAGGGAAATGGTACCTCCTTGTCGCACCTCTCGACCAACATTTATCTTCTGTGTTTCTATATCCTCTGTTATCTTTATTTGCAGTGTGGCCTTATCGTAAATATATTACAGAACATTTCCGTATCTGGAGTCAATCCTTGCATTGTCTGTTGCTTGAAATATATCCCATAGCTGAACAGAGTCTTGCTATAATCAACAAATGCTAGACGGATTTGAATATTATATTCGGTGCATTTTTCAATTAGTAATTTGATGCTCTGTATCTGCTCTGTTATACTAAAGCCTTTTCGAAACCCGGCTTGTTCTGGAGATTGATAGGAACCAAATTTCTATAATACTAATCTTTGTAAGCAATTTGTTCGGATGTGGCAGAAGACTTAGGGATTATCAGAGATTTTACCATTTGAAGACATTTATTCAAAAGAATACCCATTGAATCTAACGTTGCAGATCCTCCGATTTCCAACATTTCTTTAGATCTACTCTCTTCACCTATGTAACCCAGAAATCAAACGGGAGTTACAAATAAATATTAACAACAATCTAAATATACTGTGCGCAAATGGCGAATATCAAAACATAGAGAGCACAGATGACAAATGGCTGGGCTTAAAAAAGGCGTTGATGACACCCGCAAGGACTATTCTGACTAAACAAAAATCAAAACAAAAGCAAGAATGGATGACTGATAAGATCCTTCAGCTAATGGATGATCGAAGAACTCTCAAAGGCAAGTGTGAACAAAGCTATAAACAGATACAAAAAGTCATTAAAACTGAAATCAGAATAGCCAAAGAAAATTTCTATAAAAAAAAATGTGAGGAAATAGAGCATCTACAGATGAAACATGACATTTTTAATATACATAAAAAAGTGAAATAACTTGCGGGCACACAAAAACGCAAACAACCCCACACATTATATAACACAAACGGAACAATAATAACAGAACTGGAAGAAAAATTGGAGGTATGGAAGAACTATGTTAATGAACTTTTTACAGATGAAAGACATGAACCTAATCTAAACAGCATACAAGAGGATGAATGCCCAGATATAACCAAAGAGGAAGTAATGTATGCAATAAGAAGAATGAGGGATCCATCCCTTTCCAAAGGCTCCGGGTCCAGACGAACTACCGATGGAAGTCCTCAAGCTCATAGAGGAAGAGTCGATTTATGCATTGGTGGAGCTTTTTAATCATATCTACAAAACAGGAATAATACCACAGGAATGGCTTTTATCCACATTTGTAACTATTCCAAAAAAGGGAAAAGCAAAACAATGCATCGACTATCGCACAATGAGCCTGATGAATCACATACTGAAAACATTTCAAAAAGTTATACACACTAGAATACATAAAAAACTGGAAATAGATATTAGCGATACCCAATTTGGATTTCGAAATGGACTCGGAACGAGAGAAGCGTTATTTGCACTGAATGTCATGTCTCAAAGATGCCTTGATATAAATCAGGATGTATATGTGTGCTTCATAGACTACAATAAGGCCTTTGACAAAGTGAGACATGATCACCTTATCAGTCTATTGACGGAAAAGAACCTCGATAAAAGAGACATCAGAATTATATCAAATATTTATTACAATCAGAAAGCAGTAGTGCGAGTGGAGCATGAGACGACTGAAGAAGTCGAAATAAAAAGAGGAGTGAGACAAGGGTGTATGCTTTCACCGACCTTGTTCAATCTTTACTCTGAGGACATAATGAATAGAGCACTTATTGACCAATTCGTTGGTATTAAAATAAATGGAATTTTAGTAAACAACCTCAGATACGCCGATGACACAGTACTTATCGCAGAAACACTCGAGGATCTCAAGACCTTAGTCAATAGAGTAGCAACAGTCAGTAAAGAATATGGACTGTCACTAAACATAAGAAAAACAAAATGCATGTTAATATCCAAATCAACCCAAAATGTCCCAGATATACGCATACAGGGCCAAAATATAGAACACGTCAGAAAATACAACTATTTAGGCACCGTCATCAATGAAAACAGCGATAGCTCTGAAGAAATCAAAATCCGGATAGAGAAAGCAAGAGCCGTATTCACGAAAATGAAGAGAGTGTTCTGTGGCTGAGACCTGAGTCTTGAATTAAAGGTTCGTCTGGCAAGATGTTACGTACTGTCAGTTTTGTTTTATGGAATGGAGGCATGGACGCTTAAAAAGATCGATATTAACAAGTTGGAAGCCTTTGAATTGTGGATGTACCGCAGAATGTTAAGAATATCATGGATGGAGAAAATCACGAACGCTGAAGTACTGAGGAGAATGAATAAAGAAAAGGAGGTCATACTTACAATTAAAAAACGAAAATTGCAATACCTGGGACACGTTACGAGAGGAGAAAGATATCAACTACTGAGAACTATTATGCAGGGAAAAATTATGGGAAAGAGATCTGTAGGAAGAACTCTTGGTTAAAAAATCTAAGAGAATGGTATAATTGCAGCAATAACCAGCTGTTTAGGCCAGCAGTCTCGAAAATACGTATAGCTCTGATGATCGCCAACCTTCGGAAAGAAGACGGCACCTAAAGAAGAAGACTCTCTTCACCTGGGACACGATCAGATTTCATTTGTTACAAAGCATATTTCAACTCTCCAATTGTAATGTCAGGTATTTCTTCTGAACCACCATTTGTAACATTGGGGAGCTTGATGTCTGGTTTTGGGTTAACTGAAGTGTACAAATTTGAATAGAACTCTTCTACGATGTTAGCCATTTCACTTCATCCATTTTTTGTTTCTCCTTCTTTATCTTTAAGTTGGTTTATATTGCGTTTACCAATTGAGTTTATGGATTTTAATCCCTTCATATTTTTGTTGTTTTCTATGGTGGTTCTAATACTTTCCGGGTTATGCTTCCTGATATCGTGTCTAGTTTTTTTTTTTGATTTGTTTGTTTAGTTACATGTAGTCCACTGTGCCATTTTTTTTTTGTTTATTTATCAGGTCTTTGGTCTATTGTGATAATTTACTGTTTGTTTGTCTTTTAACAGTGCAGATTTACAAATATACAAAAAATAATGTTACGGAACTAAAACTCTATGTTGATGCTATCAAGACGTATAAAGAAATTTACATTGGAACTGTATTTAATCTTCTCTGGACCTATCAAAATATCTGTATAAATGGACGTTAAGAATATATAAATATATAAGGGAAGCTTTGTTTAATCAGGCATGCAATGATCCAATCATACACCAAAAATTAAAATAATATCAGATTTTTTTTAACATATGACTTGGATTTAAAGAATTACGTTTCGTTTTGTGTCATTTTATTATTTATATACGAATTAAGGTGAACATGTCACAAAACTGTCATTGATATGTTCGTAGATTGATAACTGAACCAACTGTATTACTTTTTTCCCATATTGTGGCCTGCGAGGTCCCCAGACTTGACGCCAATAGATTTTCACATCTGGAGACGTATGAAAGAACTTGTCTATAAAGTTAAAATAATGGACCGTAATCAACTGATTGAAAGAATTAATGAAACAGGTATTACACTTAGGGAAGAAATGAGACTAGGCGTAACCACCACCCAAGTAAGAAAAAGGGCCCGAAAATGTATTAGAAATAATGGCTCACATTTCGAACATAACATGTAAAATAATACTTAATGTGATTTTGGTCATTTTAGGAAAGTAAAAATAAATACAGAAAATTGTTAATTTCGTTATTATGAATATCTTCCCTGGATTTAATGGATGTAATATTTTATTGATACGAGTTTCGATAAACCACTGTAAAGGTAATTTAACAAGGTTATTTTTAAAATAAAATGAATGCATTTATTTTTCACACTGTTAGAAAAAAAAATTACTCAAATCTAAGAATGAAACTTGAATTTTCGTAGGTAAATAAAATTTTTGAGGGCACAGTTTTTTGTGTGATATATTAATTTTAGTCCTCTTGTTGTTATTATAATGTATCAACCAAAGAATAAGAAAAAAAATATTTCAAACCGAAGGGAAGCTTTGTTTAATCAGGCATGCAATGATCCAATCATACACCAAAAATTAAAATAATATCAGATTTTTTTTAACATATGACTTGGATTTAAAGAATTACGTTTCGTTTTGTGTCATTTTATTATTTATATACGAATTAAGGTGAACATGTCACAAAACTGTCATTGATATGTTCGTAGATTGATAACTGAACCAACTGTATTACTTTTTTCAATGCTAAAATAATCCGTATTTTTTATAAACTAGTTTTCACCTTCATAATCTTTAAAGCTTGATTACAATGTTTATTACGAAATATTACCAATAATAAAGCTAAATAATAATACTTTATTTATTTTTCACATGTATTACACTAAATCAGTCATAAGATTGCAAAAACATATAAAACATCCTGAACGGAAAAGAATTTTCTTTTTATTTCGAATCGAAAATGAAATCTCGAAATCAAAAACATAAAAAATGTTTTTTTTTCGTTATGGAAACAGCACGGCATCTTTTTCCTTCCGTTGCGAAGATAACCGCTAAATCACCCTATCACTGGAAATTGGTTTGTACCTTTATCCTATCATCTTCAAAAACTTGAGAGAGACGGAACGAGCGACGTTCACCTTTCCTATCAGTAAAAATTGCTTTCATTATGTTACTATAAAAAAGAGATCGCTGGGATTTTTTGTTAAGGAGTAAAATTGGCCAGTATAAGTCCTTAGCTCTGTCGAAAAATTAGGTTAATTTTTTATTATATTGACCGGAAAAGACAATGGGGAATTTGACCTCAATTGTGCTGTTTCCGGTCGATTTTATCAGTTTTCGGTTTGTCCCCTTTTTCGTGTTGTAGTTTAGGGACAAAATTGAAATTTATTTTTAATTGATAAAAAAAAATTTAGAATCCAATGGAGCTTGTAACATTTAAATAAAAAGTAAAAGAAGTAGACTATTATTGTTATAAAATTTATATATATATATATATATATATATATATATATATATATATATATATATATATATATATATACGGGATGTTTGGTACATCGATAGAAAGTTTGGAAGAGGTGATAGAGAATGCCATTTTGAATAATTTATGCCATATATGCCTTAGTACAAAAATGCACGGTTGTCGAGTTACAGTAAATTTTATGATACTGGTATAATTTTTCGATTTAAAATATTTTTTTTCTTATTCTTTGGTTCATACACTATAATAACAACAAGAGGACTGAAATTAAAATAACACATAAAAACTGTGCACTCACAAATTTCATTCATCTATGAAAATTCAAGTTTCATTCTTAGATTTGAGTGAGGTTTTTTCTAACAGTGAGAGAAATAAATGCATTTAATTTATTTTAAAAATAACTTTATTGAATTATCTTTACAGTGGTTTATCGAAACCCGTATCAATAAAATATTACATACATTATATTCAGGGAAGATATTCATTTTAACGAAATTAATAATTTTTTCTATTCACTTTTTCTTTATTTAATTAAAATACAAAATATCTAATGTATTGCATTGGATGTTCTGAACTCCTAAAAGATAAATTTTTTATGTTTCTGTTCACCAGGCTGGTAACTGTTATTTCGAAAATAAACATAAATAAAATAACAACACTAATAGATAAACAATCAGTTTTTTAGCCAGCCATACAGATGATATCGGCTTTCGTGCTGGTCATACACATCTTGCCATTGTGTTTTATACCAGTTCAGTGCTCATTTGCTAAATTTAAAATTGCCTTGTTAACAAAACGATTGCTACATATTCCAATTTAGAATACGCTGATATAATTTTCATGTATGATAGAGCAGACGGCAATACAGCTGCAGTTCAACGACTATACCGAGATCGATTTCCTGGAAGAAGAGTTCCCAATATACAAGTTTTTATGAATACATATCGCCGTACACCCTGATTCAAGGCCTTGAAGAAGGTGATCCAGCACGAAGAATTTCTGTTCTGTCGTTATTTGTTAAATGCTGATATGGAAGATAGACTTTTCTTAAAAAGTATTTTATGGTCCGATGAATCGAACTTTTTTCGGGAGGGAATCACCAACTTCCACAATCTGTATTATTGGGCTAATGAGAATCCGCATATGAAAAAACATAAATTCAGTGTAAATGTATGGGCAGCGGTAATCGGAATAACTTTCATAGGGCCAACCTGAACATTCAAACGGACACAATAACTTAGAGTTTTTACGAAATGAAATGCTGAACATCGTGGATTAAATACCATTGAACGTAAGAGACAGAATAATTTTCCAGAACGACGGACGTCCAGCTTGACGTACGAGATTTTTTAAATGAAACATTCCCTAATTGTGGCCTGCGAGGTCCCCAGACTTGACGCCTATAGATTTTTACATCTGGGGACGTATGAAAGAACTTGTCTATAAAGTTGAAGAAATGGACCGTAATCAACTGATTGAAAGAATGAAACAGGTATCAGACTTAGGGAAGAAATGAGACTAGGCATAACCACCACCCAAGTAAGAAAAAGGGCCCGAAAATGTATTAGAAATAATGGCTCACATTTCGAACATAACATGTAAAATAATACTTAATGTGATTTTGGTCATTTTAGGAAAGTAACAATAAATACAGAAAATTGTTAATTTCGTTATTATGAATATCTTCCCTGGATTTAATGGATGTAATATTTTATTGATACGAGTTTCGATAAACCACTGTAAAGGTAATTTAACAAGGTTATTTTTAAAATAAAATGAATGCATTTATTTTTCACACTGTTAGAAAAAAAAAAACTCAAATCTAAGAATGAAACTTGAATTTTCGTAGATGAATAAAATTTTTGAGTGCACAGTTTTTTGTGTGTTATATTAATTTAAGTCCTCTTGTTGTTATTATAATGTATCAACCAAAGAATAAGAAAAAAAATATTTCAAACCACTAAATTTTTATCAAAAAAAATTAAATGGTAAGTTAGACGTTTTTGAATTATTCTAGATATAAAATGTGCTTATTAACTTTTAGGTGAATGTTATTTGAACATTTTACATAAATTTGAAAACGACTATTTAAACAATTTGCCGCTCGCTGTTCATAGAATCCTATTTTACCAGCATGATGGCGCATCTCTACATGGTGGCTACGTAATAGATAATTTTTTGCAAAACATTTTGATGATCGATGGAGAGCCAACAATAGTCCATTCCTTTGGCCACCCCGGTTCCCAGATACAATTGAAAATCGACTTTATAACACTCCTATAATAACAAGTTTATGACTGATAACTAAAACTCCGCAGTAAAATAGCCATATAAAAATATTAAATTGGAAATATTCCGAAAACCAAAAATTTTCGGCATAGACAAACTTACATAAACTTACCCTGTGTCCTATATACAGTTTTCCATATATAGTTCCACATATTGGTTCCTTCAATTACACACACACACACACACACACCTACACACACACACACACACACAAATATATATATATATATATATATATATATATATATATATATATATATATATATATATATGAAATAAATGCGAAACAGTAAATGCAAACTTCTCTTCATTCACTTACATACGGAGTTGCATATAGTTGTACGTTTGCTGAATGTGATTTCAGCACTACAACAGCATAATGTGGATATAACCACTGCTAATGCATCTCACACGGAGGAATCCGTGAAATCCGTATAAACATATATAAGCCATCCGACGAGAGGTCGGCGAAGCCGCGTTCAGTGTTGCATACTTCCTTCCGATCTGTCCTTTGCACCGCCAGGTGCATGTCGGTACCCTGATGAGTCTAGTGAGAGACGAAACATGTATCTCTGCCGTATCACTGTGGCGGGGAGTGTAAGCTTTGACTTTCTCCTCGGTATGGTAGTACAGGTAGGCCATCATCTCGATGGTGGTGGAATAGGATGAATTGTGTTTTATTACAGTTTATTCTAACTGTGCAACCTCTAACACAGAAGGGATATGATGGAGAGAAGTTTGCATTTACTGTTTCGCATTTATTTCACTTACATACGGAGTTGCATATAGTTGTACGTTTGCTGAATGTGATTTCAGCACTACAACAGCATAATGTGGATATAACCACTGCTAATACATCTCACACGGAGGAATCCGTGAAATCCGTATAAACATATAATATATATATATATATATATATATATATATATATATATATATATATATATATATATATATATATATATATATATATATATATACATGTATATGGAAAAAGTGTTTTTTCTTAATAACTGTTAAGAAAGGGGGTAGACAGTATATCCTCTGCGAATTCTAATCTGGTTCCCTCTCCATACTAGTTTCAACCATCTAATGGTCTCATCAGTGGAGGCGTAACGAACCGAGAGCAAAATCAACATTATAATTTTACTGGTTTTTAGGTAGGTTTAACAAAACTACTTACTCCTTGTACATTGTCCTGTCGCAACTTGTGGAGCAAGTTTATAAATCTAATAATACTTATTAATTGAACTTATAATAACTTATTTCTGTGTGATGTGTGCCTTTTTCCTGCTACTCTATATTTGCAGCCGTGGGTTAGTGGCTAGGTCCTGGATGTGGTTGATGTTGAGCTTCTCTCTTTGTGTTGTGTAACAACATAGTGGAGAATCTTCTTTTGATTTTCCGCACTCTGACCAGTTATGATCTTCTCCGCAACTAAAACAGTTTAATCGGGCTTTGTACTTTTGCGCTGCATGCTCAAATAACTAGCAATTGTAACACTGGAATTCCTGGTGTGTTGGTTCTCAATCTTTTGTTGCTCATGATATAGCTGTTGTTCTGGATGTGACTTTCGTAGCCGGGTAGAACCACTAGGGCCGTGGGCATTGGATTTTTTGTTTCTGTATTGCTATCTAATGATTTTGATGATATTAAAGCCTTTTCCATGAAGGTCGCTTGTGATTTCAGCCTCTCAGATTGTTTCTAATATTCCTCTGAGGACGATATTTTTCCTCATTCAGGAGAAACGTATAGTAAGGTAGTCAGGTCTTCTCAAGGATGGTCCTTAGGTTTTTGTGATCCTTTGAAGTCTTTGTGTATATTTTAAGTCCTGTCGGGACGGTCTACGCTTAAATTGTTGATTCTGCAATTCTGCAAGACTTCATTCTACTTTGTCTTGTCCCCTAGTATGATTGGTGATGCCTTTAGCTTTGAGGCCGGAGAAGGAATCCTCTTCCTGGTTTTTTAATTTTGTGTTGAGATATTGTCCTGTATGTTTTTTTGTTTCTTCTTTTTCTTCTGCGCCTCATATTTCTTTTCTGGGTTAGAAACAAGTAAAACTTATTCGCTGTCTTGAGCGCTGGACTTTTCTAGTTCTCTATTCTCATCGTTTTTACTTCGATTTCTTTCTAGAGTTGTCCAGGGTGTCGATTCTGCTATTGCGACAACGCTTCTTTTGTTGCGTTTGTGGTACGTTATATAATTTTCTTTTTCTGTGTTATATATATATATATATATATATATATATATATATATATAAAAGCACAGCATGATGGCGAAACGTCGTAAGTAAATATAAGAAAGAAGAAAAATGAACTTTTGAGATTTATTTACAGTCTATTACCCATGAAGATTTCCAAATAAAATAAAAAAATATACCGAGGTTGAAGAAAAATTAATTTAAAAAAATATCACCTTACCCAACAGTCATTATATTCGACCTACGAGTATATTTCATTAATAAGTTTACAACGTTAAAAATATCATCTCTTTTAAAAAGATTTTCAGATACACAACTTTAATTGAACCCCATTTAAAAGTACTAAACTCTGGAAGAAAGCTTTATTTATTGAATGCATTATATAAAAGCTAAGTAAGAAACGCTCTATAAGGGGATGTTAATGAGTATACGAGGAGGGTTGAAAACGACACTATCAGGAACAAGTGAGTAATGAACGACGGCACAGGGGTGGAATAGATCCTAGACAGTAGATAAATAATGGCAGTAAATAAATTAAATGCATTTCAAGTAGAAGCTGGAGGCTACCATATGACAGTAACAGGAAATTGGAGAATCCATAAGTGGGTTTTAAAGATAGCAAAGAAATTTTGTTTGAGTTCTAAATTACACTGTTCTGAATTTGGAAATTTTTTATTGCTCCCTGATATTTTTATGGGATTTTTGTGTCGACTATAACGTATGAAATATCATGACAGTAAACTAAGTCATTTTCCTTTAAGAAAAAAACTGCCAGCATAGAATGCCATTTCCGAAACGTGGAAAATTTCACTCCATTTTGTAAAAAATTCCACTGCTGTAACCGAGATCCAAGCAGTTCTGACTTTGTTTTAGGAAAATCTAAATCACGAATAAGATCGTTGAGCTCTTCCTCAGATATAAAATTAGGGTATTTACTGCTACCACATTCGTAATCCTCTTTCTCTAGAAAACTTGGATCAGCTTTTCGTTCAAAATCATCTAATTTATCCGATTCCGAGGCGATTTCATATTTTTCTGGAAGCTTAAAGACAGGTATGCTAGAAGCGTCATGAGATACAGCTCTTATGGCTGAGAAGATATTAAGATATTCAATTTTATATTTGCTTTTACTAGAAAACCCCAGGATTTTTGTTAAGCAAAAGTAACAATCATCAACATCAGTAGCGGCTGGTGCATTAAAAAATTAGGGATTGCAATTTCAATAATACATTAAAAATATAGATATTTATGGGCCTTCCTAGCCTTTTTATTTCAGCCTTATCTCTTAATGACCGACCACAGAATGACTCTGCAATTAAGCTTTGAACGGAATTAATTTTTGTTTTTACCAAAACCAAAATGCAAAACGTAAGAAGAATACAATAACATACCGCACAACAAACCTATGACCTCGAAATTGACGGGCAAACCAAAGGTGTTTTCTCGCTGAGTAACCCAGTTTAATATATATTTAGATCTGTTTTGAAACACATTTGAAATGACGTTACTATTTCCGGTCGCCCGAAACTTAATGTGACGTCACTATTTCATAGCCAGAAACTCTTTCAACCTGGTTGAAATTAATTTTGACAGTGAAAATACAGCTTAAATAGAGGCAGTATAACTGCAGCCCATTCAAGGCCGATTATTTGCGAATCCACGCAGTTTCGTTAATTGACACTTGACTGCTTCCGGTAACAAAATTATATTTCCAAAATGTCTATTTCGGTCCGTTGAATACTGAAGACATGGTTAATAGTTTCATCCTCCTCCAGACACCATCTACATAGCAGATCATCTGCAACACCAATCCTATTAAGATGGCCCCTCGTGTGATAATGTCCTGTCAACAGTCCTACCACAATTCTCAGCTCTTTCCTGCCTAAGGAGAGAAATTCCCTAGTATGCCGTACACTAGGTCCACTTATATATTCCTTGGCACACCTCATTCTAGAAGCTTCTCTCCACCATTCATTAAATTTACTTTCGAGTAACAATTTTAGTTCCCTTTTACCAACAGCAATGAAGAGGACAGTTCGGAGATATTTTATATCTACTAATTAAGTACTCGAATTTTTACATATTTATCTTATATTTTATTTTTATTAGTTTAATATTTATAAGAAATACTTAATATCTAATAAGAAAAGTGTATTGTTTTTTCTTGTTGCTATGTTTTCTCCCGACTTAATAAAATGAAAACGTTCGACATAAAAATGGACCCTATTTTACCCGTATTTTACGATCTAATAAAATATTTACTAAACGGCCTTACAGCATATCATAAAATGGACTTTTTACTACTTGTTTTAGTTCGTCAAATCAGTTAATCAAATTAAGACCTTAGTTTGCGTGTTTAACAATTCTACAGAGCGTCATGCACGAATATTTATGACTTACATGTTAATCAGTTTTGCCATTTGCTAACTAAATAGCACCCTGTTATAATTATTCTAATATAAACGGGAAATTCTCTAAAGATAATATAACAACACTTATTTATATCTGATACCAATTTCTGTTACATTCCGTGTAGTGATTCTTAAAGTAGTTATATGCAGTATTTCAATATATTCTTTAATGCATTAAATTATACATTTTAAAACCAGGGACTTAAATCTGACTAAAGAATAGAATACAGAAAATATCTCCAAAGAATGAAGATCACTAAACGCTTGGGACAGCTCCCGTAGTTTTCTCTTTCAAAAATCTCAAAAAAACCACAGGAAGACAGCTTTAGCGATGCATTTGAACTTGACGAGTCCAATTTTCGTAACATTACTTGTCTCGCGCTATTTTACACTGGAAAAATTGTTAAAATTAGAAATAATACTGCAATTACATTAATGGTACTGATTAAAATTTTAAAAAAATACTATAAGATATATGTTCCAAAAAACAAAAATAAAAGCCTAAATATGAGTTACTTGTTTATTACTTACTTTTGTTTTTTTTTTCTGTTATTTATAATTTCAGGCCAAACGACTTCGCACTCCCTCCAGGGAATATTAACTCAGTATATAAAGATACCAAAAGTATGAAGCTCTGAGAGAAAAAAAAAAGTGACGTAATCTGCTGTATTTCCTTCAAACTTTCGGACGGTCCGCGCAGTTGCAAGGAGAACGGCTTATACGGATGCTCACTAAGGCCCAGTCCCTTGATGTTCTACAAGAGGTTCTTTGGTATCACTCCAGTTGTTGATAAAATTATGGGAATCATTTGGACGCTGTTCATTGTCCATTGTCTTCGAATTTGCACCTCCAGATCTCCGTATTTGGCGACCTTCTCGTTGTATTTTGGCCTTAGGTTGTTGTTGTTAGGTTCAGCCATGTCGATTAGTCTAGTTTGCCTAGAAATGTTATCTGTTATTATAATGTGTGGGCTATTACAAGCAACTGAATGATCCGTTAGAACCGTTTAGTCCCAATATAACTTGAACTCGTTGTTCTCAAAAATAGACTATGGATTGTATTTGTAGCAAAACAGTTTTCCTATCTGCAATAGATTTAACTTATCTGCTAACTCTGGATGGAGTATCTTAACGACTAAGTCATGTCTTTCTTATACTCCATTACAGCAAACGCTTGGCATCCTCCAGTTATGTGCTGAATGGTCTGTGATGTTTGACAGCCGTATCTACGTTGGTCGTTTTCTATTGAAGAATCTCTGATGATGAACTTCAGATAGTTTATCATCGGAATAATCTGATCTTGGGTAGCTAACAAGAAGCTTTCCGTTTCCGGAGAAATCTGTCCTAAAATCAACCAGTAGTTCGATGCTGAGTTGTCGACATTGTTCTGATTGACCTCATTTGAATGCCGCCCATGAAGTGGCTTCCGTAGCCAGGCTTGTAACTTCTCTTGGTCTCTTTGGTGGTGAGACGCAATATCCTCTTTCCTCAACTATAGCGGCATTAAATCGTCTGCCTCAGATATTGCTCGATGTAGTGCGGAAGAGTGCGTTAATTTGTGTAAATATAAACGTAAGATCATTATTTGTTGGTCGAGTAGCTTACCAATATCCACCAATCCTCTTCCTCCTTGCTGTCTTGGAAGCATTGTACGTTCAACATCACTACGAGGAGGGTGTTTGTGTGTTTTGTTAGGAATGTTTTTATTTTTTTTTACAGATTACAGATTTTCGATGTCCGTCGTGCTCCATTTCACAATTCCAAGAGTAGCTAAGTGCAGAGACTGCGTATGTGTTGAGCACCTTCAACATATCTATACTATTTAAGTCAGTTCGTAATGCACGCTTTACCCTTCTAACAAATTCCGTTGTCAATTCGACCTTGATAGTGCGATGGGCACTTCTATTAGCCTGTTTC
Source organism: Diaprepes abbreviatus (assembly GCA_034092305.1). Lineage (NCBI taxonomy): Eukaryota > Metazoa > Arthropoda > Insecta > Coleoptera > Curculionidae > Diaprepes > Diaprepes abbreviatus. The sequence continues at coordinate 7,861,660 of JASJET010000055.1, read as the reverse complement.
ATACCTAGATATTTCTATGATAGTTTCGCTTTCAATGCAGCTATAGTTTTACTGTTCAGCATCTCAAATGTTCCCATTTGTATCTTTCCTTTAACGATGTTCAAAATATGGCACTTGTCACGTCCAAACTGCATTTCTATATCCCCGGGGAACTCCTCCACAATCTTGAGCATTTGTTCCAGCTGGTGTCTGGTAGCAACCATCAGTTTAAGATCATCCATATACAGAAGATGATTCAACCTTCGTTGTAATTTCTAATACTAATGCCGTATCTGGAGCTCAAAAGGCGTGACAGTGGGTTCATCGCAAGGCAGAACCACAACGAGCTTAGGAAATTGCTTTGAAATATTTGCCTTCATGTTTGGATTGTATTAGTTTCAATAGTATCGCTGGATGGCACTTGCAATTGGATCCTAATTCTCCAGGTTGACATGATTCGTTCTAACAAGGAAACAAAATGAATATCGACCCTATACATTATCAATATAGTTGTGAGCCACTCATGTGGCACTGAGTCGAAGGCCTTTTTATAATTCACATAGGGAGCAAAGAGATTTCTTCGGTTGGTACAGGCTTGATTACATATGACAGAGTCAACAATCAATTGTTCCTTGTATCCCATTGTTCCCCTGGTGCATCCTTTCTGTTGAGTTGCGATGATGTTATTTTGTTCACAATGTGCATAGATGAGCTGGGTCGAGCAGGAAGTGATCAAATTATGTAATGTGGGAAGGCAGGTGATTGGCCTATATTTAGCTGAGTCATGTGTGTTATGTTGGTCCTCTAATAAGACATATGTAATACCTTCTGTCAGAAACAATGGCTTTTTTGCTGGATTAAGAAAAACATCATTAATAAGATTAGCTAGTTGATGGTGCGTACACCAGAACATTTTGAGCCAGTAGTTATCGATCCCGTCGAGACCTGAAGCTTTCTAGTCATGGAATTCCTTGATTATTTCTGAAATTTCCTGGCTGGTAAATAGCTCAAACTGCATCTCTCTGTAGTCCTGGCAGATTTGGTGTTCTTCATTGACCCAGCTTGCCGCGATGTTACAAATGCCAGGTGCGGAAACTTGGCTTCCCCAGAACTCTTCTACCTGCTCTGTGTTGGGATATCCCATTATTTATATGTTATTATTTATTTGTAGGTTTCGAAGACAGCATTTCCTAAGCAGTGGTTTACGAAACCCCAAGAGTTCACGGGCTTTATAAAGGGGGTTCGCGAAAAAAAAAACATTGTACTGGCGTAATTTTAATTAAATATCGCATTACAGGCAACAATCTGTAATGCGACCAGTCACTACGCCGCTGGCGACTTCTACTTCGGCGAACCGAGATTTTTCTCAAATGCTCACGAACGAACAAGAATAACTTATGTCACATATAAGAAAGAGTAGAGTCGAACTGAATCGTACGATGAGCTTAAAAACCTCTAGTGATCTTGAAAAGTTAAATGAGTTAGTAGTTAATGCATAGTGTGTGCATAAATATTAGTAGTACAAACCAGTTTAGTGATTTCTTCTTGTGTAAATAAATTACAACGTATACCTAAGCTTTACAAATCGCACTTGCGTCCGTCGAACGTGAAAGTAAGTATTTATTGCTCCGTAAATGTATGATAGAACGTTGGCTAAAAACGGGCCGTTTTGTCAAGGCTAACGAAAAGCTGGACGAGCAATCAATTGATTATTTTACTTTAGCTCCTGACTTGGAACCAACACAAACTAGCAGTTGTTGTACCGTCTCACCAGACAGAAAGTAAAGAAAATATAGGCGAACAAAGTGAGAAAAAAGAAAAGAAAGGAAAATATGACAGTGACTATTTACAAATGGGTCGTTATTTTACCAGGGAGGAGTCAGAACCTAAACTGCTTTGTGTAATCGGCAATAAAATCCTAGCCAACAACAGTTTTAAACCATCTCTTCTTCATAGACTCCTTGAAACAAGATATCCGGATCACAAGGATAAACCTGTTAAGTATTTTAAAAGAAAATTGGCAGCTATTGTTTCGAGTTAGTTACAAAGTTGCAAGATCTGGACAAACACGTACTGTGTGCTAAAGACATCACGAAGTATATGCTTGGAGAAAAACCGACAAAGAAAAGTAACCTTTTTCCCTCATCGAACAACACAGTGTCACAGAGGATTCATGATGTCGCAAATGATGTAAAATGTGAACTTTTAAAAAGAACAAAATTAAATTATGTCGTTATTTAGATTGACGACTCAGTATTGCTTTTCTGTGTTAAATATATTGTTAAGAATTTCATTCAAGAAGATATATTATTTGCAAAACCACTGAAAACCTGTACGACAGGTGCAGCAATTTTCGATACGATCAATACTAATTTGAAAAAAATTAAATAAATTGATGTTTTTATTTGGTTGTGTGCACTGATGATGCAAATACCATTAAAAGAATATTTTCTGGTCTTGTGGGGGGGGATAAAGAAGATCAACGAGATTATTAAATAGACTCATTGCTGTATTCATAGACAAGCATTGGCATGGAAGCGTATTACTGCAGAGTTATCCAGTAATTTAAGCGACAATATAAAAATTGTAAATTTTTTTAAATCGCGTGGTACAAACTCTTGTCGATTTCATACGCTTTGTGAAGACTTTGGAAGCATCCACGCTTATTTACTATTTCATAAAAAAAGTTAGATGGGTTTCTCGTGGCAAGATTTTGATCCGCTTGTTTGAATTAAAATCTGGAGTTCAAGCATCTTTTCTTGCCCATCCTTTTCATTTGTCCTCCTGGGTACGGATATTTTTTGGCTGCAAAAACTTGCATACTTAATCGATATTTCTTCCAAACTAAATGGTTTAAATTTGTCTTTAAAATGCCCAGGTATCACCATTTTCAATGTGTATGGTAGAACAGTAACCATGCTAAAGAAGTTAAATTTTTGGAGTCAATATCTGCAGGTAAATGAGTATGAATGTTTTAGTTCTCTCAGCAGCTCTTTATTGGGAAATGAAATTCGACTTAACGAAAATATTAAAAAAGATATTAATAAACATCTCAAATAACTTCAATTATCGTTCCAAGACTATTTTCATAATAAACCTGTTATAGATCGAACAACTGGTTACATGATCATTTTCAAAGAGGTATAGCTTCGGATACTTCTTTAATTTTACTGGAAAAAGCTCATTGACTTATCGTCTGATAATTTTCTAAAAATTGTTTTTAAGGATCACTCTTTAATTGATTTTTGGTTCAGTGTAAGAAATGAGTATCCTGTTTTGACGGAAAAAGCTATTAAAGTTTTATTCCCTTTTGTACAATATATCTATGTGGTAAAGGATTTCAACATAGTGGAAGTACAGAAACAGGTTAAATGTAGAACCTGATCTAAGACTCAAACACTCAGACATCGAACCAAATTTAGAATTTTTTGTTCCACCAAGCAGACACAAATATCCCATTGAGGGTATTTTGCAAGTTCTACATTATTGTATTCATTTTGTGTTAGTTCTTTTTTATAAGTTATGCTATCGCTTTAGTTTTTATAATGGTTGTCTGGAAATGTTTTAGTTTTTCGTTATGAAGTGTTATTCAATCGGAAAAATACATTTTAATTATCCAATTTTACTGTTTTATTTAATGTTTCTAATAACTAAACCGGGGGTTCACCAATTTATTCCAGTTTTTAGAAGGAGTTAGCAAAAAAAAAGTTTGGGAACTGCTGACTTAAGAGAATTATATATTAAATATATTTCTAGAAACAATTAATAAACACAAGTATGTGTTACAAAATTTTATTATATAACCTTATATCTTTAATTTTTTACAGGTCATTTACACAAATATTTTTATACGGTTAAATATAGGTTGATTATTTGTTAAATTTTGTTAATTTAGTTCAGCATATCACTTTTTTGTTCGTATCATTTCTGACGAAATTCTAATGTTTGTCTTAAGGGATTTTTAGGGAGTTTAAAAAAAGTCACATTTCCTTCGGTTTTTCGACATGCTGTCACAACAAGCAGAGAAAATCCCTAATACCATTTTTTAGCAAAAATATCTTGTGAGAATTCTGTTATTTCAAAAAAAAATACGAACATGAGTAATTCTGCTGTACGCAGTTGTTGCAGTAAAAATATAGTGGATGAAAATAAATCTACAGAAATAATATTTTTTAGGTTACTAAAAACCATAAATGGGCCTGCACTAAAAATATTGTATAGGTTTTCTAATATTTTCTCTTGCTATTTTGCTTTGAAATGAACTAATTATTACAATAAATGATAGTTTATCTTTATTTCTTACCAATTTCTTACCAATGATCCTATCTATATCTATTTTTATTTGTTAATTAGAAGCATCTAATCATAAAATAAACAATACAGTAGCATAAAAAACTTCAGTTATAACAATTTTTCCATGTGTTGGTATATGTTTCAGTTATTTTTAATTTAGTACCTTTACTTAAATCAATATTTTCTCTTTTTTGATTTTTATTTTTAACTTTAAAAAAAAATTTTTACGTGTATATTTTTTATAGTACTCATCGGTCATTTGGTACTTGAACAAATCTAAAAGTTATATTAATCATATGGAATAATCACATCTTATATCGAATTAAAGTTTATTTAAAGTTCTTTGAAACTAAATAAAGTGTTTGACTTCAAAAATTATATGCATTCAGTTTGTTACCAAGTAATTTTACCCTATTGACTATTAGATCTAAAGGACAAAACACGATATCCCGATGCAAATCGGTAGCGACACCTACCTTGGTGAATAATAGTTAGATTTAAGCCATTTTCTTTTCTTGACAAATAATGTACAAATCAATGTTAAAAATATAGGTTTTTTAGGATTTGCTCATATTGATAACCTAAAAAATTAGTCTATTTAAAATATAAAACTCAACAGTGCGCGTGAATAAAAGTTTAGGCAATAGTCATTAACAAGTTGCAATCTAATTAGGTATCAGTTTATGATGACATTAATGCGATCATAATTGTTCTAATCCCTGAATCTTCCTCTTAAAAATGCTGTCTAACTGATGTGCTATACTGCAGTAAGATATTGTATTTTATTCTAATGTTACATCTTAAACAAAGATTGTAATTATTTTGTATAACAAACATCAACCCAGCCTCTCTCAAAATAGTTATAATAACTAGAGTTCCTGATGTTAATGCATTGTATATTTTATAATTAGCTGCAAATAATTATTAAGTAAAAATAGGTACATATTAAAATGTGTTTAAAGTAATACCACGATCAACGAAAGCTATAATGGATTATGCCTACTAGGTGAACGCCTGTAAGTAGACTTCCTACATGACAGCGCGTACGGTATAATTGACGAAACGCTATTTATTTATAGCGTTAAAAAGCAATACAAACATTATAATTTCGCCTTTTGACTTAAACCATCAATTGATGGGCGCACAGTTTGAAAATATTTATTTAATCAAACGTTATTAATGTTGAAAAATGGCCAAAAATGGCATTTTTCAAATGTTTAACTATTTTTAACTCGAAAACTATGCGTCGGCCGGAAAAATCGCAAGACACTTTTTGCTTAGAATCAGCTAGGGGACACGACAATATTTCTTTTATTTTACAGGAAAGCAATTTTTTAAATCATTAACCTGAACTAACCATTTTTCGGGAATTCACCCTCGATATTCATAATTAGGGGGTCAAATTACATATAAAAACTTTGATGAAAACATATTTCCTCATAGGTTATGAAAACCCACTAGGCTCCCAGATTATAGGTCCTCTACGGAGAAAATGCGGTTCCAAGTCTAAACCAAGTGCAAAGTATACTTTTAAATATTTTATATTATAAATTGTTTATTTTATTTGAAATTTCAAAGTAAAAAAGTTTTATTTAATAGTTTTAGGATAAATTGCCAATACCCCTCAAAATACATGTTTTATCGGACATTGAGATAAAAACTCCATCAAATCTCACTGAGCTAGTAGCCAACATCTACATACATAAGGGTTTTCTGAATAAGTTCGGTCAACAACCCCAATCGGTATGTCAAACCTTTATATTGATTATTATTTGAAACAGAAAATAATATATGAAGTCTGTGTACAGGATGGTCAATTTTCAATACTTTTTCATGGTATCACTATTATTTTTGGCGATAGAGATTTGCGATTTTGGCGAACCTGTGCTACTTTTTTGTTAAACAAAAAATGCAACAAACAAAATGTTCCTGGTTCTCTCTATTTTTAAGATACAAGGTGAAATTGAAAATTTTTTATTTACAGCCCCACCCTTTCGTATCTCATTTAACATTTACATTCATAAAAAGTAAAAACACGATGTTGTAGAATTTTTTGACGTCAAATCCGCTAGCACACTTACTTTTCTTCTAAAGACATCAGCTTTTCAAAAATGTATTATGGTTGATATTTGGTTTCACTAATAAATCTAAAATTTTGATTTTTTTTTTAATTCAGACTTAAATTCGCAGGATTTAGGATAAGTTTTCAAAATCCTTGTAATATCTTGTACTTTAAGACTTGAAATCAATTTTTATTATATACTAGACTTCATACATTCCAAAATACAAACAATGTCTAACCTTATTATGTAAAAAAAACATAAACAAATGGACACTGAATGAAACGTTCTATTTTAAGAGTGTTGAAGCTGGTTGCTATTTTCTCTAATGCAGAATTGGCGTATTTCTGCAATTTTTCTTAAGACATTTGAAATAATAACAGGGTTGTTTTGCAAAAACTGAAAAACTAAATTTGTAGCATTGCGAAGTTTTTTTACCGAACAGTGTCGAGTCCTATAAATCATCTGTTGTCAAAAGCCCTATAAAAAAAATGCAGAATAGATAGATCGGGCGATCTAGGGGCCCACCAGCAGACAAGTTGGTACCAATCGATTTTTGAAGAAATTCGCTTACAAAAAAGGCTCACTATTCGAAACTTGTGAGTTGGTGCACCGTCTTGTTAAAAATATATAATATTATACTTCGCCAAGAGAACATTTTCTAGCAATTTCGATATTACATCTTCTACAATTTTTAGAGAGCGATTTGACTTGAGGCTCCCGTCATAACTTCAGTACCTAATCTGTGGTCCTAAGATAAAATAGGAGATACCAAATCTGAAGTGCCCTTGTAGCTCCATTTCATAGATGATATGTCTATGTGGCGACCAATGTCTGGTAATGTGCCGTTGTAAAAAAAACTCCCAAAATTATCTCTGGCTCTCTGTTTGATATTACAATTAACACGCGGGGGACTTGTAATGGAAATTTTCAATTTCACCCTGTATCTTCAAAACAGAGAGAGCTAAGAAATGTTGTTTGTTACATCTTTTGTTTAACAAAAAAGTAGCACAGGCTAATTAAAATCGCAAATCTCCATCTTTAATAATACCAGAGATATTTTGCAAAATTGTTGAAAACTGGACACCTTTTACAATGTCTAGTTGGTAATACACATGGTTTTTTTATATTTTGTTATTGACTCAAAAAAACAAAAAGGCCCTGCAATATCAGTCAAAAGATGTTATATTAATATATAGTGTGATAAAGTTTTAAAAATCAAATAGATTCCTATAAAACAATTAATTTGAAAGAATTTGTTTATTCGGAGGTGTTATCAAACGTAATTTATAATAAGTTTTCATCAGTTTGCATTGATGATCATAAAACCCTACTAATTAAAAGTATTTTTGAAAAATTTGTAAATATTCGAATGCTTTATTTCAAGTTAGTTTTACATCGGTGTGATAATGTTATTATTTAAAGAATATTAGTTTGTTTATCTATAAATAAAAATAATTGCCATTGCATATTTTTAAATATTTGTCTTATATTCACTGTATTTTATTTTAAAAGTTTAGTTATGTTTTATTTATTTACTATATACAGGGTGACTCAACGATTGGATGAAGTAAGTTTGTGCCTTTTCGGTGAAATTAACAAAGAAAATATATTTATTGTTTGATACAGTTTATTTTTACGCAGATTTTAAAAATATTTAGGACTCTACAGGGTGAGCCAAAAAACTAGGACAGCATAAAGTTGTATTTTTTTAAATAAAACACCCTATATACGAATCGTATTTTCGATTTAGCTTATAATTTTAAATCTTTTTCATTAAGGGTTTACTATAACAAAACTTTATAGTTTCTGAGATAATTAAGTTAAAAAAAAAAAGTCACATTTTCAAGCATCAATTCAATCCTAAATAACGTTTTCAATTTTGTGACAAATATATTCAAATTTGGAATTTAGCAAGGCCAAGGACAAGTTAACATAATTTTTACCTAATATTTGCAATAAAAGCTACAGGGTGTTGAACACATCGGCTCAAATTTGAACAAGTTTAAATGAATAAATATTTTTTTTTAAATGGTACACCCTGTATATTTTCATGTTATTTAATAGAGTAATAAAAACCCTAAAAGTTTTGTTCAATATATCCTATACCTATTTATAATAGTTTTTGAGATATTTCAGTTTTTCTTATTTGCCATACTTTTTTACAGAAATAGTCTTCATTATCATAGTAGCCATGGCAAAAACAATGTAAAAGAACATTTTTCTGTGTGTCAAATTTATAACCGCAATCGCTTCTTTTGGTTTTTATGTAGTGTAGTTTGGTTTTTTTTTGCATTCATCTTATATTGTAAAATGAATTTTCCAAAGAATGAGTTAATAGATATGATTTATACAATAGGAGAGGCTCAAAAAAATTGCCTTCTTGCTCAAAGAATTTACAAAATGAAATATCCTGATCGACGCCAGCTTAATACCCATACTTTTCAAAACTTAATGCAAAGATTTGATTCTTCTGGTACTGTTGATTATCCAAAACGTAAAGTGGTCAACAAACCAGTAACTAATGAAGAAAAAGAACTACAAGTATTGTTAAATGTTCAGGAAAATCCTTATATTGGTAGCCGTCAGTTAGCAGCATTATGTGAAACATCACAATCCACCGCTAATCGTACTACCAAGAAATATAGGTATCATCCATATCACATGGAATTACACCAAGAATTGCATGGACAGGATTTTGAAAGTCGTGTAAACTTTTGTCGTACAATAAAAGCGGAGATTCAATTAAATCCAAATTTATTATGCAAGGTAATGTTTAGTGATGAAACTACTTTTAGAAGTAACGGTGCCGTAAATAGACGCAACATGCATTATTATGCCACAGAAAACCCATTTTGGATTAGAGAGGTGCAACATCAAAACCAATGGTCATTAAATGTTTGGTGTGGTATTCATCATAATCGAATTATTGGACCCCACTTTTTTAATGAACCACTAAATGGCGATAGTTACCTGAACTTTCTACAAGAAGAACTACCCCAACTGCTTCAAGGTCTCGATAGGGATGAGCTCGACAGTATGTGGTTCCAGCACGATGGTGCGCCTCCGCATTACCATCGTGAAGTTCGTGCGTTTTTGGACCAACGATATCCGCAAAAATGGATTGGACGTGGGGGTTTCATTGAGTGGCCACCAAGGTCTTGCGACATCACCCCATTAGATTTCTTCCTATGGGGTTATATTAAAAATAAGGTGTATGTTAATCCACCAACAACAGTGGAAGATATGCGAAACAGGATTAGGGATACCTGAAGAACAATAACGCCACTAATTTTGTCCAGGGTCCGAGAAAATCTGCAAAAAAGACTAAATTTGTGCATTGCACAAGAGGGTCGTTTATTCGAACACTTATTAAAAAGAAATAATTAATCTCAGTATTTAATAGGTAATTTTTTTGTTTCAATTTAGTATAAAAGTAAATATGTATTTGCCTTGTCGTTATTGTTGTGTTAATTTTTTCACATTATGTTTAATTAAACTATTGCCGTTGTAATATAACGAATAATGTATTTCATCATATTTAACCACATTCTGTTTGTTTCTGTAGTTTCTTTTTATTATTTTACATGGCTACTATGATAATAAAGACTATTTCTGTAAAAAAGTATGGAAAATAAGAAAAACTGAAATATCTAAAAAACTATTATAAATAGGTATAGGATATATTGAACAAAACTTTTAGGGTTTTTATTACTCTATTAAATAACATGAAAATATACAGGGTGTACCATTTAAAAAAAAAGATATTTATTCATTTAAACTTGTTCAAATTTGAGCCGATGTGTAGCTTTTATTGCAAATAGTAGGTAAAAATTATGTTAACTTGTCCTTGGCCTTGCTAAATTCCAAATTTGAATATATTGGTCACAAAATTGAAAACGTTATTTAGGATTGAATTGATGCTTGAAAATGTGACTTTTTTTCTTTAAACTTAATTATCTCAGAAACTATAAAGTTTTGTTATAGTAAACCCTTAATAAAAAAGATTTAAAATTATAAGCTAAATCGAAAATATGATTCGTATATAAGGTGTTCTATTTAAAAAAATACAACTTTATGCTGTCCTAGTTTTTTGGCTCACCCTGCAGAGTCCTAAATATTTTTAAAATCTGCGTAAAAACAAACTGTATCAAACAATAAATATAGTTTCTTTGTAAATTTCACCGAAAAGGCACAAACTTACTTCATCCAATCGTTGACTCACCCGGTACCTATGACCAAATTAAAAATTAAGGTAATTCATTTTACTGCTTCCATATTATTCCCAGAAGGGTTTTAATAAAATGTTGTTTTATTAGAAAGTGCAATATTTTTTGTATCACACAAAAATGCGTAACATTAACACAACATTACGTCAAACGCCTATGACGTATAAAGTGGGGCGGCGGCAAATACGAAATGTTACACCATTCCCAATTAGCCGTTAGTTTCAATTACCACACTCTCCCCTAAGTAATCTGGTCCGGCTCTGCTAAAGACGCCATATTCTTACTGCAATAAGCTCTACCAAGTGATACCGTTATTTCTTGACTCTTTTCGCAGAACAATCAGCCACTAATCCGCACCAATTATGTCGTTCAAAAACAATTTACAAACTGTCACCTGAATGTTTTTGCAAATTCTCGTTGGCGTTGGCTGGAACAAATGATCATGACATCTCAATGATATGAGATAATCTGTGGTGATTTTAACAATTTTTCCCAGGGTAATGATGAATGATCTGTGACTGAAGTAGAATAAACACGAAAATCTAAAATTAACTTCAATGAAGTATCAACACTCTAGATTTCCTGCCTAACAGAAAGTTTTAACATTCAACTTATAGAAAACTTCATAAAATGAGACATTTGTTAAATAAAAGAGCATTACTTTGTCTATTTTATCTAAACAACTAAAATGATTATTTTTGAAGAAGAACTCATCATTCATGTTATAATTATTCGAACGCAAACACTTGCATGTCGGAGAACATTAAGCAAATTGCTTAAAAATTTGGAATTGTGTTTGTCAATGTTAATTATTCAGTTTTAAAATGAATTCCCCGCGAGTTTGGAAAATGTATGCGAAAAGCTTTTTAGAAGTTTTGGCTCAATTTAGAATGCTAATTTTGTTTACTGTGACAAAGAAAATCTCTTGAATGCTCAAAATGAAATGGCCATAAAAACTATTTTCTTCGTTAAGAAGGGGCCGAGTCTGACGCGTAACTAAATGAAATATATCTTTTTATTTATATAAACAATCTTTAAACCATTAAATTAAATTTACATCTGTTGTAAATAATTGGAATCAGCAGATTTGCATTGTTTCGCACAGTTTTTATGATGTGAAAATTTGTTTTTAGATAATTCCTGGAAAAATGTTTCTTATTTTATTAAAGGAGAAACGACGTGCACCTGGCTGTGCAAAGGACAGATCAGAAGGAAGCATGCAAATATTGAACGCGGCTTCGTACCCTGATGAATCTAGTAGAGACGAAACATGTACCTCTGCCGTATCACTGTGGCGGGGAAGGTAAGTTTTGACTTTCTTCTCGCTATGGTGGTACAGGTGAGCCATCATCTCGATGGTGGTGGAATAGGACAAATGGTGTTCCTTAGCAGTTTGTTCAACATGGTTAGAACGAAGTTTGCATATAGTGTTCGCATTTACTTCATTCATACACGGAGCTGCATATAGTTGTACGTTTGCTGAATGTGATTTCAGCACTACAACGGCATAATATGGATATATCCACTGCTACTGCATGTCACACGGAGGAATCCGTGAAAGCCGAATAAACATATATACGCCATCCGGCGGGAGGTCGGCGAAGCCGCGTTCAGTATTTGCATGCTTCCTTCTGATCTGTCCTTTGCACAGCCAGGTGCATGTCGGTACACTGATGAGTCTAATAGAGACGAAACATGTACCTCTGCCGTATCGCTGTGACGGGGAGGATAAGTTTTGACTTTCTTCTCGGTATGGTGGTACAGGTGGGCTATCATCTCGATGGTGGTGGAATAGGATAAATTGTGTTCCTTAGCAGTTTGTACAAACTATGCAACCTCTAATACGGAATGGATATGGTTAGAATGAAGTTTGCACATACTGTTCGCATTTATTTCATTCATACACGGAGCCGCAGATAGTTGTACGTTTGCTGAATGTGATTTCAGCACTACAACGGCATAATGTGGATATATCCACTGCTATTGCACCTCACACGGAGGAATCTATGAAAGCCGCATATATATATATATATATATATATATATATATATATATATATATATATATATATATATATATATATATATATATATATATATATATATATATATACAGGGTGTCCAAGATAAGGATCCTAACCATGGGGATCTCGGAAACAGTTGGAGATACGAGGTCGGTTAAATTAGAGAAAAGTTGCGCAATTTAGTGCTAAATTAAACGCAATTTCAAAATTTTAAAAATTCAAAATACTTCCGGAGATTTCCGGAAAAAACCGAATTTTGGCAAAATCGTTTTTAATTTTTGTAGGCTTTATTTAAAGAGATATCAAAAAATAAAAGGTAGATTCTTCTTGCCACTTTTTATTTTTTATAATTTGGTCTAAACAAAATTTAAATCCGACGTTTCGTTTCTGAGATACCATCATGAACTTTCATTTTTTATATGGAACAAAAAAAAGTATCCCATGTATTTGATAGCATTTTTTATTACAAATTCAACGGTGTATCACACTTGCATATCAAGTGTGTAGTTCATTGGCTTTTATAAAACTGATATACCTTTCTCTCTCGCTCTCATGGAGCTCTTATGGAAAGTACTTGAACTACGTATTCGATATACAAGGGTGATACATCGTTGAATTTGTAATAAAAAATGCTATCAAATACATGGGATACTTTTTTTTGTTCCATATAAAAAATGAAAGTTCATGATGGTATCTCAGAAACGAAACGTCGGATTTAAATTTTGTTTAGACCATATTATAAAAAATAAAAAGTGGCAATGAGAATCTACCTTTTATTTTCTGATATCTCTTTAAATAAAGCCTGCAAAAATTAAAAACGATTTTGCCAAATTTCGTTTTTTTCCGGAAATCTCCGGAAGTGTTTGAAATTTTTAAATTTTTTTAACTGCGTTTAATTTAGCACTAAATTGCGCAACTTTTCTCTAATTTAACCGACCTCGTATCTCCAACTGTTTCCGAGATCCCCATGCTTAGGATCCTTATCCTGGACACCCTGTATATATATATATTTATATATATATATATATATATATATATATATATATATATATATATATATATATATATATATATATATTTATATATATATATATATATATATATATATATATATATATATATATATATATATATTTATATATATATATATATATATATATATATATATATATATATATATATATATAAATATATATATATATATTCTTCAATTTTCATACTTTCATTAGTTAAGGAACCGAACATTATGTCGCAAGGTAATCTAAGTTCCCCCAAATAAGACCTTAGCTGGTGTAAATCCGGTAGTTTCATAAACTAAGAATTGATATTTGTCCCGATCTTTCTGATGTCTGGCCAAAACCTTTGAAAGGTAATTTTCAATGGATCTCTTAAATCGATCAACTAGCCCATCTGACTGATGTAAAGCTGTATCCTGGTTTTACGGATGCTTTTAAGTTCGCAAAGTTTTTGTAAAGTTGAGGTCTCCTGGTTAGGAATGGAAAATACTTCAGGCCATTTACTGAAGTAGCCAATAGCGACCAAGATGTGTTTGTTATCTTTATCTGTTTCTAGGAAATCCATTCAAAAAATATTCCAACATTATTCTTCTTCATTTTTCCCTTAGATCTTGTGCTTGAACCTTGTCCGAATCTTTCTAGTGTCTGTCTACAAACTTTAAGAGGTGTTCTTTAGTGTTCCTTTTAAATCATCCAACTATACCATCTCACTGAGGATATAAAACTGTTGTTCTTGTTTCCGCAGAGCTTTTAAAAAAGCTTAGATTCAAAATTACGCACTTGTCAGAAGATAGCTGCAAAGGAATTCCAAATTTCATGCTGTATGATGTTCGTTTTACCGAATTACCATCTTTTGCTTCAAAAATATCATTATGCTCCCTTATAAGTTTCTCGGCATCTTTATATTCTTGTGGCGAAAGATGTTTCCAATTTGTCTAGATCTGCTCAATTAATCCGTTATATGGCAATTTTGATGTAGCTTTGCTGGGTTATTCACATCTAACCACCCATTTTACTGGCTCATATAATGCTACTTCGTCTCCTTTATTAATTTTGACATAGCTAGGAAGAATATTAGCTACTCTTATTGGTATGATCTTATCTGAATTGACTAATCTTGCGCTATCAGGTATTTGCAAGATGTATTGCACTATTGAACTAATCCGACGTGGCTTCCAGAATTCTTGTCCAGTCTTCCAATAATAATCTTCTCTGTACTACCTTAATCGTACCTGACAGTCCCTTCTCATGTGTCAAGTTCGTCCACATATGTAACACTCTATTTGGTTTCTCCTATAACGTGAAATTTCACCTTCCTTATTTAAATTCTTAAGGATTTCAGATAACATTGCCTCTATTATTTGGTGCGATAAATCCTTGTCTTCCTTCATAGTAACGGCTTTTATTTTTGGCCTTGACACATTATAAGATATTCCTTTTTCCAAGGTGTTGTCCAAGACATCACTACAATACCTAAACTTGATTATAGGCAACATACGCTATATTTTTTAACCTTTGATTTCATAAATAAAATACTAGATGGTAAGGTCTTTTCGGAATTCTTCCGTAGCTCCTGAGCTAGCCAGATGACCAATGCGTCGGACATCTTTTCATATTCTTGTAAACTTTCGCCATGTTTCTGATGTCTTGTCTTGATTGTGACTGGTATAACTGGAATACTGGTCTCTAAATCTTCTTTCCAATGCAACACTAAGAATATTATGATATTTTTGTTGGGTTGTTGGAATGGCTTGCAATAACTCCAGTGCTGGTTCACAAAGTGCAATTAGTAATACAGTAACCATTTTTTCGAAGTTTTAATCATTTGCGGTAGAGGTAGTGTCAAATTAGCATTTGTATATTATCTAAGATATTTGACAGTCGTTGGGTGTTTGATGTTCCGTCTGGTGATTATTACATTATCAAAATCATAAAATAACGTAGCATCCTTGATTTTATTGACTTCTGTCTGAAGTTTTTTCATTTTAAATTATATCGCTCTATGATTTCTTTCAGTTCCTATGGCACTTCACTTATATCCTGTTGCACTTCGCCTATCTCTCTCTTAAAATTTTGCGTTCGTCCTAGTAGTTTGATCGAATTTTTGCTGTTCTTGTACAATAACTTCCTGTATCCATTTGCAAAGTTTATCTTCAGCTGTAATGTGACGTTCTTCTTCATGGCGACGTTCTTCGTCTCCCTGTTTGTCTTTAACACGACATTCATCTATACGTTTCATAAAATCAGCCAATATTTTATTTAGTTACTCCATTTCGGCTGTTTGTTGTCTAGTATTTGCTGTATAAACTTCTAGAATTAAGTTGAAGACTCGGTTCTCTACTTCTTTTCTTTTTTGTGATTAGGTCATAATCTACTGGACACAACTCTGAAACTCGTTACGAAAGTAATCAAAAATAAAATTAATTCGGTTACAACACTGGAAGACGAACAGCAGGGATTTAGATCAGGAAGGTCTTGCGTGGATGCAGTATTTATTCTACGACAGATAGTCGAAAAATCTATAGAATACAATAAACCAACATTTTTATGCTTTATAGATCTAACAAAAGCATTCGATCGCATAAAGCTAGATGACGTAATCCACCTGTTATATAAGAGAAATATTCCTATCAATATAATTCAAACCATCGAAAACATATACGCAAACAATAAAGTTCAGATTCGCACTAACGGTAAATGATCTACACCCATACCAGTCAACAGCGGTATTAGAGAGGGAGACTCGCTTAGTCCTTTGTTGTTTAACATGATAATGAACGAAATAATAAAGGAGGTGCGACTTGGTAGAGGATATAAAATGGGTGATACAGAAATAAAAATTCTCTGTTACGCTGATGACACTGTGATATGTGCCGAAAATGAAGACTACCTCCAGAGATTGTTAAATACCTTTAATCTTACGGGAAGAAAATATAATATGATTATCTCAGCCGAAAAAACTAAATGTATGACAACCTCAAAAGAACCCCTCCGATGCAAACTAGAACTAGACGGTCGAATAATACAACAAGAAATGAGTTTCAAATATCTAGGAATCGACATAACTAGTTATGGCAACATCGAAGATGAAGTAAGAGGGCAGGTGGCCAAAGCAAACAAAGTGGCGGGTTGCCTCAACGACGTGATCTGGCGAAACAAACACTTACAACAAGAAACAAAGGTTCGGATCTACAAAACTACAATTAGACCTATTATGACATACACCTCAGAAACACGACCAGAGACGACAAAAACGAAACAACTATTGGAGACTACAGAAATGAGAATACTTCGACGAATAACAGGAAAAACGCTACTAGACAGAGAAAGAAGCGATAACATCAGGCAATCATGCAACACAGACTGCATTAATGAGTGGGTCTTACAATGTAAGACACAACGGAACAAACACATAAGCCGAATGACAGAGGATAGACTGGTAAGGATCGCACGAGATAAATCGCCTAGTGGTACACGCAGTAGAGGTCGACCGCGGAAAAGGTGGAGCGATAATTTAAGTCCAGAATGAGGAAAATCGAAGAAGGAACAGGTCAGGGACCTATTATAGAAGGTAGAAGAAGAAGAAGAAGAGGTCATAATATTACTTCATATGAAATTACCACATGTTTTTGTTCTTATGTACGTTTCGGGTTATTTTATTATTTAGACCATCTTGAGAGAATTGAACTGTAAATATGAAAAGGAATTTGTAATTTGTTATTATATAAATTGAAAAATTAATTTCTCTTCAATTTATTTAATAACAAATATATTTACAGTTTAATTCTCTGAAGATGATTTAAATAACAAAAAAACCGAAACATACATAAAGAAAAAACATATGTTAATTTATTGTGAAGTAACATTAGAACTGAAACCCAAGAAAAAAATTTAATTAATAATTACACGGCCAACAAAAAGAAACGAAGTTAAATTTAATAGCGAGCTCTGTTTTCCGAACAGAGTTCTACTTTTCAATTAGAATGTTCCAGAATGTTGTTCAAAATTCAGTTGTAAGCTTCTTTCTTAATGAAAATCGATGGTGACGTCAACTTTTTGCTATCCATTCTAGTTTCCAAATAGAATATTTTAGAACTTTGTCGAAAATGCAGTGCGATGGTAAAGTCAGTTTTTCGCTATTTTATCTAGTTTTCAAATAGAATATTCTAGGGCCTTATCGAAAATTAGCCCTATCTTCTTATTTAATAACAAACGCAACATTGAAGCCCATTTTCTCTATCTTTACTAGTTTAAACCTAGAATTTTCTAAAAACCATTCCTCACTTTTAGCCCTTATTGTTACGATTTTCTCTACTTATATTCTCACTGGATCCAAATAAAAACACTTTTCATGAAGTACTTTCAGCTCTTTAATAACTACAACAAGTAACAATGATATCGGATCGATATATTTCTGTAAGGACGCATTCAAATTCCCCTAATCCTTCATTACACTATGATGTTTTAACCACTGAGGTGGAGAGATATTTTCGTGACGCAAAACTCACTTCATCACAAATATAAACGCTATCTTATTAGGATTTGCGTTTTACTTCAAGATGCATGATCACCTAATAAATAAAAAGGAACAAAAAAATCATAAAAATTTTGGTCTTAATTGATTTTAAAAAATTCAGGTAAATTATGGAAGAAATAAATAACTTCTATTAAGCAACTTTCAGAAGAATATTTAGAGCTTTGGCTGCTAGATCTAGTAAGTAAGTCTATATAAAATTAATGTAGCTTCAAAAAGCGAGTAAGAATATCTTTAAATATGGTTTTTGGGTTTAGACCGTGTCACATGTTGCCTCATTCAATCCAATATGATACGGTCTAAATCCAAGAAACATGATTTTCAATTTGACTAAAACCGTGAAAGCTTGCGTTCTTTATATCCTTAAGTGCTTTTAAGAAAATTATCTTAATCTGCAGCAAAAATCCTGACTGTCGTATAAACTTCAGTCAGGGTACATTAAACTTCCTTAGCAAATAAAAATAAAATACTACACCAGATTGCAAGTGCAAGCTAATTGCACTCACAAAAGTTAGTTACAAAGTTAGATTAGCATTTAAAATCGAAATTTTATAATCAGCCTAGAAAGTGGCCCAGTGCTATGAGCGCGATCTGTTAAACGATTTCAAAAGCGCAACTCTTGATGGATATTAGAGTTTCCACTTCTATAAAGTTTGAAATGAGAGTAATGCTAATTAGGTGATACTGATGTCAAACTTATTTAAATTTGATGCAGCGTTCGCAGTGGCAACCGTCCGGTGGGAATACGAAACGATCCGAAGTTTGTTTTGCTAAATGTTTGCAAACATCCATTTGTGCTCTCCTACTTTATTTAATGAGTCTCGGAAATGGTTAATTTATGCACCTTCGAACTCGTGTCATTTCCTAGAGGATCACTTGTTTGATTATCTATATAAATTGTAATTTCTGACGATGTACGGTAAGACATCCATAAATATATAAGAGTAGTACTCTCATTGAGCACACACATGTGCTAGACCCTAAGAACAGCTGCAGACCTACGAGTATGCTTCTGTGAATATTTATTTAAGGTTATATAAAGCTCCTATAACCTAGAACTGGTTATGTTATCAAGCCAGATTTGTATTAAGCTACCTCCAACCTGGTTACATCATCTACTTAAACAATAAAGCAAGTGATACACATCTAAGAGGAACAGCTATTCTGGTCAACAGAAGAATCAAGGATCGACTTATAAAGACGAATTCAATATCAGATCGGGTCATATACATAGGCATGAAGATATTAGACAGATTCAACTTGAAAATCATCCAAGTTTACGCCCCTACTAGTTGTGCTGATGATAACGAAATAGAACAGCTACATGAGGATGTTACATCGGCGCGAAAAGCAGAAAATGCACACTATTGCGTGGTGATGGGCGATCTCAACGCCTAGTTAGGAAAAAAGAAAGGCGATAATATTCCAAATAGATGAAGCTTTGGACTCGGCACCATCAATGGAAGAGGAGAAACAGCAACCTATCTTCAAAACGAAAGCCTCTGCTACTTCCTGTGTTGTATCAAACAAATATTTAGTCTGTCATAGTAAATCCACCATCTTAAATTTCAAATTAATTTTACATTGTTAATATACGCCCCAAAACCTCCCAAAATCGATGTTTAAAGAACCTGAGATGTAAATTTCTTAGCTCGATGTATTTTATACTGTATATTGAGTTTGTATATGCTTCAAGAACCCCACAATATCAATTTGCAATATTTAAAGAACTTGAGATGTAAATTTCTTAGTTTTATATATTTTGCGTTAAGAACCCCACAATATCAATTTTAGACAAAATCGGAATACGTAAAATTTTCTATCCCTCATATTGTATCTTATCAACCTAACAGTCGTAAAAAATTAACTTCATATTCGTAATACACGACCCCGAAAACCCTCTAATACCAAATCTGAAAAAATGCGAATATGGTGAAATTTTCAACCCACCGTATTGCGTCCGCTATATTGAATTTCAAAAAAATTATTTTAAGTCTTAATCTAATCTAAATCTAAACCCTTCAAAGCCCCTTAGTACTAATTTTGGATGAAATTCGGAAATTTAAAATTTCTAAAATTATATTCGCTATTTACATCCTCAAAGACGATCCAGTCCCACCTTTGAACAAAATCGAAAAATGTAAAATTGTTACTCCGCTATCTTGGATTTGCCATATTGAATCCAGAAAAAATACTTTTAAATTAATAATTCACTCTCTCAAGAACGCCCTATATCAGTTTAGGAGAAAATCGAAAAATGTAAAATTTTTAGGACACCACATTGAATGTGCCAGATTGAGTTTTTTAAAAAAATATTTATAATTAACACTTACTAAAATGCCACAATACTGATTCTATTCAAAATCGGGAGATGTAAAATTTTTAATCCGCCATCTTGGATTTGCCATATTGAATTTTTTATAAATAATTTCAGATTCGTTATCTGCGACCCCGAAAACTCCCTCGTACCAATTTTGAAGAAAATCGGACAAAATTGATTCTTTTGTCCACCATATCGGATCCGCCATATCGAATTTTTTAAAAATAATTTTAAATTAGTTATGTACGACCCTGAAAACTCCCTCGTAGCAATTTTGGAGACAATGGGACAAAATTAATTTTTTTTCCTCCGCCATATTGAATTTTTAAAAAATATTTTGGATCCATTATGTGCGACTCCGAAGACTCCCCCACACCAGTTTTGGAGAAAATCAGACAAAACTAAATTTTTTTGTCCGCCATATTGAATCCGCCACATTGAACTTTTTAAAAATAATTTCAGATTCGTTGTGTACGACCCCAAAAATTCCCCCATACCAATTTTGGAGAAAAGCAGACAAATTAAAATTTGTAGCTGCCATATTGTCGGCGGCATCTTGGATATTACTGCACCAATTTCGTTCAAAAAAATATGGAACCACCGCAGAAACTTCCTGAACATAACGTGAAAAATTTCATTCAAATCGGTGCCGCCGTTCCGGAATAATCGATGTACATACATAAAAAAAACATACATACTCGACCAATTGAGAACCTCCTTCTTTTAGAAGTCGGTTAGAAAACGAAAAATAAACGCAATTTTTTGATTTTAATTGTTTATAACAAATTAATGGATCATAGTACAGAGTAGACAACATAACAAAATATCACTACCGTTTGTTTTTGATGTGATGGCATAGTTAGTATCCTGATTGGCTTGAAATTGTACAATATCTATTACGCTTGTATGGAATAGAGCACCTATATTGCATTATTGACCCTAAATTTTTAGGATGATTGCGTTTGTTAAATAAAATATTTTTTAAAAGATAATAATCAAAAATAACTGATTTAATTATACATAAAATATAGGCATTCCGTATATCTCTCTCATTAAGTGATGCCGACGTCAGAGTTATTTAAATTTCATGCTACCTTCGTAATGGCAACCGACAAGTGGAAATACGGAACTACCTGAAGTTTATTGTACTAAATGTTTGAAAACATCCATTTGTGCTTTGATATTTTATTTGATGACTGCCTAAAAAGGTTAATTTATGCACTTCGTATCATTTTAGTATGTAAAACTTGTTTTACACTTGTCTAAATTACTTTTTATACGTATGTGACCTAACACGATTTGAATGGCAAACTTGATTTTTGTTTCGTACTTTTGCGAAAAAAAATCATTTTTTTAAATAAAAAACGCTAATTTTCCTTTAAAATAAAAATGCCTGAAAAAAGAAACTTTTAAATATTTTTTGAATAATATTATTTGGGTTAGTTACAAATAATATGTCTCAATATAAACTAATTGAAACATGTGTCAAAGATACTTAAATTTCATGCAAATTATGTAATAGCAATCGTCGGGAGGGAATATGAAACTAGAGTTTATTGTACCAAATATATGCATTTGTGCTTATTTAATAGACTCAGAAATTGTCAAATTGTTCGAATTCAAACTACTGTCAGTTCAGAATGTAAAACTTATTTTACTATTAATCTAGTGCCGCAAACATAATTTAAAAAATAAAATTTTTATAAAAAACCATTGAATTGACTGCTAAAACTGCGCTAAAAAGTGAAAAATAACTATAAATTTCTATATGAAATTGAAATTTTTGAAGTCGGCGCCAAACTAATACCTGACGAAATGGGATTCGCATAAACAGATTAACAATACTTTGTTTTTAATTGCTTTCTTACCATAATTTGTATTTATTAGTAGTTATTTGTTTTATTTAGAAATAACTTGGCGCCAACTTCAAAAATTTCAATTTCATATAGAAATTTATAGTTATTTTTTACTTTTTAGCGCACTTTTAGAAGTCGGTTCAATTTTTTTTATAAAAATTTTATTTTTCGATTTTTAGTTTTAAGTTCATTATGATATCCTTAGATTATTTGAACTAAGTACTAATCGAGATTAGTGTACCTCGTAATGACTCCAAGGTGGCAAAAAAGTACCCATTTTATCCAAAGTTGTATTCACCCTAAAATGAACCATTAAAAATTCTTTGATTCTTAGAGTTCTACAAAAACCAGTCAAATTGTATCAAACAAATATTTAGTCTGTCATAGTAAATCCACTATCTTAAATTTTAAATTAATTTTAGATCGGTAATATAGGCCCCAAAACCTTCCAATATCGATATTTAAAGAACTTGAGACGTAAATTTCTAAGCTAGATATATTTTATCGAGCATATTGAGTTTCTATACGCTCCAAGAACTCCGCAATATCAATTTTAGGCAAAATCGGAAAACTTTTCACTCCCTCACTCCCTTGTCAACCAAAAAAATTAATTTCATATTCATAATACACGACCTCGAAAACACCCTAATACCAAATCTGATAAAATGCGAATAAGGTAAAATATTCAACTCACTATATTGAATCCGTCATATTGCATTTCAAACAAATAATTTTGACGCCTTAATGTAATCTAAACCCTTCAAAGCCCCCTTGTATCAATTTTCGATGAAATCCAAAAATTCAAAATTTCTAGACCGTCATATTACCTCTGACATATTAGATTTTCTTAAAATAATTTTATATTCGCTATATACATCCTTAAAAACGATTCAGTTCCACATTTAAACAAAATCGAAAAATGTAAAACTTTTATTCCGCCATATTGAATCCTGAAAAAGATACTATTAAATTCGTAACTTACACCCTCAAAAATCCCCTATATCAGTTTTGGAGAAAATCGAAAAATGTAGAATTTTTAGGATGCCATGTTGAATCCGCCAGATTGAGTTCTTCAAAAAATATTTTAAATTCGTAGTTAACGCTAACAAAAATCCCCCAATACTGATTTTAGACAAAATCGAGAGATGTAGAACCTTTAATCCGCCATCTTTGATCCGCCATATTTAATTTTTTTTTAAATAATATTATATCCATAATGTGCTATTCCAAAAACTCCCCCATATCAATTTTGGAGAAAATAAAACGAAATTGATTTTTTTGTTCGCCATATTGGATCCGCCATATTGAATTTTTTAAAAATATTTGAATTCGTTATATGCGACCCCGAAAACTCCCCCACACCAATTTTCGGACAAAATTAAATTTTCCTGTCCGCCATATTGTATCCGCCATATTGAATTTTTTAAAAATAACTTTAGATTCGTTGGGTACAATCCCGAAAATTTCCCCATACCAATTTTGGAAAAAATCCGTCAAAATTAATTTTTTTGGCCGCCATATTGTCAGCGCCATCTTGGATTTTACTGCACCAATTTCGACCAAAAAAATATGGGACCACCGCAGCAACCTCCTGAACATAATGTAAAAAATTTCATTCAGATCGGTACCGCCGCTCCGGAGTAATCGGTGTACATACATAAAAAAAATACATACTCGACGATTTGAGAACCTCCTTCTTTTAGAAGTCGGTTAATAAGTGGATGTTAACCATACATTGAAATACGGAACAACCTGATATTTTATTTATTAAATGCTTTCCATTATACAGGATGTCCGGGAAAATGTGGGAAATCTCCCAGATATGAAAACACACGTGAAAGGAATACTACAAGTTCATATAAACTTTTTTCGTATAGGCCTCCTCTTCGGAGATATGGGTTCCTAAAGAACTGCAATAGAATCAAGTTTTTTACATATAATTATTGAACCACCAGGTATATTACAATTTTTTTAATATGATATATACTGGATAAGACCTTTCAATTTACTATCCAAGAAAGTGTTGTGCATTGCTAACAGCTACGGTGACACTGATGACCTAATTTTTTTACGCCCTCTATGAACTTTGGACAACGTTTTTTACCTACCTTTAACTATCGATTAAAAATTAAGTACCCTTCTTTCATGTCGCTAATCCTAACAGTTTTTGAAAAACGTCATTTTATTTACACTGTTAATCCTCTAACTTCTATCGGATTTCCCCTGTCACCATAGTTTCAACGAAAAGTTAAACTAACTGCTTAGTTAAAAACGTCATAAGAGAGTTCAACATGGGCTCCATGAAGTCTAATACACTCGCAGGAACGCCGAATTGACGACTGCTGTACCCGCCAAATTAACTCAACATTGTTCCTTATTTGATCACAATGAAACGTGGTTCTCCGTAGAAGTTTTTCCCTACTATCGACCGGAGTGGAATACACCAAGGTTTTGAGGTATTCCAACAGGTAAAAATCAAACGGCGTTAGCTCGGGAGATTGAGGAGGCCAGGCAATAGGTCCTCCTTTACATATCCAATGGCCTTGATAGACGTTATTCAGGTGCTCCCACACAACAACGCTGAGGTGATGCCTCATCGTATATATAATATGTTTCGGCTGGTTTCAAATAGTATGTGTCCTATTAAATCGTGAAAAGCGTTCTGGAGGAACGGCAATACGAATGGTTCAATCAAAAAATTGCCCAGACGTTAATTGATTGGAACTGATGTTGATGATGCGAAACAATAGTTGCATGAGGATTTTCATCAGTCCATACATGTGAGTTGTGTAGATTTTGATACCATTTTTGGTTAACCTGCTTCATCCGTGAAGACAATAGTGCTAATGAAGTTTACATTATTTCGTTGCTGATCCGATAGCCTGTTTGCAAACTGCATTTTACGGAGAAAATCTACAAGATCAGAATCAGAAGTTCATGTACTATACGAGTGCTCGTTGAAGGAGCGTAGTAATCTACAGCATTTAAAATATTTTCCTTTAATTGTGGCGTACGTACTTCCGTTCCCAAGATTTCCTAAAATTATGAAGAAATTTAATATTATTACCTTATTAACTGGATTCGCCTACCATTCTCCATTAGAAGTTGCTCAACTCGTTGAAATGTTTTCTGATCTGAAAGATTAAGATTAGGATATCTGTCGTGATATAACCTTCTGGCTTCCAAAGCATTGCAAGATGAAAGACCATACATCGATGCAGATCTGCATACCCAATAAACAGGAATCCCCTATTTTGAATTATTTCACAATTAATTTCACTATGAAATCCAAAAATCAGTAAATTAATATCCAAGTAACGAATCAATGTGTCAGCGATGTGAAAGTTGACAAGTTCTGAAATGCAGAACATTTATTTCTTTCGTACCTAGCAACGTTTGCACCAACTAAACTTTATTTCTGGTGCTGATAAAATAAAACCTACATTTATTACGAACCTAGGTCGAAATGCAATTCACAAAATTAGACGGTTTAACTTAGATAGATTTTTTTATCATAAGGTGGAAGGTTGAGCATTTGATAGGAACAAAGATGTATCTTTTATCGAAATACGCTAAATACATGATGTAAATAAAATTATGTTTTTTCGAAACCGGTTAGAACTAGAGACATGAATGAGAAGTACTTAATTCGTTGTCCAAAGTTCTTATCATACAGGGCGTAAAAAAAGTGGGGTCATGAGTGTTACAGCTAGCCCGTCCCTGTAACTGTGAGTAATTCACAACACTTTCTTGGATAGTAATCTGAAGAGTCTTACCTGATATATATAATATTAAAAAAAATTGAAATATACCTGGTGGTTCAATAATTATTGTAAAAAACTTGATTACATTGCAGCTCTTTAGGAGCCCATATCTCCGAAGAGAAGGCCTATACGAAAAAAGTTTATATGAACTTGTAGTATTACTTTCAGGTGTTTTTTCATATACTGCAGTTTTTCCACATTTTCGTTATATAAACTATGTAGTGTAGTTTTAGTTTGCTACTCTGCTACTTTTTGGATTCTTAAAAATAGAAATAATTAAATTTTGCTTCTTCAAAAACTCCTTCAAAATCAAATGAATTCAATATATAAAAGCTATTAAATCTCTCTCTCTCTCTCTCTCTCTCTCTCTCTCTCTCTCTTCAACAGCTCTTCACAATCCACTCCTAGACATGGATCACTCTTCATCTATTCGATGATTTCCACAGTTGAGCTAGTTGTGGCTACTCTATTCTTGTTTTTTCCTCATATCATCAAGCTAACGACTTTGAAAACTTCCAACTATTCACTCATGAGATCGCGAGACACGTCTCATCAATGTGTCGTAGTCTTGATACGCAATGGGTTCAGCCCAACTCAACTGTAATTTAGCTATTCGACATATAACACTTTTCACTTTCCCTTTTTCTAATGTGATCCCTAACACTTATTCTCAGCATCATTCTTTCTATAGTTCCTTGTGTTGTTTTAAGCCTATTGGCTGATTTTACTGTGAGCGACATGGTTTTCATAACCCATTGTGGAAAAAAAGCATGTGATCAATAGCATCCTCATAAAATTTCTAAGGATTCCAGCATAGACATAAAAGTAAGTATATAAATTGCGAATTTTATAAAAAAACATTGGCTCCCGCTTAGAAAAAAATGGAGCGTTTTCGATAGAATTACCTTTCTTTCTAATTGCTGTCAGATGAGAAAAGTATCCAGTGACGTTTGGGTATCGTGCTTAGCTCCGTGCATAAAAAGAGAAGTACTGTTCATCGAAAAGGCTCTGTTTCTTTCTAAGAGGGAGCCAATGTTCTTCTATAGAATCCAAAGTCTATATACTTACTTTTATGTGCATGGATTCCAGCAATTGTTCACACCAATAGAAATCTGCCGCTGATTTTTGCCCTCTGATGTGGTTTATCTACCTTAACATTATGTTCTAAAGAAATTAAGCCGCTTGCTTAATAGTTGTTCTTCTGCTGCTGGAAGTATTCTTGAAGAAAAGTTTACGATGGTTTTTCTTGAAGTTGTTGCAAGTAGAATCGGTCGTTGTTGTAATTTTAGTTTTTCTGTTAAATACAATAAACAAAACTAAAGACAATGCAAGTCCGACAACTACATTTTAATCAATCTTCGACATTGTCTACAACCTTCAAACAAATGTTGGAATTAAAATTGCTGTAAAGTTCATTTATTGAATCGTGCCAAGGAACATATAACTGGACCTTCCTAAGGAGCTTCTCTCCTTAGGAAGGAAAGAATTGCGAATTGTAATGGGACTGTTGACAAGACATTGTCATCTGAGAAACCTTCATAAGATTAGTGTCCGATGACCCGATATGCAGATTGTATCTGGACAAGAATAAAACTGTTGACGATATCATCAGACAGTGCCTAACACTCAAAAGGCTGAAGTTGATACATTTTGGAGACACATTTTTTTTTACCAGAAGCCATTAAGCAAGTCCAATCAACGAGGCTGCTTGGATTCGCAAAGGCGATCTACCTCGAATGACCTGCAATATCGTGGGATGCAAAGGGTCCAGTGAGACTTAGGCATCGAAGATCAAATATCACTGCCTTTTGTTCATTCATTTATCATTCGCAAAGCGGGAATGATTTAAATATTAACAGCCTATTTTAAAACCTTTGTTTGGGAGAGATGATATCTCTTTCTGTTTATTGGTATTTTATTGGGTAAAGCAAAGTATCGCAACGTCGGTCGGTCAGTATCTGATTCGCGTACCTCTTCTAAGGGTATGCCGGTGCCATGATCTGATACGATCGCCGCTAAATTTGACATAATATCTGCGCAAGTAACCGTTTCTGAAATTTGAGAATTATTTGTCCTGTAGCACTCGTGAGTTGTTCCACCAGGAGCTGTCTCTTTTTTTGTTGTGTTTAGTGAAGCCTAAATGCCGATTCTTCTGAGTTAGCTGGCATTAGGTTAAACTCTATGTTACTGTCATCAATGAATCCCGGAAATTGCCTAAACTCCGCATCAAGGGATGACGTACGCACAGGGTCAGTTTGGAAACTTTGGAACATCGGACGTTGTTCCGGAAATTGAAAGGTATGGCACCGCGCAACAGGGGCTATTGGTTTGTGCGTCTGGGAAGCGAGCGTGGATGCTCAAGACGACTTAAGAATAAAATGAAAATAATTTAAGTTTTTTATAAGAATTCAGGGTTTATACTAATTATTTTGTGAAGAAATAATTAGTATAGGGGGCAAGGGTCAAGTATACTTTGTTGTGGTCAAATGTTTTTGAAAACGCAAAGATCCTAACTTTTTCGAATAAATTTATTTATTCTTCATGCCGATAAATTGTTTAAACTTGAGTCGAACGCTAGGTCGTACCGCAAGTCGCAAATTTATTTGTTTATTGTTAAAATCCGCAATGATTTTTAACACCGAAATTTTAACATAGAAAAAGTATAGGTAAATGGACTTTATCGTAAAATTTAAAAAATGCGCAAGAAAAGTGTGAGTAACTGTACTTAGATGCAATAGGGGTTTCCGCAAGTAAATTTGGAAAATTTAACTAGTGTGATGTCTCTGGAGGGTAAGATTTTTCAATCTAATTTTTTTTTACGATTTTCACCGAAAACTTAGAATGTCTTTAACGTTAAATTTCCGCAATAAATCTTAGTTTTTCTTTTTAATCTTCTGACTGAAAGAGAAAAATTTTTATTTTGTTTGTTGAGTATTGGAAAATCAAGTTAGAATAGTTACGCGATCTTTATGACGGTGATCCGAGATTGCAACACCAGTTCGCGTATACAATCACGAATATCGCCCGTGTTTCGAACTGTAGTGTACCGGGTTCTGGGAAATAAAACCTATCTTACCTAGACACTATTTATTTTTATCCAAAGGACTTCCGATACACCGTATTTAAACCAATTTTTTTGCAATAGATTTTTTATTTTTAAAGTCTTCAGGCGCCCCAGCCTTTGGCAATTACCCAGGTAAAAGCTACTAGTTCGGCCAGGGGCCTCCGAGGTACTTTATTTTAAATGATTTTAAAAAAACACTATCACTTTCAGCAACGCAGCCGTCTAAAATATCGTCGATGTTGTAACTTCTTCTTGGCTGTTCAGCCGTCCTAAAAGCGATGAAAGTTAACTACTTCTTAAGACAACTGAATTCCGTTACTCCTCTTAAATATTCTCTTTCTTTAGATCTGATCTGCTACCCGTTTAATACCACTTCAGTTCTGCTACTACTGCCGATTCTGTATATAACCTGACGGTTACTTTACTTTCCGGAAAGTCACGTCCCAAAATCAGGTGATGTACCGACAAAGTAACGTTTTCAACAAAAGACAGATCGCAACTACTATCGATATGAAACTTATTAAAATTTAGTCCACTCATAAAATGGCATTCATAAAGAGAAAATACCTGAGTAGCCCAAAATTTGTTTTTCTAAATGTATGCAAACATTAACTTAGACCACGTTACTTTATTTAATGACTTTTGGAAATGGCTACTTTATGTGCCTTTGAACGTGATGTCATTTCAAGTTAACACATGTTTCACTGGTTTGAATTGTAATTTCTAACCGCATATGCTAAGACGTTGCTATTAGTAAATCGACTTATATCATGCTTAAATGAAAATTGTCAATCTCTTTAGAAATATTGATTCAGAGTTACGATAATGTAGTAATTTATTAATTAATCGTACTTAAAGATATATTTAATGAAAACTATTGGTTTTCTGAGATGGTCTTAGCAAGCGCCTCCAAATATCAAATTATTTTTTGCAGCATTGTTAAAGGGCTCATTAAAATAGTGTATTTGTAACCATCGAAATCATGTAATTTTCCAAGATAAAAAATACACGAAATAGATAGATAAATAATGTTTATTTATTTCCATATAATGCTAAATTAAAATAAGCCTGTAAGGCATGGAACAATATCAATGAAAATAACGCACTGAGACTCAAAAAATTAAATAAAAAAAAATCGAAATTAATTAATTCCGAATTACAGTAAATGACATTATATATGAAAAATAAAAAGAAGAATACTTAAAACTGAAACAACACAATTCCAAGAAATTTTTATTAAGATCACAAAAAAGCGAATCCAATGTTTACAAGTCCCTAATTAGACGAATCATTATATTTTTTAAAAAAACACAAAAGTAGACTTTTTTGCAAATAAGAGATATTACATCTTCCAAATGGAATATAATGTGTAGTAGCCGAACAATAACGATGGTTATAATTTAGGCCAGACAAAAAAGAGGGTTTATTTTAAACATTTCTGTACTTTTGATAATATAGATTGAATACAGTTTCATAATAATAAAAAAATTATATATATATATATATATATATATATATATATATATATATATATATATATATATATATATATATATATATATATATATTGCTTTCGTAAAGTAGCGGATAAATTCAATATAAGGTAAATCGTTACTTGTTTAGAAAAAGATTCGGACCCGTTGAATTTTGTTTTTAATTCGGAGATTTTTGGCATGGTACTGAAATATACAGGGTAACTCAAGAAGGAGCTAAGACATCGTCATTTTTTTCTTCAATTATAAAATCCATTTTTTGTTTCAGAATCACAAAGGGCACATTTTTTACATACGACAAGGTTAATGTCGATTTTAGTTACATAAAGAGATTGTCAAGAAAAATTGAAGTCCACTGTTTCGACTGTTCTTTGGTCTCTGGTATATACCAGTGGATCCATGTTTGGTCAACGGTCACGAAACGACGCAGAAACGCCTTCGGATTGCGTTTAAACAACATCAAACACTGCTCTGAAGTGGTCTCACGGTTGCGCTTGTTGTCCGAAAAGAGCAAACACGGCACCCATCACGCCGACAGCTTTCTCATGCCCATAATTTCATGCAGAATATGACCCACGCGGTCTCTTGAGATGCCTACTGTCTCAGCTATCTCACGCACCTTCAATCGGCGGTCTGCCAATACAAAGATCGTGGATTTTTGTCATGTTATCCTCCGTGGTAGCCGTTTTCGGGGCACCTGGACGTGGCTCATCAGAAACCGACGTGCGACCACGTTGAAACTCGTTAAACCAATTTTTGACGGTCGCTATCGAAGGAGAAGAGTCACCTTACACCGCATCCAAGCGCTCTTTGGTTTCGCTGTGCGATTTCCCTTCCAAAAACAAGAGTCGAGTCACCGACCAATATTGCTCTTTTTCCATTTTTCTACAATCCGCGGGCACGCCCGCTTCCATACGCGGTCAAAGTTGGCAATCAAGACAAAACTTCGGCTCCCAAAATTTACTGCCACACTTGCTCAAGAACCTTTACAGGCTCGCTGGTAGGTAATCCCATGTATATGAAACTTAGAGTGCCCATAATTTGACAGAAACATCAAAATCATGTTGATGATTGCTACTTTTGCTTAACAAAACATAAAATTAAATATGCTAATATCCCTTCAGCCTTGAGACCTGTACCTCACAGTATTTCTGTTCCTAAGAATCCAGAAAAACACGAAGTATACTCTGAATCGGATGAATTAGATGGTTTTGAACCAAACACCGGTCCAAGTTTTCAAGAGAAAGACGCTTACGAATGTAGTAGCAATAAACAGCCCCATTTTATATCTCAGGGAGGGCTCAACGATCCTATTCGTGATTTGGATCTTCACAAAATAAAATCACAGCTGCTTGAATCTCGTTTACAGCAGTAGAATCTTTTACAAAAGGAAGTGTAACTTTTCATGTTTTACTCAATGGCAAATAACTTAGTTTACTGTAAAGATGTTTCAGGTTTAATCAATCGCCTTTTCTAGTTTTCTATTGTCTTTAAATTTTTCGACGATAATTTTCAAAACTCCAAAAAAGTTTTGACACAGTGACGCCGCTGGTTATGGCGAAGTAGACTGTGAACTATACACTCCTCTAATCTATAGCCTACAAATACATTGGTGTTTAAAAGTTGCCTATTTATGAAGTTTAGTCTAGACCATTATCTCTTATGGCTTTGATTTTAGGTAGCTCTCATCGAGAACCCTAATCAAACCCATGTGAAACCGGGTGGCTCGGTAATTGGATATAAATCACCAAAAAATCAATTTCTTGGAAAACATTATTTCAAAAAAGTCCAATTTAGTGACATTTTTTAGATGAAAAACTTAGTCTAGACACTAAATACTTCGTTACTGGCAACTATAGTTATACATCTTCTTATTTTCATAAATCACTTTTATTAGTTCTTTAAATAACATACCTTTATTTCTATTACCACAAAAATAATTTCCTCATTCCAAAACGCACCATAAATTCATAAAATATTAAAAATAGAATAATATATTTATTGAGTCAACAATTTACACTGTGAATGTAAATTTATTGTGACACCTATTGCTAAGTCCCCGTAGTTAAAACAATCTACCTAATACGCCCATTTACGGCCCTGTGCTTTACATATAAATTATACTCCATTGTTTATAACTATTCAAAAACTGCCTACCTAAGGCACTTACAAGATATTTTCCATTTAACATGGCGTGATCTATGAGCAGTTACTTGTCTTTAATTTTTTCGGAGTTATAACTTTATGTAAATGCGTCCGGCTCATGGTATGGGAGCCATAACTAATATTTTAATAAAACACTTAATATATTTCAGGTATAAGGAGATATTCGTTACAACTTAATTTTGGAAGCATTCAGAATCGGTGAAGTGGTTAACCATGTTTTTATAAATTTGGGTTTGGAATCTGTTCAAAGCAAACTTTATTAAAAGAATATACAGGTCAGGAATTTAGTTTTCTTTTTAAATTAATCTCTTTTAAAAAAAATGCTAGAAATCGAAAAATATTTACATGTAATTGAAATTTTTGGAATCCGCGCCAAAGTAAAAAAATCTGTTCAAAGAACTAGATACTTACAACTTACTAATATAACATACAAACACCAGGGTTGGCAATTTTTAAAACATTTGTTTTAAACGTATGTTTAAAACACTACACAAATACACACTATGTTTAAAACACGATTAAAAACAATCTGTTATAAACATGTTTAAAACACACATAAAATAAAGGGTGTTTTTTATAGAGGTATAGAAGTGTTAAATGGAATAAAACAAAGATAAATTTTTTAAATTGACATGAAATTTACTTTATTCGAAAGATAACCTTCTGGCATTATAATTTAAATATGACTTCTGGCATATGACCGCCACGGCTGGCTCGGATGTAGTCTAATCTGGAGGTCCAATTTTCGATGACTTTTTCCAACATTTGTGGCCGTATATCGGCAATAACGCGGCAAATGTTGTCCTCCAAGTGATCAATCGTTTCGGGCTGATCGGCGTAGACTAGCGACTTCACATATCCCCACAGAAAATAGTCTAGCGGCGTTAAGTCGCACGATCTTGGAGGCCAAGTCACGGGTCCGAAACGTGAAACTATACGGTTACCAAACGTTTCCTTCAATAAATCAATTGTGGTACGAGCTGTGTGACATGTTGCGCCATCTTGTTGAAACTACAGCTCCTGCACATCATGGTTGTTCAATTGATGAACGAAAAAGTCAGTAATCATGGCTCTATAGCGGTCACTATTGATTGTAACGTTCTGACCAGCATCGTTTTTAAAGAAGTACGGACCAATGATTCCACCAGCCCATAAAGCACACCAAACAGTCAGTTTTTCTAGATGTAACGGTGTCTCAACATACACTTGAGGATTATCATCACTCCAAATAAGGCAGTTTTGTTTATTGACGTATCCATTCAAACAAAAGTGAGCTTCATCGCTAAACAAAATTCGTTTATGAAAATCTGGATCAACGGCAATCTTGTTTTGGGCTCATTCACCGAATCTACACCTTGCTAGGTGATCGCGTGGCTTCAATTGTTGCATGAGTTGGATTTTGTAAGCACGCAAACCAAGATCTTTTCGCAAAATTTTCCATAAAGTGAGTGAACACATATCCAATTCCTGTGCACGATGGCGGATAGACTGATTCGGGTCTTCCTCTACGCTACGCTCTACAGCAGCAATGACTTCTTCTGTACGCACTGAACGACGTCTCTGTGGATGCGTATTATCATTTAAAGTAAACGTGGTGCGAAAACGTTCCATAGTTAATCGAATTAATGGCTCTGATGAACGATTATGTTGACCGTAAAATGGACGTAGTGCGCGATACGTATTTCGAACAGAACCATTATTTTCAAAATAAATTTGCACAATTTGGAAGCGTTGTTACGGCGTCAGTCTATTTATGTTGAAATGCCAAACCAAACTAAATATAAATCACTTGACGGCTGACAAAATGACCGCCAAAGTGATGATAAGAAAACTCCTCTGCTTTGCTCCAAAATATCAGCTAGTGAATTAATAACATTTATATTTATATTCGTGATTATTTCCAGGCTACATTTTGAATAAATTCACATAAAATTAACGTAATTTGTGTATTAGCTCACTGTAATGAAGTTGCATAAATTCTATTAAAAGGAAAATGGTACTAATTATATTAATACTATAATTGGAAATATTAAATAGTATTGTTGCTCAACTCGATAATCAACTATTATATTTTCAATTTTTGAATAAATTTCATAAAAAAAGGTCGCGCCAAGTTTTTTTGTAATACGGATTTGAGTAGAATGAAATGGCTGTAATGGACGAAAAAAAAATGTAATTCATGTAAATCAAATTTAAAATTATGTTGTACATACGTCATATATAATATTGCAAATAAAAATAAAGTTCAACGTTTCATTAATGTCACTTACATGTCAAATGAAATTAAAACTAAATGTATTATATTCTCCATAGTAGTTATCGAATACTGTTAAAATATTTTTCAATTATGTATAAGAGAGAATAATTTTAGAATACATAAAAAAATGGAAGAATTTTCTAAACTTGGCATATTATGATTTGAGATATTTTTGTGAAGTTTCAATGAACAGACGTTTGGAAATTAAAAAAACATATCCTACAAGGTCTCAGTTGTTCTCAGTTATGTGCGGTATAAAGTCCCCGTTTATTTAAACTGTTTTTGGCCGGATTATAATATAGTATATTATATTAGTTAGAAATATTATTATTTTGTAGTATGTTTTTTACCTAAGAGATGGCAACTTTGAAATCAGTATGCGGGATTCCCCTGACGTGCGGCGAATATACTGGTGAATCGCGGTTATTTTCCGAATTTTTTGTTGTGTTTAGTTAGAGAAAGCCAAACGAAATCGAATTTAATTCCACAAGCAAAGTAAAAGGAAGCCGGTGGGAAAGGACTCGTACTACCTCAAGATGTACGTTGGAATACATTAGCAGATTGTCTCGAATCATATGTCAACAACTGGCACAGTCTTGTCAAAGTATGCAGCGAGCACAGATCTGTATTAGATTTAACAATCGTAAGGAATGTCCAAGATGTTGAGTTTAAAGAAAATGTTGAGAACTATCTCAAAAAGCTGAAGAAAGTATCAAAAGCTCTTGTTCTCATTCAGAAAGATATGTGCATCCTAAGCGATTGTACACATATATGGAAAGATCTCCTCTCATCGGACTGGTTGCCAGAAGAAGCCGATAAACTTAAAGCAATATTTAAAGCCGCAATGACACCTGCACATTTTGCTGCTTATATATTAGACCCTAACTATAAAGGCGAAGGACTATCAGAAGAGGGGGACACAATGGGCATGGAGTACATAGATTCAAGCTGTTCGCAAGCAATGAAAGATATCCTGACGTACCTTGCGAGAAATTTTCCATTTCTGGAATACATCTTTACGGAAGATCTTTAAAAAAAAACGCACGTTTCAGTGTGGTGGAAATCACTTGGGACCAAACTGGGTCCAGGGATGCTCGACATCACAAGTCAGTTATTTACTGCAACTGCATCTTCTGCAGGAATCGAAAGATTATTTTCCACTTTCGGATTGGTACATTCCAAATTACGCAACAGGCTCGGGACAGAGAAAGCGGCTAAATTGGTTGCAGTTATGAGGGCGCGGAATCCACATAGCTCGCTTGAGAACGTGGACGTGAAGGATTGAGGAGTTGAAGAAGAGAGAAAGAGAAAGAAAAAAAAAGTAAATGCAGTGACATTATAACCGTTAATCGAAATAATTAAACATTTTTAATTACTTACACTTTTTTCTTTTCAAACCTAAGTATAATACTTGTTTAAAATTAAGTTTAAAACATGTTTAAAACATGTTTAAAACAAGGTAAATAAAACAGGAACTAGGCATTAATAAAAAACATGTTTTTTTTTTGTTTTTAAAATAAAACACAATGTTTTGTTCTTTTAAAAAAAAACGTGTTTTTTCCCAACCCTGACAAACACATATTCATAAGCAGCCGTAATGAATTTATAGCCTTTTTTTTATAATTGCTTTTTTACTGTAGTTGGTTTATAGCTAGTGTTAGTTATTTATTTCATTTAGTATTACTTTGTAAAAACCCCTCATATTAATTTTGAACGAAATAGAGAAACTATAAAAATGTCAGTTCACCATGCTGGATTTATCATATTAAATTTTAAAAAACAAATTTTAAATTCATATTTTGCAACCTGGAAACCCCCCTACCACTTTTGAGGAAAATAAGGAGCTATTAATTTCTTGTCGCTCTATTATAGCGCCATCTTGGATTTCACGGTCTTTAAACACACAGTTATTTTAATAACTTTTTATTGTCAACTTCAGTTCTGACAATTTGTCAAACAGTTCAAGTTACATCGACGACGTCAGAAACTAAACTGTCCACTAAAGCCGATCTCGACCCATTATATAACGTTTTTCCGGATACCAGAAAATTCCGCATCTTTCTAGAAGAATTTCCATACTACATGGTGTAATAAAAATAAGACGAAGGGCAATTTTTAGACCTTCTCTCATAGGCGTTTCGTGTCGAAAATAAGGAACTAGAGTTTTCCAAAAAGTTGCAGGCCTTCTTGCATAGACGTCTCATGAGGAAATTAACAAAAGGTAAAATTAATTAAATAGATTATGAACTCGGAGAAAATAAACCTAAAACCCTAAAGACTAGAAACAAAAACTAATACTAAGAAGTCTATACTGCAATAAAGTTCGTTACAATAAATAAATAAATAAATATATATATATATATATATATATATATATATATATATATATATATATATATAGCACAGTTAGAATAAATTGTTATAAAACACAATTCATCCTATTCCACCACCATCGAGATGATGGCCTACCTGTACCACCATACCGAGAAGAAAATCAAAGCTTACCATTCCCTCCACAGTGGTACGGCAGAGGTACATGTTTCGTCTCTCACTAGACTCATCAGGATACCAAGATGCACCCGGCTGTGCAAAGGACAGATCGAAAGGAAGTATGCAACACTGAACGCAGCTTCGCCGACCTCTCGCCAGGTGGCGTATGTATATGTTTATACGGCTTTCACGGATTCCTCCATGTGAGATGCAATAGCAGTGGTTATATCCACATTATGCTGTTGTAGTGCTGAAATCACATTCAGCAAACGTACAACTATATGCAGCTCCGTATGTAAATGAAGTAAAATGCGAAACAGTAAATGCAAACTTCTCTCCATCGAATCCTTTCTGTGTTAGAGGTTGCACAGTTAGAATAAATTTTTATAAAACACAATTCATCCTATTCCACCACCATCGAGATGGTGGCCTACCTGTACCACCATACCGAGAAGAAAATCAAAGCTTACCATTCCCTCCACAGTGGTACGGCAGAGGTACATGTTTCGTCTCTCACTAGACTCATCAGGATACCAACATGCACCTGGCTGTGCAAAGGACAGATCGAAACGAAGTATGCAACACTGAACGCAGCTTCGCCGACCTCTCGCCAGATGGCGTATGTATATGTTTATACGGCTCTCATGGATTCCTCCATGTGAGATGCAATAGCAGTGGTTATATCCACATTATGCTGTTGTAGTGCCGAAATCACATTCAGCAAACGTACAACTATATGCAACTCTATATGTAAATAGGATAAATTGTGTTCCTTAGCAGTTTGTTCCAACTGTGCAACCTCTAACACGGAAAGGATATGGTTGGAACGAAGTTTGCATTTACTGTTCGCATTTTACTTCATATATATATATATATATATATATATATATATATATATATATATATATATATAAATATATATATATATATATATGAAATATCACTGTGGCGGGGAGGGTTTTGACTTTCTTCTCGGTATGGTGGTACAGGTAGGCCATCATCTCGATGGTGGTGGAATAGGATAAATTGTGTTCCTTAGCAATTTGTTCAAACTGTGCAACCTCTAACACGGAAAGGATATGGTTGGAATAAAGTTTGCATTTACTGTTCGTGTTCTATTTCATTCATAGACGGAGCTGCATATAGTTGTACGTTTGCAGTGATTTCAGCACTACAACGGCATAATGTGATATATCCTCCGCTATTGCATCTCACACGGAGGTGTCCGTGAAAAGCCGCATAAACATATATATATATATATATATATATATATATATATATATATATATATATATATATATATATATATATATATATACAGAAAACGATGAAATATTTTAAAAATATAAAAGATGTAGTAAAGGTCTATTGAAACCACTTTTTAAAATTATTGGGAGGTGTACACAGTGACTCAATAGAAAGTTTCATACCAAAGTTGCCAAAATGGAATGCCTTGTATATTATTGCATATTTTGACAGCGCGGAACAAACACAAATAAGGCTAAGTTAAGTTTAATTTACCTAAAACAAGCCGTTCTTGAGATTCACTATTCTTAAAATTGTAGACCAAAATTTAAGAGAGCCTTGCCTATTCAAGCTAGATACTTGTAAGACTTATATTTAAACCGCCCATTGAATTTTGTATTTCCATCAAAACAGTTTTCAAGTGTACCGAAGGAACCCAGCTGTCCCTTTGCTTTGTTGAAAACTTTAAATCGAAATATAACTGAGAAACAAATTTTCTAATTAAAGATAATATTACCAAAAGAGATATATTTCATTTTAATTTGAGTTATTTAATCTTAATAACCTGAGGTAACCATGATATATGTAATATAAAAAATTTTATCATATATTAGACGATTTGATTCAAAAAGTTCCCGAGTTCCACTAAGAAATTTGTAGCACTCAGAAGACTCGTTGGTGTTGGTATACAATTTTTAGATCAAGGAACGCCTATATACTAATTTGTAGCTACGTATTTCATTACTTTAAATACGTTGCGCGACAAATATTATATTTAAACAAGGAAATAAAATTTTTATTAGTTTAGTTAATATTTCATAGCTTTTAGCAAACTTTGTAATTTATAATTTAAATGTAGATATTAAAAAAGTATATAAATATTTATATTTCTAGTAATTTGACGACTTAAAAGTAGTTGCAATAAAATTTAAAAATTTATTACTGTCACCTTTGGGATTTTATGAAGAAATTAAATTTTAAGAGCAGCAGTAAATAATAATAACAATAATAACAGTTCATTAACTTGGTGTAAAAGCTGAAACATAAAAACGTCCATATGTTATTGAACATATTTAGATGTCTACTTCGGAATTTTAGAAAAATTCAGGATGGTTTGATTGTATCTGCGATTTGTCATCTTCTTTAGGTAAACTTCCATGCGAACCTCCTATAATAGACCGTTGTTGACATTGTTTAACGATGTAAAACTGGTAAGTGTAAAATCCCGAAAGGTAACAGAAGAAAATTAATATTGTGACGAACGACTAGAAAAAAATTATTACACGCCCTCGTATACAAATATTCCAATGTGATG
The DNA here is from genome assembly GCA_034092305.1 of Diaprepes abbreviatus. Classification (NCBI taxonomy): domain Eukaryota; kingdom Metazoa; phylum Arthropoda; class Insecta; order Coleoptera; family Curculionidae; genus Diaprepes; species Diaprepes abbreviatus. Next base: position 7,821,556 of record JASJET010000055.1, on the reverse strand, counting down.
AGTCAACTTGATTCTAATGTGACGAAAGGAATATTATATCGATGAGTCATATTTCTAGATAGATCTCAACTTTTATGTTCTAGAGTTATATTGAATTTCTATAAGCTTATAATAAGGGATAGGATAATAGTTAGTTGTTAGTTGTATAGTGGTATTTGAACAGTGAAGATATTAAGAAGTAGTAATAAGATAGCCGTGTTAAGAAGTATTATTGAAAGGTGTTGTATTTTTTTTGGTAACCTAATGAAAAATTTTAAAGAGAAAAAACCGTAACAACATCATATTCATATTTTTAGATCTCAACTTTATATGAAATCAATACTATTATCAAAAAAATAAATTGCCCAACTCATTTGGTTATTTGATGTTATTAGATAAGCACCTTTGAATTAACTCGTAATCATTTTCGTGCGATTATTTCTCAAAACTTCGCTGTGGTTTATCTCCACAAGATGAATTATTTATATGGCGATGAACCACCTACAAAAACCATTGCATATCGTTGGTTTTGTGATCTTCCGCCAACGAACGAATCGCGTGAGGATCGTCCAACATCGGTTGTAGTGCGAGAAAACACTGATGCTGTACGTCAACTAATAATACAAGATCGTCGTGTTACATACCATGATATTGAGGCATTTCTAAGCATTAGTAATACGGGCGTATATAATATATTATATGAAATTTATTTGACTGTGAAGAAGCTATGTTCCCATTGGATTCCGCATAACAATCGCTTAAAAAAGGCTTGTGTCAATTGATGGATGGATTTTTTTTAAAAGAAAACAAAACACATTCACCTTGGATACGTCTAGTTAACTGAAAATATTTAGGCATAATAGTAATACGTTTGGTGTAGATCGCAGAAAAATTGATATCTTCGACTAAACCAACCAAATATGCCTCACGTGCTTCTTGTAGGAGCATTACTGCTGAGCTTTGGAATAGCAGACCACGAGCTGATCGTTGGAAACGCAGTTTTCTGATTAAAGGTCCGATACTTTTTTAATAACGATGAATTTAACGAAGAGCAACAGTTCCAGGCTTGTAACGATGAGGCTTTTTTATTCCTACTGTGGCTCGTGCTCTTTTACGTGAAGTTTTGGTAGCCAATTGTTTCCTTGGACTTACGAGTTACCTGCTTTGTACGAGCTGTTTTACATGACATAAAAATACGAGCAAATTAACGAATACTGTACGAATGAATAACGTTTATCTGTCAGTATGAGCTCGAATGTAAACAGCAGTCAGCATATAGGTCTTCGACGATGAGCCAAAATCAACAAAAGCAAATAGAACGAATGAATAATGATGCAAGCATTTGCATATGATCAAAACACATTTATCTGTGGGTATGAGCTACACATACAAGATCATTTTGAGGGCTAGAGAGAGGAATTGGAGGCAGATGGAAGTGATAGTCAGGCAGGTTCAAATATAACAAGGGAAAAAGTAAAAGACGCTATCAAAATATCAAAAAGCAATAAGGCCCCAGGTCCTGACGAAGTTTCAGCTGAATTAATCAAGTTAATTACAAAAGAATAAATCGATATATTAGTAGACCTGTGTAATATAATATACAACACGGGAATTATACCTATAGAATGGCTTCTATCAACATTCATTATTCTACCAAAAATACCTAACGCAAAAGAATGCCATGACCATCGGACAATCAGCCTGAGTCACACTCTACAAATATTCCTGAAAACCATACATCAAAAGTAGTCTATGGGCCGCTTCCAGCTGGAAACCTAAAATGGACCGGTTCCAGAGGGTAGTGTTGTCATCACCTAATCAGATCTTGATCAGGTTTTGATCCGCTTATCAAATTTTAATCAGCTTTTGATCAGCTTGGGATCCGCTTCGCGGCCGCGAAACTGATTAAAATTTGATAAGCGGATCAAAACCTGATCAAAATCTGATTAGGTGATGACAACACTACCCGCTAGAACCGGTCCATTTTAGGTTTCCAGCTGGAAGCGGCCCATAGACTACTATCAAAGAATCTTTAGAAAAATAGCACGAGATCTTAGTGTTTCCCAGTTTGGATTTAACATGCTGGTTCAGAGATGTATGGATATCAATCAACCTATATATGTATGTTTTCTGGACTGTAATAGAGCTTTTGATAAAGTCCGATATAACAGCCTAATGCGGCTACTCACAAATAAGGATATAGACAGCAAGGATATACACATAATAGATCATTTGTATTTTAATCAAAGGTTGACGTTAAACTAGGCGATGAACTTTCAGACGAAGTAGACATAAAGCGTGAGGACATTATTCAGAAATCACTAGAGGAAACAATTGGAATAAAAGTAACACCATTCTCATTGCAGAGTCATTAGGTGAGCTACACAAAATAGTAGATCAGGTAGTAGTGAACAGTAAGGAATGTGGCCTCAGTTTTTAAGCAAAGAAACTAAATTCATGACCATAATAAAATCACATCAACACCAAGGGAGTCTATGGACCAAAGAACAACCAGTAGAAAAGGTAAAGAAATATAAGTATCTGGAAACAGTTGTTAATGAGACCAATGAATATACAGAAGAAATCCGGATACGAATCGGAAAAGCCATAAATATATCTAATAACACGAAAAAGGTATTTTGTGGTAAAGATATTAGCCTAAATCTCAAAATCAAGATATAAACATGTTATGTGTTCTCGGTATTGGTTTACGAGATGAAGGCTTAGACGCTGAAACATGGCGATACTTGAAAGAATTGGGACAGGGAAAAAAATATTAAACACAATAAAAATAAGAATTAGCCAAATCTTTTTTGTCAGCAAAATTTCTTATAGCACAAAATTTTAACGCATTAAGTTGAAATATTTTGGAAATGCCAAAAGATGTTCTTTAGCTAGATTTTAAAAATTTTTCTATAACTGTATAGCAATCATGGCATGGAAATCGTTACAAACGTCTGCTTAAAAAAATTCTATTATTTCGGTCCCTAAGCCACCTCTGTAAAAATATTCATTTAACGCCTTTCGCATCAGCTTTCTCACTCTATATCACGCTGAGACACCCTGTAGAGGCGGTTTCCAAACCCTTAAACGCTCGTTATTATTTTCCTTAACCTCAGATCTCGTTATGAAAACTATAAATCAAAGCTCACGTATGGATGCAGGCACCTTTTTCCTAGTTATAATATGACAAATCGTTTTTATATCATTTATTTTATTATTTGGTTACGACCATCGTGCACAAGCCCGAAAGGGTCGACAATAGGTTTTTTTTGTTGTCTGGCGGAGACGTGTCTTTTGATTTTTTCCTTTATTGATGCCATGCCACTTGAAATATTAATGTAATTATGATCTATGACTGTCAGATTCGAAGTATCTAATGCCGGGATCGTAGGTCAATCAATTGTTACGCAGTAATTTGTAGAAAAAAGCTTAATGGTTTGTAATACAGGAACATAAATAAAAGCAAAAATGTGGGAATTTTGCACGCAGTGAAAAAATTTACAAGAACAGTATTTTTACGCCATTCGAAAATAAAATTTGGGCGCAATATAGCTTCGGCAATATTCGAAACGTTATGTACAACTATATGCACCAATATTTATTTTGTCACTTTCAAAGTATTCCCTATGCCTATTCACTCAGTGTGAAGTAATGGGAGGGAAAGCAAAAACCATATTAGCATGAACTACAAATCATTCAAGTACTTCGGAGCGATATTTGTACTTTTGGCATATCAAATCCACGTGTCAATTTTAATTTTCTTTTAATAATTGAAAACAACATAATAAACACGCTGAGTTACTGTGTTGTAAATTGTAAAAATACTAGAAAAAGAAAAATAGTGTAAATTTTATAAATTTCCAGTAATAAAATATATAGTTCAATAGTTTTTTTTGTTTTAATGGCCATCCAGGGTAAGTATACAGCAATATCAAATAATTTTTAATCTACGTTATTCTTTAGGGATTATAATATTGATAAATAATAAATTGATATTTTTACTTGTTTTGTAAACCCCTATACTTTTATTAAAATCAAAAAATATAAATCTTATTTCGAATTTCCATTAAATTATACTGTCAATATACGCAAATATCGCCCTTTAATTCATGCATTAGTTGGCGCTGCTGTCACGTATGAAGCCACGAATTTTTCAGATATACAGGGTGTTCAATAAGTGTGAAACCACCCTGCTCCTCCAACCTCGTAAGTACTAGCTTCAGAAAAAAAAACTAAATCAAAAGTTGTAGGAAATCAAACAGAGACTCTAAAAATTACCTTTACCGTGATTTTAACCTTAATCTTCAAGGCTATTTGAAGCAGAAAATTTCACACTAGGAAATGATCTTAGCCACAAGGTCAAGTTTTAAGGTCAAGACAAGTTTAAGTGGAATCCCTCAACGATATCGTTAAATCTCAGATCTGGCCTTAACTAGCTGAATCTTGGTCTTGCCATAACTGGCTGGATGTTCATCTTACCTTAACTGGTAGGGTTTCTGATCTCATCCTGAATAAACCCTTACAGGTCAATATCATTTTTAGATATCCTACAACTTTTATATCGGCATTTTTTCTTAGAGTAACTTTTTACAATATTGTTACGGAAACTCAATTTGGCGTTGTCCTGGCTTTGATATGTAACTTTAACCTCATGTCCAAAGTCATATCCGATTTTAATCGTTTCTGCTCTTTTCATTTCTGGATTTAAAAAGTAGAGTCTCCATTTGAAGTTCTAAAGATAACCTTCAAATAACCTTAAAAGTCAATGTCATTTTTAGAATAAATAAAAAAAGGTCCATTTAGAATTTCCGTTCGATTTCCTACAACTTTTATTTTAGGCATTTTTCCTAAAGTTAGTTTATGAAATTACACATTTTTTGGACATAGTATATATATATATATATATATATATATATATATATATATATATATATATATATATATATATATAGCCCTCATTCATCCAATGATGGATATAGGCCTCCTCCAATTCTTTCCAAGTTCCTATTCTCAGTTATTCCCTCATCTATTCGCCTCATTTATGACCTTTCTACACTCCTTTTGGTTTCCATTGTGCTATTTTATATGTCCACCTATCTATACTCTACTGGGACTCTCTTTGGGGAGGCGATGATATCACAAGACTAAACAGAAGATCGAAATTAGCCAATTCCATTTGTATACAAGACAGTACGATATAACAAGCAAAATCGAGTTTTCACCGGTGGAGGGAGGGGGGCGACATTCACGTTCCTAATGCAGAAGGCAAGTGCGAGTTTATTTTTTCTGAATTTTAAACTATTAGGGAGGGGAGAGGCTGATCTCCCCGCAATCCCTCCTTGGATCCGCACCTAATGCTCTGTCTTGCCACTCTCTAACCCATCACCACTTAAGGCGCGAAGTAAGCTACATGACATCTGTTATCTTCGTTTTATCTTGGATTCCATTGATCTTTGCTTCACTCTCAGCTTTTCTTCTGCCTTATTTATTAGGATCATCGTTACCAGGAGACTTTTATGAATTTGTGAGAGTTGATGGTGTCAATCGGCATTGAGATATCTATTAGTGCAAGTAAGTTCTCGATATACTGTTAATTGCAGATATTCACCCACTGATTTGTTACAAGAACATCCAGAAATGAAAGCTGATTGTTTTCTTCAAGTTTTGAACTGTATTTTCAAGTGTCATATCACCAATACATTGTCTGGGTGGCGACACCAGAATTTGGGTTTAAAGTGGACATAGTGATGGACATTTGACAGTGCCAACGGTCTGTATAGCTTTTTCTTAAGACCTGTGTGAGATCTATAACGTGAACTGAGAAATCTTCTCTTTGGTGATCTGGTCCGGTGCTTCACCTATCAATATGCTTAGATACAAGAATTTTATGTCGATACTAGCTGTGATGATATCTTTTTTCAAGTTTTGCGGAGTTTAAAATAGTCATAAACTTCTGAGTTTACCAGGGTAATTTTCCACTTTTTGGGTGGTTGAATTGTAAGCGCTGATAAAATTGTTATATTTGAGTAGATTTGAGCTTGAACATCTCAAAAGTTGCAGACGATAGAGCATGTTGATAAGCATATTTCACTTATTCACTAAAAAATCTAAAGAAGTCTATCACAAAACCAAGGAAAGGACTTGGGCTTATAACCTAAAAATATTGTTACAGAATGTATGCACTCGTAATCGTTTTGTGTCTTAAATGCTGAATGCATTACAGAAATATTTAAAAGGATTCTCGAGGAAAAAATTTTACATTCCACGTCTAACTTTACAAATCACCTAGAAACTTTTAACACCCTGTATGTATGTCAAAAAATTTATTCATAAGTAATATAATATGCCCTACACAAGAAACTATTATGACACAGTATAACAGACAGTTTCTTGCCGCATCTGTCTGTCTATAGACAAATTTCTCAGTAACTATTTAACCCATTTTTATTTATTTTTTTACTAATGGATTGAGTATTTCATGGAGAAAGTGTAGGTGTATAATCTGCGGATTAAACAGCAACATAACCACAACAATAACTTGTGTGCGAAACTGGAGCGAATCACTAATACTAAATGAAGACAGAATATATTATAAATAAACTAACGCAACTGATTAAAATATCATCATAATTTTATTTAATTTGATAACAAAAATAATCAATTTAAAGAATTAAATATTCAAAGCGGTATCTTAAATCTCTTTTAACTTCTATTTATAAATTAATTTAAATTATTCTTTAATCAGGCGTAGCCTAATCTTCATCCTAAAACAAGCTTTTATTATTCCGTTTAACATATTATCCAAACATAATTTCCATAAGATCAAACAAGTCTTTTCGGTTCCCTCCATCTTTGATGCATATTTAAGATTGCAGGCGTAATTCCGATAAAAACGGAGGGAAAGACCACGAAATCCCCTTGTTAGAAAGGGATTACAATATCTTGGTTGTATTTTAGCTGCAAGATACTGGAATGTCGCCTTTGCCAAAATGCAATTCGATATCGAATGCGTTGACGTAAAACATTTTAAAAAGGATTTACGGATATACTCATCCATTTTGACATTTTTGGAATGATTCCATCGTGATACAGTCAAATCTACTGAAATGCGTGCAATTACCATTTGGGAAAATTGCCGCCTACATTTTTTAGCATAGATCTTACTTTATTATAGTTAATCAAGAAACTTTTTCGTGTTTTTGTTGAGACATTAAATATACGTATCAACATCCGATGTTGAGAAGACTAAGGAAGAAGTGAAGCGAGAACAATGTCATCGGCAAAAAACGACATCCAAATAGAAAAAAAAGAACCGCTGCCAGTCATAGTTGAATTTCTCTAGACTAATAAACGGCATCCAGCTAAAATTTCGCATAATAATCGTAGCAGTAAGGCTTACTAACACGCGTTTATTTCAAAATTCAAAAATATGTTCCTGTGAACTTTAGAGACAGCAACTTTGGCCAAGCGCGTATGTGCACCCCAATGAATATCCATTGCAATTCTTCGAGCGAGCGATATTTTTAATAAACGTATCTATATTCGATATCGATTCATATCATAAGAAGTGGTATCGATACAAGAAAATATGACTAAACAAGCAAAGGTAACAAGCTATAAAATATAAGGAAATAAAGAGAAAAGCTATTATTTATTTTATAAACTTATTAATTTTGAATGTGTGGAAAAATTATTATTAACACAGCTTTGTTTTTTGATATGTATATATATATATATATATATATATATATATATATATATATATATATATATATATAAAATACAATAGAATAAAATATTGGCGAAGCGGACGTGAAAATTTATCAATCTACATGATTCTCGTATTAAAAAGTGCGGAGCACTCCAAAGTATGGAATAACTCCGGGTCCGACAGATGGCGACAGCGCTGTTTCGTCCTAATATGGGACTCGTCAGGCCACCGCAGTCGGTACAAACCATCATCTCGCCTTTGCATCGTATAAGCCATACTTATAATCAAAATACGGCAAATAAGACGACAAAGGCGACATCTCGATGGTCCACTTGATAATACAAGAACCATACAGATTAACAAAGTTTGTAAGAGAACCGTCATATGGTGGCGCGACGGTGAATTAAAACAGAAATATGTAAAATCGAGTACACGAAACGCGCTGCCCAAAAGATAGGGGTCGCATTTTTCGGTACTGGCAAGCAAGCATACCGCTATTTAAGCAGCCAAAGCCACGTGCCGCACCAAACGATCCCACCATGAGAGCATCGTTTAGCGTGTTTCAAAGCCAAACAAGTAAATAAATATGTAGATAAGTTTTTGTCCGTGTAATTTAAAATACAATAGAATAAAATATTGGCGAAGCGGACGTGAAAATTTATCAATCTACATGATTCTCGTATTAAAAAGTGCGGAGCACTCCAAAGTATGGAATAACTCCGGGTCCGACAGATGGCGACAGCGCTGTTTCGTCCTAATATGGGACTCGTCAGGCCACCGCAGTCGGTACAAACCATCATCTCGCCTTTGCATCGTATAAGCCATACTTATAATCAAAATACGGCAAATAAGACGACAAAGGCGACATCTCGATGGTCCACTTGATAATACAAGAACCATACAGATTAACAAAGTTTGTAAGAGAACCGTCATATGGTGGCGCGACGGTGAATTAAAACAGAAATATGTAAAATCGAGTACACGAAACGCGCTGCCCAAAAGATAGGGGTCGCATTTTTCGGTACTGGCAAGCAAGCATACCGCTATTTAAGCAGCCAAAGCCACGTGCCGCACCAAACGATCCCACCATGAGAGCATCGTTTAGCGTGTTTCAAAGCCAAACAAGTAAATAAATATGTAGATAAGTTTTTGTCCGTGTAATTTAAAATACAATAGAATAAAATATTGGCGAAGCGGACGTGAAAATTTATCAATCTACATGATTCTCGTATTAAAAAGTGCGGAGCACTCCAAAGTATGGAATAACTCCGGGTCCGACAGATGGCGACAGCGCTGTTTCGTCCTAATATGGGACTCGTCAGGCCACCGCAGTCGGTACAAACCATCATCTCGCCTTTGCATCGTATAAGCCATACTTATAATCAAAATACGGCAAATAAGACGACAAAGGCGACATCTCGATGGTCCACTTGATAATACAAGAACCATACAGATTAACAAAGTTTGTAAGAGAACCGTCATATGGTGGCGCGACGGTGAATTAAAACAGAAATATGTAAAATCGAGTACACGAAACGCGCTGCCCAAAAGATAGGGGTCGCATTTTTCGGTACTGGCAAGCAAGCATACCGCTATTTAAGCAGCCAAAGCCACGTGCCGCACCAAACGATCCCACCATGAGAGCATCGTTTAGCGTGTTTCAAAGCCAAACAAGTAAATAAATATGTAGATAAGTTTTTGTCCGTGTAATTTAAAATACAATAGAATAAAATATTGGCGAAGCGGACGTGAAAATTTATCAATCTACATGATTCTCGTATTAAAAAGTGCGGAGCACTCCAAAGTATGGAATAACTCCGGGTCCGACAGATGGCGACAGCGCTGTTTCGTCCTAATATGGGACTCGTCAGGCCACCGCAGTCGGTACAAACCATATGACGGTTCTCTTACAAACTTTGTTAATCTGTATGGTTCTTGTATTATCAAGTGGACCATCGAGATGTCGCCTTTGTCGTCTTATTTGCCGTATTTTGATTATAAGTATGGCTTATACGATGCAAAGGCGAGATGATGGTTTGTACCGACTGCGGTGGCCTGACGAGTCCCATATTAGGACGAAACAGCGCTGTCGCCATCTGTCGGACCCGGAGTTATTCCATACTTTGGAGTGCTCCGCACTTTTTAATACGAGAATCATGTAGATTGATAAATTTTCACGTCCGCTTCGCCAATATTTTATTCTATTGTATTTTAAATTACACGGACAAAAACTTATCTACATATTTATTTACTTGTTTGGCTTTGAAACACGCTAAACGATGCTCTCATGGTGGGATCGTTTGGTGCGGCACGTGGCTTTGGCTGCTTAAATAGCGGTATGCTTGCTTGCCAGTACCGAAAAATGCGACCCCTATCTTTTGGGCAGCGCGTTTCGTGTACTCGATTTTACATATTTCTGTTTTAATTCACCGTCGCGCCACCATATGACGGTTCTCTTACAAACTTTGTTAATCTGTATGGTTCTTGTATTATCAAGTGGACCATCGAGATGTCGCCTTTGTCGTCTTATTTGCCGTATTTTGATTATAAGTATGGCTTATACGATGCAAAGGCGAGATGATGGTTTGTACCGACTGCGGTGGCCTGACGAGTCCCATATTAGGACGAAACAGCGCTGTCGCCATCTGTCGGACCCGGAGTTATTCCATACTTTGGAGTGCTCCGCACTTTTTAATACGAGAATCATGTAGATTGATAAATTTTCACGTCCGCTTCGCCAATATTTTATTCTATTGTATTTTAAATTACACGGACAAAAACTTATCTACATATTTATTTACTTGTTTGGCTTTGAAACACGCTAAACGATGCTCTCATGGTGGGATCGTTTGGTGCGGCACGTGGCTTTGGCTGCTTAAATAGCGGTATGCTTGCTTGCCAGTACCGAAAAATGCGACCCCTATCTTTTGGGCAGCGCGTTTCGTGTACTCGATTTTACATATTTCTGTTTTAATTCACCGTCGCGCCACCATATGACGGTTCTCTTACAAACTTTGTTAATCTGTATGGTTCTTGTATTATCAAGTGGACCATCGAGATGTCGCCTTTGTCGTCTTATTTGCCGTATTTTGATTATAAGTATGGCTTATACGATGCAAAGGCGAGATGATGGTTTGTACCGACTGCGGTGGCCTGACGAGTCCCATATTAGGACGAAACAGCGCTGTCGCCATCTGTCGGACCCGGAGTTATTCCATACTTTGGAGTGCTCCGCACTTTTTAATACGAGAATCATGTAGATTGATAAATTTTCACGTCCGCTTCGCCAATATTTTATTCTATTGTATTTTAAATTACACGGACAAAAACTTATCTACATATTTATTTACTTGTTTGGCTTTGAAACACGCTAAACGATGCTCTCATGGTGGGATCGTTTGGTGCGGCACGTGGCTTTGGCTGCTTAAATAGCGGTATGCTTGCTTGCCAGTACCGAAAAATGCGACCCCTATCTTTTGGGCAGCGCGTTTCGTGTACTCGATTTTACATATTTCTGTTTTAATTCACCGTCGCGCCACCATATGACGGTTCTCTTACAAACTTTGTTAATCTGTATGGTTCTTGTATTATCAAGTGGACCATCGAGATGTCGCCTTTGTCGTCTTATTTGCCGTATTTTGATTATAAGTATGGCTTATACGATGCAAAGGCGAGATGATGGTTTGTACCGACTGCGGTGGCCTGACGAGTCCCATATTAGGACGAAACAGCGCTGTCGCCATCTGTCGGACCCGGAGTTATTCCATACTTTGGAGTGCTCCGCACTTTTTAATACGAGAATCATGTAGATTGATAAATTTTCACGTCCGCTTCGCCAATATTTTATTCTATTGTATTTTAAATTACACGGACAAAAACTTATCTACATATTTATATATATATATATATATATATATATATATATATATATATATATATATATATATATATATATATATATATATATATATTCTTAAACCATTCAATAATACAATTTTTTAATTTCTTGGGTATAGGTTTTTATATAAATTGTGATATCAAAGGTAGTTTAACGTTTCGCCTGTCGTGGCAGGCTTTTTCAAAAACATTTTTTTTTATTTACTTTTAGATTAAGTATTGTTTACAACCTACAAAAACAGACAAACTTCAATTTTAACATTATTTTAAAATATTAAAATTAATTAACGTTACTAATTATAAAATACATTTTATCTAAATAATTAAAATCACAAAACAACATCTTTATTTAAATGTACGTACCTCGAGACAATCACTTAGCGCCATGGTATTTTTTTGTATATAAAAAGTTGTAGCGGGTGTGGTGTGGTGGTTATACAGAGGATGCTATAAGTTTTGACAATTGTTTAAAATATTTTCAGCGGATTAAATTGGGTTAAATTTGACTTAAATTGCTTATGTCTTGTTTCTCATTTACGACATGTTATTCTCTTTTTTTATGAATCATTTCCTTCACTAGAAATTGATTGAAAATGATAGTTTTCATCTTGCGTTAAAATTTTAGTATTTACAAAATCAAACTTATGCTTAAGATTAGTTTCATGTTTGTGTAGAGCCATAGATGCGTTCTTTGTATATTTGTGTCCATTTAATCTGTTATCTAGGTATTGGGTCGTCATTCCTATGTATTTTTTTGGACAATTCATACACGGCATGGAATAAATTATATTTTATCTTTTTATGGAAAAGAATTTACTTTTTAAATGAGTTAAGAGTGAGGATTAGAAATTTTGGGCTTTGTGACATAAAACAATTCTCAAACAATTCTTGAACGTAAGGCATGGCGATATATTTTGTAATATTATTAGTTGTCGGGAAGGTTGTGGGGGACGATTTTTTGTTGTAAAATCTATAAGTACGTTGTTTAATTATTTTATTTATCTGGTCTTCTAAAAAATTATTTTCTTTAAGTATTTTCCTCACTTTTTTCAATGTTTCTGGCCGATATTCCGGTGAGGTCAAGCTTAGTAGATAGAGCACTTAGTCTCCAATTCTTACTAGAAATCGAGCAAGAAAAGAAACTTCATTTTTTGGACCTGTTATTAACTAGAAAAACCAACAACACCCTAGGTTTCAGCGTATATCGGAAACCTACACTTACTGACCGATATCTCAATGCCGAGTCACATTATCATCCCTCTCAAAAGCAGGCACACTAATATCAAGATCTAACCTGAACTAACAAAACCCGACACAAAACCAGACGAAATAAGACACAGCTCTAGAACGGAATGGTTTCTCACAATCAGACATAAAGAAAGCCATAAAAAGACAAGAGAAAACCACAACAAAGCCGGAGACCAAGATCAAACAGGAAACAAAGCCATAATCCCATACATAAAAGCAATAATGGACAGAATCGGAAGAATCTTAAAAAAACACGACATACCATATTTAAACCACAAAAAACATCCTGGGAAATCCCAAAGATAAGACCAACCTTGAAAAAGAATTCAAGAACATAAAAATAGCCTCAAAAACAAACAGACGACCTCAGCTCTATTTCAGCATCACCAAACAACCGGACATACCATCGATTTTGAAAACGCAAAAGAAATAGCACCAGTACAGAACTACAAGGTACGCATCATAAGAGAGGCCCTAGAAATCGAATAAGTGGGACAGCTGAATAAACGAGACGACTCTATACATATTCCAACTACATGGAAAACATTAATAAAAAATCAAGAAACAAAACAACAAAAATCAACCAATTCACGAGAGACCAACATACAAGAACCAAATATATTGTACTCGGCAGAGGGGAGGAGCTTGCGATGTCGCTCGTCCAATCAAAAAGCGAGCCAGCTAAACAAAATTCGCTATTCATCAGAGGCCACCATCAGTTCTCAGCGAGTAACGAAACGAACTGGACTTGAAAATGCCAAATGAGATTTTGGCGAAACGTCGTGAAAACGATTTTTTGAAAGAACGGATTGAAACCCAAAACTACTTTCAAGATTTAAAATAAATATACCAGCTCTTTGAAGGAAGAAGTTCACTAAGTAGAGCGAAACGTCAGAAACATTGTTGTCCTTTGTTTCTCTAATAGAAAAACCTATACACAATATATATATATATATATATATATATATATATATATATATATATATATATATATATATATATATATATGAAGTAAAATGCGAACAGTAAATGCAAACTTCTCTCCATCATATCCTTTCTGTGTTAGAGGTTGCACAGTTAGAATAAATTGTTATAAAAAGCAATTCATCCTATTCCACCATCATCGAGATGATGGCCTACCTGTACCACCATACCGAGAAGAAAGTCAAAACTTACCCTCCCCGCCACAGTGATACGGCAGAGGTACATGTTTCGTCTCTACTAGACTCATCAGGGTACCAGGGACTCATCATTGCATGCTTTCTTCCAATCTGTCCTTTGCACAGCCTGGTGCATGTCGGTACCCTGATGAGTCTAGTAGAGACGAAACATGTACCTCTGCCGTATCACTGTGGCGGGGAGGGTAAGTTTTGACTTTCTTCTCGGTATGGTGGTACAGGTAGGCCATCATCTCGATGATGGTGGAATAGGATGAATTGCTTTTTATAACAATTTATTCTAACTGTGCAACCTCTAACACAGAAAGGATATGATGGAGAGAAGTTTGCATTTACTGTTCGCATTTTACTTCATATATATATATATATATATATATATATATATATATATATATATATATATATATATATATACATATATAAGTTTAGGCGAGTGCCGGCTCTTATTGTTTTTTTTCTATTTAAATGCATATATATATATATATATATATATATATATATATATATATATATATATATATATATATCCTATATCGGATGTTCTCACGGGTGTGATGTGTTATCGAAAGTTTTCGAATATCCCGTGTGTGTGCTGAGCCCATCTCAGGACTGTAGAGCACTTGACGTTTCGATGAAATCTCATTCACCATTTTCAAAGCTCACTGTATGGCGTCTGTTAACGAACTGAGTGAGTTCAAATTACTATCCAAGAAAGTGTTGCGAATTACTCACAGCTGTAGGAACGTACTCTTCTAGATCAGAAAGCATTTCAACGAGTCGACTAACGTCCAAGGGAGAATGGTAGGTGATTCCATTTAATAAGGTAATATTATTAAATGTCTTCATAAATTTTGGGAAAAGAAGTACTGATGCTGGTCGGGGAAGAACAGTACGTACGCCGCACTTAAAGGAAAATATTTTAAATGTTGTAGATGACACTCCACCAACGAGCACTCGAAAATTATTAGCGCAATATGTCGAAAACAATAGTAATAGTACTTCTAGTATTCCTTTCATGTGTTTTTTTCATATCCTGGAGATTTTCCCGGACACCCTAGCTAATTTATTTTTGACTTTTTATGCAATTTTTTAATAAATAATTTATTACACACAATTTATAAATTTTTATAATTAAAAATATTATCCATACTTTTAGCTAACCGATTACCATGAATATCTAACGCTATCAAATATCGCCTATTCAAAGAGCTAATAACTTTATATTAATTATTCATATCTAAATTATTATGTATTATAAAGTCATTAAATATGAATATTTTGCCGTTAATCATCTGATTAGTAGGCGTCTAATATATATACCTACATTTATCATAGCGGTTTAAAATTACATTAATTTATAACGAATAGATTGAACAATAAATTATCAACTCACTGGTTTAGGCTATCATGATATTTTTTGTTTTATTTCTCTCCATTTTGTTTGTATCTCAATAATTTACATCTTTTTTGTTCACACTAGGCTTGAATTTTGAAAAACACGAAGGAGCGTCTTTGTTTATAACTGCCTTAGTGATAAAATTTATCTGGCACATGGTTCAATGAACACTAAGATTTCAACGAAATTGCAAAAAGAATGCTAATAACTGCTACGGGACATTAACATAATGCATGTCAGACATGCACTTGGCCAGTCCTTTTGCACTGACTGTGTAAAATAAACTAAAGAGTTGCTACAATTAAAAAGGAGAATTTTAATTATATATTGCTGACATAAGTGATGTTGTGACACGGCTTTGGTATAGGTGGTTATTTTGATGTAGTTTTTTCTCCTTTTAGGCTAGGCTAGTTTGCCAGAGGTTAGAAAGGGGTTATATATTCAAAAGCGCCACTTATTTTTAGGCCCGTCGGTAAGAAGAAGCGATGATGTTAGTGAAAACAAGAAAAAATCATATCTAAAAATAATCCAGGAATAAAAATCTATTTTTAAATAATACGACTTATTTTAAAATTAAATAATTGGTAACTACAGTGACTAGTTACTATGTGCTATGGAATATATTATATATGAAATTTTTATTAAAAAAATTGAACCGACTACTAAAAAAGCGTTAAAAATCGAAAAATAACAATATAAATTTGTATATGAAATGGAAATTTTTGTAATCGGTGCCAAATTAATACCTGACAAAATGTGATCCACAAAAGCAAGAAAATACAGTAAAACTCAAAAAGAGTTGGCTGCTATAGGTATGGATTTTCAAAATAATGTTTCTCTACTTAATACTTCAACTAATGATGTGTACTACAAAAGACAGTTGACTATGGTTTCATTGAATATCCATAATTTAGCAAATGGACACTCATGTTTTTATTTATATCCAAAAATATGTGGAACGAAGGGAGCTGATCAAATTGCATAATTTTTATATGACTTTATTCTCAAACATCTGGACAGGTAATTTAAACTGTTACATATTTTTTGTGCTCTTGTAGGATTCAGAACAAAAATTTCACAATTTTATGATTGATCTATTTCACTGTACACACTTTAAGACTTCTTGATTCTATGAATATCAGTTTTCCAATAAGAAGACATTCATATTTTTAATGTGACAAAAATGTGGGCCTGATTAGCCTTAAAACTTCTGTGGAAATACTTTATCAGTTTTTTGAGTTAGTGAAAACTTCGCGAGCTATCTATTGAAATTATTGAAGTTGCACCAAACAAAATTATTCGGCAGTGGTACATGAAAAATATAAGCTACCTCTTTAAAAAGTGAAATTATGCTGAATAAGAAAAATCCTCGTGTAGTATCGCACAGACAAAACTATACGGACTGCACTAAATAAAAAAAAATGGAATATTTCGATGAATTTTCTGATTTTTCTTAAAAAGATATTTATCTGTCAAGCAACCAAATATGGAACCTGATATGTTTGAAACAATTCTGTTCATTAGAAGCACAAATTTGCTCTAGGACATTAAAATGTGGCGCTAAGAATAACGATTTAAATGGTGGATATGGACATTCCTCCTTTTGTACTACATTTAAGTGGATATTTTTGGTTTTTATACTGTGTATTTAAAAGAATTTCTATTATTTCTTTTTAAGTTTATAATAAACTATAAGTATTATAACAAAGTAATTTCCCCGTTGTTAAGTATTTATTAAGATACGAGGAACGTCCCAGAATTAATTGGCCTAACAAAGAACACACAAAATATTTGGCAAAAGCTTTATTTGTTTCTCAACATGGTCTCCTTTTACCTCGATACACTTTTCCCAGCCATTTTTAATAGCTTCGATACCTTGTTTATAGTAAGAAACGTCAAGCTCCTCAAAATAGCCATCTACTGCAGTTATCACCTCTTCACCGTTGGCAAATCTTTTATCGCTTAGCAGTTTGTTTGGAAAGAAAAACTAGTCAGAGGGTGCTAAATCTGGCGTATAGGATGCATGAGGAAGTAATTCATACTTTAAATCATTGATTTTGGTCACTGCAATAACGGATGTATGAACAGGCGCATTGTCGTGATGGAACAACACTTTCTTTTGCGCCAAATGCGGCCTTTTTCCCTAATTTCATCACTCAAACGCTGCAATAGGTTCACATAATACTCGCCCTTGATGGCTTCTTCCTTTTTCAAGATAATAAATAAAAATCATACCATGTGCATCCCAAAAAACCGATGCCATGACCTTGTCTGCAGATAGAACCGTATTTTTCTTATTTGGAGCCGATTTTTTCTTTTCAGTCCATTGTTTTGACTCTTTCTTCATCTCGGGGGTGTAGTGATGGACCCAAATTTCATCCGTAGTTATGAATCGATGTAAAAACTCGGTTTAGTTGCGGCGAAACATAGCCAAACACTCGACTGAAACATCCCCACGACGCTTTGTTCGATTGTGAGCAAACGTAGCACCCATCTTCCACACAGTTTTCTCATATCCAAATATTCAGTCAATATGCGATATACAGCATTTTTTAAAATGCTTACCATTTCTGTTAACTCACGCACTTTTAGTCGACGGTCATCCAATACCATTTTGTGGATTTTTGTCACCATATCTGGAATAGTCACCTCATTTGGTCGACCACTACGATGTTCGTCTTCGCATCTTATACGGCCTTATTTAAACTCTGCCATGCAATACTTCACTGTTGAAAATGAAATTGCAGACTCCCCCAAAGTAGAGTCTAGCTCGAATTGATATTGATTGCACTAAATCCTTTCAAATTAAAGCATTGGATCACATAACGATGACCAATTTTTTCCTGTTTACAAGTTCACTGAGAGCATTCACTCTTGATGGCTGTCAAACAAGTAATAAACAACATAACGTCTTCAAACTTAAAACCTGATATTTCCAAGGTTGATACTATCTAACAGCGTCATTATATTTTAACAACTACCGCCATCTATGTGTCAGGCCGGTTAATTCTGGGACAGCACTCGTGAAGGATATTAAAATGCATAGACTTGAGATAATAAAAGGTTAGAGAATTTAAAATATTTCATTGCATTTTTCTATAAATAATCTAATTTTAACTATCCTTATTCTTTGCTTGAACTCTTCATTTACTGAAAATAAAGCCTAGGGTTACGGTAAATGTTAGTTTTATTAGTATAAATGTTTATAGTTTTGCTTATAGAGGAACAAAGCCTTAACAGAGTTCTGAGTGCACATTATTTTGCATTTTATTCTAATGTTCTATATTGGCGATTTGCTAGCAGTTGTCCAAATTAAATTTGTTTCCTGTCTCGAGCTGATATCATCTGCTTATTTATTAATCTTTGTTTTTTCCACTAGTTATAAAGTATTTCTTGAAAAACTATTCGGTCAGACTTTATCTCCAAAATGTAACTTGATATCGTTTTCTATCAGACGCCTTAACACAATAGATTTTAGGATATTTATTTATCTATTGTAACCAGCCCCAGACCTTTTTTATTTTTATTTGCGAGACACAAAGTCTCTGAAATCCCACAATAACAATAACCCAGAGGTTTGACAAAACCGCATATAATTTTTTTTCTTTTCTGTGTGCATTCTGTACATATATTCGGTTTCAAATGAACTGGAAAAATTCTGTTTCGTTGGAGGTAGTTTTAAAATTCATTTAAAATACTTGTCATTGTTAATTTTGAAAGAACGTTGAGAACAGATTTCTAAAGAATAATGCTGGTTCGATTATTCTTTGGTATTTCAAGGGATCTAATAGAGTGGAGGTAATTTGAAAATAATAGAAAATGCGTAACTAAACTTGACACGTGTGGATTATTTTTAAGAAAAGTTTGCCGAAGTATAGAAATTAGGTGCAAATCTTATATTCAAAAGCTGAATGTTTTGTGTTGCCTAAAGGTGCACATACTTTTAATAGTGCGATCTTTATCAACTTGGGACACTGAACAAAAAAAAAATAGTTACGTAAAAGTAATATATTTTTTTTAATTTTCACAAAAAATATATGACCTACTATCATGTGGTTTGATTAACATATTACTCATCCACCACTTTTTATAGGAGTGTAAAATAGTATTACATATGCCGTATATAAATAAAAAATAAGACATACACAATGCTACAAAACCGACTTTATTATCTCGGTAGCGTAAGAGTCGGTTAAATTGAGACAAAATAGTGCAATTGGGTACTCAATGCCGCTGACAAATTTAATACATTCCCTCTACTTCCGAAGACATCTGTAAATAAAATTGAACCTACTTCTAAAAATATGCTAAAACAATAAAAATAAAAATATAAATTTTTATTTGATATGGAAATGTATGAAATCAGCGCCAAATTAATACCTGATAAAATGTGATTCACACAAAAAGATGAAGAAATGCTTAATTGTAATTGCTTTCTTACAGTTAGTTTGTGTGGCGCCGACTTGAAAAATTTCCATTTTATATAAAAATTTATACATACATATATAGTATACCCCGAAATGTTTCCAAAGTCGCAAACGAGTAAGCATTTCATTCAAAGTTATAAACTACACTAAATTGAACAACGAAAAATATTTTTGATTCTGAGAATTCTCCAAATACCATTTTTAAATAAAATTGTACCACATAAATATTTAGTCTGCTGTAGTAAATTGTAGTAATTTTAAATTCGTAATTTAAGCCCCAAAAAAACCCAATAACAAAATTTAAAGAATTGAGACCTGTAAATTTTTTTGTCCGACATATTTTAGCCTGCCCTAAGAACCTCCAATATCAATTTTGGACATTATATCATAAATAGAGAAAAAACTAACTTCAATTTCGTAATATACTACCTCAAAAACTCCTCAATACCAATTTTGAAAAATTTTGAATAACGCCAAATTTCTAATTCTTCTATATTGGATCTGCCATATTGAATTTAAAAAAAAATTATTTCAAATTCGTTATCAGATCTTATTCTATACGCCCTAAAATCCCTCAGTACAAATTTTGAATATCGGAAATGTAAAATTTGTAGACCACCATAATTTTGAATTCGTTATTTACTCCTTCAAGAAACCCCCAGTAAAAATTTTTAACAAGATCGAGAGAGGTAGAACATTTAGTCCGCCATATTGGATCAGCCATATTGAATTTTTGAAAAATAATTTTATATTCTTAATTTACACCCCCAATAACCTCCAAATACCAATTTGGGACAAAATGTAAAATTTTTATTCCGCTATTACTCGAGGTGCCCAATGGGTTTTCGTAGCCAATGAAGACATGTAGTTCCATAAAAGTTTTTATATATATTTTGACCCCCTGATTAGGAATATTCTACACATAAATTTTGAGTTAGAAATCGCTAAACAATTGAAACATGTAATTCTTGGGCAATTTTCAACGTGAATAACTTTTGATTAAATAAATATTTTCAAATTTTACCCCCAACAATTGATAGTTCAAGTGAATAACGACAAGCTAGGATTAAGTGGAAGTCTACTTACGAACGCTCACCTAGTGCACACAATCCATTATAACTTTCGCTAATCGTTGCATTAATATTTTAAACATGTTTAATGCAATCTCCTGTTCAAAATGTGGCATAATACACAAAATAGAATATCATACTATAGTAAGTATATTGTACACATTATATTAACAGACAGTATGTCTAACTGATATCTTCGCGAACTAATCATGTTGCAACTTAATGATACTATTGCCTCTATTATCATTCAGGCGCACTATTTTTTATATTCAAAATAGACAAGTATAAAATACATAAATTTAAAAAGTGCTGACCAAGATAGGTGTCGAATACGCGACGCTGCCGATTTGCTTAGGAACACTGTATTTTGTCGCTTGGGTGTAACAAAGAAGATAAAACTACTTTAAAATTAACTTTATGCATAATATCTAGACCTCAATCATTTGATTTAGTTTCAAACTACTTTAAATAAACATTAATTCAATATAAGACGTGATTATTAATTGTAATTGATTTATTTTTAGATTTGTTTAATTACCTCGTGGCTAATGAGTGCTACAAAAAATATACACACAAAAAACCTTATATAGTTTAAAAGTTAAAAATGAAAATTTAAAAAGAGAAAATAGTGATCTAAGTAAAGGTGACATTAAGTTATGTGAAAAAATTAAGCTTATTCAAGAATCGATATCAATACAATTATCAACGATGGGGGCGATCGCCCCCCCCCCCCCCAAGAGCTTTGAGTTTAAGAAAATGGACCCGATTTTTCCTCTTCCACTATAGTTTATTCAAAAACTAGAGAAAGTAATAAATCATTTTTTACCCTTTTTCTCTTCGCAAACTACCTGTGTTCTTTAGTCCGGTGTTTTTAGCAAAATTTGTTAGACACATATATTTTTCATAGGAATGGGTTAGAAATTTTATAATCAAAAATACCAGTCTATAATAATAGACTAAAACGTAGGATTATTCTCTCAAAAAATTCTAAGTTATAATTTAAATACTTACAAAATATCCATTGTCAAAAATACAAAAAGTTAAACATATATCAAAAAATAAATTCGTCCATATAACAATAAAATATTTTTGGGGCTATCGGTCATTTTCTTATTAATTAAAAACATTTTTAGGGTATTTGACGTTTCAGTTTATTTATATCCTAAACCATCTGCAGAATTACAATTAAACACTAAAAAGAGATTCAAATGTAATTACTTTTTTATGTTGTAATTAAAATTAGACCAACTTATTTTTATTTCTATTGTACTGATATCTTAATTTAATTTACTTTTATATATGGAAATACGATAGCCCCAAAAAAATAAGATAAACATGTCAATTCTACACGCTTAAGAAAAAGACACAAACACAATAATAAAGTAATAAAAAACTTACGGCTAATTAGAATTAAATATATATAAAATTAAAGAGTGGGACACACTAAAATAAAAATATATAAAAAAATAAAAAAACATATAAACAACATTAAACAATAAAATACAACAAAAACAAAAATTTAAATAATAAATTGTGTTTACACTAG
Organism: Diaprepes abbreviatus; assembly: GCA_034092305.1. Classification (NCBI taxonomy): domain Eukaryota; kingdom Metazoa; phylum Arthropoda; class Insecta; order Coleoptera; family Curculionidae; genus Diaprepes; species Diaprepes abbreviatus. Next base: position 7,799,101 of record JASJET010000055.1, on the reverse strand, counting down.
TAAACATTACGTATCTAATTCCTAATCAAAGTCAGTGAAACTATCTTCGTTAAAATTAATTATAATTGGTTTCTCTATTTCACCGATTATGAGATCGAGTTCTCACATTTTGTGTTATTTCCAGCAACTTGAGAGAGATATTTACTTCTCCAACGGACAGTTTCCGGACGATTTATAACAACAGATTTTCTATCTGGTTTTTCCCAGCAAAAATTAAGTTCTCTGAGCAATTTTCAGAGATCAGTTCTTTTAATTTCAGGTAAATCGCGATCTTCAATGATTTTAGTTAGAATTTTGTAGATGGTTGGGATCAGCTTCTCATAATAAAATGTATATACAACCCCTTTAAATGCAGTTTTCATCTCTTCTTCCAACGAGGTCTTTCGTTTGCCTGTGATAGAATGTGGCTTGGGAGTACTAACAATTCCAGTCGTTTTTTCTCCTTCAGTATTCGGTACATAGTAGATTTTACAACTCCTGTCATGTTGGAACATATCTCAACAGAGCTTTTAATATTATTATCTAGATATTGATATCTTAAAGCATCATAAACATTCATCGTAATAAGTTTTTCGTTGAGGAAAAAATGCCCTGGTTTAACGATTTTGGAATAAATATAGAGGTGAAAGCCATATCTTTTGGGTATCTCACTAATCTCAAATAATATATAAAAACAAGCGCAAACAAGATAAATCACTAAGAAAAAACTGTAAGTTGTACTTTGCTCACTGACAGAAATTAAATTAAACTATCAGAAATTCTATATTGCAGTAAATTTATAAAATATATTTAAATATAATGAAATATAATTAGATTTACGGCAGTTCTCAGTTACCTGCGACACTGGAGCAGGTACGTTAGAGGTTTCGGTAACAGTTTTATTACGCTCTCTAATTCTTGAATAGAGTATAGGAGTCTGTATGCTTGCGATCGCCCCCCCCCCTCCCAAAAGCTTTGAGTTCAGGAAAATAGAACACATTCTGCCTTTTATATTAGGAATGAGTATGCTGCTTGCACCCCCCCCCCCATTGACAACTTGTTTTTCTTGCGATTCTGTACTTTTGTGATATCACCCCCCCCCCCCAAAGAGAGAGGCTGGATCCGCCCCTGGTCACACGGGAGATCTAACCTAGACGTATTTGTAGAGGAACTAAACAGCATTCATCACCAAGTACAGTTGATATTGGAGGTCGAAGTCAACAAGCAGCTATCTTTTCTTGACTTTCTAAGCACCAGAAAAGAATACCTAACCATCGATTACACGATCTACAGAAAACCCACACAAACAAACAGATACCTGAACGCCGAATTTCATCATTAACGCTCACAGTTACAAGCAGGCGGCAACACACTGATCTCCAGATTCTTGCTAGTAACCAAATCCACGAACCGCAATAAAATAGAACAAAAATGCAAAACTAGAGAAAAAAAAAAAAAGATGATAAATTCATACCGAAAACAACCACTGCCATATATAAAAGGTGTAACAGACGTAATTGGAAGAATTCTGAGGAAGCTTGACATATGCACAATTTACAAGCGACAAACAATACACAAATTATTGAGCAATCCCAAAAACAAAATAACGTTGGAAAACCAAAGAGTGTACAGCATCCCATGTAGAGATTGTGAAAAAGAATACATCAGCCAAACAAACAGAAGGATCTCGATCTGAGTCTAAGAACATAAAAATAGCATAAAGAATAAGCAAACCACATCAGCTTTATTCCAACATCATCAGGAGATAAGACACACTATAAATTTCCAGGAAACCAAACAGATCGCGCCCATAAAGCACTATAGAACGCACATCATCAGAGAAGCTCTCGAAATAAAAAAACGCTAAAAACCTTAACAAGAGAAATAACGCACAAAACATCCCAAATAAAACACCAGAAAAACAAGACCCAGACCCAGAGAAGCGAGGAAACCAACCAGGCAGAATCAGGGTATGCAAGCGCCAGACTATAGATTACAATATTTGTAATCAGGGGGCTAAAATACATATAAGAACTTTGGTCGGCTACGAAAACTCATTGTACTCCCGGATCAGTTCACGAACTGTTCAAGAGTGGTTTCAGAAAAAATACGTTCAGGTTTTGCGGTGACCAACACAATTCCCAAACCTTAACCCCATTGAAAATATGTGGAAAGAAGATTAACTTCGTATTCTTATATAAATGTTTCTAAATAATATTGTTCATCTAAATCATTTTATTTTGTAAAGACTCGCTGAAATAAATTTTAATTGAAAACTAGGAACCACCCGCCAATCTAACCTGTACCTGTAATCCATCTTTATCCAAGCGAGATAATGAATCGTTGCTTAACCTAAATAGTACAAATTGTTTACCTGATGCATTAGCCTTTCAGATAAAGTGAAGGGGTGGAACGGAAAACCGAGACACAGAGGCCCTAAAGGGTTCACTTTATTGGCTCAAGGGTCAAACGGTCAAAGGCATAAGGATAGGTGTGTATGGAAGCAATTGGAAATACATTATTGGGGTGTAATGTATATCAAAGGGGTGTTTGCTCGAAAAAGCGTATGCATTACGTGTCTTGTATTTTTATTTTTCGTTTACGACAAATGAAAAAGATAGATTGAACGTACTAGTATAGGAAAGTATTTATACGGGGAGTTAGAAATGTCATTACATATATATATATATATATATATATATATATATATATATATATATATTATTTGGAGGGTTTTCTTGAGGCTTTCAGTCCTTTTTTTTAATTAAAATACAACAAATAAAATTTAGTTTAGAATATATATTCACACGTCAATGTAACGTTTCGGCTGAAACTTCCCTAGACTTTTTCAAACATTGTACATTCAAATATTGCAAAAAATATTGCGTTTGAACACCCTGCTATTATCGATATTAATTAAAAATTAATCGTAGCAAAACAAAAACGGTGACAGAACAAACACTTTAAAATTATAAATTATGCTAAACTTGTATGCTGGAAGGTTAACTTTTTTCAATAGTCTGGTGTTAAGGACATGTAACTAAGCGATCTAATTTTCGACCACCGTGAAAGTGATAAGATATTTCATCCCGATAACAGTGGGAGCCACCGATACCTTTCCCAGACATCCTTATTGCACTTTCCACAAACTTGGACTCCTATTTAGATCAAGTTTTGGAGGAAAATGGTGGTAAGATGTTAGTTCCATAATATGCCCCCCCCCCCCCCTAAGGCATTTGCTTTCCGACTTTGATTGTCATAGAAAGTCCAAGCCGTAAGAGAGCACAGGCCTGATTAGGGAAATGTGGAACGGACATCCTAAGTGGTCATTCCAAGTTCGGGTCAGGCTTAATCAAAGCCAACGGCAGTTTAGACCCTTGTCTGCCACCGTCCCTGCTCGGGCGCCATGTCGAATTTAGCATTGCCCCTGGTTTTAAGGACATATAACTAAGCGATCTAATTTTCGACCACCGTCAAAGTGATAGGATGTTTCGTCCCGATATCGATGATGGACTCATCAGTGGGATCCACCGATATCTTTCCCAGACATCCTTATTGCACTTTCCACAAACTTGGACTCCTATTTAAGTCAAGTTTTGCCGGAAAGTGGTGGTAAGATGTTAGTTCCACAATAATATATATGTATATAATGTAAGGAGAAGGGTATTCTTAATCGACCAGTTAAACAACAAAAAACTAGAATATTTGTTGTGTATCACTCCTGGTAAGGCTATGAGAAGTGAAACACTTTTTTTAGCTACTCCAAACTTTCGAAAATATTTATTTTCCTCATCAAGGCTACAAATACTCTTATTTACATTGACATTCTTTTAAAAATTACTTTTAAATATTTACTGCTAATGATTAATAATAATAAAAAGAACTATTCGTTGTGTTAACATCACTGGACATGATTAATTAATAGATTAAACCGAAATATTAACAGTATAATGTCAAAAATTGATATTGACTAAAAAAATTTTTTAAAAAGAAAAAGCTATAAAAACTCTCAGTTTACATCCTGAAATTGACTATAAATTTTAAATAGTGTTTCAATTTGACGAACTCTTGTAATGACGCACAACGATTCGGTTTTTTCATTTTAGTAATTGAAATATTAACCATTATCAGTAAGTAGATAAGAGTATAATTTTTTTATATCATACACTGTAAAAAGGAAATGCATTATATTTAATGTAAATGTATTGGAAGCAAATTTCACAAACGTTTATTAAAAGCATTTGATGTAATGCATTAAATTTAATAATTTACATTATTCTAAATTATTTGTTCCATTAAATTTAATGTAATCATACATTAAATTTAAAGCTTGATCATTACTTTTTAAGGTGACTATGTACATTAAAATACAGCCAGAGTAAATTAGAGATATGTTGTCACATGCACCAACATTAATATGAGTTCAAAAAACTCTCAAACTACCAGGAAAAGTGGTCATTTTTCTCATAGGTAGTGTTCGCCATCTAGACCGTTTTCGAACTCATTAGCACCCGTCCATACGGGGCAGACATGTACACCTCGCCATAAGAAAATTGAGTCCTTTAAGCAACTTATATCATACTAAACAAAAAGTTCAATACAAGGTGCGCCATCTCCCGGAATCTCATGCAATGTATATTGAATAATAATGTAAATTCCTCTAGTATTAGGGTATATGTGAATTAATTTTAATGTACAAAAGTTGAAACATCTTTTCGGTTACTTTATTGAAATTTAAGATACCATTTAATCAAATTTAATGTACAACGAACTGATTTTTCAATGAATTGCTTTAAATCAAAGTAAATATAAATTTACGATTTTTGATTCAAAATCATTAAATTTAATTAGTTTTCACTTTTTTGGGTTTCGGTCATATTATTATTTATAAAAAAATTAACACATGTTTTTTTCTGACGTTTCGGTTTATTTTATTGATTAAACCATCTTCAGAGAATTACTGTAAATATGAAAAGGCATATGTAAATTTATGCTATATAAACTGAAAATTTTACTTTCTTACCTAATGTTAACAGGTGGTTCACTTGAAAAACTTACATTTAACTATTTTATTACTTTAATACAATATAATGAAACACTTCTTATTTAATATAAATATAAATATAGAAAACTATTATTTTTTGAGGCATTTTTTTTTACATCTGGTTTGTTGTGCTTTTGACAGAGTACTACCAAAGGGTTTGAAAGTTTCTGGACCATCTGCAATTTTATTGCCCTATTAGATTCGTATATACATTACTCAGGTCATTTGTGTCCGTTCTGAAATTCATTGTACCGGGTGTTCTTTTAATATGAATTATTTCTTTAATTGTTCTTTTTTTGTAATTAATTTCTTTGTCTAAAATCTCCACGTTGTTAAAATCGATGTTGTGCATGTTATCAATTGCATGTTTGGCTAAGGCGGTTTTATTATCGTTATTATGATGTCTAATGCTGTATTTGTGATTTTGTATTCTATTTTTTAAATACTGTTTGGTTTGACCGACATATGTTTGGTTGCAATCTAAGCAATTGAACTTGTAAATGACATTTGTTTGTTCGTCTTTAGGGATATCAGGTTTAAGTTTTGTGTAAAGGTTTTTGAAATTATTCGAAGGTTTTTCAGCTATTTGGATATCATATGGTTTTAGCACTTTTTTAATGGGATTAGTAATTTCTGGTATATACGGCAATGATATGTATTTTTGGGTTGATGGAACAGAACGTCAGAAAAAAACATGTGTTAATTTTTTTATAAATAATAATATGACCGAAACCCAAAAAAGTAAAAACTAATTAATAACTACACGGTCAACAAATAGAAACAAAATTAAATTTAATGTATGTGCATATTAAATTTAAATTTAAAGTTATTTTAATCAGCGTATGCTGACCCTCCTGATCAACTCAGAAATACTTTATTACTCGAAAGGATTTTGTATTCTATTTCAATTTCACATAAAATTATATTCCATATAATCATGTTTGAGCTTAAATTAATCGAAAAACATAACGAAATATCAAATAAAAACTGATTCTGATTTCTACATTACGAATAAATCGTGTACAAAATGTAGTGCATTAAGTTTCATAACATCCAGCGACATCCTATTAATATTTTTTAATTAAAGTTTTAATACAAAATTTTTCTTATTCTTTCATTTTCCTAATTTTGCTAATTTTGATAAATAACGAGAATGGACAAAACCAAAGCCATTCAAATAAAAAAGCTTTTTAAGCTTTAAAAATAATTTAAAAAAGGTTGCCAGTAATTGCGCTTTTCTGTTTTTCAGCACCGTATTACCGTATACACTAAACAATGCGTGTTTTGCTTCATTGTATACCCATCAGCAAAAATTATCAAAGCGTCATAAATTAAGCGTTTATTTTATCTTTTTTTTTCGTGTTAAAAAGTAACTTTCTGGAAAGCCTCGTTTATAATTTATTGTATAAAAATTTAAATACATTATTTAAAAAGTTGTTTTTCTGTAATGTTTCCCATTCGTTACGGTAATAATCATTGATATGTTTTATTAATTATTTACAAGGTAATGTATAAATATATGGGTGCATTTGTTACTAAAATTGGGTTTAATTTTAACGAACTCAATAACATTAATAAATAAAAAACGGTTACAACAAAAACATTCCAAAATTTCATTCATATTTTAAACTTAAATCGAAATGCTATATATAAAAAATCCAAATAATATTAATAAATTTATTATACCTAAAGTACATAATTTTTGTCAGTAAGTGATTTAATACTGGTCATGAAAGATTTTGACTTCACATTCTAATTACTATACTTTCATTGTATATAGATATTGTGTTGTGTAAAAAAGTTTATTATAGAGCATTATAATATAAATGGTGTATATATTTGTAGTAAACTATAGATAATAACGAACCTTCAACTAATGGTGCGCCTACTAAAAAATAGTTGACGTTAAAAAAACGAATGAAAATTAAAAATATTTGCCATGATATTCGGGAACGAAACCCTGAAGTAACCATTTTGGATGCTGCAGAAATTTGCGATACTTTAACAAAAATTTCTTCGCGCACGGTGATCAGGGTTTTAAATGGTCATCATAAAGAAAACGACCAGAAAACAGCAAAGCAGACAAGAAAACGGAAAAAAATAATTTTGGGAGTTTTTTTCAAAAATGTGATACCAACATTAAAAAAAAATTAAGACAGAAATTAATAACGACACATCTTTACCTAAATCATTAAGAGTTTTGAAACGAACTTTAAAAAAATGAATTTTAGATATCTTAAACGAAATCGAAAATGCCTGCTAATTGAGAAGAATGAAATTGTTTTATGGCAGCAAAATATATGGAAAAAATATAGAAGTTTCGGGAAAAAAGAAAAAATTCTATTACACTGACGAAACATGGCTCAGTGAAGGGCACATGGTTGGGAAGGTATGGCAGGATCTGAACATTAAAAATTAGAAGCAGGCATTTATGGAAGGATTTCTGCAAGTAATACGCAATCCTAGTGGAAAAGGTCTTCGTCTTACAATGGTGGCGCAGAAAACAATACATTCAAATTAGCAGATCTCAAAACTAGGACTAGGCAATTACTAACGTGAGGCCAGTGATAGGAAAAAGTGTGTAGATCATGTTAAGAAAGAAAAATAAAGAATGTAGGTCTTGGACATTCACGTTAGGCAGTAGTTGAACTATTAATAATCAGTCCCGACATTGATAGTTCCTCAGATTCAAATATGTCTCTTGACAGTAATTTTGCCTATGAATCAATACGAGCTAAGTGAAATCAGAAGGTAAATGCACTGGACGCCACTCAGAGGAAGGTGAGCAAAAAACTTTCTACCATAAGTGCATATAAAATATCTTAAAATAACAACCCTACATTGTAAGCAAAATGTAGGAAGAGTGGAAAACAATAGGTGCAACTAGCTACGCTTAATTGGCTAGAAACCATAGGCCTCACTACATAACCTTGGATTGTCAGCAGCCACTGCTGGCAGACCAAGGAATATCGGTAGGACCTTCAGTCTGGAGGGTTTCAGTCGGTAAGAATCCGAAACTGTCTTTCACACTTTGTAAATATACCTATACAAGGTTACCCCTCCAGGAAATAAAATTTTAAGGACTGATAAAAGTATGAGGAAAATATCTTGATATTGCCACGAAATTTCATCATTATTTTCTGAAATGCACACGCCATTGGAATTGATTTCTCTGACAGCGCACAACCCGAGGCAATCTATATGTAAGCGATGCGTCACAGACAGAAATTATAAACTTTAGGTATAAGTATCAGCAACCTGCTTCTACTTGTAAAGGGTGTTTTTTATAGAGGTATAGAACTTTTAAATGGAATAAAACAAAGATGAATTTTTTAAATTGACATGAAATTTACTTTATTCGAAAGATAACCTTTTGGCATTATAATTTAAATATGACTTCTGGCATATGACCGCCACGGCTGGCTCGGACGTAGTCTAATCTGGAGGTCCAATTTTCGATGACTTTTTCCAACATTTGTGGCCGTATATCGGCAATAACGCGGCGAATGTTGTCCTCCAAGTGATCAATCGTTTCGGGCTTATCGGCGTAGACTAGCGACTTCACATATCCCCACAGAAAATAATCTAGCGGCGTTAAGTCGCACGATCTTGGAGGCCAATTCACGGGTCCGAAACGTGAAACTATGCGGTTACCAAACGTTTCCTTCAATAAATCAATTGTGGCACGAGCTGTGTGACATGTTGCGCCGTCTTGTTGAAACCACAGCTCCTGCACATCATGGTTGTTCAATTGATGAACGAAAAAGTCAGTAATCATGGCTCTATAGCGGTCACCATTGACTGTAACGTTCTGACCAGCATCGTTTTTAAAGAAGTACGGACCAATGATTCCACCAGCCCATAAAGCACACTAAACAGTCAGTTTTTCCGGATGTAACGGTGTCTCAACATACACTTGAGGATTATCATTACTCCAAATACGGCAGTTTTGTTTATTGACGTATCCACAAAAGTGAGCTTCATCGCTAAACAAAATTCGTTTATGAAAATCGGGATCAACGGCAATCTTCTTTTGGGCCAATTCACCGAATCTACGCCTTGCTAGGTGATCGTGTAGCTTCAATTCTTGCACGAGTTCGATTTTGTAAGCACGCAAACCAAGATCTTTCCACACAATTTGGAAGCGTTGTTCAGGCGTCAGCCTATTCATGTTGAAATACCAAACCAAACTAAACATAAATCACTTGAAAGCTGACAAAATGGCTGCCAGTTAAAAAAGTGTTGCCAACTTAAAGTTTTATACCTCTATAAAAAACACCCTTTACAAGTACGATTAGGATTCTAAATGAAAATATGGTAATAAAAGCTCCATCCACAGAATAAGTAGAAAATAGTCAGCGCCAATAACAACGTCGAAAAGCAGTTGCTAAACTGTCACAAGGCCGCTTTGTAAATTCTGGTTGGCATTGACTGGTTTATGATTTCTCTATGAAAAAGCTTAATAATATTTTTATACACTTGAGTCCGAAGGAGTTGTAACGTTATTGTTTTAAAGACGACTAAAATATTGAATTTGATAAAGATTAAATATGTCCATCATCTTCGTTTCATCTTCGAACTACCATCCTCTGATCAATTTTTACAACAAGAATCGGTATTTGAATTAAATCATATAAAATTCTAAATATAATCGAATGTTAATGACACTTGATGTTGTAGATTAAAAATTGTAGCATAAGATTTTTTTCCTAACCGTATTCTAATAATAACCCGAGATACGATGATCCTGGGAGATAGGAGATACAAATGACGAGAAGCAATGTAAAATCGCAAAAGCCTTTACTTTATATAAATCAATAGTATCCAAAACTACTTCCAATTTTAATAGAAGGGCACTTTAGAAGAAGTTCCTAAAAGTGACAGAAGAAGAAAAACTGATAAAGTTGTGGATAGAAATATAAAAACTCGGCTGTTCAAGTTCCATTTGTTAGTGCTTCACGCATTAAACAACAGTTGGGACATATTCCAATATCGATAAGCACTATAAAACGAAAGCTAAATGAAGCCACTATTAGACTGTTCAGGTGAGTTGAAATTTCTTGGGTTCAAAACATTTTGGCAGAAGACAACATGAGCTTTAAACATGACAGCGACCCAAAGCACACCTCAAGGCTACTTGCTTTTGACCCATGTATTTTGAAAAATATTTTAGTTACTGATATATAAAGTTTTGTAAATTAAAATTTTGTCCTTAAAAATTGTTTCATTATTATTACATATAAATTAGCAGACTTATGATCATTTTCGAGTTTAAAAAAAAAATAGAAAAATACAAATTATTAAAAGTGGCTTTACATGTATATATATACATATATATATATATATATATATATATATATATATATATATATATATATATATATACATATATATATATATATATATATATATATACATATACATATATATTCTAATTAAAATTGACATAAAACTGAAAAATTGTCATTTCAATTACTTAGATATCCAAGACATGAAAGAACTTGTCTCAGATTTTCAGACAGGATTTTATTGAGATCTGTAATTTTGACAATCCACTCTAAATAAACCAACACATCTAATAACATTTTCAATGCTATTCTTGTTTGCACTGTCCTATCCCGAAAGCTTTTCGGAAAAAGTTAAAACAATTAATCAACCTGTCAGAGCAAAAGGTGTAAATCCGTCGAGGCTATTGTTTCGCATTTAACAAGGCCCTATACCTGGGGTCCTCATTTTTAAGTCGACTTTATCTCGGGCTTGTATCAGCTGGCGAGTTTCGTTGTATACCACATATCGGCCTTCATCTCTAGAATTTTGAATCTGAATTTATATTTTGTTTGCCGCAAAAGTGGCCCTAAAATACCGAGAGTTATACCATAAAAATAAGTTTTTCTTCGATGAATGAAAACACAACTTTTCAATGAGTTCATCATCCTCTTTGCCTACCACATCTGTCAAAGTTAATGCCATCTTTATTTTAGAAACTAAAAGAGCTAAATTATGGAAGTTTTTTTACTTCATGTTAACTTAAGGTACGTATAAATATGGCGAGTTGCATTCTTAACGAGCCTCCTTTGAATTTTGCCGACTTTGGTGGCCGGCGTTAAAGGAAGTAATAAAAGCTTCATCATATTTCTATTGTTTGCGAGCAGCGCGACCGAGGTTTACAGTGGTCCATTTTCTGATGGTTTTTTTGATCTAGTTGGGCGGCTTTATTGCACGCACTTTCGAAATAATTTATTTTCCAGCGAGACCGAGAAACACGAAAAATATACTGAAATTGGCTTATTGTATTCCAGATGCTTTTATTATATCCTTTGACGCCGGCCACCGAAGGCACAAGGGTTTCATGAAAAATCCGCTTGGTGAGCGCGACATTATTCGAAGTCGGCAAAATTCAGAGGAGGCTCGCCACGAGCGCAACTTTCCATATTTATACGCGCCTTTATATTGTTACGAACTTTATAGCGTTTGTGGTTTATAGGGTTTTAGGTATATTTTCTAATGTAACGAACTTTGTAGCGTTTTATATTTCCTAGTATTAGTTTGTGTTTGTGGTTTGTAGAGTTTTTAGGTATATTTTCCAATGTAACGACCTTTGTAGCGTTTTGTATTTCATAGTATTAGTTTGTGTTCGTAGTTTGTAGGGTTTTATTTATATTTTCTAATGTAACGAACTTTGTAGCGTTTTATATTTCTTAGTATTAGTTTGTGTTTGTAGTTTGTAGGGTTTTTAGGTATATTTTCTAATGTAACGACCTTTGTAGCGTTTTGTATTTCATAGTATTAGTTTGTGTTCGTAGTTTGTAGGGTTTTAGGTATATTTTCTACGAGTTCATAATTTATTTAATTCATTTTACCTTTGTTAATTTCCTCAGGAGACGTCTATGAAAGAAGCTCTGGAACTTTTCAGAGAATTTTATTTCCTTATTTTTAACATGGAACGCCTATGATAGAAGGTCTAGAAATCGCCTGATTATTCCTTTTTCTTATTTTTATCACCCCATGTAGTATGGAAATGCTTCCAGAGAATTAGGGAATCTTCCGGTATCGACCAAAAGGGTTTATAAAGAGTCCAGATCAGCTTTCGTGGACAGTATAGTTTGAATGTCACTATTAAGGTTGATAATAAAAATCTTTCAAAATAATAGAGTCTATTCAATAATACAGTGTGTGTCCAAAAATCGGCCGTCCGGAACAATATTTTAATCATAGAATCAGACACAAAGTATTGTTTTTTCTGAACATGAGACAACTTTATGTATCAAATATTTTATTATCGCACAGCCTCCCTTGTTCACTGCTAAACATAGGCCACCCTCAACATTTTCTGTCTGGAGCAAACTTGCGCATTCTGCATCCAGTTTCCAGCTTATGCCTAATGTCATCAAATAGATGGTATTGCATTTAAGGAAGCCCTTCATCTATTTTTTTCGTCGACAGATCTAAGATTGAAATATTAAGATGAAGATTTAAAATAGTCGAACCCAGATTTGAATTTAGTTCTAATCTGCCACTATTGTTGGTATTTATTCTACTTTTTCCCACGTCATAGCGCCATCGGGTTCTATCACTGGGATCATTTCCGACGTTTGACGTATTTGAGTAGTTCGGGAGAACTTGGTTGAAAAATATTAATTTTAATTCTGAACCTTGATTTTGTAAATTAGAAATTTCGATATAAAAAATGAATCGATTGAATTAACAGATTTACAAGCCAAACGACTTCGCACTCCCGCCAGGGATTATTGACTCATACCAGGTTTACAAAGATACAAAAATTATGAAGCTCTATATATAACTAGTACTCGTTGTTTTCAAGAATAGGCTCCGGATTGTATTTGTAGTAAGGCACTTTTCCTACCTGCAATACTTTTAACTTATCTGCTAACTCTTGGTGGAGTATCTTAGGGGCTGAGTCATGTCTTTCCGTATACTCGGTTGCGGCAAACGCTTGGCATCCTTAACTTATGGGCTGCATTGTCTCTGATGTTTGACAGCCATATCTACATTGGAAATTTTCTATTGAGGGATCTCTGATGATGAACTTTCGATAGTTCTTCGTCGGAATAACATGATTTTGGATACGTTTTCGGAGACATGTGTCCTGAAATCAACCAATAGTTCAATGCTGAGTTGTCGACATTGTCCTGGACGACCTCATTTGGATGACGTTCATGAAGTGGTTTCTGTAGCCAGGCTTGTAACTTTTCTTAGTCTGTTCGGTGGTGAGGAGCAACATCCCGTTCCCCCAGCTGTAGCGGCATTGAATCGTCTGCCTCGCATATTGCTCGATGTAGTATGGAAGAGTTCGCTAACCTATAGAAATAAGAACGTAAGTTTATTATTTGTTGATCGAACTGCCTACCAATATCGACCAATCCTCCTCCTCCTTGGTCTTGAATTATTATCATTAATATTATTTACAACAAAACCATGGTGTGTGGTGAGGTCCCACCAAAACCTTACGGCTGAATTGGAATTTCTGACTACCTCACCTGTTGAGTCTGACCGGAATTAAGGAACTGAACGAGATGAATTTAAATTTTGGAATAAGTTTCTTGAATTAAAAAGATGAGGAATTTTTTTTTACAAGTCTTAGAAGATTATTTATCAACTTTAAGATTAAGAAATGAATTAAAACTCCGTGACAACCCCACGGAGAGTGGGTATACGTTTTAAGTCGGTTTTTTGTACACGTCTTTTACTACTTTCGCTAAGATATTTTGCACTTACTTTCCTGAAGTAAATGCACAGTCACAACTTATTTTAAATAATTAAATAAGAATTTTCAAAATCGATGGATCGGTAGAGGAGATGATGTTCCTGCAAATTGGCCACCTCGCTCAACCCGCTCATCTAAATATGTTATCCTAAACGGAAGTCAGTTTGAACATTTACTTGGAGTTGTTACACTCATACTTTCAAATTTATAATTTAAGGATCGAACTCATAGTTAGTAATGTCAACTTTTTTCCTACACAATAAAGTTTAGAGTCGTGTGAAGGACATTATTTTCAAATTTGCATCCCCTACAAATTATTGACAGTAAAACTCAAGGGGAGTTCCAGTCTAAATTTAGAAAATATAGCGTTAGGAAGAAACTGTGTGCTCAAAATAAAAGTCAGAAAAAATTAAAATGACATACTAAAAGGTTGGTACCGTATGACACAGTACGTGCTGTCAAAATTAACAGTTGAAATCTCTTAGTGAATATTAAAAAACAAAGTATTGTTTTTCTACCCACCTTGTAGTAGTATATCAAAAAGGTAAATAAGTTGACCTTCTACAATCTTCTAAATTGATAAGATATTTAGAAATTAAAGTTTCCGATAGTAATAAGATAATACAAAGAAGTTGCAATAGTAATACAACAAGAGAAAAAAGTTGGTCAAACATTAGCTGAATACAAAAAAACAATGGAACGTTTTAATAGATAAACTTCTATATCTAACAGATATAATAAAATGAAAATCAGATAAAGTCTGTTACTTGAACAAACTGGCAGGTAAAGCCAAAATTTTACAGATTGGAACTCGAGTATCCTTTTTCATATGGCTTTGATCCCAATCTGCTTCGTAGAGTCTTTGTCAGCCAAGTTCCTTCAAATAAGCATTCTATCAGTTCAGAAATCTTAGATAGCACAATGGCCAGTACTCTTTAGATACATTTTACTCTGGTGTTCTACAAAAAACATAAAACTAGGCAATACAACTCTTAACACAACATTAGGTTGTCAAAACGCTTTAGCAACAGGTAGTTTAAGTAAAGAAAATAGGTAATTAGGGCCAGCAACAAGTGTTTAAGATAAAAGCCAAATAAATTTATGCTCTGCCGATATATTTAAATATAGTTAAACAAAAACAAAAGCTAATTTGTATCTCAAAAAAATAATTTGCTAAATTTTGAAAAAAAAATTAAGAGAAGCAATTTCGCAATCGATGGACGAAGACATACAGTTCCTGACTGCGGCCTCCCACTACAGGAAAATCCTTCAAACAAAGGATATTTGACAGATTTTTTAATTTGGCAGAATAAACCAACCTAATCAGAAAGGTGACTAAACAACAAAAATAATCCAAAACCATTTCAAACTAAATACATTAAATAAAAAATAATAGTTAACTATTTTTCTTATCACCAAAACACTCTTTTGAAAATAAGACACCGACAAATGTTTTTCATATTTGGTTCAATGAATGACATAAGCCTAGAATAAATAGAGTAACGGAATTACAATATTCCGTACTAAAAAATTAAATAAATAAAGTTTTTTTTGTGTGTTATTATTATTGTTCTTGCCCAATGCTTTTTTATATTAGTATCATTGTTGGCTCGTTGTCATATACATTTTTAATGTTGTTAGCCCTTAAACATGCTCCAAATTTCTTGGACCTATCCTAGGCCTAGAAAAAGTGTGACGACTTGTCTCAGTACGCAATAAAACATTTAAAATCGATTATCTCCGAAACGGCAGCTCGAGGTGATACGTACTAAATATAACTGGTTTAGCTAAATGGTATTAAGGAATAAACATTTTTAATATACCAAGGCCAAAAAAGATTATAAACCTTTAGATGTATGCGAAGTGCTGCTGGTGGCGTCCTATGCAATATACATCGAAACTGTAATCAGATCTTGATATCTTATCCTAAAAAATCCAAAGACCAAATACAGTGCAAATCAAGATATTATCAAGATAAATATTTACAAGAAACTATAAAAGAGTTATAATTTTGATAATCTGTATAATAAATATCCACTTTTAGACTAAGGTAAATTGGACTAGATTCTCATATTTTAACTTCAGGAATTTGCGCTAGATATTTTCGAGTCACCCTGTATAAATTTATAACATTTTACATAAGTCAACCAGATTATTTTTTGTAGTTTAAATAAACTTTGTTCTTGTAGCAACTGCCATTCTGTCTAGTCCGCTTCTGACCATTCCGTTAAATTATTTATTACCATAACTTGCTTTGTGGTTAAAATGAAAATTGCAAAAAACGAAAAGTCCAAAGTTGTAAACATATGTCAAAAATCACTTTTTGTATGAACTTGACTGACAGGCTATATTTAAATTTGTACTTGATTTCCACAAAATATTATCAGAAAAATATATGGCATCAGGATTTTCCACTGTCACTCTTAATTATTAAAAACACAATACAAAAAAAAATAATACTGAATTGAAGAGCAAATTATCAAAGTTGAAGGTATATTTTATTAAAAATTTTAGCTAAATTTAGTATTTAAAACACATTTTTCCCTATAGGGTTTTATTAAAATTTTGATGTGTTTTCTTTAAATATTAAACTTAAATAAAAAAAAAACAACCTTGCTGAGATTGGGGAAGGCATTTGTTAAAAACAAAAAAGAGATAAGACAAAACGTATATACGTGGTATCGCCCCCAGGAGAGTAATATAAATATTTATTTTACCGCCTTGAGTTGTAAAAACTGTGCAGAAGAAAAATTTCGGTATTTGATATTCAGGTGTAGCGTTAACGAAATTAATGCACAGCTGTTTTATTTATTTATTTATACATATTATATTTGGCTCTTGTTAAAGGCAAGAAAAATGATTGAAAATGAGTCAAAAAAATAACCGAAAAAATAATTTAACGAAACTCTCTCAACGAACGATTCTAATATTAGGTTTTATAGTAGGAAATATCTAATATTAATATAGTTTGGAAAATGGGGAGGGGGGTTAAGTGGTTAAATATACATTGAGAGTTCCCCTTGGCAACCGTTCGTGTATTTTGGTTCGCTAGATCCATTTTTCATGGTTATCAAGCTCAAATTTGGTCCAAATGATGGTTTTTCCTACTTTTCAGGAAAATTTAAAAAAATATATGATGGATAACCTAATTTTTATTACATATTATTTAATTTTAAATATTTTTTGTTTCAACGTAAATTTTACGTTGAACTAATACTTTAACCGTAATTTGGCAAAATAGATTAAAATTCCTCATACACGGTCTTAAACGTGATTAGTATGTTTTCGAACTTCTACTTTAGACTGGAGCTGATCTGTAAAAATCCATTACGATTTGGCTGTTGAGAGGGGGCACGCTAATTTTTGCTTTAAACTTTCCAAAATAATGACCATAACAATAATTGGGATATGTTCCTTATCAAAAAATACCACTACATTTATTTATTGAACAAAAAGTGAAAAAAAAATGGAAAAACTTGTTTTCCTTTTTTTCCTTCTAACTTTGAAAGTATTCACTTTCCAGAAAAGTTGAAAAGAGAAAAAAGTTTCGCTATTAAATTTTCTACAAGGGTTGGTTAGATGTTTAGTGCATCTTGAATCCTATCTGGTAATTGTATCAGTGCTGTTTCCGTAGACCTACCCGCTTGATACGCATGCTGATGAGGCAGTGGCGCCTGTTCGAGAATTTCTCAGTTCTCTACTGCTTTCTCCATCGTTTTTAAAATAAACGATGTGAGACTGATGGGTCGCAGGAATTTAGGGTATGTATTGTCCTTTTTCCCCGCTTTCGGAATGAAGGTGACACTGACCCTTCACCATATTTCTGGTATGTAGCCCAATTCCAGGCTACTCTGACTGACGCGTATTATGTGTGGCAAAATCTCTTCCTGCCCTTGTTGGAGGAGGGCCGGGACTATTTCATCAACTCCTTATGTTTCAAATAGTCAGAATGTGTCCATTGTCCATTTTAGATGACCGCTACTGCATATGTGCCTGGCCATTACTATAGCTTGTCGGGTAGGACTTTTATGATGTTGTATTGAATCATTCACTGTGTTAGGCGTGCTTCCCGGAAAGGGAGTGTTGAGCAAGAATAATGCTTTTTCCTCCTCGCTCGCCGTAAAGCTACCATATGGCTTTCTATATGCCATTGCTGTGTCGATCCTACCCTAAGCCATTACTTTGTATCGTCTAACTTCAATAGATGTAGATTGAATGTCTCCACAGAATTTTTTGAAGCTGTTTCTTTTAGCTTTCTTAATTTCTTTGTTGTAGGTTGTAAGTTTCTCAATGTAGCGCGATTCGGATCTTAGCTCTAACAGATGATCATTTCACAAAGGTGCATCCCGACAACTTTTACTTGTTTGTAAGAGGCAGCTCGATTCGTAGGCTCCGAGTATTGCCTCATTTACTTCTTTCAGATCATTTCCCAGCTCCAGAAGGCATTTAGAGCACCCTCTGGTCTGATTATGTGCTAAATTTGTTTTCAGATTGGTATTGTATTTTTCCCAATGTGTTTTCTTAGGATTCGTTCTGAGGACTGGTTCAGGAGAATCGGTTTCTAAACTGAATGCGATTATTCTGTGATCTGAAAGAGAAGGTTCGTTCAGTACCCTCAAGTTTTTCACTAGGTGTGTTAAGCCTGATGTGCTTAATGTGATGTATAGCACTTCATCCCTTACCCTAGTTATAAATATAGAGGTATTTCCTATATTTTTTTTGATAAGATTCAATAGTTGCTTCTTAGAGCATTTCGAATATGACTAAGCCAATGAAATTGATGCTCAATTTTTCTTACTATCGATTGTGAAATTGACAAAAGATTACGATATTTTTCTTGAAATAACTGACACTCTTCTTCTTGAGTTCTTACTCTATCGCATATACTGTCAACACAAGAAATTCAATCTTCTGTGCTTCAGTAAAGCTCGTTCTCAATTAGTAATAATTTGACAAAATAAGACAGGTCATTGCTGGTAAATAATTATTGTATTTCATTTCGAGTTTTAACTGTCGATAAATCAAAAACGGTTACATTTGAGTATAGGAGATGTAATAGAAAAAAAGTTCAGAATCGTGCAGGGAGAGAAAAAATTAGGGGTCACTATTTAAATAATCAAAGTTAATTATAGCACAGCTACTTTCAAGTCACCCTGTAAAATTAAATAAATTGGAAAAAAAATCGTACCAAAAAACAAAATCGATGTGTCTGAACGATCTTTCAAAGTACCCATTGTTTTTAAAAAATATATTTATTCCAGACTTTACGTCCTCTTTGTTTACATACACCAGTATTAAAAAAAATATTTTTCTCCACAACGTTTTTTCCTCCTAACATATTTCAATAGAATTTCTTAAATACAAAAGTTAACTAATAGCTAGTCAATTGCAATTGGCTTTTGTAAAGCTTCATACCATTTTGAAGTCTGTTTGAAAACTGAAAAAAAGGAGTATGTTTGCAAAAAATTAATTGTACCATTTGCTTTGTTTTTAACATTTAATGATCAGGCAAAATTATATGAAATATTTGTTTTTCAATAACGGGAGTTGCCACCACGAGCTCTAATGACTACAGTCATCAATCTCATATTTCTGATATTTCAATTAGAACAGTTTAACTTCTTCTGTGTTCTGTACAACAGATACTCTTGACATAAGTCGTTTGCCTAGCATATCTCAGATATGCTTAATCAGATTCAAGTTCAGGGAACATGCAAGCTAATTAACTGTTCGCAAATTTTTAATATCCTGCCGACATGTTTCGGAATTTATATTTTATATAGCAATTGTTTCCCGCTACTCTCGGTTCTATACAACTCCACTGACGAGACCATAAGGTGGTTGAAACGCGTATGGAGAGTGGACTAGAATTGTATTTGCAGGAAAACTGTTTGTATATATATTTTTTACTTGTCCTGTGCTTGAAAGGGGAATACATATAGGCACATATTTATGTGCATTTGAAGTACCGCCGTCAATCACTACCAACTCTGTGTATACCCCCAAACAGTTGCCACCCCATTCCATAATTCATTCCCTATTTTAAACAAACAGTAGAACAAAATTAAATGATTTATTTTATTTTTATAAACGTCGACACAATCTTTCAATACTGTGAACAGAACTTGACCATTGACATTTCAATTTTGAGTTCTCGAGCAAAGACTAGTGGCGTTATTCGATGATGTCTCTGAAGTTTAGTGGTTTTTATTAGCTCACACGACTTTAAACCAACTTCTTTGAATCTTCTTCTAACTTTACGCTAGCTTTTTTTGGTTTGATGAACATTTTCTAGTTCATTTATTGTCTGAACTGCCATTCAATACCTACTCTGAAATGTTTACTACGCTATAATTTGATCATCTACAGCCGTAATTGAACTTTTTTTAACTTGATCTTATCTTATCACATACTCTTGAGTTGATCGTCACCATATAACATTACCATGGAGAGTCGATTTTGTTCTACTGAACATTTCAGCAACATCACTGTAAGATTGATCATTTTCGATATACTGAATTTGTATCTCCAACCATTTTTGATATAGTGTCTGATCAAATAAGCTTATGACACCCCGTATAGGTTAGCAAAATATCATAAAAAATACAACGAAGTAATCCCAAGCTAACTTGAAGTGCTTTTGCAGGTTTAATTAAAATTATTTCATGAGTCAGCAAGTCATTCTCACTTTCATTTAATGACACAAGACACTTCATATGCATTTTACCTGAAGGATATTCGCATAACTAAAACATTTAAAAGTGATTCATCCAATAAAGAAATGCTCTGAGTAAGAGTATCTTCGACCATCTTCATAAATAAAGAAGCGGCTAAAAATTTTGATGTATTTTACATCGACAAGATTCCGCGAAAATTTCTTGTGAACCTGAAGAGTATTCGCAGGAAGAAAACAAAACATATATAGATAAAATAAAAGGAAAGAAGTAAATTCTGTATTTCCAAAACGTTGAATTTTTTAGAAAATAGTTTAGAAAGTTAATTTTTCTTTTGGAGGTTTTTGAATCTATTTTATATTACGCGGAGTGTAATTTTTACAGCAAGTGAACGGTATAATTTGGAGAAATTATACATCTTATTGATTCTTTCTCACCCCGACCTAACCATAACTTCTAAAACTCAGTTTTTTTGTAGCGATTTCTAAAAATCGCATTCCAATATCTGTTTTATAACTTCAAAAATGGAAATTTTTTAGGCATAATATGATTCTGACTCTTAAGGTCCTGTACACTTTGGTAACCCCTTCTTCTACTTCTGTAAGTGCCGTCTTCTATTGGTTAGATATCAACATTGCCATTCTTAATTTATTTGCCACCGCTCAGAAAAGTTCTATCTAACTACAATCTCATAAATTTATCAGCAATGAGATTCTTCTTTTACCAATGCTACCTTTTTCCTTTTGTTTTTCCTTCCTTAATTATTGCAAGTATCTGATATTACTGTCCTCTCATTATGTGTCTCATTACAGATATTGATATTTTCTTATTTTTATTTTACTTGTTACTTCATATTCTTTAATCATTTTCCGCAGTACCTCCATGTTTATTTTCTTTTATGTCCATCCCTTTATAGCTCCATATTTCAAACGGATGCAATTTGTTAATGTGTTCTTATTTAAATGCCCTATTTTCCAGCCCATATTGCAGCATTGAAAACACATAACACCTTAGTGCTCTCATTCTTTACTACCCCGCTTTATCCCAATACTGACGAAAAGAATTTTCCAACCTATAAGCCTGGAAAGCTGATGTTGAAAGTGTGTATTTCAAAGATGTGCTGGAGTACCTCGACAACTAGGCACAGAAAATTATTGACAAGCAAATCATCCAGCAAATTAAGCCGCGAAATCCTTTTATCTTTATAAATAAAGAAGCGACAAAAATTTTTTATGTATTTTACATAGACATGATTCCGAAAGATTTCTTATGAACCGAAAGAATAAAATTTAGCTTTATACGCAGAAAGAAAAAAAAACGAACAGTTAAAATAAAAGGAAAGAAATAAATTCTATATTTCCCAAACGTTGGCTTTTTGAGAAAATAGTTTGGAAAGTCAATCTGGAGATTTTTGAATATATTTTATATTACACGGAGTCTAATTTTTAAATGGCTACGCTTTAATTTGCAGCAAATGATTGGTGCAGTTGGGAGAAATTGCATATCTTAGTGATTCAATCTCGACCGGGACCAACGTAACTTTTAAGTCATTTATTTTTGATCGTTCCGTATTTTGAAATATTCAAATTTAACTGGTGGTTCGAAAAGTCCCGAGACTGACGCATAGATGGCGACTCTAACAACATATCCATATGATTTTTAGTTAGCACTAACCTTTAAACCATACGTATCAAAATTTTATGATATTTCGACCATATTATCGAGATATTGAAGTTTTAGTGACGCGCCTTTTGATGTTTTCAAATTATTGGAAAAAAAAACAGTTTCAAACGTAGAAAAAACACTGTTATTTGACATTTGTCGCTGGTGTGCTGAATTCAAACGCGGTCATTGAAAATGAAATGATGCTACACCGGAAAACATCGAAAAAACCACAAAATCTTTTTGAACAACCGTAAAATGAAAATGCGTGAGATAGCTGACATCGTAAAGATATCAGTAGACAGTATAAGTGATATTTTTACGAATATTTGAGTATGCGAAAGCTCTTTTCAAAGTTGGTACTGCCTTTGCTCACAATTGACCAAAAATGAAAACGCTGATGTTTCAAAGCGATGTTTGGACCTGTTTAAGAGAAATAAAGATGATTTTTCAATGCGATATATGACAATGGATGCAACGTGGATCCACCACTGTACTCCAGAGTCAAATCAGCAGGCAAATGAATGCACAAAGAAAGATGATGCAACTTAAAAAGCAATAGTCGGCTGGCAATGTTTTAGCGTCTGTATTTTGGGATGCGCATGGTATAATATTCATCCACTATCTTGAGAAGGTAAAAACCATCAATACCAAATATGATATCACGTTATAGACACCTTTAAAGAAAGAAATCGAGAAAAAACTACTCCAAATGAAAAAGAAAATGTGCTCTTTCGCGGTGTCACAAATTGATCACAACGATGGCAAAAATACATGAATTACAATTCGAATTGGTTGTGAATCCACTGTATTCCCTACATTTGGCTCACCAGAAGAAACTATGGCTCCAATGAAGAGGTGAAACTGAAACATATTTTGAAGAGTGCGACCACTCGTTCTACAAGAAAAGCGTAGAAATGTTAGTGCAGCGCTGAATGATTGTATCACTCTAGAAGAAAATGTTGTTATGAATAAAGTCGAATTTTGCCAAAAAATTGTTTTTTTATATGTTAGTCTCGAGGAAAATATATTCCTTACCCTCAAGATCATGTGTACTTTACCAACCCAATATTTTACTACTCCTTCTTTAGGTATCGTTTCCTATTAGTTGATTATCATCATTGCTATTCTTCCTTTATTTGCTGCTGCTCAAAAAAGTTCTGTTGAATTACAGTTAGACCAATCTATTCAATCGCTCATTCATGAGATTATTATTTTACCAATGCTCCTTTCTCTTTTTATTTATCCTTCTTTGATCATTCAAAGCATCTCATACTATTGTCCTCTCATTACGTGTCTCAGATATTGTAATTTTCTTATTTTTATTTTGTTTGTTACTTCTTTTTTACTCATGTCCCACAGTACTTCCATATTTGTTTTCTTTGGATCCATCTTTCTGTAGCATCACAATTCAAACGCCTGCAATTTGTTAATATATCCTTATTTAAATATCCATATTGCAGCTATGAAAACACATAACACCGCAGTGCTCTCACTCTTTACTACCCTGCTTTATATCAATACTGATGAAAATAAATTTCCAACTTTTAAGCCTGGAAATTTGAAATGATGCAAGTAATGTTCATTTCAAAGAGATGCTGGAGTACCTGGACAACTAGGGACAAAAAATTATTGCTAAGCAAATAATCCGCAAATTAAGCCGCGTAATTTTACGTTTCAGCAGACAACAGATTAGGCTTGTTATAGGAATAATAATCGGCCTTGGTAGCTTAAGGAAATATCTGAACACAATGAGCATAGGCTTGTTATAGGAATAATAATCGGCCTTGGCAGCTTAAGGAATTATCTGAACACAATAAGCATCCATAATCAAGAACTAACATGTAAACTGTGTGACAAAGACACCTTCAAAGATCGATCAATCCAGAAAGCGTATACCCGGAGGACAAACTAGTAAGCAGGCTGCTACACCTGATTAAAACAACCCACCTGGTCACATAAAACAGATATAACAACACAACAGGCAACACAATAAGTCACTAGGCTGCAGCGTAAGAGGTTCTTAACCCTGACCTGCTATATCATTCAATTAATGAATCAACCTGGACAATTGGGCGTTTTTTCTACAGTTGGTCTAGCGAGACAATACCCATGCAACATCTATAATATTCGTCTGAACTAAATAAAATTTAATTAGTTAATACAACGTTTATATTTATAAGGACGTGCCTATTGCACCGAAGAACGGAACTTAATAGTATATTGAAAATTTCGTTAAATTCAGATTCGCTATCACGAAAAGAGAAAAATTCCAACTTATAATAAAGATTATACTCTTACTTTCTTAGGTAAGTGAAAATATCAGCGAAATAATAATAATAATAAATAGATTTATTGAAAAGAAACTCCTCTCTTAGCCGAAACGAACATTAAATACAAAGGGGGTCAAAAAGTAAGTTTCCCTAGCAAGAAAAAATATGAAAAACAAATTTTTAGGTTTAAAAATTATTCTTTGGCACACTATTTTTCTACGTAGTCACCTTCGACTTCAAAACATTTGTGATATCTCTTATAAAATTTTTGGAAACCATAAATTTACCTCCATCTTTAGATGCTCAATACTACGGAAATGCTTCCCACCATGCTTTCTTTCACTCGGTGCAAGATCTGGAGAGTATGGTGGATGATCGCAAATATCACAGAATGAGGACGAGTATTGTCATGCAAAAGTAAAACTTTTTTCGACCACTTGCCAAGACGTTTTCATTTGATAGTACTATTAGTTTTGCTAAAACTTCACAATATTTATCTGCATTACCATTATGATTTTTTGAGATAAAAAACATAGCCTGTAAAAAGGAAATGCATTAAATTTAATGTAAATGTGGTGGAAGCAAATTTCACAAACGTTTATTTAATGCATTTTCTGTAATGCATTAAATTTAATATTTTTTATATTAATTTAAAGTAATATATTCCATTAAATTTAATGTAATCATACATTAATTTTAAAGTATGACCATTACTTTTTAAGGTGACTATGTACATTAAATTTGAGATATTTTATCATATATTTAATGTACCAACATTAATACGAGGTCAAAAAATTCTGAAATTACCAGGAAAAAGTGGACCTTTTTTCCTTAGGTAATGTCCGCCATCGAGACCGGTTTCGAACTCATTCTTTCCCGTCAGTACGGGGCAGACATGTACATCTCACCAGAAGAAAATTGAGTCCTTTAACCAACTTATATCAGACTAAATAAAAAGTTCAATACAAGTTGTGCCATCTCCCGGAATCTCAGAAATGTACATCTCACCAGAAGAAAATTGAGTCCTTTAACCAACTTATATCAAACTAAATAAAAAGTTCAATACAAGTTGTGCCATCTCCCGGAATCTCATGCAATGTATACTGAATAATAATCTAGATAGTATTAGGGTATATGTGAGTTAATTTTAATGTACAGAAGTTGAAATATCTTTGAATGAATTGCTTTAAATTCAAAGTAAATGTAAATTATTCACAATTTTTGGTACAAAATCATTAAATTTAATGTACAATTGACATTATATTTGCATTAAATTTAAAGCTATTTTTAACAATGTAGTTTTAGTTTTTTTAACTGACTTCTAAAAGAATGAGATTCTCAGTTCTTCAAGTATGTATTGTTTTTTTTATGCATGTACACCGATTACTCCGGAATGGCGGCACCAATTTGAATGAAATTTTTTACGTTATGTTCAGGAAGTTGCTGCGGTGATCCCACATTTTTTTTGGATGAAATTGATCAGTGATATCCAAGATGGCGCTGACAATATGGCGGCCAAAAAAATTAATTTTGTTTGATTTTCTCCAAAATTGGTATGGGGGAATTTTTGGGGTCGGGGACAACGAATCTGAACTTATTTTTAAAAAATTCAATATGGCGGATTCAATATGGCGGACAAAAAATTTTTATTTTGTCTGATTTTCTCCAAAATTGATGTGGGGGAGTTTTCGGGGTCGCACATAATAGATTCAAAATATTTTTAAAAAATTCAATATGGCGGATCCTATATGGCGGACAAAAAAATTAATTTTATCCCATTTTCTCCGAAATTGGTACGGGGGAGTTTCCGGGGTCACACATAACGAATTTGAAATTATTTTAAAAAAATTCAACATAAAGGATACAAGATGGCGGATTAAATATTCTACATCTCCCGATTTTTTCTAAAATCAGTATTGGGGTTTTTTTGATAGTGTTAATTATGAATTTAAAATATTTTTTGAAAAACTCAATTTGGCAGATTCAATATGGTGTCCTAAAAATTTTACATTTTTCGATTTTCTCCCAAGCTGATATAGGGGGTCCTTGAGGGCGTAAATTATGAATTTAAAAGTATTTTTTCAGGATTCGGTATGGCAAATCCAAGATAACGAACTAAAAATTTTACATTTTTCGATTATGTTCAAAGGTGGGACTGAATAGTTTTTGAGGATGTAAATAGTGAATATAAGTCTAGAAATTATAAATTTCCGGATTTCATCCAAAATTGGTACTAGGAGGCTTTGAAGGATTTAAATTTAGATTAGATTAAGACTTAAAATAATTTTTTTGAAATCCAATATAGCAAATGTAATATGGTAGGTTGAAAATTTTACCTTATTGGCACTTTTTCAACTCATGTTCTCTAAAGATCGATATTGGAAGGTTTTGGGGCCTATATTACCAATCTAAAACTAATTTGAAATTTAAGATAGTGGATTTACTATGACAGACTAAATATTTGTTTGACACAATTTTACTGGTATTTGGAAAACTCTAAGGATCAAAGAATTTTTAGTGGTTCATTTTAGGGTGATTTCCAACTCTGGATAAAATGGGTACTTTTTTGCCACCTTGGAGTCATTGCGAGGTACACTAATTTCGATTAGTACTTAGTTTATGGATATCGTAATGAATTCAAAACTAAAAATTTGAAAATAAAATTTTTATAAAAAAATTATTTATAAATGAAATAAATAACTACGAATATATACAAATTATGGTAAGAAAGTAATTACAAATAAAGTATTGTTAATCTGTTTATGCAAATCACATTTTATCAGATATTAGTTTGGCGCCGACTTCAAAAAGTTGAATTTCATATAAAAATGTATAGTTATTTTTCACTTTTTAGCGCACTTTTAGAATTCGGTTCAATTTTTTTTTAAAAATTTTATTAATAATAATAACAAAAATCTTGTTTTAAATTCACTTGAATGACCAAAATTACTCAAAAGAAAGTTTGTATTCATAAACGAAATGACTCTTTGTCTCGGTTTTCTTTTTCTATCTCACTCTTCCCATAATACAAGATTTTTTGCGGCGTGTGGCTTGGATTGGAAAAATACTATTTTGTTTTCCGTCCTTTTATGATCTCTATACAAATTAAGATGAATAGGTCTGAAAACTGTCTTTGACATGTTCGTAGATTGATGACGCATGGGTATTCTCTCACTGGACTAACTGTATGTATATTTTCATTAAACTTAATAAACAGACAAACCCAAACCATATTTTCACAGCTTTAATTTTTAAAAACATATGTTCATGACTAGAGACAGTTTCGCTGTCTACATCGAAAACACTACAATTTACAACAAAATACAATGTTTCTTCAAATTAATATTACTCAAAGCCAACAAACTTTATGAAGTCACGTAACAAACATTCCGTAGACTTTTTTTCATTATTTACAACTCTATTTCGTTTTGTAAAAAGTTGCCCGAAATTATGCAATTACTGTCAATAAGCAATTTAAGTAGGTTACCGAATTCCAAATTTTATTACTTGTATTTCTAGCAAAACGACTAGAAATTTTTATTGCGGTAGTAAAAATATGCCTCATGCTAATAAAATCGCGGTTGTAAAAAGAAAAATTACAGATTGTAAAAGTTGGCAAAGCAGTTTCATGACTTTGAAGTAAACTAATTCCAACACCCGAAGGTAAAAAGTGACTTGAAAAAAAATACACTTTCGAAGTTCAGAATAAAAACGTGTCAAATGTGTAACCTCGAGTTTAAGACCGCAGCCTGGTTTAAAATGAATTTTCTTTTCATGAATAATTTCACGTAATTATAATTAGTTTGGTAAAAACGTGTTACTGCGTATTTGAATACCACATTTTATTAAGAAATAAAATAAACTACTGAGCCTCTATTTTCTGTTTACTAACTGAATAAGTTAAATATAGGGAAAGAAAAATAAGGCTTGTTTATGAATATTTCAACTCATTTAAGCGCTTGTTTTCTTCCTTAAGACTTATATTTTAATATTGTAGATAAGTACAGTGAAAAAAAAATAATGTTTATGTCTTTGTTTGTTGCTCTAAAAAAAAGAGTACTTTTTTTCTAAATAAATAGAGCTGGAGCGGCCCCCTTATGTCGCGTGAGTTTCTAACTGAAGAATATCAAAAACAGGCTTTTAAATGAAGATTTTGAAAAAAAAAATGTCCTACGACCAACAGGGACCGAGTTAGCATTTTTTTTAAATCACAGTTTCATTGTTTATAACAAATAACAACTAAGAAATTAATTTTTTGAAACTGTATATATATATATATATATATATATATACAGCCCAATCTTGTCCACTGTTGAACATAGGCCTCTCGTAAGTTTTGCCACTTATTTCTGTCCCGTGCCGCTTGCATCCAGTTTGATTCTATGCGCCTTATATTGTCAGTCCATCTGGTAGGCGGGCGGCTTCTTCCTCGGTAAGCCTCCTGTCTTGGTCTCCGTTCCAAGATTTTTCTCGTCCATCGATTGTCCATGTTCAGCGACATGTCCAGCCCAGTTCCACGAGAAGAAAGTCAAAACTTACCCTCCCGCCACAGTGATACGGCAGAGGTACATGTTTCGTCTCTACCAAACTCATCAAGGTACCGACATGCACCTATTTGTGCAATGGACAGATCGGAAGGAAGTATGCAACACTGAACGCGGCTTCGCCGATCTCCCGCCGGATGGCGTATATGTGTATACGCCATCCGGCGGGAGGTCGCGTTTAGTGTTGCATATGTCCTTCCGATCTGTCCTTTGCACAAACAGGCATATATACGTCATCCCGCGGGAGGTCGGCGAAGCCGCGTTCAGTGTTGCATACTTCCTTCCGATCTGTCCTTTGCACAAACAGGTGCATGTCGGTATCCTGATGAGTTTGGTAAATATAAAACATGTACCTCTGCCGTATCACTGTGGCGGGGAGGGTAAGTTTTGACTTTCTTCTCGCTATGGTGGTACAGAAAAGCCATCATCTCGATGATGGTGAAATAGGATAAAGTGTGTTGTGTAGCAATTAATTCAAATGGGGCAACTTCCAACACGGAAAGGATATAATGGAACGAAGTTTGCATTTACTGTTCGCATTTTACTTGATATATATATATATATATATATATATATATATATATATATATATATATATATATATATATATATATATATATATATATATGTTTATGGTGCTTTCACGGATTCCTCCGTCGATGGTGCAGAATAGAGCGTTCCAAGTTCACTTCTAAAGCCAAACTGAATATTGCTAATTTTTTTCTCGGGTCTTCCATATATACGGGAATTAAAAACATTAACTCCTAGGTATTTGAATGTCATGACTTGTTCCACGCTTTTATAGATCGCTAACTTGCATCTTCTAGGTTCCCTTGATATTGTCAAAGACTGCGTTTTTTTTACAGGGATGATCATATTTAATTCCTTTCTCGTTGTTTCAAATCTAGATACTACCTTCTCTAAATTATCCTTATCTTCCGATATTATCACCGCGTCATCAGCATAACAAATTATTTTAAATTCCTTCATGCCCATTTTATATCCTCTCCCAGCGGTTTTTACCTCTGTGATGATCTGATCCATAAGGACATTAAAAAAGATTAGGTTGAGACTATCCCCTTGTCTGATTCCTGTGAAGACTGGTATTTGGTTGGAAAGCTTATTGTTTGCTCTTATCAAAGTGCTCTTTCCGATGTTCATGTTTCGAATAATTTCGATTATTTTCGAGTTCAAATTTCTTTTCTTTAATAATTTCAGGATATCATTAAGTCTTACCATATCAAAGGGTCTTGTAACGTCAATGAAGCATATGTGTTATTATACTCAATAGCCTTTTCAACTATTTGCTTTAAAATAAATATCACGTCTATGGTGGATCTGTTTTTTCAGAACCCCTGCTGTTCTTCACTGATGCCACTCTGTAAAAATTCTTCTGCTAAAATTTTTGTACACAGCTTTGAATCTGTGCTTAATAAACTGATTCCTCTATAATTTTGTATGTTCGTTTGTCCCCTTTTTTGAAAACTGGGACAGTTATGCTTTGTTTGCACTGTTCTGGCACCTTTGCCCTATCATATATCTTGTTAAACAGAGTTTGGATTTCGTCCGTTAATATGTCACCACCATATTTAAGCCGATCATTATTAATATTATCTAGCCCTGATGCTTTTCGATTTTTCAGGTTGGCCATTGCTAGTTCAATTTTCTCTTTCGGTATTATTTGTTTTCGAACCTCTTTGTTTTCAGTGAAATCGGTTTCGCTTTCCAGTCCAACAAACTCATGTCTGTGTGTATGTTAGTCTGTGAAAGTAACTCTCCCATGCTTCTGTTGTTATTGTTTTGGTATGTACATATTCGTTAACTGTTTTTTTTATGATTTCGTAACATATCCCAAATCTTTTTTAACCTCCGTATAGATCATGTTCCATATCTGTTGAAAATTTCTCCCAGAACCGTCTTTTAATTGCCTGAATTTCTGCAATCACTCTATTTCTCACAGTTTTGTATTCGTCATAGGTGATATTTAGACTTCTTAGTTGAAGGTAAGCCTTTCTTTTCTCTGCTGAAGGTGTTTTAATATCTGCGGTGAGCCATAGTTTCATGTTAAGATTTCCATTTTTATTCACTTTTCGTTTATCTAGTGTATCCTCCGCAGCTACTGTTATATTGTTACTAAGTTTCATCCACGCAGTCTCAACACCATTTTCCTCCAAAATTTTATTTTCACTTTCTTCTTTAGTCTTTGTTGGTATTGATATTTCTTTTGTTTTTCTTGGTACACAACTCCGTATTTTAGCTAATTTCAGGCTGCGGTTGGTTTCTATGTTTGCTGAGCTTAGAACCCTTCACTTCTGTTTATATAGATGTTGTTTATGGTTGGTTTTTGTACTCTGCTGTTCTCAAAGGGTGTTGTTTATGACAGAATTATATTTTTATAGTATTGTTATAACATGTTATAGGTTTGGCGGAAGTTTCCGGTGAATTGAGAAAACCAAACCGGAGAAGATGTATTGCCATGATAACACAAGCACTCACACATTGGCTCCACAAGTGACTTTTTGATCACTCAAAATGTGGAATTGATGGGACGTCGGCCGTACAGCCCTTATTTGGAATACCGTGATTTCTTTTTGGGCTCGTACATGAAGAAATCAACTGCGTCAATGATGCTCTACAACAAAAGGAGCCGTTGATGCGTTAAAAAATTATATTTTTGGGACACCTTCGTCACACTGGCAAAAATGCTTTTTGAATTTGTTCAAATGTATATAAAAATATACTAATCATCGTAAAGAATATCACTACATAGTATAAAACAAAGTCGCTTTCTCTGTCCCTATGTCCCTTTGTATGCTTAAATCTTTAAAACTACGCACCGGATTTTGATGCGGTTTTTTTCAATAGATAGAGTGATTCAAGAGGAAGGTTTATATGTATAATAACATCCATTAAATAGTGGAGAAATACTGTTATTTTTGAGGTTTCTAATGTTTTGTACACATTGAAAAGGTCTACAGAAAACTCCGCGATGGTATATGTCTATCTCTCATGGATATCCCACAATAACATTTTTTTGTCATTTACTTTTTACGACAAATAATGGCAAATTTTGAAGCGATTTTAACCAATACAGCATTAATCCTTATCCAATTAAATAGCTTAAATACATTGTTGATTTAATATAGATCTATATGGTCCTTTACAGCACAAGATTTAAATGAATATTTTCGAAGATATTACAGATTTAAAATTGCGGGAAGTAGCGCTTGCGGCGGTACTGGCCGACCGGGGCGGCGCCAGCGTGCCTATAAATAGCGCGTCGGAGGCCGATGTAATAATTGTTGTAAAAATAAAATAAATAGTCACAGTTTTTCTGTAGTGTATTTAGTATCAGCATTGCACCCGTGCGAAGCCGGGGCGGGTCGCTAGTTTTGAATAACAATAAAACCATTTTTTTTAAATAAATATTTGCTTTTGTTTGTTATTCCCGAAATAGAAACGATTACCCCTGTACACTTAAAGATGTTTTGTATATCAATCATAAAATCTCCAATTGCTCAAAACATTTAGGATTGCTCAAGGGGACCCACAGTGTTATGTTATATTCGTTTGCCTTTTCTGTAAGTATTTCATTATTAATTATATTGGCAAGTGGTCCATAGTACCATATCCTCGCCTATGTTCCTGTAGTTAAAAGTAGGTGTGATAAGAACAAAAAAAATAGGTTAACGGATTATTATAATTTATTTCTCCGAGTAAATTATGAAATATTTTGATTTATCGTTTACCTGCCCCTCCATAATTAATATTGAAAATATCACACCCCCTGCCTTAAATAAACATAGTTTTAATAAACTCCAACAAAAAATTCATAGAATTGTATTATAATAACTGTCTCGCCTAAATTTGACCATTATGAATGCGTGGACACAGCGTACACCTTGAATTTTGGGTTCAGGTAAAATAAAGACATTCACAGCCGGCAGAAAAAGAATACGAAAAAGGTTCTGGGAGTGATAATAGACTGACTGTGTGGGAATTACAAATAAATCACTTGCTTTGACTGTTTTATTTCAGTGGTGACTCGTTGAAATCTTAGAAACAGGCAATTTCGGTGGATGATTTTATCTCGATCAAGGAAATAGTCGGGATTCATCTTGATAGGAGAAGTCATTAAGAGATATTGAAAATTTATTGATACTTTATGGAAGTTAAGATCTAAAAATTGTTAGAGTTAGCCATTTTATGGCGTGTACGATAGAATTTTAACTTTTACAATTTATTTCAAGGGTGTATTTTGAATTTTTATATAATCGTCAGGAAAGATAGCATCAAAAAATTATATTCTCACCACATCTTAATAGAATAACCTTTTTAATTCTTGTTCAGAACTGAACACTCTAATTCATTAACCTGATCTAATTTTACAACTGATATAAGTTGAAAATGGAGAGTTGAAATTGACAAGTGCAACAATAAATCAATCAAGTTTGGAACCTTAAAAATGGGACTTACGTTTTGGTCCTTAAACTGTCAACACGTAGTCAATATGCTCTTACAAAAAGTAAGAAAAAAACGTGGTTTGTCCGTTTGGGAACGAAGTCTGGGATCCGGCCTGACTGTACGGTATAAGTGGGAAATGCTCGTTGCGGGGTGAGTTCTAAAGTGCTTAAGCAGCGCACCCACTGGTTCGGCTCGGTTCAGACCGCTCGGCTCCGCGCAATCGGCCCGTTTTGGTTTACACGTAAATAAATGAGAGCCCGCTCACTGATTCCGACCGGCCAGAACGCTTCCGCGCTTTCGGCATCGGTGCCTTCGACTAAAATTGCCGAAAGGTCTAAAACGTTCGACTATTTTAGGAATAGAAAGAGGTAGTATAATCTGTGGTATAGACGTAGTGTTTGTATTGTTACTATGTCGGACGAAGAATTGATAGAAAACGTGAGAGCATACAGAATATATAATAATGATATTCTCTATACATAGTTGTTGCCTAATAAACTTGAAGTAAATTGTCTAGGCGTTCACGTCACAGTCAAAAAACATTAGTTATATCACAAAAATCTGTGATGTAAACGTCAAATTTAATTAATTCGACTATATAATACACTTACTTTAAAGTAACTGCTAAACGTTCCTCTGGTGGAATCGATTTTCGAAGGTTAGTGTTTTGTTTCCTGAGCGGCAACATATTTAAACTTTCATAAAATTTTATACTAGACATTCTAAAATATTTGAAAAACTTTTCATTGTCGGTCAACAACGCTGGAAATAAATGATAAAATTCCGCGTGAACTTTTCTTTTAAGGTAATTATCATGAACTCAATATCTTCGTCTCCGCTTTTCCTCCATTTCCGCTTCAACACAGGCTAGAGCAGCCACAACAATATTTTCCTTAGAGTCAGAATAACTACTCATTTTATTCACTTTTCATCAAAAATATCAGCTCTGCAAACCATAATGGTTAAAGCTGTTTTAATCACTGTTTAGTCTGAATTGTGCGGAGCCCGTGAGTGGGTCCATCGATTTTCTGACTGAAGCGGACTGAACGGACCGAGCCCAGCAGATTCAGTGGGCGGGCTGCTTTAGTGAGTTTGAATATTAATATTCAGAACGCCAGAAAATTTTTCATAAAAATATTTATATATATATATATATATATATATATATATATATATATATATATATATATATATATGTATATATATATATATATATATATATGTAAGAACTTCGCACTTCAGTGACATAATCCTTTAAATAACGTCACCGTTGGAATTATCAACTGCAAAATAAGTCTAACATATGTGGATGATATGACATCCACACCACTGATATTTTATATCTTTATCTTACATTTAAAAGTGTGATTTTAGCAAGTCAGTTCAAACTTTCAGGTGTCGGAGTTAGTTTATTGCTAAGTCATAAAAACGCAAACTTTTACAAGCCGAAATTTTTACGCCTTTTTACAACCGTACTTTTATTAGCGACCTATTTGGTTTTCTCTCAGGAAGCTTAAGCTATAATCTTGAGGTAGTATCACAAACTTGTCTAGTTATAAATTGTCATAAAATGCAGTGTTTAGTTATAGATATTTTCCAGTGCCGTAAACTAGGTGAGAACTGACGTTTTTAAATAATCAAATATCCATTTTTATTCAGCACTTTTCGAGGCTATTTATATATATATATATATATATATATATATATATATATATATATATATATATATATATATATATATATATCCTGCTTTCATCATAATTCGTAATTGTAAAATAAGACTTACCAACCATATAAAAATTATAAAAATACGCTGCACGCAAAATTCCACACAGAAGATGCTACATAGGATTTTGGCGAAACATATGCCAGTTTTAACAAGGAATCGCACAAACGGATGTAATATCGAATTAATACAAAGTCATATGCATACAATTTATTTTAAAGCATTACATATAAGACACTTTAGCCCACAATTTTTAACATTACCTTTATCATTACCATTCCCGTTAAAACATGTATGCGAACATGTCAGGGCCGTCACACTACAAGTTAATTCATTTATCTTTTCATTATAAAACCCGATTCGTTACATTGTGGATTACACTACGCTCATCTGTCACTACTGTCACTTATAGGCAAATTCATTTGGATAATTAATTATCACGTGTCTCGCGAGGTTTATAATTCCAAAAAAGGCTTTGTTTTAAGACAGTTTCTTTAAAGACATTTATACGGTGACAACATTTCGAATTTTCAAAAATATAATTTACCTTTCTTGTTGGAAAATATAAGAAGTTTTGATATTCATTTTTAGGAAAAAATGTTGAAAAATTATTGAGCGATGGTTAAGACTTTTTAGTTGTATAAAATGAGGACATAAAATCTGGAATAATTAGATTATTTAAAACACACTGGACTGTTTGAACAATCACTCGAACACTGCTTTTTTTGGTATGAATTTTTTTCAATATCTTAAGTCATAGAGGACCCCTAACTACCGTTAACTACCCTTTACAATGATGGACCACACCAATGGTAATTTTTTTTTCTTAAAACTTATCCAAAGTGTAAAGTGAATGTAATTTACAACAAATCCAAATATACAAAATTTTTTTTCCAATAACAGTACCAAAAGG
The DNA here is from genome assembly GCA_034092305.1 of Diaprepes abbreviatus. Taxonomy (NCBI): domain Eukaryota; kingdom Metazoa; phylum Arthropoda; class Insecta; order Coleoptera; family Curculionidae; genus Diaprepes; species Diaprepes abbreviatus. The sequence goes on along the minus strand of JASJET010000055.1, from coordinate 7,763,097 downwards.
GTGATAAAAGTCACCCGAAAAGTAAATACCTGATGTAAAATGAAGTCTAATTAAAATTCTTTAATAAAACCAAATATAAAATAAGTTGTGTATGATTTATTAAGGAGAAAACTTTTTTTACATACTAATATTCACTTGTAAGGGGTGAAAACTACCCCTAAAGTTGAACTTTACAATTTTCTTTTTCATATATATCAGCATTTGATGGATATTTTTTAACAAAATTAAGTTGAAAAACATTTTCGTAAGAACCTTGAAATTTATAGTGTATTTATGACCAAAGAGGTTGCAACTCTTTTTTTATATTGCAAAGAATACCCTATTTTCATGAAAATGAGAGTGTGAACTCAAAAAAATTTAGAAAATCATTTCCGCTTTTAATATTGAATATTTAAGTATACTTTTTTTAGCATTTCTCAATGAACCACTCCCTAATACCAGCTAGCACCTCTTAAAGTGATTTTTTTACCACCTACATGTAGTACATCACCGTCAGGTATTTTTTACGGTACTTAGGGGTGGTGATTTGAAAAATCCCGAAATATGCCAACACTAATAATCGATATTGTTAACGAAAATGCTTTTGTAATTTTTTTAAACTCATTCCCGATATTTTCTTTTAAAATATAAAATAAGGATTGTAATCTCTTAGGTCATAAATACAGCTTATAAAGGGTGTTTTTTATAGAGGTATAGAACTTTTAAATGAAATAAAACAAAGATGAATTTTTTAAATTGACATGAAATTTACTTTATTCGAAAGATAACCTTCTGGCATTATAATTTAAATATGACTTCTGGCATATGACCGCCACGGCTGGCTCGGACGTAGTCTAATCTGGAGGTCCAATTTTCGATGACTTTTTCCAATATTTGTGGCCGTATATCGGCAATAACGCGGCGAATGTTGTCCTCCAAGTGATCAATCGTTTCGGGCTTATCGGCGTAGACTAGCGACTTCACATATCCCCACAGAAAATAGTCTAGCGGCGTTAAGTCGCACGATCTTGGAGGCCAATTCACGGGTCCGAAACGTGAAACTATGCGGTTACCAAACGTTTCCTTCAATAAATCAATTGTGGCACGAGCTGTGTGACATGTTGCGCCGTCTTGTTGAAACCACAGCTCCTGCACATCATGGTTGTTCAATTCATGAACGAAAAAGTCAGTAATCATGGCTCTATAGCGGTCACCATTGACTGTAACGTTCTGACCAGCATCGTTTTTAAAGAAGTACGGACCAATGATTCCACCAGCCCATAGAGCACACCAAACAGTCAGTTTTTCTGGATGTAACGGTGTCTCAACATACACTTGAGGATTATCATCACTCCAAATACGGCAGTTTTGTTTATTGACGTATCCATTCAAACAAAAGTGAGCTTCATCGCTAAACAAAATTCGCTTATGAAAATCGGGATCAACGGCAATCTTGTTTTGGGCCCATTCACCGAATCTACGCCTTGCTAGGTGATCGTGTGGCTTCAATTCTTGCACGAGTTGGATTTTGTAAGCACGCAAACCAAGATCTTTTCGCAAAATCTTCCATAAAGTGAATGGACACATATCCAATTCCTGTGCACGATGGCGGATAGACTGATTCGGGTCTTCCTCTACGCTACGCTCTACAGCAACAATGACTTCTTCTGTACGCACTGTACGACGTCTCTGTGGATGCGTATTATCATTTAGAATAAACGTGGTGCGAAAACGTTCCATAGTTAATCGAATTAATTGCTCTGATGGACGATTATGTTGACCGTAAAATGGACGTAGTGCGCGATACGTATTTCGAACGGAACCATGATTTTCAAAATAAATTTGCACAATTTGGAAGCGTTGTTCAGGCGTCAGTCTATTCATGTTGAAATGCCAAACCAAACTAAACATAAATCACTTGACAGCTGACAAAATGGCCGCCAGCTAAAAAAGTGTTGCCCACTTAAAGTTCTATACCTCTATAAAAAACACCCTTTATTTCAGGCTCCTTACGACAAATATTTTTACACTTGGTTTTAATCAGAAATATTCATTAAATGCCAGTGTATTAATATAAATTTTAAGACTAAGATTTAGGGTGGTTTTCACCCCTTAAGAAAATGTTGGTATATTGAAAAGAATAATGTTATCTCCTTTTAAAGTTATACAGGATCTATTTTCGATTTTTTTTATTAAAGAATTTTAATTCGAACTCGGTATTTACTTTTGGGGGTGAATTTTTTCACCCTTTTGATACTATTACTGAAAAAAAATAAAATTTAATATATTTACACTTTTTATAAATTACATTACAATTTTTTTACCACTTATATATGATCCATCCCTGTAAGGGGTAGTTAACGGTATTTAAGGGTGGTGATTTGAAAAATCCGGAAACATGCCAACATTAATAATCGATATTGTTAACGAAAATGCTTTTTCCCCGATATTTATAAAAAATTAAGTTTTTTAAAATATAGAATAGTGGTTGCAACACCTTTGGATATCTCATATCTGTAACTTTTTATGATTAATATTTTCCACTTTTTTTTTATTTAAAAATCTTCATTAGATGCTGAGATAGAGTGTGACCAGTCCACATCATATGGTTTTTTTTTATTGATAGCTTTATTCAAAATTTGACTTTAACATCAATTTCTTCTACTTCGATCGAGATGAAAATTAACCAAAAAAAAAAAAATAGTAGTAACGTGATTAGCATTATTTGTCAAATATTTTTTTCCAAAAAAAAATTCTAAAGTGGGGTTATACCTCAAAATATCGAAAAAAGTTATTAGCAAAATTTTTTTAAATGTAATTTTTAGTCCATATGCAAAATGCAGCTGTATAAGAAAATTTAGATTTTTTGCCCATTTTTTGTAAATTGTACCACTGTTGCAAAGTAAGACTCAACGCAACCTACATAAAACTTCTTAGTTTTGACAATGCTTCATCCCAGATATATTTTGTTTAAAGTAGCGCCATATTAAATGTGTGGTTTTCTACAAAATCCAAATAGGGCTGTTTTAAATTTGGTCACATATGATGCAAAGTTTATTTGTTTTTGACCCTGTATAAGGTAACTTCATAAAATAACTATTTTTGAAAACGTAGTTTGTGTATAAAAGTAATATTTTATGTAGGTTGCGTTGAATCTTATTTTGCAACAGTGGTGCAATTTACAAAAAATGGCCAAGAAATCTAAATTATCTTATACAGCTGAAATTTTGCATATGGACTAAAAATTGCTTTTATAAAAACTTATTCTTATAACTTTTTTAGATATTTTGAGGTATAACCCCACTTTTGAATTTTTTTTGGAAAAAAATTAAAATTTGACAGATAATGTTAATCACGTTACTACTATTTTTAATTTTCATCTCGATCAAAACAATCACAAACAATTTTCATCTCGATCAAATTTTGAATAAAGCTATTAATTAAAAAAAATCCCATATGATGCGGACTTCACTGGTTACACAGTATAATGAAAAAATAATTTTAACGGGATGAATTTCACCCCTTAACAGTGAATGATAACCAATAAAAAAAAACACGTGTCTATTAATTTTTCAAGTACTACAACATATCTAAAAATGATCGAAATCGGTGAGTTCGGGTTGGGGTGGTTCCCTCGTTAGTTAAATGAAATTTACAAAAAAAATTACAAATAAGACTATTTTATTTAAGAAAAATTCTACACTTTGAAATATTTTGAACACCCTGTATACATTATCATTTCTTGAGGCAAATGACAGATCCCGAACTTGAGGCCAAATTAGATGTTCCTGACATTTTTGCTGGTACACGAATGTGAAGGTCACTAAGAGCTACGGAAACGTTCCTCAACTTTTGTATTTCAAGTTTTTTATGAAAACTCGATACTGCAAAGTTATTTGTGGGTTCCGATATTTATTTGAAACCCGATGTATTAAAATAGTTTTCAAGTTCAATATGCTGGAAGTTTCGATTTGATCGTAATAAAATTGACTTTCAGGTTTAGTGAAGGAAATATTACATTTGGTAAATATGTTAAAAGAATGTTTATACTTGTGTTTTCTTAAATTTTATGTCTTGGTATACACATACCGATTTTACGCTATACTTTTCTAACTGCATTATTTAAACGAGTATCATATGATAATCGGTACGTCAATTCTAGAATACATAAAAGTATGAATTTATGGTTGGTTAAAATATTATTATTGTTATTTTCAATATGTAAACAATATTTATCGATAAAAATAAGTTTTTAAATCCTCCTTTTGTTAATATTAATTGCAAACTTCCCATTTATAGTAATTTCTAACACTTAAAAACAGTGAAAAGAGTCACGACAAGCAATTAAACTGAAAGAAAAGATAAGTAAACATGTTTATGTCTATCAAACATCAAAAATGCCTCTCCCCACCGACCATTAACAGCCTTCAAACAAAAATACTGTTGTTTAAATCTGTCGCGTATAATCGAAGTTTTTACAGCTATGTTTGTTAGGCTATTCAAATTCTACAATAGTTATTGGCATATAAAAAATGAAGTATTTTAGAAAATATGATAAATTGGATCAAAAAATCTAAAAGTAATATGTTACGAACAAATTGAAAAGTCATTTGTGTACGGTAAAGGCACTTAACATGTCTAGAAAGTTATACAAGTTTAAAATTCGTAGGAAATCGTAAAACAGAACCCATTAACCCACCTGCCCTTCCAGAGGAAGTGGAAAACACTAAAATGCTAATTTTAGTTTACACCGTTGCTGCCTCCGCAAATTTACGACGGCCACAAATCAATCGAAGTAGGGACATTTACTTTAAAAGCTGTCGGTGTGTATTACAAAAAGCTCCCATTTTTATGTACTAATTCGGTCTGTGCTTTTGTCGAAAAACCTAAACGGCAGGGTAATTTTAAAAAAGGTCTTATTTTAAAAAATTAAAAAGTTATTTTGAATTTAAACGATATTTAGGTGATTATACGCTATTGGGAATTTCGATGGCCCTCCAATAAATGCAAAACAATATATCTTTAATATATCATGGTTAAGCTGACAAGAGAGGGTGTACTAATGAACTGTTTTGGGAGACCAATACATTAAGTCCTAATAATTAATTTATTTTTTCGCAATTATTCTGCTTGTATTTATATCGATGTAAAATAAATTTACTATTTTTGCAAATCGGCTAATTGAAAGTTATTTCAAGGTTATGCTGTTTATTTTTTTAATTTTAATATTATTTATTGCAGAAACAAAAACTAAGGAAAATTTTACGTTCAGCAATAAAATATACCTATATGTTTTTATCTCCTCCAAAGGTTATTTGAAGGTCCAATAATCATTGCCACCAAAAGATAGTGTAGATGATTTAATAACATAAAACGAAAGTTTCAGAATGTTTCCATCTCCTGGTGACCTTGACGTTGATATTCAATGTCATTACAAGGTCAAGCTGGTTTTGCCTAAAAGGGACATCTATTTAGTTACTGAATAAATGAAACTGCAGGCATTTTGAAACATAGTAATGTAAGTGACTTTAAGACCCTAACTTGTGCAAAGCAGGTAGTGACGTTGAACAGCTTGATAACTAGAATGTTGCTGATGATAAAATCAGTAAATATTGATGAACAACGAACGGTTGATGGTTTATAAGCCGTAAAATAGAGAAAATCGTCAAAAGTATTTTTTTTTCAATGTTCCTCCACTTCGTAAAGCCCAAAAAAATGTGTATCTCACTGAAACAAAATATATATATATATATATATATATATATATATATATATATATATATATATATATATATATATATATATATATTGTTCTTCAATACCGAAGTACATTGTTATTTTCTTAAACGATTTTTAAACATTTAGAACCCAAAAAAAAAATCTAAATTTGCCGCCAAAAATTCTCAAAATAATTTTTTTCAAAGTAAAAAACATTAATTTTTTGCTGCCAAACTTATTCCTAGCTGTCTTAGAAGCCAATATGTTTGAAGTTGAAGTTTTGTCACATCTTTGAGGCTAGGGTAGTCACGTGACCAGCATGGGTATTAAAATTTTAGCTAGAAAACTTTTTTATTATGCTCTAAAAGGTCGTGCTACTCTAATGGCGGGAGGCTCAAAGGAGAATCAGTCCATCTTACTCGGCGAGACTCTCTGATTTCATATTTAAAACTAGATATGAATATTACAGGGTGAACAAAAGTTAGTTAACATTTAAAATGGTAATAAAAAACAAAAAAGCTGTATCAATGAAAAACTGTTTATTTATTATTAAAGTATATAAAATACGGTTTTATTTTTTGAATATGACATCATTCAAGTCTTAGCCTTGTAACTTGGACCGAAAATTTTCCATGACCGTCAGACAAGTGCCCGATGAAATGTTTTGCATTTCATTGCATATGTTATCTTCTAATTCCTCAATAAACGCTGGATTACTGGCGAAAACTTTGCTTTTAAAATATCTTAAAAGGAAAAAATCCATTGAGATCAAATCCCGACTGCGAGGTGGCCAGGGAATGTCACCTCTTTAGGATATAACTTTATGGTCAAATATTTCACGAACTGTTACCAACAAATCGTTGGAGGTGTGACATGTTGTCCCATCTTGTTGAAACCTTGACCTTTGGTTAAAGCCTGAGAAGTCCTGTAATGCTGAAGCATATAAAATCTGTAGCATTGCAACATATCACTCTGAATTAACAATCACGAAACAGCTTCTCTGATCTTCATAAAAGTATGGACTAATGATTCCTCTTGCTGATAGGGCCGCCCATACAGTAACTTTGGGTGAGTGTAAGGATTTTTGGGGATTCAATTGCGGATTAGGCTCGCTCCAGTATCGGCAATTTTGACGGTTAACATGACCATTAAGATGGAAGTGTCTTGGGTCGGCCGGATCGTAATTAACTTAAAGTTGAACCCGTCGTCTCAAACTTCTGTACCCATTTTTTGATGATTGAACTGTTGGAGCTTGATTTGCGTTCCGTATATTGTAATGAGTATCAATCAAACCTTAAAGTTTAAGGCCAGGGTCAGATTTAAGGCCACCTGGGGTCTCGAAAAAATCCTACAACTTTTGTATTCAAAGTTTTTTCCTAAACACTTTAATATCTAAGTTATTAAGCCATCTCCATTTTGTTTGGCTGCCAATGATTATCTAGCCTTTATATGACCTCTAAATGAGATAAAAACCTGTGGACATATTTTATGGCTGAATATACAATTCGTAGAATTCAATTCTGTAATAAAAAAATAGATACTCTTATTAACAAAAAAATCGAATTGAACTTGAAATAACCTTAAAAGCCACTTTCAAGGTCAAAGTGAGGGTCACCGAGAGGTATCCAAGGAAACATCCAACAACTATAATCTATAAAAATTTTCATGAAAATTCAATCTTGGAATATTATTTGGGGTTCCGACATTTATTGGACACCCGGTATAATACTAACTTGTAGAGCAATATCCATAAATTGTCACAAAAATATAATACCTAAGACCTTAAAACAAGATATCATAAAATGAAAAAAAAAATATGTTCGTATCTTATTAAACCTGACTATGGAAGTTCTTCTTAACCATGCGGGTATTAAATTAAATATTTGCAAAAATTGGTTATATCAAATAAATACATACAGTGATATATTAGATTCATAATCAATGAAGACGGATTATTTGTGGATACATAACTTTTCACAGCATGTCAGTCAATTCATCAATAATTCCATACCTATAACCACATTTATAATTAAACTTAGTAATTAAATTATTGACTTTATTAGTACAATATCACCAAAATTCGCAAATTTAACTTGAAATTTAATCTCTCTTTGATCATGTCCCCCAAATTTAGTTTAAGACTGGAAATTACTAGACTTGATAAAATTTATTGGTAAGGACAAGAGTATTATGTTACAATATTGATTATTATTTTTGAAATGTAAAAGGGAAACTAGGTTTCTGTTGAAAGAACGAATTTTTGTAATTTTTTATAGTAATAGAAAAACTAGAAATATAATTACCTTGAATATCATTAGTACCCCTGTAGAATGTATATTCCTCAGAATGTCTATCATCTATTCCCAACTTTCTACTGATCGTTTAGACCAGTATAAAAAAAATATCTCCCATATCACATGGAATTATACCAGGAACAGCATGATGGGAATTTCGAATGGCGTGTAAACTTTTACCATACGATAAATATGCAAACTGAATTAAACCCAACTTTCTTATGCATTATTAGCGATGAGGTTACTTTTAGAAATAATGGATTCGTCAATATAATACCAAAGAAAACCCATTTTGGGTAAGATCAGGCGCGGATCCAAGGGGGGGAAGCGGTGGGGGCAATCGCCCCCCCCCCCAAGAGCTTTGAGTTCAAGAAAATAGACCCGATTTTGCCTCTTATACTATAGTTCATTCAAGAACTAGAGAGAGTAATAAATCATCTTTTACCCTTTTTTTCTTCGCAATATTTTTCATAGGAATGGGTTAGATAACAATAGATATTTGGATATGTGAAGTGTTAAAAAGGATTTTAATCCTTGTCATAGGCGTCGGGAAGAGGTTTATTTTATCACTAAGTATTTATGGCATAGAATATTATTTCGGTAATAAACTTAAAATAAAAAGTATTTATAATATTATTTTATTTCTTATGATTTTTTAATAATTCACATACATCACAAAATACAAATAATTTTGACATATTTAACACAAGTCACAACTGTATCTTTATTATTTTTAATTTTGTCAGAGAAACCGTTTTAGGCACATTCGGAATAAAAAGTAACCTTTTTCTTTCAAAAAATTCTAAGTTATAATTTAAATACTTACAAAATACCCATTGTCAAAAATACAAGAAGTTAAACATATATAAAAAAATAAATTCGTCCATATAATGTGAAAATTTTTTTGGGCTATCGGTCATTTTGTTATTAATTAAAAACATTTTTGGGACATTTCACGTTTCAGTTTATTTATTTCTTAAACCATCTGCAGAATTACAATTAAACACTAAAAAGAGATTCAAGTGTAATTAATTTTTATATGTTAAAAATATCTAAATAATAAATTGTGTTTACGCTGGTAAACATTACGTATCTAATTCGTAATCCAAGTCAGTGAAGCAATCTTCGCCCAAATTAATTATAATTGGTTCCTCTATCTCACGGATCATGAGATCGAGTTTCCACATTTTCTTTTATTCTTTTATTATATGGATTTTTCCAAATTTTCTGCAGTAACTTTATTCCAAAAAATCTTTCAGAAGTTCTGTTAAATTACTAATTTTGTGAGTTGTGTTATTTCTAGCAACTCTACCTTTTACTTGAGAGAGAAATTTCCTTCGCCAATGAATATTTTCCGGACGACCTATAAGAACAGATTTCCTGTCTAGTTTTTCCCGGCAAAAATTAAGTTCTCTGAGCAATTTCCAGAGCTCAGTTCTTGTAATTTCAGGTAAATCCCGATCTTCATTGATTTTAGTTAGAATTTTATCGACGGTTGAGATCTGCTTCTCATAATAAGATGTATGTACAACTCCTTTTGTTGCAGTTTACATCTCTTCTTCCAACGAGGTTTTTCGTCTGCCTGTGATCGAATGTGACTTGGGAGTACTAACAATTCCAGTAGTTTTTTTCTCCTTCAGTATTCGGTACATTTTCCAACTCCTATCATGTCAGAACACATCTCAACAGAACTTTTAACATTATTATCTAGATATTGATATTTTAAGGCATCATAAACATTCATCGTAATAAGTTTTTCGTTGAGGAAAAAATGCCCTGATTTAAAAATTTTGGAATAAATATAGATGTGGAAGCCATATCTTTTGGGCATCTCACTAATCTCATATAAGATATAAAAACAAGCACAAACAAGATAAATCACTTAGAACACACTGTAAGGTGTACTTTGCTCACTGACAAAAATTAAATTGAACCATCAGAAACTCTATTGTTACAGTAAATTTATAAAACCTTATAATGTTTAAATATAATTAGATTCACGGCAGTTCTCGGTTACCTGCGGCACTGGAGCAGCTAAGTTGGAGGTTTCGGTAACAGTTTTATTACTAGTTCTTAAATAGAGTATAGAAATGTGTATGCTTGCGATCGCCCCTCCCCTTCCCAAGAGCTTTGAGTTCAGGAAAATAGAACAGATTCTGCCTTTTATATTAGGAATGTATATGCTGCTAACAGAGAAAACTGCAATATTTTGGACACATTATGCGAGGAGAAAGGTACAGCATCTTACGGCTCATAATCCAGGGCAAAATAAGTGACAGAAGAGGCGTGGGACGACGACGAATTTCATGGCTAAAAAACCTAAGGGAATGGTTTGGATGCAGTTCAAAACAACTATTTAGAGCAACTACCTCAAAAATTAAAATAGCTGTTATGATTGCCAACCTCCGCAATGGAGAAGGCACTTGAAGAAGATGCTGCTAGCACTCCCCTCCCGTTGACAACTTGTTTTTCTTGCGATAGCCACTCCCCCCAAAAGCTTTTAATTCAGGAAAATAGACACGATTTTGCCTCTTATACTAGGAATGTGTATGCTGCCCGCATCCTCCCCCCTGTCTACAACTTGTTTTTCCTTGCGATAGCCCCCCTCTCCAAGAACTTCAAATTCAGAAAAATAGACCCGACCCTGCCTTTTATACTAGAAATGGGTCACATTAATCGCCAAATTCACTAAGAAATTCTAAGGTTAAAAACCTTTGCCATAGAAGTTAAATCTTTTAGACGTACGTAGTAGTGTACTTTCTCCTGTCCGATAATAGGAACGGTGATCCTGTAGGGCAGCGTAAATAAATAAATAAATAAATGGAAAATATCTGGAAGGTCGAAAATTTTCTCATAAATCTACTACAAAATAAGTGTTTTAATTTTCTAAAAGTTTCCTGTTATAAGAAAATATCAAGAGTTTTAAATACCGAAATCAAAAGCTTTTCTGCTTTTGAATTCAATCTCATTAATGCTTAAAACTTTCCAGTTCTACTTTAAATTACATCGGGAGGATCAAAGATACATTAATTTAATTTTCTCTTTTTCAGTTAAACTTGCAGATGGCAGCGATATTCGGCTAATTGATTCGTTCTAAATTACAAACTTTATGCGAATAATCCAATTATTAACTTTAATAAACCCAATAATATAAAGCCCATGCGAAACCAGTTTTAGTGGTGGATATATTGTGAAAAGTTTTGAATTATAGAATGATAATTGATATTTATTTAATAAAAATTGAATAATTTTTCTAAATCGAGTTACTTTTATGAATGACATTAATGATTTGCTAACTAATCATAAAAATTTTTAAATAGGGGGAATTATCCTTGCGCCGGACGATACCTAGTATCAGACACATGCATTATAACTTAAAAGCAAGCGATCCCACCACTTGTCACTCATCATAAAAGATAAAGTAAGACACAACCACCCAACACAGCGTTCTCAACCAAACAGTAATATGGTCAGGGGCGAATCCAGCCTTTTTTTTTTTTTTGGGGGGGGGGGTGCGGTGATCACAAAAGTACAGTATGGCAAGCGAAAGCAAGTTGTCGCCAGCGGGGGGGGGGGGGGTGCATTTGAAGCTCTTGGAGAAAGGGGGGCTATCAAAAGAAAAAACAAGTTGTCGACAGCGGAGAAGGATGCGAGCAGCGTACACAATCTTAGTATAAGAGGCAGAATCGGGTCTATTTTCCTAAATTCAAAGCCCTTGGGAGGTGGCTTTCGCAAGAAAAACAAGCAGCATACAGATTCCTAATATAAAAGGCACAAGGGGTTCTATTTTCCTGAATTCAAAGCTCTTAGGAAGGGGAAGGGCGATCGCAAGCATACACATTCCTTTACTCTATTCAAGAATTAGAGAGAGTAATAAAACTGTTACCTCCAACGTACCTGTTCCAGTGCCGCAGGTAACTGAGGACTGCCGTAAATCTAATTATATTTAAATATTACAAGCTTTTATAAATTTACTGCAACAATAAAATTTCTGATAGTTCAATTTAATTTGTGTCAGTGAGCAAAGTACACCTTACATTGTGTCCTTAGTGATTTATCTTGTATGTGCTTGTTTTTATATATTATTTGAGATTAGTGAGATGCTCCAAAAGATATGAATTCCACATCTATATTTATTCCAAAATCGTTAAACCAGGGCATTTTTTCTTCGTCCAGGCGGTGGGGAGGGTTCAGTCGGTAAGAATCGGACATTACCCTTCACACTTTATGAAGGTGCTTATACAAGGTTTCCCCTCCAGGAAAAAAGGGTTGATAAAAATTTGAGGAAATAAATTTAACTTAAAAACCTATTTCGATATTCCCACGAAATTTCATCATTTAATATTTTCTGAAATGCACACGCCACTAGAATTGATTCCCCTGATGGCGCCCAACTCGGGGCACTCCATATGAGGGCGATGAGTAACTGACAAAAATTATGAACCTTGGGTATCACTCGTCTGTAAACTCAAGAAATTCGTAAAAAGTGACTAAGCTGATGCAGTTTTATTTTCAACTTGTAAGCTTTTGACCCCTTCTAATACAGACAATTCAAAAATGTTTCTTCATTTTTAGATGTAAAGTGATCTCTGCAAGCCCCTAGCACCGAACAGTTGTTTTCCCGTACACACACAAGAATATATATATATATATATATATATATATATATATATATATATATATATATATATATATATATATATATATATATATATAATTATGATGCCAAAATGTATATTATAGTTAAATTTCTTTGCCTCAGGTTATAGTTTATTGACAATGCAATGGAAGATCAAAAAAAGACGGGATGACCTAAGCCTTCAAAAAATACTGCATACCAAATAGCTCCATCTATGATAAGCTAAATATGCTGGAACAGGGGAAGTGCAAATGGAGCTTAGATTAGGACGGTTCACACAAATATTTTCTGTAGAACTTGAAACCATATGAAAAAATCGCTTCAAAGACTTAGCTGATAGATGCAAGCCGTTAACAAAGAAGCAGTTTCTAAAATTAGCCTTCGACTTAATATCTTAAAGTACCGCATCGTTTTAACATGGAGAAAAAAGCAGCTTTTTCTACGACTTTATGAAAAAACACCCTTAGTTAAGATTAAGAATTGCAGAATCAACGCGCTTAATGTATGTACGTTGATTCAATAAAACACAAGTTGATATGTTTTTTAAAAATTTCTAAGAAATATACAAATTCACGCCATCAGACATGTATAGTTGCGACGAAACAGGCGTGAAACTGTGCAAAAGCATAATAAGATTTTATCAAAAAAAAAGTTCGCCAATTAGGTAAGCTTACCTCAGCTGAACGTGGAAAGAATGTCACCAATGTGTTCTGGTTGAGTGTCGTTTGACATTCTATACTCCCCTATTTTATTTTTCCGAAACAGAATGAACGAAAGATATGATAAATGCCCCGCCAGAGAGTTAGGGTGTGACGCAGCCTAAAGGCTGAATGAATAATAAATTCTTTTTAAAGTGGTTGACTCACTTCAGAAAATTTGCTTCGATTCATAATAAACCACTGGATCGCTCATTTATGAAGCGGTTTAAAAATCCCTACAATCAATAATGTGCCACGTGGATGAAGACTAAGTCAGGAACAAAAATAACAGAATATGATATTGCTGGCCTTGTTGCAGATGGTTTTAAAAAGGTAGCATTCTATGAAATAGTACAATCTGACTTTTGATATTCAGGAATTTACCCCTTCGACAAAAACGTCTTTGGTAACCTGGATACTCTGTCCAGCAACATCATAAATATTCCATTGGTAGAAGATGTTAAGGAGTTAACAGGGAACTATACGGATGCTGATGTTCAGTTATTTGAATATACAAATTCTTTGTCCCCTAAAAATCAAGGAAAAATGTGACAACATTTCTTTGGATTCATCTCTACCTGAAATGCTAAAAATACCTAAAATTTGTCTCCTAGAGGACTCATGTACACCAGCAAGCATTTCTCATCCGATGCTGGCACCAATAATTTCATAGCCTTCCACTAGCAAAGGACTAGCTAATCAACAAATTTCAGCGCATAGGCCCCCAAAGCTGTTTAGTAGAGAAAGGCTGGATTTTATCAGGGCAAAAATCTGAAAAAAGTGAAATTTTGACTTCTTATTTTCAATTCAAACTTGCAGAAAAAAAAATATAAAGAAGAAAACAAGTAAAAAAAAAGTCTGCCTCTAACATCAAAAAAAGGAACAAAGGAAACAAAATTAGATCCTAAACTTTCTTAAGTTTAGAACCCAAAAAAAACGACTTTACAGGAGGTTATCGTAAAAGTTTGAATATTTATTACACCATCTATTCTCCTATATTTATATATAAGCAGGGTCGGGGTAAGGTACGGGCGAACCGGGCTGCCGCAAGGAGAGGCACATTTTAGGGCACGGTATTTTACTGGGCATCGGTTTTTTTTAAGATATAAAAAATTACTTCTCCGACTCTTTCTTGGCTTCATCATTTGTTTGAGGTAGGTTGATTAACAGGTGGTTTTCTATACTCTCATTTTTTCCAATGTTCCAAGTTCCAAATGTTTACAAGAAAAGGCGCCTTTCGAGGTTGGAACTGGCGCCCTCCCTGATATATTTTTCTACTACGTACGAAAAGTGCCTCGCAGTGTCTCATCTTCAATTACAATTTTTCTACGCTATACGGTTGTTGTCATTATTTGTGGTTGTTGACATACATGACATTGCATTGCAATATCGTTTCAATTTGCAATATGCTGCTCGCGTAACAGTGTAGACTTTGAATCAAACTGAAAGTATCTGAAAAACGCAAAAAAGAATAAGAACTTTTCTAAATTTCTTCAGGTGTAAACAAATCCCTTTTTATTTCCATTTACATCCGAGCGTTCAGTGCTTATAATAACCTCATGGCCATATGAATTTTTTTTTCACACCAAACGTTGCTATTGCACTATGCATTCTATTGACATTGCTTGTTATAATAGCAAGTGAAGACCGAAGCTTTTTAAAGTTGAAGTTGATAAAAAGATTACTTGCGTTCAACAATTTCCCAAACGAGGTTGACAGGACTAGCTGTTATTTCCATAGAAAGCGAATCGGCTAAAAGTTTAGACTTTCATAATGTACTCAAACTATTTGCAGGATCGAAAGCTCGAAAAGTGAACTTTTTTTAGGTTTATCTTAAAAGATTTTTTTTATATTGAAGTGAAAAATAGAAAATATTTTACATGAAGTGAAAATCGCTGTTTTCTCAGTTTTCAAGATTTCATTATAGCAATGGTTTTTAAAAAAACATATCCTAATACAATATTTTCTATAAACTTTACGATTTTTATTCAACAGTTTCACATATAAGTGTGAATTGTACATAAATTTCTCTTTATTATATAGTGCCGCGTGATTTTCTTTGTCACTTTGACAAGCCCTTTGTAAAAAAAACTATTGAAAATATAGGATTTAAAAAACTATTGAAATTATTAAAACTATTCGAAATACACAATAGTTTGTAATAATTTTGAATAGTTTCAATTGGTTTTTTTTCATCCTATAGTTTCAATAACTTAAAAAATTTTACAAGAGCCGCTCAGTGAATAAGAAAAGAAAAACCACAGCATTACTCAGGAGTAATGTGTATTTGTATGAAAACAACAAAACCGTAGATACTTATACACATTTCATTTCAAATTTTAATAAAGGTCATTTTAAAACGTACTGTTGTGGAACATAACATCTCACCACCGCTTTCCGGCAAAACAAGACTTAAATAGAGGTCCAAGTTTGTGGAAAGTACAAGGATGTCTGGGAAAGGTACCGGTGGATCCCACTGATGAAGTCCACCACCGGTATCGGGACGAAACATCCATACATTTACTACGGTGGTCGAAAATAGATGACTAGCTACATGTCCCTACCACCAGGGGCATTGCTAATTCCGACATGGCGTCCAAACAGGGACGGCGGCAGACGAGGGTCTTAACCGCCATGGGCTTTGATTAAGCCTTACCCGGCCATTGGAAGAACACCGAGGATATCGGTTCCTTTTCCGGCCTGTGCTTCCTAACGGCTTGGACTGTCCGACAGTTTAAGCCGGAAAACAAATGCCTTAGGGGGGGCATGTTGTGAAACTTAACATCCCACCACCGCTTTCCGGCAAAACTGGACTTAGAGGTCCAAGTTTGTGGAAAGTACAAGGATCTCTGGGAAAGATACCGGTAGATACCACTCATGAGTCCACCACCGGTATCGGGACGAAACATCCATACATTTACTACGGTGGTCGAAAATAGATCGCTAGCTACATGTCCCTACCACCAGAGGCATTGCTAATTCCGACATGGCGCCCGAACAGGGACGGCGGCAGACGAGGGTCTTAACCGCCATGGGCTTTGATTAAGCCTTACCCGGCCATTGGAAGACCACCGAAGATGTCCGTTCCACTTCCTTTTCAGGCCTGTGCTTTCTCACGGCTTGGACTGTCCGACAGTTTAAGCCGGAAAGTAAATGCCTTAGGGGGGGGCATGTTGTGGAACATAACATCTCACCACCGCTTTCCGGCAAAACAGGACTTAGAGGTCCAAGTTTGTGGAAAGTACAAAGATGTCTGGGAAAGGTACCGGTGGATCCCACTGATGAGTCCACCACCGGTATCGGGACGAAACATACTACGGTGGTCGAAAATAGATCGCTAGCTACATGTCCTTACCACCAGGGGCATTGCTAATTCCGACAGTACCTAAGCTTTTTATTCCTAAAAAAGTGGGCGGCAAAACATAAATCGCCCGGAGCGGCAACAGACTCTGCCCCAGCCCTGTATATAAGCACTAACTTAGAGATGTAGTGGTTACTATGAAACGGTCGTAATGCAAAAAAATTCATTATATGAGGCAAATAACAAGGTTTAAAATGCAATATTGTCACACAGTAACGAACGAATCCATGTCTTTTTTGATTTGTGATGTGTCTATGAGACAAGAAATTAAAAAATATCAAATATAAAAGAAATTATTAAGATCAATAAGTAATCACATCCAAAAAAATTTTTTTAAGATAGGAACAATTTATTCATAACACGCTAAATTGAGAATGTAAATATTCTGCAAATTCCCATAAAATTAAAAGCACCACAGAATCTTCTAATAATGTGCCATTAATAACTACACTTAAAGTACTAAGAGAATTCGTCGATTTGACAGACAAATAACGAAAAGATGACATCGGTCATGTGATATAAGGAGTTTCACACTCCGTTACTAATGTCATATGAAATTTCAAAGTTTATTCATTATGTTGACTATATCAGAGATTCCAGTGACCGTCCGGTAGAAAAGAATATTTCTATAAAATAAAAGGAGACATTGCACGGTCATCAAATGCCTGCAATCTCTTTTATCAAATAAATTGTAAACTGCGAACTACATTACCTTTAAGTGTTGACCATTTTCATTTCATATTATCTGTATAAATTACCTTGTCATATAAGTTTACCTTCTTTTTAATCTGTGTACTTATATAACAACTCTTCAAACAAAATCGTAAACAAAACTACCGTAATGATTGGTAATTAAACACTAATTACCCCTTTTGGATTATCACACTTTCGTATTATTTTATCAAACTTTAATAATATTCGACCAATCAGCTTACTTCGAGTTTTTGCCGATCGAAAGTTTGACGGCGCCACCATACACACATTCAACTGTTTTCAACGCAAGCCGCTATCTGAGAGAGAAGGTGTTTCGTTTGGAAACATTCGGAAGTTTGACTCGGTATTCAATTCAGTGTGTTCCGAACAGTTGCTTAGTGCACGTCGGTGTAGAAGCACGTTAAAGGCAACTCTATCGGTGGTTGTTAGCTTACGTCGTAACTTGAAATAATGTAAATGTTTTATTGTGTCAAATGATTTTGTTTTTTATGGTGTTGTATATTTTTCGTTTTTTAATTTGATACCAGGATTACCGTACAAGGGAGTTTTATTGGATGTTTGATATTTTTTAAGACTTAACGGTGAGTTCCTGACTGAGTCTTTGCAAATTTTTTAATCATTTATTGAAAAAATCACGTCGTTCTCAAGATTATTTAAGTGAATTGAGTGTTGCAGAAGAAAAAATAGCTTTTATTGAATAATTTAATTTGAAGAAAAAAATTTGTATGAGTGTTTGTCAGATCGATGAACCAAATAATTTCCAGAAAAAAATATTCAGCGGATAGTTTCCGGACTTTCGTGGTTGTAATAATTTCGTTCCCACTATCAATCAAGAGGTTTTTAGAGCGTGCTTTAGGAACTACAATTGAAATATTTTTTTTGCAATATATTTTTAAAAAAATTAAAAAGTATTATTCTTCAATGTTATCGAACAATAAATGAAGTCCTTTGATTAATATTATGCCAAAAGTGTCTACATACTCTTAAAATGTAATACACCTTATTAAAGGTCATAAGAACCTGTATAATTAATTCCACTCCATCATGGAACTTGAACTTTGGCGTTGTTTTTCCATTTCTAATTATTTCAAGTCTGTTGTTTAACCTTGTCAGTAATAGATAATTATAGTTTAATTTTTTTTTTGTATTGTCTTGTTTTGCTTCTATGTTTAGCAACAATTACATTAAAATTCTTTTACAATTGTTATGAAACGCGAGTGCTTAAAAAATGTATTTTTCTCTTCGTTTATAATAATAATAATGAATATTTACATAAGTTTTGAGGAAGCTTTATGTGAAAATTGTGAGAGATATTTGGAGTCTAAACTCCTGTAGCATTAAACAAATTTAAATGACTCTCAATCTGAAAAGAATTAACTCCTTTTTGTTAAAAATTTACAACCAATATAATCACTCATTCTAGATTTCTATTTACTTCATTTTAGAGGTAAAGTTACCTGCAATTACAACTTTTTTATTTTTTAATTAAAATACATGGACCATTGTAATAAAAGAAAATGAAAGGGAAGCGAAATGTGACACTAATTTGGTAATACTGTACAAAAATTGTAATTTTCAACCCCACAAAACAATTTTTGAAAAACAATCTTCAAAAGCATTTTTTCTAAAATAGAAATTTTCGAGTTAATTCTTCATACAATATTTGATATTTTAAAAGCATCTTTTCAAAAAACAAGAAAACAATACTTTATTTTTATTCAGACTGACTTAACGCAAAACGAAATCGGCAAAAAATAAATAAATTCATATTTTGTTTAATAAATAAGATATAATTTTGTGCAAAATATGTTAATATCTATCCAACGTTTGCGTGCTAATTTTTAAATAAATTATTTTCACAAATTATTAATCTACCAAACAAATACATTATCGTCAAATGGTTTTACAACAGTCATGCGAAAAATATCTATATTGCTTTTCTAATTGTGCTAATATTTTTAATTAAAAAATTATGTATTTTGATAATGTAATTCAGAAGTAGAGTTTTAAAAAAAATATTATTACATATTCTTTTAATTAAAAAAAAAATGTTTTGTAGCCCGGACATTTTAGTTGCGAATGTTATAAAAGAGAAATTTTGGATATTCAGTGATAAAGAAAAAAAATTTGTTTGTCGCTGTCTGTATTATTTTCTATACAAAAGCTACTCATTAAAAAACTTGGTTTTCTGTTAAGCACTTGGTGCTCCATATATGTATATGTTAGAAGCAAAAAATAACAGTTTTTAGACTCCATTTCTATGGGATTACATTAACAAAAATATAGAATCCTTTTTTAAACTTAAATATAAAATTGTTAGCTTGCAACAATTAAAAAATTAATTAAATCGTAATTAATACTACTTTGTTGGGTATTGCCTTGCATCAATAACAGCCTGACAAATTTCAGTCATAGAAGCCACAAGCTGCGAACAAAACTCAACAAGATTTTTTTCCGTTCTTCCTTCATTGTATTCCAAATTCCATAGCTTTTTCTAATATTTTTTTTTCTAATTTTCTTATCTAAATGGTTCCATAAATTTTCTATAGGGTTTATGTCAGTTGATTTTAAGGCCACTCGCCAGAGGAAATATTCTAAACCAAACTTTTGACCTAACATGATCACTATTTTGTTGAAAAATCAACGACAGTATAACTTCAAAATCTTGTAATATCTCTGAAGATACATTTGAAAATCTATCTTTCCCTGTATCCTTAAAATTAGTTCAACATTAAATCGGCAAAAACAGCCCCACACCATCTTACCACCGTCTATATTTGAAGGTAAACACCACTGTGACAGGAGGGAAAAATTTTATTTTTCTTTATTGCATTTTCTGAAAGTATATATGTAAAAAAATCACGTCAAAAATTAAAAAGATAACGAACTTATACATGAACATGCATGGCGCCGCGCTCCATGCCTCGGGCGACAAATAGAGCTGCTAAATGTTAAGAATTCTATTCAATCGTATATTTGACATTCAATTGCGACAACGAGAGTGAATAAAGTCTTATAGGCTCGGATTCAACGAAATTAACTAAATATTAATGTCCTATTTTTCAACTCAAAACGACATTTCTCGACCTGATCGAAGACATAACTCTAACTAGAATTTTTCGATTTAAGTTTTAAAAAACGAAAATTTTTATAATTACAGTAACCAAGGTTGTACATGGCCTCTTTTTATTTTCTTAATAGTATTTTTTGAGCCTCTGGATATAAATAAATAAGTAAAGTATAAGTAAAAATCTCGAAACAAAAAAATTTATTTCTTTTAATATTCGTCGTTTTGTTGAAAAAAAAAATGTTTTTTGAAAATATCTCCGTACAACGGAAATTACATTTATATATTATTATTTTTTTTTGAAGAAAAATTTGTATAAAATAAGTTTAAAGTATGCTTAAAAAGGTATCTTTTTCACAAATCAGAAATAAATAATTTAAAATCGCGAAAAACGACTTTTTCATTCTTTCTCAGTGTTGTTTCGCCTTAAGAGGTGGTGTAAGTTAGTTAGAATGCAATGTTTGCTGTACTGATTTTACGTATTTAGTACCACCCCTCCAAGGAGATGAGATTATACCTACTTTCGTCAATAAGCACTATTCAAGGCCACTGATTCTTAGTCCCGTCTTTATAATATTTAGCAAATTTTGTCCTGACTTACCTATGGCACTTCATAAATAATAATATTTTTTAACTACACGCATTCCATGAAAATTTCGTAGATTAAGCGACACCTTATGAACATATCCGAAACCAATTCTTCAACAAAACTCTTGATTAAGTTCCACGTTTCTATCGACAGACGTTTTGTTCGGATCGCATTTCGCTTTTCGTACAATAATTTTGTCCATTTTAGCAGTAGTTGTGAGGCCTTCACAACAAAAACTTTTATTTGATATATTATGCCCAAGAGGAGTATAAACAATTTTTTTATCTGATAATAGGATTACATAGAGTAATAGTATATGAAAACACTTAAATCTATCTGATTCCAAAGACATTCATAAATTAAATTTAAATAGCCAGATTCACTAAGAAGGTTTAAGACTTAGACCCGATCTAGTTACCTTGGAAATTAGATTTTGTAGATGATCAATTTTGTTTTTCTTATGATATTGTTTTAATTGTATTTTAAAGGTTCAAAACTTGCTTGACAATTTAAATTCTCTACTATCAATCTAGACCGGTTTTAAAGTTAAACCATGTTAGTGAATTAGGGGGAAAATGTTTTCATACTTTTGTTCATGGATTATGTTGTAGTTTTATTTCAACGTACCAGGTTTCTCTGGTGAATATTTCATTTATAGGCTTCTTGATAAAAAAATGTTCCTTCTAACATAGACATTTTTCATCTACATAATCTCTCCGTGTATGTAACACTTAATTTCAACAGCTCTACAATTGAAATCAATTTAAATTCAAGCCAATAAATCTTAATATTAATAGACAACACAATGTGTAAGTATTACCTTCAGCTGATTAAACATAAACAAATGATGCAACGTTGCGTTTAAGATCTGCATTAGACGTTTAAAGTCAAGTGTTGATTTTAATTTATTATTGATTTAAAAATAATATTATCATCTCATTAATGTCGTAAGTTTTAAAGAATGTTTTGAAATAAAATGTTTACTTTCCTGATAGTCCCGACGGTTGTGGAGTTTTCGCTAGCGCTTAACATATAATTATTCAAATGAAAAAAATGTCTGTAAGCCCATCATCTTTTAGAGAAAATATTGTTCTCCTTAAAGAGACGGAATAAATGTTTATTGAATCAATCATTATTGAGATTTTTGCCTTCTAAGAATTTCGTGACTGGTGCCAGGAAGTCGAAATTATTTTTAGCTGCTAGTGTACATATTTTTTGTTATTCTTCACTGTTTTCTTTTATAATCATTTTGAAAGTAAATATTACATGGAGAAAATTTGTATTTATTCATTGTTCTCGAATATTCTAATTATTTTTTACCCTTCAATTCAAACCCTTT
This sequence comes from Diaprepes abbreviatus, assembly GCA_034092305.1. Lineage (NCBI taxonomy): Eukaryota > Metazoa > Arthropoda > Insecta > Coleoptera > Curculionidae > Diaprepes > Diaprepes abbreviatus. Next base: position 7,740,699 of record JASJET010000055.1, on the reverse strand, counting down.
TTTTACACAAAATATGTAACTATAGATTTAATGATACATATATAGAAAAGTCAGTCAACCATTGACACACGCATGAGGTATTTGGACTAACGATTTGGTTGGCTAACAACGAATCGGAAATAATACAATATTTCCTAATTTTTGTTTGGAAGCTGAATAAAATATATGCGCAAATGTATTGATAGTTACAATTTTATCAGAATGGAAATATTGGGGAAATAATTTTTATCGATATTGATATACAGGATTATTCACCCCATACGGCATGGAATATTGTGGCCAAAATACGTGACTTTCAAAATGTTTTACTTTTGAGATATATGGGGGTCTAATATAGTTACTTTTTAAAATTATTTTCATATTATACAGGGTGTCCTAAAAGCTCTAAAAGTATCAAAGTTTTGTTTTTTTTTAAATGGAACCCCCTGTATATTATTGCATTTTTGAATTCTCAGATCAAAATAAGTGCTTATTTTAATAAGGTTTATAGTACCTAAACCTTAAGGGTTTTTAAATAATTTGAATTTTGACAAAATCTAACCTAATTTTCTTGTTTCAAATACTTAAGAAGTATTTCAGTTATGTTCGAAATTTACAGTGAAGTGTAACAATAAATCCTATTTTATATCCCAATTATAATAAGCTTGCTATAATATACAGGATGTCAACAATTAAAACTAATCAAATAAAACTTTCAGTGGCTATAACTTGATTAATTGAAAATTTTCTGGATATATATATATATATATATATATATATATATATATATATATATATATATATATATATATATATATATATATATACTGCTATTTTTCCGGTTTTCAATCCATTCGTCAGTAGAAAAATCTCTTATGTGTTGTTTTTGGTTTTGAGTAGGGTTTTCCGTGGATTTGAAATATTTTGTGCGTGATCTCTTGTTAAAGTTTTTAATGCTTTCTATTTCGGAGCTTCCCCGATGATGCGCGTTCTATAATGCTTTATGGGTGTTTAGTTTTCTGGAAAGTTATGCCTTCTAATCACCAGAAACGACGACCTAAGCATCGATGATGATGAATCCAGTGTTCATTAAACCCCATCAGGGCAGTGTTTGTCCCTAAGAAATACTTTAAATCGTTGTATTAACCCATTCTGCGATGAGTTATATAGTCTAACTGCCAATTCTGATATCCCTATAACTTCAGCCATTCAGAATTCATCCCTGACCTCAAAAAGCAGCCTTAATTGCTAAGACTATACATTTCTAGTTTGACCGTTGACCGAAAGGATTGTTGCAACTATCTGATTTACTTAATTTGGCTCACGTCGATACATTCTTAATTGTAGACATGATGAAAAAATTGACAGTTATAGATAAAAACAGTTTACATTAAGAAAAATGGAAATATGTAATAACGCTTTATTGAACCAGGAATAAATATATATCTTCATAGAAATATAAATAATGTTATTATAAATTGTACATAAATTATGTATTATATTGTAGATTGGTAAGGAATGATATAATGTAATTGATTACATTGGCATGCACGTATTTCTCAGACTCAATAAGCAGAATAGTTATATTTTAAATAATTTCTTACGACGCATGCAAATTCAGCTGCAGAATAATTAATCACTAAAGTATCAGTAAGTTTTTCTATTGGAAAATGAAAACAAAACGACGGCTTTGGTCATTTTCAAACATGTATGAAATATTTAAAAAAATACTATAAATATCTGTACTCGGTTGTCAAACATAAAAATAAATAAATGGTCATCTTCGTTGCTAAACGTAAACTATAATCTTAGCAATTCAGGATGTTCTTTGAGGTTAGGGACGAATTCTGAATGGCTAAAGTTATACGGGTATCAGAATTGGTTTCAGCGATCCCAAAAACATGAAGATAAAGTGATTAGAATGTATTACTCATCCCAGAATAGTATTATTTCAACGATTTGAAGTATTTTTTAAGATTAGGGACAAATACTGACCCGATTATGTTTAATGAATATAATGATACTCATAATCAGGGGGTCAAAATACATGTAGCCATGTCTCGTCATCGGCTTCCAAAATCCATTGGGCTCGCACTCCAACAAACCTATTGGGAGCAAATTTTTTATTATCAAAATTTGTGCGTGATTAACTCAACGTAATACCTATCATTTCTTAAAATGGATTCTTTTTTACTGACGAGTTAAAGTCCTTTAGCTTTTTCTAACTGTGAAAGTCGAAATCAAAAATGTTGCGTATTCAAATACAAAGGCAAAGTCATAAATCTTATCAAGATGCAGGAAGGATCGGTTGACATTTTTTGTGCCAAGGTTAACTTCTTAAATAGATTTTTATTTTACTTTTTCCCCTGAGGATAGTTACTATTATGTAAATAAACCTTAACTTTTTAAGATACCTATTATTTAAGCTTTATATTGTCAATTTTACGCAATAATGAAATGTAGATATCTAATTTTTATATTTGTTTGGCACAAAATAATCTCGCTTCGAGATGAAATAATTCAAGGAAAACGATTGTGAAAAAAATATTTGTAGATTGAACGATCGCAAGAAAAAAAAAATATTTTTTTGATATATGCGAGTCATAAAAACAGTGTTAGCTCGTGATTGTTTAGGTAGGTAGGTAGTTGCCACTTATGGAAAATCTACGCCTTTTAAACAGTTGATCTTTTATCAGACGTCTAAATCAAGAAAGAAAAAAGTGTTTGAAAGAGTTTAAAGTAAAAATATTTTTCAAAAAATGTTACGGTTATGGCAATGTGGCACCACAAAACGAACCGTTAAATCTAGTTGCATATACTTGCTCACTTTTGGAGTAGCTCGTTTTTACCTTTGTCCGTTAAATGTGTTCCTATTTTTAAGAAAATCGTAAAATAATAAAGTTAAGATCATAGTGTATGACCTGAAATTTGACCTGACTGGATTTTAAAAATACTTATGAAGGCTAAACTTTTGACAGAAACGTCTATAAAAAAATATATCTGCAGTGAAAAGAGAAATAATCAAATAATTATTTTAAGAACCAATATCGTAAGAAATAAATTATATATATATATATATATATATATATATATATATATATATATATATATATATATATATATATATATATATGTATGTATATGTGTTATCAGAATTTACTTCCAGGAATCCATCCGTAGTATCACTTTCACTTCAGTAAGCTTTTGAAAAACCCAGCAACTTATCAAGATGTTAGATTAGGTATATCAAGAAACTGCCGACGAGAATTTGAGTTTGTCATATATGATAACGACTGCTTTGTTAAAATTTCATTTATCCACAACAAAAGAAAATCAAGAAAGAAATGCTTAGCTTTCCAACATTTTATCTCATGTGAAACTTGAATTTACTTATTAAATTAGGCGTTAGGAATTTCGAAGAATAGGATTTTAATATTTACAATACGCGTATAAGAGGGAGCGTAATAAGGGAAGAACGTTGAAGTGAGGAATCATTTAATTATGTTTTAAAAAATTTTTCGGTGGAGTAATTTTTGCCGCAAAAAAAAATTTTTTTTTAGTTTAAAAAGTTTCCACCTCCGAAAATTTATTTTTATTTCTTGTCTACTATAATAAACGATTTTTTTATACACATATTTTTAAGGTTCAAAAATTATTTTTACCTTTATCAATTTAAACTCTTTTTTTGTTAGCTTAGACCAATTTTAAAGTTAAGAAGATGTTACCACATGGTGTTTTATCGTAGAGATACGACAGCTTAGCCTCGTCTTTGAAGTTAGCCAGTCCAATTTTCGTAACCTTGCTTGTCTGGCGACCCACTATTCCAGTGGGAGAAAATTGTTAAAATGAAAAAAATATATCGCAATTACATCAATAATAATATCTACTGGCAAAAAGTAAACATAAAAATCCAAATAGTTGTTAATACTTCCTATGTAAAAATTTACATATTTTTTAAAATTACGATAGAAAAACTGTTCCCATTCTAGTATAAAAAGTTGGTTATTTTTCTTTTTCCTATTGTGGGTTCCGAATTATTGAAAAGAATTCTCGTTAAGATGAAATAATATGTGGGGGGTATTCTTTCTAATTTTTCAATTTCTGTCCCTGTAATAACTGGTGGCAAAGCAAACAAGGTCAAGACATTTGGTGTTCGCGAAAACACCTTTTGTCGCATCTTTAACATAAAATAATCTGTGATGTTAGTAAATTAGGCGGTAAAAGCATAAAAAGTCATCTTGCCTAAATTAAGTTAAGTCTTTTATGAAAAATGAAAAACAAAATAAGTTATTTTTGCAGCAGATAACCTGTCTTTTTAAGCTTGTTATCTGAACACAAAAACATTTATCTCAAAGTAAGATTATATAGATATCATGGAATGTGCCGGCTAAAATTCAGAGATCTTCATATATATCAGCTGCTTTGTTGGAAAGTTCCCTTTCTTTGTTGGAAAAGAAAATGTACTGGCTTATTTCTCGAATTCGCCTCCTCTTATCGTATCGTAGTTAAAGTTATAACTTAATATTCCTTTTATAAATGAAAATAAAGTATTTTACAACTAGAATGAAAAGGCTCTATTATGAATAATTTATTGGTTAGTAATTTTCTACATTGTATGCTTACAAATTGTTGTATGTCTAACAATGAAATTTTAATATATTGACAATAATCTAAATTAGAAACTAGAAAAGTTTTTAACAGTTAATACATAAGCTTTTAAAGTTCATAAAGTTTTTAGCATGACTGTTTTAAATATAGACTTTAAAAAGCTAAAAATATCTATTTAATTATTAAAGTCTCTATAAAGTGTTTTCTGCTTGAAGAATTTTTTTAATTAAAAGTACTAACTACTAAAAATATGTTTTCCTACCTATTTTCAACAAACTTTCTTTTAAATATTTTATGAACCTTTTTTGAAATAGATTCACCGCGAAATTTGATCATGATTTTTAATTTTTAAGTACGATGATGTTGCAGTTATCATTCCATTTTTTTAGCTAAATTGTGGTTTACTTATTCATCAGGAAAATTGCAATCAATAAGTTTTTTAGGTAATTATTCGGAACGGTAGAAACACTGAATTTTGCGAATTTTTCGATAATTTTTTACATATATTTCGGAAAACACGAATATGATGTTTTTTCCGCTAATCCCGCGTGCTTTTTACAAAAAAAAAATGTTTTCTTTCTCCTGTCACTTTTGCGTATTGTCCGACCTATTCCGTTACAATTTGACACTTTCACTAAAACACATGAATATTCTGAACTATAACACATTTTTCTTAAAGATGCACCCAATATTTTGCTAATATAGCGGAAAATATGAATTCTTATAAAATATTGTTGGCTCTTTATAATGACAGACCTAAGCACGATACTCCAAACGTCATTGGATATTTCTGTTACTTGACCGAAATTAGAAAAAGAGGTACTATTCGAAAACTCTTTTTTTAAGTGTAGCCAACTTTCTTCTATAGGATCCGCAGTCTATACTAGGTAATATTAATTTCTCTTACGTCTATGGTGAAGTCTACTTTAGTTCAGGTTAGTTTTGTTTTAGTCTTTGTTTTTAGACTAACGTAGCTTTCCGAACCATCTGTTCATGTTTGTCCTCCCGATTGTGCACGTTTTCCCACATTTTGTATTACCAAGTTTTTCGTCCAAGTAAAATTCAAAATCCACATCAACGTGGCAACATCGCATAAGAAATCACATGTTTCGATCTAAACCATAGACAAGAGCACAAAAAAGATCAAACGACAATCCAACGGCTCTCTTATTTCTATGGAAAATTTGCTGTTTTTCCGCGATTATTTCTTTATGTAAATTTTGTTAAAAAAAAATGATTAAATATTATGTAGGGTTTGTGAATTTAGAAAAGCTCAAAATTTAAAGATAGTGATCGGACAACACAAATTTTATGAATGAAAATATTGGATTTTTTTTTTTTTTTTTTGAATACCACTCGAGATCGGCGAAAAAAACAACATATTCGTGTTTTTCGCTTCGAAAATAGAAAGTATGTAAAAAATTGTCACAAAATTCAGAAAATACGGTGTGTCCACCATTCCGAATAATTACCGTCTAAAACTAAAATATTTTGAATAGTAAAACACCTTGGTATTGATGACCATAACACTGTTAGTGAACCAAAACTATGTAAATTCTTATCAGATTTCTGCCATCAGAAATCGTTATCTTTAGCTTATATGTTTTCATATTTTTAGGCAAATTTAAACTTAACCTTAATTTTGGTTATTTCTCACTGAGCTTATTTAATATTGATTTCACAGTTTAAGGTTTAATAATGAACTATAACGTGCGTTCTTAACATGACATGATTAAAAATATATTCAAAATATCGGAATCTCAGTTACAGTAAGAAATACAGAGATGGTTAAATGGGGAAAAAGTTGCGTTATTTAAAAACCAACGATAATCCGGTCAAAAGTCTTTTAGTGTTAATATTAACGTTAAATCGGGACTGTTAAAGCTTCCTTCAGCAACTTTTGATAAGCTTAAAGATAATGTTTTTTTTTTTTAATTTTTACATTTCGTGTTCGAACATTTTTTAAATACGGTTCTGATTTTCTAATGTCAAATTTGAATATCTCTTTTTATTCTGAATTCAACGATATATCACGTATTATGGTTTAATTATATCTTGAATCCTTTTTTTATAGTATCAAAATTTTTTTAAAGTACTAACCTGTCTCCTAGAGAATGTTATACTTAGTTTTAGTTTTTTTTTAATTTAAGAAAAAATAGGAATCCACACTCAATATTAAATAGAAAAATATTTATTAGTTACTATTGAAATATTTGTATTCAATGAATGTCAATTCTTTAGATTAAAAATATCCAGAATTATTTCAACTCAAAATACATTTCTTAATTAGAGGCGCAAAAATTTTACCTGGAAAAAGTAGAAGAGCTTAAAAGTAATGTCTCACTCTACAGAGATGCTATTCATGTGTAAAGAATTGTGGCAATCTTTTTAAACGCCTTTTGAAGTTTATTTTTTGAGTATTCGTATTATTATTATTATCTGATTTACAAGACAAACGGCTTCGCACTCCCTCCAGGAATTATTCACTCATACCAGGCATAGACATACACCAAAAGTATGAAGCTCTGTGGGAACCCTTTCCATGTTATCGGGTCCTAGGTAACGTTGTCTGCTGTATTTCCTACGAACTTTCGGACGGTTCGCGTGGTTGCTAGAATTGCTTTCTGCATCGGCTTATACAGATGCTCACTAAGGCCCAGTGCCTTGATGTTCTGCAGGAGGTTCTTTGGTATCACTCCAGTTGTTGACAGTATTATGGGAATCGTTTGGACGCTGTTCATTGCCCATTGTCTTCGGATTTGGTCCTCCAGATCTATCTATTTGGCGATCTTCTCGTTGTATTTTGGCCATAGGTTGTTGTTGTTAGGTACAGCAATGACGATTAGTGTAGTTCGCCTAGAACTTTCATCTATTAGTATAATGTCTGGTCTATTATGAGCTACTGTTTGATCCGTCAGAACCGTTCGGTCCCAATATAACTTGAACTGGTTGTTCTCAAGAATAGGCTCCGGATTGTACTTGTAATAAGGCACTTTTCCTACCTGTAATAGGTTTAACTTTTCTGCTAACTCTTGGTGGAGTATCTAAGCAGTTTCCTTATACTCGGCAAGCGGCAAACGCTTGACATCCTCCAGTTATGTGCTGAATTGTCTCCGATGTTCGACAGCCATATCTATATTGGTCATTTTCTATTGAGGGATCTCTAATGATGAACTTCCGATAGTTCTTCGTCGGAATAACCTGGTCTTGGATAGCTAACAAGAAGCCCTCCGATTCCGGAAACATCTGTCCTGAAGTCAACCAGTAGTTCGACGCTGAGTTGTCGACATTGTCCTGGTTAACCTCATTCGGATGCCGTCCATGAAGTGGCTTCCGTAGCCAGGTTTATAACTTCTCTTGGTCTGTTTGGTGGTGAGAAGTAATATCTTGTTCCCTCGACTGTAGCGGCGTTGATGTAGTGTGGAAGAGTCCGCTAACCTGTGGGAATATGAACGTAAGTTTATTATTTGTTGGTCGAGCTGCTTACCAATATCCACCAATCCTCTTCCTCCTTGGTATCTTGGAAGCATTGTACGTTCAATAGCACTCCGAGGGTGATATTTTTGTGCTTTTGTTAGGAGTGTCCTTATTTTTCTTTGCAGCTTTTGGATGTCCGTCCTGCTCCACTTTACAATTCCAAAAGAGTAGCTCAGCGCAGAGCAAGCATACGTGATGAGCGCCTTAAACAAATTTCTACTATTTAAATTATTATTATTATCCTAATTTTTTTATTTATTGTTTTTATTATTAATAGTTATTATTTGGTAATTAAATTAAAGTTTTATAATTATTACAAATTGCATTTCAATATTTATTAATATTAGGGTGTTTAACTTACTATATGAAGCTTTTTTACAAAATTAATAAGAATGACAGGTCCGTACTTTCTCTTATTTCTTAATAATCATCAAAATAGATTTGAAATGTAACTAAACCATAATTTGTCATAAATTGTTACATCTGATTTAAAAGGGCTTTAAAAATTTGACATCAGAAAACCAGGCCCGTATTTAAGAAAATAAAGTTGACAAAAATTACTCGAAGGCGTCATATTTAAGCTGAGTAAAAGTTGCCGAATCAGTCTCGCTATTACTTTGAGATTAACGCAAAAAAATCAAAATCCGGAAATTCCTAATTTATCATTATCTTTCCTTTGTACTAATATATCAAGAAAGGGGAGGGCACTCCTTGATTCAGTTTCCATAGTGAATTTTATGCTAGGATATTGTTGGTTTAGATGATCCGGAAAATTATGGAGTTTATCTGCGCCATGCGGCCACTACGAACGTATCATCTACATATCTGCACCAAAATTTAGGTTTTAGAGAAGCAGAAGTTTTCTTCGAAAGCTTCCATAAAGATGTTTGCTACCACATGGGACAGCGGAGATCCCATGGCCGCCCCCGCTCGTAGAAAACTTCTGGAAAAGTAAAATAGGTGGAAATCTTACAGACTTTAATTAATTCTAGTAAGATGGAGTCTATGTTGTTATTTTGTAATCCCAATTTGATACGGTCTAAACCCAAAAACCATGATTTTCAACTTATATCTATATCTGTTATTATTACGAATATGTATGTAATGTAATCTTAATAAATATTTAATAAAATATAAACCAATTCTCATAATATACCATTGTAACATTGACATCAAAAACCGTCGCCATAACATCTTTTGCACCTTTATTCTCATTCTCAACGTTTTACATAGCTATTTTAACCTACTTCCTATATATTCTGGCCTCGATGCAAATCATGCTGCACTTTCAATAAGTCCCGTCAACATTTGCAGAGGCAAATTGCGATGAGCAAATTTCTTTTCTCAGGAAAAAACTTAAAACGTGAAGTTGTTAGTACAAGCCCGTATTTCAGACAAGCATATTTGCCATGTCATTAAAATTTATTACTTAAGAACTCGGAGATAAATCATTTTATGTTTAAGACGGGGATTCTTGGAAAATTTACCTTATCCGATGAGAGCCTTTATTACGGTCGAAAGATTCTTTATCTAAATTTTGAAATTTTGCTTAAATTAAAAATTTTCCTTAAAAAAATATTAAGAGTCGAGGCACTCTGGGTATAAAGGTCTTATCTTTGTTTTTTATTATAATTTAATTTGCCCAATGAAATTTATTAATTTTTTCTGTTTTTTTTTTAAAGATACACAAGTAGATATTTTTCATTTGCACATTAACTCGTTAGTTATGTACAACATGTTAAGAATAACTCCTTGTAATGACACTTACAGTGTAAGTAATTCATGGCATCATTAAATTTAATGATCAGCAGGACTCAAATGTTATAACGCTGTAAATCCTATTGCGTAAGTTTTTTTTACATATAAGTATTGGCTAATATTTCTTTACTTCATATCAAATCACTGCGTGTAGTGACCTGCGAGATGGGAAATAATGTTATTATACTTCTTAAAAAAATCAAAATGTAGCGGATAGACTCTGCACATTCTGAAACTAAAACACACATTGAAATAAATTTGAAATATCTTGCCCTATACTGTTGGGGCAAAAAGCATAAGTAACCGTCTTTTAATATACTGTTAAAAATAACCTTAAATTTAATGCAAATTTAATCTACATTCTACATTAAATTTAATGATTTTCTACTTTATATCGTGAATAATTTACATTTACTTTAAATTTAAAGAAAATTCATTGAAATATCAGATCGTTGTACATTAAGTTTGATTAAATGGAATCTTTTTTTCAATAAAGTAACTGAAAAGATATTTCAACTTTCTGTACATTAAGATTAATTCACATGTACCTTAGCATTAAAGGAATTTACATTAATATTCATGGTGAATTGCATGAGATTCCGGGAGATGGCGCAACTTGTCCTGACCTTTTAATTTAGTATGATATAAGTTATTTAAAGGACTCAATTTTCTTATGATGAGATGTACAAGTCTGCCGGTACTGACGAAAACCAGTGGGTTTGAAACTGTTGTACAGATGACAGTACCCGACCTATGGGAAAAATTTTCACTTTATAACCTGATATTAATGTTGGTGCATTAAATTCAATGAACACTGGCTGTATATTTAATGTACATAGTCACCTTAAAAAGTAATGATCAAACTTTAAATTTAATGTATGATTACATTAAATTTAATAGAATACATTAATTCAGATTAATTTAAAAATTATTAAATTTAATGCATTACATTAATTGAATATAAGAAACGGTTCATGAAATTTGCTTCCAGCACATTTACCTTTAATTTAATGCACTTCCTTTTTACAGGGTAGGAAATGTAGGTTTTAGTTTGTTTTGCAAGAGATATTTAAAATATTTATTATATTTATATATCCTAATGTTCGTTAAAATTTAAATATTTTACTGATCAGAATGTTCCAAACCGTTATATTAGAGTCTGAATCATTGAAAATTGTATTTTTTTAAATTTTTCATAAGTAAAGGAAGATATTAAATATAAACATAAAATACTCTAGTAGAGCTGTATACTGGGCATTGCAAATTATGATATATAGCCAAAATCAGTTTGATGACCAGCTCTGTATACCGATTGTGTATCAAAAGATGGATGAGGAGAAAACCACGGAGTTTTTTCGGTACAATTGCCCGAATATCATGGTCCTTGGGTGTAGACCGTGTCAAATTGGAATTATAATCCGACGTTTCGCCTATGATTGCATGAGGCATTTTCAGAGGTTTTTACTACAGAAAATTAGAACACTGTATGGCCATCGATGAGCAACAGTCCGGTATTTATATACGATTGATACTCAGCGAACCGTGATCCAGCGTTACAGTCGATTTCCGCGTGTGATGTAGACTGTCACCTGTATCTTTATTTAATATTATTGGGATATTTACAAATTTTAATTCTCTAATTTTACGTTTAAAGAAACCAGACAGTGATGCTAGCACCTTAGTTTTTGTTTACATTAAAAATGTGACATAAGCCATGCTGGTGTTCAACTATTGCAGATTGTACAATTTGTTTCTTTTTATTACATCTTTCATGTTCTTTAAACCTAGTGGATATAGAACGTCCTATTTCACCCTTACTATAAGAACAAGGTATCTTATAAACAAAAGCCTTCTGTTTGTAATGGTATTGCGTCTTTTGGTGACTTCAAATATTGTCCAACTTTCTTACGTGTATTGACAGTTGTCTAAATGGTTGATTTTCGGAGCAACCTGGCAAGCTTGTCTGTGGTTCCGTGGATGTAAGCAAGACAACACTGTCATAGGTGGTAAATTTATGACATTATGTTGAGGAGTTGAGTTTTTATATTTATTAATAGAACATCTAATATCTTCAGCGCAATATCCGTTGTCTCCTAGAGCATTAGTCAGTTTTTCTGTTTCTGATTTCAGTGATTGTTCGTCACATATTGAAAGAGCTCTATGTACCACAGAGTTAATGACGGATTGTCTTTGAGTAGGATAATGTTGTAACGTTGCATTGAGATATCGAATTGTATGTGTTGGTTTTATGTACATAGAATGTCCTAATTTGCCATTATCTTTCCTTTGTACTAGTATATCGAGAAAGGGAAGGGCACTCCTTGATTCAATTTCCATAGTGAGTTTTTTTGCTAGGGTATTGGTAGTTTAGATGATCCAGGAAATTATGGAGATGATCTGCGCCGTGCGGCCGAACTACGAATGTATCATCTACATATTTGTACCAAAATTTAGGTTCTAAAGGAGCAGAAGACAAGGCGTTTTCTTCGAAAGCTTTCATAAAGATGTTCGCTATCACGAGTGACAGTGAAGATCCCATGCTACTCCCGAAGTCTGCTCGTAGGAAGTTAATTGAAAAATAAAATAAGTGGAAATCAGACATGCTTCAATTAATTCTGTTAGGGTAGAGTCCATATTGCTCACATATTTAATATAAAGGAAACTAAGGTGCTGGCATCAGTGTCTGGTTTCTTTAAACGTAAAGTTAGAGAATCAATTAAAATTGTCAATATCCGAATAATTTTAATAGAGATACAGGTTACAGTCTACAATCACACTTGAAAATCAATTTTCTCGTTGGATCACGGTCTGTTGAGCACCAGTCGGGTATAAATACGGAGCTGTTTCTCCTCGATGGTCATCCAGGGTTTTAATCCCGTGGAATAAAAATCCCTAAAGATGCCTCGTGCAATCGTAGGATAATATCCCCAATAATATTCCCAATTTGGCACGGTCTAAACCTAAGAACCATGATATTCAACTCGACGTGAAAACTTTCGTTCTTTATTAGTTACCTGGAAAGTTTAAGGAACAAAAGCAATAAGAACGTGCCTTTAACGGACCTAAAACCAAACATATTAATCAACTTCAATGAGGGAATAAGTCTGTTAGATGAAATATTAATATGTGTGACCTATGGTTTTCCGTGCTGTCATGGTGAATGATCCAGAATAATGAATAACAAATTTTTATTATTAAATTATTGTTAAAATACAACTTTTTTGGCTAGAACCTCATATCCTAAGGGCAAAGTAGCAGGATCCATATTTTGGTTATAACAAATTTATACTCTTTTATAAAGAGTTTAGGATATTGTTATATATTAAAGAGGCGAGTGCCGGCTGTTAATGTTTTTTTCTATTTAAATGCATATATATACTGCCATCGATTCATGAGCCGGAGCAGCTCAGAGCTGTTCAGGTGCAAGAAGTACTCGCTTTATTCATGCAGTGCATTATGTCTCGGAGCTTGTCAGATCTGCTTTCTCCTTGTCCCTCAAGCATCACTAAAAATATTTGGTGTATAAAGTCCTAGCAGCTCTCAGTTATCAATTTTAGATGTTATTTTTGGATAAAAAACATTTTATACATGAAATGGAGAAGCAAAAAATAAGATTATTTCACAAGCTAGCGGACTTACGTTCATAGTTTTTTTAACGAATTACATAATATTTATAGCCGAAAATGCCATGACACCCGACAATATTCAAAACTAATACGTAAAAAAATTATTTTTTTCCCTTGTTGTCTTCAATATGTTTTGCCATGCATATTAAAAACAATTCCGAAAAAAATTATTTGGAGGTTATTTACCCTTCAAATTAACACTTTAACCGCTTTATTCAGATTTGCTCGGAGCTACTCAGGGTTTGATGCACCTGAGCTTAAAACTCTTGAATCGAGGGCAGTAATTGTCGACATGGAAAAATATATAATGTAAAATGAAGACTAAAATATTTTCTTTATTTTATAAAACATACTTTTTACCTTGCCATTTTATATCAAAAGTTCAAATTTAAAATAAACAAGACAATTAAAGACATACAACACAACATTTATCATCAAACAAACAACATTTAAAATTATAATTTTGAAAAGTATTTGGTTTTATTTTTCTATAAAATTGGTAATTATTTTCTCAAAACAATGGATTACTTGGACATAAAAATAGTAAAACAAACATAATATTGTTTAAAAAATAACATAGCAAGGGCGCTGAATGCTTCTTAGGATTTTCCGAACTAGTCATTGCTAAATTAGAAAAATGATTAATTTAATCAAATTTCTAACTACTTCTATTACTCAGCGACTGTGTATGTAGAAACGTTAGTAATTCCTAATGTGGTAACTAGCCTTTCAAAGAAAAAAGCCGGATAACTAAATAAACACTGTAAAGGTACTAAAGTTCAGTGAACGATAAACTGCATCGACTTTATTGACGATATATAGGATAGTGTATATTCATCGCTATATCGAGCTTAACGCTCGTTGATTTTAAATATTGACTTTTGTGTTGCCTATGGATTTTATTATTAAAGTAACGTGAAGTATTATATATTAATTTTAGTTTATAGGTCATAACTCAGTACAAGAATCAATGAAGATATCATGTTTAAATTTTTGTTACATATACTTTCACATGAGAATTTTTAAAGATGCATTCTTAAAACAGGATTGGATATTATTTGAAGAATTCACATATTTATAATTAATAAATAATAGTTTTCTTAAATTTTCAGGATGAATTTAATAACTGAAAGAAGTTATTTATATCCCTAGGGTCCTAGAACATCATAAATTCAATAACTTCTTGTGTTATTAAATTAATATTACATTGTCCTTCGTCGGGTCTGTACCGTCAGGATTATTTTGATATAGCTCTCCATTTTTGCGTTTCCTGCTCTAAACTTTAGTGTCTTGGTAGCTACGCTTATATGTGTCTTTCACTTACATTGAAAAACACCAAAAAATAGCCTTATTACTATAAGTCTACAATGTTACCTTAAGAAAAAAATTAAGTTTTCTAGTTTGTTCAGATAATTTTTATCGCATTATGGTTTGTCAAGTAAGTAACAGATTTTAATCGATATTTTTGTTAACAAAAAAATTTTAAATCTTCAAGGAAGAATTCGTTTCCTTTGGATTTAATGTTTAGTTATCTTTTGGGAGTACTGCTATTAAGAAAATAAATAATTTGTATTCTGGTTTATCCTCATAAACTATAAATCTAATTGAATTTTGAAAACCTCAAAGTCACTACTGTTATAATCATCTCCCTTTTTCAGTTTTCAAGGGCCTTGGTTGAAAATATTAAATATAAACAAAAGAAAAATCACCGTCAGTTTCGCTTTAGAAATTATTATGGATTCTTACCTCACACAAAGCACTTAGCCGGTAATTCAGTAAAATGCTCTAACTTTAAGATGGCAATAAAGAGTTTAAATTGACAAATTCCATAAATAATTCGACCAAGTTTTGAACCTTAAAATTACGAAAATATTTTCCTTTTATTGTACCTCTACCAAACCAGCAAAAATTTGTTTGTTTTCGGGAACCAACTATTCTTTTTACTGACTTCAAGAATCTAAAGGCTATCCAAAAATTACGTAATGTTTTGAAGGGGAGGTGGTTTTTTTTCTACGATTCCTTAGATAAGAAGAAGGGGGGGGGGAATCAATGAATCTTCGTAATATTTAAAAACTGTTATTTCAATGAGATAAAGTTAAATATTCGAAAAATCCGCTATGGTACTTATTTGATTAACACTTGTAAGTTTTTTTAAAAGAAATATTTCTATAACCTGTGAATGATATAACTGTGCGATACAATATGATTAAATCGCCAGGTAAACCATTATTACAATAAATTAAAATTTTTGTAATATTAAACTCAGTAAGGAAATATCGACAATATTTTTCTCTACTAGTCTACTAATATAATCTAAATATACTCACAATTAAGCTCTTGCGTGGATAACACCCAAGCTAACAAGCGTGGATCCAGGGATCCATCCCCCTAAGAGCTTTGAATTCAGGAATATACAGCCGATTCTACCTCTTATACCTCTTATACTAAGAATGTGTATGCTGCTGGCATCTCCCCCCCGTTGACAACTAGTTTTCGATCGCCCCCTTCCAAGAGCTTTGAGTTCAGAAAAATAGACCCACTTAAAATGGGAATGTTGTTGGCGTCTAACCCCCCCCCCACACACACACACACACACACACACACACACACACATCGACAACTTGCTTTCGTTTGCCATACTGTACATTTGGGATATCACCGCTCCCCCTCCCCCTCCAACGAGAGGCTGGATCCGCCCCTGCAAGCTAAAGAACGTGAAAAAGCCCACTCACTACCAGTTATTCATTCAACTGAAGAATGGTTAGAAAACCCATATACCGCCGAGTAACAATTTTTTACATTTTATTTTTCAATGTGTAATTTAATTACACTAGTCAGTACAACGTATTATTGTAAATGTAAGTCGTATCTTAATATATAATATACTATAAAATTAAAGTCATACACTTTATCTAGTTTTATTATATTCTTATATTTTAATCGTTATATCCGTTATGTTTTATTATTTTGTGCAAGATTATATGGCGGGAGGGGAGAGGTCCCTTACGTGAGGGGAGAGTAGGGTCGAAAATGTTGAAAAGAAACCGTTACGTAATTTATGGATAACTTCTTATTTCCAGATGTTTTCTAACTTGAAGATTTGCTGAGTATCTAGAGGATTGTATGTTGCGTACAAGAGTTTTTAAGACGTTCTCTGTAGACCGTAAAAACATGAAAGATGATCGGCTTGGTTAATGACTATAAACACCAATAGACGACGATCACGTTAATCAGGCAAAAGTTATTATACTCAAAAAACATCTTATCTCAGCTAGAAAACTAGCAAGTTGAAAATCTCAAAAACTCAAATGTGATTTTGGTCGAAAAAATGGGTTTTAAACGCGTCGCTCTCGTATGGTGCCAAAATCACTGACTTTTGACATAGAAACTTCGTAACAATCATCGAAAATACGCCTGGTTTCAAATAAGCGAAAAAAAGTTTATTTTCCATGTCGCCTAAGAACGTAGAAACGCATTTCGATCTCCCAAAAGGGGATATTCGAGAAATAATCTCTTCACAGGGCACTACTCTCTGAGATAACATCTCAGAAAGATGGGAAAGCTGAAGACGAGATTTACCGTAACTGCTACCATGCAGCCAAAACAGCGGCGCATACCACTATTCTGCAAGGACTTAAATTTCTGGATGACGTCCCCTTGACACCCGAAGAAATAAAGACCTTGCCTCCTAATATACTTCACGAAAAGTCTAAATATCCCGAGTTTACTCGTGTATAAACAATCATCGGAATGAAGCTCAATGATCACTGTTTCCTTCAATTATCCAGACATGCTTCACCAAGACTTTCTCGCAAAGGACCAAATGATTAACAACGCCTTTAAGCGTAGTTTGTAATCATAATCAACCAAAAATAAGGCATCATTCCTTATCATGTATAGCATGAAAAATAGAATATGATTCATAGTGGAATTCATGCACGGACCCACGAAACATCATTTTCCATCAGTATGATAAGCACAGTGGCCATCACAGCTTCCAGCATGTAGTGCGGCAGTGAAACAAGTGTCGTGTGAGCTAGGCTTTAGCGTAAAAATATTTACCTACATGACTGGCAAAAAATGTATGATATGAACCCATTTCTAGGAACTGTTAATTGTGGCTGAAACAAAATTCTGGTTTTCGTATTATAAGACTGTCATTCGGAACATTGCTTAACAAAGCAAGGGGAGAAGCAACAAACTCTCAAACAAAATCTCAAGAAATCTAAAGGGACAAGAGCTGGCTCTCACATCACAATAATACACTAGCTCGCACCACTCATTATTCGTGGGTTCTTAGCCAAAAACTGAACCATCATCATTGTACAAACACCTTATTTACCTTATAATGCACCGTATGATTTATTTTTGCTCCCGCACCTCAAGTCAACTTTCCAGTACTAGGGAATCGTTGAAGACCACAAAGTGCATAAGTCTGGGCGTTTAAAGGCTGAAAGAAGCCTTGTCATATGTTTATCGCCTCAAACAAAGCATATTTTGAAGGGAACCAGATAATAATAGGTGAATAAATAACGTTTCATGTGTTTTTTTCGAAAGTTCCATTTATTTTCATACACGGATCATACACTCATTTCAAAATATTTGTGATGCAATGCTTAATACAGACAAATTGAAATTATGCATATCTACACTACTGAATGCAGCAATTATTCTGAATAATCCTGATTCATTCCTCTAAGGTCCTGTACCTATTTACTTGACCTAAATTTTGTTGTATATGCATACATAGTCAATGCGAAAATGGAAATTTGTGAAACGAGAGAATGCAAATATTCTTAATTAATATTACCGAACACGGTATTAATCAGCGAAAAGCAACATCTGGACATAAGATGAACTATATAATCAATTCCGCTAAATACATTGGTTTCATATTCTGCTAACAAAATGCGTAATTTAAATTATTTAGTGTGTAATTAAACATATATTTAAATGTAGAGAGTACAGAAATCTTGACAGAGACAAGCCATCCAGTTAAGCTGACCTTAATTTTCTAAAAACATATGCAGTTATACGCATATTTATTATTATTTAATTGGAACATATTAAAACGCAAATAATCTATCCCATAAGTGTGCCAATAGACTTTTAATTTAAAATTAGTCATAAAAAATAATGTTATTTGGTGTGTCAGCTGAAAAGTGCTTGAGAATATGCAATATCTTTAATAATTTCTTTCAAGTTTCCGAAATTGTATTGGTGTGGACGCCCAGGGGCTTTCATGGCCTATCGAAGTCCATAGAATTTTTTTTGTTGATTCTTATATATCTTGGATTATCTAAGTGTTCAACGTGAAAAGCTATCATTTGATCATGGAATGTATTAACAGTGTCTTTATTTATAACACCGTAAAACTAAGATATCGATTTCGCACCAATGCCATATTGCTTTGAATTTAATGACGAAGACGGCAGTAGTTTCAAAATTGAAAAAAGTAATTGGAAGCTTAGATGTTGCTATAATGTTTCAACAAAATCGAGTATAACTCAACTTCTAATTAAAATATGTTATCATATGACAGCCCATTTTAAAGGTAAAGCTTACCATGAGATAATATACTATCGGAAATGAATTTTGAATAATAATAAACTGAGATAATGCAAAATCGATATCTCGTATTACTCCATGGAAATTAGATCAAGAAAAACCTCTTTTGTTAACAAAAATGTAAGATTGTTTTTTTTTGCTGGAATGTGTTCATTTTGGCATCCTATAAAACATATCTCAATGGTAACTCTGAAAGACCTGTGCAAAAAAAATGGCGGACCAAAAATGGTCACGATTTTCGGTTTTTTGAGTTTATCTCAAAAAGCAAAAATTGTATCGAAAAATATTTCAGACAAAAGTTGTATAGAATTAAAAAACTTATCGATTCCTATAATACAAGTTATAGGTGGCGCCACTAGTTATCGAGATATATTTTTTTTCGGTTTTTGTTGTTTAAAAAAAAGACATTTATTAACAAATTACCGATTTAAATTTTAACGTGAATATAGGTATTATTATTTTAAAAAAAAATATGTCAAACTCGGAATCTGTGAGTTTTTTATTTTCCGAGAAATTCCATGTCAAAGTTTAAAATTTAATCTCAATTTTCCGCTTTCCTAATTAAGATACAATACTCAATTTTAATAGAAATTGTTTGTATTGTTTTATATTTTGAAGATCTGTTAAAAAAATTTTTTTTTCAATCGTGGGCAGAGAAATTTTGCAAAAACCAATTTTTGCACCAAAAAAAATGCAATAACTTTTCACCGGATGGCGATAAATTTTTTTTAATGCGTGCATTGAATTTAGATGTATCCTTTCCGTTCTAAAAAAAAAAAATTTAGGATGAAAAAAACTTGTTTTTTTCAAAAATTCATAATGGCGTGGCAAATGAATATTAAGGGCCCAAATTTGCAGAATATGCTCTTTAATACTTGTACTTTACCTGTGAATTTTTTGGATCCTAGAAATACACTTCCATATGATCTGTGAAAATTCATTTTTTTTAGATCGGAAAGGATACATCTACATCCAATGCACGCATTAAAAAAATTTATCTCCATCCGATGAAAAAAGATCACAATTTTTTTGGTGCAAAAATTGGTTTTTGCAAAATTTCTCTGCCCACAATTGAAAAAAAAAATTTAAATAGATCTTCAAAATATAAAACAATACAAACAATTTCCATTGAAATTGAGCGTTGTATCTTAATTAGGAAAGCGGAAAATTAAGGTTGAATTTTCAACTTAGACATCGAATTTCTCGGAAAATAACAAACTCACAGATTCCGGGTTTGACATACTTTTTTAGAATATTTATGTCAAATTTTAAATCGGTAATTTGTGAATAAATGTCTTTAAAAAAAAAACGTAAATTTTGTCGGAAAAAAAGATATATCTCGATAACTAGTGGCGCCACCTACAACTTATATGAATCGATAGGTTTTTTAAATTCTCTACCACTTTTGTTTGAAACATTTTTCGATACAACTTTTACTTTTCGAGATAAACTCAAAAAACGGAAAATCGTGACCATTTTTGGTCCGCCATTTTTTTTGCACAGGTCTTTCAGAGTTACCATCGAGATATTTTTAGAGGATGCCGAAATGGACACATTCCAGGAAAAAAAACCAATGTTACATTTTTGTTACTGACGAAAGTCTATTTTCCATGGGGTATATATATTTTTGTCATCTCAATTTTTTATAAAAGAATAGGGGATAGTACCATAGAGATATCATAATAAAAGTTACATCCAACGATTGGATTTTTCTTTCGGATTTAGGATCGTTTTGATTTTTTGAAAACTACTGATTAGACCTAAATATTTTAAAAATTGTCTGTTGAAAAATTACCCGCCACAACAACGTTTACAGTAGAGCATAGACTACAAACCTTCGAACATACCCCTGTAGAAGTAGCATATCGTCAGAACTAGGGCCCGGTTGTTTGAACGCTGAATAACGTAATAATATTTTTATTTATATTTGAAAAAGTGTTGATAAACAGTAGATATTTAATTTCTTGGTACAGACATACCGATTTTATGCTATCCTTTTCTAATTGCATTATTTAAACGAGTATCATCGGTACGTCCTTCGAACATACCCCTGGGTACGTCAATTCTGAAAACAAAGTATGAATATATGGTTGCCTAAATTTTTATTATTGTTATTTTCAATATGTAAACAATCTAACAATATTTACTCTTTTTGTTAATATTAATTGTAAACTTCGCATTTATAGTAATTTCTAACACTTAAAAACACCGAAAAAAGTCACGACAAGCAATTAAACTGAAAGACAAGATAAGTAAATATGTTTATGTCTGTCAAACATCAAAAAAGCGTCTCCCCCACCGACCATAAACAGCCTTCAGACAAATCTATTGTTGTTTAAATCTAGAGTATGATCGAAGCTACAAACTATACACATCGTGTATTGTCTAGCAAATGAATATTTTGAATCCCGAAAATTTTGAGTGGCAACGTTATTTTTGTCACCCTGAGGTTAAGTTTTTTGGAAATTTTTAATGAAAAACACTTCATTTCCAGAAAACAGGGTTATGATCTTTAAAATGTAATAAAAACTAAAAATAAAAATGTTTGCAAACAAATACGACAAGTCCCCCAAGATAACCATAAAACTTATTTTTGTCATTTGAATGTAACATAAAGTCAGCCAAAGATAAAAGTGTCTTTTAAATTTGCAAATTCCCATTTCCGTTCAACCGACTACATTTTTCTCCACTAGTAATACCGTATTTCACCAAATTCGAATTCAATAAATTTAGACATAAAAGTACAAGCTATATTACGACCAAAGTCAGCAGATATATCGAGTAATACTTTAGCTGAAAGTACAGAAAAATACTCAAAGGAAAGATGTATTGCTCAATATGTACGGACTGGGAATCTCTCTTCACAACGGTATACAATGATAATTCTTGTATTCTGTTTCAACTCGCGTAGCTGTATTTATTTTATTTGACCTACATTTTAGTTATACGGAGTTTTATGGTAGCTACAAAACAACAAAAGGATTTTAGAGTACAAGTAATGCGGATCTAATTAATTAATATTGATAAGAAATGTGTCAGTTAGCTGCAATGTTCATATGAGTCATTCTTTTTATTCATCCACTTCTATATTGTTGTCTTAATGAATGCTTTGTAAATAAAGACAATTAGAGATAGAGCCATATCCAGAGTGGGGAGAATTGTAGCAATGAGGGGCGACCCAAAAAAATTATTCTTAATAAGAAAAAAATAGAATGGTTAATAAAATACTTATTAATATCATTAAATGTACGTATTAATTAGCATTATTAATAAACCTAGCGAATGGCTTTAACTCGAAAAACATATATACTATGACTTTAAAATACAAAATTGGTTAACAAAAATGTCCAAAAAATTCCCTATTTTTTCCTAATTTCACCGCCAGAGCCAGGGAGTCTTAGATACAATGTATATTAGTTCACAGAACATAACCCCTATTTCAACATAATTTAACGAACTTTATAGAGTTATACATTTCATAGTATTAATTTGTGTTTATAGTTTGTAGGGTTTTAGGTTTAGTTTCTACTTCCTGTCTCCCTTTCACCGGTATTACTTCGCCATTGGCGGTTTGCAGGACACAACGCTTTTCCGGAAAATCTATGTTACATTGATCCAAGATGTTCGGCTTTATAATTGTATGAGTAGAACCAGTATCTAATACCATTTCACATACCCGACCGCATACCTCTCCGAGTACTATCAAGCTGGAGCCATTGTTTTGTAGCCGAAATACCTTAATTGTTATTGTTGGTGGGGCTTGGTAGCACCTAGCCAGTTTTTCCCCCTTTAAACTGGGAATTTTCCTGATTCTGATCGCTGTCAGGAGCAGTACTGTCAGTACAGCGGCTTTGTACATACCCCTCTTAGCCACACTTCCAACAGCGAATTCTGTTTCTGCTGTAGAAGGTTGAGTTTTTATTATCATATGCTTTTTGTTTGTTTAAAAACTCCTGCATCTCCCTCATTAACTTCATGAAGAATTCTTCGTTGTTCTTGCGATCATACTGGGAAACATTGACTCTTCTTATAATTCATCCTTGGTTCCTTGAGATCTGTTTGGCTGTTTTAAATTGCAGGGTATAAGCAGGAGCCTCAGAAATTTTCTTCAGTAAACCTTCAATAAAACTATTTACTGCTAACTCTGGCTTTATTTACCGGGTATGTTGGGTAAGTCAAATTTATTAGCCTCATTTTATCCGCCTTATATCCTAGATTTTCATTGTATTTTTGTCTTCTTCCTTGGAGTTGATCCTTATAAACTTTTTGGAGGTGGGCTTCCCCATAGCATATCTCCAGAAAAGTAACAATAAATTCGTAATAATTCTGTTTTTCATATTTTTTATCTTTGGAATCACATTTTCTATCTGTTATTACAGCTTTACTTATCTCAGTTTTTTCTTTTTTATGTCTTTTGTCTTTACTATGACCATTTTTTCGTTGTGTTCTTTACTATGTTTTTAGATTTTACTTGTTTCAGTGTCATGCCTTTTCTTTTCATCATGTTTTTTCTCCTTATCTTTCTCAACCTTCTGACTCAGTTTACTATCAATTTATCCGATGTAAAAGCCCTTATTATTTAATTGGGGTTGGTTTCCTTCTAGAAGGAGCTCTATTTTAGTGGACTGTGTTGATATTCTAAAAATAAATAAATACAGGATGATCAAAAACTAACATTAAATGTTAACTTGAAAAAATCGTTAAAAGTCAATTTTTTTAACGTAAACCCCCTATTTTGCTGCATTGCCCATTCGAAAAATTTGTAATTTTTTGAAAATATGGAGAATTTAACATATTTGTATTGTAAAAACGCTATACGGCTTTTAAGTTTTGTTATTAGTTGGTCATGACGGCGATACGTGACGAAAGAAAACAATAAAGCATTAAAGAAATGTCAGTATTTCTTACCATTTGTTACAAAAATGGTACTTAGGATATTATTATCATTTTAAGAATTTGTTACTAATTAGAGTGCCTTAGTTTTATTGATTGATATAAATATCTATTTCATAAGTAACATTAGCTTTGATTCACTATAAAAAATAGAAAATTTTGTCTATAGAATATTCTAGAATTATGGATGCAGTCTATAGTACTACAGTTAGACTAATTATTATAAAACGTATATTTAGACTACTTCAGCAGGAGCGATCTGGATACGGCCCTACATCAAATACATCACATTTAGTCTAAAACAACGAATTTCTCGGTAGAATTAACATATCGTCAGACTAGGGTTCGTTATATAGTCGCTGAACGATAATATTTTTATTTATATTTGTAAAAGTGATAATTAACAGTACGAATAATTTCATCTCTTGGTACATACACCGATTCTATGCCATTCTTTTTTAACTGCATTATTTAAACAAGTATAACATCAACTCCAAAATAAAGTAAGAAGGCAATAAAATAAAATTTATTAATTTCTGGTGTGTTTTGTTGTGTTCAATATGTAAATAATATTGAATAATATTTACCGATAAAATTAACTTTTTAAATTCTCTTTTTGTTGATATTAATTATAAACTTCTCATTTGTGTTAATTTTTAACACTTAAAAATTAAATCTGTAGCTGTCAAACATCAAAAAACCCGCTCCCCTACCAACTATAAATAACGATCAAACAAATTTATTATTGTCTAAATCTGCTACGACTAGTAGTTTTTTCTATCTACTGGTACATACAAGTATCAGTTTGTCTATTACTTATTTTTATCAAAACCTCTGTATGAAATATTTTAACCTTGTTATTCTATATCCTACAAGAATCCATATTAATAAAGTTATTACAATCTTTCAAACGCCATTCAACATTTATTATAACGATGCCGACGATCACGAATAGCATTCGAATAATCACAGATCGCAGTCCCGGTAAATCTCGAGTCGGCGTGATAAAACTAATCTAAGTTTATAACAAGTTTCTGCAAAGTTTGGCATGGAGAATTTCATCAAACTCGGCTCACTTTTCACCACTTCAAATCATATAAATAAAGGAAGTGTTGATTCTGACGCGTCGCTTCACTTCGGCTTAAATGAAATGTCCAAAAGTTATCAGACGTTGACGTCAAGGGGGATTTTGTGACGGTAAAATCGATATCCATGTTTAACATGATTTGGACATTGTGATTACAATTTAAAGTAGCCATTTAGTCTTGCATTAAACAAATAATTAGTTTGTTGTTTTTGATTGATGTTTAATCAAAAAGTATTTTAACGGAGGATTGAGAGAAGTGTTATTTAATTAAAATTGACGGTCGATCTTAATTTTATATACCATTATTTAAAATGTGTGCTTTTTAGCGTTTTGCTATAAAATTAAGGGTTAATATTTTTAACAATTTTAGTATAAATTCCAATAATATTGGTGTCGGAAAAGCTATATTGTCTATGGGTGTTATTATTCTATTATTTTTAGCTTAAAAAAAACCTATAAAAAAACTTAAATGGAAAATTTCTCTAACCTTTTTTTTTTAAATTTTAAACTATATTTTTCAAACATACATTTTTAAATATTATCAGAAGTACGTACTATTTACTTTCCATAATTTGACACCAATTGTTTACACGATATTTAGGATTCCTAATTAGGATATAGAAGAGGAAATTATTTACAGTGCGCCAATTACACCGTCCATATTCAAGATCCTAAATCAGTCAAAGGATGATGTCGAGCTTACGAGAATTCCGATATTTATTAAGCACGTAAAAAAGGCCTTATCTTAACTATGATGTGTATGAAAAGAAAAAAACAACACCGTATAAATATGGTATCTAATATATTTAGTTAAATTATTGTTATTATTTTCATTCCCTAAGTATGGCATATCTTTATAAAAATCGAAAACATAGAACAAAACTACCTTTTCTTTATTTGCTTTTTCGGACGTTACCAACAACGATACTTCAGCTCGCGTTGCTTGGTAGAGATAATATAGATGGAGTGGGTATTTACTCATGAAGCAATTAAATACATTAAAATATTAAAAATATAGTTTATTAACAAATGTAAAAAATTAGGAAGAATCTTCATTAAATTAATCCATAATGATTATTGTTCTGTTTCGTCTGTACCTTGTGCTAATGGGAATAGAGCTCTATATTGCGCATGTAATATTAATGAGAGATAAAGAAAAGTAACGCTTTTACTACCTACTCTTTCTATAATAACTCCATGGTTACTCGCCGATTCGATTAAGTATCCTAAATTCTATTACACCACACGAAATTGTTTTCTAGTTAGAATTCTAACTTAATAAGGTAAATTTGCATCGCCCGGCAATTCTAATTAGGTTCCTAAGATCCCCAAATGCTATTACACATGAAATTCAGTTCCTAACTCAGTTAAGATCAAATATTGGATAGTCTAATTGGCCCCTTAGTTTCTAATTAAATTTATCTTGATATCCATAAATTATTTGACTAACTAGATACTAACAGAAACATGTAATAATGTACCCCACATTTTATCTAAAGTCTCAAAAAGGTACCCTCTTTATCCAGACTTGTAAACCTAAATTGCACAGCAAGTGAGTCCATGAAATTCTGATTTTGAAAAACAAGAATTTAGTCCCCCATAATGAACGTTGCCATCTTATTCCCGCCGTTTCCCAAGTTTCTTCTTTGTGCAATCTCGTCGTTCCACATTTTCCTCGATCTTTCTCTTCTTCTGACTCTCTTTTTCTGCCATAATTGTTTTACTATTCTAGTATCCCTCAATCTTTTCAAGTGCCCGAACTATCTAAGTTTGTTTCCTCTCTATTTATTCCCCTATCTCTATAACTTTCAGTTTCTCTCTGATGGTTTCGTTTCTTATTCTGTTTCGCCTAGTTATTCCTTTCACTTTCACGTCAATGAGCTATATTTTGCACTTTCTTGGGTTTGTTAGGATCAAGCTTTCAATTCCATATATCCAGTGAATATATTACAGAGACTGTAGTATATATCGGTGGCTTTCTGTATTGGTCCCTTAATTTATTCTTCCATGTTACCCTCCCTGTCCAATATTGCACCTAAATGTTCAATTGCATCTACTTGCTCTACACTCTCATTATTCAATTTTATGTCCATTTTTTTTTCTCTCGACCTTTGTCTTTTTTATACTTATTTGCATTCCTATCCTCTTTGTGTCTCATCTGTACAATTTTTCCTGTAGATTTGTTTAAAATTTCGCACAAGGCATTATGTCGTCTGCGAATGCCCCCTCACCTATATATACCGGCCTCAACTTGTGGTACCTTATGTTTATTTTGTGTTTATTTGTATTTGTTGCTTTAATTATATCGCTCAATGTTATGATAATGCTGTGACCATAACTCCACCTTATTTTAGTCCTGATTGCCTGTTGTCGTTTTTTACGTAACTCTATTATTATCGTATTATCAAATGTAAAAATTGGTAAATTAGTATGATATCATTAAGTGACTTCTCTGAATACTCCATTACCGAACATTCTAATCATAAACCGTAAAAAATTGATTCATTTTGACGATATGTGAAATGTCGTACCAACCATTTCCTTATTAAAAATAACTGTTTCTCGCTTTCTTTCAATATTATTATTTTTGCGTCCGCAATCAATTTAATTTTAAAGCATTTTTATTTGAAATGCCAAAATCATTTAGTGGTTTAATTGAATTGCCACAAAAAATTATACAAAAAATTAGCACTTTAAAGTTGGCAATGTGATTTTAAACTATTCGTTTAAAATTTTAACTACAAAGCTTTGATTGAAAATATTTAACTTTTAGTGTGTAAATTAATCAATCCGAAAAAACAGTTAACGATGGATTTTTAACGTACTTTTATCCGAAAAGGGAACTTTTTAATTATTCGCTGTTGACGTTTCGAACCGTATTTAAATATTTTATTTGATTTTCAAAAGTCCAAATTCTATATGGTATTGTATACTGATAGTGTACACAAAAAAATGTTTTTAAAGACTATTCAAATATATAGGGATTAGCCGAATGTTAATTTAAAAGAATTATAGGAAATTGAGGACTGTAAAAAGCTTATTATCAAAGGTACGTATGGATTACACATTCTGGTATCTCTATTTAATAATCAACCTATTGTCACCATGAAGCTTTTCTCATTGTATTTTTCGGAAATACATCATAGCAGAAAGAGCGCAAATTATACCTCTAGTTTTCAATATGTTAAATATATCCAGGATGAAAAAAAACTACTTCTAAAAGCTATACAGTAGTAAAAAATAATATTAATGATACATTAATTGAGACAAAATTAACATTTTTCAAATAATTTGTTATTGAATCAAAACCTTTCTTGGCCGAATATCATTCAAATGACTCAAAAACTCCATCTATATATAGCTATTTATCTGAGCTATATGTAAATTGTTTGAAGCGCTTTGTTAAAAAAAAAAGCACGAAAATGACGTTACTAAAGTTGCTTTCAAAAAGATACCAACAATGCTCGAGAAATAACGGAAGCCAATGTCGAACAGTAAAACAAATAGCCGATTATTGTTTTTTCCATAATGTTCAAAAATTAATAGATTGATCGACTACCTGTAAGGATGATCGATCTGAATTATTCGAGCTGTTGTCCGAAATGATTATTACATACTGTAGTATGCATTCGTTATACCTATGTCAGCACTATTTTTAAAGATAAACAAAAAATTCCTGGCTCGTCTTGTCGTTTGGTGACCCACATAATCTTCATTGTATTTGTTTAGTTAATTAGATCGTGGCTTACTCACTTTAAATAGTAATGACTATTTTATTCCTCCTTGTATGAGAGATCCATAAAACAATATGATCATAATTTGAAAATAGTTCAACAATATTTTTTAAATTTTCAAAAAGCGGATTATCATTCTCTTCCTTGAATACCCATAAAGTAGCTTTATCTTTATTATTTTAGTCAAACAAAAAGGATAAAATTAATTTAAAAGGATGAAATAAAAAAAATCAAATATGCAGCTACACGGGATCTTTATGCCCTTTAGATCAATTCATTTGCTTTGTTACATTATTTCTATCATTCAAATTGTTTATCCCACTAAGGGATGTTATTTACATTATTATAGTATAGGTGATGATGGATAGAGACAACAATGCATAATTTATCCATTTCCGTATATACGCAACTAATACAATAAGTTATTAGGCGCGTTAAAACTGTTAAAAAGAGTCTTTAAATGTTATACTTTCTAATATAATTATTATTTTTTATAGGCATTCGCCAAGTAATTGTTTCAATTATAAATAAAATAATTGTTAATTAGATCGTGCCTTTATGCTTTAAACATCTACAGTGTGTAATAATCATGAAGGACAACAGCGAAGAATAATTAATAGATTGATCGACTTACCTGTAAGGATGATCGATCTGAATTATTCGAGCTGTTGTCCAAAGTGATTATTACAACCCTTCCTTCCCAGTGCTGACCGGCACAAACAAATACAATGAAGATTAAGCGGGTCACCAAACGACAAGACGAGTCAGGAATTTTTTGTTTATCTTTAAAAATTGTGCTGACATAGGTATAACGAATGCATACTACAGTGTGTAATAATCATGAAGGACAACAGCGAAGAATAATGATCTTTTGTAGGCTAATAAAGCCCATCTAATTGAAAGCGAGTTTAGAAAAATCATTAGCTTAGAAGCAACTAAGGAGGCATTTAAATCCTTTCAAAAAACTATAACTAGGTTTGATCAATTATTTTGAGTTAGTATGATTGAAATGTTTGAGATAAAAAGATATGGGGGAATCTTTAGTTTCGTCAAAAATAGTATGACCTTGTCGCATGGCAATTCAGCTCTTGAAGTGAATTTGCTTTCAATAAAGGATATATTGTAGAAAATCGACGAAAAAAATCTATTGCAGCTAAAGACACACTATGTGAAGTTTAGTGTGAATACGTTTTGTATTGATAAGAACTTACTTATGGATATAAAACATGGCTCATAGTCGGTGTCAAGCGATTTAAAAAGCAAAAACAAGAACAACGAAAGAAAGAAAGTGTCCGCAATTAGCAAAAAAGCGAAGCAGCTACAATTAACGAGTTAGGTTGAAGAAAAAGAAACCGTAATTGAATGACTGAATATTGTTTCCTTCAAAATTTATACACATTCGAAAAAAGGTTTACTACACAGTACATACTTCTAATTTAACGATTTGTTACAGTTAAAACTCAGAAACTGAGTAAAATGAAACTCAGTGCGATACAATTTATTGCTTATCGATTTTTAAAAAGCTTTTTAGATGAATTTATCGAAAACCTCATTTTATAATATCCTGTTGTTTTATTTTCGTTTATTCGGGCCACAAAAATAACACAAATAATTTATCATTTCAAAGTAACTTTTGTTCTATTCAAAATTTATAAGTTTGTTTTGCTTATACAACAGAAATTCTACAAGCAACTGAAATTCTTTGGGTTATCCTAGAAAATACTTATGAAAAGATTATTCAAAAGGATATAAGATAGATAATAGAAACTTGGGAAAAACTGGTACAAAAGAAAAGTAAAAACAAGACTAAAAGAAACCTACTTTCAAAGGGATTCAATTCAACAATGGTTAATTTTTCATTTTTAAACATCCGAGGAAAAGAGACTCGCTGAAAACTATTTAGAATTTAAGTTAGCTAAATTGAGACTTTGTTGTTTTATTTCGCTTGGGAAATACACGCGATAGTTTAGTTTGGAACAACTATTTGTAAAAGAATTTTAAAACGTAGTTACTAAACCTAAAATAGATATACAAATAACAAACAATTGGTGGATCTGTTACGTTATGAATAATGAATTTTTTTATTTATTATTTATAATTTCCTAAAACAGTATATAGATGGTGTCCACGAAGACAACGACGCTGAAATTTGCGGCATAAAAAATAGCACCTAAAGATTTGCGATGAAAAAAATACATCCATAAAACCACTGCGAAAATTATCACTTCTTCATATATGGGGCGGGAACTAGAATGCCAAATGACATGACTTCTATCTTTAATAAATGCGGCGAAAAAAATTATATCTTTAAAATGTGTGACGAAGGAAATTACATCTTTAAAATGTGCGGCGAGAACTATTACAATTTTGTGTGGGTCCAACCTTAATATATTTTAACTTGGCAGTTTTACCATAGGATTTACTATTTTTTAATCAATAAAATCGACTGATATCAAGTATTGTAGTAATGCCCCTGATGTTAAGGGCATATAACTAACGAACTATTTGCGACCACCTAAAATGTACGGATGTTTCGTCCCGATACCGATGGTGGACTCATCAGTGGGATCCACCGGTATTTTTCCCAGACATCCTTGTACTTTCCACAAACTTGAACCTCTATTTAAGTCCAGTTTTGCCGGAAAGCGGTGGTAAGATGTTAAGTTCCACAACAGTATATTTCAATCGAATAAAATATATCTAGCTGTTACTCTTCGTCAGAGAACATCGAGTTGCGCTACACTTCGAAAGAGCACAAAGAGTAGTGCTACTCTTCGTCGGAGTGTCGCGAGTTGTTTTACTCTGTTTTAGAGCACTACGAGTTGTGCTACTCTTCGGTAGAGCTCAGCAAGTTGTGTTACTCTACATTAGAGTACGACGAGATGTGCTACTTTTTGATCTAGCGTTTAGTTAGTTAGTTTAGTTTAGTTACTCTTCGACAGGGCGCGACGAGATATGTAAAAGAGCAGTGATAACCAATATTAGTCTAAAATTAATTATTATAAGTTTTGTCTGAAATTATTAAAATTGGTATAAGTCAAGTTTGCAGCGCATTTTAGATGTGTTTTTTTCATCGCATTTTACAAGAAATATTATTTTTTCATAGAATTTCACAAAGACGTAATTATCTTCACCGTATTTTAAGAATTATAATAGTTTTCGATGCACTTTTAAAAATGTCATTTTTTCGCCATATTTTCAAAATTATAGCAGTTTCCATCGCATCCAAAAGATGTGTAATTTTTTTCGCCGTATTTTTGGAAACCTAATAATTTTCTTCGAAATTATAAAAATGTAATTTTTTACACCGATAATTTTATAAAATCATAGTTTACGCGGCACATTTTGAGACATAATCTTTTTCACCGCATATTGTTTAGCTGTCATTATTTTCGTAGAAAACCATCGATATGTTTGATGGATATGAAATTTCTTCTTCAATATTTCTTATTAGTTCGGTCAATAATTTGCCTTTCTTGGTTATTATTGTTCTAAAGTCATAAGCAGAAGAAACCTAGTGTATGAGTATTTTAGAATAACGCTAAAATCCTAAACAATTGATTAAACATCAGTAAATAAGACAATAATCAAATGTTTTGCTATTTGTTTGGATAAAATGAGTTGTTTACCTCTAAAACACTGTTATTTTTCCATATGACTGACATCAATTAATCTTGTACTCAAACGATGGGTTCATTTTAAGCTCCTAGTAAAAGCTCATCATAAAGAATGATGTTTGACAGTTCCCGGTAGCCTGAGCGAGATGGTAAGAGATTCTGCATCACTGAATGCAGAAAAAGTTTCGACACGCTCTTTTTAATTCGTTTGTTTTTGATGCGCGAAAATGTCGCTCGTGATTTTTAAAACTAGAGATTGATTGATTATACATAAATAGAGTTTTCATATCTTGTAAACAATGATCCATCGAAGAAATCTCTAATATAGATAGTGAAAATATGGAATTGAATGTTACCGAGTCAGAAAATTCTAATCAAGCTGTCTCAAGAAAGAATTAGAAGTCTTTAACGTAATACAAACAGTTGAAGAATACAAATTAATATTTGTTCTAAGTAATGGGATATAATATTCATTATATTAAAGAAAAATTGTATGATACTCCGGAAATTAGTGAGAAAAAAATTGTAATATTGACCAAAAATTATTTCGAAACGCTGATTGAGAAAACCGTTTTAATAACTGAGGTCAAATCGATCTTATTAATTTTCAGTCTTCTCCAGACCAATCTTAGACCTTTAATGCCTAAAACAGCAGCTAAAGTTTCAAAAAAGTTGTTATTTTTTTTTCCGAACTAATTATCATTTAGTCACAGTGTAAAGTTATTAATGGATGCTAACGTTATCTAGCTAGCTAGTCAAGGTAGTGTAGAACGGTGCAATCAGGATGTAGAGAAAAAGCATGCTGAAGGCATGGATGGAGAGTAATAATTACACTGCGTGGGCAGTTGGTTCCTGTTTTGTGTAGAAGCAGCAAAATTCATTGTATCACCTTATTATTAAGAGTTCACATTCCAGCTGACATAATTTCCACTGAATGAATGATTAAGATTTGCAATATATTCTCAATACTACTGAGGCAACTCACTTAGCAACATGACTATATTACCAGATACTTCCATATGTTGCGAGAAATGTAGAGTGAACTCTGTAAAAAACTCTTAAGATCTACGTAACTTATATTAGCGAGAAAGGAATATAATTGAAGATCCGGCATGCGTCAAGAGAGAGATATCAAAAAAATGTTGGAAATTTCAGCAAAGAAATTTTATTTGTATAAATTTATGTGCGCTAATAAAAGTACCAAAGATTGATCGCGAACCACTAGATCACAAAGATATTATGGACAAAGATTCTACAAAACAGGCTTAGCTTTCGTTATTGTAAAAAATTTGTTATTTTGAGGTACGGTTGAAATTTCCTCTGGAACAGAATTCTCCCGTAAAATTTCAGATGGCAGTTATCATTACATTGAAAAAATGTGTGACCAAACACTCTATGTCTGTACAAATCATTAAAATTGTTTTGTTTGGCAAGAAGAAAAATGGCCAACTATACAAATCTAAATGTCACAATTCATCATCCTGTTCAAATAAGTGGACTTTATGTTTGCAATCTTTTTTTATTAGTAGGTAGTTGTTTTTTAATTTTATTTAAATAAGAGTAAGATTAATAATAGAGCTTTTTAATACTGATTTCAAATACTGATTACAACAAAATAATAATATTATGTTGTATTTTTTAAAGATTGTTATTACAACGAATATATGTTATTTATTTCATCTAGTTGATGACTCTCCCATTTTTATATAGCTTTGGCTAAAAGCCTAAAATGGATCCGTTTTTGAATAAAGACTAATTTATGTTAATCATTGAAAAAAATTACTTAAATTTTTTTATTCGCCAGATGAAGAGTATATTTTAGGTAAACGACTTATTGCATCAGGTCCAGTAGCAAATTGGGGGGGGGGGATATCACAAGAGTACAGTTAGGCAAGCAAAAGCGAGTTGTCAACCGTGGATAGGTATCAGCCACATTCACATTTCTAGTGTAACAGACAGAGGCGAATCTTCTGAATTCGGGGAGGGGGGGGGCGGTGGGGGGGGGGGGGCGATCCCACAGTATAACAAGTGAGATCGAAAGGAGGCCTCTATTTGCCTTAAATTTAAAGCTCTTAGGTGGAGCATTCTCTCCCCTGAATCGGTGCCTATATTGTACAATAAAATGGATAGATGTGGACCACCGCGGTCCACCAATTGCCGACCCCTAGCCTAGGCTTTAAGCTAAAAACTGCTTTATTTTAATTGTCTAGAACATATATGTTGTTCCCTAGCCATAGTGGCTGGTTGTATAAAAATAAAAATATTGGAAAGGGCTGTGCTGGACGAACAGCATGGTAAAACTAACCATAGTGTCCAATATTTTTATTTATATATTTTTTTATCATTTTCACTCCATAAGTATAGTTATCTTTATAAATATCGAAAACATATAGTAAATTACCCTTTTCTTTATTGGCCATTTTCGAGCATTACCAACAACGATACCTCAACAAACCTTACTCACATAGATATAGAATAGATTTTGTATTTACTTACAAAGCAACGGGTAAATTAAAAATATATCCTAACGAATGTAAAAAATTAGGTAGAATCTTCATTACTCTAATGAAAAATTACATATAAAGAAAAAAATGTATCCACCCGGCCCCCTTGATTATTACCTAATAAAGATTTGGGGGCCCAGTGGTGAGGGCTTAATCATGGTTTGGTGATTTTGTCGGTGTACTATTGTTTAATCGTCGATATTATCTCGTCAAAGCAATCAATGTTATTCTGCACCGTGTACTGATGGAAAAAAAGCTCTGTACTCCGCATGCGATATTAAAGAAAGATGGAGGATTTCTTTTCTATTTTTTCTCTTCTTTCGATCGGCGTAACATTTCACTTACATGTAGCCTTACTCTATCTATATTAACTCTATTGTCGCCCGACGCTTCGTCTAAGTATCTTAAATGCTATTACATCACACTAAATCGTTTCCTAACTAGGACACTAACTGAGTAAGGATATCGACACTGACCGACTATTCTAATTAGGTTTCTATCTTCCATAGATGCTATTACACTACACTGAGTTCAGTTTCTAACTCAGAAAGAGTGAAGATCGGATGGTTTTATAGACCCTTTAAACACACACAGACACGGTTATATCAATCATATAATCATGTATTTACTTTATATGCTATTCAACAAAAGGTGTGAAATATTTCCATTTTATTAATTTTCTGATAATAAGGTGTGCATAGGTAAATAAATCTTAACTCATTTAATATATTTTGCAGGAAATCCTAACAATAAAAGTCTAGTCCAATAAATAACCCAACATTTAAACTCTCAAATTAAAGGAAGATCACGCAGTCTTTTATAATCTTACAAAAACGGCTTTCACACCTACAGATTATCCGAACGAAATTGTGAGCGGCTTTTAAAAAGGCTCCTATAAAGTGAAAATATTTAAGTGTTTGAGTCACTCTTACAGCTATATATTAAATGATTTTAAAGTTTATTATAAGTTGAATAGTTAGAGGGGCGTTCGGTATATCCAAATTAGTACTTAACATGTAAAAATTAATTAACAATCAGTTTTTTAGGTACTATAATGAAGAAATACGTATGTTTAGCTTTAATTACTGAACAGGTTTGAAATAAATTGAAATAAGTCGTTAAAACCGCGTGGAGTCCAACGCGATAGATCTTCTGTATCTATTTTTATAATTTAAAAAAGCCTTAATGAGCATCACGCAATCACAGGAGTCGAATTATAAATAATTTAAGTTGAAAGGACCAATAGTAGAAGAACCAATGTAACTTAGCTAAAGAGTCTATTAAGCAATCGGATATCCAGTCTTCTTAACTGAGTTAGAAACTGTAATAGCATGTAGGATACTTAGTCGTAGTGGTGAACGATCGTAGAACTATTTAGGTAAAATAGGGTCGCATGTAAGCGGATGCATTACACCGATAGACAGACAGCGAGAAATAGAAGACTTTTCTCAGTCTGCACTGTACAGAACTCTCTCCCTATCGGCACAGGGTGCAGATAAAACACTATACGTCCTCCACTTCTCTGTCTTGTACTATTTTGAGCCAGTTCGACCCAGCAATTCACTTTATGTCATGTGCCCAACGCATCTGAGGACGTCCAAGTCCTTTGCTCTCTCCCCATGGTCTCCATCTGATCATCCTGATCTCATCTTTTAGTGTCACTCGTAGGATTTTCCTTTCAATGGCTCTCTGATTAACCTTTCACTCTTTGGTAATGGCCTTAATCATAATCCATGTTTGGGCGCCATATAGAAATATATGTTTTAGTTTTGCATATGCTTCCCATGCTAGTCGTATTCTCTCATCTATTTTCATTTGTTGATTTGCCTCTCTCTATTGCTTCACATTTCACTATTATTGACCGTGTGTCGTTTTTCTTGGCTTATCATATATTTTGCTTTAATCCGATCTTTTCAGCTGGTTGCTTTTTATCATGTATTAGGGTTGTTAGTTCCTCCCTTGACTTTCTGAAGACTACAATATCATCTGCAAAACTCAGGAAGTATAAGTTTTTGCGCGATATATTAATTCCTCTTTTATTCAATTTAATTTCTTTAAGTGCATCTTCTAGAACTAGGGTAAACAGTTTCGGTGATAAACTGCCTCCATGCCTCACGCCTCTTTCTATGTTAACTTTCAAGTAAATATAATATAATACTCTATTTATAATATCTCTACGTAAACGATACAAGATGAGGTATCGTTGTCTGTAACGCCCAAAAATGACAAAGAAAGAAAAGCAAGTTTAATCACGTTCTCAATATCTATAAAATATGCCATACTTATATCGTATTGTCCGCAAATCACTTAATTTTTTTTTTCTTACAACTACTATGGCTAGGATAAGGCCTCTTTTAATTTTCGTATACTTGAAAATCACCGTCCGGCTGGTTTAGGATACTGATTAAGAACGATGGAACTGACATGTTCTGAATACTTGCCTTTGCTAATTCCTGGTCGGGAATCCTAAATATCCTATAGTCTAAAAGGTTTATAGTTCGAGTTCTCTTAAGCCATCTGGTCGCTTATCACACAAGGTACAGTAGAAAGCATGCTTCCATATTGCCACTATAAAGCTAGCTTCTTTGTAAAAGCTAAATAAGTGTTTAGGGCAAATGGTTTAAAAAATCTTCTTTCTTTTAGTGAGCTCAAGTGGATAGTAAAACATTTTGTATACCTTGTGTTGTTTTGACTAGAGTTGTTAAATTTTATATCATTATTTTTATAGTTAAATTAAATTGCTTTCACATTTAAATCTTATTTGAATTTGTTGATATAGGTACTTTTACCATAACTGACCTTGTTTCTAACGCAGCGTTCTGATCCGATCGAAATGATCCGATGCAATTATATCTACTGGAAATTCACGCAATAAACAGTTCTAACCGAAGTTTCTATCCAATACAATATTTTACCTAACTGTAAGAAAGGTTGCATTCCATACAACAGAAATGTTTATTATATGGATATAGCTGACGTCGGATGGGTTCAATCGGATCAGAAAGCTGTGTTAAAAAGTTAGTCACTGTTTTTCTGTGTAAAGTAGGTTTTAGTAAATGCATAAAAAGACCAACGAAAAACTACCATAATAATCTTTCTGTCTTCTGATAGTTTTAAATGTAATCTATCAATTATAAAATTATTCAATTTTACGTATCGTTTAAAATATGTTTAAAAAATATTTCATGTATTTTAAAGATCTT
Organism: Diaprepes abbreviatus; assembly: GCA_034092305.1. NCBI lineage: Eukaryota > Metazoa > Arthropoda > Insecta > Coleoptera > Curculionidae > Diaprepes > Diaprepes abbreviatus. Next base: position 7,702,645 of record JASJET010000055.1, on the reverse strand, counting down.
TTAAAAAATGCGTCATCGACTGCGAAAAAGAAAAAATGTAAATGAACATTTGACATGTAAAATAGGAAAATTAAAATTTTTGGAACAGAGTTATTCTTTATTTTTTCTATATCTATTAAATAATACTACCGTTATTTAAAAAATAACTCGCTATCTGTATATCTTTTATACCTGACGCATAGGTTACAAATAAAATTAATTTTCCAATCAAGTCGCAAACGGAAATAAATTCTTCCTATCTTAATTATTTTTTGATATATCCCTCATTCTTTTTATCACCGAGATTAAGTAATTAGTCTTCCTTTTTATCTCCACTCGGTACGTTTTTATTTTAAAAATATATCCATAATCTAAACGCCTTTCTTAGTACGTCATTATAACCAAAATATTAACTTAAAGACTCGTTCGCCTACAAAATAAAGATAAAATACAAACTTGTTTTAATGAGACTGGCAATAATTCTTTATGTCTCAATATTATGTTAATTTTTATGTCAGGCACCAAACAACGCTTTTTTTAAATTCGACAACTTGTTTAGTAAATGCTGTTTTAATTTACTGTTTAAACTTCAATGACATTTGGATGGAATTTCGGAATCGTGTGTGTTTAGCTTTTAAATATTTAATCATTAAATAGACATCTTTTCTTAATTGCTTAATTTTATTAAGCATATATTGATAAAAAATTGTTTTTACAATTTAATACAAGAAACATTCAATTGAAGGTATAACACGCATGCAAAATGCTCAGTTCTAACTAGTTTTTAATGTTTTGGTTGGTAAAGACAAGTATTTACACTGTTGAATTGTTTACCTTTTCGTATAATAATACTAAAATATCCTACACTGTTAAAAATAACCTTAAATTTAATGCAAATTTAATGTCCTTTCTACATTAAGTTTAATGATTTTGTACCAAAAATCATGAATAATTTATTTACATTTACTTTGAATTTAAAGCAATTCATTCAAATATCCGGGGTTCTACATTAAATTTGATTAAGTTGTATCTTAAATTTCAATAAAGTAACTAAAAAGATATTTCAACTTCTGTACATTAAAATTAATTCACATACACCCTAATACTAAAGAAATATACATTATTATTCAATATACATTGCATGAGATTCCGAGAGATGGCGCAACTTGTATTGAACTTTTTGTTTAGTATGATATAAGTTGCTTAAAGGACTCAATTTTCTTATGGTGAGGTGTACATGTCTGCCCCGTATTGACGAGAACCAGTCTGGATGGCGGACACTACCTATAGAAGAAATGTCCACCTTTTTCTGGTAGTTTCAGACTTTTTTGGACTCATATTTGTTGGTGCATTAAATATGTGATAACATATCTCAAATTCAATGAACACTGACTATATATTTAATGTACAGTCACCTTAAAAGTAATGATCAGACTTCAAATTTAATGTATGATTACATTAAATTTAATGGAATAAATTAATTTAGATTAATGGAAATTATGAAATTTAATGCATTACATTAAATGAATTTAATAAACGTTTGAGATATTTGCTTCCAGTACCTTTACATTAAATTTAATGAGTATTCGTCGCTGTAGTTTTCCTGTGATTAATGGGTACACAAATATAAGTACTTTATCAGGCAATTAGACTTCTTAATCGAATTTCTTGTTCTATTCAACATTTCTTGCCTATGTGGAAACATATGCCTCCTCCATATACGAGGTCTGTTCAAAAAGTATCGCGAATTTTGAATTTCCGCGGGTTACGTATATTCGATTTTCGATTTTTTTGTGGCGTTATGTTGGTACTCATGTCCCTCACTTATGCGACAAGTTCGGTCATTTTGAATGTTCAGTTAATTTTTGACAGCTGTTTTGCTTGGACGTGTTTTGGGTGATCTTCGATTTTTGCCTATTCCAAAAAATGCATCAAAGAATCGGTATCAAATTTTGTGTGAAAAACAAAATTAAGTGCGCGGACGCATTCCGAATGTTGACTGTGGCATATGGTGAAGCTACCTTGGATCAAAGCAACGTTTGTCGGTGGTACAAAATGTTCTCAGAGGGTCGAGAAGCTGTGAAAAAAGCGCGCTAAGTTCGGTCGAATGTGATGGTTTTGCTTACAGCTTTCTTCAATTGCAGGGGCGTGGTGCATCATGAGTTCTTACCAGAGGGTAGAACGGTCAATAAGGAATACTACCTGCAAGTTATGCGCAATTTGCGCGAAGCAATCCGCCAGAAATGCCCGGATTTGTGAAAGAACAAAAATTGGCTTTTGCACCATGATAACGCCCCTGCTCACACATCGTTATTTGTGCGCGAATTTTTGGCCAAAAATAACACACCGTATTCCCCAGACCTGGCCCCCTGTGATTTTTTCTTGTTCCCGAAACTGAAAAGGCCTATGAAAGGACGACGCTTCGCTACGATTGAGGAGATAAAGGCGGCATCGAAGGAGGAGCTGAACAAGATCACAAAGAATGATTTTTTGAAGTGCTTCGAGGATTTAAAAAAACGTTGGCACAAGTGCATAATATCTAATGGGGATTACTTTGAAAGGGACAAAATAGATATTCATGAATAAATAAATACTTTTTGAAAAAACACAAAATTCGCGATACTTTTTGAACAGCCCTCGTATATCCATTTTTCCTTGTCTTTCCTTTTATTTTTCTGATCTCATTGTACTAACATATTATCGGACATCCTGGGTTCCTCTTCTCTCACCACGGTTTATAATCGTTTGTTTTTCTTGTCCATCTCGTTCGGTCTACAAAATAAAGGTAAAATACAAACTTGTTTTAATGAGACTGGCAATAATTCTTTATGTCTCAATATTATGTTAATTTTTATTTCAGGCACCAAACAACGCTTTTTTTAATTAAACAACTTGTTTAGTAATCGGTGTTTTAATTTACTGTTCAAACTTCAGTGACATTTAGGAAGAATTTCGGAATCATGTATGTCTAACTTTTAAATATTTAATCATTAAATAGCCATCATTTTTAATTGCTTAATTTTATTAAGTATATTATCTTGTAAAATAGATTTTTAAAAATATAATTAAAAAATAGTCAAATTAAGGTGTGATTCGCTTGACAAGGGCTCTGTTCTAACTAAATTTTAACGTTTTAGTTGGACTTTTTAGTCGAATCTCCTTCTATTCTGCTCTTCATGTCCATTTGTGAACATCTGCCACGTTCATATTTTTCCGCTGTCTAGGTTAGTCTTTTTCATTCTTTCAATATTTGATTTTACTCCTGTTTATTGTTAGCCCCTTCTTCTCTTTCAGTTATTTTATCATTTTTTCTAGTTCTGTTGGATCTTCAGTTATAACTACAGAGTATCTGAGATTATCTAGTCTTTGTTCTTCTGTAATAATTCCATGACTATTCTATTGTAATTTCTTAAATATGCCTTCCCATACTTCGGCGATATGAAGTCTCCTTGCCTTATGCTGCTCTCCAGTTTAGTCTGTTCTAATTTTGTATAAATCTTTATGCTGCTCGTTGCTTCAATATTTCTAGGGTAAAGTCTACAGTTTTCCATCGCATTTACTATTATCCATATTTCAACTGAGTCAAAGACTTTCTTATAGTCGAAGCCATGTGTAGATCTTGGTTATATTCCAGTGTTGTCTTTATAATGTTAGGAAGTGTCTGGATGTGATTGAGTGTACAATATTTTCTGAAGCCTGCCTGCTCTGTATCATGATATATTTCGAACTTGTTTGTCAACCGGGTATTTGTTATTATAATGATCAGTATGAATACTTTACAGAGAAGACTGTCATTTTTTAATTTTGATTTCTATCCCTTCTTTTTTAATAAGATTCTTAGAAGCATTTATTAAAATTTTCTACTAGAATCTCTCCTCCATATTTCACCAATTCAAGTATTATCAAACTGGAACACATAACAGAACTACTGCGAAGAAAACAAGTAGACGAAGCAATCATACGCACAATATACGAACTGAATTCCAAAAATACCATGGTAATTAAAACAAATAACACTCTAACAGAGGAAATCCCACTATCCATAGGAATAAGACAGGGTGATAGCTTAAGTCCAACACTTTTCAATGTAATCATGGACGAAATCATTGATGAGGTAAAAAGCACAAATATTGGGTACCCAATGGGACACAACACCGTTCAGATTATATGTTTTGCAGACGATGTTGCCTTGACAGCAAGGTAGCGAGGACAACTTACAAAGAATGCTTTTCCATCTCAATCAAACAGCCAAACAGTATAATATGGAGAAAACCAAAGCAATGGTAATAGCAAAAGAACCGGTAAGATGCAAACTAATGGTTGATGACAAACGTATCGAACAGGTTGGGAAGTTTAAATACCTGGAAGCACATATAACAAGTAACAGGGCAGTAACAGAAAAAGTACGCAAACAAGCCAACAAAGCGGCCATGATATCAGGCCAACTAAGAGACATAATCGGGAACAATAAACATATGACGATTGAGAGCAAAGCAAGAATTTACAAGGTCTGTGTAAGACCGATAATGACCTACGGCGCAGAAACAAGAAATAAAACAACAAAGACAAAACAAATTATGAGAATCACAGAAATGAAAACGCTGAGAATGATCACGGGAACAAGTTTAAGAGATAGAATAAGAAACGCAAAAATACCCGAGGACAGCGGAGTGGGGGATGTTGTGAAGTGGGTTCGAAACCGTCGTAGGCAGTGGAGAGATCACGTGAAACGAATGGACGATGACAGACTAGCAAAAACCGTGATGAGAGAGAAACCAAACACCAAACGGCCGCCTGGACGGCCCCCCAAAAGATGGAGAGACAGCTGGATTTCGACGTCAAACGAGGATCGATGAGGCATTGAGTAGATAACAGAACTTGGTTCTACCTAGAAGAAGAAGAAGTATTATATTGTCCTTTGCTGTCGAATAATAAATATTAATAGTAGAAGGAATTTTTCCAGTCGCAAAATTAAGTTGAATGATGATGTAAAGTGATGTAAATAAATCAAAAACTATTAGACCTACAATCGTTACAATAGTTATCCTGTTATTTTAAGTATATCTTCAATATTACTATTTTTGTATTCGAGGCATATTTTCAACAATATGTCGAAAACCATCTAACATAAAATTCCTTAAAAAATTCACTTCACATTTTCAACATCCCACATTTCTCGAGCACATCGAAAAATTAGCAGTGGTACTTCTTGATAATCTGACAAAGAACGGAGGCACAATCAGACTTGGTTGCATAATAAAAAAAAATTTAACTAATGTTCCAGTTCCAGGAATATAATTAGGTAAAAAAAAATATAATTAGGTTTCAGTTTGGTTAATGTTATAAAGAAAATAAATAAAACCATTCTGATATATTTTTTAATCATATGATAACATTATCAAGATTAATTTGTAAATTCCTATTGCTCATATCGTAGACAAAAGATGTAACATTTTCCTTTCAATTGGTTTTAAGTGATTAATTGAGGTTATCAATAATGTATTAACAAATTTGTTTACACAATTTTATTAGTAACACTAGAATAATAACGCATTGTTTGTTTGTAACTCAGTTTTGACAGTAATAATTGGTTTCCATGAATGATTGAAAATAAATAGATCGTACATCAAACTGACAAAAATAGGGAAAACATTTAATATTAGTCAAGAAAACTTTATCCTGATAAATCTTATGGAGCAATTGGGTCATTACCAATATAATCTTATTATTTATATGCATGTAATTCTTGAGGTCAAAGAAATAAAATGATTGTATGTGATAAACGCCCAACAAGTAAATGTCAAGTGGTATTACATTGTAAATCCAGGCATAAAAATTAAATATTATGCATATATCTACAGAGATTAATCGAGAATGTTGTTAAGTCATTAACGAAGTATGAAATGTAAATAATTAAATGTTAGAAAACTAATTAGAATGGAGAATGATTTAATAGAGATATGGGAAACACTCCTTAGTGTGAACAACTTAAATTGTATTTTATGGCTCCCTACATTAATTTGGGAGTTTTAGAAGGAAGGAATAATTTCGACAAAATATCATTAAATATTCTGGTTCTGACGAACGAAATTGTATAGAAATCTCCATAACTGAATTTAGTGAATACAACGAAATGGAGCATCCGTCACAAAACAAATAAAACGAAAAATTTTCATAGATTCTTTTTACTACTAAATACTTATTTAATTGACGTATTAAGTTATATATATATATATATATATATATATATATATATATATATATATATATATATAAAAAATTAGTCAATTAAATAAATATTTATTAGTGTTCATGTATAAAAACTACATGAAATAACTAATAATTGGAAAAACCGTTGATAATTATTTTTTGAGATAATAACAAATTTTACATCGAACGGGGATCGAACCCTCAACTCTCGGAGCACTGGTAGAGCGCTTACACACACTGTAAAAAGGAAATGCATTAAATTTAATATAGATGTACTGGAAGAAAATTTCACAAACGTTTATTAAATGTATTTAATGAACTGCATTAAATTTAATAATTTACATTAATCTAAAATAATTTATTCCATTAAATTTAATGTAATCAAACACTAAATTTAAAGGTTGATCATTACGTTTTAAGGTGACTATGTACATTATATAGAGCCGGTGTTCATTGAATATGAGATGTTATCACACCCATTTAATGCATCAACATTAGTGCGAGTTCATAAAATTCTGAAACTACCAGGAAAAGGTGGATATTTTTCACATAGGTAATGTCCGCCATCTAGGCCGGCTTCGAATTCATTGGTTCCCGTCTGTATGGGGCAGACATGTACACCTCACTTTAAGAAAATTGAGTCCTTTAAGCAACTTATATCATACTAAGAAAAAAGTTCAATACAAGTGGCGCCATCTTCCGGAATCTCATGCAATATATACTGAATAATAGTATAAATTCCTTTAGTATTAGGATATATGAGAGTTCATTTTAAAGTACAGAAGTTGAAATATATTTTCAGTTGCTTGATTGAAATTTGAGATGCCATTAAATCAAATTTAGTGTACAGGGTGAGTCAACGATTGGATGAAGTAGGTTTGAGCCTTTTCGGTGAAATTAACAAAGAAACTATATTTATTGTTTGATACAGTTTATTTTTACGCAGATTTTAAAAATATTTAGGACTCTACAGGGTGAGCCAAAAAACTAGGACAGCATAAAGTTGTATTTTTTTAAATAGAACACCCTATATACGAATCGTATTTTCGATTTAGCTTATAATTTTAAATCTTTTTTATTAAGGGTTTACTATAACAAAACTTTATAGTTTCTGAGATAATTAAGTTTAAAGAAAAAAAGTCACATTTTCAAGCATCAATTCAATCCTAAATAACGTTTTCAATTTTGTGACAAATATATTCAAATTTGGAATTTAGCAAGGCCAAGGACAAGTTAACATAATTTTTACCTAATATTTACATTACCATCGTGAAGTTCGTGCGTTTTTGGACCAACGATATCCGCAAAAATGGATTGGACGTGGGGGTTTCATTGAGTGGCCACCAAGGTCTTGCGACATCACCCCATTAGATTTCTTCCTATGGGGTTATATTAAAAATAAGGTGTATGTTAATCCACCAACAACAGTGGAAGATATGCGAAACAGGATTAGGGATACCTGTAGAACAAGAACGCCACTAATTTTGTCCAGGGTCCGAGAAAATCTGCAAAAAAAGACTAAATTTGTGCATTGCACAAGAGGGTCGTTTATTCGAACACTTCTTAAAAAGAAATAATAAATCTCAGTATTTAATAGGTAATTTTTTTGTTTCATTTTAGTATAAAAATAAATATGTATTTGCCTTGTCGTTATTGGTGTGTAAATTTTTTCACATTATGTTTAATTAAACTATTGCCATTGTAATATAACGAATAATGTATTTCATCATATTTAACCACATTCTGTTTGTTTCTGTAGTTTCTTTTTATTATTTTACATGGCTACTATGATAATGAAGACTATTTCTGTAAAAAAGTTTGGAACATAAGAAAAACTGAAATATCTCAAAAACTATTATAAATAGGTATAGGATATATTGAACAAAACTTTTAGGGTTTTTATTACTCTATTAAATAACATGAAAATATAGAGGGTGTACCATTTAAAAAAAAAGATATTTATTCATTTAAACTTGTTCAAATTTGAGCCGATGTGTTCAACACCCTGTAGCTTTTATTGCAAATATTAGGTAAAAATTATATTAACTTGTTCTTGGCCTTGCTAAATTCCAAGTTTGAATATATTTGTCACAAAATTGAAAACGTTATTTAGGATTGAATTGATGCTTGAAAATGTGACTTTTTTTCTTTAAACTTAAGTATCTCAGAAACTATAAAGTTTTGTTATAGTAAACCCTTAATAAAAAAGATCTAAAATTATAAGCTAAATCGAAAATACGATTCGTATATAGGGTGTTCTATTTAAAAAAATACAACTTTATGCTGTCCTAGTTTTTTGGCTCACCCTGTAGAGTCCTAAATATTTTTAAAATCTGCGTAAAAATAAACTGTATCAAACAATAAATATAGTTTATTTGTAAATTTCACCTAAAAGGCACAAACTTACTTCATCCAATCGTTGACTCACCCTGTACAACGAACTGATATTAAAATAAATTGCTTTAAATTCAAGGTAAATGTAAATTATTCACGATTTCTGGTACAAAATCATTAAATTTAATGTAAAATTGACATTAAATTTGCATTAAATTTAAGGTTATTTTTAACAGTGCAGTTGAGCCACTGCGGCTGATGTGAGAGAGCGTCTAAAAGAATATCGGGCCTTGTCAACATATAACGTGTTCGACTTTAAATTTTTTTTTCAACATTCAAATTAACGATGGCATAAACACTTTTGGGGATTTCTTTAGATGCCCTTAGTTGGTATAATTCTTAAGTATCATCAAAATCGGTGATAACAGGGTCGTCGCGTCCCGTTTGTAAGTTGGCTTAGGTCGACTTATTTTGACGACCTCAAAAATTTGTAATCAAACATGGTACATCTATTTTCTGAACACCCTATATATATATATATATATATATATATATATATATATATATATATATATATATATATATATATATATATATATATGGTAGATGCTTGCTTTATAATATATATTTGTAAACCTGGAATTGGAAAATTTTTATGTCATCTATTGGAATTCAGTGAACAGAAAAATTAAACTTTGGCGACCTTAACGTGTATATGGTTTATAATGGTTTTATTATTACTGGTAATTCAAAATAATTGGCAATATCTAAAATATAAAAATACCAGATTTTATTTTCCATTAAAAATTTTAACAAAAATATATTACGTTACTGCATGGAGTAATTATAGTATTCTTAATTCTAACGATTCCACTTTACGGACAAATTACTTAGATTTTTATGAAGTTATTGTACGAGGGTGGCTGTTTATATTTTGGAAACTGGCAACACTGGCGTTGTTAGATGCCGTTGTAGACTTTGATTTTTTAGAAGGTTTTGACATGCGAACGCTATTTATATTGTTTTCAGTAATTTTTAAATTTCATCTCGCCCAAAAAATGGAACTAAATTAATTCCTGAACATTTTCGTGAAATTATTTTTCACAATTTTCGTTGTTCGCGTACGGACTAACCGATTGAAAGTCGCTCAATATCGGTTGTAACGTAGGAAAACATTGATTCTGTGAGATTGAATCATCCCTGGATATTAGTAACAGCAACGGTGCCTTTAGAGAATCGTAGAAAGAACGATTCTGAATGATCAACAACTATTTCTTAGCCGGAAATTTATTCCATTATTAATAACAAGCATGCAGCTTAATATTCCTCTTGTTCCTCATTGTGTCCCTCTTCTGGTCATTCAACTTGAATTTTCAATTTGCTATCATCATCCTCGATGTCTGTTATATTTAGCTCTAAAACTTTCAGGACTTCAGGTACATATCCACTTTTTTAATCAAGATCATTTGGATACGATAAAGCATTGAGGAATGCTTATCCGTTACACTGATCACAAACTGAAGGCCATTACAACCCTTCTTTTTTACATTCGCATTTCGAACCAGCTTTTCTTGCAGTTAAAAATCATATTGAGCAGTTCTTCTGGTGATAATAATGTTATTGTCGATTCCATGGTTTGATTTTGCAAAATTCATCCCCATCCTTAAGGTTCGAAATCATTCTCCAAATTTGGATCTGGTAGTAAACACAATTGAGCTACTGCACTTATAGGTGGAAGAGATGATAACTCTACCGCGTTGTTCAGTCCTGTTGATGGGAAAAATTTCATATATCGAAAATTGTGAATACTCGGTACTCCATTTTTAGTCAGTGTTTCTGGAGAGCAGTTTTCTTTCTGAGATATTTAAACTGATTGATCCAAATTAGAATATTTCTCGAGCATTTTAATAGTCGACAGTTTTTCTTTTTTTTAACAATTCCACTGAAGGCGTGCAAAATTAAAATATGTCTTTTAGAATGAACATATTTGTGGAAGCTTTTAGACAAATACATTTGTGTCCCCATATTGCCCTTGCCGATTTAATTTCTTGCTGATGTGATTTACTACATCCTCTTAAAAGAATGACAGTCTTTTGATGATTCTACAAAGGCTATTTCGACAATGAGAACATCAGCATCATCTCTGACTTGTTTTTGTAACGATGTTAATGGTTTATAATTTCTCGATAACCATTTCAATCAAATTTTTCTGATTACATTGGTTCGATAAAAATTTCGGACAAACTTGGTAAGATGTTGAAAGAACAGCAATTATTCTCAGTTGTTCCATTGCTTTCATATTTTTACAGTAGTCCGAGCAACCGCTGAATAAAATAGCAGTAGTTGAGTCATAACGTGTTTTCAGATATTTGACATATTTACTAAAAACAGTGGAGAAAGGATTATCTTTGCGCCATACACCGCGTTGGAGAAAAATCTACCATCGATACCATTTAATCAAATTTAGTGTACAAGGAACTGATATTTAAATAAATTGCTTTAAATTCAAAGTAAATGTAAATTATTCACGATTTCTGGTACAAAATCATTAAATTTAACGTAGAATTGACATTAAATTTAAGGTTATTTTTAACAGTGCAGTTCCGCCACTGCGGCTGATGTGAGAGAGCTTCTAAAAGAATATCAGGCCTTGTCAACGTATAACGTGTTCGACTTTTAAATTTTTTTTTCAACATTGAATTGAACGATGGCATAAACACTTTTGGGGATTTCTTTAGATGCCTTTAGTTGGTATAATTCTTAAGTATCATCAAAATCGGTGATAACAGGGCCGTCGCGACCCGTTTGTAAGTTGGCTTAGGTCGATTTATTTTGACGACCTCAAGATTCTGTAATTAAACGTTGTATATCTATTTTCTGGACACCCTATATATATATATATATATATATATATATATATATATATATATATATATATATATATATATATGGTAGATGCTTGCTTTATAATATATATTTGTAAACCTCCTACGAAATATACCGACATTTTGTAAAATTGGAAAATATTTATGTCATCTATTGGAATTCAGTGAACAGAAATTAAACTTTATAATGTATATTACATTATCTTCATTTAGTTCGATATCAACAGATGCTATATTGTTATATAATTATGCTTTCCTGGTTCTTCTTTTGCCAGTATTATGAAATAAAGATCTCGGATACGCACTCGGTTCATACTGTTGATATTCTCTCAGATTATTTTCCAACTTTTTGTTCATAGTTATTTTCTGGAAGAGTAGCGTTGGATGAATGGAAGTTTCACAATTTTTAATCTTAGTGGACTCGTTAACTGCTGAAACTGGTTGAATTTTATCTACACATTTTAATTTTACTTCCTTATAATTCAAATCAATTGTTTTCACCATCAATTCTAGACCTGTATTATGAGCCAAGGTTTCTTTATAATTATAATATTTTTGGTAAATAATTGACTTTATAAACCGTATTATGTATTGGATTTCACAGTAAGCGTTATTATACATACACCTAAGCACTTCCCACTCTTCGCATTCTATCTCAAGGACGGTAATTTGTATAAAACTTTGCCCAAAACCAAATTTGTAGATAATCTAATGCTTTTCTAATAACTCCAGATTTCATTTAAAGCAAAGGAAACAATATATTTACAAAAAAAAAAGTGTACCTTTTGTGACCTTTGACCTTGAATTTATTGCTTCTCGTATACGATGTTCTAAGACTTTCGAGCTAACTTAAATAGTATCTAAATAAAGAGACATACAACCTTTAAGCCCCTTTTTCCCTTTATATAATTAGATAATACGAAAATTCTGTTTTATTTAAGTGGGTGTGTATATCCTTTACTCAATACTGGTGACATATATTGTTAACTTACACAATAGCTCCAAACTTATGAATTTTATTTTTAAGTTGATAATAATAAATGATTTATGTGCATATTCTAGCACACAAGCTTTTATGATGTTTAAATAAAGTCGAACTGTATTTATTTAACCTAGTTAATAAGATAAAATATCACCTTTTCTAAAATACATTTAACGAATATATCACCTTTCTAGACGTAACACCCATGAAAGGGGATTTCGGTTCTGTTTAAGATTATAAAGTACGCTCCTTAAACCTTCCTTGATAGTTTTTTACGACCCTTATTAACACCTTTACCACCCCAAAACGTGCTATCTCAGTCAACAAGCCCTTATGTAGTTATATCCCTTCATCCCTAAGTTGATGAAGGATAAAGCACATGAGACAAAATGTTTAATATGCGACTTAAGTAATTTATTTCCTAATTAGGGACTTACCAACATCTTTATCCCATGTTAAGTCATAAATTTTGGAGAAGTTTTACTACCGGTGTTTCTGAAACTATTATTAACAACCTTATTTCGACAAAGTTTCAAATTATACTTTTTGGGCGGAAAAGAAATATTAAAGAAAAGCATGGTGATAAAAGACTTGTTTAAAAAAAATTCTAGAAATATTTTCATTTTTTTACAGAATTAATATATATATATATATATATATATATATATATATATATATATATTTAGTTGGTTATTTTCTTGGGAATATGGTTCATTTTTATATTGAAACTACATATATAAAGTAGTTATACTTATTGTATATATATTTTATATTTCAGAACGTTTCGATTCTTTCGAATCTTTTTCAACTGAAAGTTTCGGCGGATTCTACAAAAATGTACATTTTTAATATTATTACATACAGAATAACGGGTTAAAAACTTACCATTAAAAAGAGAGATTTTTGTTTTAAATAAAGATTAATAACATCACAAACCAATTATAATCACACACCCTGTAGGTATATTAACTTTTCAATAGTATTTTTAAAAGTTCAGCTAGAAGAATGGACACTACATTTTTAACCCTATAACTGCCTTGACTTGACTGAATGTGGAACCCAGATGGTGTATGTTTTAGGTACTTTAAGTGGCGTAAAAAGTTTGGGTCTTTTAATTGAAGTGATATCTTTCTGAAAAAATATCGTGAATCAATTTAGAAGAATTGAAAGCGGAGAGTTATTTTTATTTATTGTTTAATTTGTTTTAGAGATTTCCTTATACTGGTTTATTTTAATATGTTGAAATAAATTTGTTTTAGATCATTAATGTCGGTTTTATCGTTTACAGCACTTGGATTTTTTTTTATTGCGATCATTTTATAAAATTCTGCTTTTCCTTTGTTGGTTTCAGTTTTCAAAATTTTTTGTATCTTAATAATCAAAGGTCTGCTTGTGTTTCATTTCGTGTTTTTTTAGGGCTTTTTTATTTTTTATTTGTCATATTTATGTCCATTGAGACGATTTTGCAGATACTGACTAGTTTGGCCGATATAATTCGATGAACAATCCTTGCAGGGTATTTGGTAGACAACATTTGATTTTTTGTTTTTTGGAATATCACTTTTTAATTTGCTGAAATTGCATATAAAAATGAATCATATTCCCAAGAAAATAACCAACTAAAACATATTTAATGGTTCAAGAAAAATTAATTCCTATATATATATATATATATATATATATATATATATATATATATATATATATATATATATATATATATGGAAAAGTTATTTTATTTTCCTTACGACCGTTCAGAAAGAGGACAGACAGTATATTCCCTGGGAATTCCACTCTGGTTCTCTCCCCATACTAGTTTCGACCACCTAATGGTTTCATCAGTGGAGCTGTAACCAACCGAGAGGAAAAAGCACAGACAACAACTGTCTACTTAAAATCCCCATATCGTCAAATATCGGCAGGATATTACCCGCAGAACTTGATGCCGGACTGTTATCTTAAACAGAACCAACATCTGAATATACCGCGGAGCGGTACGTAATCATTAAAAATAAACAATTTTACGATCTATGTATCTGGAAAAGTTATTTTATTTTCCTTGCGACCGATAAGGAAGGGGACAGACAGAATTCCACTCTGGTTCTCTCTCCATGGATATGATTCTAAATACGTTAACTATTTAATATAATATTATGCAATGTGGTCACGTGCCTACTGGTTGATAAGAACCTGAATCGCTTAATGAAAAGCATAAACTGTTTACACGTTTTATTACGAAGTAAGAACGTGCAGAAGGCTGCTAAAGGTGCCTTCGAATATGTACTAATGTTGATGTAAGACAGACATAATCTACCGACTGTGACCGCCTTAATATCTATGTATATTATGATATCCTGTCCCTAACTCTGGTAGGTAATTTCCACTTATACAGCACATGGTGGTGAGCCAGCAAAACTGGGAAGGAAATGAACAGGTGCACGCCGTGTATCTATTTACATCAACCATTCTATGCACTATTTTCCACCCTCGTCCCCAAAGCAACAAACCACGTTTTTTTCTTGCTTTTTACAAAAGCCACCGGAATATGTGTTAACAGTTTAACAACCAAATGGAAGTTTCTAAGCCTAGGTTAGGTTAGACTTGATTTCACTTTCTTGAATATGGGCTTCGTCTAATGACAGTCATCTAATTATCCGGCGACCCGCTGAAAGGTTTATACGTTTTACCGGTTTGAAACCATTCCTAAAACTCTTGAATATCGGGCATGTGCCATTGAAGATCCTGATTATTACAAAATATAACCTCTTAACGAAATTTTGTTAGATTAGTTGAATGGATTAGTGAATAACAGTGGGGATATTTGATCTTCGATATGAAAAGATATGAGAAAAGTTGTTCAGGTCCGCTGGCATTAGTTTGCATTTTCAAAAGATATTAAGACTGATTCTCACAGATGCAAGGCAGTAGCATACAAATGTTCTGCTGTTGCCTCATTCCCATGCACAGATTACATACTGCATCCTCTGCTCGACCCTTGCTCTACATATTATACTTTAGTTTACAATGTCCGATGTACAGTTTTATCATGATTTTGAGCTTTTTTCGGTTCAATTCTAATAAAGTGGTTTTGATCCTAAAAAGGTCTTTTCTGTCCCTGTTTTGGCAAATGAATCTCATGATTCACTGCATCTAGCCCATAGTGTCCAGATATCCACATAGTAGTTTTTTCTTTGCCTCAAGGTATTTAAAATTAAAATTAAAACAATAGAACAATAATAAGAGATTAAACCTCTGTCTGACTCACCTTGTATAAAAACCAGTAGGTGTTGGTAATTTAGACTTTATAGCCCCCTTCAAGAAAAAACTCAGGTTTTTTCCTTACCCTAAATGATTTCTACATAATTAATTTTGACATAAATAAACCCTTTGTTATTGTCTCTTTTTATTGAATTTATTGGGTTAATGTTCTTTAATAGGTATTTGAGTATTTCGTATTATCGATTTGGAAATTGGATACTACATTAAACATAATTAATTAAATTAATATTATAGCTGGAAATTCATAATTTTTAAATAAAGCAACTTTTATTTCCCATTAATAACTTATTAAAAGTTTTATAGAACGTACATTTTAATTAATTAATTCTGAATAAATGCCAACACCGGTTTTTATCAAGACTTGTTCGTATTTTTAGGTAACTGAAGTTAATTTATCATAATTGGTTAATAACGGCTCTTTCATTTAATTTATGATTTAGAACGCGTCTTATGGCACATGACCACACAACATAAATGCAGCAACCGTACTGTTTACTTTCCGGAGGTGACGCCTTTTTGACTTACATTTATAAAGGGTGTTTTTTATAGAGGTATACAACTTTTAAATGGAATAAAATAAAGATGAATTTTTTAAATTGACATGAAATTTACTTTATTCGAAAGATAACCTTCTGGCATTATAATTTAAATATGACTTCTGGCATATGACCGCCACGGCTGGCTCGGACGTAGTCTAATCTGGAAGTCCAATTTTCGATGACTTTTTCCAACATAACGCGGCGAATGTTGTCCTCCAAGTGATCAATCGTTTCGGGCTTATCGGCGTAGACTAGCGACTTCACATATCCCCACAGAAAATAGTCTAGCGGCGTTAAGTCGCACGATCTTGGAGGCCAATTCACGGGTCCGAAACGTGAAACTATGCGGTTACCAAACGTTTCCTTCAATAAATCAATTGTGGCACGAGCTGTGTGACATGTTGCGCCGTCTTGTTGAAACCACAGCTCCTGCACATCATGGTTGTTCAATTGATGAACGAAAAAGTCAGTAATCATGGCTCTATAGCGGTCACCATTGACTGTAACGTTCTGACCAGCATCGTTTTTAAAGAATTACGGACCAATGATTCCACCAGCCCATAAAGCATACCAAAAACAGTCAGTTTTTCTGGATGTAACGGTGTCTCAACATACACTTGAGGATTATCATCACTCCAAATACGGCAGTTTTGTTTATTGACGTATCGATTCAAACAAAAGTGAGCTTCATGGCTAAACAAAATTCGCTTATGAAAATCGGGATCAACGGCAATCTTGTTTTGGGCCCATTCACCGAATCTACGCCTTGCTAGGTGATCGTGTGGCTTCAATTCTTGCACGAGTTGGATTTTGTAAGCACGCAAACCAAGATCTTTCCGCAAAATCTTCCATAAAGTGAATGGACACATATCCAATTCCTGTGCACGATGGCGGATAGACTGATTCGGGTCTTCCTCTACGCTACGCTCTACAGCAGCAATGACTTCTTCTGTACGCACTGTACGACATCTCTGTGGATGCGTATTATCATTTAGAGTAAACGTGGTGCGAAAACGTTCCATAGTTAATCGAATTAATTGCTCTGATGGACGATTATGTTGACCGTAAAATGGACGTAGTGCGCGATACGTATTTCGAACAGAACCATGATTTTCAAAATAAATTTGCACAATTTGGAAGCGTTGTTCAGGCGTCAGTCTATTCATGTTGAAATGCCAAATTAAACTAAACATAAATCACTTGACAGCTGACAAAATGACCGCCAGTTAAAAAAGTGTTGCCAACTTAAAGTTCTATACCTCTATAAAAAAACACCCTTTATAATCAAGCAAGAACGTATTTCCATTGTTTTCATATGAATATTTCTATTCCCATCAAGCATTTCCTTTTCTATTGAATGATTTAACAAAAATCATCATAAAAATCTATTTTTTGTGGAGTGGAAGTAAATATAAGGTTTGCTTGTCAATCAAAGCTTCATTCATCATGTTTTTTGGACTTGATACAATATTTGCACAAAAACAATGTAATTTAGTTGTACCATGCAAAAAATAACATTTAATGTAAATTTCTTGTAGTCGTATAAGTAGTGCGATGGGCGCTACGGGAGGATTTTAATATTTTCATGTATTTTTATGTTTTTTGGCTCGAAGAACCGATTTTTCGAAGGTACGAGTCCCAAAACCTGAGATGTTTTTAATTATTTAATTGTCTAAAATTGTCTAATTACCTTGGTTATTTACGGGCGCTCTATCGAGCTATTTACGGTACCCTCGAAAAATCGATCCTTCGGACGAAAAAACATTACATACGTCAACAAATAAACGGTTATATAGCGATATTAAAGATAAGAACGTCACGATAAAATTAAATAATAAAATTCTTCATTTTTCATTTCGGTTCAGTAATAGAAGAAAATTATGCTTGTATTTTTAGGGTTTAAAAATTGCTTGATTTATTTATTTATTTATGTTTATGGCACTTTACAGATTTTTGTACAAAAACAAAATCCTATTATAAAATACAAACACTACAACATTTACAACAATAAATTCAATTCAATGTCAAGTTTTTTATAATCCATATTAAAAACATGTACGTTATTATGGATTATATATCTTACATATGTTATACAAAGGTGAAACCACTTGAATGGTTACTATGGGCAACATCTGTCAAGTAAAATGTAACTGGATCCCTAGTATGATACATTGGGACATTAATATTCAGTCTTCCAATGAACGATGAATCATCCAAGAGCCCGTTTAATGCCTGACACAAGTGCAGTACACAAAATTTTTGTGTACCTTTCTCAAGGGGCTCAAGAGCATATCTAGAACAAAGTTGCGATGAAGGCACCCCATGATTATAGATTCTCTGTTCTTTAAAGTAAATATACCGAGCCATTTTGTTCTGTACACGTTCTATTATAGGCTTGTAGCATTCACTGTAGCACCAATCTATACAAGCATAAACTAATAAACTCCTAACATATGACACATACAACTGCTTAATACACTGCGGACTTACAAAATCTTTAGTATTTCTAACTATAAATCCATACATTCTACAAGCTCTATTAACTTCATCTTTTACATGTTCATTAAATGTTAATTTTGAATCAAATATTACTCATAAGTCGTTCATCTCTTTGACCCTGACAAGCATGTCATTTAACATGGAATATGGATACAATATTTCACTTTGCCTTCTAGTTAACTTTAAGACGACGCATTTTTTGACATTAAAGTGCAACTTATTGTCCAGTGACTATTTGACAACATTGTCTATATCTCTTTGCAAAGCAAGGCAATCATCAGTTGTTTTACTAGGATAACAAAGTTTAAGGTCATCTGCGAACAACAGGCGTGACGCATTCTGTACTACAGAAACAATTCTGTTTACATAGATTAAAAATAATAAAGGGTCAAGGTTAGGACCCTGTTGTACACCAGAAGTAGTATTTCTAACTATAAATCCATACATCCTACAAGCTCTGTTAACTACATCTTTCACATGTTCATTAAATGTTAATTTTGATTCAAATATTACACCTAAGTCGTTCATCTCTTTGACTCTGACAAGCATGTCATTTGACATAGAATATGGATACAATATTTCACTTTACCTTCTAGTTAAGTTTAAGACGACGCATTTTTTGACATTAAAGTGCAACTTATTGTCTAGTGACTATCTCACAACATTATCTATATCTCTTTGCAAAGCAAGGCAATCATCAGTTGTTTTACTAGGATAACAAAGTTTAAGGTCATCTGCGAACAACAGGCGTGACGCATTCTGTACTACAGAAACAATTCTGTTTACATAGATTAAAAATAATAAAGGGTCAAGGTTAGGACCCTGTTGTACACCAGAAGTAGTATTTCTAACTATAAATCCATACATCCTACAAGCTCTGTTAACTACATCTTTCACATGTTCATTAAATGTTAATTTTGATTCAAATATTACACCTAAGTCGTTCATCTCTTTGACTCTGACAAGCATGTCATTTGACATAGAATATGGATACAATATTTCACTTTACCTTCTAGTTAAGTTTAAGAAGACGCATTTTTTGACATTAAAGTGCAACTTATTGTCTAGTGACTATCTCACAACATTGTCTATATCTCCTTGCAAAGCAAGGCAATCATCAATTATTTTAATTGGATAACAACGTTTAAGGTCATCTGCGAACAAGCATGACGCATCCTATATGACAGAAACAATGCTGTTATTATATAGATTAAAAACAATAATGGGCTAAGGTTAGAACCCTGTGGTATACCAGAAGTTGGAATGAATGTACATGAGGTTTGTTGCTATTATCATTTTCAATGCTCTTCTGTCAATTTAGAATGGTTTTAAAGTTAAATCATGTCAGTGAATTAGGGGGTTT
The DNA here is from genome assembly GCA_034092305.1 of Diaprepes abbreviatus. NCBI lineage: Eukaryota > Metazoa > Arthropoda > Insecta > Coleoptera > Curculionidae > Diaprepes > Diaprepes abbreviatus. The sequence goes on along the minus strand of JASJET010000055.1, from coordinate 7,682,575 downwards.
ATTTCTATTTAAAAAGTCCCACTAACCTACTACAGTATTTTGATTTTATCATAGTTTAAAGATAAAGGGCTCTACGTATTATCATAAGAAATAAATTTCCTATTCTTGTGTACATTTGTTAAATACCCCATATATCATATCTTTGAAAGCCATTATACATGCACCAAGAGCTTCGAAAATTGAGAAATTAAGCTCATTTATGTGTTGCGAAATCTATAAACTATGTTAATGTTAGTAATACCTCACCTCGGGGTGCCGATAAGATCTATGGAAAAGGGAGACCATAAATAGTTTAATAAATCATATTTTAGTCACGGAGGATTACTTTGGTTCGAACCCGATAATGTTGTATCGCTTTTTTGTTGGTTATATTAAACAGTGTAACAAACATATGAGTAAGAAACTTTGCTTACGGGTATATATTAAACAATGATAAATAGATTTTTAAATTAGATAAGGAAAGATCTTTAAAGTGCATGTCGAAAATTGATGTTGAGATTGAATTAGAAGTTTTTTATGAATCAAATAATTGAAATCAGCGGGACGCCCATTACATGTTTTCTATACGCTTATTGATCGGAGTTTTGACATAATAATTTTTGATATGTTTACTGAACAGCTCCTGCTTCTAGACAATTGTTTTTTTAGGTATTGACGTAATAGCTAAATAATGACTACTAAATAGTTATAAGTATAGTAGTAACATCAGAATGAAATGTTAGACTTAAGCCGTGTGACCTGGCAGATACCTCAATTTTAAAGTTATTAATTACCTAATTGGTAGAACTGTCAGTCTAAGCGGTGCAGAACAGAGACCAAAAAGCTTTCTGAAATCTTATGAGCTAGTAGATGAATATATAATATATATATATATATATATATATATATATATATATATGTACAGCCTCCCTTAGTCAACGTTCCTATAGTTCCTTCTCCTATTTTGTGATGTAACGTATTCGGTGTTTTTATAATTTATTCTCATTTGTGCCCATGTTTTTCTGTCTTCCCGGGACCAAGTTTTCCTACCAGTTTCCTGATGTCATAATCCCATCTGAGATTCGGGCGTTTCCTTTTTCCTTGGCGTTCCTAGAATACTATATATTTGTCCTTATGGTTTCATTTATCCTTATGACGTTGGTAATCGGATCGTTGCACTTATCTTTGCTAGTTTCATTTTAAGACCTACTTCATTACTGTGTTGAAGTCATTGCAATTCTTCGAGTCTTTTAGCAATCAGAATTATGTCATCAGCGGATCTTAAATGGCTTAGGTGTTCTCCACCTATATATAGACCTTTGTGATTTCAGTGTCATTTATCAGGTTGGACTGTTAATGCATTAAATTTAATAATTTTTACATTAAATCTAATGTAATTATACATTAAATTCGGTATGTTTTCAGTTACTTTATTGAAATTTAAGGTAACATTCAGTTAAATTTTATGTATAAGGCTTTAATTTTAAAGTGCTTGTAACTTATTCATAATTTAAGGTACAAAATCGCTAAATTGAATTAATGAATGTACATTAAATTTAAGATTATTTTTAGCAGTGTAACATTTATACATTTGGTTTATCTACTTCTTGATCGTCTAAAGCTTTTATAGCTGCTCTCCAATAAACTGAGCCGAAAGCCTTCTCAAATTCTATGAATACTCTAGAGGTAGATCGTATTCTTTTGTGCGGCTCATTATTTCTTTTAGTGTTTGAATATGATCCAATGTACACAAACCACTTCTAAAGCCTGCTTGTTGGTTGTGGATAGTCAAGTGTGCTTTGTACTCTTTTGTTAATTATATATATATATATATATATATATATATATATATATATATATATATATATATATATATATATCCAACCGCCACCTACACATATCGGTTTCCAACTCATTGGTGCTCTTCCGTACAGGAAACCACAGAAAAAGTCCATTTGAAGAATCGCCATTTTCCAGGATTCGACACTGACTAAATATGTAATATCATTAATATATATATATATATATATATATATATATATATATATATATATATATATATATATATATTTAAATTACTTTTTTGTTTTTATTTTCTTAAACCGCTATTTAGATATATTCTTTTTTCTTTGTCTTGGGTTTTCACTTCGGTCAAAGGAATAAAAGATTAATTTATTTCCTCATCGATGTTTTATTGTTTTTCTGTCACAAACGTTTCGACCATATACTGGTCTTCATCAGTGTGTCTTCTATAACAATAGCAATTCCCTAAACGTAAATACTTAAATTATAAAAAATTTTCACAAAAGATCGTCGGTATATATATATATATATATATATATATATATATATATATATATATATATATATATATATATATATATATATATATAGCCTGTGGTTCTATAATTAATAATTCAAGTTATCTTTTTAATTGGGGGCGTATTATAATAACAAAAAACTAAGAGAAACATACCGAATATTATTATTATTCAAATGCATAATTTAAATGTATTTCGAACGATTTGAGAAAGCTCCCGGTCTGGTCTCAAACTTAATTTGAAACAAACGACATTGCTCGGCTACTGTATATTATTTACCAAAACCTTCCCCAGAGGATAGCCTAACCAATCATGAAAATCGAACTGAAAATAGTTTTCGAGATTAACCCGGACATACAAGTGATAACACATATGATTATGAATCAAAAACTGTGCCTTAGGGGAGTTATATAAAATGATGAATAGATTTTTAAATTGAATAAAAGATGTAAATACACGTTCAAAATTGAAGGTAGATTAAATTAGAGGTTTTATGAAAGTAATCACGTAAAACGGCAGGGAGCCTATTAGTTATTTTCTCGTGTTCGTTCTGACATAATAGTACATACTATTTTTACGGCTCAGCTTCTGTTTTATTTAGTTATTTACTTGTATAAATTCAGTATTTTTTAGAATTTATGGCTTATAATTAGATACCAATTTTTAACTAGCCATTTCAAAAAGATTTTAAGTTAAAACAGACAGGCACAGACAACAAAAACCCTGTCCAAGATTCCTGATCTGTGTAAATATTTAGTGTCTCACACGTACTCCTGTAGCCATGATAACCACCAGGTGATGATCTGCCTTGTGGCTAAGTCCGCGTTATGTAAGAAAATAAGAAGTTTCTCGTATTTAAAGAAATTTCCATTCAAGGATGATCTTCAGTTTTGCATCCCTCCTTATTATGGAACTGTCCATTTTTCGCGGTTGTATCCATTTGACCGATTAACCTTTTCCAAAGGTTTTGTGCTGGGTCCTTTTACAACTGTTGGCTCTTACACTTCGATAATGCTCCAACTGAGACTTCACTAATTAATTATTCGACAGTTTTTGACCAAAACTGAACCAGTATTAATCAACAAGCACCGTATTCGCCTGACATGGTATCTTGTGATTTTCTTTTGTTCCCGAAGTCCAAGTTGCCACCGCAGAGACATCATTTAGAAACAAATCGAAGACGTAAAAAAATTGCTATGGGTACTTAACACTATACCAAACAGCACACATTAAAAAGAGCAAAAAAAAAATGTTTTTCCAAAAATTCCATTTAATTTTGTACGGAAGGTCAATTATAAATATTCGTTCAGTCGTAGTTTTAGTTAAAAACTGTATTTATAAAAACCATGACACTTATCACGAAATTTCTGTACAAGAGCAATATGAATTATAAATATTTATTCAGTCATTATAAATACAATCTAAAAACACAATTTTTCTTAAAGAAAAAGGTTAATTTTACTCTGAACAATCTTCAGGGCATTTAAAAGAAAAGTACAAATTAGAAAATGTTACATAAGACATTTTAAGTGGGTAAGATAAATTACAAAATCTTTTGTCCTCTTTTAAAAAAATTACACTTATTCTTAAATATTCAAGGTTTTGCCATTTTATTTAATCCAAAACTGACGAAATTCTCGTGACAAATATTGATTACACTTCTAAATAAACTTTTTAAATTTTTAATCACGATTTCGCCTTGACGATAATGGTTACAGTTTTATTGACTAAATAGTAAAAATATAAATGTAACATTTTCAAGGATTTATCGTTTTTTCTTTAAACGTTTGCAAATGCCTAATTATTTATTCAAAGCGTGTATAATCTGTTTTCGGCAAACCCAAAAAAATAATCTTTGTTTAGGAATATTAAACAACACCTAATATTTAAATTTCGGACGTCGGCATCGATGGTTATTTTTAACTCGGGCATCAAGTCTGCATATACAACACCCAACGGACAAATCCCGAAACGGTAATTTTAAGTAGGCAGATGTTTTGTTTAAATTTCACTCTTATTTCAATACATTTCCAGAATCAGACTGAAATTCGCAAAAAATTAATATCCAACGGTCTTAAGAAGTTAATGCCAAGTTTTTCTACATATTTTTATTTAAACTTTATTTCTTTCAGACCTACATACAGATTACCTTCCTAACTAACCATTTTTACAAAAAAAGTATATCAATCCAAATATGTACTTTACAAGAACGAAATCCCTTCTAGGTATAATTCAGACGAGGCAATCTATTACAAAGAAACGTTTATTTCCAACATCGATAGCTATAATTTGGATTTCTGAAAAAATGTATGACCCTAGCTTAATACATACACAACGTGACGCCTCTGAGGTACAATGGTTTATTTTTTAGTTTCTGAAAAGGTTGAAAGTTGATTGCATAAACTATATGATTGACCATTTCTATTTCAGAGGTGTATTGAATCTATAAATTCATCTTCAATATTGTGTGTTTGCGAACTATTGCTTGGTTAATAAATCTAATATATTGAATAAGACTTGAAATTCTCCATTTGTATTGCTATAAATTGCAGCACTCACTATAAGTCTTCATACTCATCATGAGGTAAATAAGTAGATATTTTGTGATAATACTTTTTTATATTTAACTGATACAAAAAAATCGGATAAGTAAAGTTATTTAATACTTCTAGTTTGTTTAGTATCGTTAGATGTAAAGAATCTAAAATAATTTATCGTTTTTAACTTGAAGCACCAGTTGGCTACTTTACCGTTCAACTGCAGACACCATCAAAGTGAAGATCGTATAAGAAACTCTTCTCGTTAAACTACAAAGACTTCATCTACCTCATTCCTAACAAATTTGGAGTTGAGAAAAAATTTTAACCCATCTTTGATTCCCAAATTGTTAAATTACATATGAAGTAATTCTAGGTCTTTCCACATAAGATCGCTACACTTTCGTATATTTTATACCAGATGTTTTTACCAAATAAACGGATTACGTAAAGTCCGTAAACCTGGCAACAATGTGCACTCCCTATTTTGTGTTTTAAATAAAAAACCTAATATATTCACCTGTTAAATTGCAACTGTTGATAATATCGATATTTTTCCTCATAAAGTAAGATATATTCATTTTAATTGATCCCATTTATTCAAAGCTATAAATTTTTTTTTTGGATTAAGACGTTAATTAAAAAAAGAAATTAACACCACCAAAATTGTGCGTAGGTCTTATCTCTATTTGTTAAAAAAATATTGATAAAAATATAATCCAAATATAACTACAGACCTACCAATTGGAGACCCCAAATCCTTTTTTGATGACGAAGGTCGTTTGCTACGTAATTGCTTTGTAGCGATATCGTAAGCTGGTTTGAATGATACCAGAGAAACTCTACAGAAGTCAATCAGCTTTAGCTCATTCGTGCATATAAACTCTTCACGAAATAAGTTTCCAGTCCAACTAAACAATGTTTGATCAACACACGAAATTCTTTTTATCCATTGTTTTGAAAATAACAAAAATTGTTTCACTAAAACCACTATAACTTGTAAACTACTGATCAGAATGTCATGAAATTTTGAAACGAATCGTTTGAAAGTTAGTACTATCTATAAATCATATGAGTATATCAAACGAAGGGGCTATATATGGGTCAGACCGAGAACTTATTGAGTTATGTGCTGTTGCAGAGATAGTTAAAAGGATCATCGAGGAAACTAAGTTCAAATTTGAAGTGTGCTTGCATATAATTAATATGACGAATACAATGTGGCGGGCGTCAAATACAAGCTAAATATTGGCTGACAGAAAGAATAATAGGTTTTTCGAATGCACACATTTGGTGACTATATGTTTTGGTTGCATCCAGGTTCTTTCCTAGGATTTACTACTGATTTTTGTAAATTCGTTCGTATAGAATTCAAAACTATTTTCCAACATGTGTGCGAGCTACATTCGCCCGAAATTGACGAGCAATCCAATGTTCATCACTTTATTTGTTAAAAATATACATTCTGGAAAGTGCCTACCATCATTGTAAAAAAAAACAGCTTCCGATTGTAATATAACACATTTTGTATTTTTTCGAGGCCAAACATTGAATTTCCAAAAATCTGAGTACACCATCGAAAATCTGATAAAAAATCCATCGAAAATTTTTATTCCAAAATTTTTTTCGATTCATTTGAGCTTCGCAAACACGAATGGAAAATAATATAATTTTGCGCTCGTACTTCGCGCTAGCAAAGAGAAAAATATTCCTTTTATTAATAGCTTTTCTCGGAAAGACCAGAAGATAACCGGTAAAGTAGATATCCTCAATTACGGTTCTGAAATATATAAAGCCCACTGCGTCGATAGCCTACATTCGCTGTACACAATGCATAAGTTCGTGCATTCTCCTTTTAAGCCACGATTCAGAACGTAAAATGGTTTGAGAACATTTTATATTGTCAACCAGACCCATCAGGACGTTTTTGTGCAGCGCTTCAGCGTTCCGTGCATCTTTAGAGAGAACATTATCCTCGATATTGTCGTTTTAGTATGTTTAGTAGAAAACCGTGACCTTAGGCTACATTCTTGCATAATACAGGAAGGATCTTTAGACGCTTTATGTGCCATTTAAGCGGTTTTCTGTTCGGTAAAGCTTATATTAGTCTGGGCTTTTAAGCTATATATAAGTGTTATAAAATGAACTAGGAGCAAGAAAAACCGGTAATATAGAATACTAATATAATGTCATTTTAATGTTTGAATAGCGGGGTGATCAGTTAAATAATCTCGTAGGTTACCATTGACTTTACTTCCTTGATATTGGGTTCTAAACTTAATTTTCGCTCTTTTATATGAGGTAACGCAACTAGTATTATTTTCATAGAAGTAACACTAAAATTATACTATTTTGAAGTATTACATATTCGAAAGGGAATTCACTTTTACACACTATCTTTTTTTATAACATCGAAAATGTCAGGTTTTGAACCAACGAGGCAGCAACACTTTGCTTTTATTTAAAAAAAAATAAATGCCCCAAAAAGTCATCGCTTGCTTCAAAAAGCTTCTAGTTAACGTGCTCTATCTAAGACACCGTGTAAAGATTGATCCATCGACGCCGAAACGCAATATTCACTATATATATATATATATATATATATATATATATATATATATATATACTTTTTTCTTTATTTTTGTCTTTTCTTGGATTTAGGTTCTTTATTTAACAAAAAATGCAAACAATTGTCGTTTCGCCCTTTATTTAAGGCATTTTCCTTACTAAAATATTTTTTATATAATTGAAACATTCACACAAGAACATATCTACAATTTTAACAAACAAACAAACACTTTAAAACAGTATGTAAATCTTTAAAAAAATATATTTAATTTTATTGGTACACACCTAGACATTTTGTTTATTAATTATTAATAAAATTCAACCTTTACTATCACTGAGGATACATGCAATGCTAGTGTGTTTTATTTTTTCTATTTTACAGTGCAAAAAAAAACCCATACATTTAATTTTATGTTTAAGAGGATATTCAATTTTTGATGCTTATTAACAGGATCGAATACTTAATATTTTTGTTTAAATATTAAGCATTCGATCCTGTTAATAAGCATCAAGAATTGAATATCCTCTTACATATAATATTAAATGTATGCGTTTTTTTGTTTTTTTTTGTGCATTGTAAAATATAAAAAATATATAAAAAATAAAACGCACTCGCATTCCGTGTATCCTCAGTACCTAAATAGACGATGTAAAGTTTGAATTACATTAATAATTAATTAACAAAATGTCAAGGTGTGTACAGGTAAAATTAAATATATTTTTTTAAGATTTAAACACTGTTTTAAAGTGTTTGATTGTTTTTTAAAATTGTAGATATGTTCTTGTGTGAATGTTTTAATTATATAAAAAATATTTTTAGGAAGGAAAATAAACTAAAAATTTTGAATATATATATATATATATATATATATATATATATATATATATATATATATATATATATATAATGAACATATAAGAAAAACCAAATACACCGGTTTAGTTGGTTTTTTATTAACTAGTCCAGTCACAAGACTACCTCCTCTTTATATATATATATATATATATATATATATATATATATATATATATATATATATATATAAAGAGAAGTTATCTTCCGTGTAATTTTAAAATAAAATAAGAAATTCTCGACACAGTTAGTTTGGTTGCTGATGCCGAATAATGCGACCTCTATCCTTGGAGTAGCAAGTTCGTGTATCGAGTTTTAATATATTTCTTTTTTAATTTACCGTCGCGCCACCACATGGCGGTTTTATACAACATTTGTTGATTTGTCTTAATCTTATGTTATTGCGTGTGTCATCGAGATGTCGTCACTGTGTTTTATTTACTATTTTTCATCCGTGAAATCTATTTATAGGACACAGATACGAGATGATGGTTTGTACCGAATGCAATGGCCTGACGAGTTCCATACTAGGACGAAACAGCGCTGTCGTCATTTTTCGGACTCGCAATTTTTCCATGTTCTTTGGAGATCTCCTCACTTTTTAGCATGAGAATAATATTTATCAACGGTCTTTGTCCGCATAGCCGAAAATTTCTTATTTTATTATATATATATATATATATATATATATATATATATATATATATACTTATTATTTGAAATTTGAGAGACTTCTTTTTATCGAAACACTAAACAAAAAGCAGAAAAGAAGAAGAATGAGCATGAAAAAACAATCGTTTTTACACAGACATTCCCATCTCTAAAACGTTTACGGTATATCTGAAAAGCAATAAACCATCAAAAACTCCGTACGAGAAAATGTAATAAAAAGAAATATAGAAACCTCACCAGATATAATATTAAAATTTTAGTATTTTTTCCACCGCGGCTCCTGCATTTTAAAACGCCTTTATGACACAGCAGCATTTTATTTAGCCATAAGCATTTTGCGAAATTGCGGTAGCATTTCAAAAAGCTAAAATATATTGCAGGAGAATTTTTCTTTTCTTCCACGAGGAGGATGCAACTATTTTATATTATATTATATTATATCATAGAATGGCAATAGTACACATAGTATACAATTTGTGAATAATGTGTAAGAGTGTATATGTAAAAGAAGTAATATAATATAATATAATAAGTTAGGCATTAATTGTCTTTCAGAATGTTAAACAAAATTCCTACGAACTTTACAAATGTGCTAAAAGGCGCTCTTTGCTAATTGATACGTTTTTCTGCCAATTATACACAATTAACACACGAATTTGGTACATAAAACATTGTTTACATAAAAATTACAAATTTCTTAACTGATTTAAGTTGTAAAAAAATGTCGTAATTTTGACCAGATGAAATCTAAAGATTTATTGTATTGTCAGAGGTATATCGGTAATTAATTAAAATGCCATTAAAATTTCTTTCAATAATCACCTCTCAAAATTACCAGAATAACCGCCTCATTGAATATAATCACGAGGCTACCAATACTTTATGCATATTTTTCCGAATATTAGTTCCTAATTGCCCATCCGTCAACTTGCGAGAAATCAGCAGCTTGCTTGAAATAACATTTTGTTTTTTTGTTTAAATGTATCGATAAGTTATTAAAGGGCAATTAATTTCCACTCATTTAGATCAAGGGAACACGAAAGAAAAGAATATTCTACTGATTACGCCGCAAAAGCTTTCCAAAACTATGGAACGCCCTTAAGAATCTGATTTTTAGCGGAAATAGTTATTAGTTTGTTTATTATTACTTAATTTATTTTTGCAAAATTTTCTTTATCATTTAATATTATCCAATCAACAAGTTTATTATAATTATTTTACTGCATTATATTTTAGTAAAATTTTAAACATTTATATATCATTGCTTTTATATTTTGACTCACCTTCCAAAAGTATATTATATTTTCTACATCAAGGCAATTCTTTTTTTTTGTAAATAAATACATAATGAGTATAAAAATTTACGAAAAAAAAGCTTCCCTGCTGTGTGTTGTAATCATTACCAATTGTTTTTAAATCATATTTTAGTTCTTGAAAAAATTGTTGTGACATACAAATTATTATAGCCTATAAAAATACAAAATTAGTACATAAATAGCCTCAATAAATACGTCTACAGTAAAGTCAATATGCCAAACATATGTTAAGAGAATATAGCAGATACTAAACATGCCACAAGCACACTTAAGGTGCATACTACTGAATGTTTCAAATGTTGTAAATATTTTCTTTTAACTGCTTACAATTTTATTAGTACAAAGAAAGTTCATTGACTGATTATTATTTTTACTCTACAGGAGTGTGTTGTATTTTAAATAATTAGGCAAGAAAGTAGTAGCTTATACATATTTAAAAAAATGACAGATGATCATGTTCAATATAAAGCGATGTTGCCAGTACTTAATCTTAAGCTAAGAGCTTGCGTTTATGCTTGGATATAGATCCAGTGGACTGTGCTGATATTTTGATAATAAATAAATACATAATCATCAAAAATTAACATTAAATATTAAGTTGAAAAATCGTAAAAAGTCAATTTTTGTAAATGTACACCCCCTATTTTTATAATGTTATCTTATTTAGCATTAAAAATAAAGGGACTATATAAGATTAACTATTCCAAAAATTTGCAGTTTTTGAAATCTTGGCATTTTTGTATTGTAAAAATGCTAAACAGCTTACCTGCACAAGAAACAACTTATTTTAATAAACGTTCAAAATTTCCACCCAAACTTCGAAACAATTTTCGCATCTCCTACTATTGAATCTGGAGATAAACTTTCAAACACGTCTATTTTCCTTGCCACTGGATTACAATAAACGATGTTTTTTATCTTTCCCTATTTAAAACAATCTAAGAATATCAAATCAGGAGAAGGAAGAGGCCCCAGAAAAGGTCCATTGTTGGTAATTCACTTGTCATAAAATGTTGCTTTTAAGAAGTTGGTAACGGGAACGATTCTGTGTGATGGGGGCGCCATCGTGTCGCTAAAAATGCACCTTTATTCCGCCAGAGGTAAATTGCTTAAATGTTGATTGTCTAACACTTCTATAATATTTAAATATCAATCTCCCACAAAAGTTGATACATACGTTCCATAAATAATGTAACTAAGTCCAGAAAAAAAAATTTATTGGACTTACCGGTATAAATAATTAAAATTTTTCTAAATAACATCCCTCTGCTTCTATGCACTTTTGGAGACGAGATTTCCATGCTGGGAAGGTGTCTTGGAAAGCCTGATCCGGGATGTGCTTCAGGGCACGCGTTACAACCACTTTGATGTCTATGGACTCCAAATGTGGACTTGTCAGGGTTCGTTTGAGGTAGGGAAATAGAAAAAAGTCTGGTGATGCCACGTCGGGGTTGTAGGGAGACTGAGGATCACTGTCACATTGATCTGGGTCAGATAGTCTCTGATAAGAAGTGCGGTGTGACTGGGCGCGTTATCGTGATGAAGCTCTAAGTGCCCTTGATAGCGCTCCTGACGCGGACGACCCGCTTTTTTAATCTTTTAAGGACTTTCACGTAAAAAGCAGCATTTACAGGTGTCCCGGGTGGTACAAATTCTTGATGAACAATACCACGGATATCAAAAAAGACACTGAGCGATCTCTTCTCAGCCATATTCCATCCACTTCAAAAATGGGCATTGCGTGTGTGTAACTTTTCCTTCATCAGTCCAAATTATATTGTCCAAAAATCGAGGGTTGTCATGTATAATTGTTAATATAGATTCGCAAAATTGCACTCTTTTCAGCAAATCAGCATCTCTTAGGTGTTGAACCAAATATATTAAATAAGGGTGAAATTTGTTATTCAACAGAATTGAGGTCAGGGACATCATTGCCCAATTAAAAAATAAAATATCTTTGGTTTGAATGTCAAACTTATAAAAGACATATAGAATGTTATCATCTTCCCTTTGACAACTCTTATTAATCAATGTTTTAGAGAAAATACCTTCCCAGATATATTGAAAATTGCCCAATTCATTCCCATCTTCAAGAAGGAAGACCCTGACTCACCGGGCAACTACAGACCGATTTCTTTGTTACCCATCATCTCAAAGATATTTGAAAAATGTATATCCAATAAAATAATAGATTATTTTGAAGGAAACAACCTCTTTACTCCCTGTCAGTTTGGTTTCAGGAGTGACAGTAATACCACAATGGCGATTATGGACCTTGTTTCCTACATATTAACAAAATGGAGTATACGGGTGCCTTATTTTGTGATTTAAATAGGATATTTAACTGTGTTACGCATCAAATACTTCTTCAAAAACTCAAAAAATACAATTTTTCTAATGCAAGTGTTTCTTTCTTGGAATCATATCGGAAGAATAGGATGCAGATTGTTAGGGTTTCCGGGGTGTCGTCTGGACAGGGTGAGCTTAACATAGGTGTTCCACAGGGCTCTGTCTTGGGACCCATCCTGTTTTTAATCTATATCAATGACTTACCTCTTGTTGAACCACCAGCAAAGTTCACCGTGTTTGCGGACGACACCACGGTTGCTGTGTCGACAAATTTGCTAAAAAATACTTTGTCAGAGGTCGACAGGGTGCAGAGAAATATTGAGGAGTAGTTTTGTGCAAATAGACTACTTCTCAATAAAAGCAAAACCAATAAAATGGTGTTCTCACTCAGAAATATAGAGGAGGTAAATGAGGAACCAAATGTCAAGTTTTTGGGAGTGCAGATGGATGAGGGGCTTCGTTGGCACAGCCATATCGAGGAAGTAGCTAAAAAGTTTAATACTGCTTTATATGCTCTTCGTTCTTTAGCAGAAAGTGCCTCAAGGTCTGTATTAAGAACAGCATACTTTGGACTTTTTCATCCAGTCGTGTCCTATTCCATATTGACTTGGGGGCATGCACCCCAGGTATCTCGAGTATTTAAAATACAGAGAAGGGCTATCAGGGCTTTGTCTGGTCTTAACTATAGGGACTGCTGTAGGGAAGCTTTCGGGGCTCTTAGTATACTAACCATCCCTTCTTTGTATATACTTGAGAATCTGCTTTATATTCATAAGAATAGGCATGTTTATTGAACTCATGCAGAGGTGCATGACTATAACACTAGATTTAAGGATAGATTAGTGCCTATGTACTGTATGTGTGGAGAGGTGTCGGAGTGGCCCGGGATATTGGGGTTTCAAACTTTTTAATAAAATTCCCCTAGAATTACAAGATCTACCCTATTTAAATTTTAAATATAAAATAAAACAAATTCTTGTCCAAAATGCCTTTTATTTCACTGAGGAATTTATAAATTCTAACTTTTAGATAATATGTTAATTAATGTAGTGTTGTTTCTGTTCTTTTCATTTTAATGTTTATATTGTTTAAGCAAGTATATCTGTTGCTACTTTGTCTTGGTAACCTATATGTTTCTTGTATTTTTTACTTGTACACATTTTAATTTTCATACACACACTAGTTTTATTAGTACTTAAGCTATTTGATTGTATAGTATTTTTATTAATTGACTTATTTAAGTACCTTTTGTTCATTGACATTAATAAATGATCTTATCTTATCTTATCTTGTTAGTAGAGCCAATTGTCTTAACGATGTCATAGGATATATCAGAAAATATCCCAGAATTACAATTTCAACATTTTCTTCATTGAGAATAGCTTTTCTTTTATGCATTTTTGCTTTAACTGTGTCAAAATTTTTGAAATTTTCCAATATTTTTTAACACTGTTCCGTGACGGTTTGTGTTTATCTGGATATCTATCAGCAAATGTCTAGCATGTCCTTGATAAAAGTTTGTTACATTCTACATAGATAATAAACAACTTTAAATAATCTTCGTGCGTATAATTTAATCTCCCCGATATCATAATTACTAATACTTGCCAAAGGGCAAAAAATAGTGACATTTCTGTAGTATTCCATTGTTTTCTTTTGTCGCGTTTCGCCGTCATGGCCCACTAATAACAAAACTTAAAAACCCTATAGGGTTTTTACAGTACAAAAGTGTTAAATTGCCAATATTTCAAAAACTACACATTTCTCGAATAGACAACCTTATCAAAGTCACCCATATTTTTAATGATAAATAAGATAACATTATAAAATAAAGGGTTTATATTTTTGAAAAAATTGACTTTTAACGATTTTTTCAAGTTATTATTTAATGTTAGTTTTTGACCACCCTGTATTTATTTATTATCAAAATATTAACACAGTCCACTAAAGTAGGTCCCCTTCTAGAAGGAAACCAAAGTCTATTTTCCGCGAAATCGATCGCTGCATTTCGTTATATCATTTTTTAAAGTGGGACCATCTTAGTGAATTAGGAGGTTAATAGTCAACTTAGACCAGTTTTAAAGTTATATCATGTTAGTGATTTAAAAAGTTATAGGTTAAGGTCGATTGAAAAAAAAAATGAATTTAAAAAAATTATATTCGTACTTATATTAAGGTGATGAAAACTGCTTTGATTTTTAAATTAATCGAAAGCCAAAGAACAAGTAATTACCTCTTTTACTAAATGATTTTTTTTTTTCAAAAAGGCGGCAACATTGCATTAAACTAATTGCCTGATTATCTGGTGTTTGCCATAGACATGTAAATTTGATGTCATGCATGAAACTCATTTACACATAACACCTAACGAATTTTCACGGGTATTTAAATAATTATTTCTGACTCTTTAAACTTTCTACCTGGACATGTTTACCGTCAAAAGTAACACTTTGTATCTAAACATTATTTTAATATTGACATGACTTCGTGAGTTTTATTTTGTGGCCCAGAGCTATTTACCCACGTATTTTTGTCTTAAAAGGTCTAAGTTTTTTATCCTCTTTTGTCAGCAGTTTTTCTTTGTGTGGCCTAACCGTATCGTATTCAAACAAAATATTGACTTTAGCTTAGAAGATTTTGTAAATACGACACACTGTACTTATGTAAATCTAATGTATTTTTAGGGCTTAACACAAACAGAACGTAATTCTTTTTTTCTATTTATATTTCGAATTTATTGGTTTTTAAGTACATCTATATTTTTATTGAAATTATCTTGTATTGTATGAATAAATTGATGCTTACCGAGTTTTTTTTTTCAAAAGAAATCATGGTTATTGACTTAAGATTTAAAACGGGATGGGAAGATTGGACGATTTTTTCTATATACAGGGTTGTTCACTCTATACGGCACGGAATATTGCGGCCAAAATAGGTAACTTTCAAAAAATTTTACTTTTGGGATATACAGGGTGTCCCAAAAGCTCTGAAAGTATCAAAGTTGTGTTTTTTTTTAAATGGAACCTCCTGTACATTATTCCATTATTGGATTCTCCGATCAAAATAAGTGCCTGTTTTAACAAGGCAGTACATAAATCTTAAAGGGTTTTAAGGGGTCTTTTAGGTTACAATTTTTCAAAAATAATAAATTTTTATCAATGTTTTTTAATAGAAAGAAAAGAGATATCATTTTATAATTTTGCACATATATTTATTTGTACTTTAAGTATACAAAAAAAATTTTTTTTGATTTTTTTGTAAGTTTTTTTACGCATAACATTTTAAAAAAAATCAAAAAATGACGGCGGACGTGATTCCAGGTGACTGAATCGTCTGAAAAAAAAAAGAAAATATCAAATTAATCCTTGTTCAAGTGCCCATGGTCGTTACCGCAATCACTTTGATCGGTAACAAATTTTCCGATTTTTACCCGATTTTTCACCCTCAAAAGGATTTTTTTTTCAAATGGCCGCCATTTTGTTATTTTTTGATGAAAAAAATCATTCCGGTACCGACCATGGGCACTTGAACAAGGATTAATTTGATATTTGTTTTTTGAGACGATTCAGTCACCTGGAATCACGTCCGCCGTCATTTTTTGATGTTTTTTTTTTAATTATTATGGGTAAAAAAATCCACAAAAAAATCCAAAAAAAATATTTTTGTATACTTAAAGTACGAATAAATATATGTGCAAAATTACAAAATGACATCTCTTTTCTTTCTATTAAAAAAAATTACTAAAAAAATTTTTTTCTTGAAAAATTGTAAACTAAAAGAACCCTTAAATAATTTAAATTTTGACAAAATTTGACCTAATTTTCATGTTACTTACATACTTACGAAGTATTTTAGTTATGTACTCGAAATTTATAGTGAACTGTAACAATAAATCATATTTTATATCCCAATTATAATAAAGTTGTAATATTATACAGGGTGGCCAAAAATAAAAACTAGTCAAATAAGAACTTTAAGTGGCTATAACTTGTTTAATTTAAATAGAACGCTATACTTTTTAACTTACCAGAAAATGTACCTTTTAAATACCTATCGAATGGTGTAAGAGTGTTTTATAGCTAAGTCTTCGCGTTTTCACAGAATACGCCAAATGT
Source organism: Diaprepes abbreviatus (assembly GCA_034092305.1). Classification (NCBI taxonomy): domain Eukaryota; kingdom Metazoa; phylum Arthropoda; class Insecta; order Coleoptera; family Curculionidae; genus Diaprepes; species Diaprepes abbreviatus. The sequence continues at coordinate 7,665,865 of JASJET010000055.1, read as the reverse complement.
ATCTAGTTACCTAGATACATTTGGCGTATGTAGATAGAATTTGCAAATGACAGGTAATTTACAACTATAAGAATAATAATCAATAGTATATTTCCAAATGTTTAGAAACTCGGAACGCAATTTATAGTAGTCCAACAGGCTATAACAGCAATAATGGTGATAACATATTAACAATAGCACAGAACTGAAGCAAAATATTTATAGTAGATGTTCGAAATGTCGACTATCCATTTCCAAACACTTACATATTCTTTTTTCGAAACCACTGCTAACTCTAAACAACATTTGCGTGGTTACAGTTTGACATCTCTTATGAGTATATTCATATCTTGTGGTGTTGTCGGGGGTGCATTGTAGACAATTCGTTTTATGTATCCCCATAAAAAGAAATCTGGTGGAGTTAAGTCCGGAGATCTCGGGGGCCTCTCCCCATCCACCTGTTTCGAAAGTTGACATTTAAAAATTGTCAAATCTCGCGATGATAATGAAACGGAGCTCCATCCGGTTGAAGCCACATAGTTGTTCTAATGTTTAAAAGGACAGCTTCTAATAACCCTGGAAGTTGGTATAAAAGAAAATCGCGAAACATCAAACCATTGAAAGGTCCTTCAAAAAAGTAGAGTCCAATTAAGTATGAACCCAGAATTCCTCCCCACACATTAACCCACCACCAGTTTTGATTTCTCATAACTCTGTATTCATGAGGATTTGAATCAGAATAGTAATGGAAGTTGCGTCTATTCACGAAACTATTGTTATGAAGAGTACATTCATCACTAAACAATATTATCAAAAAAGTCCTTTTCTGCCACTTTATCTAACACCCACAAGCAGAATTTGGTTATCAAAATCATTTCCGTGAAGCTTTTGACAAAGCTGGATTTTATAAGGATGAAATCTGTATTTGTTAAGAATGCAATGCAATGCATTATAACAGTTTTTTTTAACTGACACTTCCACTTTTCCGAAACTGGCTTCAGTCTCACGAAAACGGCTGGTTTATGATGGTTTCTTTGAGAAAACCTTTGAGCATAGACTCGAGAAGCTAAAAAACAATTTTGGTGACATTCTCCAAGGATAAAAATCACATCAATACGATCTATTTTTGGATAAATCTTCATTTTGACAAAGCAATAACACAACAATATTCAAATAATTCAATACAATAAATGAAGTTTCACAGTTACAAAAAATAATTCCGCTATCTGACGTTTCTAAAAGCCATAGGCAACTAGATACATTAGAACATCTATTCAAAAAACACAAAATGGTACAGAAAACGATTATTTAGCGCATTCAGTGAAAACGCGAAGACTTAGCTATAGAACACCCTTATACCGTTCGATAGGTATTTAAAAGGTACATTTTTTGGTAAGGTAAAAAGGATAGCGTTCTATTTAAATTAATCAAGTTATAGCCACTTAAAGTTCTTACTTGATTAGTTTTAATTTTTGGACACTCTGTATAATATAGCAAGTTTATTATAATTGGGATATAAAATATGATTTAATGTTACACTTCACTGTAAATTTCGAGTACATAACTGAAATACTTGTTAAGTATTTGAAACATGAAAATTAGGTTAGATTTTGTCAAAATTCAAATTATTTAAAAACCCTTAAGGTTTAGGTACTTTTATAAAAATAGGCACTTACTTTAATCGGAGAATCCAAATATGCAATAATATTCAGGGGGTTCCATTTAGAAAAACAACTTTGATACTTTCAGAGATTTTAGGACACCCTGTATAATATGAAAATAATTTTAAAAAGTAACTATATTAGACCCCCATATATTCCAAAAGTAAAACGTTTTGAAAGTCACTTATTTTGGCCGAAATATTCCGTGAGGTATAGGGTGAATAATCCTGTATATATATATATATATATATATATATATATATATATATATGCTCTTATAGGAAGTATGTTTAATAAATTTTAATAATAAGCATGGTTTTAAGTATCTTAGAGCTGCATTTCTCCAGGAGTTCCGCTGCAACCTGAACTCTAAGTGATTCCTGAGTTAAATAAAAACCTGTAATTGTAAACGTACTGAAATTATATAGAAAAAAGAGAGAAATGTAGGGAGAGCAAATTAATGTGTTTATTTATGCTTTTAACACATCTCCGCGTTGGTGTAATAAGCGAAAACACAGCACACTTTTGATACAATAATTATAAATAGACTGATCATTAAACATAAAACCCTGAAAATGTATTGCAAATTTAAATGATAAATTTGAGTAAATCGTAATGAAGTCTCTGTTATTAATGTTAATTCGTATGTCAATAGTAACGCTCAGGTTTATATTGTGTGAATATTGGAAACGACAACTTAATGCTATTATAATTAGTATTCGAAATTATGCGACAACAATTTATTGTTGAATACTATTTACAATAATTAAATGCGCGTAAATTAAATATAAATAAACATAATGATAATATTTGTTTTTTTCGTTAGAAGCATATTTCCGCATTATTTATTAAGAAGAATCGTTCAGTTGAAATTATTGCGTTTTAACTTCACATTGATGATGACGTTTTCTACTTTTCAAAACCTGTCGAAAGATACCACTTTAACTTACTGAATTTATACATATATATATATATATATATATATATATATATATATATATATATATATATATATATATATATATATATATAGTTAGTTAGTTATTTATGTATTTGGCAAGATTAAATAATGCAGAGAGCTAAAAAAACTCCAATTGTGTCATATTTCAAATTAAAAAAAAAAATAAGTGTGCGCACCCATAACTGAAATAAAAAAGCTACCTCATAGACTTATTCAAGCCGCTTCCGTACTCCTTCTAGGGCAACATTCACTCATCCCAAATATACTGATATCATAAAACTGGAGCTATATGGGAACCTTTGTGTTGTCGGGCCCTAAATGCATATATGGTCCTCTGCATTTCCCATAAACTTCAGGTCAATTCAAACGGTCCCATCTCTTGATATTAAGCAGAAGACTCGCTGATTGTTGATAGAATTATGGGAATCATCTGGACATTACTCATTCTCCACCGTCTGCGTATTTGTAACTTCAGGTATCTGCATCTGGCGATCTTCTCATTATGCTTGTCCCTTAGACTGTTAGAGATGGCGATTTCTGTTAGCTTTGCTTGTTTGGATGTAAAATGAGATCTGGCCTGTAATATGCAACTTTATAATCCGTTAGCACAGTTTAATCCAAGTACAGCTTGAACTCGTTCTCCAGGATTGGTTCCGGGCTGTGTACATAGTACGGCGCTTTACCTGCAACGGTTTGAATTTCTCTATATTTTTTGATTAAAAATATTATTATCTAAAAATAAATATTCTAAAACCAAATTATTTAAAGACTATTGACGTGACCTGTCAAGTCTACCATTTCTAACAGCATCAGCAGTATACGAAATGTGGCTATAAAATAACGAGACTATAGTTGTAAAACATTGTTAGTTGTTATCATCTTCAGTATACACTCCCCTATCCCTACAAGGCTCCATGCGAATTTTTCTTTGTTCAAAACAGTGCTGACAGTTTTCTTTCATGGGCTCCTTCATGACACTTGCAGCTTTTTTTACAGCTTTAACAGACTAAAATATTATTTCTTTTATTGCAGATTTAACCTTGAGGATTTGCCTTACGCATTTTTTGTCAATTCCTACAGTTTCAGCAGTCGCGCGACGGTAACCGACGGTCAGATCGAATCAGATTACCGAATTTTTCAATTTTTTCATCCGTTTTTGAATCATCTTGAACGTCTTCCCTATCATCTTGGAAACGTGTAAACCACTTAAAAACACGCGCATACATTCATGTCCCTTAGTTTGCTTAGATATATACCCTACATATCTACACATTAATCGCGCACTGTATTGGTTGTCCAGCAGCTGAAGAGCTTCTATATTCACACCATGGTGGAGCCCCGCTTCATGCTTGCTCGCATACCTCTTAATCTCTTCCTTCACAGTTGGTATCTGTAGATATCTAAAATCAGTGTTACAAATACACCAGGGGGCATTTGCTATGTTTGGTAGTATTTTGTTTTGAAATGTTTCAATGTTTTTGAATTTAGAATCACTAGCCACACCGGCTTCCAAATTTAATTATAAACCAATTTCTTGCCTGAAATAGAAAGTTTGGAGTACCTTCCCAATAACCAGTTATACTATCCGTATTTTAGATTTAATTGAGTTATTTTCTTTTTAACATGCTTCTTCGACCTAAGTTTGGCAGGTATTTGACATGAACCTGGATACGATACAATTGTTCCGTTAATATTTAAAGAAATGGGTTGTGTTAGTGTTTTATTTGCAAAGTTTACCTGGATCGATTTAAGTTCATTAAGCTTAATCTTCCATTTTCTAGTCCAATCTATTACTGCATTGCTTGCTCTTTGTAGTTTTCTACGAGAACTTCTTTAATCTTGATCCAATTCCAATTTATTCATCAACATAGTCTTCTTCTAGGGTGTTACAATCATTTTGAGCTTTAACGTTTCTATGTTTGTTTAACCTTTGAAAATACGGTTGAGGTTCGGTAGTCACCTTTTCATTGGAGTCATATCTGTTTTTGGCGAGTAGGTAATAGTCGATAGTAGAGTGCTAAATCTAGAAATGCCATGGATGTGAAAGCAATTCGGAGTTCAATTCATGCAGTTTTGCCGTCGCTGCGATCGACTTGTGACAAGGTGCTTTGTCTTGGTAAAAAAGCACTCTTTTCTTCTTCATCTGACGCCTTTTGCACGATTTCTTCCTTCAAACGCAATAATAATGCCATATAATATTCGCTATTGATAATTTTTCCCTTTTCAAGATAATCCATGAATATTACGAGTGTACTATGCGTATCCCAAAATGCGAACGCTATAACCTTGCCCGCCGACTGTTACGTTTTCGGTCGCTTTGGTTGACTTTCAATATTCGCGGTGCTGACTGTCGATTTGATTCCGGAGGGTAGTGGTGAATTAATGTTTTATTGATTGTCACAAACGGAATGAAAAAGTCCTCTTTATTTCGCCTAAATAGCTCCAAATACCGCTTTGAATCATCAACGCGTTGTTCTTGTTGGCCAATTGTGAGTAAATGCGATACCTGCTTCAAACAGAGCTTTCGATGTACACGATCTGTTGATATCTTTACGATATCGACTATCTCACACAGTTTCACTTTACAATTGTTCAAAACGATTTTGTGGATTTTTTGATATTTTCCCTTGTAACAGCCTAATTTGAATGCCCAGAACGTTCAGCATCATTTGTCTCTGTACGACCGCGTTTGAATTCAGTAAACCAGTAATAAATGGTTGCTTTCGGCGAAGCAGTTTCCCTATAACACTTTTAAAGCTATTCTTGAGTTTTAACGATAGTTTTTCCCATCAAATAACAGTGTCTTATCAATGTGCGAAACTCGTTTTTCATTGTTTTTAAATATCAAAAGATGCGTCATTAAAACTTCATCTCGATGACTTTTCGTACCACCTATTGAATAAGAACCAAGGTTATAAGAAAACACATTTTTTATCTTTTAAATGTACGTTCGGTGTACAACTGCTTTCTCTGAGAACTTGGCTAAATAATATATCAAAACTGTTTTTTGTCGAAATTTCAGCTTGAAAAGAGCAATAATTATTCACTACAATAGACACACCATTGTGTTTTAATTTATTTCTGGTCTTGTACTAAACAAACTTCATTTGCACCATACGAGAACCGAATTATATTAAATTATATTTACGCTAAAATTGTTAAAGCAATCAGTTTTTATTCAAGCAACATGTTTGGCTTTCATTTAATTAATATTTTGTCGCTTATGAATAATGTTTGAATTACTCCTGTATTTAACTATTTTCCTGAAATATGCGTCGAAATTACAAAATGAATTATGATAATTTATTTTTGGTGCAAAATTCGGAATTCTATTTTATTATATTTGGAGAATTGTATAACTATATAAAATAAATTATTAGGTCCCTATCCATGGGTGATTCCGTAAAACTCCCAAAAATTATTTATTAAATATATATTTATGTAGTCCTGTTTTATTTCATTCCACTTGCGTTTTCAATATTAACCATTCCTTTTTAAGCTATAGGAATTCTATTAAAGGGACATCCGTTTTACTTTTCTGTGGTATAATTCCTAACACATTTATTCATGAATTATCAAACCGGTACATACCAATCCTAAATCTTTCATGAAATAAATATAAAAGTTGGATTAAAAAATAATCCTCTTTTTTAGGACCAAACAATCCTGTTTACATCATCAGGAATTGTCACACGAACCACCTAGACTTATTATTTAACTTTTCTAACGACATTGACGAATCAAAAGCAACAAAACAAAAGACTTAAAATTTGTGTTTAAACGAAAAATTTTAAAAGATACACGCAAATATATAATAACAAATAAATCAAATATGGACTTGTCCAGATGAGACGAAAAACTCGCGTAAGTCCTCGTGCGTATACGCGCTCATGTCTTGTCCATATTATACGTTAAACGCACAAGCATTTGGGAAGAAATAACGTCAATATTCAACATTGAGTTAAACCAATTTTGGAAAAAACGCGAATAAAAGGAATTTTCTTTACACCCCCTCTTTCGGGGTCGTAGAATTCAATTATGACTTTGCTTTTCCATAATTTTTCTTCAATTTTCCTGTAAGCAGAAGATCACTTTTCACTTTAGATTAAATTTATTACACTAAATCGATAAAGAAAATTTTACATCTACAAATTTTACGCTCTAGAAGCTATATTTAATAAAATTTTGTAAATTTGCATGTTTTTAACCAGAAAAATGACCAAAAACATTTGAAAATAAAATGGTCAATTACATTCGTCAGCGACAATACTCATCTTGGAAAAGAAATAATTTGCGATGATGCAATAGCAAAAATACGATGGCTGTGAATTACACATATGCTTTTCTTTCTAAAGAAAAGACCCCGAAAAACATATTTAATCGGCTGGAAGAACACTTACTTAAAAAGAAGATTTGTTTCAGAAAAAATATTTCGACCTTAAGAACATATATCAAAATTTTTTTAAATATATGTAAAAGCTTTATCTCCCCTATTTTAATGATAATTCGAGAGACATTAGTTAAATTTTTTTATTAGATATTTCCTTATGCCGCCTTTTTCTTCTGTTGTTTTGTTGCTAAACAATACATTTCTTCTATCAAATTTATAATCCTAATTCATTTCTGTACATCTTGGCCTTATAATTTTACGAAATATAATATTTTTACAGCAGATGTTAAATCACCCACTTCCCTATTGATTCAAACATTTCCCAATATGTTCCCCTGGCAGAAATTGTCTAGTCTCTACGTGGTTTCTGCTAGAGAATAACATTTTTTAGATAATATATCTAGATCAGATTAGATTAGTTTCTAAACTAACTAAAAACAAACTAAACCTGAACTAAGTAAAACTCACCGAAAATATCGGTTGATTAAGATTAATTGTACACTTGTTTTTACATTACATAAATTAAACTATATTGCTGATTTCGAGGAACAGATTTATAAAATTTTTTCGAAATAAAAGTTTATATCATGAAATTATTTTACATCGGGCAACGTCGCAGCGAATATTTGATGTCTTCAATAATAGAGGGACGATGTAGTTTACGACACTTATTTTTTCTTTTTCGTTGAAGATGCATGTTTTCCTTAATTTGTTGGCAAAAAATTGTGCAAAAATAGTTAAAATGTATTACATACAGTGCATTTCAACAACAAAAAAGTGACCTTGTGAAGTGAAATGTGGCGTTTCTTGTGTTTTCTAGAAAACTGAAGGAAAATTGTATAGTATAATATATTTGTATCCCACATTGAGACATCATGAGAATTTTTTTTAACTATTCCCGTAAATTTATAAAATAACTTACCAAGATTCTTTTCCTTGTCTTCTTATTCACCAATATCGGAAAATATTAGTACCTTTTTATTCCCAAGATTTTCGTTTCAAATCCCTACTTGAATATTCAGGAGCTTTCATATCCCATATCGCCGTTTTTTTTCTACTTCGTTAATAAATTACTTCGTATCTGAATTATCCCTCTAAAATTTTTTCTAATACATACGCTAAAGTTCGCGCGTATACTGAACCCAACAAGACGCCTCTAGTATCACGACTTGCGGTAATACGCGCGTGGTTAGCACGAGTCAAGAGTCTGCGAAATGCACGCGAATTACATGTGAATGTTTAATGTGTTATCTTTCAAATTTTTCTCTTAGCCAAGAGGATGCATTACACCCCACTTCCGGCACCCATGATGTAAACTCAAACGTACGGACGTTTTTTCCAACTTTCCTTATTTTCAGCCTCTTTTACGTCATCCCCACTTTCATTTGTTTAATGCCGAACAAAAAATTATTTTTGCGTGAGACATTGATCGGTGGATACAATATAAGAAACAGTCTTAAACACTGTTTTAAGAAAATTGAAATTTTCCTTGAAGTAAGGCGAATTTATATCTGCTGGAAAAAAAAAGATGTTATTTAATAAAAACTGTTTCATTTCAAATTTATACTTTCATAAAAAGAACAAAATTATTAAAACTAGAATTTTTTTTTGTGTGTACCTTAAATATACTAGAAAACTTTACCACTTTGTTACATTAATATGTATCATTAAAAATGTTGTTTTTCAAAATATTCTCCACGATTATCAATCTAGTTTTGCATGCTTTTGAACCAATCCGATAAGCATTTTTACCAAGGAGGATGATACCCTGAACATGAGTTTTGAATGCATCAACCGCCTTTTCTGGTCCAAAAAGTCGTTGACCTCACGGTTTGTTCTTCATGTACGAAAACAAAGAGAAATCATCGTCAATTCCATGTTTTGAGTACTCAAAAAGTCAGTTGTTTGAGCCGATGTGTAAGAGCTCGCATTGTCCTAGTCAAAAATGCCACGTCGTATCCAGTTCGTTTTTCACTTCGTCGAAGACTGCTGGCAAACAAATGTTTGTATACCATTTAGAATTGATCATTCTACGAACCTTTAAAAGCACTGTTGCGCCATGGCCAGTTTTTTCAACAAACACACACAAAACCGACTACTAATGCTCGAAGTAATTCCAGCGCGAGCAATTAATTCTGGCTCATCATGAAAGATCCATAAGGTCAACCGATCTTTACTTTCAGGCTCATACGCAATGATCCAAGATACGTCACCAATCACGATCTCATACATGTTTTTTTGAAGCACCTCTATCTCATTTTTTGAACATTTCCTTGTATCAATCAATACGAGGCTTTTTTTGAGCAATTGTCAAATTATTAGGGGTTCTACGAGAACCTAACTGCTTCACATTGTTTAGGCAATATAGTATATATTCTTATGTTACTAATACCCAGTAATGCCCGAAACTCACGATGATGATCTTGTATTATCACTTCACGCAGCATCCACTGTTACCAGTTCTCGAAATATAAACGTCTACCCTCATATAAATTGTATACACTTACTATTCACTTCCATATTCATCCAAAGTATTAGGGAACTGAAAAAAATTAAAAATAACAAAGATACATAATATATACATACTCGGAACTTATAATCATAATCATCTTGACTATTGAAATCAATTGCATGTTTATATCTATTGCCCATCTATACTCAGGCCTAAGCATTTTTGTTTTGAAAGAAAAAATATTTTCTTAGTCTAAATAATTTGCATATAAACAATTTAATTGATTAATCAAAAAGTGTACTTTTAGAAATAAAAATCCAATAAAAATTTAATTGAACGTTATGAACGCAATAATAAAATTGAGCCGTTTATATTTAAATTTATTTTATTACAGTATTTACATTTTTCGTATAGAAACCCACATTTTGGTGGAGAAATTAAAATAATTTACTACACATGCCTTAACATTAATAAAATACGGATTTTTTTTATAATAATTTATTGATACTCTTTTTTCAGATGATTTTGTTTCGATCGCCGCACATGCCCAATTTTGTTAATAAGGTAAGTTAATAAAATATAAGCTTCCATTGTTGATTATTGTGTATATAAATAGTCATATCGATTTAAAGGTATGTTTATTTACTATTAAATATGTTTAATGTATTTTTCAATTTGCTTTTCTGGAAAAAATTCAACTAAAATATCATTACTTGAAAATCCCTAATGAAAACAGTTTTATTTTGTGTTTTTGCGGTATTATAAAGCTCAAAAATGACTGAATTAGTTACTTGATTGCAATTTTGAAAATCTTGCATTAGCTTATATACCCTAACACTTAGAGATATGTCGCAACAATATATTTAAAGCTAAACATAACGCCACCTCTGGGTGAAGTGGGTGAATAAATATGGCTAAAATAACACTCTATTTTATCGGCTTAGCCGATAGCTTATCAGCGCGTCCTCCCTTATCGACTAGAATGATTAATTATTTAAAATGTCTAGTTAATTAAAATATTTTTAACAACTTCCACAAAAGAAAAACAATATTTCTTCAAAAAACATCAAAATTACAAATATTCCTTGCTGTCAATTAGTTTCGATTTTTTGTAATGGATAAATTATCCATTTAAACAAAGTACACTTTTAACTAAATTCTCTCTCTAAAGATGCTGAAAATATTTTAACTAACTGAGCATTAGAACAAAGCGGCAATACTTATTTTTAGAGCAATCTTTTTTTATATATTTCCACCTCAACTAATTCTAATCCTTCTTATTTAACTACCGAGATTTACGAAAAATAATTAAACTCCCAAAACTCAGATTTGATACTCCAAAGTCCTGCTTTAATGCCTAAAATAAAATAAATAGTTCAAAATCGTTTATTATTTTATAAAACTTTATAATTTTTTGGTAGGCATATGGCTTCTATACTTCTAAAAAAAAAGAGCATTGATGAAGGTACCTATTTCTTATATTGTTTAAATGAATTCCTTTAAGACTTTAAAATCAAGAAATAATTAAAACAGAAACTAATTTGCCTTTTTAAAAACAAGACAAATTCATTAGAGAGTAAATTTCTGTAACTATGAATAATAATCATTCTCATTTAATGGTAAATTATGACATCCTTTTGAAATAATCTGTTCATGTTGTACCAAAATTTTACCACTTTTTCAAAATTACAACCAAAATATAACTTCAGTAACTAATTTTTTTCATTTTCATACTGCTTCATAGATTGGGTAAACTTGAGCGCATAATTCTACTTCGTACAATGTGGAATATTTTCAAACTAGACTAAAAAGCGAATTAAATATATACTATGATAGTTAATGAAAATGGTAAAACTATAATAATCCTAATTTTAAATCTACCCTTTCAAGTTTTGTATCTCATAATGTAAACAAAAATAAAAACTAAGCACAGTGAGCTAAATTGTTTAGGATGATTTGCGGAGGATTTCAATTACATCGTGCATAACCGGACACAAACTATAAATATTAGAACCAAATGAATGGAAATCTATAAAAACTTTATACTTGCCAAGAATTTTCAGAAAAAACATTCGAAATTTTAAAAAACAACGGACAAGTGTAAATTCGAGCCAAATATAATGCAAATGCCACACGTTGTTGCCAAGCTACAGATGATATATATGATATATGTATATATATATATATATATATATATATATATATATATATATATATATATATATATATATATATATAACTTAATGCAGTTATAGAGTTAAAAATGTGGTGTCAACTCTCCCAGTTGGACTTTTAAAAATACTTTTTATAATTTAATATACAAATATAATAGAGTGCGTGGCCATAATTGTTGTGCTGTAATTAATCTTTCCTAAAAACAAAATCCCTGTTCTAAATGCCTCGGATACACACAGTTGAGAAAGATTCAAAAGAATCGAAACGTTCTGGAGTAATAAAAAATGTGTAATAAGTATGACTACGGTATATATGTAATTTTAATATAAAAATGATCCATATACCCAATAATATAGCCAACTAAAAACATATTTAAAGGTTCAAGAAAAGTTAATTTCTATATACATTGATGAAACTTTTAGGTGGTCGAAACTAGTATGGAAAGAGAGTCAGAGTGGAATTCCCAGAAAATATACTTTCTGCCCACCATTCTTAATGGTGGAGAATAAAATATCTTTTCCAATTACATAGACCATGAAATTGTTTATTTACATTGGGATAAACCTCAGATGAGTAGGCCTTTTTCCCTCCTCTTTTTTTAGCGTTTCTACTACGGTGGGCCCTTCGTTATAATTGAATTGCCGACCATCCAAATTTTATCTTTTTCAGAAACAACATTGGATTTAGTTACTTGTGTCCATTTATTCCGAAGGGACATGCTGCCAAAGCAGCATCAAGAGAGACAAGATTATTGGTATTAAAGGGTGTTTTTTATAGAGGTATAGAACTTTAAGTTGGCAACACTTTTTTAACTGGCGGCCATTTTGTCAGCTGTCAAGTGATTTATGTTTAGTTTGGTTTGGCATTTCAACATGAATAGACTGACGCCTGAACAACGTTTCCAAATTGTGCAAATTTATTTTGAAAATCATGGTTCTGTTCGAAATACATATCGCGCACTACGTTCATTTTACGGTCAACATAATCGTCCATCAGAGCAATTAATTCGATTAACTATGGAACGTTTTCGCATCCACAGAGACGTCGTACAGTGCGTACAGAAGAAGTCATTGCTGCTGCAGAGCGTAGCTTAGAGGAAGATCCGAATAAGTCTTTCCGCCATCGTGCACAGGAATTGGATATGTGTCCATTCACTTTATGGAAGATTTTGCGGAAAGATCGTGGTTTGCGTGCTTACAAAATCCAACTCGTACAAGAATTGAAGCCACACGATCACCTAGTAAGGCGTAGATTCGGTGAATGGGCCCAAAACAAGATTGCCGTTGATCCCGATTTTCATAAGCGAATTTTGTTTAGCAATGAAGCTCACTTTTGTTTGAATGGATACGTCAGTAAACAAAACTGCCGTATTTGGAGTGATGATAATCCTCAAGTGTATGTTGAGACACCGTTACATCCAGAAAAACTGACTGTTTGGTGTGCTTTATGGGCTGGTGGAATCATTGGTCCGTACTTCTTTAAAAACGATGCTGGTCAGAACGTTACAGTCAATGGTGACCGCTATAGAGCCTTGATTACTGACTTTTTCGTTCATCAATTGAACAACCATGATGTGCAGGAGCTGTGGTTTCAACAAGACGGCGCAACATGTCACACAGCTCGTGCCATAATTGATTTATTGAAGGAAACGTTTGGTAACCGTATAGTTTCACGTTTCGGACCCGTGAATTGGCCTCCAAGATCGTGCGACTTAACGCCGCTAGACTATTTTCTGTGGGGATATGTGAAGTCGCTAGTCTACGCCGATAAGCCCGAAACGATTGATCACTTGGAGGACAACATTCGCCGCATTATTGCCGATATACGGCCACAAATGTTGGAAAAAGTCATCCAAAATTGGACCTCCAGATTAGACTACGTCCGAGCCAGCCATGGCGGTCATATGCCAGAAGTCATATTTAAATTATAATGCCAGAAGGTTATCTTTCGAATAAAGTAAATTTCATGTCAATTTAAAAAATTCATCTTTGTTTTATTCCATTTAAAAGTTCTATACCTCTATAAAAAACACCCTTTATTAGTGCAAATATATCCTAACCCTAGAAATGTTTTTTTCTTACTGATAAAATTTTTATGATGATGATCATTATGACGTTACAGTGTGTTTGCCAAATGATTATCTATCTAAAGCGTTACAGTTAAAATAATATTACAATAATACTAAATATGTGTAGCTCTGTTAAGACATGCTATGAAAACGAGCTAATAGAATATTTAACAAGGTGTATCGAATATCTAATCCTATTTTCTCAAAGTTATCATTAAAATGCGCCACACTAGTTATAAATAAACTAACCAGTTTAAAATTACATGTCTCCTATATTGAAATAGAAACTACCGTGCATGTTATAATAGCTACCTACCTACCATTTATAAAGTGGCTTATTAATGAAAGATCGAATCAAGGTTTTCTAGATTTTAAAGTGCTTTTTTATTATAATAGGTTAAAATATTTTGCCATTAATTTGGTATTGCCTTTAAATTATTTTAAATTTATAAATAAGCTAGATACTTTTGTTGTTATTATTCTACAACCAAAATTACATTTTCCAATATTCTGGCTGAAAAATAGGAGAAAAGCTCGAATACACCCAAAATATATCCAATACCGAATTATCGTTCCTTACTAACACATAACCAATTTACGATATAATAACAACCCTCAATTTTTTTCTGGAACTTTTTTATTCAATTGTCTTTATTGATCTTTCTACTCAAGCTTGAATCCTTTTCACACTTTTAGTTATATATTTTTAAAAACTGCTTAGTAAAGCATCATCATCTAGCATTTAAAAACACAGATGTTAGATATTTTACTCATTAGGCGGCAACATATGAGCAACTTTTCTTTATTGTAAAAAAAAAATATTGAACTTTTTTAGAACATTTCCGTTAGTATAAAGAATCCAGTCATAAATAAATACTAAACAATAGTGTTGGACTTTAAAAAATTAACACCAAAAATTCTATGTATTTTTTACCTACAACATCAAAATTGATGTAAAAAATCAAATATGAAAGTAAAGGGTGTTTTTTATAGAGGTATAGAACTTTAAGTTGGCAACACTTTTTTAACTGGCGGCCATTTTGTCAGCTGTGAAGTGATTTATGTTTAGTTTGGTTTGGCATTTCAACATGAATAGACTGACGCCTGAACAACGCTTCCAAATTGTGCAAATTTATTTTGAAAATCATGGTTCTGTTCGAAATACGTATCGCGCACTACGTCCATTTTACGGTCAACATAATCGTCCATCAGAGCAATTAATTCGATTAACTATGGAACGTTTTCGCACCACGTTCACACTAAATGATAATACTCATCGACAGAGACGTCGTACACAGGAATTGGATATGTGTCCATTCACTTTATGGAAGATTTTGCGGAAAGATATTGGTTTGCGTGCTTACAAAATCCAACTCGTGCAAGAATTGAAGCCACTCGATCACCTAGCAAGGCGTAGATTCGGTGAATGGTTCCAAAACAAGATTGCCGTTGATCCCAATTTTCATAAGCGAATTTTGTTTAGCGATGAAGCTCACTTTTGTTTGAATGGATACGTCAATAAACAAAACTGCCGTATTTGGAGTGATGATAACTGACTGTTTGGTGTGCTTTATGGGCTGGTGGAATCATTGGTCCATACTTCTTTAAAAACGATACTGGTCAGAACGTTACAGTCAATGGTGACCGCTATAGAGCCATGATTACTGACTTTTTCGTTCATCAATTGAACAACCATGATGTGCAAGAGCTGTGGTTTCAACAAGACGGCGCAACATGTCACACAGCTCGTGCCACAATTGATTTATTGAAGGAAACGTTTGGTAACCGCATAGTTTCACGTTTCGGACCCGTGAATTCGCCTCCAAGATCGTGCGACTTAACGCCGCTAGACTATTTTTCGCTAATCTACGCCCATAAGCCCGAAACGATTGATCACTTGGAGGACAACATTCGCCGCGTTATTGCCGATATACGGCCACAAATGTTGGAAAAAGTCATCGAAAATTGGACCTCCAGATTAGACTATGTCGGAGCCAGCCATGGCGGTCATATGCCAGAAGTCATATTTAAATTATAATGCCAGAAGATTATCTTTCGAATAAAGTAAATTTCATGTCAATTTAAAAAATTCATCTTTGTTTTATTCCATTTAAAAATTCTATACCTCTATAAAAAACACCCTTTATATTCAACAATATCTATCCAACGCTTTGTCTGCTCGCACCTAGTTGATCGATACCTGAGATGCGAGCATATTTTCTGCTCTGCTCACTTCAAGTTGGTATATCTCTGGTAATCATTGGAATTTTGACATGAAGAAACGTTTAAAATATTCTTAAAAGTATACATAATAAATCTATATACAAAAAAAACGAATTTTTAAAAATCTCTGAGTTGTCTAATCTCTTGAAAAATGATTTATTCGACTGTTTATTAATTTAATCAAACAATTTGTTTTTAGATATAGTTCTACATATATTGTGACTAAACCTTTTGAATCTAAAATATTTATAGCATAGATTGGTACAAAGACATTCCAAGTGGGTTATTAAACGAAGTCTTTCAACCGATTTTATTATATATAACCTGCTACACTAATATACAAAACTGTTTTGGTTATTATTCTTGATGCATATGTGGGTTTTACTTGGTCTTTCAATAAGGTGTCTACCCACTTTTTAGTTCGATTTGTTGAATACTAAAAACAAAGTTATTTAATATTAGCAGCAAAAATAATTTTATGAAAAATTATAATATTTTTTGTCATACTAAAGGCGAAGAATCCAACTGATGTACAACAAAACAGCCCGCGGGGATACTAGAGCAAAGTTATCGAATAGATACCAGATGCTTACGTCATATGATTTCTTGTGGATACGTCAATTTCCATGATTATTTTTTATTTTGTAGAGCAAATAATTCCATATTATTGTTTTCCAAAAATCTCCTCACAATTCAAAAGAACGAACTAAAAATATTATGACTCATATTCCTAGTGGCCGAATTAACGAAATTATAATTAGGAATTTATAATTTTATTTCAAAAATAGAAAATATTGAAAATTAATCAATTTATTTAACCCAAATAAGTACTTGGTGGTTAGTGTATTGCAAATTTAAAATCATATTTTTAAATATCGGAAATTAAAGGTTTTCGACAAACGACAATCTACATTATCATACATAAATATAATGAACGTTAAAGTCAGATTTCTGGGTTCTTAAAATTTGGGGTAAAAAGCAACTCTGTGTCGAAAATGGCATTTTTTAAAATGAAATACTAAATATTGTAAACATTTCTACGTATATTCCCAATAGGATATTTTACATCTAATTTAAGTAGTTTACGCGATATTTACCAGCACCTAAAAAATATATATTGTATATTTTGATTTCTATAATATAAAAGTTTTCTTAAACCTTTTTTCTCATTCTCAGTCCAAAACTTATTCACTTAAAAATTAGGGGACGTCTAAGAATGATGATGCACCTGACGTTTCGGTGAAATCTTATTCACCATTTTCAAAGCTCACTGTATGGCGACAGTTCGCTTATAGACGCTATACAGTGAGCTTTGAAAATGGTGAATCAGTTTTCACCGAAACGTCAGCTGCCTCCTCACAGTCGTGAGAGGGACTCAGCACATACACGGGATGCCCGAAAACCATCGATTACATATATATATATATATATATATATATATATATATATATATATATATATGGGCAGCGCGTTTCGTGTACTCGATTTTACATATTTCTGTTTTAATTCACCGTCGCGCCACCATATAACGGTTCTTTTACAAACTTTGTTAATCTGTGTGGTTCTTGTATTATCAAGTGGACCATCGAGATGTCGCCTTTGTCGTCTTATTTGCTGTGTTTTGATTATAAATTCAGCTTTATAGGATGCAAAGGCAAGATGATGGTTTGTACCGACTGCGGTGGCCTGACGAGTCCCATATTAGGACGAAACAGCGCTGTCGCCATCTGTCGGACCCGGAGTTTTTCCATATTTTGGAGTGCTCCGCACTTTTTAACACGATAATCATGTAGATTGACAAATTTTCACGTCCGCTTCGCCAATATTTTATTCTATTTTATTTTAAATTACACGGACAAAAACTTATCTACTTATTTATATATATATATATATATATATATATATATATATATATATATATATATATATATATATATATATATATATAATGTATGGAGGTGATAGTTATCTGATAAAGATCCATATTACGCAAGTAACAAAACCAAGACTGTTTCAGATCCTACCTATTTTAAAAACTCCAGGCTTACACATTTTTATAGTTGTACCATAATAAGGAAGAACCAAATCAACTCATATTATTAAATAAATTTCACAATGGTGAATTGTTAAGATTTAATTAGTCATTCAAAATGTTGTCATTACTCTTAAGTTTGTTAATTTCCAATGATTCTAATAGAGTCAACTTTTTGCTTTTATTTTCGGTAAGTAATATTTTGAAGTTTTCATCAGAGCTGTGATAGTGATACAAACAATATTTTACGTACTCAGAATTGTGTATTTTATGTGAATAATGTGTTTTATGTTCTTTAATTCTAATATAAAGGATGTTTGACCAATATATGTAACTTTTTTAGCATTTTTGCTCTTGCAGGTCTTATATTTATTATTTTTAATATATCTGTCAAGGTTATTATTCACTTTGAAAACAATATTACTATTATGGCTTCTTAATATATTTTTAACTTTGTTGGAAGTATTGCCTACATAACTTATTATCTGGAACCTTTTGTTGTTTTCTTTTATCGTGGGATAAATTAATGACATAACCTTTTTCTTTAGTTTATTTTGAGACTATTGTCAATTTAATTGTTTAATTATATTGAGTTTTATGTTAAAATCTGTAGTATTCATAGTTACATTAATGTCCTATAGATCATGCTATGATAGGCTGCAAGTTTATCAGAGTTAAGATGTTAGAATTTGTTATATATTCTTGTGTATCTGTTGGGGAGGTATTGTGGAATATTGCAGATTAGCGACCCGCCCCGGCTTCGCACGGGTGCAATGCTGATACTAAATACACTACAGAAAAACTGTGACTATTTATTTTATTTTTACAACAATTATTACATCGGCCTCCGACGGGCTATTTATAGGCACGCTGCCGCCGCCCCGGTCGGCCAGTACCGCCGCAAGCGCTACTTCCCGCAATTTTAAATCTGTAATATCTTCGAAAATATTCATTTAAATCTTGTGCTGTAAAGGACCATATAGATCTATATTAAATCAACAATGTATTTAAGCTATTTAATTGGATAAGGATTAATGCTGTATTGGTTAAAATCGCTTCAAAATTTGCCATTATTTGTCGTAAAAAGTAAATGACAAAAAAATGTTATTGTGGGATATCCATGAGAGATAGACATATACCATCGCGGAGTTTTCTGTAGACCTTTTCAATGTGTACAAATAATTAGTACCTTATTTTGATAAATCTCGTAGGGTTCAGCCTGCGTTTGCAATGTAAGCGGAAAAAAATATGATAATTAACGACATCACATTAGAAACCTCAAAAATAACAGTATTTCTCCACTATTTAATGGATGTTATTATACATATAAACCTTCCTCTTGAATCACTCTATCTATTGAAAAAAACCGCATCAAAATCCGGGGCGTAGTTTTAAAGATTTAAGCATACAAAGGGACATAGGGACAGAGAAAGCGACTTTGTTTTATACTATGTAGTGATAAGTGGTTTTCAAATATATTTAGAACTTTAATTTTAGTCGATGATATTAAGGTGGTTTATGAGATTTGTATTAAAAATTAACAGTCAAATTTAAAGAACTGAAATTATCTAATAATTTGACATTTTTGATATTTACTTGTTTGTAATTTTTTTTTCTGTTCAAATACTGGTTAAAACAGCAATTAATAAATAAACGACCCAGATTCTAAAAAAATGGCATGGTTGATATAAATTTTATTAACCAAACTAAATATTTTTGCCAAATAATTATAAAATAACAAAATCTAGTAAATACAAAAACGGTATGTCGTATATTTTCACCAAATTGGTTCTATATTATTTATGGATTTATTCATTTAATTATTTAAAACACAATATATTCGTATTCTAAAAATAGTGATTTATAAATAAATGAAAAAATATAAAAGTAGAACTATGAAATATTAATATTTATTACTAAAAAAGCAAGTTATTACTTAGTATTAAATTCATACCTCACATTTGGCTTGTGAAAAAATTTTTGGGAAAATGGAAAACTTAATTTTTTCATTAGCCTTTGACTCTTACGCCGTAATCTAAAAGACTTAAATGGCAATAAAATATTATACAAAAATGTAATTTTTGTTCTGTATAAGAATAAAACTTAATAAATGTTCAGCAAATTCAAATCTTATTTATTCTCTTAGCTAAATGTCATCCAGAATATTCATTTACAGGATTAAACCATTCGCTAACATGACA
Organism: Diaprepes abbreviatus; assembly: GCA_034092305.1. NCBI lineage: Eukaryota > Metazoa > Arthropoda > Insecta > Coleoptera > Curculionidae > Diaprepes > Diaprepes abbreviatus. The sequence goes on along the minus strand of JASJET010000055.1, from coordinate 7,645,723 downwards.
GACATGATATTACTGTACACCCATAATTTTAACCTTACTCCATACCAAGATTATTAATCCGGAGGGATATCTGAACTAATTCATTCAATATTACCAGTAAGTAAATTTGCGCACATATTTTTTTTTAATTTCTGTTACTGCACTATTACTAATGTAGTTCAGATTCTCTTCAGCGAACATCGTATCGATTTTCGATTAACAGATGATTTAAACTTCATTGATCATCAATTCATAACTTCAGATGAGCCAAGAGGTCAAATATCAAGGATGAAAAGCTCACCTGGAACTCACACCTGCAGAAAATTATCTCTAAAGGTAAAATGTCCCATCATGGCAGCAAAAAGGGACTAGGCAAGATGTCCGGAATAAAGCGGTGTTAAAACCCGTGATAACCTATGACTCTGTTATATAGTGGACCAAAACCATAAAGACGGGCCACTCTGGAGCTATCCAAACTCTAAAGATTGACCTTCCTATGCATCACGGGTGCCATGAGAAACATCCAACAGTAGCCATAGAAGCCCTACTAAATCCCCCTGTCTGCTGGACTGGACCTGCCTTCGGACAAACTAACATCAAAGGCTTGGTAACGAACTCATTGCTAGTAATGAACGCCATGCCAAAAACTTACAACTTTAACAAACCCTTTCAGCATTCAGCTTGACCGGCAGGTGGGGTCTGGCCGAACAGTAAGTCAGCCAGGAAATTTTGTCTAGTATACGGACAGGTCCAAAGCTGACCATGGTACATGCACCGGAATACACGGAGATTCACCCAGACTTAACATAAGTGTAGCACTGGGGCAGCATACCACAGTATTTCAGGCAGAAATGCATGCTATCCATGTCTGTCTTCGGAAGAATCTGGGGAGGGATTATAGGGGCAGATCTCATCTTCTCTGACAGTCGGGCAGCACTAAAGGATCTAGATAACATCAAAACAGGTCTGGGACTATCTTCAAAACCTTATCGCTCTGGTATACACATGAGGGTACCCGGACACCAAGGCGTCCCGGACAATGAAAAAGCGGTCTTGCAAGACAAGGGTGTGCTGCTCCATTTATTATACCAGAGCCAGTATTTGGAATTACAAAGGCTGTTATTCTTGGATGGCTATCCTGGTGGACAAATCAACAATACCAAACCCACTGAAACCTCATTGCAGGCCACACTGCAGCTGGAGGAAATATCTAGCTGCCATGGGCATCTTCAATGAAGAGCCACTATGTAGACTATATGACGAAGAGGACGAGACGACCTCACACATCATCTTCTAATGCAAAACTTTAACCTACTAGAGACACCTTCAGGAATCAGTCTATCGGAAAGGCCTATACCCAAAGGACAAACTAGTGAGCAGGCTGCTAAATCTGTTCAAGGCACCAACCTAGAACAAATATAACAGGCAACAGTATGAGTCTGTAGGCTGCTGTTTTTTAACTCTGGCCTGCTATGTCAGACAATAAATCAGTCAGTATCAATAAAGTCAACTAGAACAGGAACCACAAATATTCAAAATCACTGAATACCTTTCTTGTGACTTATTAGGTTCCGCTTTTAGGTGCCTGTACTTCTACAAACTTGCGGCAAAGTAGTTAGCATCATTAAAACCAGAGATAGAAAAATTCTTTTTTATGGATAGCCTATTTTAAGGTTATTATCCTTTTCATGATTTCCCATGGTTTTTCAAAATTGCCTTTTGTAATCCATAAAAACCATGTTGTATTAACACAGTTGTAGAGGAAGACGATCGGGAAGATATTATAAAGAGTGTCAAGAGAGACAAGCAATCAACAGAACGTCAAATCAATACTAGCAAAATAAAAAACCCTGTCATATCTAAAATTAAAACAGAAGAAGTTGGATTACTCTAGACGGAGATAAAATAGCACGTCTCAATAAATCTAGTTGCCACAATTAACTCAATCAAAACAAAGAAATTGAAATAGCTAGAAAAGCTTGAAAAGTGTCACGTCTAGTTGCAGATATTATACATTGGAAGTTCAAACAACTAAACAAATCGAAGTTTTCAAAACGTGTCTCTATCGACGAACACTCAGGATCTCTTGAACAGCCAAAGCTAGGAAAGAAGAGGTACTACGACGTATTGGTGGAACAAATTTCATAACCATAATAAAAATTCGAAAAAGTCATATTTGGGACGATTGTTAAACATTTATTTCATGATGGAAAAGGTAGAAAGACATTTGGAAATATGTTTCCAACTATCAATAGAAGCCGGCATGTGAAGAAGAAGATTAATACAAACATAGTTCTAACTATGCCACAACACTCTATAACGAGAAGCGTCTGAGTGTCTGCATAACTCATTTGACTTAATTATCAGAGAAAATTTAATTTTGAGTATTGTAGGGCTGCCACTGTTAAAACAATGATGTATTAGTTAGGAGCAACCTATGCGTGACTGTTCCTAATCACGCACGTGCTAAGGTCGGGTCTTGTGTAAACGGGGCTTCAGGGCGTATTTCGCTTACGCAGTTACCGAAATTAATGTGACAAGTAATTTCCGGAATATTTCATATCTGCCGTCACGATAGGCTTGATGTAATGCAGTAAAAGCGTCATAAAAACGGGCCTTTCTGCGCCTTTTTGGTCTCTCTCAAACAATAAAAGTATTATGTAGGAGAATAAAATAATGTTGGGAATTTACCTTTGAGGTTAAATCAAGAATATTTATAATTGAATCGTTAAAGTTGAGCTTTTCGCGATGGAAATTGTAGATGCTTGTTGAGGACCACATCACTCTACTGTTGTGGATCTATTTTCTTTAAATTTTAAATTTGGCACTAACTTCTAAAAAATATCAAAAGAAAGTAAATAAATCCGCGATTAATAAATTTATTGCAAATTTTTGGAAATCGGATTAATTTTTTTAAAACAAAGTAATTTATTCTTCGTACTTTCATTTAGTTTTTAAAATATGTAGATATGCTAATAATGCTACAAAAAATGCGTAAAACCCTTATAAAGAGGAAGCAGAACCGCATTTATATATATATATATATATATATATATATATATATATATATATATATATATATATATATATATATATATATATATATCTTTGCTCAAAATTTTTACGTAAAGAAGTTTAACTTGCCAAAAATTTTTTTAGTTTCTTTTAATGTTCAACCACCTTGTAACAAAACTGCCTCGAAAATATTTTCACAAGACTCTCCTTGGAAGTATTTCTTACAAAAGACCGTCTCAAAATATCTTACTTCTATTAAAAGCCACGAGAACATGCCGGTTTTCAAGAGTTAACAACCACTTTCACATCATCAAGATCTTCATCGAAAAATGCTTAGAATATAACAAGCGTTTAATTCTCATCTTCATCTACTATAAGAACGCGTTTGATCAGTCATGGTGCTATGTTTAATGCTGTCATCTATGGCATAATCGATGATCGCTAGATTAGAATCATCAAGCAGGGGTGTGATATTACAAGCACTTACATAAGGCTGATTTCAAAATAGAACAAGGTGTACGACAGAGAAATGTCACTTCCCCAAGCTGTTTATAACCTTCCTAGAAAAATATTAACATCGAAAACAATTAGCATCAACAGCTGATAGCTTAACCAACTCCATCAGCTTCTAGGGATTGAAAGTCAATACTGGCAAAACCAAAGTTATGACTAATCTGGTTGCATCATTTATCAAGCAACAATTTAACATACTCGCGAATACCTAAAGCATGAGATCAACTTGGAAAGATACAACCAAATTTACGAAGTGACAGGAAGAATTAGATTAACTTGGGTAGCATTCAGTAAACCACATTGTGTCTTTAGATCCCCCATTTCCGTTTGAATCGTGCTTGTACTGAAACATTAACATTGTCAATAAATTTAGAATGTCGCAAAGATCTATGGAAAGAGCAATCCTGAGGGACAGGGTTCCAAATGCAGTTGTAACGTCAAGAAGTGGGTAACGATTACCATCGAGAGAATTACCAACCTTAAATTGAACTAGCCGGACCATCTCGTGGACGAAAAAACTAACGAAATCTAAACCACGTAAGGATGCATTTTGCAATAGAGGAAGATCATCCACTCGATTTTCAGACGACCGTAAACAGTCTGGATGAATGCAGCATAAGACAGAGAGATATATGTCTAGCGGTGAACGTGTCCTGATTGATGATGGTGTAAAAGGGTTTGGGTATAAGATTTCCGCTATTTTTTGCCCATGACCAACTTTTCGGGGAGGGGGATTGCCCCACTGGCTCCTCCCTTAATCATCCCTTGTATATAGCCATAAACTTTAAACTTGATGTATTACATAACCTCAAAAATAATGAAAGCAGTAATTTTCGCACTTTCAGGTTAGAATATCGCGAAAACCTGAAGCGATCGGTCAATCATGACGTCAGATTCGGATTCAGCGTAATAAAAACCTTCAGAAGACTATTCACTTAGTGCGAAGTGATGGAAGGAGGAGCAAAGGCGATACTAGCGTGAGCTACGGATAATTCAAGTCCTTCGGAGCAATATTTTGTACTTTTGACGTATCAAATGCACGTGTTAATTTTAATTTTCTTCAATAATTAAAAACGATTTAATGAACGAGCGGAGTTGTTGTATTGTAAATTGTCAAAATATTAGCAAAAAAGAACAGTATGCATTTTATAAATTTTCAGTAGCAAAATGGAAATTAAATCAGAGAAATAAAGGGATAAAGTTAAGAAAGCTAGTATATCACATATTAGGAGTTGTATTTTAAGTAATTAAATACATATGTAATTCAACAGCTCTCTTTGTTTTAACGGCCATCCAGGGTAAGTAGACAGCAATATATAATAATTTTTATTCCACGCTATTACTTAATGGTAGTTTTTTTTTTAATTTGACATTACTTAACCTGAATTTCAATGAGTTTTGAATATTTATTTGTGGATTATATTTACTTTTTTCTAGCTGAAGTAATAAAAATATATAATAATAATAAATTAATTTTTTCACTGGTTTTATAAACCCATATATAAATTTCATGTTTAATTGCGAATTTCCAATCCAATATAAGCAAATATCGCCCTTTAGTTCATGCATTGGTTGGCGTTGTTATCACGCACAGAGCAAATAGTCGGCCTGTATTATTGGACATTACCAACCGTCGCCAACTGTCATGGCTAGTCTTATATTTGCTCCCTTCGGTTACCTTTTACCATGAAATATCCAAAATACAGTGGCAATTTTTTACCAATTGTTCTATTAGAACAATCTTTGGAACTTCTTGTTTTATTAATTTGATTCGGAGAACATCCGTCGCCCAGTTAAATGAACCTAATTCACATTAATAAAAAATATTACTAAACGTTAAGGCATAATTTTGACATTAAAAATTATTTATAAGCAAGGGTTGCATTTCTTTATTTTTTGTCCTAATTTCACCTTTCCGCTTCCACTAAAATATCCATAAAAAATAAAAAGGGATTTTTTCGAGCGATAACAATGACTTCCATTATTGTGATATCTGATACTCATAGGGTCTTTATTTTACTAATATATCTATAAGTGAGCATATAATACAAATCTAACATAAATATTTACCGATAGTTTACATTAGGGTATGGAATTATGTTTAATGTTTGTTTTACTACATGTATATAGGGAATTGTATGTTTGCTCAAAAATAAATAGTCCAACGGGAAAACGATATTGATAGCAAATGTTGGTACAATATGGGTAATGTAAATATTAGAAATCAAAACAAGGGGTGCGTGAAAGATAAATACATGCAAAATTATTTTGAGAAAACGAACTACACATATATCCGCAAATCTGGCCAACGCCAGGGGCCGGTATTTTCCCGGTTAGAAATACGTGAGCAGCAGAAAGAAAAACTATGTCAACCTCATGTGATCAAAACACTATTTATAAGTCGTCATATACAGTGGTGAACGAAAATATGGAAACATCTTACATTTTAAAATTATTTTATGATTGTCTTTTGGATTCAAAAAAGTGTTTTCATATATTACTAGTCTGGGTACTTTAAAGGTGACGCAAGAATTTTGATATATCAGAATTGTTAAAACAAAAATGTCAAAGATATGTTAGCTGTAGCTATAAATAATAAATTAAAAATGACATAGTTTGTCAACGAAAGTTACAATTTCCTTTACAATACGATTCTGTTTCTTTTTGTTATAAGTGCAAACGATATAGCTACTTATCTGGTTGTGAGTACTTACTAACGGACTATAGTCACTAAAAGATGGTCTCGGCTAATTGAATACTTGGAAACTGGACTGCTTTCGGATATTTTAATATTCCCTTGTAAGTAGTTTGATATATGTGACCAAAAGGGAATCAAACTCAACACATTCGCTAGCAGAAGTAGTTGGTTTCGAGGAAATATGTAGTATTTCTATTAAAGACGGCAGAGCTTCAGAACCATGGGATAATCCATTCACAAAAGCAAGAAACAACAAAAAACTCTCAAAAAGCTTCAGAACTTGGATAATAGCTTGCAGGAATTGAAGTGAAAGTTAAAATAAATTATTTCAGTGCTTTAAATGCTGGACAAAGCTTGAAGTTATTTTAAAAATACTGGCCCATGAAAGAGAAATATCAGGATCAGTTTATTGAACTCGACGATTATAACGAAAAATATAGAATATAGTTACCTGATTTTGGTGTAGATTGTCCTAATTATTGAAAAAATATTCACAATGGCGTATCCCCAAAATTCAATGTCGTGGATAATGATCTTAAACACGCATCACGTTTGGTTAAAAAGGGGTTTACATATTGGAAGATTTGTACTATAAAATGATTTTAAACATCGCCGGACATAGACTCTATAAAAAATTTATGGGACCATCTAAATATGTAAATCAGAAATGGCAGTTACATTTGGAATGCGCAATGATGTTTGGCTTGCAATTGAGGGGAAAGTGGAAAATTTCCCGCTGGATATTCTGCGAAGTTTGTGGATTCTATGACCCAAAGCTAACGAGGCCATTATTAATGCTAGGAATGCTAAGAAACCTAACTAAAATGCATTAAGTGACTTTCTAAACACTCTCGAAACTCACTTCTTAATTTAAAATCTACTTAACCACCATCATTTTTTTTTAAATTGAATATCCTGTTTATTTCCTTTAGGTGAATATTACTTTTACTATGAACGACTCAAGGTGTTTATAATAAACTATTTTCATAAAACCAGTTAAATTAATTTTTAATGTGAAGTACGTGCGAAGATAAAAAAAAAACTTCCATTTCATTTTTAAACTTCCCAGTCTTATTTATTTTAATTACTAAATCATTGTCTACTCACCTATCTTACAAACAAAAATCAAAAACAAAAAGAATTCTAAAATTGGTTTTATCCAGACCTATTGTTTATTTAATAAAAATTCATTAATTTCATCAAAAGCGAAACCATAAAATACAAAAACAAATATTGTAATCTTGGGAATTCACCTTTTTTGCTGAATCAACTAAATTAATAATATATGACTATAATGACTCAGGAGTCATAGAATATCATCTCGGGTAAAAACCACACAACAAATAACAAATTTTAATGTGAACATCCTGCAGAATGACATTAAACTCTATTAAGTCTTATATTATCTGTCTTAATATCTTGTTTCCGCTTTATGTCGTCTCAAGACAAAGGAAAATTAAACGTGAATTTTTATGATTAAACTTCTTTTATACTCCATTATATTAAGGACTAATTAAACATAAATAAGTCCGCTATTTATTTGTTTTATTATGTTTATACCTAATCTTTGGAACATTATAAATCCATTCTTGTTAAGTTAGATAATAAAGTTTTTTTTTTAATTTGTCCCATAAAGTTGAATTTTGCTTTCATTTTATATTAATCGTTTCATTATATAAACTTTTTTTAAATTCAAAGTCCAAAAATATTCACTAAAACAAGACAGCCACGATGGTTCTATCTTAGCCTTCATCATTAAGGAATTTTCTAAAAGTATTTTTAATATGCGTAATAAGAAATCTTGATAGTTACCTATATGTATTCTCCTTTCAAGCAGAAAAAGGAAAAAATATACATAAACAGCTTATTTTCTGCAAATACAACTCTATTTCTCTCTCCATGCGAGTTTCAAACACCTTATGGTCTCATCAGTGGAGCTGTATAAAACCAAGAGCAACATTTGCAGGAAACTACTGTCTATATAAAATATAAATTCTGAGTCATGTCAGCAAGTTATTAAATCTGTCGACTGTTCAATGTCAGACTGAAATATCGACAGTCAAACGACATCTATACATTCACCGGAGTAGAGCGAAATATAGTAATTAAGATTTCAGTAAGAAATAAATAAATCCATTTTCGGTCATGTTTAAATAGTTGCCTATATGTATTCCCCTTTCAAACAGAAAAAGGAAAGAATATTTACAGTTTATTTCCTGCAAATGAAACTCTGATTCTCTCTCCATACGAGTTTCGACCACCTTTTGGTCTCGTCAGTGGAGCTGTATCGACCCAGGAAAAACTGTCTATATAAAATATAATTTCCGGGAAATATCGGCAGGATATTAAACCTGCCGAATTTATATCCAGCCTATATTTCTCGGAATTTATATTTTAGAAGAAGTTGTTTCCTACGAATGTAGCTCTCGATTCGATATAGCTCCACTAATGAGACCAGAAGGTGGTCGAAATGCGTACGGGGAGAGAACCAGAGTTATATTTGCAGGAAATAAACTGTTTGTATATATTCTTTCCTATACATACATTTACTATTTATACGCGGCAGAAAATATTTTTATTTATTTCTTACTGAAATCCTAATTTTTAAAGAAATCTTAATCTTACTTTGTTTTAACGTATTTTACTTATCAGTTTCTAAGAATCAAAGAAAGTTATGGTAAGTGTCGTTCAAATTATAACACCGTTTATGTTCGAAGTATCTTCAAGTTGTTTGACCTAAGTAATTGCGCTAGTAGGAATTTCATAAAATTTAATGATTTTTTTTAGATGTTTTGCTGTAATCAGATACTGACCCTCAGAGAAAATGGTCTAATTGTAAACTGAGTCTTAAGAATGAGGTTGATACAATTAGATGTACAAATTTAACCAAGTTATTGATAAAATGGAGATCCGCCTGTTACTCGGCAATATTCCATTAAATTCACACACACTTTTCAGCTTACCGTTCAGGAGTATAATTTAATAAATCTTGGTAATCCCCCTCCCATTCCTGACCTGGTTACCAGTGATTACTGATTGTTTTCTAAACCAAAACCAAACTTTATGGAAAAAATTTAAAATAAACATTAAACAAAGTGTTTTTGTTAATTGGATTATAAATATTTTAAATACTTAAAAAATTACACAGCCCGACATGAAATTTGTACTTTGAATAAGAATAGTCATTTCTTGTAGAGTTTGGGTCGCTGAATTTGAATCAGTCACGAAAGGTGAAGGTTTCCAAAACTTGAAAAAGTCATGCAATTTAAAATTTTAAAAATTAAATATCTCGAAGAAGCAGAAAGATATTTGAAAGAGTAAGATTTAGACTTAAAGGTGCTATATACAGTTTTTTGAGAAAAAAACATGTTTCGATGATACATAACCTCAAATATAGGCTGATGTGCTGGAGGCCAGATTCGAGTTCAGCGACCCAAAATCAACAAAAAATGACTACTTTTATTCAATATACAAATTTCACGTTGTTCTGTGTAATTTAAAATCCAAAATGATAAAATTATTTTGCTCATTTACAATTAGATCAGCAACGTTTGACCAAATAAACGATAACCAATTTCTTGGCTAACTGATTAATTTGTTTGTTCACAACTACATTTTTAAATGCAAAAGTAATTCTTTATATAGAAAGGAAGGCTTTTATGGAACTTTTAACTCTTACATAATTTATATTTAGAATTCCTATCGAAGCGGAGCCTACTGACTGCGTAGCAAAGCAAACAATACGTGACTTAAAAGTCAATGTTTCTATGATTATTTGATATCAACCGCTATTTTGTTAAATTTATTCCTCTTTGAGACCGCGGGGTGTTTTGCCAGTTTTTAGTTGTTCCCACGACAGCTGGTTGCTATATCTTCCTATTCCATGTCTGAATATGAAAATGTCCTATTACCATTTTATATGTTTCCGGCCAAATGCACCCCTTTATTTACCCACGCGCCATTTAAATCAACGATCATGTCTACCAGGCGACAAAACGCAGTAAAAGTCGTCCAAAGCAGTGACGTATCCGATGTATTTCTCATTAATTTAAAAGAACGACACCCGACTAAATATTATTTTTTAACAATTTATGTAAATGCTATTAATTTTGTATCAGCTTATAAAAATGAAAGTAACGCATTTATTTATGTAGTGTCACAAAAGTGTGGGACTTTTTTTAAATGGTTTAAGTCAATTTTAATTTTACCGTTAGTTTTTGCTTAATAGGGATGTTAACTGTATTCAAATGAAAATATAATTTTGCCACGAAACGGTAGTTTTCGTAATAGAAATCCTAAAAAACACTATATTTTTCTTCATTTTTAAGGAATTCAATTTTTATTCAATAATCAAAATGTAAGTAAATCACTCTCAAGTCACGTGATAACGAGAACCAATCAAAATGCACGACGTCACTTGTTCGCTAACCTCATCGCTGCCAACACTACGTTGTTTAGTTAACATTATTTTATAGTGATCTTCGTGCAGTTTCTTTGAAATTTACTTTTTACTCCCTTTGAAAGCGATTCTGAGAAATTTTCTCATGATGGAAAGTGAATTTATTAAGGCAAGTAATTCGAATTTGCCCAGACTTAATTGTCTTACGGTGACCAATTTCTTCGCAAAAAACAGTAACTTCTGCTATGCTGAATTTAGAAATGTTAAGGCCTCTATGTAAGTAATATACCAAGAATTGTTGTTTCTGCAACCGATAATGAATAATAGTAATCATAGGTATTTATAAGTTCAAAAGATTTCACTCAATAATTAAAAAAAAGAATAGTATGTTTTGAGGTTATGTTTTTTTGCCTTTTGCAGCAAATAAATAAAATAATATATTTATAGTCAACTGGTACCAGTATATTGTTTACCTAGGCTTGAAACTGGTTGAACCACAGCCATGGAAACACTTTGTGTAGAGTAAGCTTGTTCTATTTCTCTTTCGCATTCCATTATTGTTTCCAATCTTTACCTTTTTACTGTTAATGGTCGAGTTGTTACGTTTTCTATTAGTCTTTTTCTGTCTGGTTGACATCCAAACTTTGTTGGCAAACAACCTGCTGTTATTCGGATCTATGATACCAAGTCGATCAAATGATATTCTGAATAGTTCTCCGTATTATTCGGTAACTAAAATAAACAAGTACAAAATATTTTTCCCCAACTTTGATTACTGGATTTCTAACCTCAAAATTACAATTTTCATCCTTGAAAGCTTGAAAAATAATAACTTTTACCGTAAGAAAAATAAACAAAATATTATCAAAACGAACACCAAAATGAACTTCGCAAAAATACATACATACATAGATTGCGTAGGCACAAGTGCCAAATCTCTGCGGGCTAGCTGAAGCCGCGTTTTCCTATTATTTTCCGAACGTGGAATGTGAATAAATAACTTTTCAGGTGTTTCAATTGTAGTACATGTATAGTGAGACACCGCAAAATACTTATAAAAGTTAGAACTCATTTTTTATTACAAAAATTACGAAAAAGCTTTATATCACCTTATCAGTTTACCAGTGTTTGGGAACATATGACGTCACAGCGGTCACGTGATAAGGATTAGTTGGATTAAAAAATAATATTTAATATTTTGGGGTATATTAGATACTTATACATAATTTTAAACACTTTTCCAAAAATAGTTAATATCCCTTTTGTCAGGTTTAAGATATTTTTAGTTGTTAATTTTTTCTTATATAATTTTCAATTCTATAGTGTTTTTATTAGAATTTAAGGGATCTACTATAAAAATATATTTTTTGTAAAAAATCACCTTTCGAATGTGTTTTTATTACTAAATATTGTTGGAAATAATTATCTTTTAGTTAAATAATAAAAAAACTTCATTAATTTTAATGCAAAGTTAATTTAATTCCTACAAATAAATGCCAAACCTTCATTTCAATTTTTATTAGGTAGATACATAATCTGAATTATAAAAAAATATATACCAGATATTACTAAAGGGTTGGTTTATTAGACCATTATTAACACAAATGAGCGATTATTTTTCATGTAAAGCACCACTATCTCGGCGCTTTCTTTCGGTGTATATTGAAAAATGGTTGAAATTATACTGAATTGACATTATATAAAACGTGATGGTGACTCCGATTGGTTAAGAATTGTCGAAGTTATTTAGTACTTCTACTGATCAGATTCAAATTGCGCACCCTGTATCAAACCCATATAAACATTATAATAATAATATAAAAAAATACCATTCCACCTATAATTAATTTTAAAATAACTGGTTCAATTACTACAACATCAAATAATTACAATATTCACAGTTATTAATTTATTTTTTACTTTTAATGCAATTTTTTTAAATCGATCTAATGAAAAATATATATTAAACGTTTAATAAATACGAATTATTTTAATGAACGTTTCATAAATTGCTTATACATAAAACAAGTATTTTCCAAGAAAACAACCAATTATTCCTTAATTAAGATAATAAAAGTTTTTCGTGATTATAGTAGTTATTATATAAACTTATAGCATCTATTAAGAAACAAGCTGAATACAAATTAGTTTTAAGTGGAGCTGCACCTCCACACAGTTTTGCAAATTGTTTTAAACTTAAATAATTTGGAGTATTAACTAGACTGATTAAATATTCACCAGAAATGTAATTTGAAATTTAAATGAGGTATTTTTTAATAGTTCTGCTAATAATTTAGCAAGCAAAAATTGAAATAGGTTTTTAATATATGGCGGGTAAAGAATTTCCTGTGTTACAAGTTCTGTAGCTTCAGTTTTTTTTTTCCTTTCTACTCTCATCAATTTTTCATATAGAATTTAATCAGCGACAAATTCCGATAAACATGATATCGTCAAATACAAGCAAACACATATTTAGAAGTTAAAAGTTTCAGGTATTATACATTACTCATCAACCAAAATAAATTCGATGACTAGTGATTTCTTCAATGATGACATCAGAATATTTTTGTTAACAGACATGTGTAAAAACACTTAAAAGAAGATTCCCTGCACTAGACAGTACCGAGAATTATATTTTATAATTACCGTGGAAGACAGATCACATACTAGAACTTATGGAAAAAATGCAGAGAAGTACAAACAAGCAAACGAACCTGAATATACCAACATCCGCAAATATATAAGAAGAATAATAATGCGAGCAAAAGAATCATGGCTATATAATAAATATAGGGAGATAGAAGAACAAGAAAAGATGACACAGGTGTGTCAGAGAGACAGCAGGAATGTACAAACAACGAACTCCAACAAGTCTAATAGACGAAATGAGACCTTGGATCTCAAAAAACAGTACACAATGGAAATATGGCAACAATACATACATGGTCTTTTCGAAGACAATAGAACAGATACACTCATAAAAGAATCAGATAATGGCCTATCTATAGTGTGCTTCATCCATCGGTATGCTCGGATACAGGGATTTTACGTCGAAGCTTGCAATGGTCATCCTTGTCAGTTTTTACAGAGTATAAAATTGTTAAGAACTGCTCCAAGTTTTTTATGTAAAACTCGGCACTCCACATGTGATTGCATAAGACCAACAAGATATTTTTCTAGTTTTTGAGTGGAAGAATTGTAAGTGCAAACGATGGGTTGCCACAGAGCGACAGAAAAGAACCAGGGCGACATACAATCGACACATAGGTTCTGTTGCAAAGATGTAGAAACATTAACTATGACTTATAAGCGTGTTTTATATACTACCAAAAATCATTCAATAGGGTTCTACATCATGAACTCATTGACGTACTAAAAAAAATAGGAATAGATGACAGATATCATAAAGAATCTCTACTCGGAACCAACAGCTCATATAAAAGTCAAAAAAGAAATATCGGAAAATGTAGAGATTCAATGCGATGTCATGGATGTGACTTGTTTCCCTTTTGTTTAACAAAATAGTTATTATAGTACTCGAAGACATTTCAACGGGAGTAAACATGAATGGAAGAATGATTAACATTATTAGATTCGCGGATGACACGATAATATTCGCAGATAGCTTTTAACCACGGAAAATGATGGATAAGGTAACATGGGGCCGCCCCTAATTCAAAATAGAAATAAATACAAAATAGACTAAACACATGATTACCAGCAATAATTTAATACTCACAAAACAACTCTATATTAGGAACCAAAATATCTAAAGAGTTAACACATTGGGAGTCACAGTAAACGAAAAATCGGATGCACAATAGAAAAGCAAGAGCTGCTTATGTGAGCAAAATGTTCTAAAATTAACCTTAACCTGAAAATTAATATAAAACTTCTCAAGTGCTATTATGTCTTTCCGGGGTTACTGTATGGGGTCGAATTCTGGACTGTAACTGTGGTTTTATATAAAAAGTTGGAATCATTTGGCTCTACAGGCACTTGAATATCCGGGCGACATCATGCGAAACGAAAAACGATATGTTCTACTTTAACTGGGTAAGAGTAAGATGGACAGAGAATGGAGACCAAATAGAAGACGTATTTCGTAGCTTAAAACCTACGTAACAAGGTCATAATTGCCAGTATGATCGCCAATATCCCTTAACGGAGCAGCACACTAAGAAGGATTACCTTTCCAAATGAGTTAACTCGATGATGGCTAGCAATAATTGCTGGTCGTAGTGTGGTGATATTATTCTGATTTCCTAGTTTTCCTTTACTGAGTTTATGGCATTCGTTTCCGTTTGGTCATGTTTAAATTGCATGTGGTGTTTTCTTAGTTTAATGCGAATAGTCATTTATGCTGCGGATACCGACAAACATGTCCAGTCAGCTTTTTTAGGAAAATTTATTCCGAAATCTAGGAGAGTACGCGAAAAAAATCCTCAATATAGGTTCGGATTTATGTCTTTTTAGACAAGGAGGACATGAGAATGACTATTAAATAAGCGAAAGCAAACAAACTGAAATGTCAGTATACTCTATATAAAAAACGATTACGTAGTAAGAAAAACGTTATTTTGTTACTTTCTTTTAGTATAGTTTTTACGCCTTTTGTTTTGGCAAACAATTATATCAGCATATTTTTCGTCAGCAGCCGTGGATGTCGAAACCGCTTAGTTAGCTGCAAAGGGAGATTATTCTTCGCTGTTGTCCTTCATGATTATTACACACTGTAGTATGCGTTTGTCATACCTACTCAGCACAATTTTTAAAGATAAACAAAAAATTCCTGACTCGTCTTATGGTTAGGTGACCCACTTAATCTTCATTGTATTTGTTTGTGCCGGTCAGCACACATCTTTTCATTCGTGTCGTTAATATATTTCTAAAATTGACGGGAAAAATGCCCAAGGTAATTAGGAAAAGAATTCTATCAACTTCTGAGTCGGAAAGTGAGGGAAATACGGAGGAGTTTTCGGACAACATACGAGAGTCGGAAATAAAAATTGAATACGCTGGCTGCCTTCAACACAAGGTAAATAAATGACGCACGGACGTAACCAACAATTGTATTATTTTAGATTGGATTGAAGGTATTTCAATTCCTTTTGAATGCAACCCCGTTCAGTATGTTCTTCCAAGAATAGACATAAATAAATGTCAAATGCCGAATTATATTCGAGCAATTACCGATTTAATTAAAATTGGGGCTATTTCAGAATGTCGCACAGTAAAAAGGGAGTTTTTATCCTCGTTTTTTCTTATTAAAAAACCAAATGGAAAATATAGATTTATTTTAAATTTCAAAAATTTGAATAAATATATTATAGCTCCTCATTTTAAGTTGGAGGATTATAGGATGGATGAAAGTTGGTAACATATAATTGTTATTTCTCCAGTATAGACTTAAAAGATGTCTATTTTTCAGTAAATGTAAAGAAAATGTATAGAAAGTACTTACGTTTTCGTTTTGAAAACAAAACTTACGAATTCAATTGTTTATTTTTGGTCTAAATTTGGGTCCATATATTTTTACCAAAATTCCCAGACCAGCACTAAAATATTTAAGAGAAAGAAACATAGTTAAAATTAATAGTTTAGAGATGACACTTAGTATACCAGAAAAAGAAAAAGTAATACACCTTTTTTAAATAAAAAATATGTAAAACCAGAGAAGTAGAAAAATTAATTGGTTTACTTGTAGCCACAAAACCGACAGTAAAGTATGGCTGGTTACATCTAAAAAATTAAGAACGTGAAAAATATGTAGCTCTTTCTCTCAACAAAAATAATTATAGTGCAAAAATGCTTATACCAAAATATTTATGGACGGAAATTCTTTGGTGATTAAATAATATTCCAAATTGTAAACAGTCCATTAAAAGTAAAACTTTTGATATAATACTTTATTCAGGCGCTTCTAAGACTGGATGGGGGCAAGTTATGAAGGTTCTAAAACACATGGTTTCTGGAATCAGGAATCAGGAAATTGTTCCATATAAATTATTTGGAATTATTAGCAGCTTTTAATGCCTTACGATCCTTTATTAAAAACATTTTTAATAAGAATATATTGTTAAGGATAGATAATGTTACAGCTATAGCTACCATTAACAAAATGGGAAGCGTTCAATATAAAAACCTTAATGAAATTTCTCGAGAGATCTGGGGCTGGTGTGAACGAAAAAATATCTTCGTACAAGCATCTTATATAAATTCTTCAGAAAACATAGTTAATTCAAAATCACGCAGGAAAAATATGTTTACGGAATATGAATTACACGATAATATACTAATAAATTTGGCAGTCCGGATATTGATTTATATGCTAGCCATCAAAATAAGAAATGTCCGAGATTTATATCTTGGCATCCTGATCCAGAATCAATATGCGTGAATGCATTTACTATAAATTGGAATGGTTTTTACTTCTATGCATTTCCACGATTTTCATTAATAGGCAGAGTTCTGTAAAACATTATCCAGGATGAGGCCACTGGGATATTAGTAGTACTAGACCGGCCTAGTCAAAATTGGTATCCTCGTTTTAAAGAATTAAGTATTTCCAATTGTTAAAATTTCATCCTTTTGACGATTTCTTAAAAAGTAATTGACGTATGTCTTACTTTAATTTTATTTTTCAGTAATTGACGTAATGTTTTACTGAAATTTCTTCTAGATGTTGCAGAAAATTCACAAAAATCGTAAAGGTTGCGACGACCAGGATGAAAATAATAACAACGATTTCTTAAAAAGTAATTGACGTATGTCTTACTTTAATTTTATTTTCAGTAATTGACGTAATGTCTTACTGAAATTTCTTCCAGATGTTGTAGAAAATTCACGAAAATCGCAAAGGTTGCGATGACCAGGCCGAAAATACTAACAACAACGATTTCTTAAAAAGTAATTGACGTATGTCCACCAGAAACAGCAATTTCTACTTTACTGGCCTCCTTGGCTGAGGGATCCATAAAACAATATGATAAGTGCTTGAAAAAATGGTGGATACTGTGCAAAAAACAATGATAATCCATATCAGTATAATTTACAGATAATATTGGAATATTTTTTAGAAATTCAAAAGTGCGGGTTATCATTCTCTTCCTTGAATACCCACAGAGTAGCCTTATCTTTATTATTTTCTCCAATCAAACAGGATGAAATAATTTTAAAAAAGATTTTTTAAAGGGGTTTTCAACATAAACCCACCACAACCAAAATATGCAGCTAACTGGGACCCCAGTGTTGTATTGACTTATTTAGAAGGTTTATTTCCTTTGGATAAATTATCATTACAAATCCTTAGTTATAAACTTGTTACCTTATTAGCTCTTACTTCTGCCCACAGGATGCAGACCCTATCAAAGATCTGTATAAAAAAAAAAAAAAAAAAAAAAAAATATCAAACTGGCTAACAATGTTTTAGAAATACGTATACCAGAAAAAATCAAAACGTCGGGGTATAAAAGGTTACAACCTTTAATGATTTTTCCTATTTTTTCTGAGAAACCTAGTCTGTGTGTTGCTAAAACGACTTCGTATTATATCCAAAAAACTTCCATATTAAGACAGCAAAAACACGATCAATTTTTTTAACATGAAGAAAACCTCATCATCTAGCTAGTTCAAAAACCCTAGGCAGGTGGGTTAAAAATATTTTACAGAAATGTGGTATAGATATAACAAAGTTTTCGGCACACACTACTAGGCATGCTAGTACGTCTGCAGCCCTACGGGCAGGGGTAAATATTGAAATAATTAGGAACGCAGCAGGCTGGCCTCGGAGATCTAACGTATTCGTAAAATTTTATAATAGGCCAATAACTTCTTGCCCTGAAGCATTCGCTAGATCTATCATACCACAGTAGTGTTGCTGCGTCATTAGATCAGTATTATTAAGTTTATTATGTTTTGTTTCTTTTGTTGATTTTTTTTTGTTGTTCTTGTTGCGTTATTTTATGACTCAAACTGTTTATCCTATTAAGGGATGTTATTTACATTACTAGAGTCATTATTATTAGTATAAGTGATGATGGATATGTATAATTTATACAATTATACATTTCTATATTAGGTGCGAACTGTTTAAACTAGTTTTTAAATGTTATATTATGTATTATAATTATTATAATTTTTTTTTGTAGAAACTTTCGCCAAGAAATTGTTTCTATTATAAATAAAATAATTGTTAATTAGATCGTGCATTTATACTTTGAACATCTACAGTGTGTAATAATCATGAAGGACAACAGCGAAGAATAATTAATAGATTGATCGACTTACCTGTAAGGATGATCGATCTGAATTATTCGAGCTGTTGTCCGAAATGATTATTACAACCCTCCCTCCCCATTTCGCTACCCTACGATCTAATTAACTAGACAAATACAATGAAGATTAAGTGGGTCACCTAACCATAAGACGAGTCAGGAATTTTTTGTTTATCTTTAAAAATTGTGCTGAGTAGGTATGACAAACGCATACTACAGTGTGTAATAATCATTTCGGACAACAGCTCGAATAATTCAGATCGATCATCCTTACAGGTAAGTCGATCAATCTATTAATTAACTGCGCCAGGCAGTCGCTTACCGAGCATTATATTGTTTGTTTGCCGTCCCAAATCGCCAAAAACTTTGCTGAAAAAATTAATATATTGGCAATTAAAGTGTTTTGTCGGCGAGTTCCCGTAGTTCCCCGATTGTTTGGCACCGATTCAGTTTTTAAACTTCTAGTAAAATTTACACCAGGAAAAATTATTGCCGATGTTGCATACCGAACTTAATGACAGTTGAATTCAGTTGTTTTCCATCCGTCGTTCAATAAACGATTTAACTTAAATATTTTTATTTTAAAGCTAATAAAGTTACCTATTTGCAACGAGATTGTGTGAGAATTTTTTCATAATTAAAGAATATTACAAAATGCATGTGTCTTTAGTAAATGGGGAAGATAATATAGAAATAAAATACACAGTGCATGCAACAAACTGATAAAGAAACACCAGAGTAAACTAAAATCACAAAAATAACCAACTACGCTTCAACTTCAAAAAAGTCTAAACTTGTCTTAAATGTAGGATTACCTAAAAACATACCTGCTGCATACACAAAAAGGGAAAACTGCCAGATCGGGTATTACAGAACCCAACAAGGAAAAGGGAATTTTTAGAGAAGCAGTCCACATTAAAAATAATAATGGAGTCTTTAGAGTGTTGAGATACCTAATCTTCGGCAACCACTACTTTGTAACATTATATCATTGTGGTCAAGCGAAACTATATGCCTTTATATATTATTGTAAACGAGACCGCACCCGTGTCGAAGCGATCGGTTCGTCACAATCTAATTTTAGACCCTAAAAGAGGTATTTCATCTGCGTCGGAACCTATAAACCAGATTCTGAGTGTGCCGCCATCTGCGACATCACCCCGCCAAGGCAAGTACTTTGTATGCAGACGAGATCGTTAGATCCCGCATGTATAGAAAGTGTTTCCTGATGAAACTGCAGATGCGGACGCTTTTAGGGTCTTTTACAGGCCCACTGCTATAAACCAGCAATCCAGGCAACCCTTGCTGCCTTAGGTCCTGTCACGGTAGCCATGTTGTAAACGAGACCGCACCCGTGTCGAAGCGATCGGTTCGTCACAATCTAATTTTAGACCCTAAAAGAGGTGTTTCGTCCTAGCTACCGACGCTGGACTCATCAGTAGGTCCGTCGGAGCTTTCCCCAGACACCTTTGGTACACTTTCTCCATCTACATACTCGTATTTAAACCTTTCTGCGTCGGAACCTATAAACCAGATTCTGAGTGTGCCGCCATCTGCGACAATATCCTAGACATACCTAAAAATAAAAATTTTTTCAAATGATTAATGAAACATTTTCCCGTTAATATTAAATTTTATTTAATAGAAGCTTTACAGTTTGGCAGAACTATTGTTTATTTAACAAACTTCAGTTTTTATAAAAAAAAATAAGCTACGTCAAAACTTATTTTCTATTTTTGTACTTATTAATATTTCTATATACTTTATATATCAGCGAATATTTACAACAACGCCCACCATATTTTTGATCTAGATATTCAACTACAATAAAAGTTTCATTCATTGACGATAATTTAATATTTTTTATTAAATACATAAAATTTATATTTGTGTCGGATACGTATTTGGAAAAAATATATAGTAATTTAGGAATGAATAATTGTTTTAGGTAATAACAGATTTTGGGATAGGATTGTTAACCCTTCTCCTTCCAGGAGGACAGTTCTCCTTTTAATTAATTTATCGTCCCCGAATAATGCGTATTACGCTATTTGCCCTTTAAATAAAATACATATTATATAAAAACTGTATAAAATTAAATAAGTTTGCCCATTTTTGCCATTTTGTTGCTCACGATGCATTGACATTACCTCTTTCTTTACTTGTAATGTGAAAAACAGAATGCATCACAATTTCTTCATTAAGTATTAAATAACTTAAGTTTGGTAAGGAAAAATATCTGTATCATCATCACTTGATTGTGTAAACCTTGCTGATTCAATTTGTTGTGTGCCCAATTTACACCTAAATCACAAAACTGACTGATTTAAAATATTTTGGATATTCTATCACAGGTCAATATCAAAATTGGGCGTTTTATATTTGTGACTGCTTTTTAAATTTACGTTTGAATTTTTGGTACCGTTTATGACGGATATGATGAGTGATTCCACTAAGACCTTCTACTAATAGAACAATTTTATCAGAAAAGGTGGAATACCTCTATGATGGGATTCTTTCGGCTCATCGTTCCACTAATTTATTGTTTTTCTTGTTTGGGTTGGTTTCTTCATGAGGTAAATGATATAAATCCTCATTCAGATTTTTGTTGAGTCGCCCTTACTATATGCATCTGGTACTGTCTGTAAACAAACCATATAAGTTATATTTTGGATTAATAATATCGATAGTGTTAATAGTTCCGGTGATTTCCTTTTCGACGTTTAAGGAAAGAAAGGATAATTTTTGCTTTGATTAAGAAGTGGTCAGTTTTACAATCAGGGCCTCGATATGCTCTAACATCAAATGTTTACATTGTTGTTTTTTATCTGGTTATAAAATTGTCGATAATGGATTTTCTGTTGCTTGCAATTTCTCTCCACGTATATTTATGGATATTTTTGTATTTAGAATATCCATGCTAGTTCCCTTTCCACTACCAGATCCTTTCTTTCCTGCTTCGCTAATGGTGTTACAGTACAATTAAATATTTCATATATCTCTCATTACGTCGCCTTATTCGCAAACGTTACTGACATCCCCTTTCTCTTAATCATCTCATAAATACTGTATAAATTAACATTTTGGAAACAATAGGATAAAACAGCAAATCTAAAAAAGTAATAACAGCTAATACAAAATCCTAATGTTACGCGTATCCGACACATTTGGCAGATTTTTTCATTTAATCAAAAACTCCCATAAAGGCCCTCTTCATTTATTCTTTTGGTCATTTCCAACGTCGTTCAGTATTACGAATGGGATTTCTTATCGTTCCGAAACAACAAAAAAAATTAATATGCATGAATAAATCTATTTTTTATAGAACAAAGACTTACAGACCCTACTATGTATATGTTTTACTGGAAACATTGTGTTGAACAATTTATTTTTCAAACCGGGCGTCCTAAATAAAAATTGTCAGCGTCCTGTGAACATGTAAAAAATAATTTACAAAAACATCGGAATATCAAGGGATTTATTACTGTGTGTATGCGATGTATTTACCCTCCTCATCCCCAAAACATGCGATAAGAAACCTCATAAATCTTTTCGTTTATGCCAAACGTCGAACTAAATAGATTTATCTACCCCATTTCTATAATTTACTGTTTTTAGGGCACACCCATTTTTGGGGTCACATACTCGGTACAATAAGAAAAGTTGTATGCTGGGGATTATTGGGGAATATTTGTATTATATACATTCAGTCAATATGGACGATAAAACTTTTTATGGGAATTCAAACCGATGGAATTATTGCAAAAATATATATCTTGTGATATATATGTGTATATATAGCAGATTTTGCATTGTAACATTTTTCGACTAAATATATATAAAGTACGTATTTGAAATTTGAGTATGGGGCTGTAATGAAATTGTTCGCTAAAGGAGATTTACTGCTACCCTATTTGCACTAAGAATCATCGGTTAGGGGGTCTTTACGGCAGAAAGTCCTCTGTATAACGCTGACAAGGTAAGCTTGAACGCGGCATCTTATGACGCTCTTAAAAAGCTATACACTGATGAGGAATTGAAATTTTCAGATAAACCCAAAGCTACCAACCAACAATACCGCAACATGTTTACCCTGTTATGTCTGTAGATCTTTAAAATTTGAATCTTAAGTTCGAACTGCAAATCGTAAGATTTTGTCTACAAATCATTTGATAGAGTTCATGACATATATCATCGCGTTGCGGAAATTGTAACTCATTTTTATGAAAGGCGCAATCTCACAAATGGACGTAACTCAGATTCTTCCTCTTGCCATTTGCTATGCTGCACATCGGCAATCATTTATCTATTTTATAGTTATACTATAACAAGTATTGTCACTATAGGTAATTTATTATTCTAATATTTTTATTACCCATTCTGCTCTCTTGTAATCTTTCCAATAGAGGTTCATAGTGTACGTTGTCAAAAGCTTCCTGGGAATTAACAAAGCAGATGAAAATATCTTGTCGTTGGTCATAGCATTTTTGCAGTAATTTCATTGGGAAGAGAGCTTTTCCAGTGGCATTGATAATGCAAGACTGTATGTCGCCATTCATATCTTCACACTTCTTGTATATTCTTAAATAAATTACTCCAAGGAAAGTTTTTTATGCGCTAACTCATCAAGCTTAAAAGTCTACAGTCTTTGCAGTTTTGATTTTTCTTTTCTTTGAAATAACTGCAAATGTAGACTTTAACCAATCCGTTGGGATTTGCCCACGTTAAAAAGATATGTAAGGTGTTTAATATCAACTTGCTTTAAAACGTTTTTATATATATCGTCGTGACCTGGACTGTTCCCTTTCTTCTTACAGTTTAATGTGTATCTAACTTCAGACTCAAGAAATTTTAGACCACTCTTATTTTCAGTGTTATTCGTGGGTTGATCACTGAACATTGTCTCGGCATAATTCTTCTAAGTTCCCTTTAATTCGTTGAAATTTAATATCGGTTTTCCTTGTCTGTTTCTTAGTGACGGCAATGCTGTTTTTGGATTTGTTCTCGTTATCTACATTACTTTTCTATGGTTAAGGCAGTCTTTCAGCCTCGTGACATTGTTCTTGGGTCCATTTCTCTTTAGCTTCCCTTATTTTCCTTATTTATCATACTGGCTTTTTACATGCCGACGTTCAGTCATCAATCAAGGTTAAGGTTCTTCTTTTTTGGGTCGACCAAGAACAGTTTCAATAGCTTCTTGGATGTTAGTTTTCAGCTTAAAGCTAGGCATCATTAACGGTAATTTTATAACTGGAGTTATTTTCTTGGCAAAGTTTGTCTAATTTGGTTTTCATGTTATCTTGTACTGTGGGTTATTGTAGTGCAAATCAGTGCAACAGAAATCTGCAACAAATGGGTTATGATCTGAGCCCATGTCTGCTTTTGTTTAGGTTGCAGCCCGTGTATTCTGATTTATTTTGTTTATCAAAATAAACTCAATTAGGTTTAATCCAATATTTTTCTTTCCATCTTGAGAAGACTTCCAAGTGTAGTTAATTACATAACTGAATTACTTTTGTAAAAGCCTTTGTTTGCTTTTACGCCTGTTTTACTTAAATCTGGAATTTCGTAAAAGAGTATATGCCTCTCGCCATCTATAGGCATCGTCGTTAACTGGAATTGCGATTTCAAGTGGGTTTTCTGTATAAGTATTCTTACCATTCTAAGGCATCTGTAAATTGTTTATCTGTTTTCGTTGCAATTTTAAATAGATAATATTGAATTATGAGAATACTATCTGAATTTTGTTTAAAGTTTACCAATATTTTGTAAAATATTACTAAGATTGTGAGGAGACTATTTCTCTAACATTAGCTAGGGATCGCAAACTTATAATTATTTTTTTAACTCCAAGAAATAAAAAGCACTTTGTCACAATATTTTTTCCAGTAGTGTATATGTAGTTGTAACAAAAAAATTCAGAACTCACAACAGTTTAAAAAGATCGTCTAGTCTCCTATAATTATGAGAAAAATCATATTTATAAAGACCAGTAAACCTTTCTATCGAGAGGACCAATCTTTTTATTTTATCACTTTGAAGTGTTTTTTTTTATTTTTTAAATTGCTTATTTTCGCAACCTTTTTATTAAATTAATGCATGCCAATTTATTCGGCCTAAGAAAATGGGTCAGCCTCCGCTATATTTTCACTAAAGTCCCTTTCCTTCGGTAGGAAAAACGAATTTTCCCGACAACGGTTTGTTGATCAGATTTACAAAATGAGTTTTTTGTAAAACATAAAAATGATTTAGAATTGTACTGAGATTTGTTAAATTAATTTCGGCTTCATTTTATATTTTTACGTTAGTATGCGTGAATTTACGGCAAAAAAATTTTTAATGAATAATTATTTAGAAAAAAAAAGAATCCGACAATTTAATAGCATTACAAAGATAGTAAAGAATATATATGAATTAATCTTAATCCTCTTGTCTATCTAACCTTAGCCCAGTATTTTTCTACGTATACTATATGTCGCTATAGTTGTCCTGTGATTAATGGATACACAAATATAGGTACTTTCTCATTAAATTAAATATCTTAGTCGAATTGAACTGAATCAACCAGAACTAACCATAAGTAACCATCACAAACTGGAGCTAATCAGCACGGTTTCCATTCGATTGTTTTTCTTGTCCATCTTCTGTCTACAACAGAAAGATAAAATATAAACTAGTGTTAACGAGACTGACAATGATACTTTATGTCTCAATATTATGTAAATTTTTATTTCAGGCACCAAACAACGCTTCTTTCTTAATTAGACAACTTGTTTAGTAATTGATTTTAATTTACTGTTCAAACTTCAATGATGTTTAGAAAGAATTTCGGAATCATGTATGTTATAACTTTTAAATATCGAATTATTAAATAGACATTCTTTTTAATTGTTTAATTTCATTAAGAATACATTTTGTAAAACAGAGTATCAAGTCTCTGTTCTAACCAGATTTTGTATTGATCCATTCACTATCATTCGTAAGCATCGAAATTATAATTCAAAAAATAAATTTACAATACCCCAAAGTTATTATTTTATTAAACCCCAATATTATCATCATTTGTCGCTGGAACTGCTCCGTAGATATTATTATCAATTTTCATTATGTCACCTTCACACCTCTTGAAATGACTAACACATAAATTATATCCCTATTAAATTCAGAAGGGAAAGCAAAGCGTCATACATACATATATCCCCGAAAATAATAGAATGGTTCATGGTCAAAATAATTATATTGCTCTAGACCCCATTGCAAATGGATACTACTAAAGCTGTGCTTAATATATTAAAGCATTATACCCTCTAGACTCTAGAGTCTAGAGCGTAGAGCCCAACTAAGACTTTTGTGATCTCCTTAACGTCACCTATTTTAAATTATGATATTTTGAATTTGTTCTAGGCTCAATATCCACTATAGGGACATACGAATTTCAGATATTTTGGAATATTATTAATATCTATATAATTTTTAATAACAAATTAAGGCAAAAAAAATTACGGAATTTTCATTTCTTTAATGGAATTGAAAGCTTGAAGATTGTGGTTATAATGAAGATTATCTTGCAATGATGCCAGATTTTTTTATTCTTTTTGTAAGAGAAAAAGATCAATAATACAGTTAGAAATATATTTGCAAAAATAAATTATAGATAAAAATAAAGTCACTTATATTAATAACAAATACAAAGAAAAACGGAAACCTGAATTAGCCTGGATTGAACTGAATCAGCTTGACTAAAATTAACCAGAACCAACCATAACTAATCAAAATAGACTTGAACTAACCTTTTAAGCATATGCCCGAAAAATTAACCTGACTTATTTAATCACTATAATTAATATCCTTTTGTAGCGTTCCGAAATATAAATAATTAAGAAAACATCTAAATCTGTCAACTCTGCAACTCGTTAAAGCAACATTTTCATATTGTAGATATGACATTTGACTTCAAAATTTTTAACATAGCAATGAAAATAAATGCAAATTTACATTTTTTAACATTATTTTTTATGTTTTAAAAAAGGTTTTACCTAAAAACTGACTATTTTCCGCACTCAAATTTATTTGGAGAAGTAGAAATTATAGTTTTAGACAAGAATATCTGTAAAAAATGTGTTATTTAATGTGTCTGTATAGTGATATGAACCCATTGTAGTTAAAACTGACAGGCAAATGTCAATAATTTGGCAGATATCTATTTGTCATTGTAAGTTGGTGGAAATATGTGTACAGAATAATCCCATTAATTATTATTTTTTTAAATTATCTTTATGGCTCGTGCGCTGATTTTGCCTCGTCTGACAAATTTGATTAATTTTCTACATCACATACATAGATAATTAATTATTTTTGTACCCAAAAAATATGAAATATTTCTTTTTTTTAACGTACATGCATTAAATAAACAATTATTTTTGGTCTATAAACCTTTAAAAAGTCGGTACGTTAACAAAGCTGTTTATTTTATGTTTTTAATAATTTTATTACAAAATTTTCTCACGTACATCCTACATATATCGTATGTTAATAAGCGGTTAATCACCTCGGCCAATTAGATGAATTTTTTTTAAACAAATATTTATTATTTGTTTTTTCTCTGAAAGTATCAGGAAGCGTCTTTAAAATAGCAAGTTTTTTTGAAAGGCGGTACAACAAGACATGTATACTATTCAAATGTTAAAAACATAAATCAAGGAGAATCATATTTTCAGATAAAAAAATGCTTTTACCGTAGCAAAAGGTAAGACGCTTACCCTATCTTTTTCTCAATAAATAACGTATTAACATGTTCCCTATAATTTTGTATAATTTAGATATTTTTTTAATATGATTCGTTTAAGTTAAATTTTTTGTTTCAGGTAAGAAAAATAACACTTGATGACCCTATTACGTTGTTAAGCATAGTATTGGTAAGTTTCCTTTAATTTTTTAAGTTAATATCAGATCGGCCAGAAAGTAATTTCAATTTTGCAGTGTGAAACAAAACCTTTTGTTTATACAAGGAGTTAACTTTAATCAATTATATATTTTCCATTTTGTTCAATGACATTTTGACATTTTTCTTGCAGCTTCATAAATCCGAGCACATAAAAATATTTGTCTTTATCAGCAAAAAACTGAACCAAGTGTGATTTAGGGTCGTGATCATTTGTGAAAGTTCTACCATTCAAAGAGTTTTGTAAACTTCGAAACAAATGCTAATCAGATTGTCAGTTTTTAAAAATCAAAATTATGTTTAAATAGTTTCCTTTTAAGCAGAGAAAAAGGAAAGAATATATAGAAACTCGGGTCCTCTCTCCATACGCGTTTCGACCTCCTTATGGTCTCACCAATGGAGCTCTATCGAACCGAGAGCGACATTCGCAGGAAAAAACTGTCAACTTCTTATCACAAGTACATATTTATATAAGAATTTTGACAAAGCAGCAAGGGATTTACTATGACGCCAATATGTTACGCAAAATCTCTTCTATTTTTTTCTCCTTATAATATCCTTATATCGGGGCAGAAATTAAAATAATTTACCCAGACTTTAAAGAAGTTATAAGTGGAATATTAACGACTTAAACACTATTATAATACTAAACCTCTCCTTGTACAAAAGTTCTTATTTCGATAGATACTCGAATACTTTTTTCATTATCTGAAGACGATCTTTATTGTATAAAAATTTCGACCACTTCGTTCTATAGCACCATTTAAGTTTACGAGTCTTTGTGTTTTAATATCCCAACAGGGGTAGTTAAGGGTCGTGGCCGAAACAAACCCTTAATGAATCGCAAAGTGTGAGGGGTATGGGATTAGGGTAGTTAAAAGGGAAAGAGAATAGTACACAGTAACAGTAGTTAGTCCAGATGGTTATCTCGCGTAAAGTGCGTCTGCTTATATTTCCTAGGGGTTATATGTTTACACCCAGAGGCGCACTTTACAGTAAAATATGAAGAACATCAAGCTCTATTTAATATTTCGTTATTTAGTCATGATCATTTTTACATGTCTATTTAGCTGAGGTAACTTATTACCACCTGACAATATGTATATTTTTTTGAAAGTCATAGACACCGATGTTTCCTGCAAAGTAGTAGATAACTGTTGGACTTACATTGTCTTTATTTTTTTTTTAATATCACGACGTTTCGACTTGTAGTTATCTCTAGCCGTTTTCAAGTGAAGTTTCACTTCCAAGAGCGTTGCTCCAGCAAGTAATTGAAAATTTCAGTTCGAGGCTAAATGGTTGTGAAGAAGCGGATGGTGCATATTTAAGGATTGTTGTTTTTCATAACTAAAAAATCATAAACTACTCTATAATTTAACAACAATTAAACAAGTCTGAATTAATTCTGATGTTTTATTTTTTAAGAATCAAAAAAGGAAAAACATTCTGAGACACCCTTTATTAAGGTTGATTTATCTTCCCCACAGTCTAGATATTAATACAACCTAATAAGCAATATTGTTTCAGTATTCGTTGACTGTTAGGATCCAATATCATATATAATTCATCTCTGAAACATAACCCTGCTGAAACATCAAATATCCATCAAGCAGTAAAATTTATTTTCATCAATTTCATTTTAAACTTGACCGAAGCTGTCCCTTTTGTTTTTGATATTTACACAAGACCCTTGCAAGATATGGGAGTCCTAATTCAATAACCCTTTAAAGAGTGGTTTTGTTGAAGATAATTAACAGCATAACCCTTTTTCATATTTGACCCATATTTTAATAAATATACTTTGACAGCAAATTTGCCGTTCAAAATGTTTTGCTTTACGGCCAAAGTTTCCTTAATTTTCATTTCAGATTTATCACAGCGGTAATGCTCAAAATGACGATGTTGAGTCATGTATATTAGTTCCCTCAAATGTCTAAACTGGGTTGACCTACTCAATTTAACAAAAATGGTGGTCAAGCCAAGCTCCGATTGATTACGTCCCTATTAAAGCAGGTCAGTGGTTGTATATATATATATATATATATATATATATATATATATATATATATATATATATATATATATACAGGGTACGCCATCTTTTATGTCGGTATGTAAACATTGAATAACTTTGAAAAAAAAAACTGATTTCTATATATGAGGAATTTTTATTAAATTTGGTCCTTTACACTTTATTGGGGCTAGTTTTTGAATACTACATCGATCAAGTGGCAACCTTTATTGGCCAAAGCAAAATGTGACCGTTTTGCTGCGTTTTTCATTACCTTTTCGAGCATATCGGCTGGTCTGAGGCTTGCTGGCGTACACTTTGCTTTTTAAATAATCCCAAAAAAAGAAGTCCGGAGCGGTCAAATCTGGGTGGCCAGTCAATGTCGCCTCTTATTGACATCAAACGTCCAGGGAATTTCCGTTGCAAAAACTGCATTGTTTGATTTGCAGTGTGGCATGCTACACCGTCTTGTTGAAACCAGTAACCATCAAGACCTTTTTCACGCATTTGTGGGCAGATATGAGCCAACATCCACCGATATCGATTTCCATCAATTGTTTCGTTTTCTTTGAAAAAAAAAAGGCCCAATGATGGTTTTGGCACAAACGCCGGCCCAAACAGTCACTTTCGGTCATGCACTGGCGTTTCGTGGATCTCGTGTGGATTATCCATCCCCCAAATGCGGCAATTTTGCTTATTAACGCCGCCAGAGAGTGTGAAATGGGCCTCGTCGGTCATTAAAATTTGCTTCCAAAAATCAGGTTCAGTGTCAACCATTCGAGCGACTGTTCGGCCGTATTTCAAGCGACGTGGACAATCTGTCGGCAATATTCTTTGTGTGAACTGCACTTTATATGGAAACAAATGCAAATTATACTTCAAAATGCGCCGCAAAGTGGTTCCACTGACGCCAAAATGCTGAGCGCGGTGACGATACCACACTTTTGGTTTCTGGGCTACGCTCTCTCTGACCGCTTCAACCAGTTCATTGGAATGTCTTGATCGTTGATGAACGGTATGTTAACGATCTCCCACTGTCCCGTACTCAACAAAATTCGAAACCAAACGACGGATATGCACTTTGAATTAACACAACTGAACGACTATTTTCAATGTACATTGTTACTATTTCGGCGCGTTGTTTCGGTGTCAAGCGATTCATAGTTAAAATTGTACTTAATTGACATTTCAAAAACACGTATAACCAAATCAATCAGTTGGTAAAGGTCAAAGGTATTCAATGTTTACATACCGACATAAAAGATGGCGTACCCTGTATATACATATATACAGGGTGTTATTTTAACAACTTGTAAAACTCGTAAAGAGTAATCGATTTACTAAAAATCGTTTATATAAAAGTTGCTAAATAAAGAAATTATTAACAATTATTTAAAAATGTAAAAACCTTGATTCATGATATTTTCAACCATTGTAAAAACTTTGTTTACTACACTGAACAGATTACATCTTGTTATACTTAAAATTTGTCACTATTTGTTAGGTTAACGCATAGTCTTGCTCGACGTATTCAGGAGTGACTACACGCGTCAAAAATAAAATCCCTGTCCCCACGGATAACACGGATCATAAGCATTTTCAATGCGCTGTTGTAGTTTTTCAACAGTATTCACTTCCCATAAATAAGATGTACTAATTTAAATAGCCCCACAGAAAAAAATCGCAGGGATTTAGATCCGGGAAAAGTGCAGGTCAAGAAATGGGTCCGCATTATTGAAATTTTCGTGAACTTCTCGTCTGAAATGTGACGGAGCTCCATCAGAAGAAGACACATATTCTATCTCGCAGATTGATTTGAAAAAAGTCTAAATAATTTTCACCTATCAGTCGATTTGGAAAAAGTATGGCCCTATAAGCATGCCATTTACTACTCTAAGCCAAACATTTACTAAAAATCTGGGCTGAAAATGATTTCTTTTCACTGCATGCGGATTTTCTACTGCATGGTTGTTGTGGAAATTATTTACTCCATTTCTTGTAAACATGGCCTCATCGGTAGCCAAAATAAATTTGGTATATTTGTCATTTATGTAAGAACCAGTGACAAAATTCAACTCTAGGATAATCTTCTGGCAGCAACGCTTGTACCCGTTGATAATGGCTTATGTAGGAAAATTAGGGATAAAAACCTAGACATAAAGTCTTAAAAGTATGTAAGAGAAATAGTTGGCTCCCGAAAAAAAAACAATACTTTCAATTTTTGACGGTTCGGTAATATATACATACATATATGATTGTTTATTCCTGTATTTTTAAGGTTCAATGATTGTTTGACTGATTGTTATACTTGTCAATTTAAACCTCCTACTGTCACTTTAAACCAATTTTAAAACATGTTAGTGAATGGGAGATTAAATTTCAATGCTTTTAGTACAACTAGATTTCTTGACTTCTGCTAAAAGCAAAAGATTAATTGTTTGTAGTAAACTAGACGCATAAACTATAGAGTTCAACATGTATAATTTGCTGTCGTAATACGACATATAGTATTAAATTTTATACTTTGTAACAATTAATTTTCAAAATTAGGGTGCTATAAAAACCCATCATTTAACTTGCAAGTATCATTTTAAAAATTTTTTCCTTACGATACCAAAAAGCGTCGGGTGTAAATTAATATTACCAATTACTTTGTTGATCTGTGTATTTCAATTTTTGATATTTAAATCTATGTTTTTTAATAGTATATAAATGACTAGGGTGAGTCAAACTGGACCTTATTTCTTTCAGGGATCCTAAATTATAAAAAAAATCTTTTAACATTAACCTATATTTGCTAATAACTTGCAGGATATAAGAATTGAACCATCATTTTTAGTCCAGTTAAAATAGACGAAAAAAAGTGGTAACTGCAAAAATTAGCATAAAGCTTAAAATAGGTCTTAAATACACTATTAAAAATAAAAGTTTCCTCACCACCTATGAGGTAGTGTACTTGGCGCATTTCCTCAATAGGCGTACTCCCCGTTCTATTGTAATTAAGTTTTATTAGTCTGTTTCTTTTTGATTGAAAAAATAGTACTATTGGTAATAATTAAAGTGGAACGGATTATATTTGATTTCGAGAAAATATTGATAATCTTCAAATGCTACTTCAAAAGTAATATCTTCATCTCCAGTTTCTTCTTCCTCTTCTTGCTGGATTTATGTAAATTGTTCGAAGAAGAAAGATACATCAGTTGTCTCCTCACTGATACCATAAGAATCCTCATCTATTGTATTTGACTCAACACTAGAGCAACACTAGCCTTGACAATTGGTACAAAATAATCCCACTTTTTTATGGCCAAAATTTTTACTACAACCCTGCTTGTAATTACAAAAAATAGTGTTAAGAGGTTCTTCTGGAGCAGGCGAGAGTATAGTTTGAATTGGCTCCAAACTGTTATCTATTTCCTCCCAACCCTAGTATTTTGGGTCTACTTGATTACCTCTCCACATTTGAACCTCATATAAGTGTTGATAAATAGAAGCAGATGTCGGAGGAAGACAAGATAATTGCACTCTTTTATTGTTTCGTATATTTTTTAGAAAACTTAAATATCTATACTTCTGTATTCAATCAATTTTTTTTAGAGCGAATTCCATTTGTGATGAAGACTTGTGGAGAAGAATCAATCTTTTTAAATACTTCTGCGCAATCAAATAAATCATTACGGTTTTCTAAGAATTTAAATATTGTAGTTTTACGCCTTTTGAGAATTGCTAATGTCGTATCACAGCTAATTATTGCATATAAAAATTTTCCCAGATTTTAAAAAGTAAATAATCTTATCAATTTGAGTTCATGAGGTCAGAAGTATTAACAAATTAACATCTCCACTAACAACGATAGTCATATTTGTTCTATTGAACAGCTAATTATTGCATGTAAAAATAAAGTATGAACTTGACCTTTTGGACATGCAAAAAAACTTTCCGAAAAACATATTTTTATTTGTTCTTGAGCTTTCCCAGATTTTAAAAAGTAAATAATCTTATCAAGTTGAGTTCTTGAGGTCAGAAGTATTAACAAATCAACATCTTCACTAACAACGATAGTCATATTTGTTCTATTGAATTTTTTTATTGCTGTTTCAATTATGAGGAAATCAGCATCGGTATCAGCTGGTATTACTAAAATGTTCGCAGCTGTAGATTTTTCCCATAAAATTCAGATACTTGCAAGAAACTGTTATTGGTTTGTTAGAACTGTCATAAATTGATCAAAAACGACATCAGAAGATAATATTTTTCTTATAATCAGTATAACCATCAAATATTATATGTGCCAAGTAGACTACCAGTAGTGAACATAACCCGATTCGCTCGATCCCCCCACTCCTCGACCTTGACCTTGACCTTGACCTTGCTTCACCCCTCTTTGGCCCCGCCCACATGTCCTTGTCATTGACCTTGAAAGTGCACGTGTGCTTTGGCCTTGGCCTTGTGTTCAAGGTTGTGTGTGTGACCTTGACCTTGACCTTGGTCGAGACGACCTTGACTTTGTTGAAGGTCATCTTGGGTGTGTGACCTTGAAGTAGTTATTTGTGCATTGTAATAGTGTGGGATGATCTTGAAATGATTTCGACCTTGCAAATTGTTCTATAAATTGTGCGAGTCTACTTGCATTCATTCAGTGTGAAATGTCAGATACGGAACTATCTAAAGAAAAAATTATAGAGCAAGTCGGCAGAGTAATTTGTTTATATCAGAGTAATTTAAAAAGTTTGTGTGATTTTGAAGAGAAGGATCTAGCATTTTTTCCTCTCGAATATTTAAAAACTTGCGTTGATACGCTGAGTTTACGGCAAATTTGGGATAAGCTGCCAGCGTCATATCGGTGTAACAAGGAACTACAGTTAAGCTTACCCTGTTACATTCACTATGAACAAATATATCGTCATCATATAGATGGGCCACCACCAGCAATAAAAAAGTGTCGTGAATGTAAAAATGAGTGAATAATATGAATAGTGCTTTGCAAGAGACAGTAAAAAAATTGGGCGATGAGTTCACTGAAACGGCTAGTAATTATTTCAATGATGCAATGAAAAGTCGAGCAGAATGGGCGTCGCGCTATTGTGATTTGGCTTATGAATATGAAAAGGCTGCGAATGCATGTCGTAAATATTGCAGCAAAACAATAAATTTACAAGACTTTGTTCGTGAGATAAAAAAGTTGGGGTTTAGTGACTGTTTGGAAAAACTGATTAGGTTCATTGCAGATCCGGTTGTGTTAGATGAAATTAGAGTGTAGGACTTAAGTTTAACGTAGTAGTAGTTAATATGGAAAGTTTAGTGCGAGAAATGTACGAGGAATTTCTAATTTCTGCAGCCTGTTCGGAATTTTACGCATATGAAATGCAAGATTCGGAGGCTCAGGACTTTAGTGTATTTTTTAAGTATATGGACCATGCCGAAGTGTGTCTTTTAGCTAGTATAGTTTGTAAGAATTTTCTTAGAAATAAAAATAAACAATTATTATTGAACAAATTAAGGAAATTAGGTTTAGGTGATAATGTTAAACGCATAGAAGAATGGCAGAAAAAAATCAATGAATAAAGTACATAAAATGTAGTTATTTGTTTCATTATATTTTGTCCTTGAAGTTATCCTTATACCAATTTAAATGTGTGACGTCATTTGACCTTGAATACTCCTCCCACTATTTCTATCGTTAAGCTACCCCCACCATTGTTACAATTCGACCTTGAAACCTCGCTATAAAGGTTCGTGGGAGAAGAAGTGACTTCAAACAGTCGCAGATATCAGTGGCATAAACATCAAATATTGTGTTCGTGTAGTGTTCTGAAAGTGCTTTTATATTCACGGTAATTTTTGGATTTATATACCATTTTTTTCAATAATGAGTATTGCAAAAGAAACTCTAGATGAAATTAATGAAATGTTTAGCAAAGATTTCGAGGTTTTAGAGAAAAAAAAGGTTACCGAAATGATTGTAGGCAAAGTGTATAAAATTGTAAAGATGGTTTCAATGACTACACGATTTGGTAAAACTCTTTTAGTGGCTTTACACGATGACGGTGATAATAGCACATTTGAGACTTTTTTACCAAAACGTGTGGCCGAAACACTACCTGACGATATTGTAGATATTATGAGTAAAACTAAAGATAAATACACTCTAACTTATTTGGGGCAGGGCACTAGAGTTTTTGGAAACAATACTCGAACATTATTACGTTTTGGCTCATTGGAGTAAATTGTATGTAAATTGTTTGAAAAAAAGGATGTAATTAAATTTAAAATATAGTTGCACATGTCAGAATACTTACGCGTGTTCATTATTTCTGTTAAAGATGTCTGCTGATGCGACGACGACGACGACGACCGCCAACGAATGTGTAGATAGATACATATTTTGGTTGGGGAGAGAATTAAGAAATAGGGCTCACGATATGTTAGATAGCGTAAATGATTGGTCGCATATTGATGTAACCAAAGATCAATATAAGAACGAGATCAGGGATACAATCAATTTTATGGCTGGGGCACACTTGTGCGACAAATTTTTATATGGTTCCATAGACATGGATACATTTTGTGCTGAAATGGCTGAAGAAGAATTAAAAGAATACCTCGTCAATATTCCACATTTACCAGGTGAACCTGCTGCAAAATATGAATTGGTTTCTGCAACAGCAACAGCCCAAGACGTTGACGATCGAAATAGTGTCGGATGGGATAGAATTTTGAGCAACGAAAACGAAGACATGGAAAATTAATTTTTTATAATTTTTGTATTTGTGCAATTAAATAACTGTAAATAAATATCTGTTACAATCACAGTTTTATTTTATTTCTTTTATAAACATACCAACCCAGTAGATCATAGTCAGTGTTTCTTTTTCTCAGCTGAAATATTTAATATAAGTAGGGCAAATAAAAATAAAATAGTTTAGTAAAGATTGAAAATGAGTCGAGGAAACAACACAATTGATAAAT
The DNA here is from genome assembly GCA_034092305.1 of Diaprepes abbreviatus. NCBI lineage: Eukaryota > Metazoa > Arthropoda > Insecta > Coleoptera > Curculionidae > Diaprepes > Diaprepes abbreviatus. The sequence continues at coordinate 7,608,922 of JASJET010000055.1, read as the reverse complement.
TTGGTCGTCAGAAATATAATGAAAAATATCATATATTATCTGGGCCACAAGGGGTTGGTTTTAAACTTACAGCGGATGGGCAGTATGATATGGGTGGAAAAATCATAACCAACTTAGGCGAACCTAAAGATGATGACGATGCTGTGACAAAACACTTTGTTAATAGAAAGTTTTACAATTTTGCAGCTGTAATATGTGACATATTTAACAAGGATGTCCTCCCCATGATATACAAAAATAATAGTGAGCTTAAAACAAAAATTGAAGTTATGCAGAAAATACTCTATCATCAGCCTTTAAATGACTCATTAAGCGCACTGTCGTACGACTCGACTTCAAAAAAAATCTAAAAAAAGCAGGTTAAAGAATAGGAGAACGCACTCCGAGTGGCATAGCCTTGAAGATAACGTCGTAGTCGTCGGTGAATTGGACCTTCCCTCCAAGAATATTGAAATGTTATTTATGTGTATGATGTTTTATTGTCATTGTTTTTAATAATGAAGATTGAAATAAAAAACTTTATTTTACAATATATTGTTTATTTATTTTACATTTTAAATAAAAAAAATATAGTCATACAATATGTTATTTAAACAATATTAGCTTTATCTATCCAAGAGTTGAAGTGGTTGGGAAATCCTAGCCATTTGACAAATAATTGTTCGATGTGATTTTTCTTGCGTTGTCTAAGGACCTTTTCTACTAGATAAACGTCAGGACTGCTTGTTTTTTGTAGTTCTGATTCGTAAAAACACCCTCTTATAGGCTGACCTTCTAACGATTCCAACAAGTAAGTAGGTGGATTTGTAACGTTAACTTTTACAACTTTAAACAATTCGGTTGACCAAGAGGGCGTATATCCTTTCTCGAATAAGCTTTTGTACTTGCTAATACGCACAATGTCACCCATGGAAAACTTAAATTTTTTAGGTACAATTTTTAAATAATCATATGCTTTAATATGTGTTTTTTCTTGCACGTCTGCAGGCTTCATTCCAATGGTGCGATGTTTCGAATGGTTATAGGTTTTTGTTACTGCCGATAATATATGTATCCATTTGTAAGATCCTCTTGTCGAGAATTGTTTATATAAATTATTTTTTAAAGTCCTTATGACTCGCTCAACAATTGCAGCTTTCTTTGTGCTGTATGTGGAATAATGATTTATATTATATTTTTTCATCAGGGCTTGAAAGTTTGTATTATAGAACTCCTTTCCTTGATCACTTTGCAGATTTGTTGGTGTATATGATGCCTCTTCAATGATGCTTTTCATCGCATTAGTAACTTCTATACCAGTCTTGTTTTTTATGGCTTTGGTATAGACAAATTTCGAGTAACAATTTATACAGACCAAAATATAACGATAACCATCGTTTTCATCAGCATACTGCTGCATTTCAGCCAAATCAATTTGCCACAAATCTCTGTATCCTTTTATTATCGTGCGCCGTCTTACAAAATTTTTTCTAGCCGTTCTATGTAGTTCATTAACAATCTTGATTTTTTCTAGACTGGGCTCCATATTATTAGTAATACTAAAGGTTTCAGATCGAAGGAAGAACTGAATAATATCATTAAATATTGAGCTTAATATATTATATCTTCTTCTCGTAATTCCTCTATGATTGACATAATTTCATTTTCGTGTCCAGTGTGACCGGCCATTTTGGAACTCCACAACAAACGTAAACGATCCACCAACTCTTTAGCTTTGTTCCAGTAGACATATTGAAATTTTTTCGAAGATAATTTCTTGTTTGTGGGTAACTGTAGTTTTTCCGAGAGATTTTTTCTTGTAATAGTACCACCTAATTTTGTGCCCATTATCAGAGGTTTAATAATTCGTAAATATTTGTTCCATCTGGTCTCCCGTAAACCATCACTTTTTTTAAAATTGTTGTAGACAGCATTCGTTGATTCCAAAATTTCCTTGTACGTTGAAAGTACATTATCACTTAATTGTTGTTGTTCCTTGCCTACACTTGGGGGTGTTTTAAGAAATAACAAATCATAAAGTGCCGGTGATCCACCATATTCTGCAATATTTTTCCCTTTTTTGTATAAGACAATATTTCCATTTCGAAAACGCACCTCTAAATTACCAATAAAATTTTTGTTATCTGTTTTTGAACCAAAACGTACACCATATACAGTATCGTATAGAGATGGTTTCGAACGTAATCCTTTCAGGTGTGCGTTTAAAGTATCGGAAGTTGTGGTGTCAGCGGATGCGAGAGATGTATTAGTTGATGTCGAGGGTGTATCAAACACCGATTGGCTAATATCTTCTTTTGAAATGCGATGCTGCTGCTGCTGCTGCTGAATAGGTGTGGAGGTTTGAAAGGAATGTGTAGGTCGGGGAAAACCTGATATTTGAGTCGACTGCACTGATGTACTGAGACTATGTGGCTTTGTAACTGGATAATGTTGTTGCTGTTGTTGTTGCTGCTGCTGCTGCTGCTGCTGACGTTGCTTAACCACATCAGATATAGTTGTCAACGGCTTAGAAATGGGTTCGTAAAACTTTTCCAATTCCACAACATTAAACTCTTTAGCCGCTTTAATTTGTTTAAATTTTTTTCTGACGGCATTGGTAGCTTCCACTAGTTTACGTTTTAAGTCGATCGCGTTATTCATGATGTTAACAAAGGACGTTTCAACAATCAAATGAGCGTTTTCTCTTATTATTACAGTAATATATAGCTATCAAATCCTTTGCGGTATCTTCCCGATTTCACATCACTGTCTTTATCAATTACTAAAAATCCATACTTATTATCCCAACATTTTGAGCACATTTCTTGAAATTGAGTAAAAGTTAGATCCGGTGAAACGTGGTCGGAAAATATGTGTTTCATATTCAACTCATCTTGTTTAAACATAATAATAAAATTGGCGTTGTCTCGCACAAGCTGTTTAGGCACTCGCGAATATGTTTGCGCTAGGTAAAAGGAGTCGATATTTTTATGACGTCCCATGCTAAAGTACGATCTTATAACATCTTGTTTTTCACATATAACATCATCAAAGATAAATATAGAGTTTGGTTTTGCATCGGACGGTTCCACAATATTACTGGAATCACTAAAGGCATAGTAGCCTAAACCTTTGATGGGCGCTAAAATTTTCCTTAAATACTCATATTTCGGTTGATACAGAGATTTCGAGTAAATATAGATATTTTCGAAACGTAGCCCAAGGGGGTGTGTAAGCAGCGAAATCATGACATTAGTTTTTCCACAATTGGATGGACCAATTAACAGGCCGCGAATAGAGGAAGGAAGTAAAGGACCGTGTCTCTTCATTATCTTCTTTTCAAATCCAAGTCCGACTTTTTCATCGAGATTGTCAATAGGAAGTTTTTGTTTAAGATCGATAACGCGCATCTTAGGAAAATTTGATATTTTATAGGCAATTTTTCACAAAAACTGTCATTCAGATGCCGAGCGTCAAACGAAGTGGACGGTCTCACGTTTCCAACAAAACTGGATACGGTATTGTGAATTCGTTAATAAATAAATTACCATTCGAGGTACACATTCCTGGTTATCAATATTGCGGACCCGGAACAAAAGTAATAAAACGTGTGACAAGAGGTGATCCAGGCATTAATCCTTTGGATGCCGCATGCAAAAAACACGATTTAGCCTATTTACATAATAAAGACAACATAAGTGCGAGACATCGAGCGGATTACGAGCTCGAACAAAGTGCTTGGAATAGAGTAAAATCGAAAGATTCCAGTTTAGGTGAAAAAACAGCAGCTTGGTTAGTTACAAACATTATGAAAGGAAAACAACGTTTTGGTATGGGTGTACCATCATCATTATCAACAAAAAAAACATCTAGTAAAGGCACGCGTCATACAAAAAGGAAAGGTGTTAATAAAAATCGACATGTTCGGAAAGCCAGTTTCGGAACAGCTATTCGACAAGCAGTTCGAAGGGAATTATTAAAAGCCGGAAGTAAAAATGTGTTGGAAAAAAATGTCATGAATGCATCTAAAATAGCTCTGTCGGCAGCACGTAGATCGGTAAAAGCGGCAGGTGGCAAAAGGAAGGTTCGTACACCGAGAATAATACCGATTCCTAAAACTGGTGGAATATTACCATTAATACCAATTTTTGCCGGGTTATCAGCTTTGGGTTCATTAGCCGGCGGGGCAGCGGGAATTGTGCGCGCCATAAAAGCAGTAAAAAAAAGCAGCGAAGATAAAACCGGTGCCGGCCTGTATTTAAAATCGAAAGGAAATGGTTTGTTTCTAAAGCCATATCGTAAAGGTATGGGATTATTTTTAAATCGTAGATCAAAAAACTAATTGAATCCCTACCTCGAAGACCACTATCTAACATCGATATAGAAAAATATGCCAAAAAGAAAAGAATAGGACACTTTCGAGGCGTTTATATGAGGGATTTATTACCTAGACAAGGTCCTCGACGTTACGAAGCAGCAATAGTGAATTTGGATAGTACGCGTGGTGCAGGGACTCATTGGGTAGCTTATAGAAAAAATAATTCTAAAGTAACATATTATGACAGCTTCGGCGATTTACCCCCACCGATCGAATTGGTACGATATCTACAAACGGGATCGGAACCATCAAAAATTATTTACTATACATACGATCGTCAGCAGGATTTTGGAACAGTCTGGTGTGGACATTTGTGCTTAAAGTTTCTTGTCGAATCATCAGCGTAAAAGATGTCATCATCATCATCGTCACCATTAACACCGCAAATGGATCGCAATAACTATACTAAAATGTTGCAATCACTGAAAGCATTTCATCTAGCCGGTGGATTAAGGAAAATGACCGTGAAACAGTTAGAAAACATGCCCAAGGAAGTAATGATTGCATTAGCCCCAAATGAAATTCCATTCGTTTGGGAAAAGTTGCCGGAGCACCTTAAAAGCGATATCGATATATTAAAATATCAGTGCGGTTGCAAACATTATTTCAGCAGCAGCAGCAGCAATTTAAACGAGGTTATGACTGATGAGGATCTTACGGCTAGAAAAATATTTTGTTGTTATTGCAAAATCAGCGATGTGCGCATAAAAGCAGAAAATAGCATAAAAACATCACTATCTAATGCAGTGAGAAAAGGTGTGACGATGAATCTTTTTAAATGTTGCCGCTAAGAATAAAACCGAGATGTGTGATGTTTTAATGGTTAGTCATGTCTTATACGTTCACACTAACAGGACACTCGAGCGTCTTAAGCGCCGATTTTTATCCACCAGTCGAATTAAATAGAGAAAACAAATATGGTCTGGCATTGCTGGGATTTTACACATACAATTCAATTTTTAATGTGGACGAAAGCAACAATAAGTTTGCCTACATGAAGGAGGGTTACACCACCGAGCCGATACAATTGCAGATTCCACCTGGGGCCTATGAAATAGATGAGATAGGTAAAGCTATGTTGGAGGCTTTGAGGATTTCAACTGAAGAAAAGAACGATGGAATCTTTTACTTGGTTGCTAATAATAATACGCTGAAATGTGAACTGAAATCCCAATATACTATAGATTTCCGGGGAGAGGCGAGTATCGGTAAAATGTTAGGATTTAATCATACAGTGTTAAAAAGAGACAAAAAGCACGAATCAACCGAGATGGTGGAAATAATGAAAGTACGCATCATACGCGTAGATTGTAATATAATTTCCGGAGCATATATGAATTCGGTGGAAGGTCATACCTTGTTCGAATTCGATATCGACGTGGAGCCCGGTTACAAAATCAGTAAAGAACCACAAAATAATATTTATATGCCGTTAATGCCGGCAGGACGTCAGTTTATCGACAACATTACTCTTCGCATCTTGGACGATAGCGGTGATCTAATCAATTTTCAAGGCGAGAAAATAATCGTGAAATTGGAACTGAAGAAACTTTCATAGAAATGGGTTTTTGCTTCAATCGTCAATTGTGTGTGCTGTCGACTAAGATGGGGGAACCGCCGAAACATAATAAAAGTAAAAGAAGAGTTAACGTCAAGGTTAGTCGTCGTCCAGACGTTAGATCACAAACATCTCAACAGTTATCTGCCGAAGACTATAAATTTTTAAAATCAATCGGTCTTAAAGTGCGAAAATGATTTCCACCACCAGCGATAAAATAGAGGTTTTCTCCGAGCCCATCTTGGACAATTCCATTATTAGTCTAGAAGAGCATACGTATAAACCATACGGATCTCCATCATTCAACAATTCGGATGAAGTCCGTATCCCCATTAATTTTCAAGATATTATACTGGATATCGCCGAAAGTTACATATATATCGAAGGAAAATTTAAACCCATAGACGCAACGAAAAGATGTTTTTTATCAAATAATGCCCTCGCATTTTTGTTCGATGAAATTCGCTACGAGATGGGAGGTGAACAGGTCGCCGTGGTTCGTAAACCTGGAGTTACGACGACATTAAAAACCATGGTTTCATTCGGAAGTTTGCAACAAAGATCTCTCATGACGTGCGGATGGGGTCTCGACGAAGCAAACCAAGATATCGTAGACACGGCAAGTAACGTATTCTCCGGGAAATTACCCTTAAAATATCTTATGGGATTCGCCGAAGATTACGCAAAAGGTGTTTTCAACGTAAAACAAGAGCTTATTATGATTATAGCTCGCACTTTTACCAATTGTTACGTCGGCGAAGTAGAGGCAGAAATTAGTATCGACAAAATCGAATGGAAAATTCGTCACATCATTCCAGACGACAAGCAAAAATTGAAAATACTGTCTCGCATTAATAAAGGAGGAAACAACGCCAGTATTCAAATGGCATATCGTAAATGGGATCTGTACGAATTACCAGCTTTAAGGCAAACATCTTCCGACGTGTGGGCCTTGAGAACGAGTACAAGTCTGGAAAGACCGCGCTATATAATCGTCGGGTTTCAAGACAGCAATAATTGCGACAAGAAAGAAAAAAACGCAACCCAGTTTACCCACGCCGACGTATGCGACATTAGACTGTATCTGAATTCAACCGTTTATCCATACGAAAGATGGAATTTAGATTTCGCCAAGAAACTGTACGCAGCAGCCTATTACAATTACGAAAACTTCCAAAGCAGCTACTACGGGCGCGAGATAAACGATCCGATGATAACGTTCGCGGAATATATGAAAAACCCCGTTTTTATTATCAATTGCAGTCATCAACCAGAGGCGATTAACTCATCGACAGTGGATGTAAAATTGGAGTTCCAAACGAGAAAGAATAAATTCCCCAAAGACACTAAAGTGTACGCATTAGTTATTCACGACTCATTTTTTAGTTATAATGTATTAAACGGTTCGGTGACCAATAAATCTATATTTTAATGTATCTATTATATGTAACACAAAATAATGTTCTTGAATCAATAAATTTGTAATGAGTGAAGTAGTAGTTTTATATTTATTTGAAACCCAACCAAAAAAAAAAAAGCTGGCGGAAAAGCCCGCTCTTTAAGAAAAGAGTACGGGAATTTAGAAAATGGTGGTTTATTAAGTGGAAAAAAGAGCTTAAATAACACAAGAAAAAATTTTTAAGGCAAAATATGAAAACAACGATTTAGAAAATTTGTAGGAAAGTAACGGTTAGGAATAGGGAAAAAAGTTATAAGAAAAAATTATAGAGGAAATCGAGTACTATAAGCAAGCATTTTTCTCGATAGTAAAAACGTAAAAAAAAATTTTTTCAAAAAAAAATTGAAAAATGGTGAATGCGCGCCAAAGTTGAAGTTTTGGAGCAAAATGATATTAGGAAATTAGAAAGAGAATTTTTTTCTACATATGGTAGTACTTTTCAAAATTCGGAAAGATGAAATTTTAAGAAAAGGGTTATAGTAAGTTAGTAATTTGGATTTTTTAAAGCGCTGTAGCTCGGGAACCGTTCAAGATAGAAAAAAAATAAAAGCACTTTGATAGCCCAAAATTTTGAGGAGAATGCGATGGTGTAAAAAAAATTATAATTTTTTTTTTTTTTTTTTTGAAAATGCTGAATACGCGCTAAAGTTGAAGATTTAGAGAAAAACGGTATTGGGAAATTAAAGAGAGAACTTTTTTCTACATATTGTAGTATTTTTGAAAATTCGAAAAAATTAAATTTGAAAAAAAGGGTTATAGAAAGTTAGTAATTTGAATTCTTTAAAGCGCTGTAGCTCGGGAACCGTTCAAGATAGAGAAAAAATAAAAGCACTTTAATTACCTAGAATTTTGAGTAGAATACAATGGTGAAAAAAAATTTGGAAAATCTTAAAAATGACAAAAAATTTGGACGAAAAAATTGAAATTCTCGAGTTAGGAGGCTAGGGCCGCCGAACGGGAGTATGTGGAAGTTGTAGGGGGAGGTTTTTTTTTTTTTTTTTTTTTTTTTTTTTTTTTTTTAGAGAAAATTTCCCACAATATATGTATTTTTCCAATTTTTTATCGTCAACCGTTACGATGCCAGAGCCCATCCAAAATGCGATGAAAAAATTTTTTTTATATTAGCGAATCGGGAAAAATAGTGTGATATACTTCAACTCTTCCTTATTACGATTCCATCAAAACATTTTCAAAATTTTCCTTACCTTGCCTGAAAATAATTAAAATATATGCATAATTTGCATTTTTTGTAAATATGTAGCAAAGTAATGGTTAGAAATATCAAAAAAATTTATTTGAAAAAAATGTAGAGAAAGTCTAGTACTATATGCTAGAAAAGTGGGGGGGGGTAGTTTGTGTCCATACCAGAGATACGGTGAGTTATAAAATCATATTATTCTCAAACTTATATAATGCATATATGCACTCCACCTTACCCCCTCCAACTTTTTGAATGTATATAGAGGCCGGTATTAGAATTATTTCATCATTACACATTCGATCGGCAAGATGGAAGATATACCAAAAAGGATCATTGGCATTGTCAGGCCATTCGTGCCCGGCAAGATATGCAAGTGTGAGGAGTGCGGGGGTACCGCACCAGGAGCGGCACCTTCGGCACCGCCTGCAACGCCGACACCACCAGCGACGACGACGGTGCCGCCAATGAGAAGACCAAGGGCTGCACCTAGGTCGGTGTTAATATCGTTGGGTATTACTCCACGGTAGGCACCCCACCCTCCCCCCAGGCCCTTTTAGGGCCACAAAAACGGTCCTTTTCAGGACCACATTATATTTTGATCGTAGTTTAGTAATCGTCACTTATGGGGCGAGATATTCGTTTAACGACGATTTGTCTCGTAGCTTAAGTGCCAAGTTATATGCTTGAGAACCTATGAAAATGTTAACAGTTCAAACAAGGTTTCTATTATTTTTTTTTTGTAATGTATTCTTCACAAAATATTAAGAATAAGTCTTATTGTCTAAACAAATCTAATTCCTTATTTAAAGTTTTTGAAAAAAATCAATAATTCTATAAGCTCTCACCAATACATAACATTTAGAATCCGTTGGTGGGGTGGGGGTAGTTCTATATATATGAGACTGGGTCAGTTACACAGTCATATATTCATCAACCCTCATACGATAAACATGGAGGAAGAAAGACCCGCCAGCCGAGGCTCATCCATCTTTAGTGATGACACCGTAGCCGACAACGTTGGAGACCTGCAAGTCTTCGACGACGACGACGAGGTGGATTTTGAAATTGACGTCCTACGTTGGGACGACTTGGATGAGCCGATTCCGCTAGTATATGACCATGATCCGGGTCTAGTGGAATTAGACGATGCGGGTGATTGGGTCTTACAAAGACTCGAAACTCCGTCGCCGCAGCCAGAGCCGGACTCGACGGAAGATGCGGTGCTGGAAATTCCAGCATCACCAACACCCGACGACCCACAAGGCCCCTGCGATTCGTCAAGCTGGTGGTCGACCAGCGAGGATGGGGCACCATAAGCCCCACACTCTCCCTGGCCCTTTTTAAGGGCACACAACAACGGTCCTTTTCAGGACCACAAAATACTTTGATCGTAGTTTTAGTACATATTAGTACTTTGTTACTAATATTGTATGTATAGAATATACAATATTAGATACAAAGTATTAAAACTTTAAGTGCTGGTGGAACCCAGCTAAATCGTTCGTTCGTATTTGAGACCACAAACAACTTTTGGTCTCAATACGTAATATGACATTTGTTTTCACCCCCCACCATTAATTTGTCTCTATATATACGACCATCAATACTTATTACAATCATTTTAGTTCAACATGTCTGCGACTCAACAACAACAACAACCCATCCAATGCCCTGTGGTAGATTCTACCACAGAGAATTGTTTGGAGTGGGAGCCGAACGATCCTAGATGGGATGAACTTTGGCGGTTCATCATCGAATACACAGAGGACAGCACCGCCACCCCCGCTGATGATGATGACGGGCCGTGCGACTCCACAACTCAATAAAAGAGTCGCATGTTTTAAAACCAAACGGTCCTTTTCAGGACCACAAAATAATTTGATCGTAGTTTTAGTTGGTTATAATACTTTGTAACCAATATTTTATGTTTTTTTCATAAAAACATACAATATTGAGATACAAAGTATTAGAAGTTCTGGCGACAGAACCTTAACTTCATAAACCGAACCATGTTTTAGCATACTTGTAAATATTATCAGAAAATATTTACAACTATTGCTATTGCGTAGTTTTAGTGGATTATTCACTTTTTTTTTTTTTTATTACCTAATATTATGTGGGACAGGGCCTATATGAAATAACACACAAAAATAAATTTTCAAGTCATTTTTATTCTCATTATAAAATATAAAAAATTTGATCAAACACTTTTTTATTAACTACAATATATATATATATATATATTTACAAACTTAATACTATAAATTAAAAGCTAATATCTACAACTACCTAACACCTACTACATAATTTATTAAAGTCCTCTAATTGTCTTTTTAACCGCGCAGATTTCACCTTTTTTATCTCTAATTGTTTTTCAAGTTCTATAATGTCACTGGCACACTCGTTCACTTCATTCACTAAGCGTTTTTTCATGGTATAAATGTCAGTCAATTTGGTCTTCTGAGAGTTGGTGAAGTCTTCGACCCACTCCGGTTGTGATGGCTCGGAAGAAGACGCGGTTTTATTTGGTGAAGACGATGACGACGACGACGACGACGACGAAGAAGCGGAAACTTCATCGCCTTCAAAACACCGCTTAAACCGCTTCTTCATGGGTTTCCGGCACCCCAATATCGGCGACAGTGGCGCTGGCGCTGGGGAAGACTTCACCTCCGACACTATTTCATTCTCGACGCTGGCCGGTGTTGGTGGCGTTGGTGGTGTTGGTCCATCGGGGCCTTCTATGACTTCCACTTCTACTGACAGTGGCTCTTGCGGTGCTGTTTTTAGGAAGTCGGGTAATGGAACAGGGGTGGAGGGACGCTTAAAGTTAAACTTTTTCTTCTTCCCTTGTCCCACACCTTTAATCGCCGAATAAAATGTTTTTTTATCGGCGATTTCCGACTTCCGCATAGTCAAGAGCTTTTGCAGTTTCGACGCTTTCGGAGAAGATTCCCTAGGCCGCGATGCTTTTCGCACAACCACATCACTAATCACATTAATTTTTGGCTCTTTCTCCTCCGTCCAGCATTCCAGGAATTGCGCTGCCGACTGAACTAACTCCTCGTCGCGACCATCGTTGAGGGCTCGGTCTTCGGCATCTTCATGCTCCACGCCATTCCAGTTCTCGAACACCCCCGGACTTAGCACCTCTAAACCACTCATGTTATCCAGCATGCCTTGCTGTGAACCGCAGCTCACGTCAAGAGCATCTAAAAGAGACCGTACACTAGACATTTTCGATATTCCAACTCACACAATTAACTTTTTCTTAGCACTGTACTGTTTGCTGTTCTGACGAACTGTGAAGAGCTCGAGCCAGCAAGTCTGCTTTTATGCCCATTTCCCCCACTACACCGCCTTTATTCCTTTTGTTCGATGCATTAAGTATAATATTTAAACTTGTCAGATGCAAGGCCAAGGCCAAGGCCGACGTAACCGGCAATACCAGGGTCGTTTTCAGGGCTGTAATTTTCATGGATTTTTTTTTTGTCCCTGTCAAGGTTATTTTAAAGAAGCATATAAATATAGTACTAAACTTGTTAGATGCGAGGCCAAGGCCAAGGTCAAAGTACCCGTCAATGTCAGGGTCGTTTTCGAGGTTGTAATTTTCAAGGATTTTTTTTTTTGGTCCTGTCAAGGTTATTTTAAAAACAAGGACATTAATGAACGTGCCATCCAGAGAAGAAATTGGGTCATAGAAGAAGCTTACCTGTACAGAAGAAATTAACATGTATTTTATTTCTTAATTTTTAATTTTTTGTTTGTTATTTTTTTTATTTTTTTTTAATAATAAAAAGTAAACTCAATCTTTTGTTATATTTTAATTTTTTTTCAATAAAACAATAGTAAAATGAATCTGTATGTGTATTTATTAAACATCACCTAAAATACGTTTTGCAATCCATATTTTTCTGCAGAGTCCGTTTATTAATGAAATAGAACCATATATTAGGGTGAAATCTAATGGTTTCAAATCAGTCTCACATAACAATGTCAGAAGTAAACACTATTGATAAGTTCGGTCGCAAAAGAAAATTTAAGGATTTTAACTTTATGCGAGGTCCTTCAGGAATAGGTTTTAAACTTACACCTAATGGAGATTACGACATGGGAAGCAAAAGATTGTGCTATTTAGCAGAACCTCTTGAAGGAGACGATGCGACCACACGAAATTATGTTGATAATAACCTTGCTCAGTGTGTGCAAGATACGCAGAAAGCTTTACATGACTCAACAATTGTTATTAAAGATATATTCAGAAACCAACTTGAAGGTTACGTACGCAAGAAATTAATTGAAACCGGTCAAGAACTTAGAGGATACATTGATGATACTGTTATTGCAATATATGAACTTAGGCAAGACGAACTGCGTGATGAACTTAACTCTAGAATGTTGAAAATTGAAAAGACTATGGAGGATCTTGTCAGCAAACCTGTTTCACATTAAACATTTACTCGTAGACCTGTGCGTTTAATTTACTATTAGACAAATTTTTCAACAATAACTTTTACAGTTTGTTATTTGTCGACACTTCATTATATTTATAATTTTAAAATAAAGGTTCAATAAAAAAGCAATCAATCAATGAATACATGTTTTTTATTTAAAAAAAAAAAAAAAAAAAAAAATTACAATACTATCGTTACATATTAATGTTGTATGTTTAATAGAAATAATAAAAACAATACAAATAATGAAATATGGATTTTCCAGATTACGTGCTGTCCTGACTTAGAAATGATTCCAACACGGTGACTAAATTTGCTAAGTTTTCTTCCGGGTCTGTTTTGTAAAAATCTATGTCTGCATGCCCCCAAGGTAGAGTTTTGGTTGAACTGGGAATTACATAACGTTTATCATCGCTATGTGACAATGCTACTTTATTTATTATGTTGGTATAAATGTTATGTAATTCACTTCTAAATGTCTTCATCTTTCTTAATATCAAACCACCCCGTTCAACAATTCTTTGGTAGTCTTCCTGATGAAGGTCTTTCTCGATAACACATTTTTTGATACCTTTGGCTTTTTTTAATTCATTATTAATGGACTTTACATAATAAGCCTTCGCGCCGGTACCATAAAAACTTATTATCGGATCACCAGGAAACTCATCTTTCATTCTACCAACTACAGAATTACTTTTAATTATGTTGAAATTATTAATTTCGGGGTAATTTGATGTATCGAATTTTTCGGGGTTTTCTGATATAGTTTGATAAAAGTTTTCCGTATACACTTTTAATATAAGCGAGTCAGTATCGGTGTAAAGTAACGAAGCATCATCGCCAAACTTGGATTTAATAAAATTATAATAAAAATCGTATATTACAGTCTTTGATATATCTAATATGGAAAAACCGATATAAATTGGTTTATTGTACAATATTTTAACTTTATTCATATGTATAGCAACAAAGTTCTCGGTAAATATCGAGCTACTATTGAAATTGGGGCGGGATATTAGTGCTCTAGCTCCATTTCTGCCTACACTGTTCTCCCAATGTGTTACTAATTTTATATCCTTTCGATTTTCCACATTTTCCATAGTTTTACCAAATATCGCGTTATTTTTTAATTTAAAAGTGTCCTTCGCAAATTTTGTGGTGGCCTTGTTACGTAAATTGGTATTAAAATCAATATACGATTTTAGCCATTTTGATTGCTCAAACTGTAATACTCGATGGGTTTGCATTACCACTAAGCCGTTGGCGATGGCTTGTTTTAAAGTTCTATAGTGTACAATGTATTTTTTTTTATCTTGTAAATTGGGAATTAATTTCGGTAATTTAGCGTTTTCTGTTGGCGGTATGATATTTTCTACTAGAAATGGAAGATCAGAATGTGCATCATGCAACTCAGTCGGATAATGCACATCCACTTCCAAAACGTAGCCATGTCAACTATCATCACCAACAGCCATAATATTTAAATCCAGAATTTCGCGCTCGCTTAACCATCGAAAACCACCATATGGTAATGCTTGTGACATACTATGACCATATAGATTTGTAGCATCAAGGTATGTTATAAATGAAGAAGGTTTTGTTGGGTCATAGTCTGGTAAAAAAATATTATTAGCGATGTGCTTCCTTTCTGTACACTGGCTTATGCCGCCGCGTATACCTTTCTTAAAAAAATGTATCATGTCTATATCAGTTAAGAGCTCTAACTCTACCTTAGTCATACGTAGCATACAATCAAATGATAAACTTGGAAGGGTATAGTAATGTGCTGGATCAAGTTTATCGAATTTTAAGCAATTATTCCGAAATTGCTCAAAAACATCACACAATAGCAACACATCTGATTTTAAATACACGTCCGAATAGTCCCCCAAAGTTTTACACCCAAACAAGCGCCATACTTCTTTTGCTCTTCTATAGCTTTCATCGCTAATATGTTCTTCCCGTAAATTATCATAAAATTCATCTTTACTTGGAAGACATGTATTTTCCATTTTTTCTATAGAGTCAATAAAGCTATAGGGAAAAACACCCTTTTGACGCATCAAATTAAATTGGTTCATATTTGAAAAATGTTTCCGCGTTTCAATAAAATCGTCGTCGTTTAAACCGCTGCCTAAATTTTCCAAAGACGTTG
Source organism: Diaprepes abbreviatus (assembly GCA_034092305.1). NCBI lineage: Eukaryota > Metazoa > Arthropoda > Insecta > Coleoptera > Curculionidae > Diaprepes > Diaprepes abbreviatus. The sequence continues at coordinate 7,593,738 of JASJET010000055.1, read as the reverse complement.
GCAGAAATTTAAAACTATCAATAAATCGCAACTTTAAATATTTCCTCTTGACTTTTCCACATTTACTATCAAAATAATCGTGCACATAAATGCTTTTGGTAAATGATATGTACTTTTCCTTACTTTGAGCCAAAACACCAATTTTATCCCCATATTTACATAACTCTTTTATAAATAAATGGCTGTCGTAGCCGCTTAAGTTATGAAATATGATAGGGATAAAAGAGGGTAATTTATAATTTAAATTACAAACGGAATGTGCAGCACCAAATCTTTTTGCACCAGTTATGTGACAGTGGTCTCGTACTTTAATCTCACCCTCTTCAAAAGGGCCTTCACATATACCACATATTTTAGCATCATTAAACTCCCTTTTTTCTTCAGGCGTTAACGGTTTCATAGGCTTAATGTCTTTTAAATATGTGTTGTATAGAGCCCTTAAATCACACTCGATACGATCCACAAAGACTTGAGCTGCATTATTCCCCCGAAATAGCTCAAATTTCGAAAGTGAGTCGTCAAAAGAGCATTTAATTAAATAAGCAAAAGAATATGGTTCATGTTTAAAACTTTTTACAGTGTAAGAATTTTGTGGGTTTGGTTGTACCGTTTCAATGGGTTTTAAAACAGATTCGAAATCTGCATAAACCACGAATGGAACGCGCATTTGCTTTTCTATACCCTCGAATTTTAAAATATTTTCCGGCACACTCTTTCCAAATTTATCGATTTTTAAATCCACTGAGGGTGTTTGCGTGAAAATGTGGTTACAATCGTAGCTTTGATGTAAAGTTAAAGCTGACGGTGTACTAAAATAAATGAGGCAACCATCACAGAAATATATTTTATGTTGTTGACAACTAATTTGACTTGAAACTAAACGTGATAAATCCCGAATCCAACAATAATGACTCTTTGAACAAGTCGTATCACAAAAATGTTCACCGCCATCTTTACTACTACAGTCTTTTGTAATTAACAATAAATTTACATGCCTATCCAACTTTTTTGACGCATACCTCAGTGGACCAATAACTTCATGTATTACTTCATTATTTTCATATTTAGATTCCAGACCGTATACGTTAATTGATATGTTGTTCATTTCCTCAAATTTTTTAATGTCACGTAATTTTACTGGAAAATCCATACCTGTTACATTTAGCACTCTAGAAAAATGGGGGTAGGATGTCTTCTGTGAAGGCTCTGCTGTTGGAGGAAACAATGCTGATGTTACAGCCCACGCAAAGCAAAATTCGTCCTGGTTAATCACATTGACGACAGCTCCTTTCTTTTCAATAGAACACGGCAACTTGATGTATGATGAGCCACCCATAGGCATATACTTGTTGATACCAACTTCCAAGTATAAAATTCGCACAAGAGCCCATCCTATAACAAGAAAAATAATATATAAAAATCAGTTTAATATATCGGGTTTTGATTTTTCCATACCTGAATCTTTCTCCTGGAACTCTGTCGCCTGCGTTTTTATTAATTCGGTGAAAGAATGGTAAACGGCATCCAAATCACTTTCTACACTAATTATTTGATTAGCAGTGTTGAAGGATTTTTCACTGAATATTTCTTGTGATGGAAGCATGTACTCGCCAACAGCTGTCATGTTAACTTTTAAAGCATGATGCACACGCAATAAATTATTAACAAGTTCCACCACCTTGGATTTAATGTCTGCAAAGAACATTACGTAATCGGAATGCTCCATATCACTGCTAACCCGATAGGTTGCAATTCTCCTTTTGAAGGCACATTGAACGAGTTGCACACCATGACATACCGGCAAACATGAATTATTTTTATGTTGTTGTGTTCGTTTATGCACCGACATATGATTTATTGGAACATCTACATTACATGTAGCGCAATTAATTAGCGGAATCGTCGATGTATACTCTTCAATTCGGAGCCGTTTTCCTCCAGGCACTTCATTAAATCTCGCCGCACACGATTCTCTTTGATGACGTCTCATATTATAAATATTAGTAAACTTAGAACCGCAATTTTCACAAACATATGCCATGATTTGTCAAATATTAACACATGTACTACCTATACAAGTCAGAGCCAACTGATGAATGAAACTGCCCCATACATTATATAAAACCATTCAAGGTCACCCCCAACCACGTAACATATCTTCAAGGTCACACACCCAAGACGACCTTCAACAAAGTCAAGGTCGTCTCGACCAAGGTCAAGGTCAAGGTCACACACACAACCTTGAACACAAGGCCAAGGCCAAAGCACACGTGCACTTTCAAGGCCAATGACAAGGACATGTGGGCGGGGCCAAAGAGGGATGAAGCAAGGTCAAGGTCAAGGTCGAGGAGTGGGGGGATCGAGCGAATCGGGTTATGTTCACTACTACTACCTCATAGGTGGTGCGGAAATGTGTGCATATTTATGTAAAATACGACTTCTCCAACTTTTGAAATCACGATATCTCAGGTATAGTGATTCGTAGGAAAAAAGTATAAGAACAATTTTTGTAGAGAATTGTGTGATGTACGACTTTTGTATAAAATATTTTTATGATAACACGATTTTTTTACCTTTGATCTTGAATAAAAGTTTTTAGTAGACCTAGAATCAGTAGGGACTGTTGATATTTTATTTATGATAGTGTATTTAAGACTTTTACCAATTTTTAGCTCTATCCGAATTTTTTTCAAAGTTAAATGTCTATTTTGACTGTATTATTTGCCTGATCCAAACACAGTATCTCCACGCCTTACACACTGTCCCCATTATCTCGATTGATTAATATAAATCTTATACTCAAAAACTATTTTTTAACCTAGAAACGAACAATACAAATATGAATTTTTACAAAAGGAAACGCTTAATTTGTTTTTGAAATCGTACAAAAATCTTTGATAAATAGGTCACCTCATTTTTCTTCATCTTTCAGAGCTGACTTCATAAGCGTTCTATTTAAAACTTATTTTATATTCAAAACAAAACTTTTTATAACCACGAATTTCAAGGCGTAATCTGAAAAACCTCTCTTTTCAGTTTTTTAGAAGTCTCTTGGGTTGCCAAAAACATGAGCCGTTTTATAAAGAAATAACCTTTGTAACACGTTCTATCCATATTCTTATAACACGGACTACTTTAAAAATATTTTTACCGACCTTCTCCTCTACGGCTAGGTTTTCTAGAATGGTGAATTTGACTTTCAAAATTACGACTTTGTCGTCCATTTGCATTTTATTTCTGACATAACGAAGACCGTTGCCTTTGTTTCTGTTTACATACCACCCTTGTAAGATATTCAGGTCAGATTTATTATACCTTTAAAGTGTTACAAGAAGATATTCAAAAAAACCCTTCATTACATTTTATTTTTGTAATATAACGGTAGATATGTCAAACTATTTTCATCCATAATTATATAATTGGCTTCTATGCCTAAAACATGCGGAAAGATTGATTTTTTATCCTCATGCCGGATGCACTGCGGCCAGTATAGGCCTATTGTACTCACCCTTGACTTTCAGCCTCCTGAACCAATTTCTATAAGTCCGCTAAAGAATGAGTTAGTATTTCATTCGCTTCCAAATTTGTTGACCTGAAAGTTTGTTGTCTTTTTCGAACTATAGCAGGATGTGCTTTACCATTTCCTGGGCTACACCTCTGTAGCTGAGGTCTCCGGTGTAAACATTCGTTTTATTCGGATAAACTTTGACGGTCATGTCTTCCTTCATTATTCCTGTAATTGCCATTAATTGATTCCTGCTCGTTTGTAGTAGTTTCTTTGCTAATTTCGAGTCAAGATTCCCAATACAAAGGCTACTATGGTTCAATCCCTGTTTGACTGTCCAGTGATTTTTCTGCTCCCTTTTGATCCATTGTTTAACAGCTTCTCGTGCCGCACATCGTAGCACCCTAAGAGCCGGTTCTGAACCAATATACTGGGATGATGAACCAGCTCTCGCCGGCTCATCAGCCTTTCATTTCTATATATGCCTTCGTGTCCTGGTACCCACTTTAATATAACTCTGTTGTCCTTTGCCAGAGTTGCAAGTTTACGCTGAGATTACCAAACTAATCTAGATATCTTTTAACCCTTAAGGGCCTTTAAGTCTGCATGGCTGTCAAAGTGGATATAGATCTACTTCTTTTTGTAAGCTCTCCTTTTTATCCCATCTGCACATTATAAGATTGTATATATTTCTGCCTGGAATACTATTATTTTCCTACGGGAAAAGTAATTTCCCTTTTTGGTTTTAACCCATATATTCCAGCTCCGCTACCCTCAGCGTATCAGATGAGTATCCCAGAAAATTAATCCGGTTTAGCTTGTTTGCTTTCCGCTCGATTCTCTATATTGAATAAAATTCATCGCCTAAGAATATGAAAAGCTTCTCGAGCTCCTTTAAAAGGGTCTTAAACTGGTAATGACACCTTAAACGAAACTGCCTTAAGAAATTCCAACTCCAAATAATGGGCTAAGCTAACAGCAAGATTTGTCAATCCTGGGATAATGCAGCAGACACAACGAAACATTTTTTGCAATGGACATAAATATCTTGTCACTTTGACACCTGACGAAACAAACAATTTACCTTCCATGGAACAAGCAAATCTCGCGAAATGTTTTGGTAACGCAACTATTGATGCAAAACATATCACTTTAAATTTATACATATTTAGTTGTTGTCACCTTCCATATACACCCCTTCGCTATTCCTACAATGTTTCATACGAATTTTCCATTATTCAAAACAGTGCTAGAAGTCTTCTTCTGTGAGCTTTATTCTTGAGGATCAGAAAAAAGTCACATCGTGCAAGGTCAGGCGAATAAAGCAGATGGTTAAACACTGGGATATTGTACTTTTCTAGAAACATCTTAACAGACAATACAGAATGAACCGCCCAGTCTTGATGGAGAATCCAAAATTTGGGTCGTTTTTTTTTCTTATTCTTTCACGAAATTGAGCGAGAACCTTAAGGTAGTAATGTTGATTAATTGGTTAACCTTCAAGAATCCAGTGAAGGTACATAGTCCCATGAATATCGAAAGAAACAATTATTATCTCTTTGAATCTTGATTTGCTCATTCGAGCTTTATTAGCTCTCACTGAAGTCGGACCCTTCCAATGCATAGATTGGCTCTTATTTTCTAAATAATAAGTAGAAAACTAAGAGTCGTACCAAGCTATCACTCTTTCTAACAAGGTGTGGTTGTTTTCAATTGCATTTAAAGTGTCAGTACAAACATTCGCGAGGTTCTTTTTGTTCAATTGTAAGAATTTTAGGCATCATTTTCACACACATTTTTTGCATGTTAAAAATGTTATGTAGTTATGTAAAATTTGCCTTAGGCGTTCTTTATCAAATCGTGCAGTTTCAGCAATACTATGAATATTTAACTGATGTCCAGATCGAATGAGATTACTGACTTTTTCAATATTTTCATAGATTTTTCACGTGAAAGGGTGATTCGGACGTGAATCATCTTCATCGTCTTCTTGGCCATCTTGGAAACATTTAACCCACTCAAAAACTCACGCACGTGATAAACATTCATTTTCGTACACTTAGTTTAATAAAAAATAAGTTTTAGTAGTCGTTTTTCCTAGTTACATATGTAATTTCACGAAAATTTTTTGTTGTATTTTTACATTTAACATTTTTTGGGCAAACCGAAAAAACAGTTCCTATCACAGGCCATGACCAGACTGTTTTGTTTACCGACACGAGAGTCGCCACATTCGAAAGAGAAGGCTTCACGCTACACAGCTGTCGATCGTTTGCCTTGGGCCTATACGTACTTCTCTAGAAGCATCAGTCACGTTATTTTATAGCCACATCTCGTATATATATATATATATATATATATATATATATATATATATATATATATATATATATATATATATATATATATATATATATTTATTTATTTATTTAAAATACTTAATATTGACTGAACGAACTCAAGATTCCAAAAATGTATTACGTGATAAAATGTTTCTGCTCTCAACCGTTACTTTTACGAAAGATTTAACTAGATAACTACAAAATATGTTAAATTCTAATATAAATGAAAACCTCATTCCGTGGGAAATTTTAAGGCGTTCAAGGGTTGTTGGCTTTTTCTTCTTAGACCATGAAACAAGAGACAAATTGGGACATACATCAAGAAGTTTGATAAGTTTTTCTTTAATTCAGTTCGTGAAAAATATAATAGGGTTTATGTGAAAGGTAATTATTTAAAAAGATGACTCCCATCTCAATCTTACCTTAACATATGTTGTAACGGTATGAGTGGTTTCATATATGCATTTACCGCGGAAATTAGCGTTGTTCATAATGCAACCGTTCGAAGATTGGGTAAATCCAGGATGTGAACAAAATACTTAATCTGAACATATCTGAACTAAGCCAGTCGAATTGTCTTTGAATGGTTGCAGTATGATCACCGTTGGACCTCGCAGTATATATATATATATATATATATATATATATATATATATATATATATATATATATATATATACCGTTTTGAAATTGCTTAGAATGGTAACCTTACAACATATTTCATGATCCTGAAGAGTGAGAAGAAAGCTTTTAAATAATTACCATATGATATTGACGTTTACAACCTTTTTTTTATTAAAGATCAGGATTTTGAAAACGCGAAAATATTATTACAAAAAAATCAGCCATCTTCTATATTCTATATAAATCATTTTCATTACAGCTCTGGTCAACAGTGGCTACAGCCATCAGTACAAACTGGTAACTGTAATAAGTTAAGTGCTGAGGACTGCAGTTCAAAACCCACGTTAAAGTGTAGATCATGAAGCTGAAGACTCTTGAAGCCCACTATCTATACTAGATGGGTGAATTTAAATTTGTAATTGGAGCGCCACCTTGTGGGAAGTCACGGACTTATCGAACCACCCTCGTATATATAGATAAAAATATAATGAAGATGGATGAGATTTTTTATAACATTGTTTTAGTAACGAAAATTTGAAAAATCGTGTTTTTAAAATACTGACTTTTAATAATAATAAAACTGATGTCTTATTCATTACCGTTTATTAATAAATTTAAACGAATATTTAAAAATGGATGACTTTTTTTAGGTTACTTTTGCTTCGCTTTTACCATAGACATAAAATTTAAGTATAGAGGCTGTCGATCCTATCGATGCAAGTTGGCGCACGTTTAAAAAGAGACGGAGCGTTTTTGATAAGTAGTACCTGTCTTTCTAATGGCAGAGTTAAGCACGATACTCCGTACGTCATTAGATACCTTTGTCACCTGACGGCCATTAAAAAAAGCGATACTACTAATCGAAAACGCTCTGTCTATTTCTAAGCGTGAGCCAACTTGCTTCTGTACTATTCGCAAACTATATATTTAACTTTTATATCTATGGTTTTTACAACCTTTTATTTTTAACCTCTAATAAATTCAATATCAATGTTAACAATGGTATAAAACCTTAAACTTATTTTGTATCCTTTCTTTTTATCACATTTCAACTTGTAGAATAAATAGAAATAAAACATTTATTTGGTTACGGTAAAAGATTATGTCAATCAAATGTATCTTTCAAGCATTTCAAATACTCTATAAAAATAAATTATATTTGAAAGATATGAAAATCCAAATAAACTTTTTACGTCACATCATTTTCTTATATATTTTGTAATGATTCCGTTTTAAACCTTATTTATATTCAACACGGAATTTTTTTTTCTACTTTTCCTATTACCAAAAAAAAACGAGATCTGAAGAAACGCGATTTCCACTCTTTTTAAAAGTCTCTTTGGTTGCCAAGAACATCAGTCACCTTATAAAGATATAACGTTCCTAGCACGTCATATCACATTCTTATAACACAAGCCTATTTTAAAAATATTGCTGCCGACACCCTCGGCTATGGCTAGATTTCCCATGATAGCAAATTTGACTTTCAAACGCGCAAAATTTTCGCCAATTTACATTTTATTTCGAACATTATGAAAACCTCGTTGATGTTGTCTTAAAAAAATCTACGATTTAACGATATTGTTAGATGCATATTTGTTGTACTTCCTTTTTTTTCTATTTATGCTATGAATTAATGAAAACCCCAATAATTGGATTTTCAAATATTGTTAATTGATCTCTGTGGCTGAAAATACCTATCTCGATATACAGTTAGTTCCACAAAATTTGTTGACGAAATGTTACTTCCTTAAAAGTTAAAATAAAAAAAAAAGTCTTAATTCTTTAGATACTAATTTTCGGTCGCAGTCACCTCAGTATAGAGTCCATTCGACAACAGGGACGGATTAATAGAGGGCAACCCCCCCCCCCCAAAGGGTTGTAAATTCAGAAAAAATATTTTGCAATTCCGGTCCCTATACTCAAGAGATTATAGATTCAAGCTTCCAAACCCACATATAACAGAGAGGTAATGCCTACAGTAAACATCACTGAATTGAATTCCTTTTATAGTGTAATTAAATATGAACTATATTCCTAGTGGGTAAAAACAATCTTACAAGTGCGTCCCTAGAAAAGCATTTTATTCATGTCATTTTTCAGTAATGCTTTGTATTTTTTTTATAGCTTTGCGCTGTTTTTATTCAATAATTCTATGAATTTACTTAATTATATCAAAACTCGTTAGTTGTATAAGTAGTGATAATATGAGAGAACAGAAGAGGAAGAAGAATATATACTCTTCATCCAATTACTCTTTTGTTGTCTCATTATATTTTTCGAATTATCTAGTAAAACTTTTCATTAATTATCTTGCCAAAGGTCAATAATATAACCTTATATCCCTCCTTCAAATTTTGATCATGATCACTAGCTTAAAATATATTTTTCTTTTATAATGTAATTTATTATAATAACATTCCCGGATAATGAATTTTTTGTTATTTATAAGACTCAATAATTAATGATGTAAATATATTTTTACAACTTGGTTTATTAAAAAGAAAACTTCTGTTGAAGCTTACTACCCCCAAGTTACCTAGTTATGTGGTTTTAGTTTGCGTATGCCCTTCCCATAGAGGAAGACTCGGAATAGACCCCGACAGACCGAGGTGGTAATCTTTACAAAATCCAGGAAAACGAGACTGGAAAGAGCCTTCAATAGAAGGGAACAGTCAAATTCCAGGGAGTAATTCTGAACTCACGACTGAGCTGGAATGATAATATCCAGGCTCGTACCAAGGAGCTTTCTGGACTTATAAATAAGTCTTTGGGTGAACATGGGGCTGACACTGAAAGTACTATATTGGATGTACATTATCATGATGCTCCCTATGATTATGTACGCTGCTATTGTATAGTGGCCTAGTATAACAAAACGCAAACACCCTCTAAAACTTGACAAAGTTCTAAGAATTGCTTATGTAGGATTAATAAGTGCGATGACTGCCCTCACTAAGGCTCTGGAGATCTTAACGAACGTACCTCCTCTCCATTTATACATAGAAAACGGGGCCCTCAAGGCAGTTTATCGTCTCAGTTGCCTTAAGCATTTTGGAAATGAAACTGGCAACTACTCAGGTGGTGGAGAGATGTTCATCACTCCCAATACAAACAGATAACATGGCGTCTGTTTTGAAACCCAATCTTGAGATACTTTTGCCAAGCAGAGAGAATTGAGAGGAGGAACAAAGTCTTCCTAGAAACGGATCCTGGTGATTTACAGATGGATTCCGAGAAGAAGAAAGAGCTGGAGCCGGAACGTTTGGTAGGCGCACGGGAATCAAAAAGTTTTACTCTCTAAGACAACATGCAATGATTTTTTAAGCGGAAATTTATGCTATTCTGCAATATGGCCATCTCTGTTATTTATAATTGTTTCACATCACCAAGTCATATTGCTAATCAACTTCTCCGCATAATCCATCAACAAATTTCTACATTTAGTTGTTTAAAATGCATATTAATTTTTACGACCTTCATTAAACTCCTTACATTCTCACTAGGATTTGCATCAGTCGAAGAAACAGGCCATTCCATGGTAGTAATACCTTTTTGCCTTTTCCGATCTTGACATTGGCGATTATGATTCAAGTCATTGTCTTTTTGTAGTATCTATGCGTCATAATCCGGTCTAACAGAGACACACACATACTTTTTATAAATTCTGTTTATTTTCACTGCCTTCAGGTTACCAGTAAACAATCACAATAATCCAAATTAATGAAGAGAGAAGCATCCCATTTTCATGCAGTATCTCCTTTTAAAAGTGTCGCCATGCAGTCATATTTGAAAATACTTTATTTTTTGATCTCATCCTTAAAAAAAATCTTGATTTTTTTAACAGATTAAAACTTAAAATCTACAAATTATGAGCATACCAACGCTAAACTAACTTTAAATTTAGCTCTTTAAAAATACGGCAACATTTAGTAACTCTTTCGTATCTTAATCATTGAGTAGTTAATAAAATTTATGGCTGCCTTGTTGTTTCTCTTTACTGTTTTTTTCTTTCCTTCCTTAGAATTAAAAATCTGGGCATTTATCATGCTTCCCTATAGAACAAAAATTATTCTTATCCATTCCTTTTCAGGCGTTACTTTCAAACTTATTCGATATTAAAGGTTTTCTGCTTTCAAAAATAATCACAAAAAATGTCCCCTTATCCTCTTAATGTGACGAGGAAGCAAAGAAATTTTTCTTTAAACCTTTCTTTTTATATTGTACGAAAATACCCACGTTGCTATTACATTTTACACTTATTTCGTATTCAGCACGAAACTTTTTTACCTTTTTCAATTTGAAAGAATAAGATATTCGAAAAAACAATTTTCAGTTATTTCTATGTGAAAAGCATGATCGCTTTATAAAAAATCATATGTATCCCACAACAGAATACCCTTATCTGTGTCATATATTTCAATATTTTTTTTCCTTTGTAATATGTTTTATTATCATAATATTTTTTTTTTAAATATGTTTACAAAATTTTTCATATTTATTAATAAAAATTCTAAAAATTTACATAACAAAATACTTTTGACAATTTAGCCTTAGCGAACTTATTTTCTAATTATGTATTAAAACTTTAAATTGCGAGAAAAATTTTTATAAGGAAAATTATTTTTAAAAAAACCTTCTATTATTAAGAGTCATAGAAAAATAATTCTTTCCAAAATATTGTCAGCGTCTATCTTAATCATTCAAATATAATTAGATACAAAAATGTATGAGAATAATCATTTTAGATTACCTACAACCTTTTTAATTATCCTCCAGAAACAACTTCAAAACAATTTCGTGATTAATTATTACAAAACTTTTCCCTTTTTCCGTTATCTGTACCAAAATGAAACAGAAGAAAATAATTTTCAAGAAAATTATGTGTCAACAGAAAAAAGACAGCTCTTTAATTTTTAGTCTGATGTAACAAAAAAACAAGTTCAATCGAAAATCGATGAGTTCTGACATTAAATTCAGTACTTTTTTGTTATTTCATTATACAGCGGTCAAACTAGAAAAAATAAATAAAATCGATTTATAGGTAATAAAGGTATTTTATAGCCTTGAACATAGCTCATTTAGGCCCAACACTGGGCATAATAAGTAAGTGTAGAAAGTATTTTGTTCTTATTTAGTATGGATTTTCTTCTAATAATGCATTTAAATCTGAAGCCACGTTTTTCTGAATGATCCTGGACTTTACTACAAGAAAGTACCGTTTTTAAATTTGAATACGTTATTCTGGGCGTAGCATTGTTGTAGTGAGTAAATGATTGGTTTCTCTCCGGCGCGGTATGGGTTCGATTCCTACAGTTACTTTGGGTGTTTGTGATACTCTTTCCGGGTATCTCTATTATTAATAAATATAGAGATTTGCGTTTTTGCGAGCCAGTGCTACTTTTTTGTTAAACAAAAGATGCAAGAAACAAAATTTTCCTGGTTCTCTCTATTTTTAAGATACAGGACGAAATGAAAAATTTTCCTTTTACAAGTCCATCTCACCCACGTATCTTGAATGAATGAATAAATTAACCAAGGTGGTGAACTTGATCATCAATGCCTAGGCTCATTGAACTGTTTACATCCCACCATAGCTGCAGGTCATTCGAGGCTGATTGTCATTGCAAATTCAAGCAGCCTCGGTAATTGAATTTGTCTAACTGCTTCCGGTAACAAAATTGTATCTTCAAAATATCTCTGTCTCAGTCCGTTGTGTTTGATACTTTCTGAGGGCATGGTCAACAGTTTCATCCTCCTCCAACCACCATCTGCACATCGGATCGTCTACGACAGCGATCTTATGAAGCTGGTCCCTTAGGTGACAATGTCCTGTCAAAAATCCCACCACAATTCGCAGCTCTTTCCTTCCTAAGGTAAGAAGCTCTCTAGTAAAATTGACAAAACAATAACCATCGAGCTTATACTTCCCTGGAGGCGCGCGGAAACGTTAGTAGTCTAAGAGAGAGAGAGAGAGACCACATGTGATTGGCTAAGTAAAACTAGCCTAGTTATGTGCCTAAGGAGCAAGTTGCTCTGTGATTACTGCATTTCACCTTGTAATTTGACGTTCGCGATAGGTGCGGGTTCTAGTCATCCTCTCGGATTTTTAAGCTGTTTTAGGTAACAAAATTTGTTAGAATGGTTAAAATTTTTAGTATTGCAAATTGTAAAATCAAGAATGATAATCGAGGTGGTTTAATTCAGCCCTGCAAACATAGAATTTATGTGTGCTCTACAATTGAGAAAATCTTTAGAGCTGTTACAAATGCTCCAAAGGGTCATTTCAGGATACGTATTGTCCGATCGCTAGTCAAATTCCAAACTGCCTATTGGTCGTGAAACATAGCAATAATAGCTCTAATCACAGAGCTGAATTGATCAGATTTATAAGGAAAAACATCTTGGCATCATAACCAGAAAATAAACATGAGAAAGTTAAACAGATATGTAGAGTATAATTCAAAAAAAAATTATTTTAAAATCGCTAAAATATTTTAAAATTATTTTTCAGTATTATTTCAGAGCCCTTTATTTACATTTAATATATGTATCCTATATAACTGCATAAGAAAAGATAAAAAAAAAGATGAGTTTGAATGGCTGAGTTGAACCTGCATCTGTTGTAAATCACAATTTTCAAAGTAGAATGCTTTTACTTAGCAAATCACATATTGTTAGAAAGAGGTTATTATCAATTAAATATATCTCTCTCTTGAACTACTTACAGGTCGGCCACTTTTAATAAGTTAGGTACATAAGTATACATAAAGATATTTGGTAAGATTAGAGTTTTTTTATATGTTAATTCGTACAACAATCGTAGCTCGTAAAGGAAGAAAATATTAAACATTAGATAATTTTAAATTTGACAGTTCATAAATAGTTAACTTTAAAGCATGAAAGATCCTTCTTATCCCTTGAGATTTTCTAGAAAAATTTTAATAGAACAACGCATAGAGGAAATTCAATAACCCCACAAAAATGTGTGTTGTTGAAATTAATTCTCTAGCAGCTTAACCCTCTAGCCTACATATTAAACAAGTTCCGGGTTTAATGCCATATTTTCCTTTTTGTTGTGAAACAAACTTCACGCCATGGCAGTCGTTTGCCTTTAATATTACCAACTTTTACACCGGTTCTGTTCAAACTTTTGGGTTTTAAATAAAAGGTAACAAGTTTATTGGGATGTTTTATTCAGGGACCCTCGTTATCTCAGCCATCTGTGTTAACATTGATTTAAATACCTTGATTTTCAGTAATACTTTTGTTTTATTCAGGCTCATCACTGCTATGATAAATTTTTTGACAACGGCTTTATCAAATATCACAGAAAGTTATTTTATTTTTAAAAAAATGACTTAGTATTTCGAAGCCTTTTTAAAACGGAAAATTTTATATGCCTTGACTTAATTTGCTCAAGTTCTTTTGATATGCTAACCAGCTAATAAAATCGTTTAAAATTATACAATTCGCCACATTTAAATTCCATCATTTTGATACTTCTGACGGCAGGGGTGCCTCTCATCTCGAAATCCCCCAAAATTTTTATTTTCCATCCCGTTTTTTCCATTATACCTAAAATATCCTCAGAAATCCCCAATTTTCATATAAATAAAGCAATATTTTATTTACTTTTCGATACCCTTATATTGATTACATGGATCTTTACGAAAACTGATCGGATCAGCCCCATCAATAGCTGACACTGATAGTCTGTTTATAGATTTTTTGGTTTTAAGTTTCAGTTAGTAGAACGTGCAAGTGCCCCCACAGACATTGAGGCCAACCTCAATAGCAGTGTCGTTCCGGCCGGCCACCAAGGGTGGGAACCTTTTACTACATTTACTATCTAAATCATATGAAGAACTTGAAAAACGGGTCAAATTTTTAAAGAGATACTTTTATAGGAAAATGTTTTAAGAAAAAAACACCAAGATTGTGTAAATATTTATGAAGGTTTAAAAATTTTTAAGAGGTACATAATTTTAATAAAGAACGAGAACAGTCAGAGACAGAAAATGTGCATTTTCCGCTGCAGAATAATGAAAATTGTGTCTGTTAACACTTCCGTTTCTATGAAACGTGGTTCATTTATTTAATTTTTAGCCCATACATAAAACTCCTATCTTCTCCGATAATCTTCGGGGAACAATTCTTGATATAACTCAAGGTGATAGGGGTGCATTTTATGAGTTTTAAGTATTCCTAAAGGTATCGTAGTAAAACTCAAATTTTACTTAAAAATTCCACTTTAAATGAAACTTGAATAAAAAACATGTTTCGCGACAGGGTAGCTTAATCAAGAATGCTTCTTGTTGAACAGACTATAAAACAATTTTTCCAATTTTTAATAAGACATTTGCCCCACCCTGTACATTAACTAAATATAAGAAATTGTCCCTAGATTTTCGAAATTCTTATCTTAAAAAAACTTTTTTTTCACCGTAGCTCCCCTGTACCAATGCTACCCTAGAGATGCTGCACTTGTAAATTATATAAATGATAAATTATACTCTTCTAAGATTGGTACTTCACCCTAAAAGTAATTTATAAAGCAGTTTTAATCATTTAATAAGATATTAGGGACAATTTGTAAATTTCAATGCAATATAATTTAATAAGTTTTATTTTATAAACTACGGAGTTTGTTCGAAAAATATGGTTAGGATTTATTAAAGAAATATCACCTGATCGTGAGCTGTTAGCTATAGAAAAATAAATAAGTAGAGTACATGACCAGCTTTATCACCAAAATTGCAGTTGTCGTGACAACAACCCATATTATATATCTTCTAAATAAAACTGGAATTTCCTTAAAAATATGTGTAACATTATTTAAAAAAAAATAATCAAGTGCGTGTCGGGTACGCATTCTATTAGTATTCCGTAGCAGTTATTAACGTTGTTCTTTTTTGGAATTTCGTTGAACAATTAAAAATTTACCTTTAAAACCTATTAAGAACTAAATTGCAGCCGAGTCAAGTTGTTCAAGGTCAAAGGTAGCAAAAACCTTTTTTTTGCAAATATCTTACTTCTTTGCTTTAAATGACATTTGGAGTTATTAGAAAAGTTTTAGAGCACAAAGTATCTACAAATTTAATCTTAAGCAATATTTTATTCATATTATCCATAAATAAGACATCCGTTTAATAATATTTGGTTAATTTATATTAACAGTAAGATATTTAAATGAAATAATTTAAATACATTTTCATTATATTTTTATTTACCATCAGTTTATTGTAAATCTATTACAATTCAAGTTTAAAGGTGAGGAAGATTTTTTCTGTTTGCATTATTAGTAGGAAGCATGTTGCTTAATATTCCTTTTATTCGTTATTTTCTTTCCCTTCTAGTTGCTCAACTTGAATTTCCAATTTATTCTCATCATCTTTGTTGTCTGTTATATTCGGCTTTAAAACTTTAAGGACTTTAAGTACATATTCACTTTCTTCATCAAGATCCTTTGGATATGTTGAAGCGTTGAGGCATTCTCGTCCATTACACTGACCACAAACTGAGGAGCATTGCAACCCTACTTTTCTACATCCTCAATTCGAAACAGAGCCTTTCTTGCAACGATTGATATGCTGTCGAGCTGCTGCTCTTGTAGGTGGAAGATAGGATAACTGCACTGTTGAATCTTGTTGATTTGATAAATTTCCTTTATCGAAAACTGGCAATACTGTGTTCTTATTTTGGAGCATTATAGATTATTACAAAGATACGTACTCTATTTTCAAACAATGTTCCCAAAGAGCAGTGTTTTTTCTGAAATACTTGAGCTTATTGATCCAAATTGAAATGTTTCTAGAACTTTATTAATTGACAAAGCTCAGATGTTATGTCACATTCCCTGAAGGCGTGCAAAAATAAAATGTCATTGTTTCATCGAAACAAACTTCGTAAGATCTTGAGAGAGCAGCATTTCTTCTCAGTGATTCCATTGCTTTAATCTGTTACAGTGGTCTGAGTAATCGTGGAATACAATAACAATACTTTAGCCATATCTCAAGAATAGTTAATTGTATAAAACTTTGCCTAGAACCAAATTTGTAGAGATATTGGCTTTGATTATCTAATAACTCCAAATATAATTTAAAGCAAAAGAAACAAGATATTTACACACAAACCGTTTTTTGTGACCTTTGACCTTGATGTGACTCACTGAGATTCTATGAGACTTTTAAGCTAACTTATGAAATGTCGAAACAAATATTTATACAAGTTTATAGCTTATTATCTTTCATTCAGAGGTTTACCCTTTTTTTCCCTTATATGACTTGACTAAAGTGGATCCATACTAAAGGTGCCCTTTATAGAATGAACAAAATGTTGACTTGATTACCCACTGTGTTGTCTTGCGCATTCAGTAAATATTCGTACTTAAATAGAGCGACGAATGTAGACAACTTTAAAGGCATATTTCGTGAATGAGATAACTAAATGAAAATGTTGCATGATATATTTAATCCCAGGATACTCTACTTGACGGGGTACACATTTATAAAATTTTTCCATCCTTATTTTTCACACATAGGAAAGTGGGAACTCTATTTTTTTTTTACAATTTCGCCTCAAGTCTGGATGAATTGAAAAAATGGGTCTACAAAACATACAGACGGACAGACAGACATGACAAAACTGTAAGGATGCCTAACTGGCTACGGAATTCTTAAAAGATGTATCTTAAAATATTTTGTAAATTTTTTAATAGTAAACTACTGATCAATCATTTTATAAATTCTAGTTGATAGATTTCTCTTAAAATTACGAACATTTCATCTTGCTTATTAGTACTGATCGATAACAGGCATAGCTTATGTCCATTTCGGTAACAAAGATCCCTTAACTTTGTTATCTTCCATGATGCTTACAGAAAATACACGTCAATACCACCTCAATGAATATTCCTTACTGTCATTGTATTGCAAGTTTCTGATATGTATTGACTGAAAATATATTCATAACTGTAATAGATATTTCTGATTCGATCCTTTCCTAATCGGCCCCGAAAACATGTCTTATATTTTAACAATATAAAAGGTAAAACAGATACAAAAATATACTTGGAGATCGGCTTCAAAATTTTCCATCGCACATTTATCAATAATCCAATAACTAGCAAGTACTTATGTATCATAAAATTTCATACGTTACAATATTTCAGATCCGGAAACTTTATATATTATTCTTTTATGTGGGTATTTTCAAGGTTAGTACATACATTTACCTTTCTAACGACGATCTAATTAAGTAAGGTTAGTCACTATAGTTCCATTAAAAAACAATTTTTTGATATTTTAGCCAAGCCGAGATAACCCTATATTTATGTTGACAAAAATATTATTCAGCTTCAATATAATTTTAAACCAATTTGTTTTTATTCATTCTGTATAGAATGTCATGCAGTAACAATGTTTGAGTAATAATTCATCAACTTATTGTCCAACGACAATTGACGAGTGTGAAAATGGGGAAAACAAATTAACTCTGTCCGGGATTTCAGAGAATAAGCAGCAAAACAACAGACCTGCGGAGTTTATAACAAAATGTTGCGCATCATTTAAAAGGAAGCGTAAATACGACGACATTGTAGCAAAAACAAGATTTTTAAAAATTTTGCATCGTGTGTGTTCTTTATGATTAAAATAGGCAGCAGAGTTTATAAAACTTATGATAGACAGAATATGTTATGTAAATTTAACAATTAACATTTGTTAATTAACATAACTTCAGTATGACAATCTATATTTTACAATCTCTTATTTAACCTCAAATGTGAGTGTACTCGTATGTAATCAAACTTTCTAAGACACTCTTCCGATTAAGTTAAGGGTTCTAAAAAATATATGGATATTATGGTAGGATCGAGATAATCAGAAAGTTATTACAGAAAGTTCTTAGCAGACCTATCGTGTTCGACCTTATTTAACTGTTTCGAAGAGAAGCATCTGCATAACCGAAATCAATCCATTTTCTTCGGCTTACCGTAAAATTATGGTATTTCTTATGTATTTTTATATCTAAAGATTGTTTATTGTTATGTAACCAATAACATTTTATATAATAAAGAAGGTGGCAAAAAACCATAATCCCCAACAATGGCTTCTTTTGAGTAACATATAACTATGAAAAATTATATAATGGGGTAATTTTCCTTATTTTAGATTAACTGTAACTGCTCAAGAGTATATAATAGTCGAAACGTTTTATTTATGTGTATTAAACGAGTCCATAATATCCTGGAGTATCAATGAACCTCATTGTCAAGATAATTAAAAACTATAAATATATCGCCACACTGTAAAAGGGAAGTGCATTAAATTTAAGGTAAATGTGCTGGAAGCCAATTTCATAAACCATTTCCTAAAAATTCAATTAACGTAATGCTTTAAAGTTTGATCATTACTTTTTAAGGTAACTATGTAAGTGTTCATTGAATTTAAGATATGTTATCACATATTTAGTGCACCAATAAGTGGTCAAAAAATTCTGCTATATGAAAAGGTGGAAATTTTTCCCATAGGTGGTGTACCATCATCTGTACACCGGTTTCGGACTCATTGGTTTCCGTCAGTACCAGCAGACATGTACACCTCATCATAAGAAAACTGAGTCCTTTAAGCAACTTATATCATACTAAATAAAAAGTTCAATACAAGTTGGGCCATCTCCCGGAATCTCATGTAATGT
Source organism: Diaprepes abbreviatus (assembly GCA_034092305.1). Taxonomy (NCBI): domain Eukaryota; kingdom Metazoa; phylum Arthropoda; class Insecta; order Coleoptera; family Curculionidae; genus Diaprepes; species Diaprepes abbreviatus. The sequence continues at coordinate 7,574,568 of JASJET010000055.1, read as the reverse complement.
ACCATGAATATTAATATAAATTCCTTTAATGTTAAGGTAATTGTGAATTAATTTTAATGTATAGGTATTTGAAATATATTTTCAGTTACTTTATTGAAATTTAAAATACCATTTAATCAAATTTAAGGCACAGCGAACTGATATTTCAATTAATTTTGCTTTAAATTCAAAGTAAATGTAAATTATTCACGATTTAAAGTACAAAATCATTAAATTTAATGTAGGATGTACATTAAATTTAAGGTTATTTTTAACAGTTCAAAATCCTATAGGGAAAAATTTATATATATATATATATATATATATATATATATATATATATATATATATATATATATATATATGTATGTATCAGTATGTTTTTTGTGTATTCTTGGGGATCAGGTTCATACGTGGGTGTTGAAAAAAAAAACGTTTTTTGACGTTTCGCCTTTTGTTTAAAGCATTTTCAAAAGTTTTGGTCAAAATTCCACACATTAACAGGAAAAGTTAAAAGACAATTAAAACAAATTTTTTAAAAACTTATTTTACAATTAAAAACTTATATGATTTTAAAATTATTTAAATCTATTTAAACATATTGATACATTTAATAAATAGTTCAAGAAAAATAAGAATATATATATATATATATATATATATATATATATATATATATATATATATATATATATATATGAAGTAAAATGCGAACAGTAAATGCAAACTTCTCTCCATCATATCCTTTCTGTGTTAGAGGTTGCACAGTTAGAACAAATTGTTATAAAACACAATTTATCCTATTCCACCACCATCGAGATGATGGCCTACCTGTACCACCATACCGAGAAGAAAGTCAAAACTTACCCTCCCCGCCACAGTGATACGGCAGAGGTACATGTTTCGTCTCTACTAGACTCATCAGGGTACCGACATGCACCTGGCTGTGCAAAAGACAGATCGGAAGGAAGCATGCAAATACTGAACGCGGCTTCTCCGACCTCCCGCTGGATGGCGTATATATGTTTATGCAGATTTCACGGATTCCTCCGTGTGAGATGCAATAGCAGTGGATATATCCACATTATGCCGGCATAATGTGAAATCCGCATAAACATATATATATATATATATATATATATATATATATATATATATATATATATATATATAAACAAAAAATAATTTCCCCGTTAGATCTAAAAAAGAAGTTAGTTGACGTAGAACTATTCAAAAAAATAATTAAATGTCTACAGTTTCTTTTTTCAGCTTCTAGGGTAGCGTTGCAACTTCCGATATCTAACTGTTCTATCATGTCCTTTATTTTATTTTTTAGAAGGACAATTGCGATATGAATGTATGTAACTACCCATGATCGCAACAAACGCTGCAAAGGATATCTCTAAAAAAAAACTGGAAAATTTTCATCCCATCTTAAAATAATTTCCTAATTTTGTTTACGAATGACTTTATTGCAATTATAGTTAAAGCGAAGAAGCTAGATCTGATGAATAGGTAGAATACTGAAACAGTTTAAATCGCAGCTTGGCCAATTTTACCTCGGCAACCCGGTTGGAATACACGATTGTGTTGGTGAAACATCACCTTTGGCAATTCCTTGGCATTTCTCTGCTATTGCTCCCTTCAGCTAGTCTAAAAGTAATGCATTGTATTCGTCGGTAATGGATTTTATCGATGATTTCGAGTATCATAGTATTTTGGGCCCCAAGACGTACCACACCTTCAATGCTTGCTCTGTTATGCTTAAATTTATTTATCCAAAGATAAATAGTTTCATAAGAAGAAAGTAAGTCACTCAACAAGTCAAATTCACTCATGAATTTCCTCAGCTCTTTTTCCTTCCAAAAAAAAAAAATGAATCATATTACAAATTTCCACTTTATCTATTTATCACTGTTAAACGAAACACTTTTGTTTGGATATTTGTTAAACAACGAATTATTATCAGCATGACTTAACACCACAGATTAATTAGTCATAAGAGTGACACCTTAAGACTACATATTATCGTATTTCGCGGGCCGAATACCGCGCTAATAATGCCCACTAAAATAGGATGTTTCGTTCTCGGCGTCGATGGTAGGACTCATCAGTGGGTCCTTCGACGCCTTACCCAGACACCCTCGACACCCCTGTGTCTACTTTCTATATATTTGAAACTAATATTAGTACTCATTTTCGATCGGAACATACCGGTGAGATATACTGATATGTCCATTTCTACAACATACCCCCCCTAGGGCAGTCGCTCTCACTTATTGAGATTCCACAGTCTCGATATAGAAAGCGGGTGACTGAAAGTAAATGTAGGAACGGACATCTCGAGTAGTTCCCAGATCCGGGCGCTGCGTTAGCTACCATGGTGCCAGCAACCCTATGCTGTGCACCATCCTGGTCACGGCACCATATCGTTTTTCGCAGGCCGAGTACCGTGAAATACGCGCTAATAATGCTCACTAAAATAGGATGTTTCGTCCTCGGCGTCGACGGTAGGATTCATCAGTGGGTCCGTCGACGCCTTACCCAGACACCCTCGACATCCCTGTGTCTACTTTCTATATGTTTGAAACTAATATTAGTACTCATTTTCGATCGGAACATACCGGTGAGATGTACCAATATGTCCGTTTCTACAACAATATATACATATGTCGCTAGCGCCATCTGCGAACCGAGTTACTTTGAAATCACTCTCATATTCAATAAACCTGTAGAGCAATTAACTTCTTAATTATACAACAAAAACAACTTATAAACTTTCTTAGTACTTAAAATACTTAGTCTTGTGTTACATTTTATTACGTTACTAGTAGCACACGTTTTAAAATCTCATCGTATTTTATATCAGAAGTTCTCATTGCGTGCTGATAAACACCCTCTGGAACAATGCAATATTTCACATTACAGCTAACGCAAAACCTCTTATAATACGCTATAAATCATCTATCGTGTCTAAATACACTTTATGTCTATCCGGCGGTAATATGGACCAACTGGGGAGCTCTTAAAATACTTTCCAGGTATTTTACCGATAGTTAGACAACAAATAAAGCACGGAGTTAATGCCGTAATTCATCAGATGATATATATTTCCCGCTGTTTAGAGACTGTAATGGTGCCAAATATTCAGACATTCGACAAAAGAATCGCATTTTCTACGATATTTTAATTTTGACGGGATATATTATTACTTAAATAGAATATTGTTGTTGTATTTTTAAATTATAGCAAAAGCAAAGTATAATCAAAACAATGAGTAAACTATCTCTATAAGAATTTATCCATTAATTAACCAGGATTTCTGTGATCTCGAATGGCGCTATAATGAGTGAATTTCAACAAGAATTATTATTAAACCAAAGACTTATGTTGTTTGTTAGGCCTTATTGGACATTGACTTATTTATTTAAGTTAAAAATATTATATGATAAGCAAAATTTCTAGGATAGTTTGCATCTTACTGCATCAATTTTAAAGATAACGTTTGCTTCTGGATACATAATTAGCACTTTCAGGTGGTTACCGCTTATTTTAATTAGTATGAATTTTAGTAGGTAGAAATAAACATTGTGATCCTAATTCACAGACACTTGTTCAATTAAAAATGATGGATTGAGTTTATCGGCAACTGCAAAAAATTTAATATATTTGAGGAAGCTCATTTACAGTCCATATAATCATTCTAAGTCAGCGATAAATTAAATTAGAACTCCTAGAAAACAAAAATCTTCTAAGCGAATAAATAGTACGATGCAAAGAATTAGCCAAGCCAGTCTTTTTTAAAATATTCCCTATTTATGAAACAACGTTTTGGATCATAGAAAAACGGTGAAAATAGATTGAATTATATTTATGAGCAGTTGCACAAAATTGTTGATTTAAAAAAGAAATTGCTTTGAACTTATTCATTTATTTGAAAATCGAAAAAAAATTTTTGTTCGCAATCCGCCCAATAGTCCTCGATCTATATTATACCATAAAAACCATAAAGCACGGCGGAAAATCTGTTATAGTTTGGGAAATAATATGACGGAAAGGAGTTAGGTCTATTTTGCAAATTGAGGGTGTCCTTCAGAATGTGATAGAATCATATGCTGAAGAATTCCTTCCAATTACAGTTTAAGCACAATAATGGCCCAAAAGAAGCATCAAAACTTGTAAAGAAATATATAAAAGACCATATGTCCCAAAGCTCACACCTACACTCATTGAGAGGCTTTGGAAACGTCTAAAATGAGATGTGCAAAATAGAAATCTATCATTTTAGAAGATTTGTTGCTACATATTTAACACGCGTTTTCCTTCGTTCCAAATAGTTTTCAACAAACACTTGTGGAGTCAATACTTTCTAAGCTAAGGGCTGTTATAAAAAATGTTACAGAACAAAATATTAGTTCCTTGTTAAAATTTTCTTTTTTTATGGGTTTGTTCAAGTGTTCTATTTATAAATCCAATCGATTTTTTAATTATTACATTTTCCCACAATTACAAGATATGTTTTGATTTTGTATATATATATATATATATATATATATATATATATATATATATATACATATATATATATATATATATATATATATATATATATATATATATATATATATTATTTAACTAAATAACTTAAAAACTGATAGAAAAAAAAACTAATTTGTTAGTTTACTTTCCAAAATAGGCTCTTCGGAGAAAAATAACAATGTGAACTATTTATAAGACCACAACTGTATGTGGAGATGAGAATGTGTCCACTGCGATCCGAAAGATCTGTTCTGCCCTCTTTCTGCTGCTAAGTCGTTGGAAATGTCTCGCCGGCTAAAGCAGGTCCTCCAAAAAACTCAAAATGTGCCCTTTTTTTGCTAATTTCTCTACTATTTCATTTCCTTCTACTCCAATGTGCCCCGGCATCCATAGGAGAAAAACTACGTTGTTCTTACCTAGTTCATTTATTTCCTCTAAGTATTCTCAGGCCATCTTGGAGCTGATTTCATGTAGGCTTGCATCCGTCCTCTTTTCCTCGGACTCTGTCCTCTTTTGAAGAACGTGTGTGTCAAGATCAACGATATTGCCAAGTGAACCTGCTGATTATTTTTCTTCTACTGTGGCAATTGCTTAAAAAAATGTAATTATAACAGTTAACAAACATAATGTTATGACAGCCATGAAAAATCAAAGAGACGGACCCCTTATTTCAGCAAAGTTGTAATGCCTTTTCATCAAAGTAACTAACTAACCCTTGGGGTAAGAAAACACTAAACTTACACCTACAAATAAACCTTGTATGTAACATTAAAACTACGACATAATCTCTATTTATAAGTTATAAATTGTTTAATCTACCTTAATACATTTTAGGTCTGTTTAATCCAGCAGTAATATGACCCAATTTTCAAAACACTCTCAGGTATTGGCATATTGTTAATTTTCTTTCTGTGTCGCTATCCATAGATTTCTATATATCTGCTTGTTTTTCTTACTATAGAGTAAGCGGTAGTAAGCAGTATTAGTTCAGGCAACCCAAATACTGCGAATTTTAAAAGATAGCTTTTTTAGCGAATATTTCGATAATAATATCATCATAATCGTATTTCCATTTTATACAAATTGTTAGGTAAAAATTTTAATCGAAATTAAATCCACAGTATTAAAAGCAAATTCTCAATAAGAGGAGGAGAATACATTACTGCGGAGTAAATAAACCCTGCCAATGTTTTTATAACCTCACATCTAAGTAGCTGCCTGCACAGGTGCTAATTGTTAATTGATGATATTTAATGTGAGTATAATGTTTATTTACCTTATTAATTATTTATATTAGTAAACTACCTAAATATTTATGTATTCATAGTTCAAAGAACCTTAACCTTAAAACGACACGATTGATTTTCGCAGTAATAAGCGCGGAATATGATATGTTTCCTTTTTATTTGGAGCGTAATAATTTGTTCATTTTTGCAGTAATACCAATAAAAATTTAATTATACTTGCATATTAAATTTTTTACTCTGGTTAACTATTTTTTACGTAGTTAAACTACAGCATTCAAACTTTCGGTAAAAGTTGCTATCAAAAGATTGATTAAAAATAAACTTTCACAGAACAAATACCGAAAATACTGAATCAACCGCAGTAATACAATCGCTTCCCCTTTTTCGTGCCATCTTTTATGTCGGTATGTAAACATTGAATAACTTTGAAAAAAAAAACTGACTCTTATATATGGGGTATATTTATTAAATTTGGTCCTTTACAATTTATTGGGGCTAGTTTTTGAACACTACATCTATCAAGTGGCCACCTTTATTGGCCAAAGCAAAATGTGATCTTTTCGCTGCGTTTTCCATTACCTTTTCGAGCATCTTGGGTGGTATAGCGGTGATTTCGGCACGAATGTTTGCCTTGAGCTCTTCAGTGGTCTGAGGCTTGCTGACGTACACTTTGCTTTTTAAATAACCCCAAAAAAAGAAGTCCGGAGTGGTCAAATCTGGGTGGCCAGTCAATGTCGCCTCTTTTTAACATTAGAGGTCCAGGGAATTTCGGTTGCAGAAATTGGATTATTTGATTTGCAGTGTGGCATGACGCACCGTCTTGTTGAAACCAGTAACCTTTTTCACGCATTTGTGGGCAGACATAATGAGCCAACATCCACCGATATCGATTTCCATCGACTGTTTCGTTTTCTTTGAAAAAAAATTTGCTTCCAAAAATCAGGTCCAGTGTCAACCATTCGAGCGACTGTTTGGCGGTATTTCAAGCAACGTGGACGGCACTTTATATGGAAACAAATGCAAATCATCCTGCAAAATGCGCTGCAAAGTGGTTCCACTGACGCCAAAATGCTGAGCGCGGTGACGATACGACACTTTTGGGTTCTGGGCAACGATCTCAACCAGTTCATTGGAACGTCTTGGTCGTTGATAAATGGTATGTTGACGATCTCCCACTGTCCCGTACTCAACAAAACTCAAAATCAAACGACGGATATTGTTATCAGACGGTGCCTGTTGGCCACGATATTTTCGATGATATGCACGTTGAGTTAACACAACTGAACGACTATTTTCAATGTACATTGTCACTATTTTGGCGCGTTGTTTCAGTGTAAAGCGATTCGAGGTTTCAAAAACACGTATAACCAAGTCAATGGGTTGGTAAATGTCAAAGTTATTCAACATTTACATACCGACATAAAAGATGGCTCACTCTGTATATATATATATATATATATATATATATATATATATACATACAGCACGTTTATGACTTAAAAGTTTAACTGATATTCAGAGTTATGAATATTTAAAAATATTATGCTTAAAAGCCCAGTATCAAAAAAAAGGAATCTTTTAAAACGTCTTAAATCTCTTTAAAAGCTACATTTTCCTAATGTAAAAAGAAATAAGTTTTCTCATAAAGGAAAATTTTATTTGTTCATTCTCAAAGGAAGAATCTAAATTTGTAGTTAAAACATAGAGAACGACACAAAAGAAAATGCACAACTATTACCTGTAAGAACCAATAAAAAGCGAGGATTTGTTTTTATTCCGTTAGTTCCTGCATTTCCTGGATAACTTCTTTAGTGAAATAAAACTAACATCGGTGCATTGTGTAAAAGTATTTAATGTAAAAGTTTCGTTTTCCTTAATTTCGTTTCCCTTTAAAACAGACATGTTGTTTTTCTGAACAGTTTAGAAAGAGCGAGCGGTAAAAAGTGCGCGATTTCATTTATCTTTTGTAATTCCCAGCGATATTTCTTTTCTTTGTACACGCTATAATTAATTTCAACGTTTTTTAAGAGCGGTAAAATAAAATGGGTCCGTTTAAAGTAGAAAAATAACACACTGGGGGCTAAACGAGCGGATTAAAGAAATTAAAATGCGCGGAGATACTTAAATTTAACGCGGCAAGTAATTTGTAAGGAATTAATTGTATAAATTTATCTTAAGACCACACTGAGGCAATACAAGGAGAAAGTACCGTTTAAAGTTTTACAGCAGGTTTAAGAAAATATTAGGTTTGCATAAAAAACTGGTGAAATATTTAAGGAAAAATCCCAACTTTTTATTTTGGTAATTAGTATAATCTCTATATTACTTAATTGTTTATTTAAATTTCAAAATAAGTAATTTATTATGAGGCAAAAAATTAGCTAATGTTACGGACATCAATTATAGGATTATTTCTAAACCATATATTTTGAAAAACCATTAAGCTGAAACTAATGAGGGAAAAGGATATATGAGACAGCTATCTCTCATAAATTAGTTATAAACGTACCTCGAGATCTTTTACATTTTTTGTGACTATAAAATAAATGAATCTCCACTTTGAAATAAATCTTCGACAGTACACTTCTCTAATTTCCCGACAAGGGCCTAGTTGCCAAGTTACGTTGTAAAATGTTTTCAGTGCAAATATAATTTGCCAACAAGGCTATAGCGAAACATTTTCTAGATAATATTAGTTACTGTCACCTTTTACAATATTTTTATTTCATATAATAGTGAAAAACTGTAAGTGTTGTTATAATGTTTTTTTTAATTATTACTAGTATGAATACAACTTGTTTGAAAAGTATAATTTTTTGAAAAAATATTGGTTAGAGTTCAATTTTTGTTTATAATATGGAAAATTAAATTTGTTATGAATTCTTTAGCCTATTTTTTATATTTTACAATGCGTGTGAAAAAGTTTAAAGTATTAAATTTAACACAAAATGAAGAAACGATAAGATAATTTAAAGATGTGCATACTGCATTTACAATATTTTTACATTAAACAAAACATGTAGTATATCCTAAAATTATTTTATTTCAGTTTTTCTCTCTTAAAAAAGGCATATATTAACCCATTAGTATTAACTAGCTAATTTAATGCCTCTTCAGGTTTTCAACAAACTTTTATTATGCGAAAAAAAATATCAGTTTATTTATTACGGTAATGTCATAAGGAACACTGTTTACTAAAACTACCCTAGTAGCGTTTACAAGGAACAGAAACCTCAACCTGAAAACCGTCAAAATGAATGGGAACATTATTGAGTGGAAGTCAGAGGTTATATATCTAGAACTGGCCCTAGATAACAAACTCCTCTAGAATAAGCATGAAAAAGAAGTAATCAACAAGGCTACAAAAGCCTTGATGGTCTGTAGAAACTTCGCGCGAAAAAGCTGGCGCACAAACTCAACAATCTTAAAGTGGATGTACACTGCACCAGTGAAACCAATCATCACATATGGGATAGTGATCTGGAGTAAAAAATCTGTTTAGCCAATATGAAAGCCCTTGCAATATTCAAAAAATAAAACCCAGTTGCGAAATTTTATCACATTAGGAATGTATCTTTCTATCTATCTAATGAGCCCCAATCATCCATCTTTGGACATAGGCCTCCTCTTGTTTTCTCCATTGTTCTCTATGTTGAGCGGTTTGTATCCATCTTTGTCGGGCTTGCTTTTTTAAGTCGTCTGTCCATCTCATTTGCGGTCTTCCGCTTCTTCGTTTGTATTACCAGGGTCTCCATTCTTGGATTATTTTGTTCCATCTATTGTCTTTCTGCCTTAAAGTATGACCGGCGAATTTCCATTTAAGGTTGGCTACTTGTGTCGAGACATCGCTTACTTTTGTTTTGTCTCGTATCGATGTGTTCTTCTTTTAATCTATAAGTCTGATATCTAGCATTTCTTTCTCCATTGCTCTTTGTGTTTTGGCAGTTATATCTATATTATCTTTGGTAAATGTCCATGATTGGAATCTATATGTTAAGATAGGTAGTATGCATTGATTGAATACTCTAGTTCTTAGATACTGCCGATATTTCTTGTTTTTGAGGATGTATGAGAGTTTACCGAGTGATATCCAGGTAGTCTAACTCTTCTTTTTATTTCTTCAGTTTAATTGTCTTTATTTAGTTTTGTTATTTGACCTAGATATGTATACTCTGACACTTCCTCCAATTTCCTTTGTGCGACCGTTATAACCATTTCTTGTTTGATTTGTCATTACTTTCGTTTTGTCATAACTCATTTTTAATCCTACTTTTGACGCTTCGTTGTCCATTTCTTCAATTATTTTTTGCAATTCATCTTTCTTATCTGTTATCAAAGCTATATCATCCTCGTAATCCCATTGTAATTTTTTAAAGACATCCTCTAGAGCTTGGTTGAATAGTTTCGCTGACACTCTATCTCCTTGCCTGACCCCTCGTCCTATTTTTATTAGTTTAGTGCTGTGTTCTTCCGTTATTTTGATAGTGATCTTTGCATTGTTATATAAGTTTGTTATTAAATCTGTATATCTATAGTCGATCCTGCTATTTTGCAACGAGTTCTTAACTGCCCAATGTTCAACGCTGTCAAAGGCATTTTCAAAATCTATGAATGCTATATGTAGATGAATCTGATATTCGTTGACCTTTTCAATAAGAATTTTTATTGTCAGAAGGTGGTCGCATGTGCTTGAAGTCTTTCCTAAATCCGGCCTGTTCTCGTGTTTAGTAGCCATCGAATTTGGGGATCAGTCTATTTGTCAGTATTTTAGTTAGCAGTGTATACATGATATTAAGTAGCGTTATTGGCCTGTAATTTTTCAAATTCTTTCGATCCCCTTTTTTAAATGGTAAAAGGGTCATTGCTTCTTTTCAGGAGTGTATATCATTTAGAAAGTCCCTCGATGTTGACAAGCGCTACCAGAACGATGAAGTATTTGTTTACTTATTCGTCGTTTAGACAAAAATACATTTTGTCAGCTGACGCTTTACAAATGAGGAGTATTCTTTAAGTGTCTTCAAAAGTTGTATGAATTTGAATCAAAATGAGTTGATGTATTTAAAAAGCTTCCTTCATCACCTGCTCTGATTCCCATGATTTTTAAAAATATTTAGTTTTCATTAAGAAGCGAAATTAATTGGCTATTTTGGGATTATCTTCACATATGACTCACTAACAGCTGTTGATACCACTTAAGTCGCATATCTATAATCGTTTGGCATATTTATTATTAAATAAGGATTTTTAAAGTATGCTTTATTTTTTAAATCTGAAGATATAACCTCAATGCAAAAAAAAATATAGTCTGAAATTTTATCTCGCTAGCGTGATGATTCCAGTTTACCCACAGCTCATAATTATAGTTATTAAAAATCCCTTTGCTGAAATTATCAGCTGCATCCATGCTATTATACTTTTTAGTTATTATCCCTCTCTACATAATTATTAATTTGCTGCAGGATGCTGCATTCTCTGATTACGTTCAATCAATTACTACTTTAACTTATAATTTAGTTTCCTTTTTTAGAGAGGCGTTATTTGTTTCTTTTATTTTATATGTTCTTCCATATTGCTTATAACTTTTCAAATAATCTCTGCATTGTTGTTTATTAACATTAAGAGCTGACGTTTGAGCCTGTTCTCAGGACTGACCTACATGATGGTCCCCGAATCTTATAAACTGTTGAAGTCAAAAACCGCAAAACACGGACGAAAAAGTACATGAGGTGCCAGTTATATTTTTGAATATTAACAATTTTCCCTGTTGTCGATCGGTTGGTTTTCTAGTGTTATTTGTACATGAACACTACACATCTTTCAAAAGTGCGGCCTCCACTACTCGGTTTTTCTCATGACTTGCGATGTAAAATGATAAATTTACTTTCAAATCTTTTTACAAAACTGAAATCGGACCATCCAAGACATACTAAGCGCACCGAAAGATAATGCACTCAAAATTTCAAATGGCAGTTGTGTAAAAACTAATGAATGCCATGTTTTGGCTCGCACAAATTACATATGCAAACTTGCTACTTGAAAAATTACGGCGATATGATTTTTTTTTTTTAATTTCAGGTCTTTTGTATTTTTTTCCGTTACTAATGACTAGATTGAGTCGATCCGAAGCTATTTTGTTGATATTTTTATTCTCTATTTTACACCATTGAGATTGCTTCATTACTTTTGCTTTTCTAAGCAAAAAAAAGACTTTTTTTTTGTTTTATTTGTTTATAACATATTAATGGATCATAATAGAAAGTGGAAAACAACAAAATATCACCACAGATTGTTTGTTAGTGTGATGACACAGTCGGAACCTTGATAGTATTTTTGACAAAGAATCAGCAATTTTTTTTTCTTTATTGATTGGTCTATTTGGTTTTGCGGTTTCCCTCACTCTAGCGCCCTGTGAATGGACGAACGAACATCACTAATTTAACTGGCTTTTATTTAAACAATTTTACACCCAATAATACAAAAAATATATTGTATTCTATAGTTTTAATGCTAATAAACCAAAAAACTCCAGTTATCAAATACTACCAATTTGAAATATATAGCATTCGAATACCCTCATTATTTAATTTGGTTTTAAATGAAAAAAAAAAGATATCTTTTCGTTGTACTTCTTGCATCACACATCTTACAAAACATGGTATTCTTAGTAACTATTAGTACAAGTCTTTAGAAACAAAATGATTCAACGTGTGTCTCTGTACGTTTCTCCAAAATGTTTTCCCACGCTATAAAAATGAATGAACTTTTCAGCTTAGCTGAATAAACAATTGCAATTGTGTAAAAACTATTGAATTCTTGTAGCCCATCTTTTGTCAATATTTTTGTATCACTAATTACGTATTATCCATATGTCCGTTGACGATTGCCACAATTCTGTGCAAAGATATGTTAACAATAACATAAAACGAAATTTTAATAAATATTGCGGTAAACACCCCAGCAAATTTTGACTAACAAAAATACATTTTAAAGGTATTGTAACTGTGTAATTGTACATTTTAAAGTAAAATGATTAGTTTACGAGTTAAATAAAAAAAAACACATTTTCCGCTCTTAATTGTTTCCAAAAAAAAAATTAAAACAAAATTCAATACGTTTAAAATGATTGCAGTTTTGTTTCCTGTCGCATTTAGCATCGCTCCTGGTGTTAAGGACATATAACTAAGCGATCTAATTTTCGACCACCTTCAAAATGATATTTTGTCCTGATATCGGTGGTAGACTCGTCAGTGGGATCCATCGATATCTTTTCCAGACATCATTATTGCACTTTCCACAAACTTGGACCCCTATGTAAGTCCAGTTTTGTCGGAAAGTGGTAGTAAGGTGTTAGTTCCACAATATGCCCCCTAAGCCATTTGCTTTCCGACTTTGACTGTCATAAAAAATCTAAGCCGTAAGAAAGCATAGGCCTGATAAGGGAAATGTGGAACGGACATCCTAGGTGGGCTTTCCAAGTTCGGGTCAGGCTTAATCAAAGCCAACGGCGGTTTAAACGCTTGTCTGCCGCCGTCCCTGCTCGGCCGCCATGTCGCATTTAGCAATGCCCCTGGTGTTAAGGACATATAACTAAACGATCTAATTTTCGACCACCGTCAAGATGATAGAATGTTTCGTCCCGATATCGGCGGTGGACTCATCAGTGGGATTCACCAATATCTTTCCCAGACATCCTTATTGCACTTCCACAAACTGAGACCCCTATTTAAGTCAAGTTTGCCGGAAAGTGATGGTAAGATGTTAGTTCTACAATATTCCCCTGTAAGAATAATTTTCAAAAAGAAAAACTCTATTTGCATTTACTTATTATCAGTCTAATCTTTCTTACCTATAAAGTTTGAATTATTTCGGTTAGAAGGTTATATTAGTGGTGAAGTTTTGAACTGTAATCACGGCCGAACTGAAATAACAAGTGTGTTTACGCAGCTTCACATCAGCCGAAGTTTTAGGTGATCTTTAAAAGGTTTAACCCAAATTCTAGCCTTAAAATAGTCCAGCGTTGTAACGAAAGTAGAGACGATTGGTTAGAATTTCGTATGCTGATAATTTCTATTTTCGATTTTAAGTTGAGGAAGAAAGTGCACTCCACCTTCACGTATTCCTTGATATTTGTTTTAACAATATTTTACACGACACTACAATTATTATTTAGTTACCTATATGTTATTCTCCATTCAAAGAAAAAATATATATATAAAAACAGTTTACTTCCTGCAAATATAACTCTGGTCCTCTCCCCATTCGCGTTTCGAGCACCTTATGGTCTCGTCAGTGGAGCTGTATCGAACCGAGAGCAACATTCACAGGAAACAACTGCTATATAAAATATAAATTCCGATACATGTCGGCACGATATTAAAAACCTGTCTACTTCGATGTCAGCCTGAAAGATATCGCCAGTCGATACGACATCTATACATTCACCGGAGTAATTCGAAATTTTAAAAAATAAAATTTCAGTTAATAATAAAATCTATCTAACGTATTTCAATAATTGCTTATATAGATTTTATTTATTTCCTACTGAATTCAAAGTTTCGCACTCCTCCGATGAATGTATAGATGTCGTTTCGAATAGCGGTATTTTCAGTCTGACATCGAAGTCGGCAGGTTTTTAATATCATGTATCGGAATTTATATTTTATATAGCAATTGTTTCCTACGAATGTTGCGCACGGTTCGATACAGCTCCACTGACGAGACCAGGTGATCGAAACACGCGAGGACCAGAGTTGTATTTCCAGTAAATAAACTGTTTCTATATATTTTTTTCTCTGCTTAAAAAGAGAATAATATATAGGAAATTATTTTAAATATGGTAGATAGATTTTAGTTATTATATACTTATGTTGCCGATGGTCGAAATTCCCAAATTTTTTTTAGATTACTTATACTTAGAGAAGTATATATATATATATATATATATATATATATATATATATATATATATATATATATATATATATTATATATCATTTCGCTTTTGGGATATTCTTTTTTAAGGTTAACCTACTTTAGAGATTAAGTGGTCAATGTTTTATTTTTACTGTTAAATTCATCCATTTGTTTATTCAAATTATAAAAATAATTCTTCATTCGTACCCGATAATAGGAATAGGAATTTTTTTTTCGAAAATATAAAAAATGTTCCCTTTTTATCGATTTGATAATAATACAAAATGGTTTTTTATCTTTATATATTTAAGGTACAAAACTTATTGTAGCACTTGTCAATTTAATCCCTCTACTGTCAACTTAGACCAGTTTTAAAGACCTTGTTAGTAAGTTACTGGGTAAAATGTTTAATAAATCTTGATTATTATGGATTATTATTTTTAAATCTAAGACAAGAAATTCGAGATGTTAAACAATCGCCATTACATAAAAACTTCATGGTTTTTTTCATTTGATGGCATGACTGTTTTTAAATCAATTTTATTTAAATTTGGTTTCAATTGTTTTTAATTCGCAATTCCAATTAGTGAAATTTAAAAACAATTGCATTTGGATTTGAATAAAATGGCCTAACCCTAAATTGTTTTTGGGTGTTAGTTATTTAACATCTCGAATAACTGATCTTAACTTTAATAATAATAATTACATAACAAAATAACTTTCTAAAATTTTTAATGCTTCCAAAATAGACAGAAATATTTCCGTTTTCATTTTCCAATCTATTCTCCAAAGGAAAAAAAAATATATATATATAAACTTTGGTATATTTTTTTTTTTTTTTGGATAACTTCAAGTTCAAGAAGAACTGACAAACTCCAAGGAAAAAAAAACTTGAAAAAGCACAACATGGTGTGCGAAACGTCGTAAGTAAATATAAGAAAGAAAAAAATGAACTTTTGAAATTTATTTACAACCTATTGCCCAAGAAGATATCCAAATAAAATTAAAAGAATATATATATATATATATATATATATATATATATATATATATATATACAGGGTGTCCAAGATAAGGATCCTAACCATGGGGATCTCGGAAACAGTTGGAGATACGAGGTCGGTTAAATTAGAGAAAAGTTGCGCAATTTAGTGCTAAATTAAACGCAATTTAAAAATTTTAAAAATTCAAAATACTTCCGGAGATTTCCGGAAAAAAACCGAATTTTGGCAAAATCGTTTTTAATTTTTGTAGGCTTTATTTAAAGAGATATCAAAAAATAAAAGGTAGATTCTTCTTGCCACTTTTTATTTTTTATAATTTGGTCTAAACAAAATTTAAATCCGACGTTTCGTTTCTGAGATACCATCATGAACTTTCATTTTTTATATGGAACAAAAAAAAGTATCCCATGTATTTGATAGCATTTTTTATTACAAATTCAACGGTGTATCACACTTGCATATCAAGTGTGTAGTTCATTGGCTTTTATAAAACTGATATACCTTTCTCTCTCGCTCTCATGGAGCTCTTATGGAAAGTACTTGAACTACGTATTCGATATGCAAATGTGATACATCGTTGAATTTGTAATAAAAAATGCTATCAAATACATGGGATACTTTTTTTTGTTCCATATAAAAAATGAAAGTTCATGATGGTATCTCAGAAACGAAACGTCGGATTTAAATTTTGTTTAGACCATATTATAAAAAATAAAAAGTGGCAATGAGAATCTACCTTTTATTTTCTGATATCTCTTTAAATAAAGCCTGCAAAAATTAAAAACGATTTTGCCAAATTTCGTTTTTTTCCGGAAATCTCCGGAAGTGTTTGAAATTTTTAAATTTTTTTAACTGCGTTTAATTTAGCACTAAATTGCGCAACTTTTCTCTAATTTAACCGACCTCGTATCTCCAACTGTTTCCGAGATCCCCATGCTTAGGATCCTTATCTTGGACACCCTGTATATATATGTATATAGATAGATTTATATAAAATTAAAAGAATATATATATATATATATATATATATATATATATATATATATATATATATATATATATATATATATATATATATATACATATATGTTATAAAAACATATTTTCCGAGACATATTCAAGTCGCATCCTGATAGGTTAGTTGACCTCTTTATTGATGTAATATAAATTAAGAAAAATAAAAAGTTTACAAGGAAGTTAAAATATTTTCCCTGGCCTGCCATAACCTCATTTCGAAACTCAACTGAGCCCTTACTTTGACAAATTTAAATTGCTTTTTAAAAGTTTTTATGTCCCTATTATACAAGAAGGATTACCAACATTTCCGTGAAACCCTTGAAGACTTTTTCAGTTTTCGCAATTTTCACTAAACTTTTTATTGTTTCTTTTTTGTCTGTGCCAATTTTGCGTTTAATGTATTTTTCTAATTTTCACAAATTATTGCGCTATTAAAACTTGATGGTTCAACAGTAAAATTGAAATAATTTAAATCTCCTGTTTACCCTATAAACATTTTATTGATTGAAACATAAAGGCTGTAATTATTTGTCAATAAAATAGGTTTATGACCTAAAATAAAATTGTATGATTCTAAAGAGACGAATAAATATGGTAATTGAATACTACGAGATGTTATGCAAAATAATTTAATTAAATTGGAAACTTTTGGAAATACAGAGTTACTCAAATAAGAGAATAAATCTTAGCCTATAGAGCTTCTACAACTAAAATAGAGATTCACGAAACATGTTTTTTTTAGAATTCTTCTATGTCGTCATATCGAACGTTTTGGACTCCTCTTTTCTCCCCACGGTTTCCATTCAGTTGTCCATTCTCGTGTTGTGACCTGCCCAAAGCCACTTTACACTCAGATTATTTGCTTTACGTCTTCCATCTGGGTGCATTATTTTATCCATTCGACTGATTTCCAATCCATTAATTTAATACTTATTATAGCTCTCTTCATGTGGCATTGGGGAGTTTCTAGCTTGTTCACGTGAACACCCATATTTCATCACCATATATTAGAACCGGGATTATATAATACATTGCTTCAATATTTTTACTTTCATATAGGTTTTAAATCGTTTTTTCTTATTTTGTAATATATCTTCTTTGTCTGTTCTTATATTTTGACCCAGATATATGTATTCCTTCACTTCTTTTAATGGAATTCGATTTACACACATTAGTTGCTTATCTGGTTGGTGGTTCTTCTTATTATTTTGATTTTACTTCTTTTCTATTAAATATTTCGTTCTATATTAGTTTTGTGTCTTTTTCATTATAATTTCTTAAATGTGTCCTCCAGTATCAGTGTAAACAACTTCGGCGATCTGGAGTATCTTTGTCTTATATTTCTTCTCCGTTTATTTTATATATATATATATATATATATATATATATATATATATATATGTATATATATATATATATATATATATATATATATATATATATATATATAAATATGTAGATAAGTTTTTGTCCGTGTAATTTAAAATAAAATAGAATAAAATATTGGCGAAGCGGACGTGAAAATTTGTCAATCTACATGATTCTCGTATTAAAAAGTGCGGAGCACTCCAAAGTATGGAATAACTCCGGGTCCGACAGATGGCGACAGCGCTGTTTCGTCCTAATATGGGACTCGTCAGGCCACCGCAGTCGGTACAAACCATCATCTCGCCTTTGCATCGTATAAGCCATACTTATAATCAAAATACGGCAAATAAGACGACAAAGGCGACATCTCGATGGTTCACTTGATAATACAAGAACCATACAGATTAACAAAGTTTGTAAGAGAACCGTCATATGGTGGCGCGACGGTGAATTAAAACAGAAATATGTAAAATCGAGTATATGACGGTTCTCTTACAAACTTTGTTAATCTGTATGGTTCTTGTATTATCAAGTGAACCATCGAGATGTCGCCTTTGTCGTCTTATTTGCCGTATTTTGATTATAAGTATGGCTTATACGATGCAAAGGCGAGATGATGGTTTGTACCGACTGCGGTGGCCTGACGAGTCCCATATTAGGACGAAACAGCGCTGTCGCCATCTGTCGGACCCGGAGTTATTCCATACTTTGGAGTGCTCCGCACTTTTTAATACGAGAATCATGTAGATTGACAAATTTTCACGCCCGCTTCGCCAATATTTTATTCTATTTTATTTTAAATTACACGGACAAAAACTTATCTACATATTTATTTACTTGTTTGGCTTTGAAACACGCTAAACGATGCTCTCATGGTGGGATCGTTTGGTGCGGCACGTGGCTTTGGCTGCTTAAATAGCGGTATGCTTGCTTGCCAGTACCGAAAAATGCGACCCCTATCTTTTGGGCAGCGCGTTTCGTGTACTCGATTTTACATATTTCTGTTTTAATTCACCGTCGCGCCACCATATGACGGTTCTCTTACAAACTTTGTTAATCTGTATGGTTCTTGTATTATCAAGTGAACCATCGAGATGTCGCCTTTGTCGTCTTATTTGCCGTATTTTGATTATAAGTATGGCTTATACGATGCAAAGGCGAGATGATGGTTTGTACCGACTGCGGTGGCCTGACGAGTCCCATATTAGGACGAAACAGCGCTGTCGCCATCTGTCGGACCCGGAGTTATTCCATACTTTGGAGTGCTCCGCACTTTTTAATACGAGAATCATGTAGATTGACAAATTTTCACGTCCGCTTCGCCAATATTTTATTCTATTTTATTTTAAATTACACGGACAAAAACTTATCTGCATATTTATTTACTTGTTTGGCTTTGAAACACGCTAAACGATGCTCTCATGGTGGGATCGTTTGGTGCGGCACGTGGCTTTGGCTGCTTAAATAGCGGTATGCTTGCTTGCCAGTACCGAAAAATGCGACCCCTATCTTTTGGGCAGCGCGTTTCGTGTACTCGATTTTACATATTTCTGTTTTAATTCACCGTCGCGCCACAATATGACGGTTCTCTTACAAACTTTGTTAATCTGTATGGTTCTTGTATTATCAAGTGAACCATCGAGATGTCGCCTTTGTCGTCTTATTTGCCGTATTTTGATTATAAGTATGGCTTATACGATGCAAAGGCGAGATGATGGTTTGTACCGACTGCGGTGGCCTGACGAGTCCCATATTAGGACGAAACAGCGCTGTCGCCATCTGTCGGACCCGGAGTTATTCCATACTTTGGAGTGCTCCGCACTTTTTAATACGAGAATCATGTAGATTGACAAATTTTCACGTCCGCTTCGCCAATATTTTATTCTATTTTATTATATATATATATATATATATATATATATATATATATATATATATATATATATATATATATATATATGCCTATAACATACAGAAAGCTGTATGTTATAGACACATTAATTGTATTTCCTAATAGCATTAAAGATAAATAAAATAAGTCATCGTTTTTAAAACGAGGTCGGGATTTTGTTAACGATGCATAATGGACGAACAGACAAGCACAGTTAATTGACTAATGCCAGTAATTATTTTAAGAGATAGGGACTTATCGCTATAGGTAAATTTACATCTACGCGAACGTTAATACTAAAATTTATCAAGGAGTTTGTTGACTGCACAATTTTCAGTAATAATTTTTGGAATCGTGCGAGGTAAACCTGTTTCTTTTTTTTCAGCTAAATAATGCAGACAAATATGTTTCGTCAATAACAGTTATCTTATTCTAAACCGAATATTATAAGCAAACAAAACTGTGTTAAGATCGAGTAATTAAATTAGGCCGTGGTTTCCCTATACTTTGCACAATATAGGATTTAGTTTTTATGTTTAATGAGCTACAATTATTACTTACCAGCCAATCAACTATATCCCTACACTGTTTAATTTCCCCCTCTTTGCTCATTTTTTTTTATTTACTTGTAAGGACACTCAAATCTTCAAAAACGAGACACTACAAAACAAGCCTAACTTCAAAAACACAAAACTCAAAAATCAGCAAAAATTAATTACATTTCAATTCAGAAGTAAAAAGGACCACCCGCTTTAATTAATGGTACCCCTTGCCCTGGTTGTTTTCACACGGAACCGGGTGACTTTCAAATTCTGCCGATCGTTACCGATGTTGGTAGAGGAAGCTTGCCTTCTTTCACACCTAAAAATCTTGGGTGTTTATGAATGCTCTCGGTACGTAGTAGTGTGATTTAAAATGGTATGTAAAATATTTATGGTTTAAGTAAGGGATTCGCGAGAACACGTAGCTTCCCTAGCTTACGTATGGCGAAGTTATCGAAACTTATTAATAGGCTAGCGAAGTAGAAGTGACGACATTAGATTTTATTGTAATTATGGAATTTTTATTTCGCTTTAAGATTTAATTACAAAAAAGGTAAAATGGCTATTATTTTGAATAAGATTTTATAATAATTATGCAATTTTTATTCTTGCTTTAGATTCAATTTCTCAAAAATACATGAGAAGGCTAAGCCTCCCCTGCCTCCTCTGAGGAGCCGCCGTCATCTTCCCAGTCACAATTATTAAAAAATTAGTTTTATTAAATTATGTCTGATGTAAATGTAAAAGGCTCATTGTTCTCTCTTTCACACTCTAGGTTACTGTTTTATGTAATTATTTTAATTCGATTAAGCAAATAAGACTGCCGATTTATATCCATTTGCACAGTAATAAATTAGACGTAACTTATTTAAATTAGCTTTAAAATGTGAATTTTATTGAGTTTTAACGTAGAAAACATTCCATATGGCTTAGCGAGTCGAACCTTAAATTGCTGAAGGGCGAATAAGCAATAAATTTTGTGTCATGCGATACTGTTCTACTATACGATTTTAAATTGAATGAAAATATATAAATCAAATTGATTATATCCTATTGATGTGATATAATAGCTTTATAATAACATTAGCAAGGAAACCATTAAATATTCTCCATTCCATAATTTTTAACTAACAATTTTTCGATAAATGATTACGACCTGATTATATTTTGACGTTTTCAATTTGTACCATAATATATTGGAAAATTAATATGAGTTTAGCTATATTTCGTTCTGACCCTATTTTTCCTCGTTCAATTTCACAGGTATCAAACTATTAAAAGAAAATTACGTCATTTAACATCTTTTCATCTAAAATAAAAAAATCTAATTTAATTTATATTATGGTGGTATTGTTACGAGGCTATTTTTCTTTTAATACTGAAAGCTAACAGGTTGATATGTTCATTAAAATTGTTTGAATCTCAAAGTTACTAATTCTTTTTATTCAAAAGAAAGATTTTTTCCATTATTTATAGAAAACTATTTCATTATAAACTGCTAGTAATCCTCTCATCACCTTATAAATATCATGAGAATCTATTACAACTTCTTTGGAAAGTTTATATATTTGAATTACTTATCTATGCAGATTTTTATTCCTATGTGTACTAAATCCTTTAATCACAGCTTTTACAAAATTAAACTGGTTATATATATCCAGGCATAAAACCCTTAGAACTTCCCATATTAAAAGAAAAATAGCCTCGTTAAAAATCCGATAAAATCTGAAACAGAGATTAAACTAGTTTCTTTTATTTTATGTGAAAAGACAGTAAAGACCTAATTTTCTTTTGATAGCTTGAAACCAGCGCAACTGAGCAAATAAAAATATGTGGAGGCAGGAAGAAAAACACTACTAAATTGATATTTTCCTCATATTCAATTGTTTAAATTGAAAACGTCAAAATAAACTCTGGTGATAATCATTCATTTGAAAATTATTAGTTAAAAATTGTGGAATTGATAGAACAAGTGTCCTTGCTGGTATTATTTTAAACTTATTACATTATATTATCAATTTGATTTATATATCCATATTCAATTTGCAATGATATAATAGAATTGTACCGCAGAGAATAAAATTTACTAGTAAATTGATCACTGAATCGAAATAATTATAACATAAAAGTTGTTTTATAGTTTAATAGAATTTAGACAACACATAAATAATTGAATTTTAAAAAAAAACATGAATTTGTTAATGAGTTCATTGATTTGTGTAAACAAGGAATTTATATAGTGTGTTCTGAACGAAGTAGAAACTGTGGTGATAAAAATTTATGAAGTTTGTTCGTGTACATTGACGTGTACACCAATCAGTTTTTTATGGTAACAAGGCTCACGCACACTATACGTCTATAGTTTATCGCTTGTTTGAAAGACAGTGTACTTATATAACTGATTTTTGCAAGCTGGGCTAGAGTTCTATATTAATAACGGGGAAAAATATGTTAAAATAAGGATAAATAAATCTTTATCGGAATAACAATAATTTAAAAGTACAGTCAGTACCTTGAAACCGGTAAGGTAAAAAATATGTTAACCGTTCCTGAAAAGATATCCCATTAAGCAAGATTTCGAAAAGACACGTTTTTTTAATATCGATATTTTCGATAAGTTTAATAAAAATTGAGTACAGAATCATCAGTCGTTCCTTCACCGCCTTCAGTAAAGTAAGTTTGGAATAACATTCCATCTGGGTTTACATATGGAACGTTTCACATCAAAATCGTATTAGTTCCAACTCGTGTTTGCGAAGCTACGAAGAATCGAAGAACATTTTGTAATAGAAGTTTTCAATATATATTTTTTTAGCTTTCTGTGATTTGGACCTTGAAAAATTACAAAACGTATTATATTTCACAAACGAGTTAAACTTATTACCTACCAGCCAATCAACTATATCACTACACTGTTTAATTTCCTCCTCTTTGCTTATTTTTTTATTTACTTGTAGAGAAACTCAAAAATAAAACACTACAAAACAAGCCTAACTTCAAAAACATAAAACCCAAAAACCGACAAAAATTTGTTACATTTCAACACAACCCGCTTCGATATCAACCTGCAGCTGTAATTAAACAATTGTTAGAACCCCCCGCCATGTCAATTTTTAGTAAAGGAGGCTACTTTCCTTTGACGCCTAAAAATCTTAGGTGTTTATGAATATTCTCGGTACGTCATAAGGCGATTTAAAATGCTATATTAAGGATTCATGGTAAGTAACCGAATCGTGAGGATGCGTAGGCTCCCTTGCATACGTATGGCGTAGTCATTGTCATATAAAACGTAACTTGTTAATTGGCTAGTAAAGTAGATTTTACGGCGTTAGATTTTATTATAATCATGAAATATTTATTCTCGCTTTAGAGTTTAATCTTATTTATTGTTTTTTTTTTATAATAAGATCGCAAACTCAGTTATTTTCTCATTATGGACTGTTTCTCAATTCCGCGTAAATGCGGCACTTTTATTCACGACTGTTTTCATGGAGTGTGTGAATCTGCTACGTTCACGCGGATTGACGAACAGTAAAATGTTCCTCGTTTTATTTCTCGAAAATAACAAAAAAGTCCATCCTATATCGATGCAAAAAAACCTCGGCTTGATCAAAAACGCTGTTTTCGGAATTCAATGCATTTATATTTTTTCAAGGTCAAAACAGAAATCTGAAAATGCCATCGAATTAAATATTTACATCGAGTCCAGCAGGAATCAGCCGACGCACTCAACGTTTTTCGGTTTCATCTTGATAAAATCTGACACAGCACCCAAATTTCTCCAAACATGTATTGAAAAAATGAATTAATACTTGATATTTTAAAATTTTTGGCACACTCTCAAAAAACAACGGGTGGTAAAGTATTTATAAGTACTACTTACTAATTACAGTTAGTAGAAATATTTCAGGAAATTCACTATCCTAATTATGAAAACGACAAATAAGAATTTCCTTTGCAGATATGCATAACCTAATTAAAAATAGTAATAATTTTAATCTTAGTAATTTTCTAAACAAATAATTTTGTAATCTGAGTATTTTTCTATTTACGTCTGTCTGGTATTCAGGAACACAACGAACTCAAATAAAAACTAGTCTTTTTAATAAAACATTCTTTAGTTGCCGAAACTTTATTCGCTTTTTATGCAAATTTTCCTTTAAAAATGGCGTTCTATAACTTAAAGCCTTGATAAATGGATCGTCATTGAACGGAATTATTAATCAAGGCAACTTTCAATGAAACGAGTTTGAGTTTCCATTCCATTATTAGAATAGTGCCCTCTGACTGGTTTTCTTCGACTTAAGCGAAACGTAATTAATTATCTTTTATAAATGTTCATAATTATTATCTTTATGCCATTAAAGTATGATCGTATTTAATTTTCGTTATCTTTGTTTTTCAGGTGAGTAATTACGTCCTGCAGTACATCCTGTGGATACGAAAAATACAGAATGGTACGTAATGTAAGAAACGATCTAATTTTTTTGATTGAAAAATATTGTTTCAACATATTTTTCACATTTTTAATTTTTATACCGAAAGTCTTTATTTTGTACAGGGTGAGTCAACGATTGGATGAAGTAGGTTTGTGCCTTTTCGGTGAAATTAACAAAGAAACTATATTTATTGTTTGATACAGTTTATTTTTACGCAGATTTTAAAAATATTTAGGACTCTACAGGGTGAGCCAAAAAACTAGGACAGCATAAAGTTGTATTTTTTTAAATAGAACACCCTATATACGAATCGTATTTTCGATTTAGCTTATAATTTTAAATCTTTTTTATTAAGGGTTTACTATAACAAAACTTTATAGTTTCTGAGATAACTAAGTTTAAAGAAAAAAAGTCACATTTTCAAACATCAATTCAATCCTAAATAACGTTTTCAATTTTGTGACAAATATATTCAAATTTGGAATTTAGCAAGGCCAAGGACAAGTTAATATAATTTTTTCCTAATATTTGCAATAAAAGCTACAGGGTGTTGAACACATCGGCTCAAATTTGAACAAGTTTAAATGAATAAATATCATGTTATTTAATAGAGTAATAAAAACCCTAAAAGTTTTGTTCAATATATCCTATACCTATTTATAATAGTTTTTGAGATATTTCAGTTTTTCTTATTTTCCATACTTTTTTACAGAAATAGTTTTCATTATCATAGTAGCCATGTAAAATAATAAAAAGAAACTACAGAAGCAAACAGAATGTGGTTAAATATAATGAAATACATTATTCGTTATATTACAACGGCAATAGTTTAATTAAACATAATGTGAAAAAATTAACACAACAATAACGACAAGGCAAATACATATTTACTTTTATACTAAATTGAAACAAAAAAATTACCTATTAAATACTGAGATTAATTATTTCTTTTTAATCAGTGTTCGAATAAACGACCCTCTTGTGCAATGTACAAATTTAGTCTTTTTTGCAGATTTTCTCGGATCCTGGACAAAATTAGTGGCGTTATTGTTCTACAGGTATCCCTAATCCTGTTTCGCATATCTTCCACTGTTGTTGGTGGATTAACATACACCTTATTTTTAATATAACCCCGTAGGAAGAAATCTAATGGGGTGATGTCGCAATACCTTGGTGGCCACTCAATGAAACCCCCACGTCCAATCCATTTTTGCGGATATCGTTGGTCCAAAAACACACGAACTTCACGATGGTAATGCGGAGGCGCACCATCGTGCTGGAACCACATACTGTCGAGCTCATCCCTATCGAGACCTTGAAGCAGTTGGGGTAGTTCTTCTTGTAGAAAGTTTAGGTAACTATGGCCATTTAGTGGTTCATTAAAAAAGTGGGGTCCAATAATTCGATTATGATGAATACCACACCAAACATTTAATGACCAGTGGTTTTGATGTTGCACTTCTCTAATCCAAAATGGGTTTTCTGTGGCATAATAATGCATGTTGCGTCTATTTACGGCACCGTTACTTCTAAAAGTAGCTTCATCACTAAACATTACCTTGCATAATAAATTTGGATTTAATTGAATCTCCCCATTTACTGTACGACAAAAGTTTACACGACTTTCAAAATCCTGTCCACGCAATTCTTGGTGTAATTCCATGTGATATGGATGATACCTATATTTCTTGGTAGTACGATTAGCGGTGGATTGTGATGTTTCACATAATGCTGCTAACTGACGGCTACCAATATAAGGATTTTCCTGAACATTTAACAATACTTGTAGTTCTTTTTCTTCATTAGTTACTGATTTGTTGACCACTTTACGTTTTGGATAATCAACAGTACCAGAAGAATCAAATCTTTGCATTAAGTTTTGAAAAGTATGGGTATTAGGCTGGCGTGGATCAGGATACTTCATTTTGTAAATTCTTTGAGCAAAAAGGCAATTTTTTTGAGCCTCTCCTATTGTATAAATCATATATATTAACTCATTCTTTGGAAAATTCATTTTACAATATAAGATGAATGCAAAAAAAACCAAACTACACTACATAAAAACCAAAAGAAGCGATTGCGGTTATAAATTTGACACACAGAAAAATGTTCTTTTACATTGTTTTTGCCATGGCTACTATGATAATGAAGACTATTTCTGTAAAAAAGTATGGAAAATAAGAAAAACTGAAATATCTCAAAAACTATTATAAATAGGTATAGGATATATTGAACAAAACTTTTAGGGTTTTTATTACTCTATTAAATAACATGAAAATATACAGGGTGTACAATTTAAAAAAAAAAGATATTTATTCATTTAAACTTGTTCAAATTTGAGCCGATGTGTTCAACACCCTGTAGCTTTTATTGCAAATATTAGGTAAAAATTATGTTAACTTGTCCTTGGCCTTGCTAAATTCCAAATTTGAATATATTTGTCACAAAATTGAAAACGTTATTTAGGATTGAATTGATGCTTGAAAATGTGACTTTTTTTTTAAACTTAATTATCTCAGAAACTATAAAGTTTTGTTATAGTAAACCTTTGATAAAAAAGATTTAAAATTATAAGCTAAATCGAAAATACGATTCGTATATAGGGTGTTCTATTTAAAAAAATACAACTTTATGCTGTCCTAGTTTTTTGGCTCACCCTGTAGAGTCCTAAATATTTTTAAAATCTGCGTAAAAATAAACTGTATCAAACAATAAATATAGTTTCTTTGTTAATTTCACCGAAAAGGCACAAACCTACTTCATCCAATCGTTGACTCACCCTGTACATAGTCTGATTTTAATTTTGAAAATAATAGATAAGCAGTGGTGACCAGTTCAGGACTAAACGTCAGTGAACAGTAAATTTGAATAATCAATCAGACTAGACTACTTTGTTTTTAGAATGTTAATTTAAATAATTCCTTCACAATTAAAAAAAAATACAGTGAAAGTTTTATGTACATTCTGTGACTTTTTTTGAGATGTTAAATTAATGGTTGTGATGACTTTATATTCTGTCCCTAATGACCAAACTTTGGCCAATTATATATTACACTAGACTACAACTTTATTGTAGTTTTACCTAGGTAAACTAGTAAGAAAATTTTTTTTTAAATTATAGTTTTTTATGTACCGAACTTAACAGATCTCAGCACTAAATAGATTATACCTTGACTCTCTTAATGACTCCCAGGCACGTGAATAACTAGCGCAATAAATCAAATCTGAACTACACAAGATACGAGGAATATCAAATGAGAGAAGGGCTGTAAATGATTCCAGACCAGACAAAATTTTTTTCAAAAATCAGGAAAGCTTTCAGAAATGCATGGGTGACCCAGGAAATCTTAGATCTAATGGAAATAAGATGAGCACTAACAAACAGAGATAACACCAAATATCGTGAAACCAACAAATTTTTGAAGGGAAAATTATACATGCTAAAGAGATTTGGTTAGGAACCTCCTATAGAGAAATAGAAGACTTTCAAAAGAAACATGATGACTAGAATCTCCACAAGAAATTGAAGTCTACAACCGGAATTCGTAAGCCAAGGCACATAAATTTGTTTAAAATAGTAATGGAATGGTAAAAATAGAAATAAAGGCCCATGACCAACAGTGTAGGAAAGATAAATTACTGATCTCCTCGAGAATGCCACACAAGTATCCTTAACAAAGGCCCGGCGTTCTAAAATCAGAATTCAGAAAAGCAATACAACCAAAAAAACAATAAAGCTTCAGAGCCAGAACAAATTCCTGCTCCCTTAAGGTTCGGGGACTAGAAAAGCACTATTCTTTATGAGTGTTCTTCTCGAGAAAAGCTGTGCATTTCGGAAAGACATCTTTGTTTGCTTCATTAGCTTCGACAAGGCCTTTGATCGAGTACAACACGATCAACTGTTTGAATACTTGAAATCAGCATTCTTGAATAACTAAAACACTTGTACTATTAACCAAGTGGTATATGTTCAGGTAGGAGATAGATGCACAGGGAAACCACCCATCACACGCATAGTGCGGCAGGGTTGGTTACTAGGTTCAACCCTTTTTAACATGTACTCTGAAGAAATATTCAAGAACGCTCTGAGCGAAAGGTCAGAGGAGAAAAGGAGAAATATTAATAATATCAGATACGCCGATAATACAGCCCTCGTTGTAGAGAGTATAGAAGACCTCCAGACGTTAGTCAATCGAGGATTTCTAAATATTAACATTTCAAAAACAAAGTGGATGGCTTGATGGAGATGAGATAGGACTATAGATGGCTTTATGCTGAAGCAGATTTTAATGAGAAGATAGATAATGACTCGGACTGAAATGACCTAAGACTTGACATGGGAGCCGGTTCTATGTAACATATATCTTTCAATGTGTTTCAGTAAGAGGGTACTTAGGTCATTAAAACATTAAAAGTGTCAATAACAAAAGGCTCGAAAGCTTTGAAGTGTGGTATTATCAACGAATTTTGAAAATTTTGATAACACACACTTCCAATGACGATATTTTCCAAATAATGGATATAAAAAGAAAACTCCTAAATATTATAAAGATTAGGGAAACCGAGTTTTTCAGATACATAACTAGAGAACCCAAATACCATCTAATTCGCTTCATAATATAAGGAAAAAAATGGGTAGGACGATAGAAATTATTCTGGGTAATATCAGACAATGGAGTTGTCTTGAAGTTGAAGAACTGCTCCGCATAGCTGCTTATAAAGAAAGATTTCAAAAAATAATTAACATGATGATAGCGAACGTCTGAAGATGCATACTGCACTAGAAGAAGAAGATGTACTGAAAACTTATATATTTGTTTTTGACTGATTAGCAAAATGTAAATAAATATTTTCCAGCCACCTGGAAATTGAAAAAAGTATAAAATTTTGAAATAAAGTAACCTCTTCTTTCAACTTTAAAAATTTACATTAAAGTAAAAGTAACATTTCTTTTGTTCCATAATTTTCTAATTTAAGCATACACGTCGTAAAGAAGTTATACGATTATTCGTAATGGCAAACTTCCCGTTATGCGTATACGTGAACATATAAAAGTTCATAAAACCGGCTCTTTACGGATCACGGTTAAGTTTACGTCATTTCTCTTGCACTCGAGCAATTTTTATTATTTTCCACCTCATATGCTCCAAACCGGCCGTTCTCTCTGACAAATCTTCTATGGCGTGTACGAGACATACCCAAGAGGCTTTTGGCACCCTATAAACGACGTATTTATGGCTTATTTGGTGCATTTATCATGTTATAGTTTAGACTGATATGATACAACAGCTGAATATACCATTTTTTGTTTTTCTTATTACATTTTTTAACTTTCTTTTTTTAATCGGTTATTGCAAATAAGCCACATACATATATATATATATATATATATATATATATATATATATATATATATATATATATATATATATATATGTATATATATTAGTATAAATTTACTATCAGTCAAACGAACATTCTTAAAGTATTTTGGCGAAGAAAGACGAAAGAAAATAAGACGAAATAAATCCCTTCTCATATCGAAACTGCAGAATAATCTCTCGATTCCAGATTTTATAATGACTACCAATTTTTTTTAATTTCATTCCTTCAGCTCGAGAAAAAAACAAAGAAATTTTGACGAGATAAATCTCGTTTTGCACTGCAAAATTGAAGATTTCAAGACGAGGAGAAACAAACTTAAAGTTTTCTAACAAAATAAAGAAAAGTTTGCAATATTATGTTCGTCATCATGGATCCCTCTTGCTATCTTAATTGACCTATTTCGTATTCAAGGAATGAAGAACTATATTGACAAGAATATTTTTTAATACCATTACCTTTTTCCAATCACAGTGTAAAGTTATTGTGAATATTTTTATTATTTCATCAATTTTTTATTGCCGCTACTCCTTCTGTCCCTAATAAAATCTGAAAACGACAGTATACCATTATATTTCAATTTCTCACAATTAAAAAATTGGTTATTGAAACACTAACTACAAAGAGATTATTTTAAAAGATATACGAAATGAAGATAACAACTACTGGCATTTAAAAAAATCCCATGTGTTCACCCTTATGTATATATGAACTTTGCTGCCCTTCCTTGTTCTTTGCCTTAGTGGTCGTTTCCCAAGATCCTCCTTTCTTCCTTAGTATTGGTGCAATCTTATGGTTTCACGTTCTTCCTGATCGTCGTTTTCTTTCTTTGTGTCTTTGCCTGCCATAGTTGTTTTACCATTGTAGTGTCCCTCATTTTTCCAAGTTCCCAAACCATTTTCCTCTCTGTTTGTTTCCCTATTTATGTAATTTCCAGTTCCTCTCTGATATTTTCGTTTCTTATTCTATCTCTCGTAGTTATTCTTTTTGCTTTTCTCAGAAATCAAAAGATATTTAGTTCTCCGTTTGTATCGTTTGTTGCTAATTTAATTAAAGTTGCAACTACACTATAACGTTGTGTTGATACTAAAATAATGTTTTCAAAAAGAAATTCCTGTTTCTTCTCTTAGGATTACTCGGTATAATGCAAATTACGACCAATATAAAATAACACCTTTTTAGAAAATAAACATTTAGGCTGATTTCTGGTGCCAGCAAAACAGTGTTTATGCAATAAAATTAAATAGTTCCAGCGCATAACGGTGTAGTTTATCAAGAAAGAACTGGATAAGCTTGTGAAATATTATAGCCTAGTTTATACTCCGCATTTAAAAAGTCATAAAATATAGGAAGTTGATTCATAAATTTTAAAACTAGATGAAAATATTTCCTTTGTTTATAAAATATGTTGTGTTTTTTTCTTCCCAGTGATTATATATATATATATATATATATATATATATATATATATATATATATATATATATATATATATATATATATATATATTTATACTTCTCATTCTATTTCAACCCCCAGGGCCCCTATCCTCGAAAGTGTGATGTGAATGGCGATGGGAATGGTGATGTGAACTTTTTGGCAATAAAAGCCGTATTCTTGAAAAGACAATGTTGCCAGATATGAACATGCTAAAACCCGAGAATTTCCAAAAATAAAATGGATGACAGATTGAATTGAGCTGTCAGACTGAAAATGTTCGTAGTATGTTTTGTTGCCATTTTAGACAAAAAGTAGTTTTGGTACATTAAATTAATCGTCAAAAACAAAAAAAAAAAAAGTGCTGTTGTTATTTTTGTGAAGTTATTGATTGCCATTACAATATTTGTACTTTCCCTGAAATAAATATATCTTAAATTGACACTCTAGAACTGTTAAAAAAAATGCATACAAAGAACCAATACTTTAAGATTCTAATATATAAAGAAAAAGGAATATCAAGAAAAAACAGTAATCATATATACAAAGTAATGTACTGACAGTAATTGCAGAAAGCCAGCACTGATAAACCTTGAAACGGTAGAAATTAAAACTCTACGTAGTATGACTAAAAGCCATCATCCCAAGCCACTACGGAAACTATCCAATCAGTTATTTATTATATGAATTCACAAAATATCCAGCCTCTTACTGCAAGATGTTCTGTACTGACAACTAAATTTGAAAGAAAACCTGAAACTTGAACAATGATAGAGAAACTGTTTATGACCAGGGACCAAAACCAAAGGTCAGACAGAAGACGTCCATTAGATACTGGCGGATCTCACATTCAACTTTTAATATATATATATTTTTTATTTTATATTATATAATGATTTGTAGAGGCTTGAAGATCAAATGTACCATAAATAAGGTTTTTATGCTGAAGGACATTCGTTGGTCTGTAGGGTTCACATTTATATGTCCCGATAAATTATAATCATAATATTTATTTAATTGTAGTGTCGTATAGTATTTAACACAGTCTAATTAAGTTAAGTGCGGTAGTTAACATAATTTAAATATAAAATTTGTTACTTATTTAAATAAAAGTTTCAGCCTACAAATTGTGATTTCTCAAATTTATTATAAGTAGCGTCGTGAAAAGAATTATGTTAGACTTGACTGTTTAAAACTAAGATACTCGGCTGTTATGGGCACAAGTATTTATGTTAAATCCATAAGCAGAATTGGCCCTAAATAAAACATTTTTAAATAGCACACTCATACAATTAAGTTCTGAACAGAATCTCCTGAAATAATTTTATGTCGGTAATCTCAAATTTACTTAATATTTGCTAGACATATTCAACATTCTAAGGATATTTTATTAAAAAATAAAACGTCTTAAAGAAACGGTTTGTCAACATATTATTTTTTTTACTGACGAGTTATTTTGAACAACCAAAAATAAAATAAAAATTTTTAATACTATTTTATTTTTTGAAATCCGTGCCTTAAATATGTCATTTAGCGGCTGACATTTGATTTGCGCATGTTTCACCGTTCGCTTGCCTTCCACCGGGCGAACGAGAATATGAGTGATGAACATTTCAAGAATACGCGTTCGCCACCTTTTCACCGTTCACTTCACGTCCCCCAGTTCGAGGATAAGACTCCAGGAAACATTTTGTATCTCACTGAAGTTAGCTTTGCAATACAGCATTTTGAAACTTGAAACGTTAATTTTCGAATGCCGAGTGGTCAACTTCGTTTTTTTAATTTAGCAATATTCGATTCCTTATCAAAAAATACACAACTTTTATCCTCTTTGTTTTTCTTTTTTGTAGAATGCATTATATCAACTCCACAAAAAAATAAATATAATTGATGCAACTTTGTTCCTGTCTTTTATTTCATCCAATAATAATTATAAAATTTCAAATCTCAAGTATTTTCGAAGATGTTCTAAACGATCTGAGTTAAACGCCGTTAAAAATTCGATTTCATTGAAAATTTTCAAATTTAGATTAAAAAAAGTCTTCGTTTGATTTTTGACTGATTTTTCGCATTTTATTTATATTTTTACAAGCTTTGCCTAAAATGGACACGTAAGTAATCAAATCCATAGGAAATTTTTCGAAGCATCCGATAAAATGGGACCCCAGGCTTGATTACACCACTCATGGCCCTAAATTTGAAAATGTTAAAACTACTATAATTTAGAGTGGACTAAAATAGACTAAGAAAGAGTTTTTTGATATAAAAAAAAATATTTTACCAAGAATACTTGCACTTATCATTATTTAGGATAGAGAATCGAAAAATGGAGGTGGAATAGGGGAAGGGGAATTCTAATTTATTGAGATAATAAACAGTTTTTGATCAAGTACAACAATGATGTTTTTAACACTACATATATAAACCATATAGTCAAATTATTTAAGTGAATTTCTTGATGAATAATTTATATTTTCAGTAATAATGTTTGATAAATATTTGATTAACTAATGAGTTACGACAAAAATAATTATTTACTAATTATAAGAATTATCGTAAAGTATTACGCAATGATTAATTAATGTTGTTTTGGCTATGAGTTGAAATGAATTTTTTTTAAGATTAAAGATATTAATTAAATCTTTGATATCGAATAAATTTAACTTTTGATTAAATCATTGATCATGAATAACGAAATAAATATCTAAAAATAAATCGTAATATTAAATTATAACATTAATAAAAATTGAGAATTCAAAAAATTGAAATTGAATGTGTATTTCATTATCAAATCTTTGAGATATTAACAATGAATAATTATCAAAAAGTAGTCTGAAATAAGAAATTTTCCAACACTAAACGTAGAATTATTCATTATTAATTTTTATACTAAAAATAAAAAGTGAAATAAATATCTGAAAATAAATTGAAATGTTAAAATATAAAAGTAGTGAAATATAAAATTTCTTAAAGATTAAACATATAATTTGTCAGTAAATTTTTCATTAAATTATTGAAAAAAATTAGTCTAAAATAAAAAAATACCTTTCTTTATTTAAATTTGAAAGTTTTCAATCAAATTAATTTTTTAACGGCTTTTAAACACTTGAGTCATGTAGAACACCCACGAAAATATTCGAGTATAAATACTTAATAAATATTATTAGATGGAATAAAAGGTAGGAACGAGTTGCCTCTATTTTAAATTTACGTTTGAGGTAATGAGGGCAAAAATTCAAATTTTGAATTTTGCGACTGAAAAATGCGCTCTACAATAAAAAAAAGAGTATCAAATTTATGTATTTTTTGAGCACACAGTGTTTACACTATTTTTTTTAATTGAAAACAAAAAAATCAAAAATCGCCACTCATTCATTGGAAAGTTGCGGTTTCAGGCTTCAAAATGCTGTACTGCAAAGCTAACTTAAGTGCGATAAAAAATGTTTTTGAGGGGGTGGTTGAACCTAAAAAGAATAAGACATTACAAACACTGCAAAACTTCCATTGGGAAGAGGAGTCCAGCGTGGTGATAATATATCACCTAAATTGTTTATAGCGCTGTTAAGAGATGAACTGGGACAATTTGAAGATCAGCATTGATGGGATGAGCCTACCACTTACGATTTGTATATGATATTGACAACGATCTTAATGATGTACAGAAAATACTCGAAAACCACGACTCGTGCTAACAAGTCATATTTAAAATAAGCTTTTAAAAACACTACCCTATCTAGCAAAAGAGACGTTAAATGTACCTATATTTGAGGGGTTTGTGATACTTTTTCAAGTCAAGCATTCCTATATATATGCTTGAAGGAACGGTAAATATATGTGTCCTTCCCGTCTTAACTTATGGGGTGGACACCAAGAAAAATATAGTGTCTATACAGGTGGCACCAAGACATATTGAGCGATCAATATTGGAGACACTTTTAGGAAATAAGCTTCCAAATGTTGAAATAGCACCATAATGATAACATACTGAAAGCTGGACACATTACGAAAACAACCGTTGAAAGATGAACTGAAAAATTATTAAAATTACGATCCAAAGCAGACGCTTATTGCAACAGAGGTTGTCCTCCATCCCTATGGACTAATGACCTAAAACGGGTTCGAAAAAAGTTGATGCAGGCCTCCCAGGACACCCAATATTGGAAATCTCGAACACAGGCCTATGTCCAGGAGTAAACAGATTCGAACTTCTTAAGAAGAGAAAAGAGTAGTTGTTAATAAACAACAGAAGGAAGAAATGTAAAAGTTCTATGTTAATTTATCTGAAATTATGGAAATTATTTTGAGCAAATAAGTGTTTTCAGTGGTTTTAATAAAAAAATGTAATGACTAACAAACAAAACACAAAATAATTTGATAATTCCATCTTCTTTTGGATGTAGCAATTTGTAGCTGTTCCATTTAGCTAAATGTCATTGGCTAATAGCTACTTTTTGCGATTTTTAGAGTAAGAGTAGAGTAAGTATTGGTTTTCATAATAATAATCTGAGAAATCTTCGCTTAATCTAAGTAAAAATAATTATGCTAACTGGATGGGTGACCTTTTCCACCACTACACTTGACTTGATTGAGAAAATAAGCTGTTT
Organism: Diaprepes abbreviatus; assembly: GCA_034092305.1. Lineage (NCBI taxonomy): Eukaryota > Metazoa > Arthropoda > Insecta > Coleoptera > Curculionidae > Diaprepes > Diaprepes abbreviatus. Next base: position 7,538,206 of record JASJET010000055.1, on the reverse strand, counting down.
TAAGCCTTTATTTCATTTAATAGTTTATGACAGTATGCCACTGACTTAGGAAATTTTATAAACTAGCCCTTAGCTGAAACCTCATTAAAAATATCATTTTTATTTAATATACTTACAACCAATTTTAAATAGAACTAGAAAAAACTCACCATGTCGTAATTCCGAGTACCAGTTCAGTGTCGGACAGAGAAAGAATAATAAAAACATTACGTACTAACGAACTAATATATTTTTATATCTCTTGAACTGACTTTTCCAGCTCATTTAACAGGTCTTTGCATTTTATTAGTAGTTATGTTATAGTGCGCCGCCGCCTGAAAATTACACCGCATAAATATGGAGAATTATGTTCTTTGCAAGGCAAACTAGAAACTATGAAAAAGTCGTATTATTTCAGAAGGAACGGAATTGTTTTGTTTTAAATTTGAAAAAGGTAGAAATGGTAAAATTAAAATGGCTCTTTTGAAAAATTACCTATAATATTTTTTTTACACCAGATATGAGCAACAACGAATACATGAACGATAAAAAAATAAAACGATATCTTTAGGCTATCATCGTTCTTAATAGCATTGTCAAAAAGTGGTATCAATAGAATTACTGAATACTTCATCCCTACAAATTAGATGTGACGTAGGGACTTAATCCACGGGATTCTGTTGCTCGAGAAAATGCATGTGAGGCACTTCTTGGCTTGCCTCACTACACACTTGTATTCTTCAGCGATTTGGCTCACTTCCATCTTTCAGGATCTGCAAATTAGCAGAACATGCGCTACTGGAAGCCTGATAACCCCGGAACACTTCATCAGCTCCCCCTACATTCACAACGTGTGCCTCGTCTCCTTGCGAGGCGATCTGTACTTGTTTTCAACGATCGTTCTAAGATCCTCGCTCATCTGAAGGACAACATTCATCAAGCATCGCCAGCATACTCGTCAATACGCAGAAAAACTTGAATGAAACTTTCGAGTTCGATTAACGCAGTGTATTGAGAATAATGGACGCAATTTGCTTGATATTATCTGTAAAACATAAAATTTAAACATTGTACTTGATAGTGTTCATAGAATTAAATATATATCTACAATACTTCTTTTAACTCTTGTTGCCCCTTTTCATAAATGATATAAAAAAATTTGGCCGGCCAATATCTGGTATTGTATGTGTTGAAAATACCAATACTGGTAAAATAACATTCAGTTGACGAGATTACCAATCTTCCAAAATTGTGCCTGGTTCTGACTTGTTCATTATACCAATTGCAGAACATCGTTACTCTGTGCTCTGCAACACCGGGAAGTAAGTTTTTGCACAATATGAAATTTATAGGGGTGGTATTTATATGTTTTAATATTGTTTATGGTGTGTTCATTTATATCCCTCAACATGAGATTGAAGGCGCTACTGCTACATAAGCTAGAACATTCACTTCGTCTCTCTGTTTTCTGTCATACATTTTGTGCCTTGGCTACGCAAAGATTCCATGTTTTCCTAAGTTCTTCTTTAATCTAAAAAATATATCCTGATATGTTTAACAAAAAAGTAACGAGGGTTTAATAATATAGATAACCTAAAAAACTGTCGAAAATTGGACAACCTGCGCTTTGAATAAAGCCTAGAAGAAAATTGAGGCATATTTTCTAATATTGAAGCTTCATACTTTGGAAATTGTTATCCTTCAGAATTGAAGAATTCCGCAGAATTTTGCCTTGTTTATAGCTGCCTCTTTTCGTCGGTAAATCACTGCCACTGATATTTCACCAAAACTAATTAATTTATATTGTTTTGGTTACATAAGATATATTTTATTTCATAGGAAATGCTATTGTTATAAAATTTTTTAATTAGTTGTTCTGTTTTATTACCTCGTCCGTCACCAATTATCTCGAGCAGTTGTAATAAAATTAAGAATTATAGCGCCAGTAACTACTGTAAATAGCTTATAAAAACCGTTCTCATGATTTCTCTGACTTTATAACCGCAAAGCAGATAGAGCTCAGCAGGTACACTATTAAAGTAGCGGGCCTGAGAAATAAATAAAAAGAGTCTTCAAACGAGCACGTCCAACCTGTTTTAAATTATCGCCTAATTTAAAGCGTAGCATTGCAAGACGCAGTCGGCATACACACAATTATTTTAGATTATGACGGTCACTTTATGAAAGAATACCCTTGTCTTATCAGGCATTTATCTCATCTTGTCCTAGAATTATAGCTGTTTAAAATTTGGGCCCCTTTAAGTTTCTTACAAGGACTGGTCATCAAAAATTAATAATGAAAACCAAGCTGTATCCATAGAAATCCTTAGTTGCGTCATGTTCGTCCTCCATCGAGTAGAATACCATTCGATAGGTCTTTAAAAATACAGGTAAGTATAAATATGAGCTTCGAAACTGATTTTTCAAAGTCTCCCCGCCCTATGCAATATTCTTACGGTAAAATGAATATATCTCTTATTAAATATATGCAACGAAAATTATTTTAACTTTTTTTATCCTATCTAGTACCGTTTCATCTGTCTTTAAAAATGCAAGAAAATATATCACTTAATATTGTGTGTCGTTTTACTCCCGAAATGTAAGCCTCTAAAGCTGCTTACAATCCTGGACTTATTTTAAATGTGTAAGTTTGTAGCATTTAAATTTACCAGTTTGCATCAATGCTACATATTTTTAGTAATATGACATAATTTGTATATTTTTACCTGATTAAATTTAATTATTTATCCTGTAATTTAAAATAGTAAACAAATTTTTTGCAGCGTCTCCCTTACTGCTTGAATCGGAATCTTCTATCACTTCTTCTCTATGTGGATTACGGGACAAGGCGTCAGGAATAACATTCTGAGCTCCTTTTCTGTGTACTAAATCAAATGTATGCTAAGTCGAACAGCCCCACGTTGGGCGCCATATTTTGCAGCGCCTCCCTTACTGTCATTACAGATCATTAAAGTTTATTGTGGCTTAACACTCTAAAAAATCCAAGTGGAAAATTAGCTCGTTGGGCTGTTCGACTTAAACAGCAATTTAAATGCTACATTTCCACGGGTTAAGAACCCAAAAGACTTTCGATTAAATCTTCAACATTTTCGAGATCTGAGTAAACACCCACGCCGGCTATTGGATCAGAAAGATTGATTGATCTTTCTTCTGCTGGTCCAATAAACCGACTTGCACAGAGCAAGACAAGGTCTACCCCAAGCTACTAGGTTGGACGGCGTCGCGACACACCTCCATTTGTGCTCGGTAAACTCGGACTCGACAAATATCGCCTCAGATTACCCAAGATAAAAATCCTTAAACATATAACCCGTGGGGTCCAATCTCTAATGGACCTAATTTTCCGCTTGGATTTTTTAGAGTGTTAAGCCACAACAAACTATAATGATCTGTAATGACAGTAAGGGAGACGCTGCAAAAAATGGCGCCCAACGTGGGGCTGTTCGACTTAGACAGCATACATTTGATGTAGTACACAGAAAAGGAGCTCAGAATGTCATTCCAGACGCCTTGTCCCGTAATCCACATAGAGAAGAAGTGATAGAAGATTCCGATTCAAGCAGTAAGGGAGACACTGCAAAAAATATGTTTACTATTTTAAATTACAGGATAAATAATTAAATTTAATCAGGTAAAAATATACAAATTATGTCATATTACTAAAAACATGTAGCATTGATGCAAACTGGTAAATTTAAATGCTACAAGTTTTGGTGGATGGACTGGACAAAACAATTTTGCTTTGAAGGGTGTAGATCGTTTCGAGTACTTTTATGAGGTTAGATTGCGCACTAATTATACAGGGTTTCCGGAAGACATGTGTACAACGTTTGATGACAGACTCGACGTCAAAATTTTAAGCCAACTTAGTTATATCCGATACTATTTTGTTTATTGGGTAGAAGACTTTAAAATTTTAAGAAAATATTGATTTTTTCCAAGAGGTAAAAAGCTTCCAAATATATGCGATTTTTCGATAGAAATATTTAGGTTGTCCTAACGTTAATGACATAAAAAATCAGTAGCAATGTTCTATAAGTGACGTCACTTATATAATACTACATCACTAGAAAACGTCATATTATAGTGTTAAACCACACACCAAATATCCTAAAACTCATTTATCACGTTTTCAAAAAATCAATGTTTTCTCAAAACTTTGACTTTTTCTACCGCCCAAACGAGGCAATATCAGATATAAGTTGAATTAAATTAACCTATTTTTACGTCAGGAATCTGTCATCAAACGCTGAACACGTATTTTCCAGACACCGCACACATGTTTCATTTTTTTTTCAGTATATCCACAGTAAACGCCAATGAAGAATTAATTTTTTACCTAATAAAAATGCCTAAACTCGCCGGTAAAATTTTTAGTATTTCCATCACCAGCTCTACACATAGATAATACATAGACATGTTACAAAACTTGACAACTTATAAATACCACTATTAACTTTCACAACTGGTTATGGTTGTTGCCACAAAAAGTAGCCTTCATTAGTGCAAGTAGTGCTTCATTTTTATGCCTGAAAAATTCTTAGTTAAGTTGAGGAATACGAGTAAATTAAAATACTAGATTCATATGATAATATATTTTTGTTGACCAGTCCTTATATTTTATTCGGCATTCCTATCACGGATCTCTCGTTACAGAAGTAAAACTGATGAAATTCAAACACAATTTAAATGAAGTTGTACGGTTCAAGCTTGCATATAAAATTGAATTAGTCGTTCCTTCTTTCTTAAATTCTAAGAAAATATAGGTTTTATTAATGATTGGTCATTATACATACATACACCTTTCCCATCAGTTTCAGTGAATATATTTAGAGATATTAACTTCATTAAACTAAAATAAATTATTATTAATCTTAAATATTATGCTAATAATGTAGAATTTCTTCGTTTGTAGCTGTATATCATTTTTATAGCCCTCTAAATATTGTACTTTCGAAATCAATTTGACAGTATGGTCATAGATCTTAGAAATTGGTATATATGTAGTTTATGTTTTATTAATAAAAGGAGTTAATATAAATAATTTAAAGAAAGAATGTCGTTACTTACACAACTGTCACATCAATAATAATCCTGCTAGTTTCATTTTAGAAATTTATACACCTTATTCACGTAGACTGATAAAATTCATTAAAATTTATTTCGGTTTTACAGCAAGCTGTTTTTATTGCAAGTGAATTGTGTCAGCTTGAAATTCAGTATATAAAGGTAGATATATTTCAGTGTTGATTAAATTTCTTGTTTTACTTTCGAATAAATGAAAAAGTGTTCTTACAGACAAGCAGTTCCTTCTCCTTCTCAGTTTATCAGTGACAAAATGAAGGTAACTTTTATAATGTTGTTAATTTATTCGTAACATTTATTATGATTATAATCCATATTTTTAGCAACACCACGACCCAACCTGATTTTTTAAAAAATATGAATAATTTGGAAAAAATGCTCTAAAGTGTATGAAGGGAAAGGAAAAGTTGGTTCTAGGGAAGCTTGTACCTTTGTAAGAAAAAGTAATTTGAAAATATTAATTTTTAAGATTAGCAAAAGGACTAGTAGGACGCAGACCTAATTTGAAACTACGGGTCTTAAAAACATCGAATTATAAGAAGAAAATTTGTTCTTAAAATTAATATTTTGATATAGTATATTAAAATGAACGAACCTGAACGTGAATAACATCACTAGTTTTTTTTTTTTATATATAGAAGGCACCATGTTGTACTATGATTCTCACTCGCAATCGTCGTAATCGTTAATTTTACTTTTTTAAAAATATATTTTTTTAAATAAAAAAACGTTATATAGGGTGGATCAGCAAGTGCTACGGGTATCAACTTAAATTTGTTTAAGGAAACATATTATATATCATTACATTTTGAAATTTCACAATAAATTCTAGACATTTTTCATCAAATATAACCTTATTTAATATTTACATTTTTAGCTTATAAAATCATTTACTGATTTACCTGTATTTATTGTAGTCTAAGATATTTATAATTTTAAAACTGCACTGGATCGAAGAAAATTACACCATATATAATGAAAATATTAATGCCTGTACGGATATAGTTGAAAATAGGGCAAGCAGACCATTTTTCTTCGATAAAAGCCTTACTGGAGACTGATATGTGTATTTTCTTCAAAACGATTTGCTTCCAGCTCTAGCAACTCTATTTTTAGGTAATAGATGATACTAATTGACGAAGTTTCACTTAATAGTTGTATGTATGTTGCTTTTTCGCATTATCCCAACAAATTTTGTCTAAATATTTAAAGATAAATGATAAAAAAAAATTCCTGTCAGAATTTAAAATAACTATTTAATTTAAAATTGAGTTTTTATTATTTTAAACAAAATGAATTAGATCCCAACATAATAAATTATCACAAAACTGAAAATTATTTTAGTAATATAAAAGGTTTTCAATATCAATCTTTTTTTTTTAAACTGTCAATGGATGAACTTTTTTTTTTAACTCGTTTGTTAAATATAATTGAGTTATCTCTTTGATCTTTGACAAAAAAAAGTCGTGTGTACTGTTATGGTTTACCGCTAAGCCTCGTGACATCTGCTTTCATCCCTGTACGGCATGATGATGAATGAAAAAAATTCTGTTTAATCTAAATTTGAAAGCATAAAATATCATATCATTTTTGCAAATTGTGTGCTAATACGCCAATAATATTTAGTTTAATTATTTATTAAATATAATAATGTTGATTTGCTGTGATATAGAAATATTTTCAAATTACAAAAAACTTCACAGTTTCTTCTTCTTAAATGAACATTAGGCACATTTTATTGCCGAAGAATCTGTGTTAAATTACCAAAATGCTTCAGGCCTAGTTTTTGCCGTAAACACGAATTTTAAGAGTGTTTAGCCGAAAAATGGTCAAAAAACTTGTTATAAACCATTTAATTGCTTATATATATATATATATATATATATATATATATATATATATATATATATATATATATATATATATATATATATATATATATATATAATTTCGTTGGCATATATATATTAACAAATTTGTGTCAGCCGACTGTCGTTTGCCCAGAGTTATATTTTTGAGCTGTCATTTTTCTCAATCGTGTCAATTTAGTGCTTCTAATTGAAGTAATATTGCGCGCAAACAAGGATCTTAGTTATGAATGGAAGCTATTTGCCTTGACTTTCACTTTTTCCTGTTTGAATCGGCTAAAGAAACTGAAGACATCTTCATTTATTGGAACCATCTTTTGGGATTCGGGGCTGGAAAATCGTGTAAATCATCCCGGTAATTGAGTTTTGTCGATTAGTTTCCCTTTTTTTTGCCTGTTTGACATTTATGCATCATTTTTGCCGAGATAAACCTGGAAACACGGATTTTGGCAGTTTTGCACGTTTCGGTAAGAGGAATTCTGTTAGATGCCACCAATATCAAGGCTATATTTTAACTGATTTATAATCTACGTGTACCCGTTGATACTACCCTAGTGGCAGTGACGTGGTAAAGACTTTTTTTTCTGGCAGCCGCACCCTAAGACAGGCAAACTGTACGGATTACCTTGTTTCTAGTTGTAATAAAGATTTAGTAATTCAATCAATTATTTAGTTAGATACTATAATCATAGTATAAACGGGTTTGATATACGTTTTGTTTTTAACGCCAGTAGATTACAGGTAGCATCGAAGTAGTTTTATTGATTTGATTTATAATAAATTTATTTGCGTTTTTCTTTTCCCTCTTGTAAATTTCTTGCAGCTGAGCTTTTTATAATAAAATATCTAAATTAACGAGCGAGCTAATAAACACGATTCGTTATGCCGATGATACGGCCATTGTAAGTGATAGCCTTCAGGGTCTACAACAACTCTTAGATTATGTTAATTGGGTTAGAAAAGAAATGAGACTCAATATAAATGTTGCTAAAACTAAATTTATGGTTTTCAGTCGTTTTCCGTATCAAGACGCTTTAAATGCCTTGGATGTTATTTTACTGAACAGCTGGACCCAGACAAAGAATGACAATGGCAATCTGAATTTAAAACTTCGCAAAGGATTGTTAAATGTTACATCTGGTCAGTGTTGTATGGAGCGGAGGTGTAGACACTGAAAGCTGCCACGATCAATCGTTTGGAGGCATTTGAGATATGGTTGCATAGGCGAATGCTTCGAATACCCTGAGTAGCTATGCAAACGAATATAGCGGTTTTAGATCAGACAGATGTCATTCGTGAATTGCTGACAACTGTAAAATGCAGAAAACTAGCATATCTTGGCCATGTTCTCAAAGGAGATCGGTACAGAATTCTTCAATCGATAATGAAGGGTAAGATAGAGGATCGCAGAAGTGTTGGAAAGAAGCAAATCTCTTGACTGAGGAACATCCGAGAGTGGACAGGAATACACAGTGCTGAACAGCTATTTAGAATAACAGAGAACCGTGATGACCTCGCTAATGTAATTGCCAATATCAGGGGGAGCTGACACTGCATAGGAAGAAGAAGAAGAATACTATAATACGGTTAGAGTATATAATGCAATGGGGAAATCCCCACCTTGATTATCGTGGGGAACCCCTAAGCCTATAGATTTTTGGAACAATATAAAAGAGATCTTTTACGCCGCTCTTCCTGTTGTGTGATTATTTATAGGGTATTGACAAGAAGAGATTTTTTTTGGTCGCAATTTTAACGAAGGGTTTTTGTTCGCCGCAATTTTAACGAAGGAATTTTCTTTACCGCACTTATCATTTGAGAGATTTTCTTCATAGCCACCATTGATTTACATCATGGCAAAATTAATCATCTTTTCAGAATAGATGTATTGGTGAACATAGAAACATTTAGTGTTTGACACATTTCTTCCTATAATGTACCTATTTTGAAGCTTAGGTTGAAACTTTATTTGGCGCTTAAAAACACCACTGAATAACTCTGGTGTCCTGCTTAAAATGGAAAAATCAGCCTTTTATAACTATAATAATATATATTTAGATTTATTCAATTGACGTTTGACCTTTGCATCTACCATAACGTACCAGTGATTTATTTTGCACGCTACATTAAAACGACATAAATTACTGTCAATCCTTACAATTTACTTTTGATTATTTTTACGATCTTAGTGACTTTTCCTAAATAATTATTAAGCATATACATATAGTTAATTCTTAATAAATTAATAATAATCTTATTTTTTAAGATCAGGATTTATTTAAATCGCTTTTTACTTTTCTGCTTGGGATGAGCGTCACAGCTACAGTTACCAAAATTTGCAATTTAACTATGGATTTATTATATTCTAAATGCAGAAAGAGAAAAATTTGTAATTGCTCGCATTACACATCTAAATCTCATCTCAGTCGAGATGTCATAAGATATATTCTACAGATATGATCAACATCCAACATCTGAAAATATCAGACAATTGTAGAAAGTCATCAATCTTTTAACAACATGAAGCAAAAACAGCTTTGGTTATAATTCCCCCACATAACATTTCCAGATCTCGTCTCCATATGGGATGTATTGGAATAAGTTCTACAGGCAATACATTGTCAAGACATAATTTTCGTTAACACGAAATCATATAATAAGCATAACTTCTAAAAAAGGTTTAAAATATTACGCCTATAGTATACAGCCTATGGATTCCTAATGTGATATCTCAGGATGTTCCAATTTCAAGAATATAAAAAATAATCAAAGAAAAAAATTTAATTTTAAACCAATATCTTTCTTATAATAAAATGATAATGTCGACCAAAAATAACGCTTTAATGTGATCGTAAATACTTCAGAATAAATTATATGAAAACAATGGGAACATCGTAACTAAACGTTAGACTGGAATATTGCCTGTGACATTTATTGGTCGCACCGACATAAGTTAGAATAAGGTCCTGTGTTTCACATGATATTTGCATGAAAATGCAGACAGTGTTGACAAATGTAAAAATGCTATATAGGATTTCTAGGATTCGCATGGACTCTAATATCGTTTCTGGATCTTCATTGTGTACCGTGGATTAATCTGCATTTAATATCATAAAAAAAAAATCACAACCGACTTCTAAACAGTCTTGTCAGTCTAGTTTATCATAAAAAAATCATATCGAGTCCAGACTATATTTATACTGGTATTTTCTCGAAAACTGTCGAAGATGTCTATCTATAATACATGAGGTTATCTACCAAGTTAGAGAAAAAAGGTTTTCAATATTTACAAATCAATTCTCTACCGAATTATTCTTTAACAGAAAAGGTGAAATATTGTTTTAAATTCTGGCTCAATATACGCATTTCAAAATAATATTAGTTTCAAAAATATAACTCTTTACAGCAATACTGAATGGCCATATATAAGCAATTTATGATTAATTATCCGTTAAATTTTTAAGGACAAAATGCATCAAATAAAATTAAAATTTAGTTGAGATCAAACGTATTAGTTAATACAGGATTGTCAGTACTTAATTTAGAACAATTATACGCCTCAAAATTATTTGAGCAAGCAGCATTGAGTGAAAAAAATTCGGCAGAAATTATTGGTTATTGGTTAATTGGCAACACTGCGCAAAAACTCCGCTATCTGCGGAACAAATGTATTGTTTTTGTGATTTAAAGTACCGGTCTGGTTCGTAATTGATATTGCATTTCTAGGTGTTTCAAATTGGATTTTATGGCTCTTTGCCAGGATATAATTGCTGATGTATGAAGCATGAAACTCATCATAATTTCGTAAGGGAGATTTTGTTAGCAGATTAAAATCTGGTTGGGGTATTAACGTTTCACAATGTTTTAGAACGTGTCCCAGATATAATACAGAGATGTTCCATAAAAGACTGTGTTAAATAGTTTTGTTCATTGTTCTCTATTCTTATTATACGAGCGATAAAATATACCAGAACTAGGGTAAGTACTTTTATTTCAATATTGCGGCACGAATAATATAATCTGTAAATATGTTTACAAGGGCGGATCCAAAAATTTATTTGGGAGGGGCCCTAAAAGTTTTTCAAGTCGATATATATATATATATATATATATATATATATATATATATATATATATATATATATATATATATATATATATATTAGAGTTCACAGACTAATTGTAAGTGATGATCACACGAGTGTAGTAATATTTTACATACCGTACAACGTTCTAAAATGTTTACTTCATTCGTCATATTGTTGACCCAACAGGTATTCAGGTTGTCATAAAAAAATATGCTATGTCTATCAACTCAAATTTATTTAGCGGAATACGTTATGTGGTATTACATTTTTAGATTATTGGTAAATTCTAAACATTTTTTATAAAATATGCTCTATATCTATCTCTAAATGTTTTCGTAGTATTTACACTCTTAACTTTGACAATCGTTCACTGTTTTACCTCTATTTACTATATAGTAGTAAATACTTTCTAAAAAAATTAATTTCAAAAAAATTGAATTGACGAATCCGGAGATTCTTTATCAAATAAGCGGTGTTCCATATAAAAGGCTGGTCCTTTTTTTAAATCAAAATTTCAGTAAAAAATAAATGGAATCTATAAATGCGGTGTTTAAATAGTTGCCTATATGTTATTCTCCTTTCAAGCAGAGAAAAAGGCATATATAGAGACAGTTTATTTCCTGCAAATACAACTCTGGTTGCCTCTCTATACACGTTTCGACCGCCGCATGATCTCATCAGTGAAGCTGTAACGAACCAAGAACAACATTCGCAGGCAACAACTGCTATATAAATTATAAATTCCGAGAAAAACCTGCCGATTCCGATGACATGCTGAAAAATATCGCCAATCACGCATGGAGAGAGGACCAAACTCAAATCGTTAGAATATTTGTTTCACGTTTGGAACTTTATTCACAAAAATATTCTCTCATTTTTGGATTCTATCGGCCTGATTGAACTACCTAAACTAACAACCTCTAACGCATATATATATATATATATATATATATATATATATATATATATATATATATATATATATATATATATATATATTGCAAAAGCCTATTACATAATTTTTGTAAATTGCTTTGAATTCCTAAATAATTTACTAAAAATAGAAAGATCGACATTTATCCTCAAAAAATCTCAGCTCCAAATCTTAACAAATTAATTAAAAAGCTGAATATATAAAGAAGATCAAAGGGCTTTGATAAAAAACCTGTAAAATTTGGCATTGAACAAATTATTTTTTGTGCATGTTCAAACGGCTTTAAATAAATCCATCTATTTTTAGTATCCCAACTTCAAAAACAAAATCATTTCAATTTTTTTCTGATAAAAAAAATAACTAGCAATCAATTGTAACATATTATTAAAGTTCGTGAACTTCAGTTGTGAAGGTAAACATTGAATCTCTGTTTTTCAACTGTCTTCGCGGTCTAAACTGGTTTCTCTTCCGGACTTCAAAGCAGATATTTTCAAATCTACAAGGTGTGGCTATAAAATAAAGAAACTGAAGCTTCTACGAGACAAGTACGCATGTGCCAATGGCAAACGACCGACAACTGTGTAGCGTGAAGCCTTCTCTTTCGAATGCTTCGCTTCCCGTGTCTGTAGACAAATCAGTCTGACTGTGGTCTTCGATTGAAGATACAGTATGCTCTTTGAAATATTTACACAGATTAATTTTATTTCATTATTAGTAAATTGCATGAGATAATTAACTAACAATATGTGGTCTATGTGCGCTGTGGCTATTAAAATAAGAGTATTTCTCTGAAACGTAAGAATGGAATTTCATTGACCTTCTTTCTTAAAATCTCTAGGAGTCTTGAGTGCAGACGAAACTGCGACGGATAATTGCTAGTCTATCATATAACTCTTACGCATGTTACCCTAAAAACAATTTTTCTTAATTTATTAACCAAACCTATTTTAAATTCACATTGCTATGAATAAATGTGTATTATACCCAAGTTTGTACACATATTGAATACCACTATTTGTGGTTTTATTACAGCATTTTCAACAATGTTACTGTGTCTCGAATTGAATTATGTTTACCTTTTCCCTCACTGAATACAGACTACATTGTTCAAATTTTGTTTGCTAACCCCAATATTTAATTATAATTTAACCCTAATATACAGTTTTTTACATACTATTATGTTTCACCGCTTTAGTATCTATTTTTTTGTGTACGTTTTGTTAAATAAGCTTACCCTTCGGCACTAGAAAGCATTTTTTCTTCATAATACCATTCAAAATATTTCAAAGGGTTTATTTTAATAAAAGTAAAAAAAACTCTACACAAGACTACTTTTCAGGAGTTATCAATACATTTAATAATAATAAAATATAAGAAATTTGATGGGTACTCATTCTTTTCATAAATTGAGAATGTCCAATGATAAGCAAAAATAGTTAAAGTTGAATACATTCTAATCTGCAAGAAATTAAAAAAGGACAGTTGATTTTGGAGCAAACAATTTCACAATAATCAATAAAACTATTATAGTTACTAACATTACTCTAAAATCAAATCCATATAAATAATTTATTATTTGTTTGGGCGCCAATATTATTTTGAATTTGATGATGTAGGAATTTCAAGTTCTGGTTCAGTGACAGCGTAACGCTGGTTACTTCCTTCCTTTTGGTTATTGTTGTATTTCATATTAAATTATACAACTGGTTGTATCAAATTAACAAGTAAAAAACGAATGTAAAATGTGTATTGTTTTTAAATATGCGTGACTTATTTTGTAAATAAACTTCTTTTCCTCTCCGGATAGAATAATAAAACTGTTTGGGAAAATTTTTTATATCCTAAACAAGCGATTGAATTGTTGTTAGACTATTATGTTTCTTCGAAGTTTTATTACATGGAATTATGAAAGCAATTGTAGGTAAAAGTAAAATTAACTTTAATTTGTTTAAAAGCTATCAATCTAGTAAGACGTAGAAAAATAAATATAGATTAAATGAATGAAATATAAATGAATTATTGAGGCATATATTTAAGATATTATCAGGTCATTTTTTGTGTTTATCAAGCAAGTGTTTTCGTTAACCAAATATTGATTAGGCTTGTGTTTTTGCCTAGACTCCTTTCTTAGACTTCACCTCAGAATTAGCTCCTTTCATTTTTAGGAATTGAAACCTGCTACATACAAGTATTTTAGCACCAGACTTATAGTAGCGGTCGCTCTTCCAATAAGAACGTACACAGGCTATCCTCAGCACTCCAGTGGCGTAACCAGATGAGAGTCAGGAGGAGGAGGGAGGACGAATACCTCTGTTTATCAGGGTATTCACGCCCTTATAAAGAACAATATTTTATAGCATTCTATAACATTTGTTCTTTTAGCAATGACGAAAAAACTTCTGGACACGTTAAACACTGCCCTTGCGAAAATTTTAAAAGTTCTGTATATTTTCTTGTACTAGATGGATACCTAGAGCATATCATTGTCTTGAAAGAGATAAGGAAAAAAAATGTCAAAAAATATTGATATAGAATCGGTTCCCTTTATTCAAACGAACACAGTTATTTGCTATATTTTATCAATTCACAAATACTTATGCTTGTAGACGGAAAATATCGTTTCTTCTGAAGAAAACATAAAATCTTTGGTTATGTATTTTTTACAATTCAAATCATCTGTTTAATCAGAAATAGTATATATATATATATATATATATATATATATATATATATATATATACATATATATATATATATATATATATATATATATATATATATATATATATATATATAACGTAAATTGAAAGCTGAAGAAATATTCCCAAAAAACTAGAATTAGCTTTTGCTAATTTATATATACCCTACAGAATTTAAAATGATTGCTGCAGGCGACATATTAAAATAGATTAAAAAGATAGTTGCCTATATGTATTCTCCTTTCAAGCAGAGAAAAAGGAAAGAATATATAGAAACAGTTTATTTCCTGCAAATACAACTCTGGATATTATAGTTGCATCTACAGAATAGATATACGATTTCCCCCCTTCACGGATAACAGATTATTCAATAAACACATTTTAAACAGTGAACTTTATTATCTCAAGGACTCTATACTAATATACACAGATGCTTCTAAGACACCAGAAGGTAATGGGGCAACAATTTTCATCCCCCAAATAAACATTAAACGTAAATATAAAATAATTGATGATTGGATGATTGGAGATGACATTTTTACCAGTAAAGCTATAGCTATATCTGTAGCGCTGAAGGTTGTTCTTGATAGTGAATTTCAGCATAATGTTATTTTGCCTGACTCAATGTCTGTCCTTATGTGGATAAAGTTAAACCTTGGAACCATAACAGTAATCCGTTCATTTGGATCATCAGAAAATTGTTGCGATGATCTATGCTACGCAATAAACATATCACGTTCATATGGACAAAAGTTCATACGAGACTTGAGGATAATGAAATTGTTGATTCTTTGGCTAAAGATAGCATTCTAAATGACATTCGTCTTAAAAATAAATTTACTCTTTCTGATACGTATAATGATTTGTCATAAAATAAAGCATAAATGGAAAGAAAGATGGGCTAATTTTTATAGAAACACACCGACAAGATATTCACTGATATGTGAACATACATAACAACTATCATTCGTATGAAATTTGGCCATGCTTGTTATTCCGCTCATTTACATAAAATTAATGTCCTACCGATAGAAAACTGTGTTATCTGTCATATTAGATGTGATCTGGATCATATAATTCTACAGTGTAGAAAATACCAGAATGAACTAAATACACTGTTTGAAATTTTGTTAAACAATTGTAAAGTTGAGAATCCTTTTAATGTCCTTAATCTTCTAGCGTTAAAAAGAATAGAAGTATATAATGCAATTATGCTTTATCTACATAAAATAAATTTAAAACTATGATCCTTTTATAATGGTCTTTCTTGTTTGTCTAATCAAAAGAAGCCTTGAAGGACCCCAGCGGCGTGATGTGTGTGTCTCTGTTAAACACCCATGTTAACTCATTTTTTCAATATCTCAAAACCTAGTGAAGAATTTGTTTGTTACTATTAATATCAATATATTTTTGAATACAACAACACTTTGTCACTGGCTGCATGGCTGATCAGCCAAAGCCAATACAAAAAAGAAAATACTGAAATTTTGATTTTTAAAGTTTTGCACTACTCAGATAAATAGATAGATGTCGTTTGACTGGCGATATTTTTCAGTCTGACATCGAAGTCGGCAGGTTTTTAATATCCTCGAATTTAATATTTTATATAGCAGTTGTTTCCTGTGGATATTGCTCTCGATACAGCTTCACTAACGAGACCATAAAGTGGTCAAAACGCGTATGGAGAGGGAATCAGAGTTGCATTTGCAGGAAAAGTTTCTATATATTCTTTCCTTTTTCTCCACTTGAAAGGAGAATACATTTAGGCAACTATTTAAACAAAGCGGATAGATTTATTTTATTTCTTACTGAAATTTTGACTTTTAGGATTAAAGAGATAATAAAACATATAATAAGTATATTATGGCTTAAGATACTAAGAGAGACTATGAAACTAATGATGATTGGCACATTGTGATAGACAGATTTAAAAAGAAGAATTATTTTGTAAACATATTTTACTTATTTTTGTATTATGTTTGGAGTATAATTTTTTTGAAGTGATTGCTATTTCTTGTCCGTAGGTTGAAAATTTTTTTTCAAGAATTACCCAAGTTTCTGTGATCAACTTTTATTTAAAACAAATAACATAAAAGCTTTTATTAACAATAATAATGGTTCTAAAAAACATGGAGCACCTCCCTAAATATTTGCTCCCCCCGCCTCCAAATATAAATTTTGCTAAAAAAATAGTGCAAAATAACTTTAAAATAATAGCCGTATACTTAGAAAAAAAAACATATAACTGTAAATGAAATCTAAGACAAAAATTGAAAAAAAAAAACAATTTTATCGCATTAAATTGTGCAAAAAAATATGCGTTAGTTAAGTTATGTAATCGCCCTCATTCCTATTTATGCTACGAAGTTTTCCGCTTTCTTTAATTATTAGTAACAGCCAATCATCAATTTAACGTGGACTAGGTGCTATTATATTAATAAAACTATGAGGTCACATACCATTGAACAAGTCTAAATTAAGAAGCAGAGCAGCAACCTTTGTCCCTTTTTGTTTAATTAAGTTAATGGATTGCAGGGATAGAAAAAGTCATTATGCTGTTATTTTCATCACCATTAAGGTACATTTGCTTTCCACATATAAATAATTTTTTATTAGCTTATTCGGTAAATTACCTTATTCATATTTCACATGTTTCGACAGCCAGCTTTGTAACGTCAAAATATTAATTATGATTCCACATAAAAAGGTTTAGCAAAGTAAAATTAATGGATCGAACGCCACTGAACCCAATTTTCTCGACCACACATAAAAGACGGGTCTGTTTTAACAGTTTTATGTTAATTAGTTAATATCCGCGCCTCGATTTGCCGCCTTTCAGTGCTGCTATCTCTCTCTGCGCTCCGCGGAAAACTAATTGAATTTTTTCCATTAATCACAGCCTGTCATTCGGGGCCTTAACACCGACGCCTAAACACGTCATGTCAAATTATAATCTTTCGAAGGGATTTGGAAAAAAGAAGGATGTTTTCGAATAAAAAACGACCCATGACTAAATTAGTTTTAAAAGATAGATTAAATGGGTTTTTGTATTGTGAAAAGTTTCGTGTGAAGTGTCTTGATAAATTGCTTTAATAAAGGTTTTTATTTTTTGCAGTTTATTGCCCAAACTTAATTTTGAGAAGCTTTAGTGGTTTTACTAGTTCCCCACTTCTAAATTTTTATTAAGCTACAGAGTGAGTGTTGTGAAGTTTGCACTTTTATTTGCTGTCAAGTTAATTACTTTACCGATGCATATTTTATGAGCATGCTATATTCTTTCATTAGAATTTAAAAGTAAAAGAAGTGCGTTCCGCCTTTCTGAATTTTTGTTAAGCAGCGAAGGGAGTATTTTCAAGTCTTTTTGCAAATTTATTTACTAAATTTAATAACTTTACTGGTACAATTAGCACTCTGTGGCAAAATAAACGACTAGAACAAGCAAAGATATTGACCTTTTTATATTTTGCGAATCCTCTTTTAATAGTTTAAAAATTACTAACAAAAGCAACAATTTAAAACTAAAATCATTGGTACTATTCAAGGGTTATTTGAAAGGTCCGTGCAAAAATTAAAAATACTTAATTTTTTTGGATAAACCTTTTTTATTTTTCAACATAGTCTCCTTTTAGGCTTATATACTTCGTCCAATACTGCTCTAGTTTATTGATCCTTCCGAATAATGCGATTTGTCCAAGTCTGTAAAATAGCCATTCGTTTCTGCAATCACCTCCTCGTTTGGATGAAATCTTTTTTCCGCCAGCCATTTCTTCATATTCGGGAACAAATAATAGTCCAAGGGAGTCAAGTCTGGAGAATAGGGTGGATGTCAAACGAATTGGAATCCTATATCCATTAATTTTGCGGTCACAACTGATGAGGCGTGAGCTGGTGCGTTGTCATGATGGAAAAGGACTTTGTGGACCAATCGTGAACGTTTTTCTTGCACCTCGGTTTTCAAACGGTCCAATAACGATGAATAATATTCACCTGTAATAGTTTTACCCTTTTCCAGATAGTCGATAAAGATTATTCCTTGCAAATCCCAAAAGACAGTCGCCATAAGCTTCCAGGTCGAAGGAATGGTTTTCGCCTTTTTTGGTGCAGATTCCCCCTTGACAACCTATTGTTTAGATTGTTTTTTGATCTCAGGAGTATAATGATGTATCTATGTTTCGTTCACAGTGACGAAACGATGCTGGAACAGCTGAAAGCCGTTCTTGCAACACTTCACACGATTTCGTTTTTGGTCAATCGTTAGCAATCGCGGCACCCATCTTGCTGATAGCTTTTTCATGTCCAAACGTATACCCTTTTATTCGAGATGCCCACAGCAATCCCACTCACCCTTACTCTTCTGCCATCCATCACTATATCATGGATTTTGTCAATGATTTCTATAGTAGTAACCTCAACAGGGTCAGCATCTGTTGTGTTCATATGACCACTCGGAAAATTTTGAAACCACTCATAAGCTGTTCTAATCGAAGGCGCACAGTCACCATAATGTTTATCAAGCTTCTATTTGGTCTCATGAGGCGTTTTGCCTTTCATAAAGTAATGTTTAATCAACACATGAAATCCTTTTTCGTCTATTTTTGGAGAATCACTCGACTTCCTCGACACAAACGAATGTCAAACACAAAGAAATATACCACGCCAGCTGAAACTTGGTGTTTATTCTTCCAAGAGATGCTACTAACTAAAAATAACCTCGTTACGCATCAGTAGTTCCTCCCCGCTGACTTTTCAAACCAGCCTCGTACAAGATTACACTAGCTAACTCCATAGGCCATTATATTAAATTCTCCAGAGATCCACACAATTTTAGGCTACACGCATCAACTCGTTTTTTCATCCTCCCACCAATGCTTATACATATTTTATATAATTTTGACCTTAGTTAGTCCAACTGGCTTAAAACTGATGGTTAATTGTGTGAAGCGGAGGCGGCAACGATGTAAAGTTACTCACATTTTCCCTGCAAAGGTTTTAACTTTCCATAGCAATGTCTCAACCCTCACATCCTTCAAATAGCAGATCCATCTACGGGTTGTTAGTCATGATGTTCCCTACCTAAAGACTGAACTTAAGCTGTTAAGTTTGCTTTGTAATGAAAATAAATAAATTTTCATCCATTCGTGCAGCTCACATAGTAAATATGAAAGAAACTTACGAAAACATTCGAGTGTAGTTCAAGGAATAAAATATCAAGTACATCAATGGAAGATTTGCGCTGATTTGGAAGTAGTAGCATTAATTGCAGGACTACAAAGAGTGTACAGTAAATATTATTCATTTTTATGTGACTGGGAAAGTACAGCTAAGGCTGGACCATGGACTGTATCAGAACCAAAAAGAAATGTAGAGTAAAGCTTTGGTTGACAAGCAAAAACTTATATTTACATTAACTTCTCATAAAATTAGATTGTAAGAATAGTTTCATAAAGGCCTTGGACAGAGATGAAAATGTTTTTTATATATAAAGGAAACAATTCCACGTCTTTGTTAGGCCGAAATAAAAGAAAGGGTTTGGTTTCGAATACTGGAACTTTTTAAAGGCGCAAACTTTGAAGCAACCTAAAATAATATTGGAAGCAAGGCACAGAAAGCATTTTAGAATATTTGCAACAATTTTATGAAAAATAAAAAACCCGAAAATTAATTACTTCAAAATTTTATGTAGAGGAGCTCTTGTCGTTCTACAAAGGTATGAGTTGTAAGATGCCTTTGAAACTACATTTTCTACGCTCCCATTTAGACATTTTCCCATTAAATATAGGTACAGTATCAGATAATCTTGCTCCAAAGTAGTGATTAACATATCAAAAGAGCGATTATTAAAGCAGCTTATCACCTGTGTTTTTGGTGAAAAGATAAATTGAATAATCACCGAAGATAAAACCTCAAGACGAGTGAAAAGTAAAATATCGTAACGTGTTGCAGAGTGAGAAGGCCACCGTGAATGTATTAAATCCCTCGTACTTTTTGACCTAGTCTATTAACTCTTATTAACTCTTTTCCAGTGACCTGCTTCTTGTAATATATTATGTATTGTTTAAATCTACGAAATAAAACCGAAGTGTTCTCTAAACAACTTTTATTATTGTACGTTCAAAAAGTTCTTGAATATTTAAACCCCTTCGTGACTAATAGACCTAAACCAGATTAATAAGTCTGATAACGCTAAATATATCTTTAACACATAATAAAACTTAAATGGAAAGCCTATTCCTAACAATCTTTACACCACCAACTCATTAATATTTTTTTTTTGACAGGAAGCATATTTTAGTAGGATCATTTTTTCCTAAATTAGAAAGGACATTGAACTATTCTAGAGTTCTTGTCCGCAAACTCTTACGCTGAATCTCCAGACGAGCGCTGGTACAAATTTTTTGAAACACTATATATATATAGATACAACGCTCAACTTTGAAAATGCATAACTCTTTTCCATTAGTCATAGAGAGTCGATATTTTCCAGAGAATTTCCTTATTAACCACGTTTTAAGACTAAATAGTTGGTACGCCAGCTCAAAAGTCAAAACTTCGTCATTAAACTTTTGCTATAGTACGTATGGGCACGTGAAACTTGACGGCATAACTTTGAAAATTCGCCACAGCCAATGATTGCTTTAGGAACCCCGGCCAAGACATGTTTTTTAGATAATGTCATGACTAAAATTTCAAAAAGATAATATATATATATATATATATATATATATATATATATATATATATATATATATATATATATATATATATATATTATTGCCTAAGATAAGCGACTTGAAGTTTGTAATTTTTTTCCCTAATTTTTCAATATTCTCCCATTTTTAGAGGAAATATAACCTCATATTCGTGTTCAGAGACCTCGAAAGAACATAAAAAATGATCTGAGGACTAGGACCCAGTCATGTTAAGAGTGAGTCCCGCCCGCCTATTGCTTTTCCAGCAGACGCCTGCACTTTTATTTCTTAAGGGATGAGGAACCATTCCACATTCCACACTACGATTTTTATTTTCAGGGTAATAGGGATAAACTTCTGTTATCTTTAAACCCAGCTAGAAAATGCTTGAAATCCCTATACCCTTTCACTTTTGAGATGTCGAGGTAGCCATCCTGCGGAAAACTTTTATATGCCTAAACATTTTATGAAGATATCATAGAGAGATAATAAGATACGATAAGTGCGTTTCTTCAACTTAGTTTCTCACCATCAGTTGTCTATGTTCCAAAGCAAGATTTTGCACATTCAGATGTTTTATTGAGTTGTAACCATTACAGGAGACGAACCTGCATGTTCATCTTCACATGAAAATCTACTTCTTTCATTTGAGTAGGCTTACAGCCTGTTTGGAACCGGTTATGTCAAAGAGGTCCAGGTCTAACCTTCTCTCCATCTTTTAGAAAGCTGTCCACTCGCTCTTTTCCCACATGTTTTACTCGGTTTGGCTTGCTTTGGCAGTCGATTTTGGATTATTCTTTCATTAAGTCTAGTCCAGTGTTTTCTTCTAGTTTTAACATATTTCCTGAAATCTTGGATTTACTTTCAATAGTTTCTTGATTCTTATTAGGGGCGGATCCAGACTCCATCTTTGGGAGGGGAAGATATCACGAGCAAAAAAATGCTCGAAATTACCCCTACTCCATTCGTAGACAGAACAGTACAGTATGACAAACGAAAGCGAGTTGTTGGGGGGGGGGGGGGGTATAACGACATCCACCTTCCTAATGTAGCAGGCACGCGAGGCTGTTTTTTTTTTAATTCGAAGCTCTTAGTGTAGGCGATCGCCCCCCCCCCTTGGATCCGCGCCTGATTCTAATTCTCTTTCATAACTTATATGAACTTGTCTGTATCTGCCGTGGTTTCTATAGCAGGTGTTATTACTGGCCTCACTGCTGTTTTATAAATTCTTATTTTGCTATATGTATCCAGGTATTTGTTTTCCCATATTCACCTACTTTTCCAACCCTGGTTATATGAAATCGTAAATATTTGAATGTTAAAACTTGTTGTATGATGCTATCCTGTATTTCTAATTTGCATCTTACAGATTTTTTGAGATGATGATGCATTTTTATTTTCTCCATATTTACTGTTTTTTGTCCACATTTATCTGCTGGTTGAGAAAATGTTATATAAATTATCCCCATTGCCGGAAATACGTACGCATTTTCTGCGTAGCAGATAACATTGAAGTAAATATGTCCCATTTTATAACCAAACTCTTTAGGTAACTCGATCATTATAGAATCTATTGTAACATTAAACAGAAAGGCGCTCAAATCTCAGTTATACCTGTTTTGGGTTTTCTTACCCCTAATACTTTTATATATTAGCTAGCCATTATTGATTATGATTGTTGTTTTCGTTAATAAGTCGTTGTTCTATTAAGTTTTCAATTCAATTTTGGTATAGGTTTTTGTACTCACATGTTCTAGCAGTTCTATATTAAATTTATCAATAATTTGAAGTCCGGTTGGTTTATTGAGGGTTATTTTACATAACAAGAGATCATGATCACTTCCAATCAGTGACGTAACTAAGAGTAGGTGCGCTTCAACCCCCCCCCCCCCCGCAGATTTTTGAATGCGCCCTACTATTTTGCACTTGTCTTGATCCTTCGTATTTATTCATTTTCATCAAAGAACTTGAGGCCCCCCCCCCCGCGCCGCGGGATTTGCAGGGTCGTTATACGCCACTGCTCCAATATTAGCAGAGTTTAGTGTTCTAAAAGTTAATATATGATTTGGGCGAGAAAATCTATTGATTGCCAATAACACCTTGTTGTCTTCGAGTGTTTTGCCACATGTACTTGTACTTCAATGTCTTGTTTGTAATATGTGTTATTAATCCTTAAATATTCCCTATGTCTTCATTATATCTTTGCATGATGCGTGGTATGATATCGTTGTCTATCCTTGCGTTTAGTTCTACTAATATGATGGTCTTCTGTTAGGTGCCATTTGTGGTTCATCGTAAAATGTTTTTCATTCCTCTTTGTTTTTAGAAATATCAAGTGAATAAACGTTTGTTATATCAACATTCTGATTTCCTAGTTCTATGGTAAAAATAAATTCTACGGCACTTAAATTCACGGTACCATAAAAAACAGCATTGTCATACTTTTTTTCTGAAGATATTTTATCGCTACTCTTTCCTTGACATACTGCATCATAAATTTACGGATCTGCACTATAGAACTAAAAACTTGTTAAATCTTGAAATTTTAAATTTCATTGTCACATATTGTCCTCTAGCGGACAATACAATCGATTTTCATAGAAAATTGTAGAAATACTGAATTAAAGAGGGTCGAATCTTAAAAACTATCACCTTTAACCTAATTTTTCTTTTTGTGTTGATGTTGTTCTGTAAATATCAAAATACCTTTGGGATCCATTTACACACTGCAATCTTCACATTGTAACAGAAAAACCTAACACATGTTATGTAAAGATTACAGATTAGCATAAGCCTTTAAACATTTTTAATGTAAAAAGAAAAGAAAATAAATTGCTGGTGTCGCTCCTTTGAAGCAGATTAATAGTTTTAGTCAGTTGATATATTATTTTTGGTATTGGGTGTCCCATATGATGTGGCTTATAACTGGCAGATTGATTGACACCAAAAGATCCACGGATATATATTTAGACGGAAAATATTTGAAGTGTTTTTGTGTCAGTTAATAATATATCATTATTATTAATATCGATTTATAAGTTATTGTACAGTACAGTTTTCATATATTATTCAAACTTTTAACAACAAAACGCAAAATAAATAGGTAAAAAAATTTTTTGCAACAATTTACTTTTTCGCTATGCCTTTATATGTATACAGAACCAATTTCATTTATGCTACTAATTTGGATAATGCAATTATTTTTGTGCTTTGAATTAAAAATTTACTTAATGGAAAATATACAGACCAGCTTTTTTTATTTTCAAATGTGTAGCTTAAATAGAACCCTAAAGAAAATAAAATATATTGTATTGCAATTTTTAATTTTTCTTTAATTCCAGATTAAAGATAAAAGTTATGTTATGGAAATCATCAAATCAAATAGAGGCACATTTACTTATAATTATAAATTTGATTACAAAAACATTTTTAGCCGGACCATCGATTTTTGAATGGGCTAACTAGAAAAGTTTGCCAAGAAACTAAGAATCCCTAGTCGCAATAATTATTTTCTTGATTAATTATAATAATAAAAAGAGTCTGAACTTTTATCTGGTGCCTTTATACAGGGTGTCCAAAAAATACGTGTACAGCGTTTCATGACAGGCTCTTGATGTCAACTTACTTATATCCGATACTGCGTCTTTTAAGCGTTAGAAGACGTCAAAATTTTAAAGAAAATATTAATTTTTCCCAAATTTCTTGCACGCGTGATAACTGACTTTAATGATTTTTGGTGTGTAGGTTAGCACTGTAATATGACGTTCTCTAATGGTATAGCTACCGGCGATAAAGTAGTGGAAGTGTGATAAAATGACGTCACTTATAAACATCGTTACTAATTTTACCGCCTAAACGAAGCAATATCCGTCATAACTAAGTTGGCCTAATTTGCTGCGTCTATTATCAAAAGTTTTACACGTATTTTCCGGACACCCTGTATATTTCGTCACTCTGTCGGGCTATTCACTTAGTATTACCACATATACAATTTTTCCAGTTCTAAATATAATTTAATTACGAAAAAGTATTTAAATAAAATTTCTCTGCGGAACAAAACATACACTAAAAACAAAGCAAGTTAGCCAAGCCTGCATTTTATATTCTTTCTAATTCCGGAAACGCTTTCTAGCAGGAAGGACTCGGCATGACTGTCTTTATTCTCGTCTTTTTTGTGTTGCGTCAAAATTAATTTAGGAGGTGTACTGGTGTATGTGTGAGCAAGCTTGCAGAGACGTATTCTCGTAAGCCTTTCTACATCACTTTGCTGACACTTTGATGGCATGAGTTATGATAAACGAGCGGAAACCGCACTTTTTCCTTGTAAAATGTAAATCAAACAGACTATAAATAACCTTAAACAGAACTTTGAAAAGCTGCCGGTGTATATGTATATAGCTACACGGAAAAGTTTTATGTATGAGCCCATTTTTATGCTGTTCCCGACAGGGATTCGGTACATCAAAGGTATACATATGAATTAAATAGAAAAATATAATATATTCACGTCCTTTTTATATTTTTTAGGTTGTAGAAAATATATTTTTGTTGCAATACGAAAATGAAAAATAAGATCTGGTATTATTAGTAACATTATAAGATATAAATATAATATTATATAAACTTTTGTTGTTATTTAATCGTTAAAATTTATTTTCATAATGAATATTTTATTCATAAAATTTTAGGACAGAAAAATGTGTAACGACACAGTCGTATTATATTAAAAACAGATTTCAACATCAAACCCTCATCCCAGAAGTGCATCCCTTACCTTTTTTTTTAAACTTAAATAAAAGTGACTTGTAATTATCTCGAGAACGGTTAGAGCGATTCGAAAAAAAAAATACATTTTACATGAAAATCTTAAAAGTTTGACATACTCAATATCAACTAAAATTACGATTCTGTAAATATATTTTTAAAATCAAACACTCCTCGGGTGCAAAATTTAGCATAGAATCTCTATTTTTATTTTCGCTGTTGTAAAAATTAAATAAGTCGGATAGAAGTTGAAAACGCAGAAAAAAATCGTTCTCGTTCATTAAATACGGTTACTCCAGGGATTTTGACGTCACTGATTATGAATCCGATGCTAACATAATAAAAATCAAGATGGCGGAACCACTATACCGGACACGTTCTCCACTTTTTCAACTTAAATTACTTAAAATTCACCAAATCACCTGTAAAATGGATACTTAGGGGTTTTTGGGTTGCCAATTACGAACCCTAAGTTAGAATTGCAATGTTGAAAGTGGTGTATCCAATATGGCGGACACATAACCCATTTTCAGAATCCAAACTACGTATTATCAATTGCAACACCTTAAAATTGAAACTGATTTCGAATCCAAAGTCATAATTTTGAGGACGAGAGATTTGATGTCAGCATCTCCAATGAAAATAGAGATAGCGAAATTAAGCGACTGTTTTCTATATTTATTCACACCATAACTCAGTGTTTATCTAATTAACGTTTTATCATTATTTAAATGTGCAATTCATCGAAACAGCTTAAAACAAGTTATTCGGGGTTATTACGAATCCAAAATTAATATTATTGAATCAAGATGACGTATCCAATAGAGCAGTGCAGATTTACTCTAAACTTGGTAAACGTGATCAGCGACTCCAAAAACCCCCATATACCAAATTTGGCTCAAATCTGTTGTTTTTCAAAAATTCGGCCACCATATTGGATTTTTGACCGCCATATTCGATTCGCCATGTTGGATTTTGCCAACCTACCACACCAGAGTTTTAGAAGCATCTATCAGCTACAATTTAAGCCAGAAACGACCCAATCAGTTGCCAATTTTTATTTTTACAAGGTTTTATTGCTAGACACTCGATTTTTCCTCGGCTTCTCACCTCCATATTAGATCCGCCATATTGGATTTTTCAAAGGCGCACTCGACATTTCAAAGTAAACGCACTAAACTTTAAAATGCGTCCTTGGTCAATATCTTCGGTTGCTTCTAACTTTGGTCATAGCTCTGATCCGGTTGACGCGGATTGTCCCATATATATATATATATATATATATATATATATATATATATATATATATATATATATATATATATATATATATATATATATATATATATATATATATATATATATATATATATGACGTAAATATTTATATCAAAGTTCCTTCTATTACCAAAAATTTTAATTTTGTGTTTATTTTTCTACCTTTAGTTTTTTCAAGCCGAGTTTGTTTCTTCTTTATTTTTCTTTCTTGTAATAAACATTTACTACTGTAATTAATAATACCAAGTGTTGAAATAACGTTAGTTTGTTGACACACATGAAAAACTTTTATTAATTATCCTATAGTACCAATGTTTTCTATATCTGTCCACACCATTCAACACCGTTGCTTTAGCTGTGAATTGAATGAAGATTACCTAATTTATCGAACTATGATTGTTTCTTATAAACATTTCTAAGCAAACAAACATTTTTTAAGTAGATTTATTTTGATAATCAATATTCGGTAATGTGAGATATCGTCAATCAGAGACTAAAGTTTTTGGTCTGACTTATCACATATGTAAACTTATTTCCGCAAAATAATGGTCTACCCTGTAAAAAAAATCTAAATTGACAAGTGCAGCAATAAGTGACTTAGGATTTTTAACTTTACAGGACGAGAAAAAGCATTTTATTTTTATTATTAGGTGAGTAAATGGAGAAGTTGTTTTTTAACAAATCACAGGATCTGTTCGGTGACACGGACAATGCCAGTTATTATACAAATATTAAAAATACATAACAGGTGTACTAAAACTTCGAACTTTAATGAAAATTTACCTAGATTACAAAAATTTTAAATAAGAATCAACAATCACAATAGACAAGAAACGTAAAGCGTAAAATCAGTGGGAAATGTCAATGCCTACCAATTAATTATTTTAATTGTACTTTTACCTACGACACAACATTATTTATTCCAAGAAAACGCATTGCAATAAAACTTCTTAGCTTTATGTGACGTACAAAGAGCAAATACTACCCAATTAATTTTTACGTCGTCTATTTCCTTTTATCTACCTTCTTTGAAGATTCCTAGGCCAGATTCCCAGAGTTTCCTTTCACTGCATTTACCACAAGTCACGTTCGACCTAACTAACCATGAAGAAAATACAAAAACTTTAAATTGCTAATAAAATAAATTAAAATAAATATGTTGTTTATTTTCAATTGTCTTAAGAAATAAAAAAAAAAAGGTCGTTTCCTATTCTACAAAGAAATTTTATAATAGATTCATCGTATTTTTCAGTGTTATTGCTTTACGTTGCTATGCAAAATACGTCCGCGTTCAGGTATGTCAGTACCAAGGTTAAGATCATAGATGGGAATGTATATAGTGAAAAGATAAATAGAAATACATTGTTTACTTTTCTTTGCAAGTTAAATACGACAAATGTAAAATAAAATAATTTCAATGTTGATGAAGTAAAATAACGGGTTAATAATTATTCTAATAATTTAAAGTCTTTTCACGCACACAACATGTTTTAAATCAAATAAGAAGATAGAGGTAACATACCATTAAAGGAAGACAGACTTTCTGACGTTATGTTTTTCTTTTGTTTGATATACAGGAAGCGAACCAATGCTCTAATTGGTAATAGCTACTTTGAAGAGAACCAGGCACATTGCTATGCAAAACTACTAATTATAGTGAGTTCAACTTCTTATTTCTAGTTTTCTGCATGATATTGAATAATTTTTTCTAAACCCTAAAACAGCTTATTTAAATAATTTTTTAAGAAATAGAAACTATCATTACGCCCAACTTATCGTAAAAGAAAGATCGAGAATCGGCGAGTGATAGAAAGAAAGAAACTCTCATCATGGCTAAGGAATATCTGAAAGCGGACAGGACCAAACTTTAGAGAGCTAATAAAAATACCCGAATATAATTAGTAATATACCATTATACCAGTGTCGTTTGAAAAGTTCATGCAAAAATTAAAACTACTTAATTTTTTTGGATAAACCTTTTTTATTTTTCAACATAGTCTCCTTTTAGGCTTATACACTTAGTCCAACGCTGCTCTAGTTTGTTGATCCCTTCCGAATAATACAATTTGTCCAAGTCTATAAAATAGCCCTTCGTTTCTGTAATCACCTCCTCGTTTGAATGAAAACTTTTTCCCGCCAGCCATTTCTTCATATTGGGGAACAAATAATAGTCCGAAGGAGCCAAGTCTGATGAATTGGGGAGATGTGTCACGAGTTGGAACCCTATTTCCAGTAATTTTGCGGCCACAACTGCTGAGGCGTGAGTTGGTGTGTTGTCGTGATGGAAAAGGACTTTTTTGTGGATCAATCATGGACATTTTTCTTGCAGCTCGGTTTTTGAAACGGTCCAGTAACGATGAATAATATTCACCTGTAATAGTTTTACCCTTTTCCAGATAGTCGATGAAGATTATTCCTTGCGAATCCCAAAAGACAGTAGCCATAACCTTCCCGACCGAAGAAATGGTCATCGCCCTTTTGGTGCAGATTCCCTTTTGGCAACCCATTGTTTAGATTGCTCTTTGGTCTCAGGAGTATAGTGATGTATCCATGTTTCATTCACAGTGACGAAACGACGCTGAGGATTTCGGTGAAACAGCTGCAAACCTTCACACGATTTCGTTTTTGGTCAATCGTGAGCAATCGCGGCACCCATCTTGCTGATAGCTTTTTATTTTCCAAATGTTGAGGTAAAATATTATGTACCCGTTCATTCGAGATGCCCACAGCACTAACAATCTTGCACACCTTCACTCTTCTGTCATCCATCACCATATCATGGATTTTGTCAATAATTTCTGGAGTAGTAACCTCAACAGGGCGTCCAGAACGTTCAGAGTCTGTTGTGCCCATATTGCCACTCCGAAAATTTTGAAACCATTTATACACAGTCACCATAATGTTTTTCAAGCTTCTGTTTACTCTCGTGAGGCATTTTGCCTTTCATGAAGTAATGTTTAATTAACACACGAAATTCTTTTTCGTCCATTTTTGGAGAATCACTTGGCTTCCTCGGTTCAAGCCAATATCAAACACACAGAAATAAACCGAACCGGGTGAAACTTGTGTGTATTGTTTCAAGAAATGCTACTAACTGAAAACAACCTCGATACGTAATGCCATCTCGCTGACTTTGCACGGACTTTTCAAACCAGCCTCGTAATATCCAACCTCCAATGGTGGAGACAGTACATTAAAAA
The DNA here is from genome assembly GCA_034092305.1 of Diaprepes abbreviatus. Taxonomy (NCBI): domain Eukaryota; kingdom Metazoa; phylum Arthropoda; class Insecta; order Coleoptera; family Curculionidae; genus Diaprepes; species Diaprepes abbreviatus. The sequence goes on along the minus strand of JASJET010000055.1, from coordinate 7,507,601 downwards.
GAAAAAGAAACAATTGACCTTTATATTGTTTATTGTCCATTTTAACATCACCACTAACATGGTATTTCAAAAAGGAAAGGAGTTTTGATTAATATTTGAATATATAAAGTATATGGAATTCTATAATCTGGTGTCGCTCAACTTTAGGGCCGATATGAACTGTCATTTTCTATTTACTTTTATTATAAAGTTTAAATTAACTCGCGAGTAAAGTATGGAATGATTTATTGAACTGCTAAGGAAGTAATTCCTCGACACAAAAGGTAATAGAGATATTCTGAACTTATTAAAGGATTAGAAGAAATGGTAAATATTAAGCTTGCTATGTGTGAACAGACCGATTACAATGAATAGGTGTTACATTCAGCTTTTTTTACACTGATTGATGATCATTATCTACAGAGAAGAAGATGTATAGCCTGCATGCTCTACATTTTATCACCCACTTGAACTCGGTCTGGCTTTACATGCCCAGCGACATTAATTTTTGGGGTATTTTCCTTCCATTTACCTCCTCCAATTTCTTTAGGTAGACGCAGATGAATTTTGTAAGCTTTTAAGTACGTCACTAAATAATGAATTATCACATCTAGTATTTAGTCACTTTTTTACTTAAACGTAATTGTTAAATTTTACGTCATATTTTTCTGGGTACAATAAACATATCTCTACATTTATATTTAAGCAAACTGAAGTTAATTTTATTTTTATCTCATTTCGCGCCATATATGACAATCTCTTCCCAAAAATATTCAATAAGTGTCGCACACACCTCGACGATATATGGTCGAAAACACTTAACTTTTTACTTGAATCCACTGATATACCACCAGAGTGTTAAATCTCTCTATGCCGGCCAAATTCGCTAACAAAGCAATAAAATAATTATTGATTAAACCCAAGATTCTCAGCTCCAGAAAAGGAACCACAATTTCCACATCAATGAAGCAGCTACTAGGTAGGTGATTTTAAATTTCCGAGATTAACATACCGTGGTTATCAATTGTGACTGAAATTAAATTCTTTTGATATTCCATGCATAATCTTCGAGTCTCATGGCCAATTCGCCTTAAGGGGGTTTTGCTGCGAGTCCCCAAAAAAACACTTCTTTCGCGAATAAGTCAAGAAATTCCATCGCGGAAGATTCCATATTTAAATTTTGCATATAGACGTTCTAATCTAACTCCAGTGAAAGGAGTGCTTTTGGAGATTCGTGGCAACACCCCGCAAAGGGGTAAGACTGCATTTATCGTGCGCGAATTCCTAGTTGAAATTTTCTGTTCGCGTCCTGCGAATTAATTATAGACTTCAGTCGCCATGGAAATTCATCGTTTGTCCTAACAAATTAACTGTTGCGCGTCGGAATATATAGCAATTGGTTGTATCCAGTTATACCTGAAGATTTAATTATTCTTCGAGATTTCCTATCAAACACTCCCCCACAGAAATGGTGGCTTCGATGTCTAACTCGGGAATGCACTATAGGCATTCGCCGCTCTATCGAAGGGTTTCCTGGAATTGTATTCTCTTTTCGGGAATTATTCGTGTATGCAGGGACTTCTCAGGATTTTCAGCAAAAATAATCGGGGATACATGGCGAAATCAGTCTTGACTAAATTCTTTGCATCGCCATTATGACACGGTATATACCTAGCAAACTATTTATTGTAAAAAATTTAATTTTTAATAACAGTCGTCTTATGTATTTTCCTAACTTCATGTCAAGTTAGCACAACATACAATCTTTTTAAAAAATGAAAAACGACAAATGTTTTTCTTTCCGATCTTCCTTCAGCATTCAAATAACTTTAAAATATATCTAATTATAAAAAGAAAAGTGGAAACGAACACTCATAAACATTTATCTCCACATGCATGGCAACGTTTATTTTTATTGACCCTAACCGCTGAGGAATTTGCTAATTTAAACGAAAGTAATTACCCGGTCTGAAATAATAAACCTATAAACATGAAATTTTATGCTGTCAACCGTTTTCTTAAGGCTTCCATGTAAGAAACTAGTGAAGCGATGATAATGTCAGATAATAAGAAGAAATAAGCGGAATGAGTTTACGCATTGTCTAGAGAAATAAAACGAGTTTAGTTGGCGAGTTAGCGAATATGTTATACCCATCAGTTAGATAATTTCTAGACTACAAGACGCGTATGGTAACTGCACCAATAATGGACATAATAGGGAAGTGATTGTTTAAATATATATATAAAAAGTATTGAGTTTTTTCTTATGATAAAAACCGGTAAGCTCTCCAAAATTGTGTGACTTTAAGGCAGACATCGGCATAATCAAAATTTATTACAAAAAAAAATCATAGTTTTTATATTTTATTCGATTTTCCCTAAAGAAAAACACTAGTAGTTGATGACCCAGTATTTAACATCTAAATGTACTAGTAATAGATAATTCTAAATTATTTAAAAAAATAATTTGTGAGTTTAATTAGGTAAAATTTAAATCTTACAGATCATCCAAGAAGATGGCTTTAGCTTATACAAAAATATTTAAAACCTAACTTAAAAGCTGCTTAGTTCCGCTTAGGTTTCTAAATAATTCCTTAATTTAAGTACAGTTAAGCTCACGTGAAATAAAAACGACGTCTTTCAGCGAGGTTAAGTAAAACCAAAATTAAAATATAACAAAAAATTGAAGATATGTTAACTAAAATGGAGTAACATTTAAACTACTTTTCTGATTTAAAGGTTCTAGATACAGGCAGCTATAATTAATTGTCTTTGTGTGACCTGAGCAATGCTGGTGTTTAGCTACTGCAGATTGTACAGTTTAAGCTAGTGGATATAGACCGTTCTGTTTCACCTACATACACTTTACCACAAGAGCAAGGTATCTTGTGTTGAAAATTGTCCGAATATTTGATTTTAAGAGCAATCTAGCAGTCTTGTCAGTGGTTCCGTGTATCTAAGATAAGACAACATTGTCCATATGAGGTACATTTACGACGTTCTGTCGAGGAGTTGGGTTTTTGTATTTATTAATAGAATGTCTTATATCTTCAGCTCTATATCCGTTGTCTCTCAGAGTATTAGTCAGTTTTTCTGTTTCTAATTTCAGTGATTGTTCATCACATATTAAAAGTGCTCTATGTACCAAAGAGTTTATGATGGATTGTTTTAGAGAAGGATGATGATGTGATGTTGCTTTGAGGCTTCAATTTGTATGTGTCGATTTTCTGTACACATCTACTAATTTTCCATTATCTTTCCTTTGTACTAGTACATCAAGAAAAGGAAGGGCACCATTTGATTCAGTTTCCATAATGAATTTTATGCTAGAGTGTTGTTGATTTAGATGATCCAGGAAATTATGGAGGTTATCTGCGCCATGCAGCCAAACTACGAACGTATCATCTACATGTCTGCACCAAAATTTAGGTTTTAGAGGAGCAGAAGACAAGGCGTTTTCTTCAATTAAATCGAACAATATCCAAATAATATTAATAGAGATGCAGGTTACAGTCTACATTACGTGGAAATCGATTGTACCGCTGGATCACGGTTTGCTGAACACCAGTCGGGTATAAATACCGGGCTGTTGCTCCTTGATAGTAATTCAGTGTTCTAATCTCGTAGAGTAAAAACCCCTGAAAATTCATCATGCAATCGTAGACGAAACGTCCGATAATAATTCCAATTTGACAGGATCTAAACCCAAGAACCATGATTTTCAACTTGACCAAAGCCGTGAACGCTTTCGTTCTTTATTTTCTCCTTGACTTTTTAGACCTATACTAGAAATGGACACTAATTAACACTACACATTAGGCATCTCAATTACGAGATAAATTGAAGTTATGTTCTTCATATTAATGTGAGACATAATTCAGACTAAACAGATCAGATTTGACACTAATGTCAGTTAGTGGAAAGAGATATTAGATTTTTAATGTCAAAACTTTCATTCAACTGAAACACATTTCAACCCAGCTCAATTTCCTCAACTTTGATAATTAATTTCTCCAAATAGAAACAAATGCCCATCTTGAAACTTTTTTTAAAGCCTTATCTTATCATAAACTTTCAATTAGCACACATTTTGGTTTTAAATACGAGGTCCACGAAATAGATGTATTTTACCGTTATTCCTTTCTAGTAAGAAAAATTAACTCTACAAATACACAACAAATTAAAAATAACACTTATAATTATTAACTGTAAGAAGAGCACACAGTTTATATTTCATTTTACGTCAATTTATTTAAAAAATTACTTTGTCTTACCTTAAATGCAGTAGTAAGATTCCTACACAAATCAGAGACAATCATCACATGAATTGCTTTTTAATTTCACATACCATGAAACCTGACAACTAATACATGCATGAACTTAAAGATGACACCGCTATATTCATTTCTTAAATCGTATTCTTATTTTAGGACTCAAAATAACAAGTGTCTATTACTAGTACAATGTCCATTATTGATGCATTTTTCCTGTAATAATATAGTCCGATATGATATTAACCGAATGTAAAAGTCTCGCTCCCTGCAGCATAAAAGTTTTTAATACCAAAACTTGGTAGGATAGAAATTACATAAGCAACTAGAAGAGTAGATAATTGGGCAGCTGCAAATGGTCTATAAAGGAAACAGTAGGTACAATCCTGAGAAATATCACATTCTCTTTTAAGAGTCTAAAACAATGTAGCACTTTTCAGTTATTGCATTCTAATTTAGTTTTACTGACATGTCACCTTTTACAATTTAAATCTAGCAGCAATTTCTGGACATCTATAACTAAAACTTACTTATTTATAGAATAAATAAATATATCCCTAAATTTCCGCAGTTTTTTAGTAATCTACCACCACGCGAAATGCATTTTCATGTTTTATTTTTGTTTTATTAGGTAAAATTGTCAAAACATTTTACTAGAACTATGTTATACGCAAATATAAATATTAATATACATTATCCAACAAATACATATTTGCCAATGATCCCTTGAAAGTAGTAAACGAACCACAATATTTATTCGTTTCGCTTCCACAGTCGATCAAGCTACATGCCATGTTGCCGCTACTTCTAATTTCACGGCTTGATAAATTCGAATGGCTGTGAAGTGTCTAGTAGAAGAAAACCTCTTTTAATATTTTACAACATCAAATTTTAAACATGTCCATGGTTTTTAATTTTGTCGACATAAAAATATACTATAAGAGGTTATTTTTCCTAAAGATTATAATAGTAGGATCAGCTATAATGATCTTTGTTTATACTTTACAATATCTATCGAGGTATATTCACCTGTTTTATACACCTGTAACAATTTTACATGCAGGAATTTAATAATAATATTGCGTTACCTTCATCAAGCTGCAAACATGTAACAGAAACTTCCAGTTTGGAGCTTCAAAAAGTTTAGAGCGACCAGGGACACATTCAAATTGTTTTAAACATTCCGAGCTTACGGCAGTGCGGCCCCTCGGACTCAGGGGCCTAACTCTCGGTTCAATCATGGCGGCTGACGAGTATAAGCTGCTTAGGGGGCCCCCGAGACACATTACAGAGATTGCCACAGTGTCTACGCATAGCGCCTTCTCTTCTCTGATATTTTCAAATATACTTATTTTACCGACGCTAACTGGGTCATAGGCGTCTATAGATTTTTTTAAATAAAAATGTTTCATTTATTAAAATATATTAGTGAAATAAAATAAGACTCAGAAATATTAATCTTCAAAATACACGAAAATACCTGAACTGAATTTTTAAAATTAACTGTTTATTTTTCATTGATTTAACTTTAGATAAACCATACAACAGTACTAATTGTCTATCAGCAACAAAACAAATATACGTATGTACATATATACATATAACAACGCCCTTTTTCGTTCGATTATCGTAACATAAATTTTTATCGCTCCCTATTGCTATTTAATTCATAACAAAATAGTTTGTAACATTTTAAACGAGACCACACAAAAGTAACTTTTTTAGCTTAGTTAACAGAGTTATTCTGGTAATTACGAAAGGTAAAACAATAAAACAACTTGTTACGACCCCGATTCAAATCAAACCCTTGCAATTTTGCCGGAACAAAATAAAAACAGCCCTTCCGAGTGAAACTGCTAACGACTTCGACCTTGTTCGGCAGTTATCGTTGGCTTTAATTGCAAAATATTTGGTTATGTTCATGGGCGTCCAACTAGAATTGATATTGGAAAGACGATAATTTTGTTGTTTTTTTTGTAGAAATGTAACGGTTCTCGAATCGAAATTTTTTTAACAGATCGTAATTCATTTATCTCATTATCCAGGACTGTCTAAAAAAAGGTTTATTGATTAACGAACGAGGTATTTTAATGATGTTGTAGTATCATCGATTATCCTTGGACTAACCACTCGATATAAATAATTGCGGCAATTCTTCCGTTAATTAAAAAACTATAAAATATAATATAGTGAATAAATACATAAATAAATAATAAATACTAAGATAAAACTGTATTTACCGAAAAAATTTATATAGTATTTATTCCCAATAAGTTCTCATCGGAAACTACTCCCGCCCTACTCCCTCTGACTCTTCTGCCAGTTCAAAGCGAGTTAATTCCTCTTTTTATATTTCTATGACTGAATAATATCAATTAAATTTATAATATAATTAAATTATAGTATACATTTCAAAAAAGAAATGAAATACAATTTATTTTTGTAACAGCAACATTGGGTCAAGTATAAAACAAAATTAAACAATTTTATAAGGAAAATCAAATACCTATTAAACTCACAATTTCATTTTTGGCATCATCCATGCATGTAAATTTTATGACTATTTACCATTTGGCATTACCTACTAACCTCAAAGTCTTTAGTCGAGTTCTACAAGTATCTAAATTGTTCCGCATACAAAATTTTACTTTAGCCTTTTGATCTTTTGCCAAATCTCTTCTACCCATTAAAAAAACATATAACTGAAATATAGTAATGTTTTTTAACAATTTGTCAGATAGAACATTTGACTTTAGCTCGAAGATATTTAGGAGATAGTTCTGTTTTGTGCTTATAACTGAATTTACTCTTTTAATAAAAAAGTGTATCACAAATAAGGAAACTTTAAGGTTTCCAAGTTTTATCAAAATCGCTTTAGTGGATCTGCCTTCTTTCAATTTATCTACCGGCTAAGGAAATCTATTATCCGAATAAAACAACTTGTTAAAGCTTAATACTTTAATTTAGTTACTTTCAAATAATACATAAACTGGGAGAATTAAAACAAATTACTATTATCACCAGAAAAAAAAATATGCTTAAATTTAATGATGCCACAAGAATCTGTAATATTTTTTCAAATTACCATTAACAAATGTTTATTTATACCGCATAAAAATACATTACGTTCCTACTGATGGACTTTGATACTTGATATTACATCATTTATAATTCTATATTTACTTTTCCAAATTAAAATTAAATCATGCACATATGGAGTTACGATGGTTTCTTTCGATCTTAGGTCAATAAAGAATGGAAGATAAACAGCCAGGTGCATAGCAGCCCTCTGAACTTACTGTAGAGCCATTTAAGACATTTGAATAGAACTCTGTTTTTTTTTCATTTTTCTATTCTAATTCTCCATTACTCGCAAAGAATATATCCTACTAACTTGATACCTTAATTTGAATGCCAAATTCTTCCGAAAGCACCTTTCAAGAAATTTTTAAACTCAAAATTCTAATAATAAAAAATCGGAAAATTAACGTAAAACTAAAAATCTAGAACTACTTCTACTTTCCAAGAAACATGCGACAGCTTTGACGGTGCTTTTGAAATTAAAGATTCCAATATTGGTAACCTTGCTTGCCACGCGACCCGCTACATTACACTGGGAAAAATTGTTAAAATTGAAAGAATACCGCGATAACAGTGATAATATTAATTAAAATTAAAAATAAATACTGCAAAATATAAATCTCCATTGACAAAAAGTGAAAATAAAAGCCCGAATAAGTGTTAATACCTCCTTTTTTTCGTAAGAAGTGCCGTATTTGTCTAAATTCGGAGAGAAAAAACCTAATTCTATTCTAATATAACAAAGTAGTTATTTTAGTTTTTCTATTTTATATTCTGAATCACTTGAAGTTTATATAAAACATGTTTTTAGAAACAGTTATTACCAAAAGTGGATAATATACTTGCAGTTGGGTGTATAAAATACAATTATTTAAGAGAAACTTAGCTCTCAACCTACTGAAAAAACTTTATACAATAAGGACAAACGTACTCTGTTCTAACACAGTTAGAGAGACAAAGCACTATCTCAGATTGCAAGAATACCAGGAAAGGGTGGAAGCCTTTCCTATGGTAGTGCACCGCCATCTGTAGACCGGTTTCGAACTTGTTAGTTCTCGTCAGTACAGAATAGGGTAGCGCACTTCAGCATCGCAAAAGTGAACCCTTCAAGCAACTCATATTAGACAACATATGAAATCTAATACAAGTGGCTCCAATTCTGAAGAGACTGTAATGTGTTGTAGGGGACGTGAAAATAAGAGACACATATTTTTTTTAAGCGAAGATTCATCTTAAGGGGATGAAAACCACGCTTAAAGTTCACCCCCAGTATATGTTAAATCTCTCAAGTTCTAATTAAGATATATTTACAAAACAAAGTGGAGCTTACTTGTTATTGGAAACGAAGTAAAACCATGGTAGTTTCATCTCCACCCATATCATCCCTTATTTTTATAAGGGTAAAACTTAATTTCATTATAGAAATTATTAAATTGAACTGAATTCTCTGAAATTTTTTTTTATAAATAACAAGTTGCTGTGTGTCAGAAATTTCGGAAAAAGGGATTATAAAAGGGGATAACAATTAATTTTCACTTTGTTTTGTGAAGATAGCTTGATCAGAACTTGAAATATAAAAGAATGATTTGCGGTGACTTACTCCTTTTCATTAGTTCTTTTCGAAAACTCTGAAACACGTCAACAGTCACTTATATTATTAATAACAAAATATTTTCAAAGAATTTCGTTTAATTTCTCAATTTTTACAGTTAAAATAAGGAATTATATGAGTGGAGGTAAAACCACCATGGGATTTATTTCATTTGCAGTAAAAAGTAACCTTCCACTTTGTTTTGTAAAGATATCTTAATTAGAACTCGGAATATTTAAAAAAGAAGCTATTTTTAGGGGCGAATTTTCATCCTCTTAAAATGAATTTTTACCGATAAAAAAAAATATGTCTCTTGTTTTCATGTCCTCTGTTCTTCCATGTTATTTTTGCTAATTTTACACTTTTTCCCAGTGCATCATGCTGGTCGCAAGCAAAGCAAGGTCATGAAATTCGCTTTTGGTACAATCGCCCATTGTCACATCTGTAAGACGAGATAATCTGTGATTTTGATCTTACTATATCAAACATTTCCAATTAGATAAAGTATATTAAGGAAAGGGCTTATCCTTCAAGTTGTCTCGTTCTAAACGTTCAGTACTCATAAAAAATTTACACTGAGGCTTATGAAAATGTCAATAGATGGACTTGCTGCGGTATTTCTATTCGTAACGTCGCCGGATCAAGAAAAACCAGCATCCATCAAGAACTGCAAACATCCTTGTATCACATTGTATATTAAACCACACCAACTTGATTAAATAAAATTAATGATGCAGAACTTTGCAAATGTACTAAAATCGAGTAAGACATGCAACAAAATAAATGAATTTGGCAACTGACTTCCTACATACCGAACTATTAAACCCGCAATTTCATTTTTGGCAATCTCGACGAATATAAAAGTTAAATTTAACGACTTCCCATTGAAGATTTTAACCGAGTTACCGACTAACCTAAAAGACTTTAGCCGACCTCCAAAGTACTCAAAGTGCATCTCATTAAAAATTGTGTGTTTATATTTTCTTGTCTTTCTGCCAAGTGGTTATCGCTATTTAGAGCAGTTCATATTTATTTGAAATGGCTCGGCAGCACTGTATTATTAATGAAGGAGCCCAAATGTATAAGTTATTTAACAATTTGGAGATTTGCTTTAGAGATTTTAGTTGCCAGAAGTTAGTGTGAATATATTTTATAGCGTTTTAGGCAATGCCAATATCTGAGATTCGATGTAAAAAAATGTTTTTATTTTTTTCGAATACTTGTATTTCAACGTTTCGTCTATGGTATCTGAATACAGATTTAGAGTAAATTTTAATAAATTACACCATTGTTCACAATAAATTATTAGGCAAATAAGGTTTGGAAAATTTAGGAAGCGTTCTTTAGAAACTCAAAACTTGTACCGTAATAATTTCGTAAATCCGCTTTGTTGTAACTTCAGCGCGTTGATTATATTCCTAAACGTTTATGTTCTCCTTTATCTCCGCCTGGAACTCTACAATTTGTTTTAATTAGATATTATGCACGAATTATATTATTCATTATTCTTATATTTGTATCCCAAAGATTATCTCTAAAGAAATAACGTTGATAGGTATAACCCAGTTATTAGCTTGGTTAAAATGCAAATTTTGTTTGTATCATCTGGGGAAACTGCTTATGTAATTTAGCTGAAGGGATATCATAAAAAATTTAATTTTAAAACACCGACTTTAACCAAATTTTGTGTAAAGTTTGGTTAATATAAAGGAATTGAAGTAATATAAATCGTTATAAACTTTAACTTTTTATTTCCTTTTTTAATTTGTGTTTTTTAATTTCAGGTAAGAAGTTTTACTACACTGTCCCTCTTGTAAAAAGGTAAGCTATCCCTATAAAAATAAGCGATTACCTTTGATATTATTACACTGAAAAAACAATTGTGTAAATTAGGTAATTGAAACTTTCGAGCGGATTCATCATTATTAGTCTTTCGCTATCCCCTAACTCTAATCACTCTCTCTCTCTCTCTCTCTCTCTCAATATTGTTCAGATACCGAGTCTATGTGACTACGTTTCTCTACTGGTATCTCTAGGCGAGTCATCGTTAACGGACGATTGGCATTACACACACCACATCACATATCCCAACCATACAAGTCGCCTAACTAATATCTGGGGTAAAAATTCGTAAAGAATGAAAAGTAGGGAAATTAATGTTTTTTTTACCCCCTATTTTGAGGTCGTAGAACACGATTCTGAACTTGAATTTTCACTATTCTTCCTCACTTTCCCAGAAAACTCAAAACAAGAAGCGTCACTTCACAAAGCATTTTTATTTCAGTTAAAACACCGACTTTTTGCTCAAATTTTGGCAAATCAATTTAGAAAAACTTATATTTTCAACGAAAAATCAAAAATATGTCTCTAAACCGCCATTAACCTTCGACCATCCAAACTAGCCGCCGGATCACGTAAAAGGCCGCAATGTTGCCAGATGTAAAATTTGTTCGTGATATAAACTATAAAATTTGCCTTTCTCAGTTAACAATATAGTTGAATTTTTTTTATGTTTAAAACAGATTCTGAATAAAAAAGTAATCTTAACCAATCAAAAGTTTTCCTTGGTTTTGGTTAGGGTAATAATTTGGCTTAGAATAAATCTAGAGGTAGGTGCCATTTTGGTTTTTTTTCTTTTGATTTGTTTTTGATACAAGGTACAAGATTTATCTTGGTTAGTTCAGGTTTAGTTTGATTTTGGTTAATTTGGAAAGCAGAAACTAACCTGAACTAATCTAAATTGACCAAATTTATACTTTCCAGGTATAAACTTTAAAATTTATACATTACAACATAGTTTAATGTTTGTAATAAATAAAAAATAGTAAAATTAACCTTAACAGTCCAAAATTTTTGGTTAGTTCGATTAGTACAGATTTAGCTTGGTTTTTGTTAGTTTAAAAAACTGAAATTAACCTAAACTAACCTAAATTGACCTAGATTTATTAATTAAAAAACAATTTCTTCTAACGGACATAGGCAATATGATCAGTTCATATTATCCGCTTAAATCTACTGGTATTTGGAAGGAAACAGACAAAAGCAACTATAATCCTTAAAACCTTTAATATTTAGAGTCAAAATCGCACTTCAAAGGCATAGTAGACATAAGAGTAATTACTAGTACTTCAATAATCAAAGGAAAGGGAAAAATTATTTTTGGGACCATTTCTTTCCAATTCAAATAGAAAGAGAAGAATATATGTGAGTTCCAAAAAAAATCGTTTTTTTTTTTGCAATCTGGCAACATCGTCGATTTCAACAAGTACGTCATCTTTAGCTGAACTATGCAAGCTATTATTTATTGGTGGTGGCCGTTTTGTTTTTATTTGTTATGATTTTGTCGTGATAATTTTCCGGATTTTTTCGATAAAAAAAAGTGCATATTTTTGATTTATTGTATAATACAGAAGCTTCTATCAGTGTGGAATTTGTTTTTGTAACAAAAGTTTAACGATTTAGTGAAAAAAATTAAACTTAAAGTAAAAAGTGATTTTCCCTGTTTTCCGCAAAATTGAAGAAAAATTGTCGAAAACCGAGGTCAAAATCGTGTTCTACGACCTCGAAATAGGAGGTAGGTATTACAATTTTTTCAAAAAAATGTCATGTCATCTGAACATGAACGGGAGAGACGCACTGAAAAACGTATAATCGAGGCGCGACAAACTGTCTCTGAAGCCACTTGTACACGAAGCCAGTAGTCGAGTCAGTATTGCCCCCGTGTGTATGGTAATAGTAGGACAGCGCAACTGTCTCAAGCCGGCAGCGTTGCCAATATACCTGGTTAAACTTAAGAAAATCAATATGAATACGAATCGGTTTTATTCATTTTTTAATTAACTTGCCGACTTACTATCACCAATCTCACTTTTTTTGTTTTTGAGTAAAAGAGGAGAATTGAAAATATTAATTGCATAATTTCTAGCAACCTCTCTGTATACAAAATCTGTTCTTTATGTGAAAGTCAGGTTTGTATCTGTTCTTTTTTATTGTGCACTGGTAAACAAGGATAGCAAAACAACGAAATTACATGTATGGCCTAATGATTTTAAAAAAATTTGTCGGACTTTAAACATCGTCTAGATTTCATAATGTACCTGTTTTAAAATTAGCAACATAATAATATTATACAATAATAAACGTTAATATAATAAAGGTTAATAAATATGTAATAAATTATAATCCAAACGATGGTAGCTCTCATTGAAAAACGATACATCTACCGTTAAAATGGTAGGGTTGGCAACACTGCAAGCCAGTAATCGAGACAGGACAGGACTAACTTTTCAAGACAGTAACGTTCTTTTTTATTGCACTGATAAAGGAGGATAGATTAAAAACAGGCTTACGTGTGTAGCGTAGCGCCACCTAGTGAATTGAAGAAAATTACTGGGCCTTTAAGCATGAAATCGTTTAGATTCTGTAGCGTACCTGTTTTATAATTAACATAATGGTAATATTATGCAATAATAATAGTTTTTTGTAACTATTTAAAATAAATATGGAATAAATTATAACCCAAACGGTTGGTAAAAGAACGGTAGATCACTTATGGAAAAAGGTAGAACGGTAGCTCTCATTAAAAAACGGTAGATCTACCGTTAAAACGGTAGGACTGGCAACACTGGACTGGCTTGCTGTCCTGGCTTCGTGTGCAACCTTCATACCAACCGATGAAAATCAGTACTTCAAGAAAAAATTTATTTTCATGTGGACGGCACTTCTGCCTCTTCAACTGCCTTATTTGGTCTCCCTTGTTTTTTTCCAGTCAAAATCACTTCTATTTGATATTCTTTTAGTTTTATTTATCTTTTCACATTACAAAAACCAGTTATTATTTGCCCTTTATATAATTATTTTAAAAAATCAGTCATAAATTAGGGTAATGAAAACACTAAGTTTTGTCAAAGAATATAAAAATTTATTTTGTGAAAAAAAACGCGACAAATTTGATTAAAATCTTCTTAATAAAGACGGTGCTCGGTGAGAAATAAGTTTAGTTTTTTAAGAACATATTGCAGTTAAAAGACATTCTGACAAAATTTCGAAAAAATCGCTTTTTTTTCTTTATTTGCCATGCTATTTGAAAATGATTAATCTCAGTGATCAACCTATTTAGATATATGAATCGCGCTTTATTTTTTATACAACCAAAATAACAACTGCAACAGACGATCATCGTCCTAATTTACTGCATCACTATTGCTTTCGTCGCCTCGACCAATTCTGTTCGTAATTTAGAATAAAAAAGAAACACAAAAGGCAAGAACGGGGTATGCGTTCCGCCTCGCCTTGCATCATTCTAGTTCGTGCCCGCATAACCTTTTCCTTGAGGCACTTCAGCACAGGTTCGTGAATTTTTGTGAACTGCCAGGTTTCAACACTGATTTCATCAACTTTTAATAAAGTTGTTATTATCGCTAGTTACCAAAGATCCAAGATAGACAAATGGATTGACAGATTATGTTTACTTGTCCTCAATTCTCAACGAATTTTGCGTTGTTGGGAATAGTAAAATCAAATATTTAGCCGAGCTAAAATCTAATTTCGAAACATGACACATTATCCGTACATAACTTAAATTACAAAAAGAAATAACTCAAGAAGTTTCAATTTTGCTACAAAAAAATCAATTACTCGAACTTCGAACGCTTAAGGCCATCTTGTGATTGATTATTGAGAAAATATCTTTCATCAAAGTCTAATATATAAACTCGTCGTATATGTCGACAATATTTTCAGCTGTCCGAGAATCCATCATTATCATTTCCATCAATATATCCATAAATATTTATTTTTCGATCTTATCAATACTGTAAATGACATTTAGATCCCTCGATAACATTTTCAAAGTACCGAAAGTTGGCATCATTACACCCCTAGCAAAAAATGTAATCAGGAAAATCTAGAAAAATCCCATATAGAACTTGTCAGTTTATTTAGACTTAGCGAGAAAAATAAATTGTAAACATTTCCAGACATTTTTTTCTGTTGCCTTAACTTTTTTTTATTTACTTATGAAATATTTTATCCCCTTTGAGAATATAATATGGGATAAAATACGAATGAAAATTGAAAGAAAACGGTATAAAATAAAATTATTTTTTGCCTTTTGGCTATATTTTATTAAGTTTGCTTTTTCTCTACATGCTTGAAATAAGCTTAAAAAATTATATTGTTTATTATTTAACATGACTTTTTTATTCGGTTGTTCCGTCAGAACTTTTTTCATTTAATTTCAAAAAGAACTGTTTTTGCCGGTTTTATCTGCTGACATTGTAATAAAATAACAAATACACTAAGTTGTCTAACTTTAATGGCTCTATACTTCAATCTAAGGCTTCAGTTTATATACTTCTTTTAGTTAATAAATATTTTTTATCAGGAAGAATAATTTTATTTTTGTTTCTTTAAAGATTTTTCTTTCTCCACTGCCGTATAATTTTTTGGATATATATATATATATATATATATATATATATATATATATATATATATATATATATATATATACACATATACATATACATATGTTATTGGCCATATGTGGATTAATATAATTTTTAAAAGCATATATTTTATTTTTTATCAAATTGTTCGATAAAAAATAATAATGGTGTTTTTCCTCAGGATACGAAGGTACTTAGTAACACCAAATTTTCATCATTTTATAACATTTATTTTTTAAATGCAAAAATTAACTTTCTAGACAAAAGAGGCTGAACAAAACAACAATTTGGTAGAAAAAGAATATATATATATATATATATATATATATATATATATATATATATATATATATATATATATATATATATATATATATATATATATATGTATATATAGATATATAAAAGTCCATGACCAATACTAAAGATTTTTAAATGAAAATTAATTATTTGGTGTAGTATCCTTTATTTTGAATAACTTCTCTACATCTTCATGGCATTAACTCAAAAAACCTGTCAGTTATTGGTCCCGATTGTGTTTTTGTTTCGGGCTTTTTGTTCTAATATTTTCCAAAGGTTTTCGATGGGATTTACGTCTGGGGACTGGGACAGCCACTTCATGACAGGAACCATTTCCTCACTCAGAAAATTTGTGACAAAACTGGACGCATGTTTCGGGTCGTTATCATGTTGTAAATAAATAAAAATTGGCATTTTATCTTCCACATACGGGAACATTAGGTTTTCTAAAATGTCCTCGTAGAGACAACAGACCTTTACATTCTGAGCTACCTAGGAAGATCTGATTGGCCATCTCCACCCAGCATTATAACAAATTGTTTACTTCGACCTACTTATCAATTACAACTGAAAAGGCAGACTGACGGATACTGCGGCTAGTATATATATATATATATATATATATATATATATATATATATATATATATATATATATATATATATATATATATATATATATATATATGTATATATATATATATATATATATATATATATATTACGGATCCAAAGTTCTTGAAGTTTTCTATAATCCTTTTAACAGTTAGTGGTGGCGGTTTCTGATTCTGCGGATATCGGATCGCGAATATATCGAATATTCTTGAAATAATTCACATTCTCCATAAATAATAAATAGGTTTAAATAATTTTCGTGGGTATAATTTAATCGCCCCAGCATGATTATTATTAATGAATGTCAAGTGGCAAGAAATAGTGACAATTGTGAAGGGTTCGATTTTTTTTAATTGTCGCCACCCCTCGCCCTCATGGCCAACTAATATCAAAACTTAAAGGCCGTATAGCATTTTTACAATAGAAAAATGTTGAATTTCCAATATTTTGAAAACTACAAATTTTTAGAATAAACAACCTTATACAAAGTTACCTTTTATTTTTAATGTTTATTATGATAAAATTATAAAAATAGGTGCTTTCTAGTTGAAAAAAATTGACTTTTGACGATTTTTTAAATACAATTTTAATTCTTCTCTATTGACCACTCTGTACTAATAGTTTTCAAACTATCATAAAAAGACTACTAAAGTCGATCTTCGCCTACAAGAAATCTAACCCAAGTTAAATATTAAAGACTTTCTTATAGTAAAAATTTATAGTTAAGTGTTGGTCCGCAAACGTCATTTAAAAATGTCCAAAACAGCGTGACTTAAGTAAAGAACATTATACATGAAATATGTCTAGAATTTTATTTACAAATCAAAAATGCAATAATATATAGGGTGTTCCCTTTAAAATAAGCAAGTTGACATCTAATTCTGGTATAACCAGCAGTGCTGCCGTCTTGAAAATAGTTTAGCCGGCTGTCCCCTATGCACTTTAGTACACTACACTACCAAATTTTCAGATTCTTTCTAATTATAGTTTTCCCACAATCGATCGATAAAGTTTCCGGAGAACCACCCTATATATTATCAAAGAAGTAGAGTATCCTAAAACAGTTTTATATGTATATAAAGAAAAATAATAAAAGCCCTTTTTGCGTAAAACCACTTAAGTTACAACGTTTTTTTGCGAGAATTGCGGAATAGATGTAAAGTGCACTTCTGAAAAATTCCAAAAAAAGACAGCAATGGTTATCTGCCGATAGCATTCACAGTTACATAAAAACCAATGATGCATTTTCTTTGTTTACAAATTGTACCCTATTTTATCTACTTTAAAACGTATTTGCACCAGTTTAAATAAAATAGAATTTCAGAGAATTTAAATGTGCACGAAAAGTCGTAATATAAAATTTTATTTTTATTTTCGTTATTTACTTATGCGAAAACGAGGTGTTGTGCATGTATTTTGTGGTATTACAATGTTTTAAAATTTTATTAGTTCCAATTTATGACTTCGCTGTGTACGTGATATTTCCTTCCTTCTTTTATTAGACATCTTTAGAACAGGGGTTGTACATTTAAAAGTAATATAACAAGTATACTGTACCAAATATTAAATTGCTGGACACATAAAGAACTTTTACCAAGAATTTACCATCCTTCTTGTTTTGTTTTATTTTATTTTTTTGTTAATAAATTATATTTTACCACCTACTTTCGTTTTTGTACTTCAGTTCCATTCAGTTAATAAGCTTAATAAGCGGAGCTGTCACAAGAAAGAAGATTTATATCTTTTTTAAAAAGATTTTAAAACATTGCTTAAAAGAAAAATTCCCTTTGATTTTTAATTTAATAGCATAATATATATTAGGGACTTAAATAACGTTGAAATTTGTCCGAGCAGAAAGCGAGCAAAAAACTCGAAAAAGAAATGATATATAGAGAATAAATGTTTCTTTTACATGATTTTTTTATATATAGCTAAAGAAAGAATAAGGGAAATCTTTTCATTAAAGGAACATGTTAATAATTATTAAAAATGAATCTATTATAACAAGGAAACAAAATATAAAAAAACTCTCTGTACTATTGATGGGGAAATTTTTCGTATTAATTGTTGAATGGATTCCTTGAGCGTAAGTATCTACTGAGTGAGGTTGTTTAGATTACTAAACTAAATTTGCGTAAAGTGAAGCGTTGAACATTTTATCTTTTGACCTGAAGATATCTTGCATTATTATCTGTTAGGTCCATCAATATTTCACCACCGACAGTTGTCTTTTTTTTTAATATTCAGGAAAGGTATTTGAATATTTCTGTAGTGATAATAATATGTTTATTTTTCTCCTCAAGCATTCCTTCTTCTTATATTCGTGCCTATCCTCTGTGGATGTTGGCAATCACGTTGGTCCACATGAATTTGTTGACACCTGCTCTGAATAAGTATATTGTCATCATTCCCGTCCATTGTCTGATATTTTTTATTCATGATGTTCGTCGTGTTCTTTTACACTCCATCTTGCCCTGCAAAATTAGTTGAATCAGTTGGTGCTTCTGATGTCCTATATATGAGTTATTTCTGATTTTCACAGGACGTATAACTTCTAGATCTTTTTTCATACGATTGATCACAATATTATCTGTGACATGATGGTTGTATAACATTCTGGCCTGCGGCGATAACACCAGATTTCGAGGGCTTCCAGTCGTTTAAATGTTGCTTCCATCAAGGTCCAGGCTTCCACTCCACTCCATTTAAGAGGGTGGAGAACACGACATTTTAACACTCTTGTTCTTACATCAATGTTTAGGTGCTTATTACATATGATCGTTTTGAGGCAGTTGAAAACAGTTCTCACCCTCTCTATGCTACAATTAATCTCTTGTAATTGGTCCCATTCCCCGTTCAGACTGCAACCTAGATTGTCGGCAGTTTCCAAAATTTTACTTTTTGCTCTAAATTAGTGTCGCATTTCATCGTTTTTACTCACTATAAGGATTTTAGTCTTCTTACAGTTGAACTTCATACCATATTTGTCACACGTTTCTATTACCCAGTCTATTAGTGTCTGTAGATCCTCCACATTATCAGCTATCAGAACTGTGTCGTCTGCATATCGTAACTTCTTAGCGATTTAACCATTGACTTTTATGCCTTCTCTCACTCCACCGATAGCTTCCCTGAACAACATTTCCGGAGTACGCATTGAATAACATCGGTGACAAAATGCAGCCCTGGCAAACTTTCCACTTTCCTGTAAATTCTTATGAGATTTCGTTGCCTATACGTACAGTCGTCCTTTGCTCCAAGTACAAATTTTCAAATTTCAATCCTTGTCATCGATACCAGATTCTCTCAATATTTAAAACAGTTTTTGATGTCGCACTTTGTCGAATGCTTTTTCAATAAAACATACATATACAATGCAGTTTACATTCCGAGCTGTCTGTATTAGCACTTGTATAGAAAATAGAGCTTCTCGTGTTCCAAGTCCACTTCTAAAGCCAAGCTGAGCATTGCAAATGTTTTCCTCGAGTCTTCCATATACACGATAATGAATAATACTAAGAATAATTTTAAGTATATGGCTCATTAAGCTTATAATTCTGAATTCAGAGCATCTGATGACGTTTGCTTTCTTAAGAAGAACGAAGGTGAGGATTAACCGGTCTCTATGAAATTCACCGGTTTCATAAATTTTGTTAAATAGACCTATCAAGAGTTTAAGTTAATCATCTTCAAATAGTTTTAGTATCTCGGCTTGTAAATTATCAATTTCAGGTGCCTTATTGTTTTTGAGTATTCTTGTCAAATGTGTTACATCGCTGAGTGTTATTTCTGGTCTTGAACATCCTTGACACTGGCCTCTGTTGCTCTTCTGCGAATAATTAGTCCATATATTCCTTCAATCTTTCACGAACTCTTCCATTCTCGTTTAACAGATTATTATGTTTGTCCAATATTGAGTTTTTCGTGAGCTGTTTCCTCCTGTTATGGCCTTGATCTTCTTATATAAGTTAAAAGTGTTATGCTTCTGCTCTAGGGATTCAATTTCAAAACATGGTTTTGCAATCACAGCTATTTTTCTTCTATGATCTTTTTGTTAATATTTTTGTACCTTCTTTCATTTTTATTCTTGTCTTTTCTTCGTTCTTCCAATAAACTCAAATATTTGCTCTTGATTGTTTCTAAAGATTTTTATATTTATTTTAATCCCCTAATTCCAAATATCGAGAGTGAATTCCAAAAAAATGGTTAGGTAATTTATTATAAACAAAGTTATGTTAATTATTAAAAAAATTGTTTTTTTTTAATAAAAAATATTTTCTGATCCTAGACCAATTCTGACCAAAAAGTGTCACTTGTAATTTTTTCTTCAAACGCAAAGTTTTTTCAAATTCAAATAATATTTCGTACATATTTCTTTAAGAAAAATATTGTTTCATTTATCCGTAGTATTTTTTTTCATAATATAAACATTGTTTCGTGCAACGTTGCCAAATGTAGTGGCTTAGTCAAGGCATACATATTGATTTAAAATCGTTTCAACAAGATGGCATGTCTCAAAAAATATAATATATTCTCTATTGATTAAAGCCAATACGATCCAGATAATTTGAAAGACCTAGCCTAAAACTAAAAAAAAGAAATTGACCACACCATATAGTGAAACATATTAAAATAATACAAAAAGATTTAATAAACATTGGAAAATAAATTTTTAGAATAAGATCGACGTTCCTGTAAAAAATTTGTATTATTTTTAGACAGATTACATTCTCGTTTTGTAAGCGCTATCCCTCGTCACAGGAACTGGCAGGTTGTCAGTGACCACAAAAGAGGGATTGCACAATTCTTCGTAGCTGTCACACATGGTAAAATGGCAAAAAGGGCTGCGGTAATCTTATAGTTAGCTATTTATAACGCAAAAACTAGGTGGATCAATATTTGTAAATTGACGTATCTTAATACAAATTTGTATATGCATTAAAAAAAATTGTTACAATTTACTGCACATCAGAAGTTATTACTCACAACCTCGGTTGTGAGTTTTTGCACTATATTTATAATATATAAAATAATGTTAAAAAATAATACTCTTTAGAGTAAAATGTGAAAACAAAATTAGTTAAAAGTTTAAAAATTTTTATACACTCACACAAAAATATTGCATATATTATTTTCGATTTTATTATTTACTACTATTCATATTAACAACTGCGGGAAATGAATAGGAAAAATACGTTGTAGAACTGATAACAAAGATCGATATCAACAGAAAAAACAGAATATATTCACGCTGAAAGAGACAAAGCAAATTCTAGTTGAAAAAGTACCAAAAGCAATTAAATCAAGAAAGATAAAAGGGCAAGTTTACCAGGAGGACTAACGGCAGAAATAATTCACCAAGACTTGAAGGATGATGTAAAGATGTCAAACAGGTGCCTCAAGAATAGAAAACCCGATATTTAATACCACTACACTACACTTAGAACTACAGTTAGAAAAATTAATATTTTTTTAAGGTGGTTTCACTAATTTTTAACCAATAACTTTAACAATATAAAAAACTTGATAAATTGAGGTAAAGCTAGAAATAAATAAAAAACAAAACAATTTTTATTTGTTTCAAGTAAATTTATTACAATATAATAAGTTACGATTCGCATACAATTTTTATCAAAAAAAAATATCTCATATATTGTATGTAAGTGTAGTAAACAAATCATTCTTTTAGTAAAATATAGAATATGAAAAGATTTTTTCGCAAAAACATGTTTACAAAATTACATTTCAATCAAATTATTAGTACTTCCTTTTAAAAAGCCAACAACTTTTTTTAAATGTCGTTTGACCGTATAATGCTAGTAAAGGGTGTTTTTTATAGAGGTATAGAACTTTTAAATGGAATAAAACAAAGATGAATTTTTTAAGTTGACATGAAATTTACTTTATTCGAAAGATAATCTTTTGTCATTATAATTTAAATATGACTTCTGGCATCTGACCGCCACGGCTGGCTCGGACGTAGTCTAATCTGGAGGTCCAATTTTCGATGACTTTTTCCAACATTTGTGGCCGTATATCGGCAATAACGCGGCGAATGTTGTCCTCCAAGTGATCAATCGTTTCGGGCTTATCGGCGTAGACTAGCGACTTCACATATCCCCACAGAAAATAGTCTAGCGGCGTTAAGTCGCACGATCTTGGAGGCCAATTCACGGGTCCGAAACGCGAAACTATGCGGTTACCAAACGTTTCCTAAAATAAATCAATTCTGGCACGAGCTGTGTGACATGTTGCGCTGTCTTGTTGAAACCACAGCTCCTGCACATCATGGTTGTTCAATTGATGAACGAAAAAGTCAGTAATCATGGCTCTATAGCGGTCACCATTGACTGTAACGTTCTGACCAGCATCGTTTTTAAAGAAGTACGGACCAATGATTCCACCGGCCCATAAAGCACACCAAACAGTCAGTTTTTCTGGATGTACGGTGTCTCAACATACACTTGAAGATTATCATCACTCCAAATACGGCAGTTTTGTTTATTGACGTATCCATTCAAACAAAAGTGAGCTTCATCGCTAAACAAAATTCGCTTATGAAAATCGGGATCAACGGCAATCTTGTTTTGGACCCATTCACCGAATCTACGCCTTGCTAGGTGATCGTGTGGCTTCAATTCTTGCACGAGTTGGATTTTGTAAGCACGCAAACCAAGATCTTTCCGCAAAATCTTCCATAAAGTGAATGAACACATATCCAATTCCTGTGCACGATGGCGGATAGACTGATTCGGGTCTTCTTCTACGCTACGCTCTACAGCAGCAATGACTTCTTCTGTACGCACTGCACGACGTCTCTGTGGTTGCGTATTATCATTTAGAGTAAACGTGGTGCGACAGCGTTCCATAGTTAATCGAATTAATTGCTCTGATGGACGATTATGTTGACCGTAAAATGGACGTAGTGCGCGATAAGTATTTCGAACAGAACCATGATTTTCAAAATCAATTTGCACAATTTGGAAGCGTTGTTCAAGCGTCAGTCTATTCATGTTGAAATGCCAAATCAAACTAAACATAAATCACTTGACAGCTGACAAAATGGCCTCCAGTTAAAAAAGTGTTGCCAACTTAAAGTTCTATACCTCTATAAAAAAACACCCTTTAGTTGGTAGAAAAAATATTTTCGAAAAATGTACGAATACTAGGTAGGTGATTTTTGGGATTTTCCTAAAGGATTTTGGCTTACAATATTTGTATCCATTTTCCAACAATTTTACCTTTTCATTCGGATAAGAAAACAATAGCTAATTAGAATGGATTAGATGAGCCCCACCGTATCAACTGTTTTTATCTATAATTTTTAACCTTTTATTTTTAAGTTGAAAATATTCGTTCAAAATAATAGTTCTTTTACCTCATATCAATTTTAATTTTAAAAAATAAATGAATAAATTTCGAAATACAGTCTTATGAAATTTGTTCTGTCGGTTTAAATAGCGGATGTTTTTAATTTATTGGTGCAGGCAGTGGGAACATTAATCTGTGGCTTCATAAGTTTTCCCAAGACTCTCAGAATATGCACTATATTAGGTATGTAGCGGCAATACATCTGATTTTTTTTCGAGATTTAATTTAAATTTTTAATTTAATATTATGAAATTGTCATCGGTTTTTCGCAAGAAGTGTCAAGTCCTTTTGGTACCAATGCTTTAAATTTTCCGTTCCTCAAAATCGAGGAAAGCAACCCTAAAAGTTTAAGAATAGTATAGAAAACAAAACTAGATGTTAATCGTAATCCGAATTTAACAAGGTAACTTTTTCTTTTACCCTCAAATCGGATGGA
The DNA here is from genome assembly GCA_034092305.1 of Diaprepes abbreviatus. Classification (NCBI taxonomy): domain Eukaryota; kingdom Metazoa; phylum Arthropoda; class Insecta; order Coleoptera; family Curculionidae; genus Diaprepes; species Diaprepes abbreviatus. The sequence continues at coordinate 7,483,509 of JASJET010000055.1, read as the reverse complement.
TACGAAAATCTAAATTCCATTTTACGAAAGAATGGAGTTGTAAAAGAAGCGGGATATCAAAGGGCAATAAAGAATAAACACGGTAAAATAGTAAAGAGAATAAATTCAGGAAAACAGTCTTAGGGTTGGCTGTTTAGGGCAGAAAAACCTTTCATATATCTTTCCGCAAGTAGTTTTCGAAATATCCGAGGCGACTAAAAACCGATTCGCGAAACCCTTGTATAAATACATACCAAAACAGCTGAATAATGCGAAGCGAAGCTGCGGAAAAAGAAAGGCTAAGAAGGAAGAAAACAGAACGAAACTTTTCTTGAAAGTTTTTGAATTTCGTTACTAATATTTTTATATTAAATTTGCTTTTGATGCCGTTGAAATTTGTAATTCGAATACGGCTCCACAAACAGAAATGTTTGTAGGGTTGTTTTAAGATGGCTTTGATGTGAAAAATAAATATTTTTACTTTCGAGCTATTCTTTCAAAATAAATTATGGGTACGTTTTTTTAGATTAATTTATGGATTCTTTTCTTTGTATCTGATAATTTAAAACAAAACCGAAATACTTTTTTAACAATACAGACAGCCCTTCAAAGAAGTTTTCCGTGATCTTTTCTTGATTTTGCGAAACATATAATTTCGAAATGTGGTTTAACAATATATCTGTTTAACATTTTTTAGTTGGCAATATCCTTAGCAACATTTATGATACGTTACAACTCATACCAGGAAAGTACATACGATACCACTATTAAAATTTAAACACAAATGAAAAAAAAATGTTTATTTCCGGAGATAATAATTATGTGAAAAAGCTCATATATTCAAGTTTCAACCTAAAATGGAGACAATACGATAAATACAAAGTTAGGTGACTCAGTACCCACATTCAACATTTAATATATCTGCAAAATACTTTCTAACGAAATAATAAACCATTCTTATAAGAAATATTTTCAAAGTTTTTAAAATTAGTACTACCATATTTTTCCTCTAATATTAGGGGGGGGGGGGGGTAAGTACGTAGAAATCTGGAATTTCATTAACAGCATCACAAAAAACAAATACCCATAATAACAGGAAATGAATAGTAAAAATATGTTGTAGAACTATTAAGGAGATAAAGCCCAATATTCTAGTTGAAAAAGTACCAAAAACAATTAAGTCAAGAAATATAAAAGAGCAAGTTTACCAGGAGGTTTAAGAGCAGAAGTCATAAAACAGGGAACACCAAGACTTGAAAGAATAATTAACGAACTGATTAGTAGATATGAAGATGTCAAACAGATACCCCAGGAATAGAAAACCGGATATATAATTCTACTATCTAAAAAAAGGATACCCACGAAACTGGGGTGATAGCTATCGAGCACTTACAGTTACGACAGTATTTAGTAGCCTACATACGAAAACCGTCATTAAGAAGTGAAGAGGAATGCAACAATAAAAAATCAGAAGAAGAATATGAATTTTGTGCTGGAATACCATACAAAGACTGCATTTTCGTTTTAAAACAAATCTTATCATCTTGTGACAGCGTAATCACACACAAATTTTGTAATATATTATTAAAATTAATTCAAATACTATATAAAGACAGCATAATCAAGATAAAAATTAACAACCAAATTTGAGATGAATACAGACTAACAAAAAAGCTTAAACCAAGCTATTATATATACAGATGTCATAAACAATTACAAAAAGAAATACAGCATCAAGGGAATACCACTGGCTGGTAAAAAAAATACTCTACAATTGAAAAGTAACTTAGACACAGAAGAAAGACGACTTGAAATATATATCATGCAAAATTTAGGAAAACCAAGCTTACAAATGAATTTGGAGAAAATAAAATATTTGTGTACAAAAAGTGTAAATACCGAGAAAATTAAAAATTCGAGAATTATCAATACCTGACTGTAAAAATTAACAAAAAAGAAAACCTCGGACTAGCCAAGGAGCATGAAAAGAATGAATAGTATCTGACGGAACAAATAAATATCTCAATACACTCAACATAAAGCTTCTAATACAATTTTTGTGATGAAACGGAGCCGATAAAAAATACTAAATGCCCTAGGTGGATTTGGGTCCAATATCAGAAATGGATTTGACACATCCCACGAGAAAATAAGAATAAATTGTAATTATCAATTACTCTATCAATTAGTTTTAGTTATCAGTTAATGAAGTAATTGGATATTTTTTCTCAAATTATCAATTAATTGAGTAATTGAATATTTCATTTCTAAAATTATCAGTTAATACAGTAAAAGATAATTTTATTCCAACAATTATCAATTAACTAAATAATTTATAATTTCATTTTTGAAATAATTAATAATTAATAATTTTAAGAATAAAATTACCCATTACAGGAGTAATTAAGGTTTGAATTTCTCAAATTATTGAATGGTAATTTTTTCTAAATTAAATTAAAAAATAATTTAATGACGTTTTCGCAAATAATGCTGCATCATATAAAATGGCAACCAACCTATAATTAGTCATCGGTTTGCATTTATAATCATCATTAACTTTATGTAAAAAGCTTACTTATTCACGTGGTTCAAATTGACAATTAATCTTTAATTAGTTATTATTTATTTTAGCCTGATCAAAAAATAGATGGAGTATTTCAATGAAAAATAATTTTTTCATTGAATTTTGATAAATTACCAATTAATAATTCTATAATTTGAAATATAAATAAATTGTTACTTACCCTTGTAATAGGTAATTTCAAAAATGAAATTTTCGATTACTCTGGTAATAGATAATTTTATTTCTGAAATAATCAATTACTTCGTGAAATGATAATTTCATAAATGACATTATCAATTACTTCGTTAGTTGATAACTTTAAGAATAAAATTACCAAATACTTTATTAAATGATGTTTAAAATTATCAATTAATGAAGTAATTGAACTTATTTGATATATTTTCAAAAAGAATCACAAAATCGAAGATGCTGATGAAGCAATTTTTTCAAGCATAATGCATATTTTTAAAATTCATCTATTTTACCATTCACTTTTTTTAAATTTCTTAAAGCCTTATGTATGTATTTTATTTTATATTTAATATATCAAATTAAGTATAAATCATGTAACAGTTCCTAGCGAAAATAAAATTAATAATAAAAAAATTCCGTCCTATGTTTGATATTTTTTGAACCCAATCTACATATTAATACAATTAAAAAAAAAAAAAGCATCAATGCTTTTTTCACGCTAAGTGCTTGCTGTTATATTAGAATCTTATAATAAATATTGTCTTAATTGAGCTTAACCTCATTTAAATAATATCTTTTAATCTTCTGGCGCTTCCTTCTTTAAAATCTCGGAGAAATACGATTTTGTAAAAACCGTTTCTGATTTTATTACTTTCAATTATCACTGTGCTGGGAAAGGAACGAATTTAAACCGAGGAAGAATTTACTCAATAAAACATAAACAACCACTTAAACGGAATTTATCGGATTCGCGTCCAAGAAAAAAACGAGCTATGCTCTCTGCAATTATGTGCAATAATGACTGAACAATGCTGGATGAACGCAAGCCGTTCTACAGGATCGGAGTTTGCGAAATTATAGAATTACTGTCTGGGCATATTGAGCGTAATTTGAATACTCTCTCATATTTGCTATTTACTTCCCATGAATACTTTGAGATTACTAAATTTTATTTACAAGGAGAGGTCGTAACATTGTCATCGCCGATTTTGATAAGACTTAAGAATTATAGCGACTAAGGTCATCTAAAGAAATCCCCAAATCAGCTTTTGTGAAAAAAAATTTAAAGTCGGACGCGTTATACGCTGAAAAGTTTGATACTCTCTTAGAAGCTCTCTTACATCAGCTTTCGTGGTGCAATTGAATAAGCGCTCTACTAGTGCACCGAGGGTTGAACGTTCGATCCTCGCTCGATGCAAAATTTTTTTTATCATTTCAAAAATAATTATCATTGGTTTTTCCAATTATTAATTATTCCATGTAGTTTTTACACACGAACATTTAAAAACATACTTAACGTGCTTTTTTTAAATAGGTAGTTCTCTCCTTACCTCCATTTTCAGTTTCACAGTTGTAAAATTTTTTGAAACAGATTGTATTAATTTTTGGGACACAAACAACGAAAAATGAAACTTATACAAAAAGCAGTAATCGAAAAATTTCAAAATCAATTATTTCTAATCGAAAAACAAAACCATTCAAAGGTGTAGAGAAATGTTTCATCACATATTATTATTATATATGAATGTATTTAAAGGTTCGTGTGTAAAATCTACATGGAATAATTAATAATTGGAGAAACTGATGACAAATATTTCTTGAAATGATAAAAAAAAATTTTTCGTCGAGTGGGGATCGAACCCTCAGTTCCCGGAGTATTGATAAAGCGCTTACCCATTTGCACTACGGCGGCTGATATGAGAGAGCTTCTAAAAGAGTATCCCATAGCGTATAACGCGTTCGAGTTCAAAAATTTTTTCACAAGAAATAAATGAACATGGGGATTTCTTTAAATGACCTTAGTCGGTATAATTCTTAAATCTCTTCAAAATCGGTGATGACAAGATCGCGACCTCCCCTTGTTAATAATAGTAATTGAAAACCCTTAAGCAACTAAACGTTCTGACTGGAACTTTCGAGAGCAGTTTTTTGGGACCGATATCTTCCACACCAGTGTTGGTCATTAATCAATTAAATTTTCATTCAATTAATTAATTGATTGAAAACTGAATTGCGATTATTTTTTTCTAATTAAAATTATTTGCAATTAAAATATTAATTGTACGTTGCAATTCATTTAATTGAATTAATGTATATTAATTGTAGCATTCAATTAAATCAGTCACAATTAACTTTTTCAATTGTTCTAAAAAATAATTAAAACCAACAATTAACCCGCTTGGATATAGATAAGATAGACACTTATTACTATTACGTTATTGACTATTGTCATGTACTGTAAGCAGTAAGGACGTCATGGCATTCGCTCGCAATATGTGTTTTGTTCTTCGGTAAAAACGCTACTCTGTCTTTGTTGTCATGACATCTAATTTAATTAAAATTATTTAACAAATAGCAGCTTTTATTTCCTACATACCTTGAACTTGCGTACATTTATTCATAAATTCTCATAACTTACATTTCGTTTGACGCCACTCCGCATTTAATACAATAGTAAGTTTTAATTGTTAGTTTTTAATCAAATCCACCAAAAAGATTGACAATTGATTAATTGTTAATGTGGGTTTTCCTAATTACAATTGATTAATTGTAATTGCGATAGGCTTGATTAACAATTAATTAATTGTTAGTTTTTAATTGTAAAAATAATTAAGAAAAAGCTTGAAAGAAATTAAATGAAGTCAAATTTCATTTTCATGAGTACACACAAGGGGCTACATCTCTAGACGGTTTAAGATATGTTTGATATTTAAAATTTAATTTATTTATTTATCAACACATACAACCCAATTTCACAACATCACATATATTAGAAATATAATAAAAATTGTAATAATTAAATAAATATAAATTTAAATATAAACATGCTCTTGTTATTTCAAACTGGCAACAGTCACCAGTCTACACACAACAAAAATTTAAATGAGGTTTACAGACTGATGCTTCTACAAAGAGTACGCATGCGCCAAAGGCGAACGACCAACAGCTGTGTAGCATGAAGCCTTCTCTTTCGAATGCGGTTTGTAGACAAGTTAGTCTGGCCGTGGCCTTCAATTGTACAAGAGCTGTTTTTTTTTTGTCGAAAAAATGATAAGTGCAATAATAGAGCAACGAAGTGTAGTGAAATTTCATATGAAACTTGGAAAAATAAGTACTGAAACTCATATCTTATTAAAAAAAGTGTGTGACAATGAAACTTTGTTTGTTTTTCTTTATAGCGCCATTTTATTTCAATTGGTTCTAAGTTTCGCTAACACAATTGCGATTTACACACTCAAAATTAGATTTTAAGAAAAGCAATCAGGAGAGTCATGTCAACAAATGATAATATATAGAATTTTTATGCACCTAGCTAAACGAGAATTAGAGTTATGAACATTTTGGTTCTTGTAAATAGCAATTCATTTACATAAGCTTGCTTGCTCATTCTTGGTTAGCATAATACCAAACATCTATATCATAATTTCCTTCTATAAAAAATGAACACTTTATTTCAGCTCCACTTTAATATTAAGTAAAAAATATGGAAAACTAAACCGGAAAATATAGAGCGTAGAAAAAATTATTTTTAATTAATACAATCTAGATATTGCGGGGTAAACTAAACAAGTTATTTTAATTTGCAAAGCAAATAGGAACGATAAGATAAAAGCTCTCGTACTTTTAATTTTAATGTCTTGTTCATTTTAAATGCGAATGTACATTTGAAGTAATTAAGGATGCAAAATGTATAATGCATTCCATAGAAAAAAGCATTGGAAATTTAATTATACTCTTTTAATATGAAAATTTAACTAGACTGTATAGTCTAGCAAATATGAAAATATTCTGGTCGATCTATTAAGGGGGCAACGCACTTAATCAATTTTAAACAACTGATATTTTTAAATGCATTTTTTAAAAATATTGACGTCAAAAAATTTTCTCAGAGAATTTCATAAAAATTCGAGCAGTCTTTCTATATTTTTGAGAACATTATTGAATAGGTCTCCGAACCCTCGACTGATGCTGCGCGTGCTCTTCCCCTTGCATGTGAGCGCAGCCTTGATCGTTTCTGAACCGCTGCAGTTCTGAAGCTTCCAAGAAGTCCAGAACTCAGCGAAAAGATGCTAATCACAAAAATATAAGCTTGGCGAAAAGTCAGAAGGCATCATTGATTTTTCATTAAAAAAAAAATTAAACGCGTATTTCTCGAAACAGCTTTGTTGCATGCTTCTTCTTCTTCTTTAGGTGCCATGTTCATATTCAGACGTTGGTGGTCGTCATGTTTACAATTTCCTGAAATCTTTTTCTATCGGCTGCAGCGCGAAATAGTTCCTCCACCGTGCAATCACACCACGGCCTGATGTTACGTAGCCATGAAAGCTTCTTTCGGCCTATCCATCTTTTTCCTTCCAGTTTTCCTTGTATTATAAGGCGAAGTAGATGGTATTTAGGTCCTCTAATTATGTGGCCGAAGTAGTCTGTTTTTCGCCTCTTTATAATGTTCAAGAGCAGTCGATCTGTATCCATCATCCTGAGAACATCCTCATTGGAAGTGTGCGAAACCCATGATATCTTTAGGATTCGACGATAGCACCACAATTCGAAAGCTTCCAGTTTGTTTAGCGTTATGGTTTTTAGTGCCCATGTCTCGCAACCGTATAACAGAATAGACCTACAGGACCCTCTTACGAATATGCATTGACAGGTTCCTGTTACATAGAACGGGTTTCCATGTCATAAAGGCCTTACGCGATATTTCGATCCTAGCTATTATCTCTTCATCTGAGTCCTCATTCACATTCAACCAACTGCCAAGGTATCTGAAATGGTTTACACGCTCTATCCTCTCTTCATCGAGCCAAAGTTGACATTTATCTACGTTAATCTTTCCAACAGGCATCCACTTTGTTTTTGAGATGTTGATTTTAAGGCCTCTTCGGCAGCTCGCCTCATTGACTAGATTTACTAATGTTTGGAGATCCTCGATGCTTTCTGCAAGAATGGCCGTATCATCAGCAAATCTAATATTGGTGATTACTTCTCGACCCAGTCTTACTCCCTCTTTTCTGTCATCCAAAGCCTCCCTAAAAATTTCTTCAGAGTATATTTTAAAAAGACAGGGTGACAAAACGCATGCGGCGTTACGGAATTTTGAAAAACCATTCCTTCCAAATTTTAACCATGTATTCTAGACATACATTCCAAGTTAAAATGCAATTTCTTTTATAAAACATGCATAAAATCAATAAAAAAAAATTTCACATACTTCAAAGTATATTAATATACCCCAAAAGAAATTACATGGATATCTTTAAGAGGAGTTCCTAAAAAAATCGCCAAAATGAACATTTTTTCGAGCATCTAATCTCGGATATCACCTTAATAATAGAATCAAAAACTAAAACGTTATTAAAAGAATTATTTAATTTTAAATTTTACGTAATTTGTAATAGTATTGGAACTAACAAATCTATCTACCTGTCTGAAAATTTCGTAACGAAGGTGTTTACGTGGGATAAAGAAAAAAGGAGGCGGACTGTCTTAAATACTAGTCATCACACTTATGTAAGTAAACGTGTAAATTTTGAGTAATCCGACTTGGAAAAATGCATTGAAAGTTGCGAGTTTTGAACCAAACAGAGGTTCTTTTTGAGAAATTTAATCGTATAAACTTCTACGCTCTAAAAAGAATGCATTACATTTAAGGTAAACATGCTGGAAGCAAATTTCTTAAACCGTTTGTTAAATTCAATTAATATAATGCATTTAATTTAACAATTTTTACATTAATCTAAATTAATGTATTCCATTAAATTTAATGTAATCATACATAAATTTAAAGTTTGATCATTACTTTTTAAGGTAGACTATGTACATTAAATATATAGCCAGTGTTCATCGAATTTAACATATGTTATCATCAGGGCTGTCATTTTGCCAGGAATGCTATCCTGCCAGGGATTTGCCAGGAATATATGTCTTGTACTCAGAAATTGATAAAATATTGAGGCGAAATGTACATACAATTGATGGCAAGTGTATGAAAATCGATAAGATACCCCATCTTTAAAATTAAATCTCTCTACTATTTATTTTTGCTTCTCACATGTAGTTATTTTTTTCTTTATTTTATGGTTTTGCAGTCTAAAATTTAAAGGATGAACAATCTTATTATCATCTGTCTTCCTCTAATATTCAGTTTAATTAAGCAATATCAGCTTTTTCTTTGCCGGGAATTGCCAGAAATAAATATAAAACTTGCAAATATTTTTCTGTGGAACATTTGACAGCACTGGTTATCATATATTTAATGCACCATCATTAATATGAGGTCAAAAAGTTCTGCTACCAGGAAAAGGTGAAAATTTTTCCCATAGGTAGTGTACCGTCTTCTCAGTGCTGTCAAATAGAAAAATACTTGCGAGTTTTATATTTATTCCTGGCAAAATGCGTGTGTTAACAAAAAACTGATATTGCTCAATTAAACCGAATATTAGAAAAAGACAGATGATTACAGGAGTGTCCATAATTTAAATTTTAGACTGCAAAACCATTTTCATACACTTGCCATCAATTGTATGTAAATTTCGCCTTAATATTTTATAAATTTTTAGAATACAAAATATCTATTCTTGGCAAATCCCTGGCATGATAGTATTCCTGGCAAAATTACTGGCATAGCTAATTATTCCTGGCAAATGCAAGAAATGACTGGCAAATTGACAGCCCTGCGTCTTCTGTACTCATTGGTTTCCGTCAGTACCGGCAGACATGTATACCTTCTTCATAAGAAAATTGAGGTCTTTAAGCAACTTATATCATACTAAATAAAAAGTTGAATACAAGTTGCGTCATCTCCCGAAATCTCATGCAATATACCATGAATATTAATGTAAATGTCTTTAATGTTAGGGTACATGCGAGTTAATTTTAATGTACAGAAAGTTGAAATATCTTTTCTGTTACGTATTGAAACAGTGTAGATTCACTCAGTTAATACAAACTTTCAATTTATTTTTAACAATTTTTAACAATAGTTTTTGGCACTTTTGAAACTATGTAAAATTTTTTAATGTTAAATTGATAAAGACAAGGAGTTGTTTATAATTTCAGGCAAAAACCATTTCGTTTATCGATTCCAAGTTTTTACTTTTATGAATTTTAAGGTAAACATTGAAACGGGCGAAGTAAAAGCCTCGAAGGAAGATAACGTATTAAGTTTCTTTCTGTCTTGAAAATATCATTTTTTGTGTCTTGTATTTTACGTAAACTTCACACTCCGTTATAGCTGACTATGAAAGAACCTAATTTTAGTTAGAAATATCACTAGTTTTGGTAAATTTTAGAATCTTAAGTTTCTAATCTTTTTCGTTACTAATTGTCCTCTTATTTTAGCGAACCAAAGTGTTAAAACAGAACTTTTGAAATTTATTTCTTTATTTTTACCCAAGTTCTCTATATCTGAAACTTCGAGGTCTTACAAAAACGCAACTCCCATTTGGGGATTTAACTCGATTAAGTTGAAGTTTTCAGATTTTTTCCTTTACAACTCTGCGCTCCAAATAGAGATCGGATTTTAATAACTGACGTGACGGATTCTGTCGAATTTGCAATAAAATATTATGAAAAATTTAAAACATTTGCTGATAATTTATTTTCATTCTTAAATAAAGAAAGAACCGTAGTGTTTGTTATACTTTAGTAGTGTGTTTCTGTCATTTTTTTTTTCTCTGGATAGTGTGATCCAAACTTATTTTATATTTTTAGAGTCGTAGACACCGCGTGCATTCGTACGTACTCCTGAATCCGCCACTGTGTTTTACCTCGCCTCTTATTGAAATCTTATCTCTAATTCCAAATATACAATACAATGGCATTGAAAAGTCTTCGAAATATATGGCCTTATTAAAGTTCTGCCCTTCTCCCCGCTTCACCCACTACCCCTGAAATCCAATTATCATTCTATGAGGACACTAGTTTATCTTAAAACAAATATCGTGAAACCGATTCTGAAAATAATAAACTCTGTTATCGTCGGTATTTTCATCGAAGATTGCTCATCTTCTTTTAATAATTCCGCGAAACTATTTAAGCCAGCTTTTTGGCGCATGCCGCCGTCTGGAAATTCCTCTGCATTCGTAATTTCGGTATATTAATTATAATGGCAGGACCAGATAATACCAACTGCTTAACCGAGGCATAGCAATTGTTTAAAACGAAATTAACCTGAAATTGCTCGCGGGGCAACAGCGAATAATTTTCTTGGTTTTATTGGTTTAGCTGACAGGGCCGTCTTTTACTTACACCATTATTTTTTTTTGGAAAATATTTACGATAAATAGCTCATTGAAAAAATGTAATGAAGTAATATGTGTTTTCTGTTTCTAATGAATATTAGAGTACAATTCAGCTCTGAAGATGGGACAGACTTGCCTCGAAACGCCGACTTTGATTAAAACGCTCATACATACAATCAATCGTTAGGACATTGCTACAAAGTAATACAAAAAAATAAAACAATTAAATTTTTTATCGTTATAAGTAATTATTTTTATAAAAAGCGAATAGTGAAAATGCAATTTCTTCAAATAAAACAGCTAGTTAAAATTTAATGTCTTAAAAAAATTAAAAATAAAAATAGAGAAACCAAAAGTGGATAATATACTTGCAGTTGGGTGTATAAAATACAATTACAAAAGAGAAACTTAGCTCTCAACCAACTGAAAAATTCTTGTACTATAAGGACAAACGTACTCTGTTCTAACACAGTTAGAAACAAAGTACTATCTCAGATCGCAAGAATACCAGGAAAGGGTGGAAGCCTTTCCTATAGTAGTGCACCGCCATCTGTAGACCGGTTTCGAACTTGTTAGTTCTCGTCAATACAGAATAGGCTAGCGCACTTGAGCATCGAAAAGGTAAATCCTTTAAGCAGCTTATATTAAACAAAATATGAAATCTAATACAAGCGGCGCCATCTCCCAGCATTCCACGCAATCTGAACATATAATCTCGTAGAGATCTGTATATATAAACCAAAAGTGGTTTATTAGATTTCATATTTTGTCTAATATAAGCTGCTTAAAGGATTTACCTTTCCGATGCTCAAGTGCGCAAGCCTATTCTGTACTGACGAGAACTAACAAGTTCGAAACCAGTCTACAGATGGCGGTGCACTACCATAGGAAAGGCTTCCACCCTTTCGTGGTATTCTTGCAATCTGAGATAGTACTTTGTCTCTAACTGTGTTAGAACAGAGTACGTTTGTCCTTATAGTATAAGGTTTTTTTCAGTTGGTTGAGAGCTTAGTTTCTCTTTTATAATTGTATAAAAATAGAGAAAAGTAATGTGTGATTAATTAGTACACTCTGCTCTCTCTTTTAACATAAATATGTTAGATTTTCGGAGTAATATGTCCATGAGGGGTTTAAGTGTCATCAGGACAAATTTTCTGTGTTTATGGATTTATATTACCCGATAACTCGGAACCTAAGCGCAAATGAGAAAGAATTTATCAAATGAGGCCCATGATGGTAACTTTGACGTTGACCTTGAGTTTGGTCTTCAAGGTCAAATTGATATTTTGGAAGAGAACCCATGGTGTTTGATGCAGAAATGAAAAATAGTAAAAATTTCACGTCAAGTGGTATAAAAATCTTAGGTTTTCTCATTCATTTCAGGAGTTGTTCCAAGATTGAATGTTGAATGTGTTATTTTTTGCTGTCTACATAAATATTAATGCATAACCGCATTTCCGATAAAAAAAATGTTGAATACAAATATTGTAGGAGTTCGAGAACATTCGACAGTAGCCTCGACTTTGAGACTGTTTTCCAAGGTTATTTAAATATCAGACATTAACAAAAATGTAAATGATATTACAGAAACCTTACAAAATCAACATACTAATCATGTTATTCAAAACAATTACGACCTTCCTATAAGGAACTCTATTGTACGAACGCAACTGCTACAAAACAGGCGTAAAAATGAAAACACAAAATAATTGCTGTTCCAATATTTTCCTTTTTATTTTCCATGTTTTTTTTTTACTTAAAATAAAAGCAAGACTTACAAACCAAATAATATAGCGAGAAATATACGAATTTTTTAGCTGGCGAGACGTTGACAAAAAACAGGCCCCAAAGTTTGCCTGAAAGTCTCCGGGAACCCTTTTTTAAGACAAAAGCACCTAATCAGTATTTGTAACACATAATTTACCAGGTTGACACTGAAATGTATTCTGCAAGCGAGCCTAGTCGGAAAGAGACACAGGGAATAAAAATAAATAAATACGACGAAAACACAACCACAGAAAATAAATTCGTGCTGTCGTTTTCTCCCTTTAAGCTTCCTGAAAAACAAAAAGCAACAAAAAGGAATTAAGTGGGTTTACTAAAGGTTATATAAAGGGTGTGATACATTCTAAGACGAAAGCGTTCAGTGTTGGACTTATCTAAGTTTGAGTAGCTTATAGCAGATCATTTTTCCTCACTGTCAGACCTTTCTTTAGAATTTGAGGATTTACGGTCAGTTCTTTAAAAATGAAACAAAACGAGCTTGGATAAGGAAAGAAATTAATTGTTATTATTTTATAACTATTTTTGATATATTAGAATGTTAACTAATGTTTATCTCATCGGTTAAAAAATATGTAGTCGTGGAGCCCATTTGGTTTTCGTAATTGATGAAGAGACATGGATCAACCAAAGTTTTTTATATATATTTTGACTTCTGATTATGAATATCGAGGTTGGATTCCTAAAAAGTGGTCAGGTAGTTTGTTATAATTTTTATATTAGGATTTTTTATTAAAAAATTTGAGTCTTTTCAGTTAAGCTATTTTCTTAATACTTATCTGTATTACTTTTAGACACAAACTACGTTTTCAGAAATAGTTTTTCTTCTTCCTTCTTATATATATAAGCAATTTGCTTGTTATTCTTCGTCTCTTTGCCTGGTTTCAGTATATTGCGAGGTTATCACTCCATCGTTTACGGGGTCTTCCGGTGCTCCTAAATCCTATTGGTGATTTGTCCCTCGTGATCTTTACTATTCTGTCGTCGGTTATGCGGTTGATGTGTTCGTTCCATTCCCTTTTTCTTTGTAATCCCCAGTCATTGATGTTATCGACTTTACACACTCTTCTTATATCCTCGCTCCTATTCCAATCCATAAGTATCCTGCCAGCTATCCTGCGCACCATTCTCATCTCTGTTGTTTCCAGTATTTGTTTTGTTTTCGAGATTTCTGGTCTGGTTTCTGTAGTGTATGTTAGTGTGGGTCATATTGCTGTTTTATAAATTCTGGATTTAACTTCGATTCCTATATGTTTATTGCTCCATATGGTACTGTTAAGACATGCGGCTGTTCTTGCTGCTTTCATGACTTGTCCCCTCACCTCCGTTTCAACATCCCTGTATCCACATATTTCTATTCCGGGATACTTGAACTTCATTTCCTGCTTTATAATTTTGTTGTGTATTTCTAGTTTGCATCTGAGTGGTGTTCTAGATGTAGTCATGGCTTTAGTTTTTGACGCTGATATATTCATGTTAAACTTTTTCGCTGTTATGTTAAATTGGTGCAGTAGTCTTTGCAAATCGTCTTCGCTTTCAGCTATTAACACTGCATCGTCGGCGTAGCACAGTTTTTTGATTTCCCTGTCTCCCATTTTATACCCTTTCAATCTACGCACCTGCTTTATCAACTCGTCCATGATGATGTTAAATAGTAGGGGACTAAGAGAGTCACCTTGTCGGATGCCATTATTTACTTCTATAATTTCCATATATTTTTTTTCATACGGTATAAAACATTGAACGTGATACTTGATTTTAAAAATTAACAAACTAGCTGGAGAAAAAATTAACACAATTTTGTTGTTATTTGTGATATGGTCTGTAAATAATTTGGAAGCTGTATATAATTTTTTAACACGTGCTCTTAATTCCATCTTGTGTAGTTTGGAATTTCCTTTATTCGATATAATTGCGTTGATATTGATTCTTGACTAGCCTTAGCTTTATACATTCCTCAATACTATCTTTACTTCGATCTAGAGTTGCCATCAGAAATATGAAGAAACTACAATTCATTAACAAAAAACCGCGAACATTGCGTCCATAACCCCAGACGTACAAGAAATATTGAAATAAAAACTTATAAACTCAAAAACAATATTTTTGATTTTAAAATTTATAAATTTTAATCAGTGTATTTATATGAACTGCCTAGACCGTTTTATACTTTGGTATCACTTTTTAGGAGAAAATTATAGAAGTCTTGACAAGTCATTTTAAAATTATATTTGGTTTTCATAAATTCGGATACAGTTTTTGTTTTAACTTACTTCTTTTTTTTTGATCCATTGACTTGAATTCAGGTAAAATACTCTTTGTACATGCGTATTAGGCGACAGTATGCAGAAATAGAAATCTGCAATTTTTTGCATTTTTGGCAGTATTTTCAACGAAAAACCAAAAATACGTTCCGGAAAGGCTATCGACCATCAGACTCACGAAACGACTAATATTCGTTTGACACGTTGCCAGATGTAAAATACTTTCGTGGTAATAATAATAAAATTTGTCCATCTCAGTCAACAATCCAGTTTAATTTTTGTAATGTTTTATACAGTCTCAGGGAAAAATTAATCTTAACTACCCAAAATTTTGGTTAGTTCATGTTTAGCTTGATTTTGGTTAAATTGTAAAACTGAAACTAATCTGAACTAACCTAAATTGACCTAGACTTATACTTTCGTAATATAAACTATAAAATTTATTCATTACAATTAACAACGTAGTTTAATTTTCTAATGTATAAAAAAGGGTAAAATTAATTAATCTTAATCACCCAAAATTTTTGGTCAGTTTTGGTTAGTTCAGGTTCATCAAAAGCTTCAAAAGTTAATATTAAATTAAGTTTTGATTGGCATTATCTAATAATATATTTGCTTCAAAATGCATTTTTCAGAATAACGAAATCCCGTAATGTTAATTGAGTGTTTTTTATTTTCAGGTAGGTTTCTTCGTACTACTTCATATCTCTTCAACTACGATCGATTGGTGACTATTTGAAATAGTAAGTTAAGAATTCACTTGACTGCTGACTACGAAATCCTTCCGTACTAACTCAAATATTGGTGATTTTTTTTACTTCTAAACTTCCCGAAGTAAACGGTACTGCTTTTCATGAAAATATTATATCATACCTAAGTTCATATTTCCAAGATCTAATAACATATATTTTTAGAGCATGATTTTTTCGGAACCTCGACACTAAACAAAAAACTATTCATTCATTTTTTTTGTATTTTTAACAATAGGCTACTACACCTAAAAGAACTTAAAGTCGTAACAAAATATTGATGTAATACAAATGCTGTCATTGTTAACAAATTAATTTTACAATCAGTTTTTTTTAATTCAAATTTTAACTTTTAAATTATTTATTCGGCACACCTATCGTATTCTCTATTACTCACCATAAGATAAGAGATTGTTTGAAGATTGCAAACAATGAAAATTATTTATTAATAAGTAATCTTAACTCTACATACAATTATAATCATCCATGTTCTATTTTAAGTTATCTTGTGCCGTGACGATTTACTGATTTAAAATTGTAGGTTTCAGACGCACCTTTGCGTGATACTTGTCGTTTTACTGGTGTTTTTTTTTCACAAAAACGTGCCTTATTTAAAACGAAAATAAAACAGAAAACAGTGCTATCAAGAACAATTTGTGTACGTCTCTTTATTTATTTTACTTCTTTTTTTACTCTTGCCTTAAAGTATGGAACTCGTCTTTGCTGAGCTCAGTTAAACAGGATCCGAAATTGAAAACAAACTTATATAGTAAGTAAATAAATTGATAAATCAATTTAGTTCACACTTTAAATTTAAGAGAAATGTTTAGCCTAACGAGGTTAGTGAAATTATATGGTGAGAAATATTTCTTCGATCTTTAACATTAAATAATGTTCTATATAATATTTTTCAACATCTTACTCGGTTTCATTGTCAAAAGAGAAAATTAAAAAATATGGAAAATCTTCGAAATATTATTTCAAAAAAGAGAAATTATCACAATTATTGAAATTGTATAAAATTAGAAATAATATTTTTTAGGTAGTATGTATCTTTTTAAACTTATTTTTCTCGTTTCTCGATAAGGTGTTTATGTACTTACTAATGATTACATTTCAGATTTATTTGATGAAATCAAAATATTAAATTAAATATAAAATAAAATTTTGAAACAGTATGCAATCCAAAATATGACTTTTATAAAGAGAAATGAGGTTTATTGATTGAAATTTGATCAAATTCAATTTTTGATTGGCTAAAAGACATAAAAACTGCACAGAAGAAGACTGGGAGTCCACAATTCAGATTTCTGGATCTAATCGACGTGTTTTTGTGCAACGATCAAAAGACGAACGGGCTTAAGAAGCGTGTACTGTGCAAACTGTTAAGCATGGTGGTGGTAGCGTGATATGATCAAAATTGACGGAAAACTCTCTGGAATGAATCTAATTGGCCGAAGTTTTGTTTTTTTAAGAAAACAGTAACCCTAGACATTTATCTAAATTATGTCAGGGATTCTTAGAACAAAAACGAAACGAAAAAGTTCTGCAAATTATGAAATGGTCATCACAATCGCCAAATCTTTCTCCTACTGAGTTTGTATGGGATGAACTTGACCAAAAAGTGAAGAATCATTATCCTTTGAGCTCAGCACAATTGTGGGATTATTTACAAAGCTAATGGAAATCACTGAATTCCGAATACTTCGGTAAATTAATTAAAAGAATGACTATAATTTGTGAACAAGTAATTAAGAATAATGGTGGCCATTTTAACGAAGCCAAAATTTAACGAAAAACGTATTACAATAATACAAAATTCGGGAAAATAAGGGACAATTGATAAGAAATTAATAATTTTGTTCATTATTGTTATAAGGACGATCGTAAAAATAGTAAACTCTAATAACAACGTGTTTATTTATAGATTTATTGCAGTATTTTTTATGTCGACTAAAAATAGGATGTTTCCAAACTTTTAAACGACAGTAGTATATATATATATATATATATATATATATATATATATATATATATATATATATATATATATATATATATATATTCAAGAAATAAAATATACCGGTTGTCAAAATGTAACCAATAAACCTCTTCACTAAAATAATCTTTACAACAAATATTTAGACCCGTTAGAAAAAATACCTGTTCAAATTATCAGCCCAATTTCCTAAACATCAAAACACTATTTAACATAAATTCAATAAGTTGTACAAAAAATAACAGGCAGCACTCTCTTAATGATTGACAGCTTCCTTTTAATAAACCAGAAGTTAATAACGAATTAAAACCAATACTTCGTTTATATCTTTAGGCCGCCTTCTTCTTAATAAATTGATTTCAATTCAAAACTCTTTAATATAAATTTAGATCTTCTTGACCCAAATTACGAATTAAATTTAAATTTTGATATAGCAAATAAATATTTAGATCCCTAAGCCGGAAATATCTTTTATTAAGTAAAGGCCTGCCAAAAGTTCGGTCTCTAATATAATAATGTCTAATTTAATGAAGAACCGAATTACAAGCAAAAAGTTATATATATTTTGCGACCTACTTTTCATATAATTCGAAAATATAATTTTCCCCTAAAGTTATCTATTGAAAACAAATTTAACCACCTATATATGTAATACTGTTTTTTAATTTAAGGTCTACAAAAAATAACTTTTTTTATGTCTCACCATCTAATCACACTTTAATGAATTTATATATTTTTTCATTTTATTGGCAAAATCTGTTATTCCTCGATCAATTTCTAAATTATCTAACATTTAGTGTCAATCCCCAAAAGTAAAATAACTAATACAAAATTTTTGACGAACACTGTATTCTTTATTGATTAGTTTATTGTTGAATATTATTAGACTGACGTCAGCAATTTCAGTTTATGTATCCATTTCGAATTAACTGCACAGATTAACCTCTACAGTAGTTATATTTGAGATTTTCTATATATTTCTGATAATTTTAAAAGACAGCAGTCTTAGAATCGCCATCAAGAGAACACGTTCAAAAGAAACTATTAACTCCAATATTGCGGGTATAAAAAAACTTCTTGTGTTTGTTTGAAGGTCATAGACAATGATGTTTCTTGCGAAGTGGTAGATATCTGTTGGACTTCCATTGTCTTTATTTTCGTTGAATATCACGACGTTTCGGCTAGTAGTTATCTCTAGCCGTTTTCCAGTGAAACTGTTTCACTTGGAAACGGCTAGAGATAACTACTAGCCGAAACGTCGTTATATTCAACAAAAATAAAGACAATGGAAGTCCAACAGATATCTACTACTTCGCAAAAAACTTCTTATTAAGTAGCAGAAACCCAGAACTTATTTTTTATCCTTGTCTAACTTATTAAAGAAAGCATGTTTTATTACACAAACTGCGCACGACCACGAAGTATTGCTGTAAACTGCGCACGAGGGTCACCTTGAAGGGCATTTAAATGTAACCACCAAGATCAAAGCAAAGGTCGCCATTGAATCTCCTTTGAATTTTTGAGGCAAAAATAACTTGATATTCAAATGACATTGAAGGTGACCTTCATTGTCAAAACGAAGATCGATATTGAATCCCTACTTATTTCTGACAAAAAAAGCTAGATCCTGCAATGACCTTTAAAGTGAAATACTGAATTATTTTTTTTTTATATAATTTCATCTAAATTTCGTCATAGAAACTCATTTTTCTTTCTTCAGCTACAGTAAAAGGAATAAAACAAATAATAAAATATTCAGCTCAGTTTTCGGCTTCGTGGTTGATCCGATATAATAATTCCTTTTTTCTTCCTTTGTCAAATTTAAATGCAATGTGATTACAACACAACATTTTAAAAATTAGACATATAAAATGTTCGCGACAGTGCTCGTTTCATTCTCCGTGGTTTATCTCTCCTTTAAATAAGACACGACTTTCTGACAAAAATAAAATAAAAAACTGAGTGTCACGCAACGTCGAGTTTCAAATTTACAGATCTGAATTTATACAAGTCACGCGACAAAATGTTTTGGAACGAAATATATGATTATTTATTTTTTATTTATTAAATGTCCTCTACAGATATTAATTAAATAAAGAAAAGTAAACATTAACAGCCAGATTCACTAAGACGATTTAATTAAGACTTAGACCATGGAAGTTAGCTCTTCTAGTTGCTTATAATATTGTAATTTATATTTATATTATATTGCATATAACAAGTAATAAACGCTTATACAGAAATAATAAGGATAAAAACACAGAGATAAAGCCTTGATATCAGTAATAGAACTAGTTGTCTTCCGCAAATAAACAAAATGTTCCATTTTTCCTGAATTGGTAATCAAAGAAAATTATGTTTTTAGCGTTATATGTTCAAGCTCGAGTTATTATTGTACTAGTCAATTCAAACCCTCTATTGTCAACTTGTATGTATGTGCGTAGAGTTGAGGGTCTGTACACTGCGACCTGGTAGATCTATTGTGCCCCTCTATTGCTGCCCAGTCGTAAGAGTTACCTTATCGACTAGAGCAGGTCCTCCAGTCCTATTTCCCTCAGGAATCCTAGGGCGTTGGACGGCTTCAAGGTGAGTAGCTCCACTTCTTCGATTTGATGTGTTCCCAAGAACCGCATCCTATGGTTTTCTAGAGCGCTGCACTCTGAAAAGATATAAATAGCGGTTTCGTCCTCCTCCCCACCGAATCTGCACTCTGCTCTTTCTACTAGTCCGAGTTTCATGAGGTGTCTCTTCAGGTGGCAATGTCCCCTCAGAACTCTAAGTTGTTTTTTACTTAAGCTTATACATTCTTTAAATCTCTTCTGATCTTCGCTTGCCTCAATCCCTGCAGCTCTGTCCAATAATTGGATCTCCTGCTTTCTAAAATACTGTGTAATTTGCAAGAATAAATAAATATATAGAGTACGTGCATTTCATAAAGAATATCGCGTCCAAAGTTGAAGTTGCAACTGTTCAGCAACATCTCATTCAAATTTCTAATTGAAGAAATAACGGGTTGCCGAGATTTAAGTAAATAAAGATCATGGCACGTGCCCTCTTTATTTTTACAAATATTTTATCAATATTTCCACGCAACATTTATTTTTTGTTAAAAAAACATGTTTTTACAGTAAGTTTTTTAGCAACCTTTTTTGACTTATTTGAGCCACTTAGTATTGCAGATCGCTTTGCAACTTTTTGTGGTTTATTAGAGTTACTTGATATTGCAGAACTGTTTACAAAGTTTTTTATTGGAGGATGTAAAACTGATGATTCTGATGCAGAAATTCTCTCATTCAAGACGCTTCTATTCAACCAAATATTTGACAAAATGAAAGGATTGCCTTCCTACAACTGTTTTTGCGGATTTAAATTGTTTGTTTGAGTTGCTCATCGAAAGATAAATACTCATTTTTGGTAGAGAAAAAAAAGTGATACTGTTAAAGTATCCCTTCGCCCAGTCGCAAAAGTTTTGAGGCGTTAGAATGTAGTTATCAAAAACTTTTCTTAAACTGATTTGTCATGCATTGCTTTTGTAGAAGAACCGATTCCGTCGCACCCGTTCTTTCCAGGAGCCATGCAACTTGACATTTATGTTTTTTACAATCTCGAATTAATTATTTGTAGGAATCTCTTTATTCAGAATTCTTTTCTGTCTGTATCGCAAATTTTTTCATCCCGAACTAAATTGAAAAAAATATATATACTTTCAAGCCACAGGCTTTGCCAATGCTTAATGCGCGCTTAAAAAAAAATTAAACCACCGATTTGAAATTTTAATAGACGTAATTGTCAGGTTATTCGCTTAAGATATATTATAAACAATCTCCAAAAGAAAAGATGCTTGAAACCTTTTTTCTTGAGTGCTTGAACTAATCCATATCTTTTGTGAATTGACATGCAATCCCTAGTTGATGAAAAAATTACTAATAATGATTAATAATAATCCTTTATTTCCCCAACTTGAAATTTGAATGAAATATTGTTGAGGAGCCCCATTTTGGATTTTAAAAAAATTGTTAAAAAAAATCTTGATACATTTTCTCAAATTCAACCTGAACTTTGACCTGCATTTCTTCTATGGAAAATGGATTTTTTGAAACCACTAGAAAGAAGAGTATGTCTTTAATAAATTTCTTTGAGAGAATGTCTTGGAATATGAGCGGGTCGAAGAAAGCGTGTAACGCCCCAAAAATAAGCCACTCGAACCACTTTTGCTTACACACCCATATGCTTCAATTTAGGATTTACGAAAAAAAATCCATTTTATTTGTACAAAATAATTAATGTTTTAGATTAAACTACT
Source organism: Diaprepes abbreviatus (assembly GCA_034092305.1). NCBI lineage: Eukaryota > Metazoa > Arthropoda > Insecta > Coleoptera > Curculionidae > Diaprepes > Diaprepes abbreviatus. The sequence goes on along the minus strand of JASJET010000055.1, from coordinate 7,461,435 downwards.
TGGGGCATTGTTAAGTATATACTTAACCTGTAATGTTTAAATCACTTATTTTAAATCAATTTAATAAGCGGCTAAAGTAAGGCTTTACAAAATTATTGGTAATCATTTTTACCTTATGCACTTCTTAATATATTATTTAGGGCACAAAATGTGAAAAATTGTCGAAATGACAAATATATAACTGATTTTATCAGAAACTCAAATTTATTTTAGTTGTTTTTACCTTCACTCCGCGAAACATTCGTTGGCATTCACTAAATAAATAATTAATATTGAAAAAATAAATGAAAAAAACGATAAACTCTAAATGGCCTCCCCAAACTTCGTTCTTTGAATCTTAAAGTAAATAGTAATGATATTTCCTAATAATATTTTCCTGTATAAACTTAACGGTATTTTACAAGTAGCGAGTAATACAGATCGTTTTAATATTGCTTAGCTATTTTTTAGAAACTATTTCCGGAGATCTGTTTGAAAAAAAATAATAAAAATTTCATCTGGTACAGAATTTTTCGATGGCCTTGTATATTAATAGATAAAAAATTAAGCAAAATCAACACCAAATTTATATTTACTGCCATTCAGTTGAATAACCCTTAACATTTCGATATACAAAGCGAAAATATTTTATCGCTTTTCACGCTGCATTGTCAACGAACTTTTTATCAGTTATGCTGTTCGCTTTGTTATGTCTAAAACAATTTAACAATCATGGCAGAGCAATTATTACTCCATTCCGTCTAAAGTTCGACCAAACTTCGTGACATTCCAGCGGTTAAGTCTCTTTTTAAAGGCGAAAAAGTACAGCAATACTGAAACTATGCAGACAAGGCTACAAGAAAGTGATACTGGCTGGCATTTTGAATTTAAGAATTGAGCACACATATTCTGCTTTCGTTGTCCTTGTTATTCCCTAACTTGACAATAAAATATTTATCGTATTAGTCGTGATGATTATCAGTTTTATTCACGACATTTTAATAACTTAAATTTTGCCCTAGATTCAAATTTTATTTCGTATCTATACATCATAAAAAATACATTTTTACACACCCTGCTCTTGCGAGTAACCGGATATGCTGCACGATGTCAAGAAAAGGTAACTGAGTAAGAAGTGCTATGTTGATAATTGTAAGTTTTAACATTTTTTTATTTTATAGACGACATACAACAAACCTAATAAATAAATAATATTTAATTTTTACGTGAAATCTGAATATATTTATCGAAAATGTTATTCTTTGCTTATTCTCTCTACCACAAACTTCAAAGTATCCGAACCATAAACGTTTTCATGGGATAGCTGGAATATAAGGAGTATAAAACTGCCGGGATTTCTGTGATCTTGACTGATACTCTAATGAATTGGTTTCAGTGAAAATTACTGTGACACTATTAGCGTGCGTTCTTTATTACGCCCTCCAAAAACGATTATTCCAGACTAGCTTTTCATCTTCTTCGTTTATATTTCTGCGTCCAAAACCCTTTTTGAACAACATGTCTTTTATGAAAAATCGGCAGTGAAAATCAAATAGGTTTTAGATTAAACAGAGAGAGTGACAGACAAGGACAACCCTTTCCAAAATTTCCGACCTTTGTAAACAATATTTAGTTTCTCAAAAGCCTCGTGTAGCCAGGGTAACTACCAGGTGATGATCTGCCTTGTTGGCAACTCCGCGCGATTTTGTAAGAAAATAAGAAGTTCTTAAGATTTAAAGAAATTTTGTTTGTTATTAATTGTAATTTAATTTAATATCATAAAATGATAATTACTTCAAATGAACTGCACAACTCGGCAATGTTGGTATTATCATCGGTCGACGTATGGAGCTCTTTAATTTAAACGACATTGACATTTCTTCTTTAGTGTCTTTTAGTCTTGATTTGAATCGATTTTAAATGATTTTTTAAAGATGTTGGTATTCCTTTGTAAAGTAAAGTGAATTTAATTGTGAACAATGGTGAAATATTGTGCAGTTTGCAAGAATAAATATAAAACGTGGGAAAAAAGATCTCTTATCAGATAATTGTTTAATAATTTCATTGGTGTCAAAAGTACAACGGGAATGCTAATAATATAAGGTTTAACGTATTTTTCTAATGTTAATACAATATAGAAAATTTTGAATCATCCTTGGTTTTATTTTATTATTTCTTGGAATGATTCTTTTTTCAAAATTCTAATTAAAACTAATAATTACTGACCAACTTACCAGAGAAGAGGTACAGATGTTATTTTACGGGTCAGATCCGTTTTACGATGTAAATACAGATATGAGAAATTCAGGTAGAGTTAAAAATTATAGCAGAATTATCTCAGAACAAAGGCAAGCGAAATTATTCATTTTGTATTCACCTAAATATAAGAACGTATTTTTGGTGCTTTATGAGAATGAATTTGAATTAGTTACAGACTTTTTAATGGTCCCCGGAGATATCACCTTAGAAGAATGAACACTGTAGGTTTTGTCTTGAAATGAACGAGACCGCGAAGATATCTTTCCGAACGCAAGGAATTAACTATCTAACGACTTAAATATCTTATGGGAATATCCTCCACCCCCTAGAGATATTACTCAGCGTTCCCCTGTTGTATTATGAACTTTACTAAAGATATTACGAGGTATTAACTAAAGAACGGTGTTCACGAAAGATATTTATTAACAGGTTCAAGTGGATTGCTAATAAAGCAGATAAAAATTTTAGGTTTACTCTCTATTAGACCATGCGAATTAGGTATAAGACCAACGTGAAAATAAAAGATGAATTATGTTTGTTAATACGCTTCGTCAAGCAGATTATTTTAAACCTAAAATATTGTTGAATTTATTGCCAATATATAGTACTATAAAAACACTAAAAAAATTCATCAATATCTCGAATAATGGTATTAGGTATTGTACAGGGTGAGTCAACGATTGGATGAAGTAGGTTCGTGCCTTTTCGGTGAAATTAACAAAGAAACTATATTTATTGTTTGATACAGCTTATTTTTACGCAGATTTTAAAAATATTTAGGACTCTACAGGGTGAGCCAAAAAACTAGAACAGCATAAAGTTGTATTTTTTTAAATAGAACACCCTATATACGAATCGTATTTTCGATTTAGCTTATAATTTTAAATCTTTTTTATTAAGGGTTTACTATAACAAAACTTTATAGTTTCTGAGATAATTAAGTCACATTTTCAAGCATCAATTCAATCCTAAATAACGTTTTCAATTTTGTGACAAATATATTCAAATTTAGAATTTAGCAAGGCCAAGGACAAGTTAACATAATTTTTACCTAATATTTGCAATAAAAGCTACAGGGTGTTGAACACATCGGCTCAAATTTGAACAAGTTTAAATGAATAAATATCTCTTTTTTTAAATGGTACACCCTGTATATTTTCATGTTATTTAATAGAGTAATAAAAACCCTAAAAGTTTTGTTCAATATATTCTATACCTATTTATAATAGTTTTTGAGATATTTCAGTTTTTCTTATTTTCCATACTTTTTTACAGAAATAGTCTGCATTATCATAGTAGCCATGGCAAAAACAATGTAAAAGAACATTTTTCTGTGTGTAAAATTTATAATCGCAATCGCTTCTTTTGGTTTTTATGTAGTATAGTTTGGTTTTTTTTTTGCATTCATCTTATATTGTAAAATGAATTTTCCAAAGAATGAGTTAATAGATACGATTTATACAATAGGAGAGGCTCAAAAAAATTGCCTTCTTGCTCAAAGAATTTACAAAATGAAGTATCCTGATCGACGCCAGCCTAATACCCATACTTTTCAAAACTTAATGCAAAGATTTGATTCTTCTGGTACTGTTGATTATCCAAAACGTAAAGTGGTCAACAAACCAGTAACTAATGAAGAAAAAGAACTACAAGTATTGTTAAATGTTCAGGAAAATCCTTATATTGGTAGCCGTCAATTAGCAGCATTATGTGAAACATCACAATCCACCGCTAATCGTACTACCAAGAAATATAGGTATCATCCATATCACATGGAATTACACCAAGAATTGCATGGACAGGATATTGAAAGTCGTGTAAACTTTTGTCGTACAATAAATGCGGAGATTCAATTAAATCCAAATTTATTATGTAAGGTAATGTTTAGTGATGAAGCTACTTTTAGAAGTAACGGTGCCGTAAATAGACGCAACATGCATTATTATGCCACAGAAAACCCATTTTGGATTAGAGACGTGCAACATCAAAACCACTGGTCATTAAATGTTTGGTGTGGTATTCATCATAATCGAATTATTGGACCCCACTTTTTTAATGAACCACTAAATGGCCATAGTTACCTGAACTTTCTACAAGAAGAACTACTCCAACTGCTTCAAGGTCTCGATAGGGATGAGCTCGACAGTATGTGGTTCCAGCACGATGGTGCGCCTCCGCATTACCATCGTGAAGTTCGTGCGTTTTTGGACCAACGATATCCGCAAAAATGGATTGGACGTGGGGGTTTCATTGAGTGGCCACCAAGGTCATGCGACATCACCCCATTAGATTTCTTCCTATGGGGTTATATTAAAAATAAGGTGTATGTTAATCCACCAACAACAGTGGAAGATATGCGAAACAGGATTAGGGATACCTGTAGAACAATAACGCCACTAATTTTGTCCAGGGTCCGAGAAAATCTGCAAAAAAGACTAAATTTGTGCATTGCACAAGAGGGTCGTTTATTTGAACACTTATTAAAAAGAAATAATTAATCTCAGTATTTAATAGGTAATTTTTTTGTTTCAATTTAGTATAAAAGTAAATATGTATTTGCCTTGTCGTTATTGTTGTGTTAATTTTTTCACATTATGTTTAATTAAACTATTGCCGTTGTAATATAACGAATAATGTATTTCATCATATTTAACCACATTCTGTTTGTTTCTGTAGTTTATTTTTATTATTTTACATGGCTACTATGATAATGAAGACTATTTCTGTAAAAAAGTATTGAAAATAAGAAAAACTGAAATATCTCAAAAACTATTATAAATAGGTATAGGATATATTGAACAAAACTTTTAGGGTTTTTATTACTCTATTAAATAACATGAAAATATACAGGGTGTGCCATTTAAAAAAAAAAGATATTTATTCATTTAAACTTGTTCAAATTTGAGCCGATGTGTTCAACACCCTGTAGCTTTTATTGCAAATATTAGGTAAAAAATATGTTAACTTGTCCTTGGCCTTGCTAAATTCCAAATTTGAATATATTTGTCACAAAATTGAAAACGTTATTTAGGATTGAATTGATGCGTGAAAATGTGACTTTTTTTCTTTAAACTTAATTATCTCAGAAACTATAAAGTTTTGTTATAGTAAACCCTTAATAAAAAAAGATTTAAAATTATAAGCTAAATCGAAAATACGATTCGTATATAGGGTGTTCTATTTAAAAAAATACAACTTTATGCTGTCCTAGTTTTTTGGCTCATCCTGTAGAGTCCTAAATATTTTTAAAATCTGCGTAAAAATAAACTGTATCAAACAATAAATATAGTTTCTTTGTTAATTTCACCGAAAAGGCACAAACCTACTTCATCCAATCGTTGACTCACCCTGTACATATCAGGTCTCAAAACAAAAAGTAATATTTAACTCATCGCAACACTTTCTCGAGGGTAGTAATAAAAATATCTCTTTTTCTGTATACAAAAGTCATCAAAACATTTAGGTTACTTATAAATCTACAACATTCCGCACGTTTGTGTTGACAATGTAATCAATTGACTCCTGAAAGTGGAAAAGAAATTTACCATTGCTTGAAAAATATTAAGCTCATTTTAAGACTGGAATTAAATATCGAGAAAAATCGTGGGTACCCCGAGTGTGTTGTATAAAATGTTATAAATATTTGACGAGTTGGTATTATAAAAAAAAAATACAAAAAAACTTTTTAATGGCAAATAAGAATGTGGTATGGTTAATTCAGAATAATTTTTAAAAAATCAATAGATGCTCTTAACTATTCAACTTGACATGATGTGACTATATTATTATTAAGCCTTAATTGAGTTTGAGATGAGTTATCATTATTACATAGTGTTAACCAAGTGAAAAAAAAATGTCTTTAATTTGTTGCGTGGTGTAATTAAAAAGAAAAAGTTCTAAGCGCGATTACGTCAAAGATGATTTATTAATAAAAGAAGACCTTTTAAGCTGGTTTTGAATGAATAGGAAGTGATATCAGGAATTTTTTAAAGACCTAATGCTTTATTTAAATTAAATGATTATTCGATGACTATTAATCTTTTAATGCTACATTAGCTTATTAATAGAAGAGAATTAAACTTGAAAATTTAATATAGGGTTATGAATTAATTATGAACATTTTGATCGGCTGGAATTCAAGTTATTAATTAAAATAGGCGTGTTTTTGACGAGTCAAAATATTTAAAGTGGAATTTATATAATTTTGACGACCTTTTATTATTTTTTTTATAAAAGGTAAGGTGAGAATTTTGTATAATATTTGTTTACTAATATTTTAACATGTTATGGTAAAAATTATGCTTAGTAATATTGAAAATAGATGGAGTTAACTAACCTGATGGAATTTCGGACAAAATAAAATATATCTTGAATGAAAAAAGCTATAGACATGAGTGAGGCGTATTGGAGAGGGCAAAAGATGTAGAATTGAAGAAAAATTAAGCTGAAATATTAAGCTGCAAAATTCGCGATTCTTCAACCATTCTAAGTCGCATAAAATCATTTTATATAAGCTTGACTGTATCTAAAACCGCTGGTTTTAAAGGTTCTCGGACTCGCTGTCCCCAGGTTATGTGTATTAGGAACCATCTTGGTTAGTAGAACTCGTTGTTCCCGATTATCTGGGTTAGTAAGCATGGATTTCGAAAACTCTGTCTCTGGAATCGCGGATTTTATAGTTTTATCAATGCGCTAAAATCAAAATTACCCACATTGGGAAGGCATTCTTTTATTTTTTTGGTGCATTTAAAAAACTTTTAGAAGGGGCGTTTTTAAAGACAGTTAAGTCTAAAAAAAGTTTTTTTTTGTAACTTATAATGCTTGTAGAATCGCGAGTTTTAGAGCTCAAAAGTTTAGCATAATTTTACCTATTTCTCCATTTTTACCCTTTCGAATGCTTCTTAGCTCATCTATAGCTCTTTTTTTCAAATTAGTTCACCATGTGGCGTCCGTATTATCGGTGGACATAATAACTTAAGTTTAGCTCGTCAGAAACTACAAAACCAATATTTTTTACAATAAGAAAAGTTGAAACTATGTCCCGTACCAAAATCATTTGCATAAAACCATTCCAAACAAAAGAAATGGTGATAGGAATAAAGAAATCGAGTTCCAAGCTTTTTTTAACTTTTCAAGGATACAAAAAATATCAATTAAATATGATTTTGAGCTTCTGTTTATTAAAATCCGTACTTTAGTACCGAAAATATCGAATCGACTATTTTGAAAAAGGCAATTTCAAGAATAACGCTCAATTTTTTTTACCGTAAACATGGAAATACTCCCTAATTTACCTAATGCGTCTGATATTTGTTATTTTACGTATTAAGATCTAATTTCGAATACATATAAACAACGGGATTTACTTACCATTCACCAAAACAAATAAAATAAGACACAAGGTTGTAATATAGACAAGACCTGAAAAATAAAAGTTAACGTATTATTAAATCTGAATTAATTATAAAATAGCCATTAATCTTTTTATGTTACATTAGCTAATTAATAAAGAAACGTCATGGTAAAAGAGTTGTTATTAAATTTTAAATTAATTAAAGAGTACTGCGCTGGATTTACGGCATAATATCTAGACAGGCTTCTTTTTGACGAATCAAAATATTTACCATAGATATTGTAATAGAAAGCGCTATATTAGAGAAAACTGTTTATTAGATTAGTATTACTATATTTTCTGCCGATCTATATTTTAAATATTTTACTATGGACATATATTTTTTAATTGTTACCATTGGAGGTAAATTGCGATTTCAAAATCTACTCCCGACTGAAAGAGTTTTTCACAAGATTTTGCTGCTAAAAAGAAGCTACTGAGATGAAAAGAACAGACTCCACCTAACTGAAGACATTATTATTAACAGGTAGTGTGGAGTTTGAGGTGGCGCAGGGTACAGAACTGAGTCCTGTCCTATTCTCTATTATATAAATGATCTCTTTACTGTTCTCCTAAGTGAAAATAGTGAATTTGTTTTTATGCCGATGATTCATTTATTTTAATGAAAAGTAAATCATGGCTGGGGACATTTCAGAGAGCAGAGGATTACTTTTCGTACGATTATGGATGGATCAGAATCTTCTGACTATTAAGATCAGGAATACTATCCACATAGCCTTTTCTATCAACAATAAAGCTAATGCTCTTTGGAGTACATGATTATAAATGTGTTATGGATGAGAAACAGTGCGGTTCTATTGAGTCTGTGGCAGAGACAGACACGGTTAAATACTTGAAAGGAATCTCAGATATGATACTCACTTAAACTATATGACTATAAAACTTCGTAAGCCTATATACAACTTTTACCAATTGAAAAAATTCCTATCTTTAAAATTATTGAGAACGACATACCAGGATCTGATTGAATCAGTCTTAACATATGGTTTAAATGTCTGGAGCAGTACATGGGGTAGCATTCTTTGCCCTTTAGCTATTACTCAAAAGCATACAATAAAATATTACTAAATAAATCTAGGAGGTTTCCATTGGACTTACTGTTTGAAGAAACTGACCTTCTAACCACCAGACAATTATATTTTAAAAATGTTGTAAAATTTATGAAGAACTGTGATAAATAGAAAAGTCCAATTATGCACAATGTTCATATCAGATATTTTTATAGTGGAAGCCTTACCTTTCCTGTGGCATTATATACGGCTTCACAAAGACATATTTTGTATATCGGTTCAAAGTTATTTAATGTATTACTTTTAGAATTAAAATCTACTAAAATTAGTATTGGGAATGGGGATGATTTTGGGTAGTGTTTTTGTGTTAATATCTTTAAATGCGGGTTGATATGAACGTATGTAATGTTTCTCTTTAAATTGGGGTCAATTTAGTTTGTTTATTTTGTGACTACCCAATATTCAGGATTCCTAAGTGGGAAGTAGAAGTCAGATCACGCTATTTACGCAGAGTGATCTTTAAGCATGCCAGCTGTAATGGCTGATTGTATGAAAATGTAAAATAAAAACTATAAGGAAGTCCTGGGCTAACAGGATCATACAACCACCATATCTAATATTTTTGTTCATATAATCTGTATGATTTTTATTCGATAAGTATAGCATATCTTTATAAATATTGACAACATTTGATAAATATTCCTTTTTTTTCGAGCCTCACCTGCCACTAAGAAAACGATACGTCAGCTCGCGTCGAATTAGTCTCCTAACCTAGGAAGGAAGATCCTGATCATCCTAATTAGGTTCTTTACTCCCCTAAGTGCTATCATAGTACTCTGAATTCAGTGCCTAACTCATCCAGGGTGCCTAAATATCGAATGGTTAAATAGACTTTTTTTCTCTAATTATCTATCTTTATAAAAAATGTTGTACATTTTATTACCAAAGCAGTAAAAGCACCGATATTTATTTTCGTATCGAAAAATAATATCTAGTAATTTTTTTAAGTGGACGCAAAATAAATAAAATTGATATCCTTAAGTCTTCTTTAATCCATTTAATGCTACTTTACGTTATTAATATTAAATGATAAAAGGCGCCAGATACGAAACGTCGTTCTTTAATATTTGAATTTAATAAAGAATACTTTAATGGGATAATACCATGGCATAGAGAAGGCTCGAAATTTGGTGCGTGTTTATTTTTTAACAGCCAAAAAAGGAGTAAGTCAATATATATATATATATATATATATATATATATATATATATATATATATATATATATATATATATATATATATCACAGTCTGAAATTAATTTTTTTAAATTCAATATGTCAAACTAAATTTTTATTATATCCAAATCTCTTTAAAGCTGCTATTAGGGTGATTCTCAACTTCAAAAAATTTTTCATTGATGAATTTATTGTGCTTTTTCATAATTTTGGATAAAATTATTACTTTTTCTACGATCTAAGTATACCACATATTTCGTTAGAACAATATTATTCAGATAATTTATAGTCTAGTGGTCTCGGGAGTATTTATCGTCCCTTTAATTTATATGGACCTACCTAGGTATTTTTTATGTATTTTAAGACCCTGAACAAGAATATTTATGGAAGAAGTTCGCCAGAATGGGGATAACATTGTTACAAACAAACAATTATTAACACTTAAAAAAATGCAAACTATTAGGTCATATTCTTTGGGTGATTTTAAGCAAAAAATGTATCTACAAACTTCTAGGTAGACGCTTAGTTTCAGAGATACTTGATCGCCTATGCCTTTTGACTGAATCAACTTTTTTGGATTTCTTTGACACCGATCCAAGGTTCGAATCATCGTCTATGTGCACGCGCCATCCTGCATGACGCGGAGAGGGAAGCCTACTCATAGGCATCCCACGCGATCTAGCTCGCTTAGTTCATATACATATAACCGAAATATAACCTAGGTAAGCTCATGTTAAAAGTTTTCCGCATTACGAAAGATTATACCTAGAAAACTTATTTTTATTCGATAACCTTATTACCGTAAAATAGATTCTGAGAGCATTTAATATTGTATTTATCCAGATACATTGTTTTACATTACATTTGGATACATTAGATCCAACTTTATTTAGCTTTATTCTAGAAGATGATATAATCCCAGAAAAAGTTAATATTCTGATTCCTCCGGCAGATGAATTGATAGCGCCATGTGCTAATTGTTCCGTTTGCAGTACGAAATCATGAACATGAATGCAATCTCTGGAGCATACCTTGCTGCAAATTTGTTCGTGTGTGAAACAAAAAACGTCCCAAAATAAATATAATTCCGAAGAATTGTGAATTTTACTTTATATAATGCTTTTTACGCCATCGTTTCACATAATTCAATAGATTTCATTACTTATTAGGAAAACTAATTGACATCAAGGTGCGTACAAACTTGAAACGATCTACATTCGAGCATTGCATAGAATGCGACAACGGTTACAATCTTATCGTTAGATCTTATAGAATTAATATTCTTCATTCTAGGACAGTCAAATCATCGAATAAAAAAAATTTCCAAGTACAGTCTAATACAATGAGCTAATTTTTGTCATATGTATATGAACTAAACGCGCTCGGTCACGCAAGAAGGCTTACCTCTGCGCGCCATACAGGACAGCGCCTGCACAACAAAAAGCTATTTGTTTAAGCCGAAATAAACAATTAGAGCCTAACTTTTTGGTATGGCATTTTATTATAGCTTGTAGACAACAATTCGAACTTTCAATCGCTGCCAAAAAAAATTTAAAAAGTTAATTCATAGAAAAGTTATACGCGATCAAAAATCGCATTTTATAATTGTTTAACATTAATTATCTCGGAGCCTAAGGTTCATACGTTAAAGTCTGTAAAGACTTTTTTTGCTCAAAATCGCCCATCCAGTAGTAAGTTTTGCGAAAATTGCATTTTTTAAATGTTAAAAATTATTTGTTTATAACAATTTTATCTCCACTCTGGCGAACTTCTACCATAAATATTCTTGGCGAGGGGCTGTAAATACATAAAAAAAAACTAGCGTAGGTCAAAATTAATTAAAGCAGCGATAAGCACCCCTTGGCTCCTAGACTATTAGAAATATTAAAATAGGTCCAATTCGAAATTAAACCAAAAATCATAAAATAAAATTATAAAAAAGATTCAACCCACTTCAACGTTTCTCAACCTCCCAGTATTGGCAATCCGAGTTTCCAGGCTAGTTTTAGACCTATCTCAAACAAGCGCTAAAAAGAAATGATGATTCTGAAAATTCGTGTATGGAATAGAAATTTTTGAGGTTCCTTGTGGCTTTGAAATCCTAATTACCCCTAAAACTCATAGTTAATAATTACCACGGAAATTAAAGATAAAAACAACTTATTTTAATGATGTCACTTTTACTATAAATAATCAGTCTTGTTAATAAAAAAATCATTTTTAATTTTAAAAAATTCCTTCTTGGAAGAAAAACGGTGGGTGTTTGGTTTTAAACATATATACCATCAATTTTTTAATCCTTCAAAATATCCTATACAAATTTGAACTTGTGTTAATAATTTTACTTTATTACAAATAAGGAAATATCAATATTAAACACAAATACATTTTACCTCCCTTCTTTCTTGATCTATTTAAAGACTTACACCTACTCTGACTTCCTTTGAATTGGTGAATACCCCCCTACCAGTGAAAATTTACTGTATTCTCTATAGGTAATCAAACAGTGTACGAATGGAAAACACATCTATTTCGATACAATTTCCTTTTACATTAATTTAGTTAATGAGATTTTCACTTTAACAGTGGGCCTCTTAACACACGAAAACGAATCTGTTCATCTCGTGTTGGTGGTTTCTTCAAAAGGTGAATAAACCTATACGACGAAACTAATCCGAAGACAATACCTTCTTATGTACGTATCTCTAAAAATTACCTCTCAACTTATAATAATGAATTAGTTACATTGACGGGCAGGTCTGTCATAATTCACTTGCAAACGTTCGCTTCGCGTTGGCAAGGCTATCCGATACGATCGAAAAATAAAAATACGGAATAGCGAATGTATTCTTGCATTATTTATCACGATTCTTAGGAATAAACGTTCTGAAAACAAACAATAGTTATATTAGTACATTAGTGATGTAATGCTGTATACTATTGAGAGAAGGAAACCTTGGTTAGAAATGTAGATCATTATTGCGTTTTAATTTTACAAAAAAATCCTAAAGGAACACGTAGGGCATTCCAAAAAAATTTTTTTACCTAACCTAGAAATGAAAGCAATCTTACTTTACTGTTTTTTATATGGTCTATGTTTATTCAACATATTTTCATTTCGTTTCCTTAAAACTATTAACGAAAGGAGCTTTTTTTATCTTATCAATTAATCCAGGCGCCCAGTGGGTCTTCGTAGCCGATTAAGAAACATGGATGGCTCCACCAATGTTTTTTATATATATTTTGACCCCCTGATTACGAATATCCAAGTTGGATTCCTGAAAAGTGTTCAGGTAGTTTATTATTAACAAAAAAATTGTCGATAATTAAAAAAATTGTTTTTGTAGAATAAAATATTTTTATTTTCCTTGGCCGATTCTAAGCAAAAAGTGTTTTTTGTGATTTTTTCGTCCTATGCATAATTTTTGAGTTAAACATCGTTAAAACATTGGAAAAATCGCATTTTTGCGACTTTTCAAAATGAATAACTTTTGATTATATAAATATTTTCAAATCCTAACACCAGCAATTGAGAGTTCAAGTCGAGTACTATTATGATCTACGCAAGCTCTTGGCTAAGAAGAATAGGGTTCTCAAGAGATGTAAAAGAAACCAGTGTAAAAAGAATTATGATGAATATTCATCAAAACTTATGATTCCGGAAAATATAAAACATTTTTGGTCTTACGTACAATAAATAGACGGATTTTGTATTTCAGTGTATATTTTATTACTATCGGCCAAGCGCTTTCGGTCTAACTTAGACCATCCTCAGGGCTCAGACCCTAGAAACAAAAGAATATGGTCAGCAAATAAGCTTACTCAGTACTCACCAATCACACTCACTCGTCAAAGGGCACACCTTAATCCTGCCAGTCTGAGAACAGTCTCCAGTCGCCAGCGTAGCTTCCACACAGAACAAATCTTATACAATTAATTTTTTTTTAATAAATTTGTCACAAATTAAAATTAAAACTAAAACATTCAACACACTAGTACATTGACATTATTAAAACAATAAACCTTTTTAATAAAAACCCAAAAGAGTGAGGTTATGCCACCCACAGTCATAACATAGTATAGCAATAAAACTGTCCAAAAATTAAAATTATATACAAGTATGTGTAAACCTGAGTAGAGATTTTCTGTATGCGTTTTATTTTAATTTCTTGTCAATTGTATTTCAAATCAATAATTCATTTACAATGAGCAAAAAGATAAAAAAAGAGAAAAAAGGGCACAAAGAAGGGGCAGTAAAAGTTTATTAATAACAGTAACGCTGTAGATTAATAAACTTTTAGTGCCCTTTTTTCTCTTTCTTTCTCTTTTTGCTCATTGTCAATGAATAATTGATTTGAAATACAATTGACAAGAAATTAAAATAAAACGCATACAGAAAATCTCTACTCAGGTTTACACATACTTGTATATAATTTTAATTTTTGGACAGTTTTATTGCTATACTATGCTATGACTGTGGGTGGCATAACCTCACTCTTTTGGGTTTTTATTAAAAAGGTTTATTGTTTTAATAATGTCAATGTACTAGTGTGTTGAATGTTTTAGTTTTAATTTTAATTTGTGACAAATTTATTAAAAAAATTTTAATTGTATAAGATTTGTTCTGTGTGGAAGCTACGCTGGCGACTGGAGACTGTCCTCAAACTGGCAGGATTAAGGTGTGCCCTTTGACGAGTGAGTGTGGTTGGTGAGTACTGAGTAAGCTTATTTGCTGACCATATTCTCTTGTTTCTAGGGTCTGAGCCCTGAGGATGGTCTAAGTTAGACCGAAAGTGCTTGGCCGATAGTAATAAAATATACACTGAAATACAAAATCCGTCTATTTCTTGATTTCTTCGGTGTACAACCTGTTAATAACTTATTACGTACAATATTTAAACAAGAATGCCAGAATTTCCTGCGAAGTGAATTATAAAGATCAATCGTTTTCGACACCAAAAACAGTCGCCGATGGTTTCGCCGATTACTTTCAAACTTATTTTGTCGATCATCCGGATTTGGATCTATACAGAGGTGGACACCTCAAAAATTGAATTCATTGCAAACCTTTGCAACCACACTTTTACCACAGACGAAACTGAACAAGATAAAAAGTCTAGCTGCGCACAAAATTGCCGGATTGGATGTCATTCATACCTAATGCTTTTATAAAACGTTTCTGCAACTCATTAGTTGCTCCCCTATGTAACCTTTTTCAGCTATCCTTTAACATTGGAGAACCAGAAATTTGCAAAGAATCCTCTATAATTCTACTACTACTATTTTTTAAATTTATTCAGTTAAATCTTTTGAGCTTATGAATACCTATGATTACTATTATTCATTATCGGTTGCAGAACTAACAATTCTTGGTATATTACTTACATGGAGGTCTTCACATTTCTAAATTCAGCAAAGCAGAAGTTACTGTTTATTGCGAAGAAATTAACCACCGTAAAACAATCAATTCTCGGCTAATTTGCACTATTTGCCTTAATAAATCCACTTTCCATCATGAGAAAATCGTTTTCAAAGGGAGTAGTAAGCAAATTTCGAAGAAATTGCACGGAAATCACTATAAAATAATGTTAGCCAAACAAGGTAGCCTTATGTTGTATGAAAGAAAATTTATGGAAAACGTTAAAATTAAAAACAAAACTGATGCAGCGCACCAACACATGCAAAAATAGTTATAATAAAAGTCAAGTTCCTTATGCTAATATACTGTTTAAATTATAATTAGATGCTTATAATTAATAAATAAAATGTTTTTAAAGTATTACTGCAACGATTGGCGAAAGCTATAACATATTTTTATATTTTAATCTTTTCATTATTCCATAAAACTAATCTTAATTTTTTCTTTGTTACAGATACCAATACTTGAGAAGATGCTTTTCCTGCTTCTACTATCGACCTTTCTGCCAGGCAGTAGTAATGCCGGAAGCATTCTTGGATGCCCCACTGGATGTATATGCAACGATGACACTTTCGTGGTGCAATGCGAAAGAAGTAAACTAGATGTTATCCCCATAACGCTAAATCCTGCAATTCAGCGACTGGTGTTAAGAAACAATAAAATAAAAACGGTGGACGCAGCTTTCCAATTTTACAGAGACTTGCAATACGTAGACTTGTCGAGCAATCATTTGGTAAACATTCCCACAAAAAGTTTTTTGCATCAAGAGAAACTTCAAGAGTTGCACTTAAATAAAAATAAATTGTCGTCGGTGAACAATAAGACTTTTCAAGGATTGAAATCGCTAACAGTCCTTAACTTACGAGAAAACTTTTTGGAAGATCTGCCAAAGGGGATATTTTCGATATTGCCAAAACTAGAAGAACTAAACTTGGGCCAAAACAGGATTTCAAAAATCGATGCGTTCGCTTTCGACGGCTTACTAAGTTTAAGAGTTTTATATTTAGACGATAACTTGTTAACGTCAGTGCCAACGCCTTCGTTCCCCGTCATGGGTAGTTTAGCAGAGCTTCATGTCGGCCTTAACGCATTTTACTTTCTTCCGGATGACGCCTTTAAAGGTCTAAGCAAACTTTCGGTTTTAGACCTTAGCAGCGGCGGAATATCGAACATAAGCGAGCACGCATTCAGAGGCCTTAACGGCTTGCGAAACTTAAACTTGGCAGACAATAGACTTCAGCAAATACCGACTGCTCAACTTGGATATTTGTCACGCTTGGAAGAGCTAACTATGGGTCAGAATGAGTTCATTGTCCTGCAAAAGGGATCTTTCAAAGGACTGACCAATCTCCGAAAGTTGGATATAACGGGCGCTAAAAATTTAAAGCACATTGAAAAGGGTGTATTTAGTGATAACTTGAACTTGGAAACAATTGTATTAGTTAGTAACAAAAAATTAGAAAATCTTGAAGACGGTGCTTTAGTTGGCTTGCCGAATTTAAGACATTTAGTTTTACGTGAAAATGCGTTTAAAAGTTTGCCAGAATCTGTAGTGTCGTGGAACGAGCTCCGCGCGTTAGAACTTACCGATAATCCAATTAATTGTGATTGTCAGCTACTGTGGCTATTAAATCTTGCTAATCAGAAGAATTTAACAAATGTGCAGTGCGCTAGTCCTATGCAGCTCCGCGATAGACCATTGAGGACTCTTACCAGCGATGATTTGGGATGTTCATTCGGGGATCCTCGTCAGCAAGTCATCATCGTAACATTTTGTGTGAGTGCGACGATTCTTCTCGCAGTGCTCGGTCTATTTTTATTTCGATATAGATTAAAAGTGCGCGATGCGCTAAAAGATTACAAATTTAACAAACGAGCTATAAGTCGCAAAGAACACGAATACCAAAAGACATTTTCAGAAGACGACTACACACTTCGAACCGGTCAGTTGCCAATTAAACATATTCCGGTAACGGAATTGTAGCTAGAGTTGAGCGCGCCGCCCTCTGGGGTATTTTTTCTGGAGGGCGAAGGGCGGCGTGCTCGAGGCCCACGCGGGCCGGGAGGCACACTCCCCGTCACCGGTTTTACTTACATCCGCGCCGGCGAATCCTGCAGGGCCCATTCCTTGAGAACGCTCAACGTTGATACGTCTGGCACGAGAAACGGGTATCCCCAGTGCCCTGTGGAAATGTTCCCTCATTAAGGACTGAATATATAGGGTCTGGTCTAAATTAATTCTATAGATAAAAAGCTGTAAAATCGTCGTGTGACCTGAAGTAGTCGCCGCGGACTGACGCTGACGAGCAATAAAAGAATGAATCCATTCCAAAATGTGATTTTTACGAAATAGAGAGACTGTACAGTAGCTGCTAAGTATATTTTTGTCTGTAAAATGAAATGAAAGTATAACCCCTGCATTTTATCTCATAAGAATTCTGTGATACACATGTATAACCTTTACTTATAAAACAACAGGTATACGTAGTCTAACAACACAAAAGAAATATATCTTTAAAAATCCCTAGCTTTGCTTAACTAATTTTGTACTTAATATTAAAAGGTCATTTGGGGAAAAACAAAAACTTACATTTTTTTATTATTTATATACTTTACTGAAATTTATTATTTAGGATATCAAGTTTGACATTTAGATTTTTGTATAAAATTAAAAAAAAATTGTATTGGAACTTAAAAAAATATATAAAATAAACCGCCCTACAAAAGTGTGTTGTCCGCATTCTGCCAAAAAAACTATATAATAGTTTATTGAAACAATGAAAAACAAATTTATATTTTAGGGCTTTCTTGTATTTAACAAATTTATTTCTTCGCTTTGTTGTTAGACAAAGAGTCCACAAACTAAAAGTGTCATGATGAATTCCTTGTGAAATAAAAAATTAACACTAATATAAAAAGCTATTAAAATGGGCTGATAACTTTTTAAAACATTTTTATCTACTACTTACTATATAAGATATTTACAGTTGTATTTGTTCACATATTAGTTTTAATGTAAAACTAATAGATGAAGATACCAAAGTTTGTTTAATTACTTATACTCAATTTTTATGTTACAAACATCAATTTTTAGTTTAATCTGCTTTTAGTAGATAAAAGTTTTTAAAAATACCTGGCCAATTTAATGTTTTAAAATAACTATAATAGCTTTTGATAAATTATGAAATAAACCAAAAAATGTTGAATGAAACATATTTGAAATAAATAGTTATTTATTCCAAAGCAGGAAAATGTACAAATTATTCTGGTGGAACAGAGCGAAAACTACAAAGTTACTCTAAAAATATTTAAAAAAAAAGTTCAATCGGAAAGTTAGGTATGTCATTTTTGAAACAATATTAAATGTTTTCAATAAATGAGAAAAATACCCTAATATTTAAGTTTTGATCCAACTAAATCTTCTCTTAACCTGTTATAATCAAAATACTGAATAAACTTAGAAATGACATATGACATTAGGGATAGGCCTGGGTGGTTCTGGCTTATACTACTTTTATCAGTTGGTATCCCGTTGGTATCAGCTTCAGGGACGGACTTCAAATTTCCTTCGCCATTTTGTGTTAAATTATTTCACTTAAAGATCGAGGGAAATTTCGAATATCCTATATCACATATTCGATATAAATTTGATGTCATTTGTCTGTTAAATCGATGAGTTCTCTCAGTATTTTGAGCATATCATCTTTGCAGCACACACATTTTTATTGCTGTTTTTGTTTATTAACGATCATTAAAAACACTGCACTGTAAGTGTAAAATGGTAAAACTTTATTAAGATAATAAATGATTGTACTATAGGAAAAAGACCATAAATTTGTATTGCCACATTGTGAGAGTATCTTTAAACCACCATTAAACTTTGTACAAATTATATCATTGTAATTTGCAGGTAATTGTTACGAAATTTATATATAGTCTATTTATTTTTTGTCATTGTCCAATCAACAACTACCACAAATTATAATGTCAGAAAACACCTTTTCAGTAAAAGGTGATTGTAATATTTTGTAAATTAAAATTGAAATATTGGAAACTTGAATATTTGATGACTGCTCTTTGTTATTAAAATATGATTATATTTATTTGAATGCTATATTGTAAATGACCAACAATATATACATATTTCCCCTATATTTGTGATAAATAAATTAAGACGAAATACCTGTCATCATATAAAAGGCCCCGAAGCCCATTCTATGTGAGCATAGTCGAACTACGACACTATTTGTTCGGCAAACTTGCTATCGATGTCAAAGGGACATTCAGATTTAACTTAAATGAATGTGATGTATTCTTTTTGTTATTCTTTCATACCTAAATTGTTATATACCTGTCGTAAGAAGATCCTGTGACAAAACGTTTGAAAATTAGTGCTATTTAAAAGCAGTTATTTCAAAAAAATTTTCGTTGTTGAGTTTCACCAAACTTTTATTTTAAAAGTTTTGTTGATACACGTTACATGACAATATTTATCAATTAAATAAAAAAACAAGTAAGATCAGAGCTGACCAGTTAACTAGCACAGGCTGCCGAATTGTTTTCGGTTAATAATAGACAACCGACGAAAACAGAGTTTACCAGACGTCAACTGGGTTGGACACTGTCATTTTCTCTTGTACGTACAAGATTTTAAACTTTTAGAGGTACTAACCTGATTAGGTGAAAGTCCCGCGAACAACCTCCAAACCGGAGATTGTGTAATTTATCTGGAACGGTCGCCCGAGCTCTAAATAAGCACTGGACGTGAGAAAACTGGGTGAGTATCAATAGCGAAGGCTACAATAGAACGGCGAAAAGAAAAAATTATACCATCTACATATAGAGATGGAAACGATACTTCTAAATGTCGATACTTTTACTGAGAATGGAGTATTTTCAGTATTAGGAGTTTTATTCTGTGTCATATCGGCATTGAAATTAAATATATAGTTGGCTCAACGAATTCTCCTATAGAATTAACATATCGTCACAACTACGATTTGATGATAAATAGTGTGAGTTCTTTTGTTTCTTGGTACCCACACCGATTTTATACTATCCTTTTCTAATTACACTATTTCAACTAGTAGGACATGCTATTCGGTATGTCAATTTTAAAATAAAGTAACCAGACAATACAGTAAAGGTATGAATGAGTTTCTGGTTGCATGAATTACTATGTTTTTTTTTAATATGGAAATAATATCTAACAATATTGATAAATAAAAATAAGTTTTAAATCCGCTTTTTGTTGATATTAATTATAAACTTCGCATTTGTAATAATTTTTCACGCATTTTTAAAATATTTAGTTACGACAAGCAAAAAAACTGAAAGGAAAATAAATACAAATATTTATATCTGTCATCAAAAAGCCCCTCCTTCACCCATTGTAAACAACATCCAAACAAATATATTGCTGTTTAGATCTACTGATATAATCGGAGGTTATTTCTAAAAAATGTTACATAAATCTTTCGATACCGATATTTAAGGGTATCGATACTTTTTTAGAAAATATGGATGAGCATCGATATCATACAAAAAAGTATCGAATTGGTACCGGAACCGATACTTTTGTTATTTTTGCATTCCTAATCACATGCCTTCTAGTACGGATGGTATAGATGAAGGATAAACCAAGTCATTCTAAACAATAGCATTTCCCATAAAATTAATCGATCCCGGAGAAACATCTTTATGAGTGCTAAAATTTATTTTTTCAAATTAAGCAATAATACCGTGATTTTCCAGAATTAGACCCACTTTATATTATACAGGAACATAACAATATTCTAAAGGAAAATTAAATTAAGCTAAAATAAATCATCTATTTGCTGGCAGTCATTTAATAATTCTAGTTAATATAAACTTGTAAGTATAGCCTATAAGATTTTATATTTTCGGAAAAATATGAAAATATTTAAATCGTTGTAATATATATAACCTATATGCAATATTTCCATAATTTAAATTATATATTTGTAAATACTTCCATCAAAAATAAGAGTATTTATTTAATTTTTTATTTCCTGGATAAAATGCTAAGTAATGAGAAATAGCAGATTTCTCTATGTGTTTTGTGTTACGAAAGAATTGAATGTATAAAAGTGGTATGACTGTATTATACAAGGTTCGACTTCTGTATTTGTAACAACATTTAAATTACATGTTATAATGTCATGAAAAATTACCTACTTCTACTCCTTAACGTCAATACCTATTATTTTTTATTGTTTTCTGACGTCAACACGCATTTTAATGCAAAAACAAACAATGAAATAAAGAGATAAGAGAGTTTTAAAATATAAGAGGTGGTTTTCTTTGAAAAATATGGAAGTAGGAATTTGCACCTACACTTTTCATTTAATAAAAAGAATGGGCGCCGCATGTAAATTGTTTTTATTATTTATTTGGAATTATTAAACTGGATTGCACGACATAGTATAAATAAATTTATCAAAAGCAAATAAAAGTTCGAACCTTACTAATAATTAAAATTACACTTTATAATTATTTAAAAGATACTGCGTAATTTGGTTTTTATTTTTGATATGTAAAAAAATGTTTAGTTTTTGTTTATAATATATACAGAGTTAACACAGTTTTTGAGCTAGTCATGATAAATTATTTTGATGAATGTATGAATGTATAAATTTTAGGTGCATTTTCTATTTGTAAATAATAAAATAGTATTTTGTACATATTGATTTTACCTTTAACTATCATACTTATTTACAAATAAATACATTTTAAATCTTCAATGATTGTTTTATTTATTTTTTATGTTGCCTCCAAAGCACGCCTATGAATACTTTATTACTACAAACTCAATCAAGAGCTTGATACAGGAACGAATTGAGTTACGATGTTTCCAGCAAAGGCAAAAAAAATCATCAGAAATTAGTTAAATTTAGATGTTGATAATTATATCTAAATTACTCATTTGTGAGCTTGTCAAAAATATATAGGTCTTTTCGACAAATAAGCCAAAAATCAGCGTTCACAAAATGAATCTTTTTAATGAGTTCCGTAAATGAATTTTGGAAAAAGTGGTAACCACAGCTTTAAAAAAAAATAGTTTTGTGTGTATTGAAAATATCTGTTCAATGTCAAA
Source organism: Diaprepes abbreviatus (assembly GCA_034092305.1). Lineage (NCBI taxonomy): Eukaryota > Metazoa > Arthropoda > Insecta > Coleoptera > Curculionidae > Diaprepes > Diaprepes abbreviatus. Next base: position 7,439,002 of record JASJET010000055.1, on the reverse strand, counting down.
TAGACAAAATAATAATCTAACACAGAAAATTTTTCCTACTGAAGTTTCAAAAAGATAGGAGAAAAAATAAAAAAATCATTAAAAAAATTGTTTTTATTCTTAGGAACATTGCTTTGTTATTCCGATCTAGGTACGTCGACCGAGGCTGATCTGTTTTTGGTTGGCTGTTCAGAGAGGGCAAGCTAATTTTTTCTCTAAATCCTGCAGAATAATGCCCATAATAATAATTGAGATATGCTCCCCCACAAAAAATACCGTTACATTTATTTACTTAACAAAAAATAAAAAAAATAAAAAACGCGTTTTTCGACTCCTTTTTTTCCTTATAGCTTTAAAAGTATTCACTTTAGAGAAAAGTTGAAAAGAAAAAAAAGTTTCGTAATTATTATTTTCTATAAGAGAGATAAGTTAGAAATATCAAAATTTATTACCCATGTTGCAAAATAGTAATAATCGAAAAAAGGACAAAAAAAGTGTTTTTTTAAACGATTTTTTTGACCACTTACATTTTTCTGAGGACCTTCATATTAGGGCAAAAAAAAATCATGACCACGTGCTAAATTTCGTAAAAATCGGTTCGATAGTTTTTGCATAATAATTTACAATCCAATTTTTTTCAAAAATAAGAAAATTTTTAAAATTTGAATCTTACATTGGAGTCACATACTTGAAATTTTTTAGAGATCTCAAGCTTTCAAATGCTTTTTTAAAAATTAAACAAATTGAATATCTCTGCGAATTTTCATCGAAAAATTTTTGTGAAAACTAGGTTTGAAAGTACTCGGAAACAACAAACTTTAAAAAAAAAAAACACATATTATAGGTTTGCGATTTCTAACTAATATTTTCTCGTAGGAATTTTAATTCAGAAACTTTTTTCTCTCTTCAACTTTTCTCTAAATTGAATACTTTCAAAGATACAAGCACAAGAAGGAGAAAAAATCACGTTTTTTTCTTTTTTTCACTTTTTGTTAAATAAATAAATGTAGCGGTATTTTTTGGGAAGGAGCATATCTCAACTATTGTTATGGGAATACCCATAAGAATGAGATAAAGTTCTGGAGGGTTTAGAGGGAAAATGAGCATGCCCCCTCTCAACAGCCAAATCATAACGAATTTTTACAGAATAGTCCCGTTCTAGTGATAAATAGTTTACAATTCTTGATATGGTAAAAAAATTTGTTGGTAAAAATACCAGCAGTTTGCAAACATGACAAAAACTTTCCGAAAGATGTCCAAAAAACAGAAACATTCTTGTTTCTAAAAATATTTTCTCTTGTGCTGATACGCTCAACGCTTCAAGCATCCACTGCTGAAAGCAGTCTACAATGGTCCTCGCGCGTTACACGACCAGGAGAAAGAGAAGGCGAATATGAAAAGGTTCTATCTCTCTTGCTTCAAACCGCGGTTGATCGTCTCGCACCTCAAAATTATGGTAACGAGAGAGATAACACTTCCCCATATTATCCCCGTCTCTCTCGTTGCCGTATAAAGCGCCCAAATCATTGCACGCTGCCAAAGACTAAGCCATATATTTTTGACCTTCCTTAAACTTCGATAGTGTTTATATAATAAAATAGTTAAAATAAGGGAAGCGAAACTTTTTCTTTAGTTCATACTAAAAACTGGTATGTATAAACATGTCTAGAATATTTACGTTTACATACATTTTCCCAAAACATCTTTACTATTATTATAAAGTCTCTATTTGATAAGAGACATCTCTTTACATTATTCTGAAGTTATACATCTTTCTAGCAAAATATTAACAGAAAACTGTTCTACAATGGACATACAGCTCGTATTTATTATTGATTCGTTGTTTTAAATTGTCATAATGACGCAATAAATCAAAGAGAGAGTGATTCTATCGCCTACTGGAGTCAAATAATCACAAAGAAATATTTATCTATAAACATATTATTTAATATTTCGACTATGTAAAGCGAACTTATGACGGCGCCATCTCACCAGTAATTCTAAAAATATTTTGTATTTTTGCCTTGTAGAAAAGGTATCTTATTTACGATAAAAATGTTATTAAAAATATCCGCTAGATTTCAGGACGTCAAAGGTAAAAAGTACAAAAAATTAGTCATTGTTTTGACGTCTCTTGTGATAAAAAAATCTGTGAAAAATCCGGAAAATTACCTGAAGAAAATGGCTGATATTCTCTCTGAAACTGTCCTACCTGAGGATTTAAAGGTAAATTTTGTTCTTATGAATCCAATATTTTACCAGAAATACGTCATTCTACACTTAAATGTATATCTTTTCTAAACTATTTCTAACCTAACTTCTATCGATTTTTGCCATTAGAATGTTTTAAAAAGATTAGGTGTATTTCATCATTTTACAGAAATTTGAAAAAATTTACCATGAACAGCTATACAAAAATGATGTGACTCCTAAGGCGCAGTTTGAATATGCATGGTGTCTTGTTCGAAGTAAATATCCTGCAGATATTCAAAAAGGAATAGTTTTGCTAGAAGAATTATATAAAACAAATGAAGAAGGGCAAAGGGATTACCTTTATTATTTAGCTATTGGTAATGCAAGACTTAAAGCGTATTCAAAGGCTCTAGGATATGTTAGATCATTTTTATCAATTGAGCCAGGTAAGATGAGTTTTAAACATAAGTTTGATTTTCTTTTTTTTATTATCCTTCGACTTGTTAGATATATAAAAAATATATTAATTGACTTAGTTTTCATGTTTTAAGTAAGAATGTCAGAAAACATATATTTCTTTATTCAATTTTAACTGTATATTTTAATTTTTAGGAAACCAACAAGTTATAAGCTTAGAACAGACTATAAAGAAAAAAATGGAAAAAGAAGGTCTAGTCGGTATGGCCATGGCAGGTGGAGTAGTATTAGCTGTTGGAGCAATAGTTGGTGTAGGAATGGCAATTGCAAAAGCTAAGTGATAGTATCAAAAATGTATGTCTTTCATATATCTATTTATCAGAACTGTCAGTGATTTTAGACACTAAATAAAATTTATATTTCATCATTTTTTTATCTGCCTTATCTTTAGCATCAATATTTTTATATTTAGAACTTCGGAAGGAGGAAAACTTTTTTATCTGATTTAGGAAATGGTAGATTAGACTCAGTAAATGTTAAGGGAAAAATTGATAAATAAATATAATATCTTATGTATTAGCTCTTTTAACTCTAAAACAGTGACTTCAGTGTATCTTAAAATTTTGATAAAAAATTTATTTTTATATTTTCAAGAGGCAATCAGGTTTTTGGATATTTATATATGTTTTAAATTTTTACTTTTTTGCTATAACATCATACAAAAAGCAGTTAACGTTGAGAGTAAGAAAAACTAAGTGAAATTTTACTCACTTTGTCTTCCTATGATTCTTTTTCAAAAAAAGAAAATTTAATAACATATCTCTTCTTATGTCAAAACATGTTGTGTTTTTTGAAACATCTAAAATATTTTTGTGTTATTTTTTATTAGGACATAAATTATTTCTCAAGAAATATTTAAAAAATATGTATATATTAAGAAACTTAATAATAGGGAAATTGTCAATTTAAATAAAATTAAAATGTTAAATTTCTTTGATTTTGAAATTATGACAATGTAACTTAATATGTTCTTTTTCATTAGTAGCAAAGCACAAGCCCATTGTGCAATTGTTATTTTTCAGGATTGGCGCATAAATCGTTAACATGCTTGGTCAAGCTCTATTCAAGAGTATTTCATGACTACCTTATTTTTTTCTTATGCTTTTTCATAATAATATATTTGAATAAGGCCCGCACTTTTAAACAAGAAAATACAAAGTCTATATAGCTATATAAAAGCAGCTGATATATATATTTTTTTTCTCAATAGTAAACATTCAACGTTGAGTCTAGCTACCGTTTTTTAAATATGATTATGTAAAAAAAGCTTTGTAGTTATCTTTTGTAGCATTTGTACTGGTTTTGCAACTGATTAGTAGGATTTTTAAAACGCACAAATTTCAGTAGACACAGGCACCATGGGCACCACTTTTTGTTTATAAGCAGAGCCATCACATCTAGGGTCTCAAAAAGCATATAGATATGAATAAAAACGAATCCCGCAAGATTCTTCACACTGCGGCATATTTATAAAACTTTTGTTCTCTGTAGAGGAAAAATAACTACCTTATATCCAAGATACATTGGCAAAGAATAAAAAAATATTTATCCCATTTATTTTTTTAATCATTGTATTTGTATAATAGATAATAAAAAAATGTTGTAATACCATAGAAGTCTTAATTCTACATTCATGGTCTGGGGTGACTTTGTAAAAGAACCAGTGCTATAAACATCATTATCCACAAAATTCTTAATGACAGGAACCAATATTGATTTAACCCAGTCAGTAGCGTTGCACCTTTTCACGCTTGCAGCTTCTGCGTGGTTTTTACCAGCACTTGGGTTATAACATTTTTTAAATATACACCGTAAATTGCAAAAAAATAACAGTAATATTTTTCTGAAGAGGTTACAATTTTTTAGTTACTTTTTTAATCCATATTTCTTTGTTTTCAATATTGTAGAAACTATAGGTTTTTCGAAGACCTAGCCTGGCAAATATTGGCTCTTTAAAATCACTTTTAAATTCTTTATCGATAGAAATTTTCCCCTCAACCACCCTCCTTATTACACCCTTTTAGGTTTATTGTAGGGATATTTTAGGTTTGTCAAGCATTAGTTGCTAAAATTTTATTTGAAATTATAAGGGAGAATACTGAAAAAGTTCAAGTTTTTGAAGGAAACGGCCCAGTTGACTTCTAATATTGTGTCTTTCTAAATGACAGCTAAGCAAAATGATTTTTACCATATGTTGTCCTTTGTAGCAACAATTAAGAAAAAAACATCTTTCCCTTAATTTTGGTTTTAATTTGCATAACTTCAAAATTTTCACGTGTGGCTCTGCTTAGGTACATGAATAAGGTATACCGCTAAAGCTGATAAATTTTATATTGTACTGTATAGCATTACCGAGGTTTTTGCGTTTTAAGAACAGCTCGAGTTGCCTGCAAACTCTAATAATGAAAACACTGAAACAAAATAGGCATATTACTTTTCGTTTTGCAACGATGTAAAGCTTTTTCAAAGATTAGAATTATTATATTCTTCAGAAATAAAGGGTAATTATTGTAAATGTAAATAAGAAATAAAAACCAAAAATCAGAGCTAATAGTTTTAGTGCAAAGTGTAAATATTATTTGGTTTATAAATTAATGTAACTTATAATCATTATTCATAGAAAATAAATATCCTATATTGATTAATTTATGTTTTTTTTTATCTCTCTATTAAATGAAAAGCTTATATGTGACTTACTTTCCAATAGAGGAAACACTTATCCAGCATTACAAAAAATTTAAGATAGAAGACGAGATATTCAGGTAAAATTTCAAGTATCTACAACAAATAATAACTACAAATAGTACGAGGTATGGCTATAAGGATACCGAGACTGATGTTTCTACAGAAGAAGTATGTATGCATCCGACAACTGTAAGGTGAAGCCTTCTCTTTGGAATGCGGTGCCTCCCATGTCTGTAAACAAATCAGTCTGGCTGTGGCATTCGAGTGTATGAGTGTATAAGGGCTATTGTTTCTTTTGCCGAAAAAATAAATGTAATAATGAAGTAATGAATTGTAGTGAAATTTTACAAGAAACGCTCCTGAAACTAATTTTTTATTAAAAGAGTGTATAGCAATGAACGTTTATTAGGTGCGCGATTTTTTGAATGGTTTAAACATTTTCAAGATGATCGAGAAAACATTGAAGATGGTTTAAGCCCGAATCGCCCTTCCACGTAAAAAACCGATGAAAACATTGAAAAAGTCGGTAATCTGATTCGATCTATCCGTGCAATTGCTAAAACTCTAAGAATGTGTGAGGTAAATTTTATTTAACAGTCTTAACACGCAAAAGTGTGCCTAAAATTCTCACAATCGAACAATTTGACACTTTGAATGCCATTAGAAAAAACCTGACCTTGTTAGTAGAGTGATAACATGTAACCAATCTTGTTTTTGAACTTATGATCCTAAAACTAACCGCCAATCCTTGCATTGGAAGGGACCAACTTCACCGAGAACTAAAAAAACTCAAGATTCAAAGCGATGTTGATTGTTTTTTTCGATATTGATGGGATTGAGTACTTTCACAATTAATCAACGTTACTACCTTCAGATTCGTCCTCAACACCATGAAAGAATAAGAAAAAACGACCCGAATTGTGGAAGAAGTCATGGGTTCTCCATCAAGTCAATGCACCGGCTCATTCTGCATTCTGTCAAGACGTTCTACAATATCCCAGTGTTAGACTATCTGCCTTATATATTATTATATAAAAAATAAAATGCAAGGATTGAATATCAATAAAACGAACCATAAATATATGGCAAGGAACTGCTATTTCAATGAATTGCTTTAAATTCAAAGTAAATGTAAATTATTCACCATTCTAGGTACAAAATCATTAAATTTAATGTAGAATGGATTAAGGTTATTTTTAACAGTTTATGATCGATCACTACCGAAAAACATGCTCATATTTTGCGAATGAGGCGCCTAAAGTAAAAAATGTTGTATGACATATTTAATTTTTTTCAATGATATGTCATTCGATGAAGTAAACTAAAAAAAATATTTCAACTTTCCAGATATGAGAAAGTGCCCTAACTTTTTTTTGCTTTTTCTCTCTGTCTTTGGATTGACATAGAAAACATGATGAATTTATAAGACTGTAAAATACATATGGACGGACATGATGAAACTATAAAGGTTGTTAATGGCTAAATAAATCGATATTTAAGACTCGCGTGTATTAACCCTTACAACAGCAAAAAGACTGCTTAAAAACTAAAGTATCCATGGTTACGTTTATCAATAGATTACCAGAAAAGGCAGGTTTCCTGTCATTTGCAGTAAAAAAAAAAGGCAACACTAATGTATTTTTAATAATTATTACTAATTATTTCTCAAAATGGCTTTAGAAGATGTACTTAATAAACTAGGTTGGGATGATGGGTTTCAAATACCAATTGCAAATGAAGAAAATCAACAACTTGAACAAGAGCTAGCAAGGCTCGTTCTGCACAAAATTAAGGCAAAAAATAATTTGGATAATGCTTTGTCACGATTGGACAATATAAAGGATCATTCTAAATTTGTTAAACAGGAGAGTGATCAAACTCAAGTAAGTTTCCATAAACAACTAACACAGGTACAAAATTAACACTCTGCTTAACAAATGTTACATTATAGTAATTTTTATTTTTTCTTTTTATAAATGTTACAAAAAAATGTCTCAAAATATTAAAAAATAAATAGGCAGCCTTTTGTGTTTTAGTTACGTATGTTACAATTTGTAGCAGATATAGAATATGACGTTCTACCATAAATTAAGCCTATTACTCTCCAGTATGATACTGTGTACATATTCACTTTGAAATTCCATTTTCTATCACACAACAGTGACAAATGACGAAACCAAATGTTACACATTTACACCCATTTGCTTTAGAAATAAAATGGCAAATGCAAAGTACTGTTTCCACCTTAATTACCTCAATGTTTTATTTGTTAAATGCCATTTATAAAAATAATATGTAATGGTTCACTTTTAGAAACTCATCACAGCTCACAAACAACAATATGATACGGAAACCCATCAGTATCATCTTATCAAGGCAGAAAAATCCAGAATTGAAAAAGACATTATTCAAGTCAATAAAAGAATTGATATTCTGGAAGAACGTAAGGAACTTCAGAAGCATGATATTCAAAAGGCTGTTATCAAGGTATCTATTTATTATTATTTGATTAATTTTTTTTTAAATTCTTATGGACATATTTCTATTTTAAGCCGCGTTTTTTGTGAGGATATTGCCTCTTAGGAGTATAAATATGAAAAATATTGACAAGTTGGAGTTTTTTGTAATCCCCGAACGATAGACCTAAACTATTTTTATAATATGCATCCTAAGCGTGAGTGTATAAATAATTTTTCTATTAATTCTATATGACCATTATATAATCGAAAACTGGTAATTTTATCACCTTTTTTCTGCGTGTTTCTTCGTTTTGCAACGTAATTTTTCATATTTCGAAAATCGACAGGAAATTTTCTGACGAACAAATTATGCCCCATGCAGTTATTCTCTAGGATTGCTATTTACGGAAATATAACAGAAAAAGACGGTAAAAGATACGTCAAAATTTGTAATTTTACAAAAAATATTTTTTCTGCTTCGAGCACACCTATTCAAACTGACGCAAGGCTGAATTATCATTCGTAGCGTTATTCAGACACTAAAGATACGTGCAAATGCGACTAGACTATTAATACAATTAGCATTTTCGCTTCGCTGCCGTAACACACCGCTCAAGTAGGACACGAAACGCTTTTTCCGCTAGAAAAACGCCCAAGCGGTATAGCTTGCGTAGGATAAATCACTATTTTTAAAGATTTACACGCTAAACACATCACGACAAACGCATCACGCCGCTCACCTAGGATGGGTCGTATGATGCAAGTCTTCAAAATGCCGCCCCTTCAATGTTTTTTCTTTTAGATAGCCTTCGATACAAAACGAGGTTTTTAAATTTCACTACTTATGCCTCGGGTAATATCTTGCCAAAACAATATGGAATGCGAACTTTAAATAGACAGCTGTTTTCTGAGAATTTCGCTCTTGGTGAGACCATTAGGTGATCAAAACTAATAAAGAAGTTGAGAACACCAGGGTTTAATTCAATTCACCGAGAATAAACCAATGACGTTTAAATAAAGACACATTTTTTACATACGACAAGATAAATATCTATGTTGATTACGTAAGGAAATTGTCGAGAAAAATTACTATAAAACTTTAAATTAAAAAAAAAATGTGAAAACTGGGCCCCGTTAACAATCTGACAATAGCCAAGTCAATGAATAAATTCTTTTTGAACATTGTAGATGACATCTGCAGCTATGTTTCGTTCTTCTTGGCCTATTCGAACTTTTAAGACTTCTAAATTGTCGGGCTGGCCAAGTATACTTTAGTTTTCCCCCACAAGAAATAATAAAGGGGGATCAAATCTGGTGATATGGCTGGCCACTCAATTGTCCCTCTTCTGCCTAGCCAACGATTCGGAAAAATCTCATCCAAATAAGAAATAAGGACCTAGAACTGTTCCGTCATCTATACCGCACAATACGTTCACTTTTTGAGGGTTTTGGTTCTTAATTGATGTAAACCAATGAGGATTTCCAGTTGCCCAATAGCACCAATTTTGTCCATGGACATAGCCATTTAAAATGAATGGTTGCATCGTCAGAAAAAAATAATTCTTTTTTCAAAATTATTATTACCATTGCAGAACTGTTGCATTTGCTCGCAAAATTGATTTTGGCGATCAAAATCATCTTCTGACAACTTCAGAAATAATTATATCTTGTATGAATGCTACTTCGCCTTTTCCAGTATTTTATGCACACTAGAATGTGCTACATTAAAAGTTGAAGCTGTTTCCATCAGTGTGGATCGGGTATTATCTTGAGTTGTCAACAGAATATTAAGATGATATCGTCTTCTGTTATTGAAGGTCGACCATGCCCGTATTTCTTGAAATTTGCCTCAACTCGGCTTACCATGCTTGTAGGTTGCCGATCAGCGTGAATTGCATTGAATAACTCAACCACCTCTGTGTACGCGTTCTATCTCCAAACCAATCATGCAAAATATTTCAATTCTTTCACGTTCCGTTATTTTAATAATTTTTCCTACAAAATAGCCATAAAGTTAAATTAAATTTCGAACACACTTGTTCCGCCTACCAAGAAAGTTAAACACTTATTGAAAATACAAAATGCTAATATCTAATTTCCAACTGGCTTGACATTGGAAATAAAAAGACTTTGTTAACAAATTTAATATCGTTAATGCTATTAACGATGATGGACACGTGGAAGATCTTGCGAATTAAAGAAATTTTTCTTGGCAATTTCCTCATGTAACCAGCGTCGTACCAGAATATTTCGATTTCTTTGAAATTAAACGAGGATAATGAATCGAATATTCTCGAATACACGACGCGTTCGTATGCGGTAGGTCTGTTATGTGCGAACAGGCCAATTACCCTAAACAGTTGGTTATCTGCGATATTATTTACGTAAACTTTTTGTTACATTTAGCTCATTTAATTTTAATATTTCAGGTTGACAAAGTAAAACAAGAAACCGGGTGGGATATTGAAGCTTTAAAAGCCTGGGAAGAAGCTCTTAAAAAACGGGACGACGACAATGAAATGATTAAAAAGTTTTCCAAGGAAGATGAACGGCGTTTCAATGAACTAGAAGCAAGAAGGCAATTTCTTCAAGCCGACTATGATAATAAAACGTCGACTATCAACAAGATCGTTTGCGAGCTACATAGCTGTGAGATGCTTATTGAGAGAACAGGTATATTTTTTTTTTTATAGAAGATTGGTGTTAAGCAAACCATAACAAAAATTACTAACAAAAATACAATATATGTATGTATTTCTACCATTCTATTAGGTAAAGCAATTAAGCAACAGATAAATGAACGAGAAGCTCTGATCAGACAATGGAAAGATACTGTAAAAATGCTACAGCAGAGGGACGCGGACATAAATATCCAACAAGAACTTATCATGGAAGCGCAAAGTGTTTTAAAAAAACAACAGGAATATCTTGAAGAAGAAAACGCAATGTTAAAAAATGAGCAGAAGAATAATCACGATACTGAAGTGGAAATAGAAAAGTTGAGCAACGTACATTCAAGACTGAGAAGAGAATTGGACGATATGGAACAAAACTTATTTATGGTTATTGGTGAGGTAAATGTAACATTATTACCATGGCACTTCATACTTTATAACCACTACTAATTTAAAAATTATAAACGGTATTTAACATCGGTATTTAAACTAATTTGTTTGTAGTTGTCCTCCGATGTCATAAGAAAATCTATATCATGCCACATTTTTTTCAAATTTATCTCGATTTTTTAATAACATACAGTCACACAACGGTCTTGGTGCAAAGTAATGGTTCGTTAAAAAGTCTGTTGTAATATGTTTATAAATCAATAACAATATTCAAAATATTTATAGAAAATTAAACTTATGCAATTAAAAACAAAAAAATTGTGCGAAAAATAATGCTTAACATAAAAATAATATTTTAAAAACATATTAAATTCATATGGTCTAAGGCAGTGGTTCCCAACCTTTTTCTTCTTGCGAAGCCGTTCTAAAAACCGGAATAAATTGGCGAATCCCCTGTGTAGCCATTAGGAACAGTAAATGAAACAATAAAATTGGGTTATTAAAATTTATTTTCCATACTGAATAACAGTTCCTAACGAAAGACTAAAACATAATCATAAAACTTTTACAACCATTTTCATGTTCATGTTCAACCACTTAATTTTGTTCTATCTACTTTAAACAACTAAAAAACGACCAGAAGTAAAAAGACATGTTTATCCTAATTGTCGATGTACTACAATAGATAAACAAAAAAAATCATTCATATTAACAAGTGCATATGTAGTATGAATATCGGAGGTACCAAGACTTCTGTATTGTTTTAAAACTGGATTAGTTTACTTTTTCCGAAATATTTTGAAAATTGTTATTAATCTATAAATATTATAAAATAAATCGATTAGAATATAAATATGTTTAAATTTCACATATGAACAAATAACTTTACCATGACTGTATTTAATTTAAGGCAAAAAATATTTACAATCAGTTTTAGATAGAGGTATTTTTTATAGTGTCACACATTGAAACGCGGGGTAGCTGTAGCAGCCCAAATCTTGGAAAAATTAAGAATACGATCAAAACAATTAAAACATGAAATTGAACACAAGGAGAAGTAAGTAACTTAAAAATGTTTATACATTAGTAGAATAAACCGGGACTTTATTAACCAAATTTTGTATAGAACGGTATTTGGATATACTGAATTCGAAAATTACTTCAGCAATATTGCAGTCTATAAATTTCCCCCAAAATTTAATATAAGGACGATAACAAATTAAAAATAGTTTCAAAAATATTGCCAAATTTCGCGATTAACCTGCAAACAGTCTTAACTGTTATGTATTTTGCTGACAAAGTATCTTGTTTCGTTTAACCATTTTTTAAAAGAAGGAGGTTCTAAATTCGATCGCTGTTTTTTATATTTGTACGTTGATTACTTCGGAACTGCAGCACCAATTTGGATGGATTTTTTGCATTATGTTCCGGAAGTTGCTGCCATGGTCCCATATTATTTTGGCCGAAATTGGTTGAGTAAAATCCAAGATGGCGCTGATAATATGGTGAACAAAAAAATTTTCTCCAATTTCCTCCAAAATTGGTATGGGCGTATGTTCGGGGTCGTACATAGTGAATTTAAAAATATTAAAAAAAAAATAATAGGAAGTAAATAGCCCGATGTTGCCATATTGTGTGACCACGTTATGACTAGATCCCTGTTTTGAAAATAAGTATGAGCCTAAAGCTCATTCACGGCTATTAGCTATGCCACACAAACAAAAAGAAAATGTAATTGTTTAATTTAAGTTACTTTTATTTTTTTTATGTTTTAGACTATGTATAAAAGATCAGGAAGATATGGAAAAACTAGAAACTAAAATCAAAGAGATGAAAGGAAACAGTCTTTCGTCGGAAGAAAGGATTAAAAGAATTCAGAAAATGATTGATACTGAAGAAAAACTATGCAAAATGTACATAGCCGACACTGAAAAAATAAACAGCTATCTTTATAGGACAGACCAGTTGCTCAAAGATCAACAATCTATCGGAAAATCCTTGGAGGTTCAAATAAATAATGCTTATTGGATATGTAATAAACTTCGGAAGCATATTCGAGTTGAAAAGAAATCTCTAGAAAAATTAAAAGAAGTTGTTTATGATATGGTATGTTTTATTAAATTTTTTAAAAATTGCGACATAAATCAAGTTTTAAATTTTTTTTTTGTTTTATGTTGGTTTCGTAAAAGTTTTTTCTCCTTTCAACAAGCAATCTGATATCAAAATTCAATATACGTAACTCTCCCAAAAGTTTCAAGTCTGTGCTTTTTTTCTGAAACGTAATAGGAATCTTCTATAATTCGGAAGTTAGGGGAGGAGGGGTTGAGTACGTTGAGAGTTCCCCTCAGTAACTTTGTGTTGCTTTATGTTTTTCTATCCGCTAAATCTAGTTTTCGTGGTTACCAAGCCCAAATTTGGTCCAATTTTGAGCTATGGCCCGTTTTTAGTCAAAAATTATGGTTTTTCCGACTATTCTGGAAAAACAAAAAAAAATTGTGAAATAAACTGTATATATTCTTTCCTTCTCTCTGCCTAAAAAGATAATACATATAAACAACCTATAGAAAATAATATATTGTACTAATGCTTTTTCTACTTACATTTAATATAATTATTATGTTACAAAAATAATTACTTAATATGATATATACTTCAATTTACATGGATTGTTACAAGTATCAATTAAGTGACAAATATAATAAGATGTACAAGATAGGCCTCATGTTCTGCAAATACAAATTGTCGTTGTGCATTTTTTGCAGTTACAGTAAGACATTAATTCCTCACTTGGTCAAAATAATGAGGATCCTTTTTCTGGTAACAAACAATTATCATCTTCTACATAACCAAATTATGAATTTAACTGTTCACAATCATATTGTAATAAATTTATTTGTTGATATGTTGCGTAAAAAGCTCTCAAAGCGTACAACCTAACTAAATTACTTGTAGGTGGCAAATCGGCGTTTGAAACAATATTACCATAATGATAAATTCGATACCGAAGTTCATCAAATGATAATGCATTATTCCTTTTTTTAAACCAGTTTAAGATACTTTTCGGTTAATACTATTAGAATTAGAAACATGTAATTCTAATTGTGAGGTAACTTTGTATAAGGTTGTCTATTCCAAAAATTTACAATTTTTGAAATTTAACAATTTAATATTTTTTAATTGTAAAAATGCTTAAGGGCTTACCTACACAGGGAAACAACTTATTTTAATAAAAGTCCAAAATTTCTACCCTAATCTTTCAAACCTTTTTTGCATCTTCGAGTTGGTTCGTTATGAATGGGAATCTGGAAACACACTTACAATAAACGATGTTTTTTATCGTTCCCCTATAAAATAATCTAAGACAGTCAAATCACGAGAATGAGGAGGCAACAAAAAAGGTCCATTCTTGGCAATCCACTTGTCATAAAATGTTGATTGTAAGAAGTTGGTACCTGGAACGGTTCTGTGTTGTGGGGCCTGTGTTCCACCAGAGATAAATCTCTTAAATATCTTAAATATTAATTATCTATCTGTTCTAGAATGTTTAAATATCTTTTTCCTACAAAAGTTAATACATAATTTAAAATGGGGACATAATTTGCTTTGTATTATTATAGTAGTATTAAGTTTTCTTCGTAAAAATGTAGTTTTATTATCAAATCATTTCTTACACCACAAAATCCATTATATTGCCAGGTTTCTTGAAAATTCCGCAATCTTACTGGATGAGGATTTAAATCACTACAAAAATGAGAAATGTGTCTATTAAAAAGGCCATTTTTCCTAAATTTTGCTTCATCGGTCCAAATTAAGTTGTCTAAAAATCGAGGGTCGTCATTTATCATCGTTAGTATCATCAGTATCTCTTAAGTAAGGGTTGAATAAAAGATATTAAATAAGGGTGAAAGTGTATTGAGCTCTTCGAGATCCTTATCTGTAGAGCCACTGCTCTATAAACAAATTTAAATAATCTTCGTGGGTATAATTTAATCGCCTCGACATGATTTTTATTAATAATTGTCAAATGGCAAAAAATAGCGACATTTCTGTAGCTCTCTATTGTTTTCTTTCATCGCGTTTCGCCGTCATGGCCAACCATAGATAAAATATTTATAGATCCGCAAAGTTTAATCCCAAAAACGGAAAATTTACGACAATAAAATGTAAACATCGTAGATCAGATGTCGGCATGCGCACTACAAAATGATCAGGTAACCATCGACAGGACCGAACTTCGAAAATCTATTTAGTTAGTTCAATTAGTCATAAATGGTGTCTAAATCAAGCAAGTTATCAAAGTAGAGTCACATCATATGAGCACAAATAATATCTGAAGCAGAAGGGAATAATTCGGTCTGTCTACCGATGGGAGTTAGTTTAGTCATTTCTTATACTGTGAAATTAAAATTGTGAAGGAAATGTTTCTTACTATTTCTCTAATCTATTGTTTCCGTCTGTGTGCGTTCACTTTCTTGTTGTAGGGTGAGTGAATAACTAACATTTGGAAGGTCCGGCAATTTATTCTCTACTTATTAAAAAATAATGACCTTCTTTTCCTTATCTTTTTTTTTTTTAAGAATGGGTTTGTCAACGGATATGCAGGATTTAAAAATAATTTTATATAATAATGTTTTTCTGCCGTAATGGTGAACGGAGCATATATTTTCTTATCGCATTAATTTTGTCGACTAAATGATGAAAATGTTGTTTGAAATAAAATAAGTAAACAAGGTCATTGATAGGGGGTGAATAAAAAAAATATACCAAAAAAAGAAATTCACATTTGTCTAACTTATTTCGTAATATTTTGCTTTTGTTAACATATTAATGAATTTTTAATTTGACGATTTCAAAGTGGGGATTGCCATGACAACATGAATCATGACAATTTCATAAAATGAGTACGGACATAACTAATCTGAATTTACTTCTAAAACCAGTATTAATAATGAACAACGCTTTTTAACGTCATGTCCTCAATCTACAGACATACAAAATAATAAATCACAGAATGGCTGCAGAACAAAAAAAAAACATTTGAGCTGGGTGGAAACATCGGTTAAATATAAGGTGGATGAAGTTATGCAAGAATATGGACATTGTGCAAATTAGCAACTGAAAAAAAGTAGTTGACAATTTGAAAAAATAATTCAAACAGAGCTTAGAAATTATAGAGCCAATAGCCGATTCTGGCTAAAATATAAACCTTGTACTGAAATATTTTATTTATATAACAAAATAATAATGCATTATAATTATTGTAAGTTACATATGTATGTTTTAAAATATTCCAATTTCATTTTGAGGATGTATGTTTTTATTTATGTAAGTAATGTAATAGATGGAGAAATTGTACCATTTCTTGACGTATTGATGAATGTACTTTTTTCATATGATAGAATGAACTATTCTATGGTTTGTTGCGAATTTTCAGATTTTTTTAAAGAATTGATTGCTTAAAAGTTAAGTTTATCTTTTGATAATCATTTGGAAAGTGCTAAAAATATATCATACTACAAGTTTTGGAAATTTAATGTTATACGAAAACACTATAAATCCAAAAACGTTGTAAAGCAACACTATTTTTTACTCTATAGAGAAAAAGGAAAATAAAACAAATAAAATATGTACACATTCCATTATATTAAATAAAAACACAAAAACAAATAAAACAAATCACTTACAACACTATAAATCTGTTTAAATCGCACGCCACTCACAAAGCAAAAATAAACACAAAAATGGCGTTGAGTCGATACTGTGCTGTTTACGGATGGCGCTACGAAACAACCGATCGATAATAGGAAGTCGCTTATGCGCATGCCCTTATCTGATCAACGTCCAAAAATATGACTGGCGCCCGATGTGCAGAGACGCATTTTTTCGCCCATGGTTTGCCATTTTTTGGCTTTAGCAGCCGACAAGAGTAGGGATCCATAGTAGAGGTCAGTGTGGCCAACTAATAAAACTTAAAAGCCGATTAGCATTTTTACGATACAAAAATGTTAAGTCGACAATATTACAAAAACTAGAAATTTTTCGAATAGACTACCTTATTCAAAGCAACCTTTATTTTTAATGCTAAATAAAATTACATTATAAAAATAGAGGGTTTATATTTAAAAAATTGATTTTTAACGATTTTTTCATGGTAATATTTAATGTTATTTTTTGATCACCCTATATTTATCTATTATCAAAATATCAACACAGTACACTAAAGTAGATCCCCTTCCAAAAGGAAATCAACCCTGATTAAATAATAAAGGCTTTCATATAGGATAAATTGATAGTTATGTTTAAACTTGCAAACGCCATTTTTCACATAAAATTTAAAATATGGCAAAAACCGTTAGATTTAGGTATAGGATAGTAAATATGTCTATAAAAATGAAATAATATATAGTGTCACCCGTTTAAAGTAAGCATGAAAGCGTCAGCTTCCGGTACAGCCGGAAGTGCCACCATCTTGAAAATATTTTAGCTAAATTGCCCCATCGGCTTTAGAAAAATGCCAAATTTTAAAAATCTTGCAAAGTTTGTTTTCCGAGAAATCAATCGCTGGATTTCGTTGTGGGACACACCATAGATCTGTGAAATGGTTATATGGTATTTTTGTTAGAATAATAAATTATCATTTTTCCAACCAGTTATGAATGTTGTGATTAAAATGTAAATATAAAATGTTATGAAAAAAGATTTCATTTATGAAATAGAGTCGCAAACAGGTCACCTAAAAATATTTTTTATATATAAATGGATGTCTCAAATAATAATAGCATAATCCTGAAAGAGTTAGCGATAGAAACATGTCAGACGTTAATACTTGATACGTTGGAGTCGTTAAACTTAATAATAACTATTTTTTATATTCAAATAGCAATTTAGAATTGATGAATTCGAACAAAAACTCTGCAAACTGGAAGGGTCAAATAAGCAAGAAGATCACGCTGACGAAAAAGAAGACAAAATCAGAGAGTTAGAAAAAATTTCGGCTGATCACGCTGAAGTCCAACACACTCTCCAATCGCAAGTGGACCGGTTACAGGATGAAATGAGGAAGCTATCCAATTTTATTGCCACCGATAAGGAGCAATTGGAAACTTTGCAAAACAAAGTTGAAAATCATTTGTTAGTTTACGAAATAGGTAAGGAAAGCTATTATAATGATAATAAATGATTCCTATCTCCTAAAGTCACTATAATAGCTCTTTAATTACCCCAAATTCAATAAAAAGTATATGGATACTTGCTTGGAAAGACGGTCTAACCCGTCGAAATTTATTTTTATTTTAAAGTTTTTTTGCGTGATACCGAAATATACAGGGTAAATCAAGAAAAAGCCAAGATCGATATTTTTTTCATTTGTAAACCCTATTTTTTATTTTAGAATCAGAAAGGGCACATTTTGTACATACAGCAAGGTAAATATCGATGTTTTTGTCACAAGAAAAATTTCTTTAATTCGCAAGATCTCCCACCTGCCCACCTGTAATAACATTAACGATGTTAAATTTGTTTCTTTTTTTATTTCCAATGTTACAAAAAATCAGTTAGGACATTCAATATTCTTGTACCTTAAATAAGTGTTTAACGTTCTTGGTAGGAGAAATAAGTGTGTTCCAACGTTTATTTAACTTTATTGCTATTTTGTAGGAAAATGATAAAATTAAAGGAACGTGGAAGAATTCAAATGTTTTGCATGATTGGTTTTGGATATAGAACGCGCACACAAACAGAGGTGTTAGTTATTCAATGCACTACGCCGTGATCGGCAACCTATAAGCCAAAGCATGGTAAGCCGAGTTGAGGCAAAGTTCGGGGAATATAGGCATGTTCGGGATATCAAGAAATCTGGTCAACCAACAATAACGGACGAAAATTAACTTAAATTCTGTTGACAGCTGAAAATAATCCTCGATCCACATTCATGGGAACAGCTTCAACTTTTAATGTAGCACATTGTAGTGTGCATGAAATACTAAAAAATGTGAACTATAACCCCTACAAGATATGCTTAGTTCAGGAGTTGTTGGAAGATGATTATGCATGACCATGTCAACAGACAAAGCTGGTGCTATTGGGCAACGGAAAATCCTCGTTAGTTCATAGCAGTTAACAACCAAAACCCTCAAAAAGTGAACGTGTGGTGCGGTATAGTGGACGGAAGAGTCCTGGGTCCTTATTTCTTTGCCGGTACCCTTACTGGTACGAGATTGGAGTTTCTTCAAAATGACCTCATTCTTGCACTAATAATATTGTTTTTCCGAATCGTTAGATAGGCAGAAGAGGGACAATTGAGTAGCCAGCTAGATTACCAGATTTCACCCTCCTTGATTATTTCTTGAGGAGATGTATGTATGTACGTAAAATTGGGGATCTGTACACTGCGACTTAATAGATCTATTGTGTTCCCCTACTGCTGCCAAGTCGTAAGGGATACCTTGCTAGCTAAAGCAGATCCTCCAGTTCTATTTGCCTCAGGAACCACGATGTTGGACGGCTTTAAAGTGGGTAACTCCCCTTCTTCTATTTGGTGTGCTCCCAAGAACCGCATTCTAACGTTTTTTAAAGCGCTGTACTCTAAAAGGATGTGAATAGATGTTTCGACCTCCTCCTCGCAAAATCTTCACTATTCTCTTTCTACCAATCCGAGTTTCTTGAGGTGTCCCTTCAGGTGGCAATGCCCCGTCAGGATTCCTGTCAGAACTGTGAGTTAGTTTTTACTTAAGCTTATGCATTTCTTCAATCTCTTCTGGTCGTAGTTCGCAAGAAGTATCTTCGCTTATCTCAATCCTTGCAGCTCCTTTTCTCGCAAGCTTGTCTATTATTTCATTTTCCTCTACGCCGGTGTATCCAGGTACCCACATGAAGGTGACCTTATTATTCTTACTCAATTCATTTACTTCTTCTAGGCATTCCCAGACCATCTTGGAACTGATTACTTGAAAACTTAGCGCACTGATGGCTACTTGTCTATCCGACATGATGATAATCTCCTGTCCGCGATAGTTTTTTTCCTTGCTGAAGCGAGTACATTTCCTAATGGCATGAGTTTCCGCCTGGAAATGCTTGGTAACTTACCCAAGCTTTCGTAGTGTCTGGTACCGGGTTCATACACCCCTATTCCAGTTCCCTCCGTTGTTTTAGAGCCATCTGTATACCATTTGATGGATTTCTTGTTCAATTTTTCAATGGTGTTTCTGCCTCATTCACTTTTGCCACTCAACTTTGTGTTGAAGTTTTTCATAAAGTTGAACTTCTTTTTCATTTCATCTTGGGGCATGTCCCAGATCTGATGATTTCTGGAAAAGTCCTTCGTTCTATGACCTCATCTCTCACCATCCTATAAATTGTTCTCTTCGCCATACTCTCCACAAGTGTATTTAGAGGTGTAAGGTCTAGGATTATTTCCATGGAGGCTGTTAGGCAAGTTTTCACTGTTCCAGTTATACACACACAGGCCAGTCTATCGAGCGGTTGACTCTCGTATTGGCCGGACTGGTTCTTTTACTCCAGATCACTGTCCCATATATAATTGGTCTCATTATTGCAGTTTATCTCAACTGCAGAATTTTTGGCTTTGTATCCCAGCTTTTTCCCGCAAAATTTCTACAAACCATCAAGGCGTTTCAGAGAAGTTTGTTATCTAGGATCAGGCCCAGATATTTAACCTCTGACTTCCACTCAATTACGTTCCCATCCATATTGATGGTTTTCAGATTGAGGTTTCTTGTGAAGGCTATTAAGTTGGTTTTGGTGGGATTGATATTAAGTCTCATCATCTCTCTGGACTATGTCACAGAGGGTATTCTCGAATTTACTCCTCGCGATCACGACCACATCGTCGGCATAGCTCTGACAAGATATGCCGAGGTTAGTCAGATCACAGAAGAGTAGATCTACAATTAGTTGTAGCCTAAGCTCCACGTAAGTGGAGAAGCTACTCTCCCCTGAGGACATTCTCTGATGGTACAGAGGGCAATAGTGGCCTGTCCTATCTCTTTCTCTGCTATTCTAGTGGAGAGAAGTCGCGCTATCCATTCTTGAGTGGATACTTAAAAACTATAACATACTTGACCCAGTCCGACAATTTAGAAGTCATAAAAGTTCGAATATGTCAAAAAGTACGAAACATAACCGTAGATGTCACCAACAGTTGAAAAAGAATTTATTCATCGACTTGGCTACTGTCAGATTGTTAGCCGGGCCCAATTTTGAACAATGAATTTAGATGATAGCAAGTTTTTTTTTATATTTTTTTATAGTTTTACAGTAATTTCTCTTGATTTTCTTATGTAACCAACATCGATCTTGTCGTATGTAAAAAATGTGCCTTTTCTGATTCTGAAATAATAAATGGGGTTACACTTGATCCGCTTTACAATGCCTTCAGCTCTGAATACTCGTCTAAAGACTTGCTTCTGTCCCTATGTTACGCAGCGTAGGCCATATGAATTTTAACACGCAAATTTCGCGGCAAATTAGGGTCACGACTTTTGACCTACACAAAAGCAACAGGCCTCAAAGATGACCTTTGATTCGTCCTTGAGGTCGTTCTAGAACCGCTAATTTCAAATCCGGTATCAGATTTCGAAAATATGAAGTTTGCGATAATAAGAAATAATTAACAATTTTTACCTCGAAAATGGCGTCCGATCAACACAAGTGACAATTTCTATGCAAAATTCATCGTGAAATACAAAACCATTTTTTGTTTTTCAGATTTTTTCTATTCTTGGGGTTATGGTCGGCCATATTAGATTTTGAATGATCGAAATCTGACACTGAATTTGAAATGTATAACCCTGGAACCTCCTTATATCGATTATAGTTTTTCTGTAGTACTGTAATGGAACAAATGTTAATTATTTTCATTGTTCAATGTTAACTATATTTTGTTAAAATAAATAATTAAATAATCACTCTGTGAATAGATATTCCGTGGGAACAGGGTAGTTATATTTTTTATCACTATCCACGAAACTCTAAAGGAAGAATAAATCAGTTATCGAACTTAACTTTTATGATCTTTGTCGTTTAAATGTTTTATTAAAAAAATACATAAAGTCAGTTAATTTATGAAGACGTAATAGGACCCTCTTTTAGAATTGCCTATAAATCTGTCTAAGTAATCCCGCCCTGATTATGTAAGTAAAACCAGACGTGTGAAGGGTAGTTTTTAACATATGGTATATGAAATACCGTTAAAATGTATTAAAATATTGAACGATTTTCCCATTATTAGGAAACAAAAGAATAATCAAATAAACTCATTATACTGTAACATAACGTTTGATCTGTGAAAGGAGGTATGTAGCGTCTGTTTTTCCTGATTGCAAGAAAGAATGATTCAAATACCAGCATTATGAATAAAAGGCCACTCAGGTTTTTTCACAGACGTTATATTATCTTATTCCTTTAGTTATAGAGAGAAATAGAATAGTTTTATCAATTGTGTTTATATACAAATTAAGATTAAGACGCTCACAAGCCAATTCGTGAATCAAGCATCCGGTATAGAATAGCTAACGCCCTCAGCACATAACGATCGAAACCTTCGAACTTTAAGGGAAAGAAATTGTCGTTTACCGGGTTCCATCGCCTAATTTGGGTACAAACTGGAAACAAAGGGAGAGGGGGTGTAAGATTCGAAGACACTCCTTTAAGGAATAGTAAATTTGAGTCACAATTTGAATGTCGGTAAAAACGGTACCGTAGTACCAGTGCCGTAGAATAATTACGACACGGGTATAATCTTCGGGAAAGAAGGTTATCTTTGTTTGATTTGTTTTGATTTAATTCGGGAAATTAAGGGATTATCTGTGTTATTTTAGTGGGGCATTTCGCGATTTTCATAAGGTTTGATTAAGTAATATAAATAGCTGTTTTTTCGCGTTTTATTTCTTTTTTGTTTAATATTTTATTAAGCTATTTATACGTGTTTCTTCAAAATTGGGTTTTAAGTTTTTGGTTAAATAACGGCCGAGAAGAGTTTTGTTGTTAGTTTTTCGTAATTGTTATTAGTTTTAAGTTTCTCACTGTAAATAGTTCGTTTTTCTATTTATTTTTGTTAAATAGATATGTGTTTTGAGAAACTTGTTTCATTCAATTTAATTAAAACCTTCACGCGAATTAACTTGCAGGCGCGCTGCTGCGAGATCTACAAAACAAGAGATGTCTACTGACCAACTAATTAGCAGCCTGAGTCCTGAAGATCTGAGTCATGGTTGTGGTAAGCTTTAATAACCGTAGTGTTTCGTACTAAAGCTGCAAGAGAGAAGTTGAACGAACAGACTTCCAGAGTGTCTTTATTACTGTGATATATAATTGTAGGTTATTAAAATAGTTACTAATTAGTATGGGGCAGAAACTGATTATAGATGAAAGGGTTAACGCTACCACAGTATACCCTTTGAAAGAGTCTATGATCAAATTCTGTCACAGTACCTCTCCGTTCATTACATGAACAACTTAAAGTAAGCAGGTGACCACGATATTTCGTATATTCATAAATTTTTTCTCGGAAATTGTGCGTCGAATATAAAAAAAACACAAAATACTATTTTGACTTAGCATTCTACGTAAAACGCAAAAGAAAATTTTAGTTATTGAAATTTTCACTTTTTTGGTTTTTGGTCCGCCATATAGGATCAGCCATTTTGAATTTTCGAAATCTGACAGCGGATTTGAAATCAGCGACCTCTAGAACCCATTAATGTACTATCACTTGCAAGGCAGCATTTTTGAGTTCCTTGCATGCTTGAGAGGTTTAAAATAATCTTGATAGTCGACCTCAAGGACGAATTGAAGGTCATCTTTAGTTGGTCTCCTTCGAACCCTACTACTTTTATGCAAGTCAAAATTCGTGACCTCTGTCTGCCGAAAAATTTCGTGTTTAAATTCAAATGGCCTACGCTGCGTAACATAGAGACAGAAGCAAGTCTTTATGTAATTATTCTGAAAGAATTGTTACTCAGAGCCTACCTCATGAGTGACGTTTGGATTTAACAATTTTTTGCCCTACGCCGAAAATTTTTGCATTTGATCCACCCTAAATTTAACGACGCACTAACGAGCATTTGGCCTCAAAAACCGGACAAAATTAATAACGTCGTTGTTTTTGACTCTAGACGTGTCAAAATCAGTATCCTGGGATTTTGAGGGCGCTAAGTTGATTTTTGGCATTATTTTACTAATCGGGTAAAGGGGGGCTGACTTAGGGTGCGAAGGGGGAGGGGAGTAATATTAAAAAACGTAATGGTTATCGTTTTATATGTTTTTAGGTGCTCCAATTTCATTTCTGGCATTACTTTACCAATCGGGTGAAGGGGCTCTGACTTAGGGTGGGGAGGGAGTGGGGAGTAATATTAAAAAACGTAATGGGTATCGTTATATATGCTGACTTAGGGTAACTGCACGTTTTCCCACAAAAAATCTATCTCAAGATAAAAACAAAGTCTCTTTGCTGTGTGATCAAGTAGGTCCTGAAGCCCAACTTCAACACTCGTCTTCGTAATTCGGATTAACTCTGGTTTTGGATAGCAGAGTTTCTTTGCTTCTCTAATTAGAGTATACCAAGGAAATATACCCTTATTGGAATCGTATAACAACTCCCACTGCCTCCTTGTAAAGTCACCTTCAACAAAGATTTGCAAAGCTTGTTCAGGTGTGTAATTTTTTACTTTCGGTTTCTGAGCAGTATTTATTACCTTCCTGTAAAGTTTGGCTCTTGTTGGTGTTGAAGTTGCATCTATTATAGTTTAGAGGCCGCGGCATTTCCAGACATTCGTTGACGTACGCAGGCTGCATAGGTAAGCTCCTCAACAGGTACCTGTTCACGGAGTTCTTTTGTATTTCGTCGTTTACTACGATCATGTAATTCTTGGAAATGCTTCCTTGGGCGTCCCGTAGAATTCGTGGCCCAGTTATGTACTGGTATTGATGTATTAAGCCATTTCTCGTCTTTTTTTTCAAAAATCTTTCTTCAATATAGTTAGATGATATCCATCTTTTCTTCAAATCACTATTAAAATGTTTTAAATCGTGACTTAAGGTATGGTACTTACCTTGACTGGTGAACGCCTCTTCGCACACGTCACACTTAAGAGTATCTTGAGTGGGTTGAGTACCGGAATTTGACTTCTCGGACTCGATGGTTGGGCTAACCATAGTTCGACCACCACTCGGTTTCTCTCGTCGCTCTTTTGCGGTCTTAAAGAGCTTTGGACCAGTAGCCGAGGAGACTACTGGTCCTTGCGTTCGAAGTGACGGGGACCCACTAGAGTTCCTCTGTCCCGTGCTGCGGATGGTTGTCGCAGCAACAGCAGTGGAGCCCACAGTCCGGGTACCTGTAGGCGCTCGAGGTTGTGAACCTCGCGTCGTTCGGACGGCCTCAGTGTTTCCCGGGTCCCTTCTCCCGTTGACAGTGGGAGTAGGCCTGGCGCTACGGGTGTCAGCGTTTGCCCTGCTAGAGGCGCCCGCTTCCGACCCATCGCGACTCCCTGGTTTAGCCGTGCGGCACTTAGGCGCACACGTTACCGACTCTCGGGTGTCCATTACAGACGGACCCACCAGGTTTATAACAACTTATCTCCTTTAAGCGCTTTTAGGATTAGTTACCCTCGTTTTTCAAGAAAAACGGATTTCCACCTGCGTAGAACACTCAGACTTCAATCGGGGGCAAAATGCGTCCTTAGCGCTCAAATTCACAGACTCGTCGTTTGGAGACATTTCATTATTTCGCAAGGCTTATTTTCCATAAATGATACCTTATCTTCAAGTGTGTTGGATGTGCTCTGTTTAAAAAGCATGTATATCGTTTTATGATATACCTCAATAACATTTGATGTAAAATTTGTACCTATAGGAAAAAAAATATGTATGTAAGTAAAAAATAGCCAAAATTATTGCAAAAAAAAACCGTGGAACTCAAAGCGGTTTTTTGAAGAGGTGGAAACATGTGGAAAATGTTTTGACTGTTATGATATGGCTAATGTCTATAGTTTATTATAAAAAAAGAATTATAGCCCGACCTAGCTCGGAACATTTTCAAAAACGCTAATTAGTTAAAAAGAAAAACAAAAAAATAGAAAATTTTCTTGCATATTGTTTTAGGTCCATAAGAATACTAAAAAGTCATTATATTTTTAAATAATATATATTAAAATTAAATATATACCTTGTTCTTCAGATTCCATCACAAAAAAAATTTTTTTTAATATTTACTTTACAAAATACCAAACACCAAACACAAGTCTAAAAAAAATCTATCAAGAACGAATGCGTGCGTATTGAACGACGCTTAGATTGCAGTTAACGGTGCGGAGTGTAGCTGCGTAAAGGGGCCACTTCATCATATTTTTATGATAGTACGGTTACTCAGGTATGCAAAAAAAATAATTTCGATGATTACTTGTCTAGTTTGCATTTCTCCTTTTTGTCCGGTTTTTGAGGCCAAACGCTCGTTAGTGCGACGGTCGTATTTTAAGAGGTGTTGAAAAATGCCTTTATTATTATTTCGAAAAAAATCAATACTTTTCTGACTTATAGAGTCCGAATGGCGGTCAAACCTGAGAAAGGTCAAAACAAAAACTCTGTAATTCGGCCTTTCATTAGTTAAAGATCGAATTGATCATATTTTATAACTTTGGATTAATAATATGAAATGTCTGTCGATTCTTTTTATATTTTAATGCAAATTTTCAGTTTCGTTAAAATCGTATCGTTTACTAAGCTACATTTGTTCGTAAAGAATTATAAACCTATTTTTGGCTAATTATCATAAATTTTGTAAAAATCAAATTAGATTTGAATAATTGTAATAAAAATACTATGATTAATTTGCATTTTCATATTACTAAAATCTATTTGATGAATTGAACATGCACCCGTTTTAACCTTTCTTTTCGTGACGACGCATATTGTCAGCTAGCTTAATCATCTTTCTATCTCTATTTACAGTGCTTAATCTAAGTTATAGAGTATTAGCCATGAACTTGAATAGTTTTATATGTCATTAGCTCATCTCTCCAGAAGTGTTTGAATCTCAGACTTGAATTTTTCACTTACGAATTTACTTTGAGATCAAAATTTGACAGGTGCCACCAGCTCAGTGACTTATACCGAGCTTTAATAGGTTCATTGCAATAAGACCGTTTAACTAATCAAAGACCGGCTTGAAGAATTTTTGTTGTACCTTTGACTGGATCTATTAATCACTCTTAGGATTCACTAAAAATACGGATAAAGTTTGTATCGGAACCAGAATATTTCGGCCTTTGACTGGGCATTTATTCAAAATGAATGTTCTTTTATACAGGTAAAAAACAAATCGCAGCAGCTAAAAAGTCTACGCAAGAAAAACAAGTCGAAGAAAATATTATGCGTTTAAGAATCAACCACATCGAAGCAGATATGGAAAAGGAAGAACAAAAAATTTTTAGCTTACAAAAATTGCGACTTACCCTCGATCAGGTATATCGACAGTTATTTCGAAAATAAAATTATAATATTATTTACTTTGTAAAATTTAACAAAATTATAGGTTATGAAAGAAAGACAGCTGGAAATTGATACCTCTAAAGCTATTATTTTGGCTAAAAGACGCAACCTAGACGAAGAAAAGGGACGTTTGAAGTGCGATATATCGTTACGAAAAGTAAAACTTGTACAGTTGCAAAAGAAGTTTCATATTGAACTAATGTCATTGGGTAAGAATGTTATCATTTAAAACTCTTGTAGATGTGTGGCGCTTTCACGAAAATTACTGCTTGAAAACATCGGATATAAATTGAAGTTCTTATTCACTAAATAATAGCGTATCGGTAAGGCTACGAACTTGTTCTTTTAAACCACTGGTTGTTCAAGACATTTTAGTTAATTGTTAGCTAATGAAACATTTCAAATGTGCGAATAAAAATTAAATACACTGGCATAACTCTTTGTTTTGATATATGCAAGGGATCTCGTTATGTAACCCTTGATAAAGATGTTTTAAATAGTTCACAGAAGAAATAGTCAAAGACTAAATAAAAATAGAAATAACATTTGGTATTAGCAATAGTCCTGAATGGTTCTGATTTATGTAGCTTTTATCGGTTAGTATCATGTTGGTATACCTTTCACGGCCTTTGCCATTTTATATAAAGTTGTTCCACTTAATGATATTAAATAGATAGCCAAAAAGATTAAAGTACGGGAAAAACAATTTTTTTATGTATTGATTTGGATACAAAATTATTAACGAGTTCAAAGCACTACAATAACATAATAATTTCAGCAACTTGGGCTAGTACGGCACATAACGATAATTTACTGATACAGGGAAAATTCCAATTCCCTGTATCTTATGATCGATGTCATGTGTATGTCAAATCGACGAGTTCTCTCAGTATTTAGTATTTTCTATTCTATTCTAATTTCTATCTCTGCATACATTCTTTCCTCATTCCCTGGGATACTTAAGAAATTTTTATAAAAGCCTTTCGAATGAGTATCGCGCATAAGCAACGCCACTGCTGCTGTTGTAGAGTCACAGTAGAACTAAAATGATCAGTAGGTTCACTCGAATTTGTGCCAGCAGAAATACTCGGTGACCTTGAAATGGTTAATCCAATTTTAACTATTTCAACAGAAAAAATTGTTAATAGAATAACGCCGATTTTGCGCGTATGTTTTATACCGAATAAGAACGATTCGGTGTATAAAAAGCTAGCAAGTTAAATTATTTTAATTCTCCATTTTCCAAGATTTAATTTTCCCTAGAATACTACCACTTCTAACGGGCCGCAAATTTCATTTAGCTCGTATTATCCGATGGCCGATTCGTGAAATCGCTGGCAATTTTATTAGTAGAAAAATTTATGTGTATGCCGAACAAACATGGTTGAGCCCATGAATGGCCCAAAACGGTAACAATCTCAATTTGCTCTGAGGACAAGTTGTCTTAAACAAGTCAAGCTTCGATGTCCTGATTTTCTCAGTTCAGGTTGTTTTATATCTTTTCGAACCCCACACCTCAAGATCAGGTGATATTTCGAATTAGATTTTCTGCGTTTGCTATGTGGATTTTGAAGCAATTTTTTTAGGTTAAAGTTTCAAGTTTTTTGGTTTAAAATTAGGGAGTTGGCGCAATATTAAAACTGTTTTTTAATATGTAATTGCAAGCTTGAATTTATGTTACAACAGATGCGAAACAAGAACGAATTTCCCCCTCTGGGTCTATGCGTTTACTACACACTGCTCGACAGTGAATTCCAGAAAAACACCTAAGTAGATGCAACAATAAGAAAAGGTATCGTTGCTAAAAGTACTCGGTACTTCAGCAAAAGTATCGATACTTTAGAAGTGTTGAAGTATAGATGCTAAAAGTATTCCATACTTCAGCAAAAGTATCGATACTTTAGAAATATTGAAGTATTTGTTAACTTTAATTTAAGTATTAGTATTTTACGAAAACCATTATAATTAAAACAAATCCTTTTAGTTTACGTAACTTTATAGGTTTCTTTTAATATCCAACATACGTACTGAAAAAATTGTGCATACGGCTCCGAAGAAGGACTTCTCTCTATTGCGCAGCAATTTGCTATAGTGTTATTGAGATATGTAGATCATATTTTGCGTGAAAAGGTTTACAATAAACTCTACAAGGATACGCAGAAAACCATAATTTAAAAGACGGCTCTATCACGCATCAAGATGGATAGATTAGAAGATGTTCTAAATGAGACAATTTGTGCTGCTTTGGTGAAAATCAGTGGAAACATGTTTCGATCTCAACTATCAAGCGCTGTCTTAAAACAATCGGATTAAATGAATACATTACTCAAAACTATTATTGATGCAAAAAAAAAAAACAAACAAAAAAGACTAGCTTGGGCTTAGCACACCGTGTTAGTAAGATTCGCATATATATTCGGGGCATGAGCTGCTTTCTTGCACTATAATACTTAACTCTTCGACATTATACTTTGCTAAATTATAATATTTCAGGCTTAATTCTCGAATTCAAAAAGTTACATTTTGATATTTTCAGGTAAAGATGAAGATGGCCAACCATTATCAGTTACTCACTTTAAAATAAAACATGCTCAGGAGAAGTTTATGATGCAGCAAGAAGGTGATGAGTTAGACCATAAAATCAAGACCGTTGAACAAGAAATCATAGCAACGGAAAATACCTTAAAGGTGGTTAATATGACTAACGTGGCCTTTAGAAATAATTTGGCACCTTTAAAAGAAAATGGTACGTTGTTAATATATTTCGTTAACGCCACGAATACACAAGGCCATCATTGTATTTCATTTTCGAGCTAAGTTTTACTAAGGAATATTTGACTCAATTGTATTATTATAAAGGGTGTTTTTTATAGAGGTATAGAACTTTAAGTTGGCAACACTTTTTTAACTGGCGGCCATTTTGTCAGCTGTCAAGTGATTTATGTTTAGTTTGGTTTGGCATTTCAACATGAATAGACTGACGCCTGAACAATGCTTCCAAATTCTGCAAATTTATTTTGAAAATCATGGTTCTGTTCGAAATACGTATCGCGCACTACGTCCATTTTACGGTCAATATAATCGTCCATCAGAGCAATTAATTCGATCAACTATGGAACGTTTTCGCACCACGTTTACTCTAAATGATAATACGCATCCACAGAGACGTCGTACAGTGCGTACAGAATAAGTCATTGCTGCTGTAGAGCGTAGCGTAGAGGAAGACCTGAATCAGTCTATCCGCCATCGTGCACAGGAATTGGATGTGTCCATTCACTTTATGGAAGATTTTGCGGAAAGATCTTGGTTTGTATGCTTACAAAATCCAACTCGTGCAAGAACTGAAGCCACACGATCACCTAGCAAGGCGTAGATTCGGTGAACGTGCCCAAAACAAGATTGCCGTTGATCCCGATTTTCATAAGCGAATTTTATTTAGCGATGAAGCTCACTTTTGTTTGAATGGATACGTCAATAAACAAAACTGCCGTATTTGGAGTGATGATAATCCTCAAGTGTATGTTGAGACACCGTTACATCCAGAAAAACTGACTGTTTGGTGTGCTTTATGGGCTGGTGGAATCATTGGTCCGTACTTCTTTAAAAACGATGCTGGTCAGAACGTTACAGTCAATGGTGACCGCTATAGAGCCATGATTACTGACTTTTTCGTTCATCAATTGAACAACCATGATGTACAGGAGCTGTGGTTTCAACAAGACGGCGCAACATGTCACACAGCTCGTGCCACAATTGATTTATTGAAGGAAACGTTTGGTAACCGCATAGTTTCACGTTTCGGACCCGTGAATTGGCCTTCAAGATCGTGCGACTTCACGCCGCTAGACTATTTTCTGTGGGTATATGTGAAGTCGCTAGTCTACGCCGATAAGCCCGAAACGATTGATCACTTGGAGGACAACATTCACCGCGTTATTGCCGATATACGGCCACAAATGTTGGAAAAAGTCATCGAAAATTGGACCTCCAGATTAGACTACGTCCGAGCCAGCCGTGGCGGTCATATGCCAGAAGTCATATTTAAATTATAATGCCAGAAGGTTATCTTTCGAAAAAAGTAAATTTCATGTCAATTTAAAAAATTCATCTTTGTTTTATTCAATTTAAAAGTTCTATACCTCTATAAAAAAAACACCCTTTACAATGAGGACGTTAAAGTCTGGAATAGATTCGTTACTTAAAAAATGCTGGGTTTTTTGAAAAATCCTTCGGACACATCGACTTCGTTTTTTTGGTGCGAATTTTTTCCAGTATATTAAATTGTATGGGGTGACTCGAAAGAAGCTCTGACCCCAATTTTTTGTAATCTTTTAGAATCCCTGCAAAATTCTGAACATTTTTTCTGTTACATGTTCTATACCTAAATGTAACTTTTTTCGATATATCGACAAACAAAACTCGAAATGAAGTAGTAACAACAGTTAATTTATAATTTTATTAAATGTTAGGAATTATTTGTCGTTCAGTTTAGTGTGGTCTACAACTTTAGAAAAAATGGATACTTTCATGCGATCTTAAAAATCGAAAATTAAAGTTTTATTAAAAAAATTGAACCGACTTCTAGAAAAGCGAAAAAAAGCAATATGAATTTACCATTTTTGAAGTCGGTGCTAAATGAAACAAATAATTGCCAACACGGAATACGCAAGCTGCGATATGAAAGCCGTTACAAATAAAGTATTTCTCGATATTTTTATGGGAATCACATTTTGTCAGGTATTAGTTCTTGATTTTAAACAGATACGATAATTTTGACATCTATACAGAATGATTCTCCGGGAACTTTATCGATCGATTGTGGGAAAGCTATAATTAGGAAGAATCTGAAAATTTGACAGTGTACTAACATGCATGGGGGACAGTAGGTTAAAATATTTTCAAGATGGCGGCACTTCCAGTTATACCAGAAGTAGATGTCAACTTGCTTATTTTAAACAAAACACCCTATATATTATTGCATTTTTGATTTCTACGTAAAATTCTAGATATATTTCATTTATAATGTTCTATACTTAAGTCTCATCGTTTTGGACATATTTAAATTTTTATGTCAAAAATTACATTTGCGGATCAAAACTTAACTATAATTTTTTTCTATAAGGAAATCTTTATTATTTAATTTAGGTTAATTTTCTTGTAAACAAAGATCGACTTTAGTAGTGTTTTTATGATATTTTGAAAATTTTTAGTATAGTGGTCAAAAAAGAAGAATAAAAATTATATTTCAAAAATCGTCCAAAGTCAATTTTTTCAAATAGAAAGCACCTATTTATAAAATTTTATCACATTAAGCATTAAAAATAAGGGTAAATATGCATAAGGTTGTCTATTCCAAAAATTTGTAGTTTACAAAATATTAGCAATTCAACATTTTTCTATAGTAAAAATACTATACGGCTTTTAAGTTTTGTTATTACTTGGCCATGACGGCGAGGCGTGGCAAAAATAAAACAATCGAACCCTACAAAATTGTCACGATTTCTTGCTATTTGACATTCATTAATAATAATCGTGCCGAGGCGATTAAATTACACCCACGAAGATTATTTAAACTTATTTATTTTTTATGGAGAATGTGATAGAGTTATTTCAAGAACATTGAGATACATTCGCGATCCGATATCCGCTGAAACAGAAACCAACACTACCAACTGTTAAAAGGATTATAGAAAACATCAAGAACTCTGAATCTATAAAAGATAAAAGAAATAGAAATAAACCAGTTGTTAATAAAATAAAGTTACAAAAATAATTTGAGTAAATGTTCAAATTGACGCCGTTGAACTTCCAAACATTGTTTTCACCTAAGCAGGAACTCTGCATGAGTGGCTCTTCTTATTAACTGAGGATTAAGTTCTTCAAATATTATTCTGAGGCGCTGCATGCAATCTTCCATAGTAGTTAATGCGGTGTTGTATACCTTATTTTTGATTGTCCTCCAAATAAAAAAAATCAAGTACTGTTAGGCCGGGGGAACGAGGTGGCCAAAGATGTAGTCCATTCTTCTTCACTTCCAAATTTCTCAACATGTCGAAGTAGCGCTCACCTATAAGTTAAAAAACATATTTTGTATCTAGAAGTCTTCAAAAATGGCTAACTTACTATTCAGATTATCGTGGTAGAATTCTAGGGCGACGACGCCGTCATTTTTTATAGCATAATACACGTTAAACTGCCAAGACTTTTGAAAATTTAATTCTCTAAATTGACGTACGTTTGAATCGCTCCAATAGTGAGAATTGCGTCGATTAAATAGTCCATTTTTTGTGAATTTGACAAAACTCTACTCTTCGTGGAAAATCAGTGCCTTTTAAATGCTGTACTATGAAATATACATAGGGATGAAAATTGTGTTTCCTTAAAATCCTTAAAAGTGATGTTTACGATAATCCAGACTCTAATGCTACTTGCCTTATAGATATTGTCGGATATGCGGCGAAATATCCTAAAATTGTAATTTCAATATTTTCATTATTAACAACTGGTTTATTTCTATTTCTTTTTGCTTTTATGGATCCAAAGTTCTTGATATTTTCTATAATCCTTTCAACAGTTGGTAATGTTGGTTTCTGTTTCAGCAGATATCGGATCGCGAACGTATCGCATATTCTTGAAATTACTCTTATTACATTCTCCATAAACAATAAATAAGTTTAGATAATCTTCGTGCGTGTAATTTAATCGTTCCGGCATGATTATTATTAATGAATGTTAAATGATAAGAAATAGTGACAATTCTGTAGGGGTCGATTGTTTTATTTTCGCCACGCCTCGCCGTCATAGCCAACAAATAACAAAACTTAAAAGCCGTATAGCATTTTTACAACAGAAAAATGTTAAATTACCAATATTTTAAAAACTACAAATTTTTGAAATAGACAATCTTATACAAAGTTGCCCTTATTTCTAATGCTTAATATGATAAAATTATAAAAACAGGTGCTTTCAATTTGAAAAAATGACTTTTGACGATTTTTTAAATATAATTTTTATTCTTCTTTTTTGACCACTCTGTACTAATAATTTTCAATATATCATAAAAGGACTACTAAAGTCTATCTTTATCTACAAGAAAACTAACCCAAATTAAATAATAAAAACTTTCTTAAAGGAAAAATTTATGGTTAAGTTTTGGTTCGCAAACGTAATTTTTGACATAAAAATTTAAATATGTCCTAAACGGTGAGATTTAAAATAAGCAAGTTGACATCTGCTTTCGGTATAACCGGACGTGCCGCCATCTTAAAAAAATATTTTGGCCGGCTGTCCCCCATGCACGTTAGTACACTGTCAAATTTTCAGATTCGTCCTAAGTATAGTTTTCCCACAATCGATCGATAAAGTTGCCGGAAAAT
This sequence comes from Diaprepes abbreviatus, assembly GCA_034092305.1. Lineage (NCBI taxonomy): Eukaryota > Metazoa > Arthropoda > Insecta > Coleoptera > Curculionidae > Diaprepes > Diaprepes abbreviatus. The sequence goes on along the minus strand of JASJET010000055.1, from coordinate 7,404,265 downwards.
CACCCTGTATAGATGCCAAAATTATCGTAAACAAAATTTTTATCAGAAAAAATAAATTTGACCAATCCCCTAGGCATTTATTTAAGTTTTAAAACATGTCATTAAATTATTTAAAAAGTTATACAGGATGTTAGGTGTTTTAAAAAATATTATATGGGCATTAAAATTTCATTACCAACTAGCAACTTATAATCACAAATACTTTAGGAAATATCTGTAAAGAAATATTTGGCCAAATTTTGTAAAACATGCTGTATTTTCATCATGGGTGGCTAACAGAACTTTTCTATAGCAGATAAATATGTATCTAATTAAGTAGAATACACCACTAGGCTATGTACAATTAAATCTGATTCACCCTGTATAGTAACAAAGATTTATTTTAGTATCGAATAAATTCAATTTTAGATACAGAAATTATGGAAATGAAAACTTTAGAAAACATGTTAAAAGACACAACGGTAAAACTAAGACATGCAAAACAACAACAGGCAGGACACCAAAAAGATTTTGAAGGTAAAACAAGATTTTTGTAGTAATTTTTTAAATTTTTTAAGTAAATTTCTGACTGGCATCTGTAAATTTATAATCTGATCATATACAGCATCTAAGCAATGCAATTTTGAACAAAGCTACATGCTAATCGTAATTATTCATTCTTTCCTCAAGACTGAGTTTGATCAGAATTTATTAGTATGGCTATAAAATGACGAGACAGTTGCTGTAAAACATTCTATTTTAAATTTATACATATTTAGTCATTATCACCCCTCCTCTATGCCGACAACGCTCAAAGCGAAATTTCCATTGTTCGAAACAGTGTTAGAAGTTGTCTCTGAGCTCCTTCATGACGCATGCCACTTTTTCTTTCACAGCTTCGACGGATTGAAATATTGTTCCTTTTAATGCAGATTTGATCTTGGGAACAGATAAAAGTCGCAAGATGTAAGGTCAGGCAAATAAAGCGGAAGGTCTAGCAGTGGAATATTGTCTTTGGTTAGAAACGTCTTGACTGGCAAAGCAGAATGAGTCGGTGTGTTGTTTTGATGAAGATCCACAATTCGGGTCTCTTTTTCTTATTCTTTCACGGAGTTTAGCAAGAACCTCAAGGTGGTAATGTTGAATATCGAAAATAAACAATCATCATCGCTGTGAATCTTGATTTGCTCACTCGAGCTCTCGGTGAAGTTGGGCCCTTCCAATGCATTAGATGGCGCTTAGTTTCGAGATCAAAAGGGGAAAAAAATCGTCACATGTTATCACTCTTTCCAACAAGTTCGGGTCAGTTTCAATGGCATTCAAAGTGCCAGTACATTTTCGCGAGCTTCTTTTTGTTCGATTGTGAGAATTATAGGCACCATTTTCTCATCAGATTATCAACTTTTTCATCCGTTTTTGAGGTGGAAGGGCGACCCGGTCATCTTGAAAACGCTTAAACCACTTAAATACTCGCGCTCGTGATAAACATTTCTGGCCCTACACTTCTTTTAATAGAAGATAAGTTTCAGTAGCGCTTTTTCCAAGTTTCATATGAAATTTGGTGACACTTCGTTGCTCTATTACATTAATCATTATTTTGACAAAACAAAAATACAGCTCTTATACTACCAAAGGCCACGGCCAGACTGATTTGTCTACAGATACGGGAGAAGCCGCATTCAAAAGAGAAGGCTTCACGTTACACAGCTGTCGATCGTTCGCCTTTGGCCCATGCGTACTTCTGTAGAAGCATCAGTCTCGTTATTTTATAGTCACATCTCGTATACCTTTGATACTTCCAGTTAAACTGGAAGGGGTTATCTTTTAATAAAAAAAAAAACAACAAAAATATGCAGATCATTTTGTTCTAATATGCACCGTTTTGACTCTGTTCTTAAACAATACTTTTAAAAAATATATTGACGATATTGCTTTCAATTTGTGCGAATCTTATTGCAGAATTATTGAATAAATCCGAAGAAATAGAGAAGATCAGGTCTCAGAAAAAAGAAATAGTCAAGCAACTCGAAGAAGAAAACTTGTTTATTGAAGATCAAGAGCACAAAAATGCAGAGAAACTAAGAAGAGCCGAACACCATCTAAGAAGAGAATTAAAAAAGCTCAAAGGAAAGGACATAAGTTTCTATGAAGTAAATATAGCCTTTTTTGTTCAATATCTTTATTATTAGAGGAAATAGAAAACCGCATTTGGAATGGCTAGAATCTATCCAAAATTACAGTTCCTCTACCTTCAAAAAAGCCCTCACACAGTTTTCAGCTTAGAAACTCGTGGTCACCGTCTCTGCAACCAAATAGGAATTATTATTAGAGTTACCTACTGTAAGACGTTAACAAAATGACATGCAAAACAGGCTATTAATCAAAAATAGCCTGATTTGAATCACAAGAATATCCTCCTTATTCATGACAATTCCCAATCAACTCGTCCACCGCGAATATAACTTTTATGACTATACTACCCATCGTATAATCCAGAATGGGCTCCGTCTGACTTCTTTTTGTTCAAAAATGTATAAAAACACCTCAGACACCATCATCTTATAAACAGTAAAAAGTTAATATTGATGCTCATTTTGAATGTCGACAGAATTTATTTTTTTTCTGATGAAATATGGACATTGCTAGACTGGTAGCACAAGTGCGATGAAGTTAAAAGACATTTTGGTGATAAAATTATCAAAAAAATATTTTGTTTCATTGTTAAGAGAGAAAATTTTTCTAATGCCCCTTGTAATGACATTTTTTACCCAGACACGCCGAGGTGGCCAAACAATGCAACTTAGAGCAAAATAATTTACGCATCCCTATCTAAATTTTTCTTTGTCTTATAAATCGGCAGTGGTCGTAAGTAAGAAACCTCCAAATCATTTTTTTTATAGTTATTCTATTTAACTGCTTTTCAAAGTGAAATGGCTTAACCAACTTTAGGTATACACTGAATATAAATATTTTTTTTTGTTTTTAGCAAGATTTGGAAACTCAACAACTGAAAGAAGCCAATAATGTCGTTGCCAGAAAACTTATCAGTATGTCTACAGAACACTTAGATGTCGCACCAAACATACAGAAATATTGCGAAGAACTTAATGTTGATTTAAAATCTCAAACTAGTCTAAGCTTCAGCTCGTTTTCGCCGGTTTCCACAGAAAGCAACAGTGGTTCTTCTAGTTCGAGAAGTCTCATTTCCAGCATAGTACCTATTAATGTAAAGAAAGTAGAAATTTCTTTTAAATGATAAATCTAAAAATACTTATTTTTTTATACTTAGGACTTAGTATATATATATATATATATATATATATATATATATATATATATATATATATATACTTACCATTCATGTTATACCCATCGTTTTTTATTGGGAAAAAATTACCTAGTAAAAAATAAATTTTTTTGGTAACCATCATTTTAACTGAATAAACATTTTTAATTTGTTTTTTATATAATTCTTTTAAGCCCACCGTTACCAACATTAAAAGTATGTTGATTTATAATTGTTCAGTAGGATACACTACTGCTCATGGAAGTTCGGGCAACGAATGAAATTTACCAAAAATTTTAACTTTCCATTTTTAGTTTTGAGTTGAGTTCACAAAAAAGTACCCATTTTATCCAAAGTGTAAGCCACACTAACTTGAACATGAAAAATTTTTTTGATTTAGAGAATTCTCCATTCTGCAATCATAAATCCGCTACCTTGAATTTTAAGAAATTAATTTTAGATTCGGAACCTATGCTACCAAAGCCCCCAATACCAATATTAAAAGGACTTGAGCCATGTGAATTTTTTAGTCCGACATATTTTATCTTGCATATTGAGATTGAAAAAATTAATTTCAGACCCGTAATATTCGCCCCAAGAACGCCCTAATATCATTTGATAAAATCGTAAAAATGCCATAATAAATTGTAAAAAATTAACCTCCTAATATCAGTTTTGAAAAAATAGGAATACATAAAGTTTTCAATCCATCATATAATTTGAAGAATGAATGACTGAACAAATGGTGGTGGTACTTGATCATCGATGCCTAAGTCTTGCTGGGCTCTTTACATCCCACCAGTGGCGAACAAGGGGGGCACGCCCCGGGCCTCTGGTTCAGGCGGCCTCCAAATCCCAAACAAGGCCAAAATATGTTCAGTAAGAGGCAGAACCGACGAGAAAGAAGGAAGGTAGAAAAAACAACGTCGGATGAACTAGCTGACAACGCTGGATTATCAATTCAAGAAGTTCATCGATCAATGTTTGAATGCATAGAGTGACTTATACAAGAATTGTAGCAACGATACACATAAAAAAGGAGAAAAACACCTTTAATGACAAACAAGACGTTAAAAATCTTAGCCAAATTTATTACAACCTGATTAAATAAATGAATTTTTTAAATAAAATAAAATACAAGTAAAGTGATGCTTGGCATTATTCTAGTGGTTCCGCTCACAATTCTTGATTCCACACAACCATATAAGACACGAAAATATATATTACAGAAAAAAAAAATTAAAATAAAATTATTTTGATATGAGTATTTCAACAAAAAAAAATAATATGCTTATCTCTGATGCATTCAGTACAAATCCAAATTAATAACAATATAACTTTTACAAGAAACAAGTAATTATTCTCGAGGTGAGCACTGTGATTTCTGATACATATTTCTATTTTAAGATAATTTTAAGTTTTCAAATATCTTACTTTTTAGTCACTTAAATATTGTATGTTAAGTGTGGTTGTTACATTTGTTATATCTGTAAAGATATGTTGCTTATGTATATTCTATAAATTGTAGATTAATGGGAAAAAAGTGTAAAATACGTCCTTCTGAGGAAGCTCAATATAATGAGCGAAACGTTAAGAAAATATTTTTTTTTTATTAAAGTACTACCAAAACCTATACCCAAGAAAATAAAAATAAATATATATATATATATATATATATATATATATATATATATATATATATATATATATATATATATATATAAAATTAAAATAAAGTTAAAAAACTATTTGAAGTGTAGGAAATATCTAAAATAGAGCCAGGAGTCAGTAGAATTCAAATTCAGTTAAAGTAACTTTTAACGACGAAACAAAAATTAGTACTTATTACTTTTACATAAAATTATATTTATTCGTAATATATATATACAAAACTTAAGTCTACATTGTGTTTAAAAATATTCTTAAATACCTTGACTTATACCCTACTTTTGTCTATTCCATTCCTGGTGGTAACGGTTCATTAGGCATACCCATATGCATTGGCGGTGGCATAACAGACATGTCCTCTACAATCTATAATGAACACACCATATTATTGTAAGACAAACATTCTTTAGATGATCTGGGTCATAAATATCCCTTAACGATAACAATAGTTGAAAGAGGTAAAGAGAGCAAGTAGAATAAAATAAATTTAACCCCAATTGTGCTTACCAAGAATTTGTGAACTAACTGCTACAAAACAAGCCAATAACCATAGTTACCGAAATATGCTTAGTATTTTTTAATAAGCTTTGTCTATGTTATATTAAATTTGAAATTTCCAAAAATAAAGAAAAAGCAAATAGAAAGCTATTTTACCATAAGATTTGGTTCTGAACCTGATCCCGTAATAGGGGCAGGTTGGGGAACTGGTACTGGAGGCGGCACAGTGAAATTCCCTAATATAATTTCTTGTACTGCCACTGGTACATGCATTCTTTGTGCTTCTGTGAACGTGTTCAAATGCTCTTGTAGAGGAAGTCGAAGTTCCGTACAAGTCGTTAGGACTTCTGTCAGTTGTGGCGCCGGCAATTGCATCAAAACTGCAAAACTTTGCGGTTTGGTTCTTTGGCAACATTTAATAAATCCTTCCCATACAACTTTGTGTTTCCAGACCTTAATAAAAAAAAAAGGTGTTTTACACACGTTAAAACTAGTGAGAAAAAAAATTATGTATTTTTGTATGGCCAAACTTTTATTGATTTATATGATGAAGGTGTCACTGTTACTTTTATGTAAAATTTGCAGTTACTTTCTGGTGAACTATTTCACCCACATACACTCCTGTTACGTAAATAAAGAACTATATTATCCCTAAATCACTACCATTATTAAAACACTACTAGCTATGAATAAGGATGTAAACGATACTTCTAAAGTATCAATACTTTTGCTGCAATATCGACTATTTTAGTATCAATACTTTTATTCCAATTAAAAGTAGGTATCTATGCTTTTTTGTAGTATTTGTATTAAAATCAAATATATAGTTGTCTCACGAAATCCTCCGTAGAATTTACATATCGTCAAAACTAGGATCTGTTGTGTGATTACTAAATAACATGATAATATTATTTATTTTTGGAAAAATGTTAATAAATAGTGCGAGTTCTTTTATTTCTTATTACTTACATCGATTCTATGCTCTCCGTTTTTAATTGCATTATTTAAGCTACTATGATATGCTAATCAATATTTAATTCGAGAATAAAGTAATCAGGTAATAAAGTATAAGTATGAATTTCTGAATGCCTGAATTATTATGTTACTTTTAATATTTAAACGATATTTAACAATATTTACTGATGAAAATAAGCATTTAAATTCTCTTTTTGTTGATATTTATAATTTACTTCGCATTTATGGTAATTTTTAACATTTCAAACTACTCAAAGGAGTCACGATAAACAAACAAATTGGAAACAAAATTAAATAAACATATTTATGTGCGTCAAACATAAAAAAAAATCGTATTGTCTAAACTTAAAAAATTTTACATAAATTCTTTGATACCAATATCATTTTTTGGAAAATATCAATAGGCATCAATACACTACTCACAAAAAAAGTATCAAACTGGTATCAGTATCGATATTTTTTGTTATTTTTCCTAGCTATGAATTTATTGTTAAAAAAAATCAGTTACCTGCTTTAAAATCAGTCTCTGTAATATGTTCATCACAAATCCTGATAACCGAGGATAACTCCCTAATGCTTGAATAACAGTTCTCATTAATAATGTGGGTAAAGGAGTTTGATCCATTAGTTGCTGTAATACGACAGCTAAAACTTCTTGTGTATAAACCTGAAAATATTAGAAATATTCTTATTGGATTGTTGTAGATACTGTAAAAATATAATCCTAGTTAAAGAGCCAAAAGTAACACCAGTCACTGCCTAATTAACTAAAAGCTAGAAATATGTCAAGAAAATGTTTGATCAAATTCACTGTTTCTTTGTACAAACTAAAGATGAAATATTTTAAATATGCAGTTACCTGTTTCTCTTGCAAACACAATGATATTGCTTTAATAACAGTTTTAAGGTCTGCTTTACTCGAGTCTATCAAGTGCAGAGCGACAAGTAGTTCTGTTGGTGAAATTGGACTTTCACCATGCAGTCCTAAAAGTCGGTTAAAAACTTCTCTAACCACAACTGGATTTAACTTTATCAGCTTTGGTAAAGCTGCTATGACCTAAAATAAAAAATGCCTTTCTGTATTAAAGAATAATAATAATGATAAGAAGTAATAAAACCGGCAACACTGGCGTTGCTAAGTGTTATCTGACATATCCATTGTAAAGTTCGACATTTTAGACGGTAAACGTACTCCGAATGTTTTGACATGCGGGTGTTATTTGTACTGTTTGTACAAAATTTTATCTTAGAAAAAATGGAATTAACGCGTGAACATTATCTCATCAACACTGCATCGATGAACTTAATTCTTTACAAGGCAATGAAACACCGTATATCGCAAGTTTAGTGAATTCAAGCGAGGTTGTCGTTCGCTCACGGACGAATCGCGTGAAGGTCGTCTAAAATCAGTTGTAGTACAAAAAAAATCGATATTATGGGTAAACTGATAATGCAAGATCGTCATGTGACATACCGTGAGAATGAAGCATCTCCGCGCATTAGTAACAACAGCGTATATAATATATGCTTAAAAAATACGATCATGGTTCTTCAAAAAACATTTATAAGCAAGCACAGAAGTAACAGCATGAAGTAGTTTGAAGCAAATGATCGCCTGTTTCTTCGGAAAAACTGATCTGTAGACAACAGTAGAACGGTCAATTCTGAATAGTACACAACCATTTTTTTGCCGTAAATCTTCAGTGAATGAAAAAAACAAACCGGAGACAAGGGATCATTCTCCACCATGACAATACGAGCTCTCCCACATCAGCTCAAACAAGTGACTTTTTGTTCTCATACATAAAGAACAAACTTCGTTCTCAACGGTTTTCTATACTCTCCAAAAACCACATTTTGTTGATATGATCTTCACAGTTTTTCCAGATTATTTCAAAAGTGATCATCGTGAAGAATATTTTGAAAAACAATAAAACAAGTTTCAATTATAAATATTTGTTTTTGTTTGTTATTTCTGAAATATAAGCGGCTACTCTCGCATATTTGAAATATATTAATGTGGTTACAAATAGTGAAATTACAATTTTCGGTGAAATTAAGCATCATGATGAAAATAATCCTACTCACACAAGATGAGAAACTATAATAACAAAAAAAAAATGAATTAAGTTTTATTAATATAATAGTAAAAGATGGTCAACCATTTTTAATACAAACCTCTTGCTTCGATAAACCATTTAATACAGGGATAAGGAACCGAACATCAGAAACTCTGGTGTTATATAGTTCTTTTACTTTATCTACTAGTTCTGCACTTGGGATTCCTTTGTCTGTTAAAATGTGTATAACTCTAGTAACTAAAGTTTCCGATCCTTTTGGACATTCTTCTACCAGTTGGATTAAGTCTCTACACTCCATACCCATAGCTCTAATAGGGTTCTCAATAAGACGGAGAATTATACGCTTGATATCAGCACTTGTTTGAACATAAACCTAAAATATGAAAGAGAGACAACAAATGTAAATGAAAGAAAAAAAATGCAGGAATTAGATTTTTGATTTCAAATTCCAAAATTATAGGATTATTGACAATAAAGTCACAACAAACCAAGGAAGAAACAATATTAATGGAATATTTTTTAAGAAGTTCCAATCGCTGTCCATGTTAATTACAAAATATTAGATCATAATGAAAATCAATTTTTTTATAATAGTTAAAGTAATCTATACCATCGCGGAATTTCGATTAACTTTACCATGTAATTCAATTTTAAAAAATGTAAAAATTTGTACGACGTATCTTAGAGATGCTGTTAAATCACAATTTTTACATCACAAATCATCAGTAATAAATTTTATTTCACTTTTAATCACTTTGATATTGATATGAACATAAACATTTTGTGGAGTAAAATTTTCTTCTAATTAACGTTTTTTTTTGCACTCACTATATTCTGACACCATTGTTTACGTTGAGGCTTACAAATTTACCAGCATCTTTGCAATGAGACATTCGAGTATTATTTCACTATTTTGTAACTTCTTTATTAAGAAAGAGTAAGGTTAGACTGCCTCGGATGTAAACATAAAATAGTAAAAACACAACGTTGTCAAATCACATACATTAGTTATAACCAGCTGATTTAAATGAGCCGAATGAAGTTCCGTATTCAACTATTTTTTTATATTTTCTATTCCATTAACAAACGTCTTGCAAACTGTTCATTTTTACATTATATTATTTTGTATTAGTATTTTAATTTAATTTGTCAAATACTGATTACTACACTTCATTCAAGTCATAGTAAATGAACCTCCCTATATGTTATTTTTAAGATAAGAAAAAAAACTGTAGGTATATTTTAGGAGACAAACAAAATCTCCTACTTCTGGTAATTACTGTATACCGCTTATGTCGGACATTAATATTTATCCTCGAGAAGTAGTTTTGTACTTTATTCCCTTATTATTATTATTTATTTTATTTACCTTCGCCAAGTCGTGAATTAAAGATGGATTTACAGGTAGAAGTAAAACGTATGGTAGTAAACAGGCCTTAATGAAGTCATCACCCCAAGTTTCACTCTTGATACGACCTTGATTTTCTCCGCACAGGCTATCTGGTGGTTTGGAAAGCTAAATAATAAAATAAAGTAATTAAAAATTGGTACAATTCGACCAATAGAGCTTATCAAACTTGATTAATACAAGTTCATATACCTTCAAAAATTCTAAATTCATCTTAGCAAATTCTTCAATAATCATTCTTAGATCAAATTGTTTATGTAAATCCAAAACATGCCCGATGGCAGCATCACGCACTATGTTAGATTCATATGTCGTGTAAGATAAAAGACTATTTAGGAATGTCAGTTGTTTTGGGGGTTTCCTCAAAGTCAGATCTCTAAGAAGTCCAAGAGCCCAAGCTAAAAGACGTGTAGATAATGAGATATAATACTTTTTGTAAATTTTACATACTGCGGTTTCTACTCCTGTGTGAAAGCTAAAAGTTTTTCTGGAGAAATTAAATTCATACTTGTAATATACTATAAAGATAAGGTGAATTAAATTTGGTAATCTAATTTGGTTAAAAAGGGGACATAACCTGCAAATGAATGTTCTAACCTGATCGTTTTTCATCACGACATATAATCTTAACTTCTTCAAGTGCATCGTCAGTGACCAACGGTGCTTCTAATAACAACCTTGAGAGTATGATAGAATCATGTGAAGAAGATTGAATAAAGCTACATAGGAGAATATTATAACATTCGTCTGGTCTTACACCTTTACGCAAAGGAGGTATTCTTGCAAATCCCTAAAAAAGATTGTTACAAAATAATCTAACTTAAAATATTATTTTTTATTTTTAAAAAGGCTGCATGGCATAGTTTAACTTTTAATTTTTTCTATCAAAACAAAACATGTTTTAAACTACTACACAAAAGAGCCGTTCCGAAAATTGATTTAAACTTTCTTTTATGTTGCTAAAAAATGATTGTTCTATTGTAATTAAATAAAACAAATAGTTTTTTTATATATAGTACATAAAAAGTTTAAATTTTTAACTCCTAAGAATACGGAACAATAATAACAACCATGTTTTGAAGTTACCTTTCCCACAATTTAGAAATTGTTTAAAATCAACATAAATTTACTAGGCCAAAATTCAGTATTATAAAAGCAAATCATAAAAACTACTTGCTTTATATGGTAAAAACAGACCATAACCAAAATAATGAGTGGGCTATTTCCACAAAAAGTTATAAATAATTCCCTAGGATAACTGTGACCTTGACTGGTGATATAACGTATAGAATTCAAAGAGAATTACTAATACAACATAGGCATACGTGCTTTGTTATCCCTTCTAAGATAATTTAAAATGATTTTGTAAATATCTTTATTTATTTTATAAAAAATATACATTTAGTTGTTTCGGCAATTATTTAATTATACTACATTGCGCAACCACTGTCTATTTCTGCAAAATACGTGATGCGGTCCATTTACTCCTACCCTCATATAGTAAAAAGTGTTTCATGCTAAAACTCTCATATGTATAAAATAGACACAAATCTCAACAAGTCTGATAAGACGCGCTGCTTCCGTCAGTAACTGTGATCATCAATGTCACATACATTTTAAAATGTTGAAACTTAAATAATATATTGTCCAGGTCACCAAAAACTCAGGCTGATACGAACCTACTGGTTATCTTAGTTTTACTATGGAAAAAAATATTTAAATAAATATTTTAACAATTTTTTTTTTAATTATTAAAGACGACAGAAATTATGTAAGAAATGTAAAAAATTAGGTACAAAAAAAATTATTTTTTTTTACAGTTCACCTTTTGTTTTCCACTAAAATATTGGTTAAGCTTTTACTGAATTTATATAAATTGTTTGTATGTGTTTATACAATATTTGATTCGTACACAAAGAAAATAATGCAGCTGTATAATAAAGTTTAGTGGTTCCTAAATTTAGGGTGGAGACTTTATTGGAATAAATTCGAAAATAAAAAGGGAAACTAAAATTTTATTACACATATTTCTAAAGAATTCTTAACATATTTATTGTTTCAAAAAATTTAGTCCAAAAAAAATTCCTTATAAACAACAAATAAAAAAATAAAAATAATTAATTTGTTATACTAGATTAGAATCAGATTTTTTCTCTCCTAATTTATAGAAATACGGCACTTTTTACAAAAAAACATTGGAGAAGTATCTCTTGTCGTATTTCTTTTTAATTTTATTCATTTCTATTAGTGTTATTGCGGTATTCTTTCCAATTTTAATAATGTTTGCCAGTGTAACACAGCGGGTCGCGAGGTAACCAAGATTACGAAAATTAGACCCTTCAACTTAAAGGCACTACTCAAGCTGTCGCATCTGTAAGAAGATTAAATCTGTTTTTAATATGAAAAAAATGTAAAGCATTTTTACACGGTAGTATTATTATGTTATTTTCAAGTGTTTTTTTCCATTAAAAATAATTTATAATTTAAGCAATTTATTTAAAGTAGATAATTCTTAGTTTACCTGTGTTATACTATACTCCTCAAACAACCAAGCTAGAGCAGTATCGATATTCGATCGAAGATCTGACAGTAAGTGAGTCAAAATAGCTTCTCGTACAGATGCAGTAAAATTGGATGCAAGAGTGGTAATTATTTTTTGTTGCAAGTTTTTATTCCTAGATTTGTCACATCGCAGCAATCTCTTTACAGACGCTACCAGTAATTTTTCTTTATTTTCTTTTGGCAGAGGCTTAGTAATTTCTGCTAGTTTAAGGGACTTAACCTTCGGTATTGGTATTTTCTTTTCCTTTTTAGTGGGCTGAAATAGGTAAAAATATTTACATTGAAGATGGCAATAATTTTCATGAGCCGGTAAAAGATAAATTTAATAAATTATGGTAGTTTCTTTGGTTCATGTAATATTTTAAAATATTTATTACCATATTTGTGACTTAAAATAATGAAACGAAAAGCACAAATATTGTAAACATAAGTAATTTGTTCACTATCTTCACAAAAAGATAAATTACCTAAAACTTATAAAAAAAATCATAAAAAATTAAAAGAAAAGCTCATTTATAATTTAATAATAAATGAATTTCAATTGTATTGACTTTTGTAGTTGTTTTGTTGTTGATATATTTTTTTAGAAAACATATACTGAGACAATTTAGGGAGACATAAAACCAAAACGGTCGTACACTCGTTAAAATTTTCAGATAAATATGTCATAGAAACTCTAAATTTGTTTATAGTTAAAATATGGTTGGGATCACCGAGGGAGCATTCTTTGTAAAGTGGGCAAATTGTCCCATCCTAAGTAAAGAAATGAATAAGTAAATGAATTCGCTACAGTGCACTATAATTCTTTGTTAATATGTACAAAGCTCTCGTCTGTTGACCATTTTTTTTTCTATTCGACAATACTGAAAACAAGTAAAATATGAGAAATGACCAAAAAAAAACGAGTAGGATTTTTTCCCATGGTCGCGGACAGGAACTTTTATTATAGAAAGCCATAGAATGGTTTAATTAACTTTTTTGTATAAAAATTATTGGTTTAAGATGATCGGGAATGGAACTATCCTGAGGGTGCGTCGATGTGTCGCGAAATAACGTATGATTGGTGGAAACGAACGTTATTTCGCGTTACGATTTAGAATTCGCCAGAGGCGGTACGTTTTGAAATATTTTAGAGAAAGTCACGTTCTGCGTTTATTTTGATTTTTATTTATTTATTTTTTCATTCATCTTAGGGAAATTCTATTTTATTCTATATGGGAGAAGGCTGAGCACTGTTTTATTTAAATAATTGAAATAGCTGTTTCTCGTGTTTTTATTATTTTCCTTACTTAATCTTTCAGAAAGCTATTTAAGGTATTATTTTCAAAATTCGGTATATTATATTAGGGTCAAATAACCGCCGATAAGAGCCTTTATTATAGTTATTTTTGAATTGTTTTATTGAGTTAATTTTAAGTTACTCATTTTAAATAACTTCGTTTTTTTAATTTTTGTTAAATAGACGTAGGTGTTTTGAGAAACTTGTTTCATTTAATTTACTAAAACCCTCTATATGATTGACCCCGCAGGCGTACCGAGGTGAGAGATCTAAAACAAGAAGCCTAAACTGACCAGTTAGATAGTAGCTTTTCCTGAATCGAAGTTATGTTTATGGTATTAGCAGGCTCTAATAACCTGTAGATGTGTGGCATTAAAACTGCAGGAGCCTAAGAAAAACGATCACACTTCCAGAGCGCCTTGGTCGAAGAGGGTTTTATTGATAGGTCTATAAAATAGCTACTAATATACGACATCAGCAATTCGTGGGCGAAACGACCATATTCCGTTTGCAGGAGTGCACGATCAAATTCTGTCACACACACTGTTACCACCAAATACATACCAACATGAATATATATTAAAACGCAAATTTCAAAATCATGAAACGTTCTACAAACCTTATCTTCTCTGTCTTTCAAATCTTCAACATCTCTCTTTCTTTTAAGGGGTTCCGACTTCTCTACTACCTTAATGTCAACCCCTGGTCCGACGTTCGCTTCGACAAACTGTGTCGCTAAAGCTTCCGCCAGATGTTCCTTTCCTATTCGCCCGCTGAGCACGTACTTGGCGTAGTCCTTGTTGAAACTTGCCGGCATGCTAAGTGGTAGTTTAGGTATATTAGTAAAAATAAGATAAATAGCTTTTTCGACCGTCAAATTATCGATTATAAACCTTTCGTTGGCTTCCTGGGGTGTCTGTGGCGGTGGTAAACTGTTCTCGATGTCTTCTAGGTCCACAGATGATGTTTCGATCGTACGTTCTATGCGAGCCAATTTATGTGGGGGCTCAGAGACCAGCGTGCGTTTTTGGTATTTTCGTCGATCTTCGGATTTAGGTACCATTTTGTTAATTTCGTTTTGAGAACATCCTGCAAATTTTAAACAAAATATTGCATATATTATTATTTATTATTTTACATAATAAATCGTATTACATTAAAGAGTTATTTACCAATAAAAATGTATTGATTTATTCATCTATTCACGGTAAAAACCATTTTACAAAAACAACTAGGCTCAGCCCAATAGTAGTGAAAACAAAATACTTTCATAAAACTAATCAGTAGCATAAATAGCTTTAACTAAAAAAGCTAATATTCTCAATAAAGGAGATGACCGACTAGAATCAATAATAAAATCACAGACATCAGAAGTCACAGTTAAAAAAGCAAAAAGACTATCCTACAATCAGATCAAAAAGAACATAAACAAATAAAATTTTCTAAAATATCAATAATACTAATAAATATATTGTATCACATGACATAAATATCCCATTTTGTATTTCCCTATATTTATAAGTTATCCTTATCACAGTAATCTCTTTGGTTTATTTTTAATGGAATACAATGTCTCCGCAAATAAATCACCATCCAACAAGTTTAAACTTTGCATTATTCTAGACATAGGAGAATGTTGCCCATACAGGGTATGATGATAGTCTAATTCAGAAGTTTTGTTCTGTCTAAGTATTCTTGGGGGAATGTAAAATTGAAGTTTAGCAAGCAGTTCGGGACAGTGCATAAAATTATTCATAACCTTGAAACAAGTCAGTATGTCGATATTTTCATGACGTCTCCAAACGCTCTGCAAATTAAAAATTTCCTCAATTTATTGATAGTTTAAGTTTCTCTGTGGATCTGTGCCATAAATCTAAGAAATTCTCTGTACACTATTAATTTAATCAATGTAAGTTCTATAGTATGGATTCCAATAAACCAAACAACTCCCTAAATGGGGTTTAACTAGAGAAACATATAATTTAATCATGATGGGATTGCTGATGAGACATTGTCACCCGTGAAGCAATCTTCATAAGATTAACATCTCGGATTAGCCGGTATGCAAATTGTGCCGGGAAGACAATGAAACTGTTGATTATTTTCTCAGAGTCCCTAACACTCAATGGACTGATACAGAGACATTTCAGGAATACAATAATATCACACGAATAAGTCAAGCAAAGTCAGGAAATGGGACTGCTTGATTCACAAAAACGATTGGCCTCAAATTACTTACGGTCATGTATTAGGCCCAACGAGGCCTAAGCATTGACCATCAAGCATCATCACTCTTATTCATTCATGGCATAATCAATGCAAAAAGTGTGTGAAGGAAAAGTTAATTTAAAATTAAAATAAGGTATTCGAACTGAAATTATCATGTTAAAATACTATTAACAACTTGGCAATATTTTTAATAAAGGCAATTTAACTTGGTTTAAATGATTTTTTAGTTAGGTATGAAGTGTATGCATATTTTTTTGTACATTTTTTAATAAACGGATAAGAAATACAAAATTTTAAGAACCTGGCAATAATGCTTAGACATTGGTCACAACTTTGGAGAAATCTTTTACATCTTAACAGGTCTGCAGGGAATGGCAAACTGAGATGTTGAACTTTACACTTTTTTAAAATTTAGTTTAAAGTTTAGTCATTAACTTAATTACAAATTTCTCTAAAGACAGAACATAAAGGACTTTGCATTTTCCTCATGGAAAATGGGCCTCAAACTCTCTGAAATTTGAAATTCTGACAGTTCTTGATCAGTAAATCAAAAGTATGAATGAACGCCAAGTCCAAAAACTCATGTTTTAAAGATATAGTCCTTTGAATTTGTACTGCTTGTGTGTTGTGTAATAGCATAAAGCTACTCTTTAGTTTGTATGTTCTTAAGTCATTTATGGTTTCAATACGTTAGTGATTAAACAATAGTGGACAAGTGTGTTGAAATTTCTAAATTAATAAATAAAAAACTTTGAACCAAAGTGGTTTCCATTTTTTAAATTTTGAGTGCCACTGTTTTGATTTTTATTTGGGATTTTTTTTACTTCTAAGTATTGAATCATTTAGTCTTAAAATAATTAATGAAAATTATTAACATTAATACTTTATATTATTACTAAAAAATATATATTTATACAACCTTTAAACTCACCTAATTCTAATAAAAGTGGTGTCAGCCTACTCAGATGTTCATAGGCCCCAGGATGTTTTGCCAAGCCAGATAGTTCAGTTTTGAGCTTCTTTTTTACAGAGCTGACTTGTGTGGTAGTTAATGTTGGTGGAAGGTTATTGTAGAGTTGCTCAAGGGCATCAACTACTCGTGCCATGAATTCAGCTCGATTCTTTGCAATATTTGTTAACACACCAATACATGCTAATAAATTAGCACTGCTGATGTGTGGAGATCCATGGAACTTTACCAAAAGTTCAAACAAATTGCTACAGATAAAATAGTGCTATGAAAAATTTTAACCTGTACAAATAAGAGGAACAATTTATTGTGCTTAATATATATATTTACACTAATAATTACATGAAAGTAATAGTTTCTTAATTTCTCTGCAAACAACATAATTCAAAATATTCTTTAAAGATACCTTTAACCAATTATATATTCAAAAAATACATATTTACCTAGCTTCCTCTTCCAATTTCCTCCTTCTAGCAATCTTTAATGTCAAAGGAACATTATCTAATGAAAAATCATTGGCTCTTTTACTTTCAGTTTCATCAGGATAGGTTTGTAACAGTACAACGCATTCCAAAAACTTTACTGAACTCGTTCTTATACCATCATTATCACTGTCAATCATATTTGCTATTTCTAATTTGATGGTATGTAACTGCTTCCAGCCTTCTTCCATTTCATCTGTTATAGATGAAGCTTTACATAACCAAGCTAATGTACGTCTATAAATTGTGATTGCTGCCTGAATAACACGTTTCTGTACTTGTATTGACTCATCACATAGGAGCATGTGTAATGTTGCCATTACTTTTGGGATAAAATTCTCTCGAACTTTACTACAAACATGTTAATAAAGGTTAAATAGATATATGAAAAATTAAAGTTAAACTTCTGTTTAATGTTATGTCTAAAAGATCGAACATTTTGTTCGGACTATTATAAATTTGTATGATTAACTACTCTAGGCTAAAATAATTAAGCAAACAGTATGTATATCTTCTTATAGCAATCTAATGAATAAAAATACAGAACAAAAACCAAAATACTATTTACATAAGCCTTTGGAGCTGTTGCTTAATTAATAAACGGAAAAATACAGTCTTAAATTAATACAGGCAGTATTAACTTACCACAATTCTTCTATAAAGCCTACTAATGCTCTTTTAACCTCTTGTTGCTTTTCCATTGCAAAGCTCAATACATTGTGTAAATATTTTGGTAAAAGATGTGATGCTTTATAAAGAAGCAATTCTTTAAGTATTGCTAAGTAATGCAGTTTATCAGACACCTCTGAGGTAATAAGGGCATTATTTATATTTTCTACCACCTAAAATTTTAAGTTGTTAGTGAAAACGAAAGAATCCGCAAAATATTTTCCTACCGCCTCCTCGTCAGACATGATTTTTCCAATTTACTCTCGAAATTGAAAAAAAATTGATATTACTTTCAAAAGTTGTTTAAAAATGACATAAAACCTCTGAAAAAGAAAGCCCAGAACAAAAAAGTTAGCAAGAAAGTAAAGAAAGCATAAAACCGAAAAGCAAAATTAGGTTAGAAACAACCTGAACTAAATTTTCTTCTTCTGGGCATAGACGTAGAATAAACTAATTATTGATTAAATAAAATGTAATTTTATTTAATTTCTTCTACGTCTATGGTTCTGGGTTAGCTGGCGGAGCTAAGCATAGACGTAGAAGAAATTAAATAAAATTACATTTTAGATTAAATAAAATGTATTTAATTTCTTCTACGTCTATGGAGCTAAGCACGATACTCCAAATGTCATTGGATACTCCTGTCAAAGATTATTTATTCTTTGACCGAGTCAAAAGAGGGTTATTATGAATCATAGACATAGTAGTCCATGTTATGAATAATCTTTGACCATAGACATAGTAGAGAATTTGACCGAGTGTTAATTTGTAACCGTATCCAAACCAAAAGCCGCGTGAAAACTCTTTTTCGTCTTTTGTGGTGAAAACCTATGGGGATAACCCCAGGTGAAAACTGCTAACCAAGTTGGAGGGGAGGAGTTATGCCCTGGTTTTATTTGTTAAAAAATAAACAAAACACATATAAAACGATAATTTGTACTGTTTTCGATCTAATTGATTAATTTTAACGTACTGGTTCTAGGATTTATATATTAAAAAAAAAATAGAATTGATGCTACCACAGTGCTTTAAAATATTTCTATAACATGGGACGTAAATGTAGTGTAGAAAATTGTACCTCAGATTCCACAAAACCTGAACATACTGGGGTAACATTTCATAAAGTGCCCCATCATTCGGACGTACGACCTAAATGGCTGTCTCTTTGTCGAATACCAGAAGACAAAACTAATGCTAAGCTATTGTATATTTGTTCAAGGCATTTTCTTCGAGCTGACTTTTGTAATTTCAAGGGCAAAAAGTACATGTTACGACAAGGGGTATTACCTAGTGTATTTCCTTGGGACAAATCAAAATTAGAAGCAATAAAAGCTGAAGTGAGTAGTAAAAAAGATGTCGAAATATCTAAAAAAAAGGAGAAATCTAAAGTTGGCAGGAAAAAAGCGGTTAAAGTTGAGGAAGAGGCTTCCAAAGCAGAAGTTCCAAATGAAACAACTCTTCAGTCTAAAATAAAACTTGAACCTGGTGATGTTAAAGTTGAAACTGAAGAGCAACCAAATCAGGTTAACACGTTAGACAATATATCAGAAATAAAAGATGAAATACCTGTAAAAGAGGAAGTTAAAGAAGAAATTGATGCTTTTGATCAACATCAAAGATCACAAGAAACACCTACTTCTAGTCCTCCTATAAATTTTACAATAAATTCTCGTATTGAAGTTCTTGACAACAATAATGTCTGGTACCCAGCCAAAATTAATGAAGTTGATTATGAAGAAAGTGAAGTTCTTATTCATTTCGAAAAGTTTTCTAATAAGTATGATGAGTGGATCTCTATGACAAGTCCTAGATTAAGACCTTTACAATCCAGATCCTGGGAAAAGTATGAAGTTGGAGAACGTTGTATGGCAATATGGTGTGATTCTAGAAAATTTCCTGCGACGGTAACTAAAGTACTGGAAAATGGTAAGTTTCTTATTTATTCAATTCATAAGAAATAATGTACTACTTAGAAAATCAAATTGATAGTACTCAAAAAGATGTTCCACAGGAACTTAAAATTACAATAAAAGTATTTTACATTGTTCTTATGGAAAATAGTTTAATAACCAAGTTTTGTGTCATTTATGATATTAAAATATGTTACAACTTATTCTTAACTAGAGGATTAGATTTGGAACAATATTGCAGCAATTTTAACCCTATTTTCTAGATACTTACGAAGTTTTATTTGATGACAGTTTTGTAAAAATAATTAAAAATCACAAAATGTCGAAAATGAATGTTGCTAAACCAGCTCAATCTTCTCCTTTATTTGAACCTGTAAAAAGTACAAAACAGGAGCGAAGGGATAAGAAGAGAAAACTAAATGTTGCTGCTCTGTTTCGTAAAAGAGTTAGACTGGCAAATACAGATGACAAAAAAAATAAAGGTACTTCCAGTCCAGGGGTTCCTTCAGGAGATGATTCGTATTTGTCACCTGCATCTCAAGATGAAGGAAATGTATCAGTACCACCAATTTATCAGTGGCATTCAACGTAAGTAATAATTATTGGTTTTATGTAGTAGAATATTTCTGTTGTTGGTGAATAATGGTGAAAATTTTTTGATTATTAATGAAAGTTTTTGATTAATCTATCTACAATCTACATTATTTAACAATAAACTAACATTCTGTGTACCTATTTCTTGGTTTCTTAATCATTGTAAATTATTATATATGATAGATATAGATATGGATTTAATAATTTTGTAGAAAGTAGATTAAATTATTAGTTAAAATATTGTGCCATTAGAGTTTTTTTTTTTTTTTTTTCATTTTAAAACATTAAAATCTATGAAAATTTTGAGGTTACATTTTTTTGTTAAATGCAATTTTTTGTTACTCTTACCTTTGCTTGGAAGTTAAAACTTGAAGTAATTCCTTTATTCTTTCTTTTAATATTTTACATCTTGGTGCAAGATGGACTCTGTGATCTATCTAAAATTTCAGTCAAGACCAAAGCTATATTGACTGTTTATTGTAAAATAATTGTTGTAGAATGAAATGAAAATGTTATATTTATTTGATCAGTGACATTGGTCTCCTTTACTCTTTGGCCCCGTACTACCCTGATTGAGTTCAAATTTTTTTTGTTTCAGATGGGAAAATGGTAAACCAGTGGGTATAGAATCCACAGTAGAGGCTATTGATGGACTAAGAAAATCTGTTATTGTGCCAGATCCTCGATTACCTGCTGGCTGGGCCAAGCATTTGTCCCAAAGGATAACTGGAAATTTAGCTGGAAAATGGGATACTATTATTGTAGCGTTAGTAATAATTTTGCATATACAAATATTATCATGAAATGACTTAAAAACTGGCTGATTGACATTCAGTTCAAGTGTGTTTGTTATCTTTAACTTTTGTTTGTTATATTTATTTAATAAAATGAGTGTTAAATCAAAAATTCTGTGTTTCAAAAGATTTTTATTCATGTAAAAAAGTGCAGTTTCCATAATTGCAACAATTTTTATAAATACAAATCTGAAATAAATATAGATTTTTTAAAATTTAACTGTAAATATTATATGTGGTATCATAAAAAATGAATCAGTATGCATATTGTATTATGTATTTTAAACAATTCATTTTCTTTTAGCCCAGATGGAAAAAGATTTAGATCGAAGGCTGAAGTAAAAACCTATCTTGATCTACATCCTGGGATAGAGGCTTCTATTAACATGTTTGACTTCAGTGTTTACCGAAGTTATCAAAAAAAAAGGACTGCCAAGCCTAAACAAAAGGTGGTTGCTTCAAGTCAACCAGTGGAGCAACCAGTAGAAGAACCTCCAGTCGAAGAACCAGCAATTAAGGAGGAAGGTATACATTTTTTATGGTATTTAGATGTGTTTTTAATTCTTTTGAAAAGTTATTTCATTGCCAAGCAGAACTTTTATTGCTTCAAAAGATTTTTTTTTTATTACAGAATTTTACTAAGATAATTCACATACGCTTCAGAGCAAAAATAAACTACTACTAACTTCAATATTTCAGTTAGTTTTAGATGAATTGGAAAATATTTTCTGTTTTTGAAGAGTCTGTGATCCTTACTTCCCTACTTGCATTGATTATCTGAGAAAAATTAAAATACAGTAGAATCTGTTTATTACGATTTTGCTTAAAACCACCGACTGCTTAAAGTGACGTCAGTGTAATCATTTTGTTAATTTCTTATAAGACTCCGTTTATAACGACGGTCCGTTTATAACAACTTTATATTTGTTTCTCCACGAATCCGAAATGTACCTTGGCTCTTTCACCCCTGTGCTTCTGTTGATTCCTCAATGCCTTCAATCATTATTTCAGTACTTGTCACTTGTTCCGTTTTACAATTTTTACGTACAAAAGTGTTAACGCCTAAGCTATAAAAGTACTTTAGTAGTGAAGGAAAAAGTGTAAAATCAGGCGATTCAAATGTAGCCCTTGCAAAGAAGTTTAGTGTGTCTTATTTGACCATTTCAGTAATAAGGAAGAGCAAAAATAAAATTTAAGAGCTATTCAACAATAACGTATTGAATCTTAAGGGAATTAGAATGTCTTCATGGGATCAAGCATTGGTACAGTGGTTTAAAGCACAACGAAACCGAAGAATACCCATCAACAACCTTGTCTTACAGGAAAAAGCATAGTGTTTTTCTTTCTTTTCAGTTCAATGTGCTTCATTTCACATATGCCTCAACTTGCATTCACCGCTTCACGATATTGCCGAAAAGACTGGGCTTATATGTTTTAGTAAAACTGGAAATCTTGGACAATCATTATATGTAAAATGGAATCATAAATTAGTACCCACAGTGAATAGCATTAAGTTTCTGGGGGTGTACATAATCCTGCTTCAAACTGACATGTTGCATTTGAGGCTAAGTAGTTCTTTGGCTATAATTTGTCATTTGAAGGACGTGCTGACCACGCATAGTTTTTCCATCTCCTATTTTGCATTTATGCATTCATTAATGAATTATAGTATATTATTCTGGGGATCATCCTCTGGAGCAGTTAACATCTTTAGGGCCCAAAAACTCATGTTAAGATGTATTTTCAAATTATATTCAAGAACGTCGGGCAAACTTTATTTTTAGGATATCCCGTTTCTTACTGTTCTTTCATTTTATTTCTTCTTAAGAAGAATCGTAATTTATTCCAAATGGCTTACAGAATGTTACCACTACACATTAGTAAAACAAGCAAAAAATTGAAAAGGCAGTGGAGCTTTTCTTAAGAGAAAATGTTTCTATTCTTTTGAATTTTAAATTGTATTTTGTTAAATTTTAAGACTGTAAAATTTGTTTTTAATTGTTTTAAAATGTTTTGTAACTTCTTTTAGTGTAGTTATAATTTTAGTTTTATAGGCCCATTTTAGTGTGTTTCATATGAAAATTTTAATGTGTTTAGTTGCTTTATTTTTACCGACCATTATTTACTACTAAGAACTAACTAGCTGTTAGAATTGAATTGTTCATTGTTTAATTTTCAACGATTTAACTGGCAATAAAAGATATAGGATTTCAAGCCAAACGGCGTCGCACACTCTTCAGGGAATATTGACTCATACCAGGTATACAAAGATACCAAAAGTATGAAGCTCTGTGGGAACCCTTTCCATGTTATCGGGCTCTAGGTGACTTGGTCTGCTGTATTTCCTACGAAATTTCGGACGGTTCTCGCGGTTGCAAGGAGAACTACTTATGGATCGGCTTATACAGATGCTCACTAAGGCCCAGTCCCTTGATGCTCTGCAGGAGGTTCTTTGGTATCACTCCAGTTGTTGATAAAATTATGGGAATCGTTTGAACGCTGTTCATTGCCCATTATTTTCGAATTTGCACCTCCAGATCTCCGTATTTGGCAATCTTCTCGTTGCATTTTGGCCTTGGGTAGTTGTTGTTAAATACAGCAATGTCGATTAGTGTAGTTCGCCTAGAAATTTTAACTGTTGGTATAATGTCTGGTCTATTATGACCAACTGTCTGATCCGTCAGAACCGTTCCGTCCCAATATAACTTGAACTGATTGTTCTTAAGAATAGGCTCCGGATGTTATTTGTAATAAGGCACTTTTCTTCACTTCAGTATTATTATTATTGTATTGTTCTCAATAAAGCAAAATAAATAAAAAAAAATATTACTGTATCTGGTAAAATAAGTGGAGAGTTAATGTCATTGAGACAAAATGATGTTAAAGACTGTCTCGCCCAGTTTGTATGTCAACCAGGGTTTTATCAGTGAATTATGAACAACCAGAAAGCTTGGATGACATCTGAAAATTTATCCAAATGGGTGCATTTTTTGTATCGTGGGTTGACAGCAAAAAATGGAAAGTTTCTGTTGAGAAGTGCTCAGCACATTCAGCAATTTTTTAAAAAATATCACTCTAGTCTTTCTGCCCTTTAACACAACTTGTGTTTTGTATTTGATGGATCAAGAAATAATTCATACCTTAATACCAAATTTTTTTTTTTAATTATTGAAAATCTAGAGACAAATGCAGATGCTAAGATCATTGTACTCAATACTGTCATGATGATTTATAATGCCTGGACCAAACTCACGTTGGATTTTCAACAGGGAACATTGGAAGTTTCATCGGCTCTTTCACAGACTTTGACGAGGGAGACGACGTTCAACTTTCAGTTTGGACGAGAGCTGCAGACCATCAATTGCCAACAACTAGCGTGGAGCTTGAACAATATATAAACACTGACACTGATATTCTCACATTTGAGGAAACCTCTGATAAACTCATTGTGCAAAATAGAACTTCTGCGAAACGTCAAGTGGTTGAAAGTGATGTGGAAAAAATGTAAGCGTCGCAGAGGCCCCGATGGCTTCAAAAACTGTGTCTTCATACATTCCAATTATAAAGATGACAACACAAAATTACCACTGTCTCGTATTAGTAACTCAATAAGCAATTTTTATTAAAAGGCAAAAGTTAATCAGAAGCAATCTAAAATTACATATGTACTTACAAAACTGATATGCACATGAACATCTCTTATGCTATGGACAAGGAGCTTAGTTCAACTTCGTTTTTTTTTTCATGTTTTATATAAAATATGTGTTTGTTTCAGTCTACCTATTGTTCTATATCGAAGTATGAGTATGCAAGAGTGTAATAAGTACAGGTAAACCATACATATTTTTAATATTGCTCATAACGTCCTCCGGTTAGTACGACCATTGATGAAGTATACTTCTTCTATGGTACGATAAAATACCGGCAATTCCTTGGCCGTCCTTAAAAACAGATTCTACTGTAATGTAATATTTACAAAATTCTACATGACCTGCAGGAACTAGCCTTTAGTTGAAAATGATACTTATTTATTTTTAAATCCCTTTATTTTTTGCAATATTACATTTAAAAAAAAGTCTTTTTTTTAAATTTTATTTTGATAACGTAATTAATAGTCATTTAATATTTCTGTGTTCAAAAATACTACATAAGGTATTTAAATAACATTGCTTTGAAATATTAAAAATAGTAAACATTCTTCTAAGCAAGAATACATATAGGTGCCTTATTTTACAACTATATCTATTTTTAAGAGACATTTCAAATTTAGCAAATTTAACTGTAATTGTGACTTGCACTTGCTTGTGAATATGTATTTATTATAAAGCCGTAGAAGAAGCAGAAGAACCACCAGTAAGCCTTAAAATAATTTTTGAAAATGATTCGTACAAGTGTCCCATAGAGGGATGCGGAAAGAATTTCCGACGTGAAAATTTAGCTTTAATGCATGTAAAGCATTATCATTCAGAATATACAAAATATTTGGACTCTACACCGAATGTTGCTGATTTGGCATATGCCCGAACAGTTGGAGAAAGCTTGGATAGGTCCCCTGGCCCGCCTAAGTCTACTAATAAACCACCTGTTGATAAGATACCAGGTAAGCACATTTTTATATAATTATTAAACCTTGTAGTGTATATATCTTTGCATTATTCTTTGCGTTTAGGAGCACAGCAACAAAAATGTAAATATTTATAAGATTGTATAAATAAGAGATAATAAATTTATAGTTCACATGTTTTTTTTTTTTTGATAACGTTCATTTAACCAGAAAACTACACTAGGACATCAAAAATTATTGTTACTCTTTTTCCCACATTGAAATATTCTCCCACTATTAGTTTGCGCCCACACACTACATTAAGATTATTTTCAGTTGCAAGTTTTTTTAATCAAAACTTCAATATTCTGTATTTTAGCGACACCTAAATTACCAAAAGTTGTACCAACTACTCATACTGAATCAAAAACGGGAGATTCTCCTGTTCCCCAAAGTAAGAGCAAAGACTTTGAGATAATAAAACTGTTAACTCAAAAGCCACCTGATACTAACAAAGACGTTCAACCATTACCATCAGGTAGGAATATTAAATTTGATTATTTTTATTGAAATGCTTTAATCGCTTCAAAATAATTAATTCAAATTTAAGAATAATATCAATAGATTATTAATTGCTTACTTTTAAAATGTAATTTAAAATACCTGTTTAGTTCAGTTCTGGAAAATATTTACAATAAATAAAATTTATACAAACATATTAAATTTTTAAA
Source organism: Diaprepes abbreviatus (assembly GCA_034092305.1). Lineage (NCBI taxonomy): Eukaryota > Metazoa > Arthropoda > Insecta > Coleoptera > Curculionidae > Diaprepes > Diaprepes abbreviatus. The sequence goes on along the minus strand of JASJET010000055.1, from coordinate 7,377,607 downwards.
TATACAGGACTTCCATCCAATATGTATCCAGATATAAAATTGAAAGACCTTCTTGGAAGAACGGACGACGTCCAAATGCGCGATGACATCAATATTAAAAACTTGTGTTCATCAAGACCTTCACATGGTATCAAAACGTTGCTACCTGTACGACCTACTCAGTCTCAGTTAAACGATAGTAACGAAGAAAAGTCGGGATTAAAACGTAAGAGGGCGCCTCCTGATAATGTAGATGCGCTCAAAGGTAAGTTCTTCTTAAGATGTATTTTTGTAGCCAGTAAAATTATTAGTTTTATTCTAGTGATGCACGTGTTACTTAGTTTTAAGTTAACATGCATAGTGTAAAAATTAAAGCTTCCTATTATTTTTCCACTTGAAGTTTTCACAAAACATACAAACAAACACAAGATTGTTTCACTTTCACACCGCTAAAGCTAAATATCTCATAATAGTCTTTCAATGGCAACTCTGTTAAAATACTAATAGCTTTTGACGGCGTTATGTAAAAAAAATAACGGAAGTAACAGGACATTCTTGAACTATTGTAATTTTCAATATAAATCTTCAATCATACCAGGAGATTTAAACAAATAAAAATTTATTTGAACGTTTTTTTATGGTCAGTGGGGAAGAAGCTTTTTTTGTGTTTGACAGACAAAAATATTTTTATATAAGGATGTTCAACGGTTATACATTTGTGTAGGGAAACCTATAAAACTTCGAAATATGATTATTTAGTGTGTAAAAAAACAACACTGAATTTTTCAATATTATTTATCGGGGGTGTTTGTGAAAACAGTACTAAAAGTAGCCCCAAATAATACTGCTCTTACGGAAAGTTCAAACATCGGTCGCTTAAAACTTGATTTTTTAATATACCATATGTTCAAAAATTGAAAGAAGGTTATGGTATGATAGAACAGATTTTCAAGAATAATTTGATAGTTTTTTTTTCTTACGTTATCGCATATTTTGGAAAGAAACATGCATTTAAAAAGCAGTGATACTATTTTTTAAACTCTGCTACCGTGGAATCAGAAGTTGGACACACCGCGTCATAAAAGGCGTTTCTGTCGAAACCAAATTTCTCTGTGTGCCAATAGATAGACCTTCCATCAATTTTCGGCCCGACTCGAATTATTAGATTGAACCTAACCTTATTGTTTACACTCCATTGTGTCACTTCAAGCTAATTCTACGTTTTATGTGCGAAATTATAATATAGTCATTATGTCTCTAACATTTTTTTTTGAATATATGTCCATCGGACTGTCGACATAACAGTAATGAACAACGCGTTGACACACGTAACGTAGGAAGGTTAAAACTTTGATAGAATTTGGCAAGCAAAAAGTTGGCAATACAAAAAGAATGTGTTGTTGCCTAATTTCATTCGATAATTATAAATTGAATATTATTAATAATCGCATTAAATTACTTTTAAAAACTTTTAGATTCTCATAATACAGCTTAAATGATCATTTTCTTTGGATGTTTATTTTCGTTTATTTATTTGAGAGATGTTGAAAACGACGTATTTTTTAATTTAATGTTTGCAGCACTGTTACTTTCCTATACTTCCATCTCATGCCTCCCTTGTCCCCTTACCCCTCTCTATGACACCATTGAACTTCTTTTTGTTTTGAGTTTTTTTGCTTGTGACTCCTTCAAGTATTTTTAAGTGTTATAAATTACTAAAGTTTATGATTAATATCAACAAAAAGAGTATTTAGAAACTTATTTTTATCGGTAAATATTGTTAAATATTATTTACATATTAAAAATAACATCATAATTTAGGCAACTAGAAACTCATACAGTTGACTTGGTTGACTGTTACTTTATTCTTGAATTGATATATCGATTAACATGTTATACTAGTTTAAATAATACAATTAAAAAGGATAGCAAAGAATCGATGTGTATACCAAGAAGCAAAACAACTTGCACTATTTATTAACACTTTTCCGCATAGAAATAAAAATATTATAACGTTCATCAGCATTCACACTACGGGCCTTAGTTCTAACGATATGCTAATTCTACGGAAAAATTCATCGGTACAAATACTAAAATATGTAGACTGTAATTGACCAAAGTTTTCAGAAATAGTAATATTATTTGCATTTATATTAAGATTACAAATATGAAGCTTAATGTATTGAGAATTATAAGAATAGTCCAACGGTGTCCTGTTAAAAAATCATTTTGTTTTTGAAAAAATGAATCATTTTTATCTTTTTAAGGTGAAATATTTATGGAAAACTCGATTATGAAGAAATATTAAAATATAAATTTTTTAAATCTCGTCTTTGGGACTTAGCATAAGTCGGATGAGGTCCATAGACTTTTATCGAGTTTGGCGTTCCATATTATGGTTATGAAAGTGACGTACGTTCGGCTTTTAAGCCAGAAATTTTGAAAAATTGGCCCCCAAATAGTTAAACAATTGGTTAAATGTGTGCTCTATCAAAGTATTTAATTAGAGCGTGTTTGATAAACGTGGAGAATGCTTCACATCCAGTGTCTTTATAAATAATTGTATTTCTAACATAAAAAGGGGATCCACAAATTAGGCGGAAGACTTTGTTTTGAAAATTCTCAAGACTGCCGAATCTAGATCTACCAGTGGTGATCCAAGTGGGAGCGCCAAAGGATAAGATCGATATAATAAGAAGCTTGTAGACCGTTAATTTGAGATATAGGTTGAGCTTTCTGTTTCGATTCAGCAGAGAACAGAGGCTATCAATGAAATATTGGCTTTGCTAAGTAAATAGTTTATATTAAGAAGTCAGTTGAGCCTTCTATCGAAGACCAGTTCTTAGTATTTCGCGTGATCCGTCCAGGGAATTTGAGTGTTAGAAATGGATAACCGATCATCAGGGATCGCATATCTAGATCTAGTAAACATGACAGCCTGCGTTTTTTGCAGGGTTTAGCTTGATCTTCCAGTCGGCCACCCATTTCTCCAGGTTATTTATATGTCGCTGTAGTCTCGGTACAATTAAACGAAATGGTCCTGAAGGTGTCTCCAAAGCAGAATCATTGGCGAATAAAAGAGTTTGCTATATTGGTCATGTGATATGTCTGACGTATATAGGTTAAATAGAGTGGGGGACAAAGGAGAAACCTGAAGAATCCTCGTTTCAATTGACCTCACTTTAGATATATCGTTATCCGACGATACTAGGAATGTTCTGCCCTCTAGGAAACTTAGGACCAGTTAGGGATTCCTAGACTTATAAACTTAATTATAATTCCATTGTACTATACCTTGTCAAAGGCCTTGCTAATATCTAAAGAGATTGTCTCAGTATGGAATTTCCTATTGAAACCTTGTGTTATAAGCGACGCCAACCTGGTGGTCTGTTCAACGCTGCTGTGGCTACCTCTGACCCTGAATTGCTTCGTAGGCAAGATGTTCTTTTCAGTCACTCAATTGATTTTATATTACTTTTTCCCAGACCTTAAGGTAAACTAATAGGCCTATGATTGTTGATATTAGTGGCCCGCTTGCCTTTCTTTCTAATCAGAATTATCTTAGCCACTTTCCAATATGTAGCTTAAAATACAATTATTAAATATGTCTATGTGTACCATTTAGACTATGTTGTACAATTTATTTATAAACATGGCATAAGAATTTAAAACATAAATTAGGAAAAAATCTAAGAGATATAATTATAAATTTTAACTTATAATCTTAGACTTTATTTCATATACATATAAAATTTACTGGAAGCTTCAAACTACCGCTTTTATTGTTACTTTGATATTTAAAAAATATATATTTCTCCTTAACTCTTGAAAAATTATCAGCCAAGATCTACCGATGAAAAAAAGAATTATAATTATTTTGGCGATTATCAGAAAACAACTAAATCAGGAGATATATCGTATAATAAATTGTTTAAGTGTAAACAAGTTAATCGTTTTAAAGGGCCATATTCTGGCCATATCTCATCAGCTACCATTACATTTGATCTAATCTAACCATTTCTCATTTTTAGCAAATTTTTTAAGAGATTTCACTGACACGACAATATGTATCACTTTTATAAGTCACTGTAATTTATTCAATCTTATGGACTGAAGTATTTTTTCTTTTATGCTATATATAGTTATAATTTACAGAAAATTTCACACATAGTTCCCTTTTGTATGCATGACCTCGTTTTTTTGGTATGTTAATTTATTAATTCCATGTTTCCTTTCTAAATGATTTCAATTTCCGCGTGTATAACTATGGTTCAAGGTAAAACCTCACACCAAGCAGCATCTTTATCAACACCTGAACACCAGCTAATTCATCAACATCAACTTATTCAACAACAACCACCATCACAACAGATACAACATTCTCAACTTCAACCGGAAGTACCAGTCCAACAAAGTAATCAGCAATCTTCGGAATCGGGAGGAAATTATTCTTCCTTACCATCCGCCTTCGATCTAGCGCCACCTCCTATCGGGGTTGATTCTACTCCATCTCCTTCGATAGCCCAGTTTGATGGCGTTATTATTGAAGGCGGTAAAATCATCAAATTAGAGCGCATGAAGCAAGAAGAAATCATCAACTGCACGTGTGGCTTTATGGAAGAAGACGGACTAATGATCCAATGCGAGTTATGTTTATGTTGGCAACACGCTTATTGTAACAATATTCAGAAAGAAAGCGAGGTACCGGAGAAGTACACTTGTAATATTTGTCTGCATCCATTCAGGGAAAGGCGCTCCTCAAAGTATTTGCATGATCAAGAGTGGTTAAAACAGGTAACTAAAAATATAATAAACAGTTTAAATGTAAAACTTTGAACTTCTTAAAAACAATAGGGTAGACCAAATATAGTTGTTTTTTTTACGTTAATATATTATTCCAGTTTACTATTTTTGAAAAAATGGCCTTCATTCAAAGAAAAAAGCTGAATAAAAATTGGTAAAATTTTGATATTATTTCTGTAAAAAGACTCATCGTGAAATATGAACAGCCGTTAATACAGGGTGCGGCGTCAAAATCTAGACAAAATTCAGTTTGAAAGTCCCGCCGTTCTATACCACTGGTAGATGTCACGATTATACTATAATCTGAAAAGCCGAAAACCCGGAATTAGTATGAATTACTTGCCCAATCTGTTTGAAATTTTACATGTCTAGGTTTTTCATATCGCAGATTTCGAATATTATATCAAAAGTTGCAAAATCATATTTTATTGCAAACATTTTCGGGGTTACCGATTCCGAATTTCATACCAAAAATTACAAATTACATTTTATTGCAAATTTGTTTGCAAGAACCAGCCTTATTTTCCATTTTGCTGATTTAATCAAAATGTTATTTTGATGATTTGAAGACGTATGTTTTCGTAAACATAGCATTTCTGGACATTTTATAACAAATTACGTGTACAATTACCTGCTTAAATATAAAATTGATTTCGCGTACGGGCAGAAATTGAAATAAAAAATTCTTCCTTTCGTTCATTTACCCAGTTTTTCATGTTTCATTGTCAAATTAAAAATTGTTTGAGAAAGGGCTGATGAAAATAAAAGAGTTTCAAATTTTCTAATTATGTATATGTATATATTCTATGAAATAACCTTTTATTATTAAATTAATTGTTTTACTACACTACATAAATTTCAATTTACCACTACAATTGTAATACATCATTAAACATCAGAAAATATATTTTAAATATAATATATCAAAAACAGAATATCAAAAAACGATCAAATCGGAATGTTCGTCCCTGAAAAATGCACTTTTGAGTATGTCACCATCATCAATCTTATTTCGGACCTTTTCTTCTTCAATATTTAATTTTATAGGAAGCAACGTTTTTTTGAAAACTCTTCTCTAGAAATAAGAGAATCTGAATGATGAGATAGCGGTCAAGGTACGAAATATGCTGATTATTTAATAATAAAAACTAAATTCGAAAGAAATCGGTTGTAAATGATAAATTTTTCGTTATTCAATAGTTTATTCTACAAGTTACAATCGTTTTCAATGCCGCACGTCATAGTACATTATAACTTTTCCATTATTTTGTACTAAATTTGTATTCTTCGTAAAAAAAATCAAGCAATTCATGGCGAATTATCATATCATGAACAGTAGATATCGATTTTATGTTGCATATATTCATTTTACTTACCTTTCTCTGCTAAATTCCTTACTGGGAATCGAAATCGGTGAAAATTCTGATTTTGTCACTATTTGACACTGCCATTTTCTTCTTTGAACTAAACTGCATTTGTGCGCGAAGCAGAAGAGCACATGTAAATAAAAACAGGTGCACGTCAGATACGTACCGTTCACTTTCTCCATCGCATCATCTAATAATCTAACCCTCTTAACAAAGAAATACTAGAGCCTTCATTTTGCTTGTTACTTCCGGGTTTTCAGCTTTTCAGATTAAGTGGTTTGGCGTCCACATAACTTGACGCGTATACTTAACCTAGACATAAGATTAGTTATTAGTACTTAATATAGACTACTAATCCTGTAGAAGAAAGAAATAGAGCGTTTTCAATAAATAGTACCTCTAATTTCTAGTTTCGTTCAAGTGACAGGGGTATCCAATGACGTTTGGAGTATCGTACTTAGCTCCGCCATTAGAAAAAGAGGTACTGCTCATCTAAAACGCTCTGTCTCCTGCTCCTATAGGATCCATGGTCTAGTATATTTATATTATATCTAAAGTACTGTACCATGATAACCTCAAAACAGTCGCAATGTTGAAACCCTAGACGTAAAAGAAATTAATATTATTTAATATAGACTACGGATCCTATACAAGAGAGTTAGCTCACGCTTAGCCACCGATAGAGCGTTTTCGAGGAGTAGTACCTCTCTTTTTAATGGTGGATCTAAGCACGATACTCCAACCGCCATTAGATATCCCTGTCACCTGACCGAAATTAGAAAGAGAGGTACTACTCCTCTAAAAAGCTCTATCACTTTTTAAGCATGAGCCAAATTTATTCTATAGGATCCACAGTCTATATTAAGTAATATTAACTTCTCCTACGTCTGTGGTTGAAATCAAACCAAGTGTGATCGAGAACACTATGCGTCGAATCGTCGAGGAGGATCTCTGCTACAATTCTTGCACAATTAAAGTGAGACAGATGCTTTCCGAAGCCTCTGCAACCTGCTTTTGCGTTCCTTAAGAAACAATACTGTCAGACGACTTAAATCTTTGTTTTACGAAAAAAATTTTTCCGTCGATGCGAAAATCAGTCGAGGGAGAGACCGCTGGCTTGCCAGCTACCCGGAAGATGTCCACATTGTTACAATAACTAAATTTCTGGCAAATGTTCACATGCTAGGTGTTGTATTTAATGTAAGTAAAGCCGTGGATGGTAACTGTGTCGACTGGAAAGACGTATATTTTCCAGCAGAATGGTGCGCCCGTCCTCGCAAGTCATTTGGTGTAAAATTGATGGTCGGACAATGTCGACATGTTTTGGTCGAAAGAATTCTGGCCTCCCAACAACCCATATTTAAATCCTATGGACTTTTATGTATGTAGCGTAGTTGAAAGAGTCACCAATAAGTCCAGACATTCAAACGTCACATCATTGAGAGCCACAATTGAAGCGGCATTCGCTGATATGGATCGTGACCCATTAATGTGCGTCTGCGCACGCTTTAGACCGAGAATGGAGGCTGGCATTCACGCAACCGGGGGATATATTGAGTAAACATATTCTTTATGGCCTTAGAAATATTGTGGGTAAAAAAATTGTAAACATTTTCATTTTTGCAATAAAAGATATGTTTAGAAAACATTTGGCCAGATTTTGGCGCCGCACCTTGTACTCGTATTCTTACTTTTAATTATATAGTGATTTGAATACTTTAAATAAAACTTAATTTTTTTATAAAACGGATTTCAAACTAAGGTCCAGTTTGTCCAAAGACTACTTTATTTTATTAGATACATAATTAACATCTTAAATTTTCACAAAAAAAAATAATGAAAGAACAGTTTAAAGTTAAATATATTAGTTAATATTTGATACAGAGACGCATTGATTCAATTAAATGTTGACATTGCTCCATTTATTCTGGACTACTTTGTGTAATTTTTTTATATTGGATTTTTTTCTTTCTTTAATCCCCTCTTGAGATCCCAAAGGTTTTCTATAGAGTTTAGGTCAATAGTGAAACTGATTATTTTTTATTGTTCTTTTCTGCACATTGCAGAAGTTCTTTAAACTAATCATTTCACTGCACTGAAAGTACCTATATAAATGTTACTAAAATACGGCTTTATAATCAGCAGAACGTTAGCAATGTATTGATACTTTTTGGCTACCAATTTTAAATTACGTGACAAAAATAATTATCCCCTAAATATTTTTTGTACCTTACCTGGAACTTGTAGAGACCAATAACTTACACAATAGATATTAAATTTGAGATGACCCAGAAATAATTTTTTGACATTCGTGTCTTAAGAATGGCATTAAAATAAAATTTTTGCTTTAAATTGTATGTAGCAATGGGACCTTTCTTGAATAATTCTTGATATAATGCAAGAGCTTTCATCCAATTCAATCATGTGATTCTCGAGATAATGGTGAAAATACATACACAAGAGACGGATAATATTTTTTTTGCAGTGAATAAATGAAGCTTTATGCGAAACAAGCGTTTTATAGTGAATTTAAATTTTGTAGGGTGTACTGCCAGTTGCCTCTTACCACAGCAAAGATGATGAATTAGAAAAGCGCTTTGAGAAGCTTAAGAAATGTAACGACCTGTCTGGAGGCATCTTGGAACTGAGAGAATACATGCATACTTTAGCTGTTAAACTTAAAATTGCAGAGTAAGTAGAGTTTTTGCTTTTAATAATTTTTGAAATGTCTTACTACAGGTAGGATATACATATGAACATAGTTATCTGCTTTTGTTGCCGAGATACAAATGAGTAAGTTCACAGGATGATTTATTCTTCTAAATGGGATTATAAGTTTGTTGATTATATGCTGAACATTCCTCTACATTTCAGTAGGGAAAAAGTAGCAACATTTGTGTACATTAAAGAACTTATTATTAATATGTTTTAATACAGCGCCTCATAATTTTAAGGTAATTCATCGAGTGTGATCATAACCAAAATTATTACTCGCCATTCAATAGTCTTCCATACGACACACCCCTACTTCTCTCATGAACTTTTGACGCTGACTATACACTCTCACTCGAGCGAACCGTGGGATAATAAGTTACTTACTAAATTTATTTTACCTTAATCTAATACCGTAGGTCGTAGTCCGTAAAAGGTGCGTATATCGTATATGTCACGTGTAAATGCCCATAACACATTATTACCAACTTCAATTGATGGCGTGCCCATCATCAGAAAAGAATGGAACTTCAGCCCCACTTCGCTTTATAGCGTTGTAACTTCTCGATTCTAGTGTAAATTCTACGTGACGACCCTTCGAATTATTAGATTGTGAATTAATAAATAAATAAATAGCTATTTATTTCCAACAGGCCAACGCCCCCCTTACAGGAAATTTAAACATAGGTAAACAAGCTAATAGGATAAAGTAAATAAACTAATAAAGTAAATAAACCAACTAAAGCTACACTTAATCTAAAATTAAGACTAAGGACCCATTTAAAATCAATTCACCATCCACTTGAATATTAGATTTACAAGCTGTAGACATTCTCATAAACTATCCATATACATAGCAAAGTAGCACGCTACAAAGGATACCCAAACACCTCGCGCAGATGTCTCAGAATAGTTGGTAGACCGTCAAATTGCATGTCGCATAGTGTAGAAATATAATTAAAATTGTTGCACATTTAGTAGATGGGACATTGGAATAAAATGTTTGACATAGCAAGGGCAATGGAGAAAGCTGGTGGATGCCTGACATCAACACGGGGAACGCGAAATGATAGTTGCTCTAACAGAAATGGGCAATCAATCCTCGCATTCAGAAGCTTATAAAGAAATGATACGGATTGGGAGTTAGGACGTACAGCCAATGGCAGTTCCTTAAATCTTGCGAGAATGTCGTAATGATTGAAACCCCACTGAGGATAAATATTGTATATTGTCCTCTCTAAACATTAAATATTTTAGAAATTTCCTTTGGACGGCCTCTATGGCAAGGCCATGACATTTGTATATGGGGGACTACACAATTGATCCATAATCTCGCTTCGATCTTATGTAACTATAATACAGCAGTTTGAAAGTAGCTGTGCTAGAAAAATGTTAGCAGTTTCGCAGAATAAAACCCAACGTTCGAGATGCGCTAGCCACCATCTGATCAATGTGGGGAATAAAGGAGAAACTCGCATCGAAGACGATACCCAGGTCCGTCACAGTAAAGCATCTATTAATGATAGAACTATTTATATGGTAATTAAACCGAACAGGATTTTTTGTCCGAGAGTAAGAAACAACATTACATTTAGAGATGTTAAGATCCAGTTTATTAGCCACACGCCATTGTCTGATCATACCAATATTGGCCTGAAGGGACAAACAGTCTGTGACAGTCCAACTGGGAAACAAGATCGTTTATAAATATGTTAAAGAGAAGTGGCCCCAAGAATTAAGGGCATGGTTGGGCAAGCCCGTTTGGTAGTATATCATTCCTTATAATTTTATACACAATAAATTTGTTTGTTAGAAAAATATATAGAAAAGTTTTTAAGTTATGTATTATTATGTCACACTAAGTGTGGCTCTTCCCAAATAGACCAAATTGAAATTTTTATATTTATTATCTTGACTATTAGATAAGAGATATCAGAAACTTCGTAGTTTTATGGAAAATTATATCTCTAATGAACACCCAAAGTTTGAAGAAAATATTTTCTACTCTTTATAATCGCTCACTGGTTTCGAATAAAACACAACGCTTTTCACTAAATTACTATATTAAGTACTTCTTACCACTTTTATAGCTAAGTCACAACTTCTTACTATTCATATCCTATCCCTAGTTATATACCTATAGAATTTACTAGAAATCACAAGAAACATACTAGCATACAAGTCGAGAACTACCCAATAAACAAATACTCATCGATATAATATTTCTTTCGTTGCATTATAATAAAGATGATTCATCGCATCAAAATAATATTTTTCTACCAAAACTCATCAAAAAATTCTCATAGTCCTTCGTTACAATATATAGAAACTCGGTCAGTCGATGAACTACCCAACTATCAAAATATAATCTATACCTTGCATATGAAATAAATTTTTTCGCATTTTACATTTCTAAAAAGAATTTTAAGTAATATTAACCTTATTTTTTCCACTTTTAGAGCAAAAAATCATCCAAAACTTTATCTATGGTCAAAACCATGGGAAAAACCAAAACTACCAGAAAAGTCAGAAATAAAAGAAGAAGAAACGGACATTAAACCAAAACTAGAAAACATTGATCATCAATATATCAAAAATGAACTTGGTATTAATAAACACGAATCTCACGGCGATTCTATGCTGATGATGATTTTAAAATCTGGTAAAGAAGATATGCCTATGCTTAACATGCACAATTCGATGGCGCCCATCATTCCACAACCAGAAGCTGCCATAGATTCGGACGATTGCAGGTTAAATCTTCTAGATCACATTGCACATGCCGAATCTTTAGTTGAAGAACGATTAGATGATTTTGAAAAGCAACTCAATGTCCTTGAAGAAGGTATGAATTTGGAGTCGAACGAGGATTATCCAAAAACAAGACAGACTTTACAGTTATTAATGAGAGATCTGGATACTTTAAAGAAGTTTAGTGAGTTGCCAATGGCTTAGTATTGAAAATTTTTGTTATTCATTTTTATTTAGCGTGTTCATATTGTGTTACATATAATATTTTTATATAAAATTAACCTGCTGAATGTAGGCCTCTCACAAATATTGCAATTTATATTGGTCGTGTGCCGCCTGTATCCAGTTGGTTTTTAAGCGTTTTATGTCATCCGCCCACCTGGTTGGGGACGTCCTCTATTTCGGCACGCCTCTTATTTTGGTTTCTATTCCATCAGAAATATAGGTGAAAGTTAAAACTTAATTTTATTTGAGGCTTTAGAGTTGTTTATAACCTTTTAACAATGAAATATAAAAAATGTTAATTTATAATTTGGTTTATTATTGTTCCTAAAATTGTATTAAAAGGCAGCAAAAAGAATGTTCTCTTTCAGGGAATTTATTGCCGGTGCATGAAGTTGAACAGAACTTGCTTATTATTTTTTTAATATTTTTGAAAATTTTATCAGATACCCAGTGCATCATTTAAAAATACTCTCTTTTATAATCTCAATTTTTTTTGAATTTTGCGCATTAACATTTTTTAAGCTTATCATATTATGTTTAAATATGTTTTTTTTTAAATAATCTCCCTATCTTAAATGGGAGTTTCAAAATCTTAAACTCTTTAAATCGCCGGAAAGGACAGCCCTAGTACAGAGGGATCTGGAAATAATACACCCCTGCTGAAAAGGCTGTTTAAGTCCAGTTGCTCCTTAGGTTACAGACCTCGAGCCTGGAGGAATGTTAGGGTGACGTTCATACCGAAAACGGGAAGACGCCCATCAAAATTATACCGCCCAATTGACCTCGCATCTTTTATCTTAAAAATAATGGAGAAACATCGATCGACATCTAAGCAGTGGAACATTTAAACAGAAACTGTTTGACAAAAAAAATTTGCTTATCGGGCCGGCAAATTCACATTCAATGTCCTACACGATTTAGTGGATCTTCTGAAAAAAACACTTATGGCAAAAGAGATCTCTTTGAGTGCTTTCATTGATATATATTGACAACGCCTCACATGAACTCATAATCTGAGCTCTGAAGACAAGGCAAATGGAGCCTTCTTTAATAAGATGGATTCAGTCAATGTTAAGCAGAATTATCACTGCATCTATTGGTAACGAAGCGGCGACAATTGGACAGTCTGCTGAGCCAACTAAAGGACTCGAGTTTCACAACGCAAGGGTATGCGCAAAAGCTAGACAGCAACGCTCCAACTTTAAATGGAACAACACTGAGCTTTCCAAAGAGGATAAATATCTGAGAAAAATTTGACCCCTAATTCACTAACATGGTCTAACTCGACAAGTACAACAATAAGTTAGCCAAGTTTTGAACTTTATAAATACAAGAATAATAAATTTGTTTATTTTCGAAAGACAATCGCTCATACCCATGCCAAGGTTTTTTCCTTAATTTTCCTCCCTAAAGATTCGCTTGTCGACAAACTTCAATGATAACTTGATCGGGTTTAAAATTTGAACCTTTTTAGTGAATCTGGCTGTTAATGCTTGAACATATTTTTGTATCATAAAGCGAGAGGTAAATGAGAAGATCAGCAATATGTAAGCGACTACCACTGTAATCTATTTAAATATAGTAAGCTAAGAGCTTCAGTTCATTTTCTCCATCTTTTTGAGTTAAAAAGACAGACATCTGATTACTAAATAAAACACAAATGTCGGTAGTTATCCCTTAAACTGAGTGTGCAAATAAATAAATAAGAATTTTTATCAATAAATAAATAATTTATTAGTTTATATAAAAAACAATGAAATACTTTTATGTCATACAGTATATAGTATTTTTGCATTACATTACATTACATATACAAATTACCAAGCCTCATCTTTGACATATTTAAAAATTACACAGGTCTACAAAAAATAGGTTTATGATTGTTGTTGGGTAGCTGGAGATCATTTCAGAAGTAATTTGCTACGTAAAATTCAAATCCGAAGTCAGAATTAGCCATTTTGACTTCTGATTTTGATTCTACACAGCAAATTACTTCGGAAGAGACTCGCAACTGCCCAACGACAGAACCTTGTAGCCCTTTTATTAACAAGTGACTGACTTATATAAATAAATTGACAATTTAATTACTTATAGTTATGATATGCTAAACATACATTTAAAAAAATTAGAATATTACTCATTGAGACTCTAACTCAGTTAAAATATTCCTACTTCGACCAATTCTCTGTATTTCATTACTCGAAGTACTCTCGGGTACTTCACAAATGTAACTGTATCGTACTGAACAATCGGAACCTTTATATGCATAAGACCTCAATGCAGGATTATACGCCAGTTTTAGACACCGACCTTCACCGTGAATGGCAGCCGAGGGATTGTCTTTGTTGTTCTGTGAACCAGGTGCCACTATTGGTCTTGCGCTGTTACTCCAGATCCAAAGAAGTCCAGGGTTGAGGCCACCTACCCAGAAGTCTTTGCCTGAAATTTTGATGATTTGCTATAAATTTTAGTTTAGATTACACAATGATAAAAATAACTCTGTGACCTTTTAAAGTGTGAACTTTTTTATGAATCTACAATAATTATTTAGTCACAACTAGACAAGGCCATTATTTTGTGGCGAAGTCGGCAGGTTTTCAATATCCCGCCGACATGTCTCGGAACTTATATTTTATATAGCGGTTGTTTCCTGCGAATGTTGCTCTCGGTTCGATACAGCTCCACTGACGAGACCATGAGGTGGTCGAAACGTGTATGGAGAGAGAACCAGAGTTGTTTTTGCAGGAAATGAACTGTTTCTATATATTATTTCCTTTTTCTCTGCTTGAAAGGAGAATACATATAGGCAATCGTGTATATCATTCTTAAAATAAGTAAAAATAGTGCCATAAATATATAAATGTTATTCAACAAGGTGTAAGTATAAAAGGCTTCTTTAATGTTTACTAGAGAAAAATGTTTCTCCTATTAACAAGTTAAATGTAACTAGATGTTGCTAAAAAGTTTCAAAATAAATTATAAATACTCTTAACTGAAGAAATAAGAAAACTTAAACAGTTAGTTTGGGTAAAAAATATATTGATTCCAAAACGAAAATTCTGGGGTTTCGTTATATTTATAGCCGTATATTGTGCAACTAGAGGTCTGGATTTAGACAGAAGGTCGAGCTAGGCTTCACAGCTCTTAAGCTTCGTTAGACTCGTTGTTGTATCCTCCTATAGTGAAAGAGCGATGCAATCAAATAAAACATATTCTACAGTCTCGCTCTCTGTTTCACTTACTCGGCATAGGGGAATGTCGCATACTTTCATATAAGTGTTTTCTTAGCTGACAGTGCCCTATGATAATCCCTGTGACTAAACGCAGTTTTCGTCTGGACATCGACAGGTATCTTTTCTTTATTTCCACCTCCCGGTAGGTTATTAACAACCTGAAGAATTCGCAGTTTATGGTTTCACCTCATGATGTTTCAAAGAGATGACGAGATTAATATTTGATCAGTTTTCTCATTGCTGATTTAGTCAGAGCTGCTAGTGGGTCTGACTCCTATAACTTCATCTCAGCTGCCTGTTTGGCAAGCGAATCAACCATACGGTTTTCATCGGACGAATCGTCTCCCTTGCTCCAACTCAAAATTACCTCATTTTCAGCTGCAGCCAAGGCAAGGACATTCCAATACTATGTTAGCGTTAATAGTGCCTCTCTGATGTCTATATATATTTTTACCTTCCATCTAGCAATTTCGTTTGCTACTATGATAATACCGATGAGCTCTGTTTGAGGTACTCTATCACTATTATTATAAGATTTCACTCCTTTCTTTTTCATCCATATCCGTCCATATTAATTTCATCTGCCACATCGGTGTCTTGGTGTAATAGAGTCTATAGTTATCAAGCGACATCGTACTGCGCCAGATACTACATTAAACTTAATTCCTACAATGCGAAAATGCATTATAAGCATCAAAGCTGTTTCTGACAAAAATATCAAGAGGGTTGAAACTTAGGATTACCTCCATTGCTCTCGTCGGTGTAATTCTCGTGGCTCCTATAATATTGCGACAAGCTATTATTTGCATCTGATCTAATTTTTGGATAGTGTTGTCTGATTCGCTTCTATCTATCCCTATTAATAGCCGCATAGATGCAGGCGGTAACTCGTAGGATAAATTCCCAGATTTGTTTCATGGTTCGGCGATACTGTTCGTAAGCTATAATGTTTTCTATATTTTACTTTAGAGGTGAGAATTCCATGTTAACCTATTAACCTAAAGGTTATAGGTCAGTATTTTACTTCTGTCGAGAAGTTCAGTTTGGTTTTAGGAGTCTAGGGGGCTTAAGAGTACATAATTTCCCCTTTTCAATGAAAATAGCCATCTTCGTCTTTTTTTGGGTTTATGGATATAAGTTGTTATAACACTATTATTCCAATTTGGGACAAATTTATTTCTCTTTAGAAATTGCTTCTAATTTTAATGATCTATAATATTCTATAATAAGACTGATATCTGTAAAATTAAATTAGAACAAGCAAAACTTTTTGAAAAACATGATATATTAATAATAAATAGATAAAAATAAATTATATGTAAATACAGACTTAAATGACCTTAAACCTATAAAACAACACTTTAAGCGAGCTTTCATAAAACGCAAACAAATTCAGAAGTTTTTGGTCGAAGTTGGAGGTTTTTGCTCTCGACTGATGTACAGTATGTCACATTTACCGTGGTTTTTATCTATGCCTTTCAATGGATTACCTAAGTCCTGACGTCACCCGGGATTTAACCTTTCCGAACAAATTGAGACTAGCAGGTAAACCCATAACGGATTTCTTGTTTATTGTTAATTTCGTTACATTTTAAGAGATTTGTTCACAAAATATTGTCAAACGGTAATTTTTTACTTGCAATCATATGGCTGAAATATAGTGAGGTTATGTTTTAGTTTTATGCATAGACATAAAATTAAAAGTTGAGTATATAGACTGCGGATCTTATAGAAGAAAGTTGGCTCACGCTTAAAAAGAGACAGAGCTTTTTCGGTTAGTAGTAGCTTTTTTTCTAATGGCGTTGTTAAACATTAGAAAAAAGGGTACCATTTATCGAAAACGCTATGTCTCTTTCTAAGTTGTTTGGAAAGGTTAAAAGACGCATGACTTCAGTCTTAGGTAGCCCATTGTTTGCGCTTTGCGAGAACTAGTTGAAAGACTTGTTTTCATACCATATATGGTACTAATTACTTAATATGTGATAATGAATAATTTAAAGAAACTACAACGTACCTTTTAGATGGGCGTTACTTTGAATATAAGCGATGACATCTTGGTTTTCCTCAATAGTTTCCATTTCGGCCAAAGCTGCTCCTAATTTCTTGCAGTGTTTACTTGCTACCTTCCAGTCGTATTCCCTACCAGCCATATGAGCAAACATGTAACAGTATTGACCTACTCTTGTAAAATTTTCCTTGCATGGTTCTAAAAAACAAACATAGTACCTATAATAGTATTATAGTGCGGTGGTTTACATAAAGTTCATTAATAGAAGTGGTTGTCGGTAAATGAAAATGTTGAAAATACTTACCAATATCTACTCTGTTACCCGCCATGACATAATACAACATTTCTTCAACTCTCCTTAACCTTTTCTCCATAAAATCGACTTTGTAAACCAATTTTTCTATAGCGCCTAATAAATACAAATCTGTTTCTGAAACTTGTCGTGGAGGAGGTTTTTGATTCGTTGTAGGTCTATAAGGGTTACTGGGGGTTGCAACAATTTTTCCAACATTAATTTTGCTTTCTTTTGGTGTTTCGGTGTCTATTCGATCTCGAATGACGTAAGCGTGTTCGGAGATGGGGATTTGCATTACTCTGCTTTGTCTAGAAGAAAAAATAGAAATATAATAAGAAATTTTGTAGTTTGCTTACCTTAATAAAAACAATTAAATCAGTGCCAATGTTTCTAAAAAGGTTACATAAATTACTGCCTCCTGCCAAATTCTTCAGAAAAAAACTTAATTTTTTTTAAGAATACGATTTTATTTATTATCATGAAAGTTGTTCACTAAAAGGTATACAATGACTTTCTAACTATTTCACATTGCATTGCATATTATAAGCTGTCAAAAACCAAGTTATAGTATACGAGATGTACCCATTTCTCTAAAAAGTATATATATATATATATATATATATATATATATATATATATATATATATATATATATATATATTACCGTCCCTTGCCAATTCTTCAAAAAAAAATACTTCATTTTTTCAAAAAAAAACAAACTGGTAAATTATTTAATTTTTTTTTAAAGAAAAACGATTTTATTGTTATGAAAGTCGTGCACTAAATGATATAAAATGACTTTCTAAAAAATTTCGTATTCAATTATCATATGATCAGCTGTAGAAAATAAACTTATACTCAACAGTATACATAAATTACCGCCTCTTGCCATTTCTTCAAAAAATAAATACTTTTTTTTAAAGAAATAAGCTGTTCTAAATTATTTAAAATGAAACAAATATTTTTTTTAAGAGAAGTGATTTTATTTTCATTAAATTCGTGCACCAAAAGGTAAAAAATGACTTTTTAACTATTTCACATTTATACACACTCTTTTCTTTTATAACCTTTTATTTTCACAACTCTAACAACTTATCAAATAATTCAACTTACATCAACGGCTTCTCAAAATAAACTGTCCACGAAAGAAATTTTGGACCCTCTATAAACCCTTTTTGCCGAGAAAATTCCCGAATCTCCTAGAAAGATTTTCATACTACATGGTGTAATAAAAACAAGAAAAAGGAATAATGTGATAATTTATAGATCTTCTGTCACAGGGGTTCCATGTTGAAAATAAGGCAATAGAATTTTCTAGAAAGTGCCAGACCTTCCTTCATAGACGTCTCGTGAGGAAATTAACAAAAGTACAATTAAATAAATTATTAACTCGTAGAAAATAAACCAAAAACCTTACAAACTATAAACAAACTAATACTATAAAATGTATAATGCTATAAAGTCCGTTACATGATGCACGGCTTTCATCTTCCCATGAGGGCTTTTCTGAATTCGGTACACCAGATCGTTAAGTCGGGTCACTACGTTGTACAGACCTTCCCATGACCTTTGAAGCTTTGGTTCTTTTCAGATCGTACAACCAAAGTTTTTCACCAACCATGAATCCACCAGTAATGTCTTCATTTCGTCGCTTTCTATTTGTCGCTGTACCTCCTCGAGGATGACCTGTACGACGTTCTCCTTCCATAGCCTCTTTCACAGTCCCTCATGACGTACCTTCTCCAGGATGACCTGTAGGACGTTCTTCTCCCGTAGTCCCTGACGCGGTCCCTATTGCCCCATTCTCCATCGTCGCCGTTAGTATTCCTTCTATCTCTTCCATAGCGGTTGTATCCGCACTTGTAACCAACGCCTGTTATTCGAATAGTACCGGCGACCCTGACGCCTCGTTCTTGATCTGGCATAGGTTACTCTAATGCGACAATCGCATCCTTCAACTCCATCGCAAGCCTTAACGGCAACTACAGCACCTTTTTTATCTTCGTGAACAACAAATCCACAACAGGGGGTACTATTAGTTAACCAGACTTTAAGTTCACCATAAGGAGCAAAAAATTCGTTTTTTCAAACTTCATCACCTATATCAGCAATATAAAGCCGATAGCCATCAGGATCACTGTCAGAAGCAATACTGCAAGTGCGGCGGCTTTGTGCATGCCCCTCTTGGCCACACTTCCAACGACAAATTCTATTTTTGCTATGGAAAGTTATGTTGTTGTTGTCATGTGTTTTTTGTTTGTATAAAAGGTCCTGCAACTCCCTCATTATCCTTATAAATATTTCCTCGTTGGTCTTACGATCATCCTGGGAAACGTTGTTTCTTCTTATGATTCTTCCTTGGTTCCTTGAGGTCTGTTTGGCTGTTTCAAACTGAAGGGTATAAGCAAGAACCTCGGAAGTTTTCTTCAGACGGGCCATTCTTAGAGTTTGACTAGTTTCTGGGTCGCGTAAACATTCAATAAAATTATTTACTGCTAACTCTTGCTTTAGTTCTTCCGGATATGTTGGGTAGGTCAATAAATAAACTAACTTGACAACACTGCGGCTTATGTTCTACTAAAGAACGCTCACGAAAATTTCCGTTGACGGTCGAATGCGGGCTTCTAGAATATACACCGCTCTCTCTCGCGTCTGGCCAACAGCGAATCGGCATCGCCAAACATAACCCAAACTCCGGGTTACGAGGAACTGGTCCCTCGTAAGAATATTGAGTGAATGACGATCGACGTTAACTACCCAACGAACGATTTATGCAGTGCACGCGATTTTAACTGTTTATTTTGTACCGGCGAATATAAGTAAATTTAGATTCCGCAAAAGAGAAAACAGAACCGCCTTGCGGCACCCCCGTTTACCCTTCACGGCACCACAGGGCGCCGCGGCGTACACTTTGGGAAACCCTACTCTAGGTCATTCTCAATTTTCCTATATAAACGTTTGTTAGTTGACATATATTATACAAATTATTACAATATTATACATTAAAGAAATCTGAACAACTATAAGATCAAAGAGTGACCGCAAAAATCGGTTGTTTTTCGATAGTCGATTACGGATACAGAAAAGATAGTCGAAATTCTATTCGTATCATATTAATCGTTGGGCAATCCGAACTTTTTATTTTTCGAAAAAATTTCAAATCCATCTTCTGTTAAGGGTTGAAAGTAATTAAAATAGGGCAATCTCTAAAGAAAATTGAAAAACTATTGTTAAGAATTGCATTTCACATAAATTATGTGCAAAAATGCTTCAGTCCAAGATATCAACCCCACAATACTGTTCGCATCAAAATAGTACCCCCAGTCTCAGTGAGGGGATTGAAATCAACAATTTCACGCAATCGGTAAAAAAAACCGTACC
Organism: Diaprepes abbreviatus; assembly: GCA_034092305.1. Lineage (NCBI taxonomy): Eukaryota > Metazoa > Arthropoda > Insecta > Coleoptera > Curculionidae > Diaprepes > Diaprepes abbreviatus. The sequence goes on along the minus strand of JASJET010000055.1, from coordinate 7,356,853 downwards.
ACAAAAAATGTTTAGAGTCATTAGTTTGGCTATGAAATTCACATTTATTTTAGGACATTGAGTCTAAGTCCAATATCAAAAAACTCGCACGCCTCCAAAATAATCATATGTAACACAAAACCACCCCTAAAATAGGATAAAAGTGGAATTAACTCTGAATTATAATAAAACCAACTTCAAGTGCAGAGTAATACAGATTTTTAAATATTGAATATGTAAATTGTAGGAGCTATTAGCTACCACCTGATAATAATGACATACACCCCCAAACTGGGGGTTAAAACAGACTAAAAAGTACTTATAAACGTCTGGGTTTTATCAATAAAAGGCAGTAACAAAACATTTTTGGCGTAGTCGTTGAAAACTATTCCTCAAGAGGTACTATTTTAATGCGAACAGTATCATAAGGTTGTATATCTTTGACGGGTTCATTTTTGCAAATAATTTATGTCAAATAGTCTTTCCATGAGAGTTTTAAACTTCAATGTTTTTGGTTTAACCAGTAATTTGAATTTTATTCTTATAAAAGTTTATTTTTCTTGGCAAATTTTTATTGTTTCGTTTTACCAAGGAGCAACAGATACATCTATGACACGTTCAAAGGGATGAAGTATTTTTTTGCAAAGAAAATTATATGAAATATTACCTGTTAACACTTAATTGCTTTAAGAACACATATAAGACAGCCTTGCATATTTTTCTTACCTATTATTATCATTGCCTCTTAAAGCCCATTCCTCCAACATGGGGCCCCATATTCCTTCTTCAGTCCACACAGCCGGATTGTCGCTTGTTCTTACACGACTTGTATTCGTTAAGTAAATACCGAAACATTCATTTGCATAAAATAGCACTAACAAGAAAAATAGAGTACAACACCTCATGGCTCAATAATTACAGATTTAGTAAATTCGTACGCGTCAACACGAAAAACGTTCATCAATAAACCATGCGAATTTTTGTTATTTGGTTAATCTAGCCGGCTACGAATACTCTCTCTTTTGTTTTGGGTCTTTCTCCTATACTTTCGTATCGAATTACTTGTCTACCAACAGCCTTTTTTTTATGTAAACTCGCGCTCAACTATACCTAAATTTCGAACTATCTCAGTATTAGTTATGCAAAAAATCTTATTATATTACAAAAAGATTGGTAATTATTTATTTTATGATATTCTCCGTTTGATCCGGGTACTTGTCATACATTTTGTTAATCTTCCCTGACCTACTTTAGCGCGGTTACGCCACTGGGAAATCCGCTAAAGTCGACGGTGCTACGGAGAAAGTGTTTTACTTATAAATTCAGCAAAATTTTATTATTGGAATTTTAAATTATTTTTAAAAATTTAATTTTAAAAATCAGGTTAAGTGGTAATAGTATCAAGTTTTTGTATCCTAAAGAATACTGAAGAATAGTGGTAATTTCTTAGCATTATATATCTACTGGTTTTTTTCTTAAATAAAGTATGTTATTAAACTAGTATGTTAAGATTAAAAATGAGTTATGTGCAATTGTATGATCCGTAAGCACAGTTCGATCCCAGTACATCTAGAACTCGATGTCCCTCCAGTATAAGTGCCGGACTATATTCATACCAGAGATAGGCAATAATATTATTTTTGTGATATTATGGGGTAATATTATGAATGAATCATGTAATGGATAATTTCAAAAATCGAAATATCAATTAATGAATAATTATTAGTTCACAAAATACATTTATCAATTACTTCATCAAATGATAATTTTGAAAATGATATTTTCATTTAATTAAATAATTGATAATTTGGATCCTAAAGTTATCAATTAATAAAGTAATTGGTAATTTTATTCTTACAATTATCAACTAATGAAGTAATTGATAATGTCATTTTTGAAATTATCATTTGGCAAAGTAATTAATAATTTTAGAAATAAAATTATCCATTACCAGAGTAATCGAAAATTTCATTTTTCAAATTGCACATTAAAAGAGTAATTATTAATTTTCCCAAATAATTGTATTTTTAATTGGTAATATACCAGAATTGAACTTATATTTTTTTATTGAAACATTTCATCTTTTTAGGCAAAGTGGAAAATTAACATTAAGAAAAAATTGTCAAATACATCATTTAATTATATGGAAAAAATTGTAGCGAAAGGTATTTTCATAGCTGATACAGTTTTTTGTTCAGGCTATAACAAATAATAAACAATTAAAAATAAATTAATGTTTTTTGTTTGAAAAATCTTCAAAAGGAGCGACAAAAGGGCGACGAAAAATTTTGACTACATGCTTAAGTAAGCTTTTTACAATAATTTGATGTTTTTCAAACGTTTTGATTGGAATATTTTGAGACCAACGCATCAGAGTTCCAGCTAAGCTCATTTTGTTCTCTCAACGATTCATAATATAAGTGTGGTTTTCATACATATTATGTTCTTTATTGAAAGTGATCATAGTTATGTTGCCATATTATATGATGCTGCTTGAATATCTTGGAGTAGCGGTGGCCGTTCCGTCTACAATCTTACTGCTGTCCCATTTTAATAGCTATTTTAAAAACATATAATAAATTTTACAGTAGCAAAGACACTTTGAAATTCTGGCCGTTCATCTTCTCTTTTGCCATTTTAGTACCAAACAACTACAGGTTAATTTAAGGTTTAATACTATCAAAACTCAGGACTCAGGCAAGGCTGCGAAGTAGCTGGTCAGATGACATCTCTTGTTTACAGCTCTAACAGCAATGCATCCGCGAGTTTAATCGCGTGAAGGTTTTTAATAAATTAAACAAACCAAGTTTCTCAAAACATTTAAGTCTATTAACAAAAGTAAATAAGAAATGGAATTATTTACAATGGAAAACTTAAAGAAAGATCAGAAATGAATAACAATAGCGAGATATTAAAATAACTGCACCCGTTGGTCATTCTTTTAATAAAAATGTAAAACCCAATTTAGAAGGTCAAACCTATAAATAGTTTTCAAAAATATCAAATAGAAAAAAGAATAAAAACGCGAAAAAACAGCTAATCATATTCCTTACCAAACAATATTAAAGTCGCTCCTTTTACCCAGTAAAATAAATATAAGATATTCCCCAAAAGAAATTAAAAAGAAAAACAAAACAAAGAAAACCTTCATTCCCGAGGAACTGTTCTTAAAAGTCGTACCGACCGCCCTAAATGAATTCCAAATTGTAAGTGAAGTTTATTATTTCTTAAAAGGCCAAACTTGTACCCCGCTGGTACCTCCCTATTCACCCCGTGCATCCCTGACACTGTAAATTTCATTCTCTAATAGTTCGGATAGTTTGTCCCAGAGGGCATCTGCCATTCTATACCGAATACTTAATTCCCGAATTGGCCTCTGAGCGTCTTCATCTTAATTTTTATATAAAAACAATTAATCAAGCTAATCTACGTCTCCATTATCGTAATGGTTTGACCGTTCTGCATCTCAAATGCTCCTTGTTTCCTCTAGTTGCGTTTAGAATGCGACATTTATCAAGGTCGAATAGCATTCATATATCTCCAGAGAACTCCTCCACAATTTTGAACATTTGTTCTAGTTGGTTTTTGGTAGCAATTTAAGATCATCCATGTACAGAAGATGATTTAGTCTTAAAACTTTTTCCCAATTATTTTTATTACTGAAGCCGCATCTGATGGAATTTAAACGGCGTGATAGTGATTCCCCCGATTTTTGCTGGCTTTATGTCTCTTTAACCGTCCTGCAGTCAAGGGAAGTTTTTGTTTTAGTATACCGAGGCATTATTATTACTATCCAATATACTTAGCCAAACGGCTTGTGCGCTCCCTCCAGGGAACATTCGCTCATATCATATATACTCAGATATCATAAGGATAGAAGTCTGTGGAGGACCCTTTACATGTTGTCGGGCCCTAGATGATATGCTGGTCCTCTGCAATTCCCATAAACTTTCGAAAAGTTCGGTCGATCCCAAGTAGCACTACCTTTTGCCTAGGGTTATACAAGTGTTCACTAAGTTGCAATCCTTAAATATTAAGCAGAAGACTCTTCGGTACGATGCCGGTTTTTGATAGAATTGTGGGATTGTCTGGACGCCATTCTTTCCCCACTGTTTGCATATTTGTACCTCCAGATCTCTGTATTTGGCGATCTTCTCATTAGTCTTATTGCTTAGATTGGTATTGTTGGGGATGACGACTTCTATTAGTGTTGCTCGCTTGGATGTTTTACCCCCCTAAAATGAAGTCTAGTCTGTTATGTGCGACTGTATAATCCGTGAGGACAGTTCGACCCCAGTACAGCTTGAACTCGTTTTTCTCCAGTATAGGCAACGGGCTGTATTCATATTATGGTACTTTCTCTACCTGCAACAGTTTCAATTTATCTGTCAACTCTTAATGGATGATCTTGGCGGTTAGATCGCGCCTCTCCTTGTACCCTGATGCGGCAAATTCTTGGTATCCTTCTGTTATGGGCTGGATTGTTTCTGATGTTCGACATCCATAGCGGCATTGGTCGTTCAGGATCAAAGGGTCTCTGACTATGTGTTTGAGATGCACCCATCTTGGATAGCTGGTAGAAAACCTTCGGTTTCAGGAAACATTTGCCCAAACGTCAATCAGTAGTTCGTCGCTAAGTTGTCGATATTGAGCTCTTTTGAGCATTGTCTATGAAGGGGTTTTTATGCCCAGGTTTGAAGCTTCTGATTGGTGATGAGAAGTCAGTTCATGGTCCCTCAACCGCAGCAGTGTTGAATCGTCAACCTCGTATATTGCCTGGAGCAGCACAAAACACTCTGCTAGCCTATGAAAATGTGAATATAGGTTCGTTAGTTGTTGATTCAATTGCTTACCAATATCCACCTATCCTCTTTCTCTATGGTATCCTAATGCTTCGGATCTTAAGTCACGTTTCTGGGATTAGTTTATGTCCGAGAATAACTCTGTATTGATCTGCTATTCTTTGTTGCGACATTTGAATGTGTCGATATTTCCTGCAAAATTCTGCCTCTAGTTGTTGTCTGAGCTGTAATATCTTGTTCTAGATGAGTTACTCTGTAAAAAATGCGCATTAATGTCTTATCCATAGGTAGAGTTCTTAGGCCGGTGAAGATCTTGGTGTTGTTAGGCTCTCGTGCTGATGTAGTTTCTGTTGTTGGACTGTAACTGCGACAGGAGCCCTCTTCTTAAAAATAGAAGATTGTCTCCCCCGGAATCCATGAGGCAGTCCTCAGCAGAAGGGTTAAGATTCTCCGGCGAAACCGACTGACTTGAAATCACGGTCTGATGTAAAGGGCCTAATAAGGCTTAAGTATCAAAGATCAAGTATCACCACTTTTGCTTATTCATTCATTCATTCATTCAAATACTTCAAAACAGATGCACCAACAATTGACAATTTTTTATTTTTATCGTGTGTAACGGAAATATAATTATTAGTTGCAAACAATTTTTCTTAAGGGCTTATGACCCGCTTTGGAAAAGATGTAGTGTAGTATAATAACTTTAGGATACCGAGTTTGCTGGTGCCGCGCGAAAATGGCAAGTAAAGAAAAAGAAATATTTATATAAATATAAAAATGTATAAAGATTATTTTAACATAAATATTAGATACAAAATAAATTTCATAATAGGGTGGTGTTCTTCCACTACTTCCTTTTTTTTTCATACAACTGCCACTACGGCTAAGACAAGGCCTATTTTTACATGGTTACAAAGCGGAGTTTTGACGTGCTCGACAATCATTCGTATAATCTAATAGTTCTTGAAATAATATATTTCTATATTTTTTCTAGATAAAGGCACTTTGCTCCTTAACAAAAATACTTTTTTTTTGTAGGATTTTTCAGATTTCTTTCCATGCAGGTTTTAATTTTGAAAGGGCATTTTATTTTTTTAAAATCTTATTAACAAAATTTCTCATATTATGCAATATTGCTGCAAGCAATTATAGACGTCGTTAGACTGTTGATATTAAAAATCTGGTATTGCAATTTTGAATAGAACTACTTTTCTCTGAATTTCACCTTGCCATTGATAAAGTGATTTAGCTATAAAGTATAATAAATGAAACACGTATAGAGGAGGAAAGATAACTGACCCCTTAATGATCCTAATAATAAAAGACAAATTTTTAGATGCACTCCAAGATCGGAACTATTCACTACTTTTTAAAAGGCTGTTATTAATGTGACATATTAATTAATTTCCAAGGAATGCTTTGGTATGATATATTGTCCCAATAAATAAATGGTCGTCATCCCACATAAATAATGTTTTAACTGTCATAGGAAAACTCTTGGCTCCAAGTTGTTTTGTTAATCAGTTAATTAACTAAAATGAGGTATAATTTCCGTAAACGCCAAAAAATAGTTTATTTTTAAACTTCAAAAGAGTAAGTTATAGGTCATAATTTAGTAAAAATATTTGGGTGCCAAGTTCTTACTCGATAAAAAATGTTTACATACATTAAAAGCAATTGTTTGTTTTTCAAATTAGTAAATATATATTATAGTGTTTTTAGTGTAACACCATTATACGACATTCCCAACCAAAAATTGCAATACGTTAGTTTGTATGTCATATATTCAATTTGTCTCCTAATTTTGACGACTACCACGGTTGTACTGGGTGTTTATGAGAGAATGATTTCTATTTTAAAGTCTAATACGCCAAATTACCGTATTTTCTTAACATTTGAAATAATATTTAGTATATTAGGATATTTAGCAATACTTAATATAATTATTAATTCTATTCTTCATAGAGAACTATGGAAAAAGCTGATTACAAAGTTTATCAACTTAAAAAATGCAGTAAAATATATTAATCAAAATGTTTACAAGAGACAATGTATAAAAAGAATGTTTCGTAAAATTGTATTCAAAACTCTTCTACTTCATGCAAGCTGTTACTATAATTTATATTTATGGATGAATACAAGATCCATATGGTTTCTGTGGTATAGACTTATTTGTTTCTTTTATAACGTAACTATTGTTATTTTATTTGATGAATTTATTACCATGGTAAAAGTAACGTTAAAATTTATAAATGAACAACTTAAAAGTAATGATGACGTAATCCCAAATTCGTTTTCAAAACATCTACGAACGTGTCGAAAACTCTTTTTTGAAGTGCAAGTAATAGCAGATACAATTGATAATGTATTTGGAAATTCATTATTATTACTTTACTGCTACTTCTGGGCTAGAACACTGTTATTTGCTAGTATAACTTACGATGTCATGACGTCCAAGAAAGCATTTGGTCACACTTTGGATTTTAGTTATATTGAATCCTTGTATTTCAATACAGGAACAGTGGTAAGTATCAATTTCAAGTCAAAACTAATATATATATATATATATATATATATATATATATATATATATATATATATATATATACACTGTTTCGTTCAAATATAGGACTCATCAGGCTATTGCAATCGCTACAAACCATCACCTCGCATTTGTGTCCTATAAACTGATTTTTCAATTAAAAAACAGTAAACAAGACAACAAAGGCGTCATCTCGATCCTCAATAACACAAGAGCAACATAAATTAACAATGTTTTATAAAACGTAGTAGGCTTGGTTTAGTACAACCCCTATCCTTTGGATAGCGCGTTTCGTGTATCTAGTTCTGATATATATCGTCGCGTAAGTATGTATGTATGTATATGTATATATATATATATATATATATATATATATATATATATATATATATATATATATATATATATATATAAACACACAAACAAAATTTTCGTCCGTGTAATTTTAACATAAAATAAATCTCGGCTAAGCGAACACAAGATCTGTCAATACAACATTACTCTGGTGTTAAAAAAGTGCGGAGAACTCCAAAATAATGGAAATAAAAAAATAATTAAATACAACAAGAGGAGAGACAACCGAGAGCATTTGAGATGCAGAACGGTCAAACCATTACGACAATGGAGGCGAAAGCGACCTATAAATACTTGGGCGTGAAGCAGGCGCAAAGAATTAACTAACGAACTATGAAGAATGGATTAACCAACGAATCCATAAGATGGGTGAGGCAGGTACTGCCAACCAACCTTAACAATAAAAATCTATTTAAGGGACTCAACACCTATGCTTGCTCTGTACTTAGTTACTCTTTTGGGGTTGTGAAATGGAACAGGACGGACATAGAAAATCTGCAGAGGAAAGTCAGAACATTGCTGATAAATGCACATAAACATCATTCACGTAGCGCTACTGAGCGGACACTGAAACCAAGATATCACGGAGAAAGTAGAATGGTGGATATTGGTAAGCAGTTGGATTAACAAATAACAAACCCACACTTATATTTTCTGTGATGCACCGGGCAACATACGAGGCAGACCATTTAACACTGCTGTGATTGAAGGACCATGAACTTACTTCTCATCATGAACCAGACAAAGAGAAGCTTCAAGCCTGACTATTAAAGCACATTTATGGACGAAACTCAGACGAGGTCAACCAAAAAATGTCGATAAATTAGCGTCGAACTACTGGTACATCAGGGCAAATGCACCCTGAAGCTAAAAGCTTTCTAGTGACATTCCAATATCAGGTCATCCTAACGAGAAGCTATATGAAACACATAATTAGAGACTCCTCGATTCAGAACGACCAATGCCGATATGGATGTCGAACACCAGAGACAATTCAGCACATAACAGGAGATTGCCAAGCATTTGCCACATCGGAGTACAAGGAGAAACATGATTCAGCCGCCAAGATCATCCACCCAAAGCTGACAAAAAGATTAAAGCTATTGCAGATAGAGAAAGTGCCATACTATGAATACTGGAGCTTATATTGGAGAATGTATTCTCCTTTCAAGCAGATAGAGAAAAGAATATATACAAAAAACAGAAGTATTATATATATATATATATATATATATATATATATATATATATATATATATATATATATATATATATATATATGTATATATATATAAGCATATAAGCAACTATTTAAATACGGCAAAAAATAGATTTATTTACTTCTTACTGAAATCTTAATTTTTTATGTTTGACACTACTCCGGTGAGTGTAGAGATGTCGTTCGAATAGCGATATTTTTCAGTCTGATGAGACCATAAAATGGTCAAAACGCATGGAGAGAGGACTAGAGTTATATTTGCAGAAGACAAACTGTTTGTATATATTCTTTCTTTTATCTGCTTGAAAGGAGAATACATATATATTAGCAACTATTTAAATAGGGCAGAAACACTGAAATCTTAATTTTTTAACAGTCCAAGGGATACGGATAATAAGAAGATCGCCAATTATACAAACCTGGAAGTACAGTTGGGAATGAATAGCTCCCGGACGATCCCCATAATTCTGTCAATAACCGGCGTCGTATCGAAGAGTCTTCTGCTTAATATCAAGGGATTAGGGCTTAGTAACCACCTGTAAAAAAACTTGCAAAAACGGTATTTCTTGGGACCACTCGAACTGTCCAGAAGGTTATAGGAAGTACAGACGACCATAACATCATCTAGGGCCCAAGAACATGCACAGAGCCCTCCACAGAGAGTGAGTAGAGGACAGGAAGGGAGAACGGAAATAGAAGGAAAAGAAAATATGTATATAAAAATACTTGCCTATTAATAAACACATCAATAAAATATTAAATGGGAATTGTTCATATAAATTCCCACAAAACATGAAAGCTTCTACACGTCGCATGAAAGCTTTCCGATACAAGTTTCGTGTAAGTTTCCTAAGCAACCTTCCAAGAAGCTTATGAACAAATTTTTTAAAGCATCCCACGTAATATTTCATGAAAGATTCTGACAAACATAAAAAAATGTTACATTGAAAATTAACATTGAATTAACTGTGAAAGTTTTGTGAAAACTAACTGCGAGTTTCTAGAAAATAACTTGCAATCTTCCAAGAAAAGACATCGTAATTTACCAAGTAAGCAAAGTAGATACCTTAGCGTAACTTTTCAATAAGATTTCAAGGAAAGAGTTGTTATTCCATATTGATATTTTCAAGACAGCTTTCAATAATCATCCAACAAGCTTCTTAGAACCTTTGCGGGTAATTTGCAGCAAATTTGAATGGAAGATTCCATTAAGAATTTATGAAATCAGCATATAAGCCTCTTATATATTTTTCTTGAAGGCCTAATGCAAACTTTATGAAAGCTAAGATATGTTTTCATATTGTCGGAAAGTTTCGTGCAATCTTCTTAGAAAAGAATATGTAATTTAACAAGTAAGTAAACTGAGAAGCTGAATGTAACTCTCCAGCAAAATTTCAAAAAAAGTTTCTGTTATTCTAAACTGATACTTCCAAGAAAACTTTCTGTAAGCGTGCAGTAATCTTTTTAGAATCTTATATGTAATTTGCTACAAACTCGAATGTAAGGTTCTATTAAGAATTCATGAAAGCAACGTGTAAGTCTGTTATATATTCTCCTTACTGTAAACCTTATGGAAACTAACATCTCGGATTTATGTATATATTTTCAGAAAGTTTTGTTAAACCTTCTTGAAAGTTTCTGGAAAATAACATATAAGATTTCAAGGAACGTTTCCGTCATTCCAAATCGATTATTTTATTTAAGAAAGCTTTCTGTAATCACTTTATAACCTTCTTAAAATCTTGACGGATAGTTTGCTGCAAACTCGAATAGAAGCCTCGTATATAAAATATCTTTTTTGAAAGTCTTATTGAATGATCCATCGAGATGTCGTCACTGTGTTTTGTTTACTGTTTTTAATTTTAAAATCTATTTATAGTGCACAGTTACGAAATGATGATTTGTACGGAATGTAATGGCGTGGTGAGTCCCATGCTAGGACGAAACAGCGCTGTAAAAGCTTTCATAGAAGCTTCCAATAATTACCTAATGTCCGTGACAAATATGGGATAGGTTCCGTCTAAACTTACGATATCCTAACCTGAAAGGATATCATAAGCTTAGACGGAACATTTCCCATAATGTTTTTCACGGACATTAGGTAATTACTTGAAGCTTCTATGAAAACTTTCACAAATATTGCTTGAAAGATTCCAGAATGCTTTCGTGTAAGGCAATAATTACCAAGTAAAAACTCTCATAACCTTACAGTGAGTAATATCTTACGCTTACAAACAGTCTTACGTTATGCTTTCCTATAAGGTTATTGTAAGCTTAGACGTAACCTTTCCGTTAGGTAATTACTGGAAGCTTACAAAATATCTTACGTTTTGCTTTCCAGATAGGTTATAGTAAGCTTACACGTAATCTTTCCGTTAGTATTTGTTGCGAACATTAGGTAATTACCCCAAAATTCCTCGAAAGCTTTTTGTAAGGTTTCAAAACCTTCTTGAAAGTAAATTATTAAAAATATCGAATTCTGAACTTGATTTTGAAAAGCCTAAATTATACTTAATCAATATCTAAAATAATATACAGAACGTCCTATTTAAAAAATCATAAGTTTATTTAATATCTCAAAAACTCAACTTTTTAGACCTTTTTGATAAATTAACGCATACCGGAAATACGAGATGTGCCTAAAAAACGAAGATTTTCAAAATCACCCTGTAGATTAAAAACTAAGAGAGCCATGACAAATTTGACACCGGAATCTTTCGTTTCGTTAAAAAATAAGAATCTAAAGTAGAATTATCTTCGATAATAACTCCAATACCGCCTAAAAGTGTCGAACATGGGACACCCCGTACATTATAATTAATAAAACACTATTTGTTTATAGCGTTAAAAAGCAACAAAAACATTACAGTGACTTAACTTGAACTGTCAATGGCTGGGTCCAGAATTTGAAAATATTTATTTAATCAAAATTCATTCATGTTGAAAAGTGACAAAAAATGCCATTTTCAGGTGTTTAACGATTTTTTTACTCAAAAACTATCTGTCGAACAGAAAACTCACAAGAGACATTTTTTACTTAGAAACGGCCAAAGATACGAAAATATTTTGTATTTTATAAAAAAAAATTTTTTTTTAATTGTTAACAATTTTTTTGTTGATAACAAATTATCTGACCACTTTTCGAAAATCCACTGTCGATATTTGTAATCAGAGGATCAAAATACATATAAACATCATGTCTCTTCATCGGCTACAAAAACCCACTGAGCTCCCAGACTAGTAGTGCCTGTATAGTTAATTATCGGAAATTTAGTCGTCACAACCTGATCAGCGTATTTTTTAATTTGTTTGTATTCAGACCAGAAAAAATAATCGTTACATCGTAACTGTTATAAATAGCACTTTTTTTTATTTACTTAAAAATATATAAATTCCTTGCCTACATGTGTTGTTAACAAACAAAATACTACTTTATCGTAGTTTTTTGAATGTTAAATTATTTTATGTTAAAATGGTTGTACTTAAATTTTAACTGGCTGGACCCCATTTTGTGAAGAAGGCGTATTTTTATATTTTCAAGTTTCGGAGGTACTTCGAAAGTTCATTTTTTAGAATTTTTTTTCTTCCAATGTACAACTATTTCTGTTTTGGTTTTTTTATACTCAAAAATACTAAAAAACTACCGTAATCCAAAATATATCTATACCTTAACACCTCTGTCTTCATTTTTAACCCTTTAAATTGTCGCAGTATCTAATTTAACTCTAATTCCTCTACAGTTTTTAATGCTACATACACAAGTTAGAGTCATTTCAAAACTGATTATTTTTTACTTTTTTAGTTTATTCCTTGGATAGCAGCATATTGCTGTGACAAATCGATTAAAGAATTAGAAGCAATTTTCAAAACATGTCAAGAATTAATAAAGGACGAATACATGTTTTCCGAAAAAAGACAAGAACTGGCCGATTTCATGACACAAATGAAAATAAAAAGAATCAAGTTTACGCTATCGGGCGTGTCGGAAATGAATAAGGAGCTTATTTTCAGTCATATTGGTGCTATTAGTAGTTATTTTATTGTCATTGTGCAGTTTTTTAATTTAAATACTTGAGAAGCGAATATACATGTTAAAATCTAGATCTTGGCATTGGCTGATCAGCCACGCAGCCAAAAGAAAAATTCATTAATCAGCAATTTAAGTAGCATGAATATTTACTAGTGTGAACATTATAGCAAAATTAATTGTTTTATTACTGCGTGTTAATTAAGTACTGGATTAAACTTAAAAAGGATTCTGTATATAAGTGTTATACCCAGAAGGAATAATTTCTTGAACTTAAAACTTTATTAACATGTGATTCGAAAAAATATAAATATTGTGTTTGGCGACCCCGTAGTCGAGTACACTCCTGTACACGTCTAGGCATAGACAAAATGAGATGGTCGATGTCTGCTTATGGCACTTCGTTCCAAACAACTTGAATTTCGTGGATTAACTGTACCAGACTCTGTGGAGGATAATACAAAGTGAGCAGTTTCCTCCCCATCATATCCCACACATGTTCAATGGAATTTAAATCCGGTGAATAGTCCGACGAGCAATATGAGGACGTGCGTTGTCTTGCTGAAAAAGGACGTGTCGACGGCCATCTAGATAAGGCAGTAAAGTGGTTTGTAGGACATCATCAACCATTACTCCAACACTCTTGTGTACATGCCTCTCAACAGCAAATCCAATATCACGTCGCTGTCCACGGCGGCGTCTTGTACGGCTATCGTGCATACCTAGACAGAATCGCGATTCATCGCTGAATACGACAATATGCCATTCTACCTCCCAATACTGCCGTTCTCTGGCACCAGTTTAAACGTTGACGACAGTGATCTGCAGTCAAAGGAAGCACTAATCGTGGACGGTATGAAAAAAGTCCAAAGGCTCGAATGCAGCGATATAGTGACCGAGTTCATTTTTTACATCGTAGAGGAGACGGATTAGACGGAAATATTGATCATGTGACTTCAGAGATATTTAGATTGCTCCCTAATTCTTAGAAATTTGATTCTCTAATCCTAACTTAAATCTCCTAACTTCCTGTTAAATTATTTGTAAAGTAATACTATTGTATAAGTTATAGCACTCAAAAGGGAAAATATGGAGAAAGTTATTCTAAGTATAAAAGATGCAAATAGTTTGGGATTATGTTGCTACCCTCACCTAGATTTCTCAAAGTCATCGATCTAAAATCAACGACCAAGTCGAGGATCCTCGATTTTCTCTGTTGATAAATAATCGAACGCGGAGTTAAATATTTAGCTTTTGCCCAGTATACACATAGTAACAGGTTTGCCTTCTCCATACCACTGGTCAGCAATTTGACGCGTAGTAGCAAAACGGTTTCGTAGAGCTAGTTGTCTGAAGCGCCTATATTGACGCTTTGTGGTACGTCTCGGTTGACCAGTTAGTCATCTTCTGGTTCCTCGACCTTCTTCTGCCCATACACGACATACACGCGTTATCCTCATTGCAGTAAAATTAACACGGTGGATAATTTCGCGATAGGACAAACGCTTAACACAAGTAGGCCGAGGCGCAATAAGTAAAATATCTGTACTAGTCGGTTCTCACAAAATGATTTCTTCACAAAAAAAAATTGTTTTCGCTAAAAATTATCAAAGATCAAACGTTGACATTGTTGCCATAGCAATAAAATCCTTCAGCTACCAAACAACTAATTTCAAGAAATTATTCCTTCTGGGTGTAACACTTCTAATGTCACTGAGTATATTTCTTAAACTTTTTTCTTTTCTAAATATACGATTTTCTATGTAATAAAAAATTATTTTTGCCTATTGGTCTCTTACCTCTCAAATGAGGGTTTAAAACATAAAGTCTCGGAAGTCCACATATTTGTGTATTTGTTCTAATCATTGAATCCATAACCAAAATTTTTATTCAGACATTTTTGGCTAGTCATTTTTTTTTATTAAACTTTGAAATTTGTAAAAGTGAAATATTTAAAACCTATTTTACAGCATTTCTGTTGATATAGCAGGTATTACATTTCCGGGAAATCAATAGAAGCAGTTCGTTGCGGAACACACTGTATATTAGCTATAAATACTGCTTTTCATTGGCACCATTCTTTAGAATAATTATCAAATGATCAAAGTGAAACTAATAACTTCGTGTTCTTTTGAATATGCATTTACCTGTCATTAGGTCAAAGTGATCATGATTACTTCAAGTGATAGAACTGAAAGTGATAATGACTCAAAAGAATAGCCCTATTGTGTGCTTTTTTCTCTCCGCCATTTGCTTTACCCTGCCGAGCATACGTGTCCCCAGCTTTCCATGTGCAATTTCATTGAGATTTTTTCTTAAAAAAATACTTAAGGAGTATGACTTGACTTATGAAGAAAATTACAAAAAGTTGAGCTTTCTAATACAATTATCTTTAAGCTTGACACAATTTACCTGTATATAGTTTAATTAATCCTTATAACAACTTCCTTTAAATTTTATTTTAGGGCAAAACTGGAGTTTAACGGTACTTATAATAAAAAAATAATATTTATATTTATGTTAGATGACTTTTATGATTTTAGACCATGCAGAACTTTTTATGAACAGTAAATTTGTCCAGTAAAATTAATAATAAAAGGGTTTTCCATGTGCAATTTTAACTAAATACACTATATGAGTGTTTTTATGGTATTTACATTTAAATTGTAATATTAAGTATTCACATATTGTAAAAGGTTTTAGCACTCTTGGAATAGAATCCTTGGTATATTCCTAACGTTGTTTTTATACCCCTAATAACCATAATGCGCACAAAAATAATTGAAATATAGAAATTTAGATTCTAGATCGTATGTGGATAAGATGGATCTCTTCTTCAATTATGCTTTAGAAATTTAAAATTCTCTAAAGTTTACAAATCTTGAATAGATATTATTTATAAGCAACATGATTTAGTCCCCCTTGCCTACTATACCTTAGAATCGAACTGAATGGAAGAACCAAGAATTCAAAAAATTGCAGGCCAAATGAGGTAACAGGGGTTCAAGGATCAGAATGATAGGGTAAGCGGTGGTATTACTGTGGGCGCCCCAAACACTGCAGATTTTAAAAGATGGTTTTTTTACAATAAAATAAGATTTTTCTTTGAATATTTCGATTTGTTCTATAATAATACCACCTAAAATTATTTAAAATCATATTTTACTCATATAAATCGAAGATATAAATTGTGAATATTTCTATTTGTTCTATAATAATACTACCTTATGTTATTTAATATCATACTTTCATCATACAGATTCTTGGCTAAGTATTTAAATCGAAATTAAATCCGCAGTATTAAGAGCAAACCCTCTATAAGAATATGAGCATATATTAATGCAGAGTAAACAAACCCTGTCATTGTTTTTATAACCTCACACCTAGGTAGCTGCTCTAGACGTAAGAAAAATTAATAATACTTAATATATACCACAGATCCTATAGAAGAAAGTCGGCTCATGCTTAATGGCGGAGGTAAGAACGATACTCCAAACGTCATTGGACATACCTGTCACCTGATCGAAATCAAAAAGACAGGTACTACGGTACTACTCATCGAAAACGCTCTTTTTAAGCGTTAAGCCAACTTCCTTCTATAGGATTCGTAGTCTATATTAAGTAATATTAATTTCTGTTACGTCTATGTTAGTTGCCGGTACTGGTGTTAATTGTTAATTGAAAGTATGTAATACGAGGCATATTTTGCCGATATCCTATGACATGGTTAAGACAAATGGTTCTACAAACAGAAATCTCGAGGAGCTCACTACATAGAATTCTGTTGAAATACAACTTCCACCCTTATTTAATATCTTAAATTGACACCTGTATTTGATAGGTACGTCAAAAGTACAAAATATTGCTACGAAGTACTTGAATTATCACTAGCTCACGTTACTATCGCTTTTGCTCCCTCTTCCCTGACTTCGCACCGAGCGAATACCAATTTTGGACAACATCGAGAGATGTAAAATTTTCATTCCGCCATACTGAATTTTTTAAACTAATTTTAAAATCGTTTTTTTACATCCTGTAAGAAAAGTAACAACGCTGAGCCATTCAAGAGACTGGCATTCAGGGACGAAGCTAAACAACCCAAATACATACTTTAGATTTATGCCGAATGCGCCAGGACATGAAATTGAAATTATTTTAAAATTCCTCTTCTGATTTGCTCGGAATGATTATTAATTTAGAAAAATAAGTTAAATTTATTCCACTCACTTTATGTCAGAAGCCGCGAAGGACAGCGCCACATTCACGCGGAACTGATAAGCAGCGGTCCAATGTGCCTATATCAATGTAAAAGACATCAGCTTTTGATTCAAATAATCAAAAAATATACTAAAAATGCTGTTTTCGAGAAAAAACACGTTTTGAGGGTTTTGACGTAGAGTACCCAAAAATAGTTTTGATATTTGGACGAATATAAATGAAAATCAAGAGTATTTTTACAAACTTTTTATGTCGGTATAATAATTTTTTTTAATTTGTCTTTAATTTCAAAATATTATTTAAACTTAACAATTTGTTAACTTATCAATAAAACTCGTTACTAAAAGCTTATCCGTGCATCAGATTATATTGTTTAATATACATACATAAATATTAAATATCAAAAGCTTGAAAAAGTACAGTCCTGTAAAAATTAACAGATTATAAGCTGAACTCAAAGAATATATGAACGATATATTGCAGTTTTCAATAAATCAGTGAATCACGAACAAGCTGTTACAACAAGTAGTTAATAGGCGACCAAAAATGCGTCTTGATGATATTTTAACCTTAGCCTTAGAATAACATTTGTACATTATTTTAATTTATTCTAACTTTAATTCAATTTACCGCTAAAATCAGTTAAGTTTAATAACGCATGTCATAAATATCAAGATAGGATTACCATGTTCTTACCAGGTTTTCATTAACTCGCTTTCTTGTCTGTCTGTTTGTTTGTCTGTTCAGTACAAATTTTGCAATGGATTTTAAACTAACTTCCCCATGAGCTAGAAACTTGAAATTTTAAATATAACTCAGAACTGGGTGTCAATGCAATATTAACTTGCTTTTTTGTCTGTATGTATGTTGGTTGTCTGTTCAGTACAAATTTTACAATCAATTTTTTAAACTGACTTCCCGATGAGCTAGAGATTTGAAACTTTAAATATAGCTCAGAACTGGATAACAATGCAATATGAACTCGTTTTCTTGTCTGTCTGGTTGTTTATTTGTCTGTCCGGTAAAAATTTTGCAATCGATTTTTTAAACTAACTTTCCGTTGAGCTAGAGACTTAAAACTTTAAACATAGCTCAGAACTGGATGACAATGTAATATTAATTTGCTTGCTTGTCTGTCTGTTTGTTTGTTTGTCTGTTCGGTATAAATTTTGCAATCGATTTTTTTAAACTAACTTTCCGCTGAGCTAGAGACTTGAAACTTTAAACATAGCTCAGAACTAGCTGACCATGCAATATTAACTTGCTTTTTTGTTTGTCGTTTGTTTGTTTGTCTGTTCGTTAAAAATTTTGCAGTCGATTTCTTAAACTAACTTTCCGCTGAACTAGAGACTTGAAACTTTAAACATAGCTTAGAATTGGATGACAATGAAATATTAATTTGCTTTCTTGTCTGTCTGTTCGTTTGTTTGTCTGTTCGGTATAAATTTTGCAATGCATTTTTTAAACTAACTTTCCGTTGAGCTAGAGACTTGAAACTTTAAACATAGCTCAGAACTGGCTGACCATGTAATATTAACTTGCTTTCTTGTCTATCTGTTTGTTTGTTTGTCTGTTCGGTATAAATTTTGCAGTCGATTTTTTAAACTAACTTTACGCTGAACTAGAGACTTGAAACTTTAAACATAGCTCAGAATTGAATGACAATGAAATGTTAATTTGCTTTCTTGTCTGTCTGTTCGTTTGTTTGTCTGTTCGGTATAAATTTTGCAATGCATTTTTTAAACTAACTTTCCGTTGAGCTAGAGACTTGAAACTTTAAACATAGCTCAGAACTAGCTGACCATGCAATATTAACTTGCTTTTTGTCTGTCGGTTTGTTTGTATGTCTGTTCGTTAAAAATTTTGCAGTCGATTTTTTAAACTAACTTTACGCTGAACTAGAGACTTGAAACTTTAAACATAGCTCAGAATTGAATGACAATGAAATATTAATTTGCTTTCTTGTCTGTCTGTTCGTTTGTTTGTCTGTTCGGTATAAATTTTGCAATGCATTTTTTAAACTAACTTTCCGTTGAGCTAGAGACTTGAAACTTTAAACATAGCTCAGAACTGGCTGACCATGCAATATTAACTTGCTTTATTGTCTGTCTGTTTGTTTGTTTGTCTGTTCGGTATAAATTTTGCAATCGATTTTTTAAACTAACTTTCCGCTGAACTAGAGACATGAAACTTTAAACCTAGCTCAGAATTGGAGGACAATGCGATATTAACTTGCTTTCTTGTCTGTCTGTTTGTTTGTCTGATCGGCAATCGATTTTTTTCTAAACTAACTTCCCGATAAGTTAGAGACTTGAAACTTCAAACATAGCTTAAAACTGGATAACGATGCAATATTAACTCGCTTAATAGTCTGTTTATTTGTATGTTTGGTACAAATTTTACAGGCGATTTTAAACTAATTTCCCGATGAGGTAGAGACTTGCAACTTTAATCATAACTCAGAACTGGCTGATAATGCAATATTAACTCGCTTTTTTGTCTGTCTGTTTATCTATTCGGTACAAATTTTGTGATCGATTTTTTTTAAACTAACTTCGCGATGAGCTAGACTTGAAACTTTAGACATAGCTCAGAACTAGATGACAATGCATTATTAACTCGCTTTCTTGTCTGTTTGTTTGTTTGTCTGTTTGGTATAAATTTTGCAATCAATTTAAACCTAACTTCCCGATGAGCTAGAGAGCTTGACACTATAAACATAACTCAGAACTGGATGAAAATGCAATATTAACTCGCTTTTCTGTTTGTCTGTTTGTCTATTTGATACAAATTTTGCAATCGATTTTTGTCATAAGACTAAAGACTAAAAAGCAGAAAATAATTTAAATAAAATAATTTCGCCTACCCTCATACAAATTTATAACCCCATACAAAGTCCTAACCCTATACACATCGTCCTGAAAATTTGAGATTGTTAATTTTTAATAGCTTTGAAAATACTTGTAAGAGTTAAAACAAAATATATGGAGTTAAATAGATAATAACTCTTTGGTGAGTTTTCTCAACGAAAGCTACTCTCTACACTCCATACGGTTTTCTATTGTATGCACCCCACGTTTTTCGTTTTATATTTTCATAGCTATAAAAAATTCACAATCACACATTTTCAGAACAATGTGTATTGGGTTAGGAATCTGTATGAGCTTATAAATCTCTATGGTTAGTAGAAATAATTTTATACTTTTTAGTCCGTTTTAAAAACGTGACATATTAAAAAAAATATTCAAATAATTATGGATTTTTTGGTGGCCTATTATCTCTACAAAGCTACTTAAAAGTAAACTGTTAAATTACTACTTTCTAGAACTTTGGGGATGTTGTCTGTATCGTTTAAATTTTCGGTGCTTCCTGATTCAGTCTGAAAAAAAAATCAATTCTTAAATATTGTTGCATGCAGGCATTCATAGAAGCCAATCATTAACTTGAACGTTTTGTGTTATTGCAGTTTCTACTTAAATTTTTAAAATTAGAAAAAAATTTTATCTCCCATGGTTGGTTAATTTGGATTAAAGATATGTCGATAACATAAGTCATTAGGCGAATCAACCCATAGTTTAATGTTGGATCAGAGCCACGGTCCTCAACACTTTGCTAACCCCGAGTTTTCACACTTTGTCACTTTTGCGTGTCTACTGATTATTCGGACTCCACTCTAATAATCTGATAACCCACTACCTTCTGTGGAATGTGAATCAAGAGTATTTTAACTAAGAGGTGATTGCCGAACTTCCTTATTATATTGTTTCTTTGTACAGCGTCATCAAGTATTGATTTATACTTGATAAGAAACCCAATCAAAACGTCATACAAACAAACAAAAAAATAAACACACTGCAAGTCTGATAAACACCTTTAATCAATCTTTAACACTGTTTACAACCTTCAAACAGACATAATGCAGGAATGTTAGACAATGAAAATAAAAATTAAATACAAATGGAATTTTTCTTTTTGGAAACAATTTTCTTATTTAAACAGTTTTATATCTGTTGTAAAAAAACATATTGTATTCTGTAATTTAAGGTCCTCACTGAGCTTAATGTTAATCAACAACAATGCAACGATTTTTTGAAAAATAAATTCCATCTCCACTTATATTTGTCGTGGAGAATTAGATATTTTTTAAATGTGCATTATTTTCCTAGTTTTAGAATGTCATCAATTTGAGACATGTAGGATTTCACATAACCGCATTATTTACTTTGTTTATAGGCAAAAAAAAGTACTTTTTTGGACTTTTTGCATATTTGGGTGCACGGAAAGAGGAGCTGACAAATCGCCCTGCCAAGCTTAGCCCAATAGGGATGACTCACTACCGAGAAAAAAAATATTTGGGAAGTGTAAAAAAATAAAAAATACTATTTTGTAGAATACCTTATATCACACAATTTTGGTCCTAGAAACTGGTTTAAAAGACTTTTATTTTGATGAGAAAAAAAATTAAATATTACTTTTTTGATTCAGTGGAAATCAATGAGTTTTTTATTCAACACGCAATAATAAATCGGTCAATTTTGGCCCGATTATGAGTTTTCGAAAACTGTTTTATTTTCCAATCTCTCGATGACGTGAGAAAAATGATTGTAGCGTTTTTAGTTACGGCAGATTTTGAATGTTTATAAAGGCGTCACGAAGCCCACGCTTTTCAAGTTTCAAACGAAAAAGCTCAGTAACGAGCTTCTGATTTTTTGAAATTCGACCAATGAAAAAAGTCAATTTTGATTTTTTTTTCTCAAAAAACTACAGACAAGTTTCCGAGACAACGTTGTGCGAAATAAAGTGTTTTTTTTTCTCCCTAATAAATCGGTGGGCGCATATCTCTCCTCTGTCCTAGACTTAGCTTGAACGAGCGGTTTATCGATTCTTCCTTCGGGGTCTTCAATTTATCTTACAAAATTTAATGATCCTTTTTAGGGTATATTAGTGCAAGTTTTTAGAAACAAAATGATTTCTCGTGCGTATCTGTACGATTCGTCTAAAAGTTTTCCCACGCGATAAAATATGATAACTTTTCACCTTAGCCAAATAAACAATTGCAAATGTGCGAAAACTGAACTTTCAGAGTCCATCTTTTACTGATTTTTAACAATCTCCACAATTTTTTGTAAAGTTATTAACAATAACAATATTTTTTTGTTTTTTTGACATACATAAAAGCAGCTAAAAATGGGAGTCGTTTTGTATCCCCAGGAAGAATGGTTTCCAAAAAGAAAAATTACATTTGTATTGCATTTTCCTTGATTTCAGACTAACCTTCCTAGTCTAATGGAGGATAATTTCTTTTTGGAACAATCCCATTAACAACCAGAACGCCCAAGGTGATGGATTTCATACTACCAACATTTAGTATTTACGAATTGTCTTTTCCGCAATCAAAAACTGGCGGGCAATATTAGAGAGGAAAAGAAACATATTCATGAGTACTAATTACTGGAAAGTATTGGGCAACCAAGTATGAAGTAAATTTCTTATGAATATGAAGTGAGGCTAATTTCTTTTGTCTGAAGTAAGACAAATTAATTAAAGTAGTTGTGCTAATATTTATTATTAGCTATTACGAATGCAGTGGCTTCCATCTTCTAACATCTCCCATTTTTGGATAATTATATTCCGTAAATATTCATATGAGAAAGTTGCCATAGAAATTACTACTGAAAGGAAACAATGTTTTCATTATTCAAAAAAAGTCCTTAGACCTGATCCAACACTAAATCTTTCTATTATAATATAATATACAAATACAACTTTACTGTTAGATTTGATACTTTCCAAACTTCTATAATTAAACCCATGAACACAGATCTGGCACTTCTGTTTCACTCTAAGGTTAATTTAGGAATTTAAATTTTAACGTTGTTTTTTCTCAATTTACCTTATCATCTCCCCAGCTCAGTTTCTTTACCCTGGCAGCTGCAGAAGGCCAAAGTACGTTCATTGGTGGTTGAGGCGCTGGATGAATTTTAGGGCTAGGTATTCTAGATTTGGGTTCACTAGGAATGCCTCCCAGAGCTACAGCTGTTCCAGGTCTGTTTTTGTCTCCTCCAAATACTGGATTGCTTACTTGAGGTCGCTTTTGAGAAGATTTTTCTTCAGATAGAGCTGACGGCTCTCTATTAGGGTTTCGTTTACTAAAAATACAAATTATTTAAGAATTGATTTATCTTTGCTCAATGCTATATGATGTTAAACTTTTTGTATCGCCGATTTTATTTGAGAGATGGTAAATAACAATAAAATAATGAGTTTGGAACCTTTTTGTACTAGGTTTGTTTTCGAAAGCAGTCCGGGAAGATTTATGATCATCAGAGACAGTTAGCTAGTGCAGATAACTTATGTAACTTCTAATACATAGCCGAGTCAGCCTTGGATTCCAAAGAACTATTGATTCTTTTTGCAATTATTACATCTCAAGCATTTTTATTTTTAAATGAAATTTGGTTCCGGGCTGCTTTTTAAAAGAATACTTTGAATACTTACACTTTGCAAATGTAGGCTATTAACAACACAACAACAAAACTTAACAACAGTAGAACAGTTCCAAGACCGGCCAGCAGAATAGGACCGCTACCAGAGCCACGATTTGCTACAACTCCTGCCGGGGAGTCTTTGTTACTACCCGGAAAGTGGACTGTAACGGGAACACTAGCTTTTTTTGGGGGATCACCGCTATCTGTAGCAGTAACTGTTAGTGTAGCTGTGCTTCCCTGAAGATCTAAAAAAGGATGTGTAAAATTAACTCAAAAATATTGAATACCTTATGTTCGAAAATAAATGGAAATTCGAAATTTAAACCAAGTGTGTTTAGAATCGCATGTGCCATTTTTTTAGGTTGATACAACTATAAGTAACAATCATATATATATATATATATATATATATATATATATATATATATATATATATATATATATATATATATATATATATATAGACAGAGACAGAGAGCGGTAACATTTTAATGACTTGGTGTTTCGTTATAAATAATCACTCCTATAATATTTCTGTTTAAAATTGAAATCATAGAAAAATTTTTTACCAATAATAAAAAACCTTGTAAACGTAAAATTAAGAATAAATTGAAAACGTTTTAAAAGAAGTTTAGTTGGAGATTTTCAGGAAATAGTTTCAACGAATGCGCTAATATATAGAAAGGGAATATATCAAAAACATATAATAACACTTTTAAAAAATCTCTATGTATAACTCCTTTACAGTTACAAATATTTATTTTTACCTTTAACATCTCTAAGTCTCAATTCTCCACTCGGAGTTATAAAAAACATATAAGCATCAGGACCACCAAGGGACAATGTTAAACGATCACCTCGATCTCCATCTGCAGCCTCAACTCTTCCAACCAAGTCGTGTACTCCACCGTTAACACCAGTAAAGAACTCGTAATGGGGATATCGAAATCGAGGCTCCCATTCGTTGACATTTTCTACTATGATATTTACTACACTAGAATCGTTCTGAAATAGATTATAATGTGAATAAAAAGGACTGTAATATTAAGTTAAAGTAAGCTATCCTAGCCTGCACAAATTTTTTAGAAAAAATAATTACACCAAATATATTCTACTCTAAATTTAATTTCCAAATTTTGAAAAAGACTTACAGTTTTTCCGTCTGTGGCAAAAACTTTGAACACATACTCCTGTTTAGTTTCATAATCAAGTTTATCCTTAAGAGATATTTCTCCTAACGTATTAATAGCAAATGTCTTTAATACACTTTGTTCTGATACAAAATATTTCAGATGCTGTCCTGGTCTATTATTAGAAAAGGTTCCTATAACTGCTCCAGGTGCTAAAGCTTCTGAGGCTCGAATATTGAAAACTGCGTGGAGGAACTTTATACCTTTGATTGACTGACGTGTAACTGTCAAAGTAGCCAGTGCATACCTACAAAAAATGTTACAATTCAAGTCTAGTTTCCAGTTTTTATTTCTGAAATTGCATCCAAAAGTGCAAACTTTTATATTAATACCCGCCAAGCGGACTACATCACATTACCACGTATGACTTTAGCTCAACATGGATTTTGGCACAATGTGAAGGTCAATCAAACTTAAAATATGACTAACCTGTCTGCATTGTCCTGTTGAGTTGCCCGAATCACCAATATAGCAGGATTTTGCAAATCATGTTCGTCCAAGTTTTTTCCCAAACTCACTCTTCCAGCCTGTCTGTCCAGCCGGAACAAAGTATATTCGCTACCAATACCATTCCAGGTATACATTATAGGTGCGCCAATACCTTCGTCTTGGTCAAAGGCACGAATATCACGCGGTTTAATTTCTAAATAGGCTCCTTTCGTTGGAGGTTCGGGAATAATGGCATTATATCGGTCATCTAAAAATCTTAACAATATAAAATTAGATTTTAAAGTTAATTATATTAGATAATGAGATCAAAGAAAATATAATGAATTATATAAATGCTTACCTCGGATTTTGATCATCAGCATCCATTACATGCACAGTAAGAACAGTATCAGCACTTTTGGGAGGATCTCCGTGATCTTGAGCTCGTATGTTAACATCAAATGTTTTTAGCGTTTCATAGTCTAGGGGCTTTTTTAAAACAAGAGTACCTTCTAGTTCATTTTCAAATTCAAAAAAATCAGAATGCGGTCCAGGAAGAACGGAATATCTGATAAAAAGAATGTTATAAATTTTGCTGTAAATAATTGACCTTTATGGAAATTTTATTTTATTTTCTTTAAATAAAAAATAACAATAAACTCTCAACCGATGACAGAAGTTCATAAGTCCAATTTCCATAAAGATAGTTTTAGATCAAACCAGAGTATAAATAAAACATAAGCAACGATATTATCAAGAGCGGTTGTTGGGGTAGCTACTTTTTAAGGATACTGAAAAATTCGGTTGAACCTACTTGAACCTTGGTTCTACTGTAGTCAAATAATATATTAAACATTACTTTTTATGTCAAACTAAAATTTAATTTGTCAACTCTATTATGCTAACGTAATAGGAATATCATAAATAATTTTAAATTCTCACCTCACACTTGAAAAAGGGCCTTGTTGGTCGTTATCAATAGCATGGACTCCTTGTAGTACTCTAGTACCTACAACTGTCACCTCCGAAATGTTAAGTATGTAGGGAGCATTTATGAATACTGGGGCATTATCATTAGCATCGGTAACCCTAAAAAGCAAATTAAGTAAAAATAAGAACAGTACCTTTTCATATTGTTAGATTTATTTAAACTTTTTTTAAATACATTTTTAAGCACAAAATACTGCTATACAGGAGAAGGCTAACCTTAACGAATCTAGCGCACCAGGTAAAGTTTTTTTCACCCCCCCCCCCCCTAGGTCATCAAATTGAGTTTTTAAACACAATCAGTTTTAAAAATTGGACTTTTCGATATTTGTTTTAGTGGTTTAAAAACGAGTGAGTCCACGCGGGGAAAATTCTTCAGAGCCAAGCTCATGCTTACACAATACTAGCATATGTTATTTTCTGTTTTGATCCTTTAATTTTCGACATAAATTTGTTTAATAAGCCACCGTTTATCTCCTGCAGGCCATTAAAGGAAAAAGCTATACAGACCGTTTATTTCTTGCGAATCCAACTTTGGTTCCCTGTCCATACTGTTTTCGGTCACCTATTATTCTCGAACCAAGAACTAAACTAACAAGAAACAACTGTCTATATAAAATCTAAATTCCTAGACATATCGGCAGGATGTTAAACCTGCCAGATGCCAAACTGTAAAATATCAACAGTCAAACGAAATCTATGCCTACACAGGAGTAATGAGAAGCTTAAACATTAAAGTCTCAATAAGATATAGAGAAATTTTTACCACCGTAGAATTAGTTTAATAAGCCACCGTTTTTCTCTTAGTTTCTGCTCTTGATTCATTACAGCTCCATTGACGAAATCATTAGGCGATCGATAAACACATGGAGGGAGAATCTGCATTGGATTCGTAGGATATAAAATGTCTGTTTACCTTTTTTTTTCCTTCAACAACCTGAAGGAGACGAACGATAGCTTATTAAACTAATTCTACGCTCGTACAAACTTCTTTATAGATTACTGAAATTGTAATTTATAAATTTGTTATTAATACATCAACATATTTCTCTTTTTTATCATTTGAACATAATTTCACCCATGCGTATACTTCCAAACAAACACTTTTTACCACAGATTTAACCGCCATCTTCTCAGGTATTGTAGCTCTACAATCATGGCTAAGGTGATTATTTCTTTATGTGTTTAAATATTTAATATAAATTAGAAATAATAAGTAAAGGTAGGATTGTTGATATAATATCGATATCTTGAAGTATTGATATTTTTTTCTCCAAATATCAATATTTTGGCAGATATATTTTCATCAGATATATCGATAATTTGGTATCAAAATCGGAGTATTGCGTTGATATGTTTAAAAAAATTGTAGAGTATCGTTTTTTTTACATCGCCGAAACCTTTTTTAATTATTATAAAAAATGAAAATAATTTAAACTCTTTAACAATCTGTATCTTGGTAACCAAGCCTTAGCGGACCCATGTTCATCTAAACTTCTAGTTCTATTTTTAGATGAAGCATCTGCATGTAAGGTTTGGCACGTGATTTTTGAAACACCATGTGTATATATTATCATCGTCTATAAGCTGCTAACATTTCATTATCGTATGCTTCACCAACTCCTTTCAGACTTTGCTTTCCACCAAGCGAAGAGGCATATGAATGATGACTGAGCCGAGAATACAAAATCGTCATCTTTCATGGCATGTGACCGTTCATTTCACATTCCCCAGTTCAAGAATAGCGCCATTGATGAAAATACGGAAACTACAATTGCTCAGTAAATGACTATTAAATGAAAGTACGTATTATTTTGGTCCATAATCCCCCCGTACCTACCACCTTGAGTAGTCGCTTGACGTGACGTCACAGATGAAGAGGGCGATCTAAGATAGTAACTTCTGGAGGACAACTTCAACTTAAAACTATGCTTTTTTTCTATTGGAATATCTAGTGCTCTGGCAAAGTATTTTTTATCTCGTATCAATTATAAAAAAAAAGATGCACATGCATTGTTATTTGAATGGAAAAAAAAACTTTAAAAGCGAGTCCTCCAGCAAGCTAGTATTCAGCTGATTCAATCGTTTCTTTAAATTACCTTATTCATTTATTGCTATTTTTACCTGATATTAATTGGTATAACGAATCCAGGATCCAAAGTTCCTAGCCTCTCACATATTAAACTGACAAAAACAGACGAAGGGCCATCGATTCCTTCTTTATCCAATGGACGCCTTAATGTCAAATTTCTAGAACCAGATGCAATTGCTACTGGGCTATCTGATTCCTTAAGGCGAAGAGCAATGGATCCTACAACAGGTCTAGGATCTCCTACAACTCGTACGCGACCTACTATATCACCTACTGATAGATCTTCTGGAACGAAGAAGGTTTCTGAAGAAGCACCGTTTTCTAAATAGCAACGATTGTCTTGTAGAGCTAAATAAAAAAAAAAAGCAATTAACAGTATATGTATTGCATGTAACTATCTACGTGTGATCAATTGATTATCAGACAATCTATACTGTTATATAACAAATCAGACGATTTGTGTTTTATAATAGTAGGAAAAACCTATTTAACCAATCGAAATCAAATTTTAATCCATGTTTCTTAACATAACAAGGAAGATTTAAAGCTATTTCTCGAAAAAACATTGACTTCAATTAAAAATAACGTTAGAAAAATAATGCTTCAAAGCGAGGTATGTTCGTGTTTCGCTTTGTGGCGGATACGCTGTGGCGCGGTAGGTATATATAGTGAGTGTATTTTCTAAAGTTTTTGAAAAAATAATATACGAAGATGTGACAAATTTTTTAACCAGAATTCAATTATTACTCCTTGCCAACATGGTTTCAGACAGAACAAATCCATCGAGACAGCATGTTGTGATTTACTTAATTTTGTATATACAGAGCTCGACAGGGGCAAGTATGTGATGTGTCTAATGTTTAACTTAACAAGTGCGTTTGATATCGTGAGTAGAGAGTTTTTATTGAGAAAGCTCTTTGCTTCGGGTATAAGAGGAAATATCCTAAAACTCATCGACTCGTATATGTCTGATAGGAGTATGTTTGTTCGATACCAAAAAAGTAAATCAAATTGCAAAAAAGTCGCCTTGGGTGTGTCGCAGGGGTCGGTTTTGGGGCCGCTCTTGTTTATGATTTATGTTAACGACCTACCTAGATTCATCAGTAGGGGAAAGTTGGTTATGTTTGCTGATGATACCACGATAGCTATATCTGCGGATGCCCCAGAGGAGTTGTTGCGTACAGCGGGAGGGGTATGTGAGGAGTTGGAGATTTGGTGTCAGCGTAATCAGTTAATACTTAACCCAACAAAGACTGTATATATAATTTCAATATTAAAAAACCATTGCGGGTAGAGGATAAAGTAACATATAATATTAAAACCTCAGCTTATGCTCAATTTTTGAGCACGTGACTTGATGAATCGCTGCATTTATGTTCCCATATTGAACATGTTTGTAAAAAATTAAATTCTGCCTTCTTTGCTATTTTGCAGATGAGGTCATCTCTAGACCGGGCTGGATTGCTAACTGTGTATTATTCTCTGGCATACAGTCATCTGTCAAGCAATGTCATGTCTTGAGGAAGAGGGTGTGAGGTGAATAGAGTGTTTCTGGCTCAGAAAAGAATACTGAGGTTGATATTTGGTCTTAAGCCGACGGACCCATTTTTAAGGAAAACAGCATTTTGACTTTTTACTTTATTTATATTCCAAAAAGAGTTTTATATGTAAAACAAAATTACTCAGAGTTTAAAATTCTTGGCCAGGGTCACAGATATGATACACGAAATAGTGAAATTCTTAGTATACCTAAACATAGAACGGCATTCTTTGAGAGATCCCCAATTTATTATTTCATTATTCTGTTTAACAAATTGCCAGCAAAATTAAAAAACATATCAAACAGTAATAAATTCAAAACAGAAATAAAAAAATTTCTTTTTCAGGGATCATTTTATTCTTTTAACGAATACTTAAGCCTGTAGGATGTACTGACTCTTTTACTGTGTACTGAGTGATTATTTCGTTGCGTCCTTCGCTGACGAGTGCGACGGATTGTGTTCTTATCGTTTTATTTTTTTTCTTTCCTGTTAGTTGTTTTAGGATTTTAATCTGTGGTTTTTATTATTAAATATTAGATTAAGTTATTTTACATTTTTTATATAATAACAAGTATCTTTTGATACTAACTAATATAACTGTTTCTTGTTTTTTTCTAGCTTTAAGGTATGTTATGTATATATTTTTTTATTTAATTGTATACTGTTGACGAAACCAATGCTGAAGTATCAGTCTTATGGCTAATAAATTATTTCATTTCATTTCATTTCACCAGTTATCGTAGATCGGATAATCTTTATTTAATTCTATCTTTTACGCAAATAGAGGTAGTAGACAAAGTTTTACTCTCTATGTAAAACGCTTTTCCGCGAAAAAATTCTGACACAAGTTCACTATTTTATAAAGATGTTTGTATGTTTGCAAAAATCTCTAGAATTGCCAAACCAACCATCACCAAATTTCATCTGAAACTTTAATTTGTATTCCGAAGTAGCATAGGCAAGAAGAAAAATTATTCATTGAAACGAGGACATAAGCAGATATGTACTTCTCATTCGGGCCACTAGGTGGCACGCCGCTAAGCTCTCATGGTCCTTCTTTATGGCAAATAAGGGTTGCCAGATTGAAGGATTTTTCGCAATTTTAAGGTAGAAAAACATGTTCGCGAAGTTTTTGAGAAAAACGAAAGTATCTAAGGGGAAATTATTGGGACAAAAAGATTATTTTGGGAGAGCAGCAAACTGTCTATTGAGTGAAATGAGCAAATATCCCATCCGCGATCATTTGGGGCAGTAGTAGAATAAATGAGTTTGTAAGACATATAATGATAATGCAGTATAGAGGTTCAAGCTTCAAATAAAAACAACCGCCATCAGCGTTCGACATGGCCGAGAGTTTATTTCGAGCTCGAATTTTCTTGTACCATATTTATTTTTAATTTACGATTGGGAGAAAGTTTACGAGAATAGTATTATTGTGGAAAAAAGTAAAATTCAATTTTGGGATGTTTCGAATTCTTGATCTGGCAAGCGACGTCCGCAGTTACGTTCGTTTTAGCCAATAAAAGTTCTTTAAAGATATTATTGTCAAGAAACATAGTGCAGACATAAAAATAGAGTAGGTGAGCACAAGAGGGTTAAAAATATGAAAATCAGGCTCTTGTTCTACCGCAGTTCTTTTAGTAACTTATTTTTAGGGAAATAAATAATCATCATTAAAACTATTGAATTCATAACACCCCATAATCATTTTAAAGCGAGACGAATTAAATAAATCACTCTGTATAACTTTTAGCCAAATTATTTCACCAACTTGACCGACCAAACAATAAGACTGTAAAGCGTGGTTGGTTGTTGTTAAAGAAATAGAGGAATCACGCTTCCTTGAGCTTCTTTGCCGGGCCCCTTCCGACTAACTAATCTATAGGTATTGAATCTCCACTTTCGGTGAATAATAGCAGGCAGGGTGTATGATATAATTTAGACGGAGTATTAAAAAAACTACGAAAGTGTAAATTTCTGCTTATTATCTAATAATTGATAAATTGTGTAATGAATGAAGTTTCGGTGTTAGCATTCTTTAATATTAGTCACAGTTTTGTTAACTATTCCCGTTTTGTAGGAACAATAATTTTAAAAATTTAATCAAGTTTCCACCAATACCAGGCGTATATTTATACAATCAACTAAAAAAAAATTTCATCACTCTATATAGTTATATAAAAATTATACACAGAGCATCCCAAAGCAACAGCAAATCCTTTTTACGAAAATACTGCGATTTAGTCAAACTTGTCAAATTAAAAATTTTGTTTTTGATTTTTTTAACTAATTTTGAAAAGGTCGAGTATTTTAACAAATTTTATGGTGATAGACAAAAAATTCAACTCTATTTATAGAAGGTGCCATCTACAATCAAGGGCTGATCCAGCATCTCTTTGGGGGGTGGGTAATATCATAAAAGTACAGTATGGCATTTCTAGTGTAAAGGCAAGTTCGGGTCTATTTTTATGAATTCGAAGCTCTTGGGAGGAGGGGGCGATTTCTTAAAAGAAAAATAAAATTGATAGAACAGTTTTTCAGCAATCTTTGTATTGTTGAGAAATAGCAGTTGATTTTTGCATACACAGACTCAGTCTTATTTGCTGACTTATTAAAATATACCAAACCTGTTTTATCTGCGTTAAGTGTAAGGTGACTCTCAGAGCATCAAAATCTCACTGCACCCGAGGAAGCCAGAGACAAATCACGAGCACTGAGACCCACACGCCCTTCAGATTGTCCACTAAAATAAAAACAATATTAGTCCCAAAATAGAGTCGAGGGACACCCACAGCCATATCAGTAGTTTGGGAGTAGTACCGAGAACACAACTCTGCTACGCAGACACTCTGGGTTCTATCAAAGAAATATGCCCTGCAACAGCTTTCCGTATACCATATTTATTTATCTGTTCCAACAGAAATGCACGATGAACGTCAAATGCCTTTGAAAGTTCGAATGAAGCGACCTTCCGATTTGCATCCAACTGCTCGGTAATAAAAAAAAACTGAGTTAAATATTGCCATTTCTGTTGATCTCGAAGGACAAAATCTAAACTGACAGTCAGATAATATCTCATGTGTCTCAGCCGTCAAAGCTCAGTATTCTTATATATGTCACTATCTTAAAGACCTTCAAGACTGAAGACAACAGTGAGATAGGTCTATACTTTTCTGCTATCTTTCTATTTCCGTTTTTATATATTAGAACTATTTTGACTCTTTTCAAATTGGAAAATATTTTCAGTGATACAATCATTTATTATCAAAGTCAGAATGTCGCATACCAGATCAGCCACACGTCTCAATATATACTGCGGGAACAATACGTATCGGTAAGGCATGTCAGTACCCTGCGTACTTAATATACGTTCAAAGGCATAAGAAAAATAGTAAAATAAGCACCCCTGGCGTTCACTTGATAGTTCCCGCCTGCAACAAACCAACCTGTCTTCCAAAAGCTCACAACCACGTTGTGAATCACAGCGCCTTTTACCTTTAGCGTTATGAAACTGGAAGAGATAAAATTTTATTTTCTTTTCTTTTCTATATTGCTTTCTTTACTGATTATAACTGTAGCCACTCATGACTCCCAGTTATATCATACGTACAAATCTTTGACGTATTTGGAGTAATTACGAATCTCTCTTTGTGCCCTCCCACCCTGCAGGCATGAACCGGAAAAGACCTACCGAAATAGTGATAAAATATTTTATTATTTTCACACCCTTGTTGGGCATTCTTTAAAAATACACAAAATGATGACAAACAATAAGTATTGACATATTAAATTTGAAACCTCTATTTATTGTTTTTGGTTTTATCAATGCTTACTTTGAGAAAATGTAATTTTCTTAAATCATATATTGATTGTAAGTTTAGTTAAATCGCAATATTTTGTCGTAAGGAATCTGCTGTTGCTCTACGTATCATTACATATGAAGCATTCTGTACAAAACGCTACAAATTTAAGTTTATGGACGAAGGTTTTTTTTAAACATGTTTGCAAATGGACTTAAGGAGTTTTAAGGTTAAAATCTATTAAAATATATATTAAATATAGTATAATATAATGGGAAAAATGAAAATGCACATCGAATTCATATTTACTTGTCTACCTAATTGTTTAAAAAACTATTATATTTAATTATTGTTTGTCGCAAGCATTATTGCTGGTATGTTTCTTTGTAAACTAAAGTTACATTAATTAATATTCTAGTTGTTTAAGTTTTATAACTACCACACATACGTGTAAGCGTTTAACTTTTTCTTTTATAATTACACCATTTAAAATTTTTAAAACAAAGAAACATTCCAGTTCAGATTAACGACCCGTTGTGAGTAATGGGTGTCGTCTGCCAACTGACAGATTATCAGACATTACAACCATATTGGATTGATTATATTTTGCTCAGAAATTCTATGTTTGTTTATTTACTGTATTGAAAACTGGCGATTGTTTTATAATGAATTTTTTTAAATCCGATCAACTTGATTCCTTTTTTAATTTCACAAAGACAATTCAGTTAAAACCAAAATAAAATTATGAATGAAAGAAAAAAAATTGTTTATAGGTCGACAAATTCTATACATTCCAGAAATGATGTTATTTAATATGTAATAATATTTAAATAAATAAAAAACCTTAATAAAAATAAAATTTCTTTAAGTCGTAAAAACCTAGCGGTTACCATGGCTACACGAGTACTCGTAAAACGCTAAATATTTATATAGGTCCAGAGTTTTGGACAGGGTTTTTCTTGTCTGTGCCTGTCTTTATTTTATATTTTAACCTAAAATCTTTTTGGTTTAATCTTTGAGAGGAGTGTGAAATTCAAAAAACACATCAGAAATGTGCCCACGTAAAAATCTAACCTATAGTGTTTTTGGATTCCTCTATAAAATGCCTTTTTTTTCCACTCTAGTCAAAATATTAACGTGAATTTGGAAAAACAGTTAATCTTGCACCTAGGCATATAGGGAATAAAAACGGATAATGTATATTTAACGGCAAAACGTCGATAAAAGCTAAACCAAAATTATCTTTAACGTTGATTTCAGAAACAGACGTTTCTAAGAGACAAAAATGGCATTACATTTTTCTTAACGTTCATCGGCGCGATATCACCAGAATTTATTTTTGTGAACTGAGAAGCAATATTTGAAAATAATTTATTAAGGACATTTACAAGCTCTGAAAAGTATTAATATTAAAAACGTAATTTTACCTTGTAGTTAGCTAAAATAATATATATATATATATATATATATATATATATATATATATATATATATATATATATATATTCAGGGGCGGATCCAGCCTCTCTCTTTGGGGGGGGGCGGTGACATCCCAAAAGTACATTATGACAAGCGAAAGCAAGTTGTCTTTCGGGGGGGGGGGGGGGAGACATTCCCATTTCTAGTGTAAATGGCAGGGTCGTGCCTATTTTTCTGAATTTGAAGCTCTTGGAGAGGAGGAGATACCAGCAACATACACATTCCTAGTATAAGAGGCAGAATCGGGGCTATTTTCCTGAACTCAAAGCTCTTGAGGAGCGGCTATCGCAAGAAAAACAAGTTTTCAACGGTGAGGAAGTGTCAGCAGCATACACATTCCTAATATAAAAGGCAGAATCGGTTCTATTTTCCTGAACTCAGAGCTCTTGGGAGCGGGGGGGGGGCGATCGCAAGCATACACATTCCTATACTCTATTCAAGAACTAGGGAGAGTAATAAACCTGTTACCGAAATCCAAAACGTACTTGCTCCAGTACCGCAGGCAACAGAGGACTGCCGTAAATCTAATTTTATTTAAATATTATAAGCTTTTATAAATTTACTGCAATAATAAAATTTCTGATAGTTCATTTTTATTTCTGTCAGTAAGGAAAGTACACCTTAGTGATTTATCTTGTTTGTGCTTGATTTTATATATTATTTGAGATTAGTAAGATACCGAAAAAATATGGCCTCCACTTCTATATTTATTCCAAAATCGTTAAACCAAGACATTTTTCCTCAATGAAAAACTTATTACGATGAATGCTTATGATGCCCTAAGATATCAATATCTAGATAAAAATGTTGAAAGCTCTATTGAGATGTGTTCCAACATGACAGGAAAATCTACTATGTACCGAATACTGACGGAGAAAAAACGACTGGAATGTTTCCTACTCCCCCATTCGATCACAGGCAGATGAAAAACCTCGTTGGAAGAAGAGATGAAAACTGCAATAAAAGGAGTTGTACATACATTTTATTATGAGAAGCAGATCCTAACCGTCAACAAAATTCTTACTAAAATCAATGAAGATCGGGATTTACCTTAAATTAAAAGAACTGAGCTCTAGAAATTGCTCGGAGAACTTAATTTTTGATGAAAAAAACCAGATAGGAAATCTGTTGTTATAGATCGTCCGGAAACTGTCCGTTGGAGAAGGAAATATCTCTCTCAGGTAAAAGGCAGAGTTGCTAGAAATAATACAATGTACAAAATTAGTAATTTAACTGAACTTTTGAAAGATTTTTTTGAACAAAGTTACTGCGGAAAATTGGGAAACATCCATATAATAAAAGAATAAAACAAAATGTGGAAACTCAATTAATTAAGCGACGATAGCTTCACTGAATTTGATTACGAATTAGATACGTAATGTTTACCAGTGTAAATACAATTTGTTTTTGTTGCATTTTATTGTTTAATGTTGTTTATATATTTTTTTTAATATATTTTTATTTTAGTGTGTCCCATTCTTTAATTTTATATATGTTTAATTCCAATTTCTTTATTATTTTATTATTATATTTGTGTCTTTTTCTTAAGCGTGTAGAATTAACACGTTTATTTTAATTTTTTAAACCTATCGGATATTTCATATAAAAAAGGAAATTAAATTAAGATGCCAGTGCAATAGAAATAAAAATAAGTAGATCTAATTTTAACTGTAACATATAAAAATTAATTACATTTGAATCCCTTTTTAGTGTTTAATTTAAGAAATAAATAAACTGAAACGTCAAATTTCCTAAAAATGTTTATAATTAATAATAAAATGACTGAGAGCCCCCAAAAAAATTTTTAATATTATATGGACGAATTTATTTTTCTATATATGTTTAACTTCTTTTCTTTTTGACAATGAATATTTTGTAAGTATTTAAATTGTAACTTCGAATTTTTTGAAAGAATAAGGCTACGTTTTACTCTGAATGTGCCTAAAACGGTTAAATATAATAAAAATACAGTTGTGATTTGTGTTAAATATGTCAAAATTATCTGTATTTTGTACTATATGTGAATTATTAAGAAATCATAAGAAATAAAATAATAATATAAAAATTTTTTATTTTAAATTTATTACCGAAATAATATTCTATGCCATAAATATTTAGTTATAAAATAAACCTCTTTCCGACGCCTATGACAAGGATTAAAATCCTTTTTAACACTTCCAAATGTCTATTGTTATCCAACCCAAATAGTTCATTATTATAGACCGGTATTTTTGATTATAAAATTTCTAACCCATTCCTAGGAAAAATATATATATCTAACAGATTTTGCCAAAGACACCGAACTAAAGAACACAGGTAGTTTACGATGGAAAAAAGGTAAAAAATAATTTATTACTCTCTCTAGTCCTTGAATTAACTATAGTATAAGAGGTAAAATCGGGTATATTTTCTCGAACTCAAAGCTCTTGGGGGGGGCGATCGCCCCCACCGCCCCCCCCTTGGATCCGCGCCTGTATATATTATCAACTTGTAACAAAATAACTGAAAAACGCGTTAAAATATCGCAAAACTTTCGCGAGAAGAATTCGATTTAATTTTAGTATTATTTGATCATTCGATAGTCAGTCATCCTAACTGAGTTAGGTAGTAAATTTAGAGGGCGCACTGGCATTTAGAACAGCTAGGAACCTAATTAGGACGGTTGGACTATGCCGATCTTCCTTCATCACCTAGGAAACGATTTAGCGTAGTCTCATAGTATAGGTTAATTGCGACTTATATTTATTTTATATCAATTAACTTAAAATACATTCCACTAAATGAAAGAATTATTTTTGGCCACTCTGTATATGAATTCGGACTATTGCAGTGTATATATTGTGTCTCTACCCGAAAATCGTTACCCATAACTAAATACAAATGAAACTTAAAAATAAATAGTTTTCATATTTTTGGGGTTGTTTATATATTTATTTTATAAAACATATAAAACCAGACAATTTAGGGAGATATAATACCAAAACTGTCGTACCCTCGATAATATTGTAAAATGAATATATTAAAGATATTCGATACTTGCTTATTTAACTTGTGGTCGGAATCACCAAAAGAGTGTACTTTGAAAACTGAGCATATTTTCCCATTCTAAGGGAACAAAAGAATATGTAAATAAAATCGGTATGATTGCAATATATTTATTTATATGTGCAATATTCTTTGGCCTATTCGACAAAAAAAAATAAGCACAAGTAAAATGTGAGTAGTGGATAAAGGAGCGAATAGGGTTTTTTCCGTAGTCTAAGATCAGAAACTTTTATTGATAAGGTGTAGAGTAGGTTGATTACGTCAAATCGGCAACTGATGAATGATTAAAATATTCGGGAACGGAACCCTGTGGGAGCGTCGATGTTTGGCGAAATAACGTTCTATTGGTGGAATGATCGAAAAGTAGTACTAACTCTAATGAGCGGGAGGTGGGGGGTTCCGGGGATTCAAGTTAGGTGGATGCTTTTAAGAAGTAATAATCTTTAGTTACGTTTTGAGGTTCGTTAGAAGCAGTATCTTTTTGAATCTGTTAGAGAAAATTACGTGACGCCTATAACCAATTTGTTTAAGAAGGTTTTTATTTTTCATTTATCTTCGGAAAGTTAAGGAAAAATGCTATTTTATTCCACCTAGGAAGAGGACAACTTTAGTATTGTTTTGTTTAAACAATTTAAATAGCTGTTTTTCATGTTTTTATTTTTTTCTTGATTAATATCTTAGAAAGTTATGTAGGCGTATTATTTTCAAAATTATTTTTATTATACTAGGAATAAAATAGCGACCGACAAGAGCATTTAATATAGTTACGTCAGAATTGTTTTATCCAATTAATTTTAAGTTTTTAATTATAAATTTCGTTTTTACTTATTTTTGTTAAATAGATGTGTTTTGAGAAACTTGTTTCGTTTAATTTAATAAAAACCTTCCCGCGATTAGCCTGATGGACGTACTGATGTGAGAGATCTAAAACAAGAGACCTCATGTAATCAGGTTGATAGCAGGTTTTCCTGAGTCTTGTGTGTGTGCTAATATTAAGCTGTAATAACCTATATTTGTTTAGCACTAAAACTGTAAGTGCCTAAGAAGATCGACAGACTACTAGAGTGCCTTTATCACAGTGGGTTTTGTTTTTTGGTTTATAGGATAGCTACTAGATAATATAGAACAGCAGTAAATCGTGGGCAAAACGACCAAAGGCTACCAAAATTATCCATTTGCAGGAGCCCAGGATTTCTATCAAAATACCATTTAAGATACTTAGTCTACGTGCGACAATGACGAGGGTTGACCGTATGAGCTGATGCCGTGCGAAAATGGCAAGCCAAGAAAAGAAAATTGCATAAATGTTCCCAGTATTTATAAAGATATGCCATATCTATGAAATTGAAATTATAAAAAAAATTTTTAGGAAAAACTGGCCATATCGCTACTGTGCCTTTGGAGAATCCTCGAATGATCAACTCTGGCATTGCCAAATGGAGGGAAAGCTCAAGAAACTCACATTGGTTGAAAGAGAAGAGTGCAGATTCTGTGAGGAAGAGGACGAAACCTCTATTCATATCCGTTCAGAGTGCAGCGCTCTAGAAAACCCTAGGATGGGGTTCTTGGGAACACACCAAATCGAAGAAGGAAAGCTACCCACCTTAAAGCCGTCCAACATTCGAAGATTCCTGAGGAAAATAGGATTGGAGGACCTGCTCTAGCCGATAAGGTGATTCTTACAACTGGGCAGCAGTAGGGGCACAATAGATCTATCAGGTCGCAGTGTATAGACCCCCAACTCTACGTTGCATACATACACATACATACAATCTAATATAACACGCATTGATATATTTTTTACAAAATTTTTATCATTTTTTCCTTCAATACTTTTTTAATCATGAGTTTAATACATCTAGCTACCTGTTCTGAAGTTTTTAAGAAATAATCATCTATATAAGCGCACTCGAAGGCAAAAAACAAGTTTCAAATAATACGTAAGCGTATTCAATCATTTTAATAAGCGCACTCGAAGGCAAAAAACAAGTTTCAAATAATACGTAAGCGTATTCAATCATTTTAATACGGTTTAAATATTTTTGAACTAAACATAATTCAATAAAAAACACAGCAAAATATTTCTTTCCCACGAGATTATAATCTGAAAGGAAACCCAGCATTTTACCAGTTAAATAAAACTAAAAAAAATAAATAACCGTTTTATTTGCTATGAAATTAATTTATTAGATCAATATACCAATTTACAATAAATTAAAACGAAAAGCACAAAAGAGGCAATGTTTAATCACTTTAATGCAAATTAAACAGGCTAATTGTAAAAGTTTTAGTTTGCAGAGTAAATACGAAAGAACTAAAATTGAATGCTGGAGTGGCTTTTTAGGTCTTCAGCGGTATCGTATTTTTTAATTTATTATAAAACAAATCATTATAACCTAATCTGCACTAGTTATTATTGTTATATTAGAAATCTAACTGTAAAATATATACTTACCGTTCGTTGCTATCGCAAGGAAGAGGAAAATTGAAGATAACCAAAAGGTGCAAAAGGCTTCTTGCCAATTGGCCATCGCCTACATGACATCTATTAAAAAAAAACACTTGTTTAGAAATATAATTCAGATAATCTATTGGATGTTTTTTAAATATTACAAGTAAACTTTGAAATCCTCTTACAATCTTTTAAAATTGCCGTCTTTGCAATTGATGAGCAACTATAAAAAATGATAAATATAACGGCAAATTACACACCAAAATATCTATTTTCAAAAGTCTTTAATAACGACATTTATTCATATGAAGGTTATTCCATATTAAATCATGCCAGGGTCTAGCCAGGATGTCTCGGATTTCAACAGTAATTTGTATATTTGTTCTGGCCATGAAATACATACCCACTGATTTTTTTCGGCCTTTTTGAGCCAAGCGTCAAGTCAAATTTAAAATTTTTCAGAATTGATTTTTTTTAGGAAATGGTATTTTTTAAATCGTTAAAATTGTTTGTAAATTAACTAAGATGCGGTGAAAGTTATAATTAGAAAGAATTTGAAAATTTGACAGTGTATTAACGTGCATGGGGACAGCCGGCTAAAATATTTTCAAGATGGCGGCACTTCCAGTTATACCGGAAGCAGACGTCAACTCGTTTATTTTAAATACAATACCCTATATATTATTGCATTTTTGATTTCTACGTAAAATTCTAGACATATTTCATGTATAATATTCTATATTTAAGTCTCACCGTTTTGGACATATGTAAATTTTTATGTCAAAAATGACGTTTGCGGACCAAAACTTAACTATAAATTTTTCTTATAAGGAAGTCTTTATTATTTAATTTTGGTTAGTTTTCTTGTAGACGATCAACTTTAGTAGTCTTTATATGATATTTTGAAAATTATGAATACAGGGTGGTCAAAAAGTTATATTTAACAAATCGTCAAAGTCAATTTTTTCAAATAGAAAGCAAATATTTTTATAATTATATCATATTAAGCATTAAAAATAAGGGCAACTTTGTATAAGGTTGTCTATTCCAAAAATTTGTAGTTTTCAAAATATTGACAATTCAACATTTTTTTTTATTGTAAAAATGCTAAACGGCTTTTAAATTTTGTTATTCGTTGACCATGATAGCGAAGCGTGGTGAGAATAAAACAATCAAACCTTACAGAATTGTCACTATTTCTTGCCATTTGACATTTATTAATAATAATCTTGCCGGGGCGATTAAATTACACGTATGAAGATTATTTAAACTTATTTATTATATATGGAGAATGTGATAGAGTTATTTTAAGAACATGCGATACATTCGCGATTAGATATCCGAGGAAACAGACACCAACACTACCAACTGTTATTATAAAAAACTTCAAGAACTTTGGATGTATAAAAGCTAAAAGAAATAGAAATAAACCACTTGTTGATACAATAAGGTTACAAAAATTATTTGAGTAAATGTTCAAATTGACGCCCTTGAACTTCCAAACATTTTTCGCACCTAAGCAGGAACTTTTCATGGGTGGCTCTTCTTATTGACTGAGGATTAAGTTCTTCAAATGCTATTCTGCCGCGCTGCATGCAGTCTTCCATTGTGGTTAATGCGGTGTTGTATGCTTTATTTTTGATTGTCCCCCAAATAAAAAAATCAAGTACTGTTAGGTCGAGGGAGTGAGGTGGCCAAAAATGTGGCCCATTCTTGGCTATCCATTGATCATAAAACAAATTTTGCAGATGATTGCTAACTAAATGACTATTATATGGAGGCGTCCTATCATGTTGATAAAATATATTTCTGTGATCAGCCAGCGGCAAGTTATTTAAATAGTTCACTTCCAAATTTCTCAAAATGTCGAAGTATCTCACCTATAAGTTAAAAAATCTATTTTGTATCTAGAAGTCTTCAAAAATTGCTCGCTTACCATTCAGATTATCTTGATAGAATTCTACGTTAAACTGCCAAGACTCTTGAAAATTTAATTATCTAAATGGATATACGTTTAAGTCGCTCTAATAGTGGGAATTGCCTCGATTAAACAATCCATTTTAGTGAATTTGGCTTCGTCCGACCAAATAATACTATCAAAAAAACATTTTCTTGTGACCGAAGTAAAATAATTTGACAGAACTCTACTCTTCGTAAAATATCAGTGCCTTTGAAATGTGGTACTATGAAATATATATAGGGATGAAAATTGTGTTTCCATAAAATCCTTAAAACTGATGTTTGAGATAATCCAGACTCTAATGCTACTTGCCTTGTAGATATTGTCGGATATGCGGCAAATTGCAGTTTCAATATTTTCAATATTAACAACTGGTTTATTTCTATTTATTTTTGCTTTTATGAATCCAAAGTTCTTGAAGTTTTCTATAATCCTGGTGGTGTTAGCTCGTAGCCTATGAACTTATATAGGGACTGTGTCCAATGAAAGGACACAGTCCCTATATAAGCTCGTAGCCTTTGGGCAAAATATTCAGTTTATACTTGAAAAAGATTAGAGACACATCCTAATCGAAACGTCGTAAAAATAAACAAAAATAAAGACAATGCAAGTTCGACAACCACATTTTTCTTAATCTTTAGCCCGGTATCATCCACAAAACTAAGTCTACGAGAAAATTAGTATCAAATTTGCCAAGAAGGAAGCTCACTCTTCATTTTTACTACCAGCTCGAGACAGCAACGTCATTCCTGTTGGTTTCAGATTAAAATCACCAATACCAGGT
The DNA here is from genome assembly GCA_034092305.1 of Diaprepes abbreviatus. Classification (NCBI taxonomy): domain Eukaryota; kingdom Metazoa; phylum Arthropoda; class Insecta; order Coleoptera; family Curculionidae; genus Diaprepes; species Diaprepes abbreviatus. The sequence continues at coordinate 7,313,465 of JASJET010000055.1, read as the reverse complement.
AATAGAGCACGTCGTATTCTGGACAACGTTACCACTACCCTTCTTCTGAATAAAGCTACACAACGCTACAAAGAAACCGAAACTCTCTCCGATGATCATGAACCAATTTTCCATAAAATAGACATATGCAACAAGCTTAAAAAAATACAGCGAGGAAACACCGAAATAAACTAGAAAAACTAAAATCACAACAACAACCAACTCTAACTGAAACAACTTCAAGAAAAACCATCCTAAACTTATCTTCATGAATACTCTTAGCAACTGAAGAACGACTATTAAGAAAGGAGCTTAATTTCGCAGTGACACCTAAAAGCATACCTTTTTAGACATCATAAGCTCTGTAGAATCGATGCAAGTCGACGAAAATCATTTCGACGAATTTAGGTGGAAAATAAAATCAGCATTGGAAGACAAGAAAAATCCCGTTCAAAATATCTCCAAGTTAGAAGTATCAGCCTTAAAAGAACTTTGTTAGGATTAATTCAAAGATTCTACCAGCGCACAAGGGAAATGCAACAGTGCTCATGAACATCGTAACGTGCGACCAAAAAGTCAGAGATGTTCTGGAAGAAGGAAAATATAGACCACTAGCTCGTGACCCAACTATATCAATAGTCAAAAATCTACAGAATACTAACGCCCAGTTTCACAATGTGTGGTCACCGAAAGGTTAGGAAAAAACCTATGGTTATTTAAAAAAATTGTTTCACAATTGATGATTTACGTTTTACCGGAAGTTACCCATGAGTTAAGTTTACCAGTAGACAACCCTGTGGTTACTTACTTAACCAAAAGAACATAACCTCATTACTTTGCTTACTCTTTTTATTTGTTGACGGCTCGGATAGAAAAAAAGTTTAAAATTCCATTTAAACTAAATTTCTAAAATTAAAGGTTTAATAAGTAAAATAGAGCTCCATTACAAAAATCTGTATTATATAAATAACACGAAAACTTTGAATTTTTTTGTTATAAAATATTGGTTATAATAAATAGTTACCAATAAAAATTGTGTTTTATACTATTTTTAAATAATTTTTATGAACCAATACCTTGTGGAATTGATATAATTTGTATCAGTTTTATATTATCATGTAGGTATCTAAAATATATAGAGAGGGGCTTTTTAAGATGCTGGTCAGTATTGTTCGTCAGTCACAAATATGATCGTGAAAAAATACATTTTTTAATATATGTGCCCTTGGATAATTTTAAATTTGAACTTTTATTAGCCACCCAGATTTAAAAATACAATAAATAATAGAATATAAGGATAGTTCCATGAAAATTGGAGCAGACACAGGCTATTTAATAATAGGAATGTATACCTACTCAAATTGCTTAATAAATGAAACTAAAAATGAACTTTTATTTCTTCACAACATAACTAAATATTTTTAATATTTATAATATCATCACATTTTATGAGATCCTTAAATACTTAAATGATATTTATGTTGCTGTAAAATACCGAAATGGGGTAACCAAAATTAATTTAGAAAAAAGTAACTAAACCTTAATTGTCTAGCTAAGATTTACTAAATATATTTCGGGTTAGTTTAGATTAGTTTTTTCTAAATTAATTGTGGATATTTACCAGGGAAACTTGACAACTGCAAATTCTGGACTTTCACAGTAATATCTTCATTTATTAATATAAATTTTAAAATAAAACATAATAATTCTGAAAAAATACTATACACTATTAACTTTCAGTCAAAAAAGAACAAAAATTTTTATAACTAAATTTTTTAGTAACAACATAAAACAGCAAAATTCTAGAAATTTATTCTTTTTCTAGTTTTTTTCCTTAAAATCTGCATTTTTACTTCGTGTTTTTCTAAGAACTTTTCTTTTTGAAGTCTTAAGAACTCTAATTTTTCTTCTATTAGAATTGCATTCAGACTTTTGTACTTCTTTATATATGTATTTTTTCCAGTTCTTGAAGATTCAGCAAAACCTACAACATATGTTATGTCCTTTACAAAATATACTCGACTATAACACTAAACAATTTTCATAAAGAAATTTATAATTTATTACATTTTACAGGAAACCAGAAAAAAAAATACTTTTCAAGTAAAAATTTAAAAAAAAATTTTTAATGGAATATGACTCATAAACATTATCTTACAGTTACAAATATTTATAAATTACTTATCCCAAGCTTCACTTGTCTTCAACTTCTTGGAAACCGTTGTTCTAAAATTGTTTGCTGCATAACTAGTCCAATTATTTGACTGTTCTTGTTCATGTGTACAAGTTTGTTCCAAAATAGTGTGATGGTTTTCAAGCAGTAATTCTAAATAAATAAAATACTAAATACAAAAAAGAATTGTTAAGATTCCATACCTGCTACAATAAGATTATCTTTTAATGAGATATTTAATTGTTTTACATGATCATTTTCATTGCTCTCGTCAACATTTTCTTCCACAATGATCACTGGCAAATCTTTCGGAGCATCGCAGTCATAGTTATTGTGAGAGCCTGAAATTTGTTCTTCTCCAAGTTAATTTTTGAGGGTTTCATCCATTTCGGTTATTATAGGGGCTGTATAGGTTCCTCCTCTCATTTTGTTAATTTCCATTTTATTTTTTGAAAACTTTCCTTTGACTTTTTTTTTAATTTCTATATTGGCGTTAACCTCATTTTGTAAAATTTTCCAATAATTTTCTTTATGACTCCAAGTGTGAGAATTACTCTTTTTACTTTCAATAATATTCTTATATTTGTCTACCTGAGATATAAGAAGGATTTCTTCTTCTTTTCAGAAATTTACAGCTCTTTTTTCTCTCTTCTCCATGATTATAAAATTTTCACAAATATTAGCTTAATAATAATAGAATTATTTTCGAGGATTTTTTTTGAAATACCGTCGTAAAAATAGAGGTTAGTTGTCAAACCAACATTGACAAATAAAATTTAACCAAAGGTTTCGTAACGAGCCCTCAGATCTTATTTGTGAAACACCTACCTTTGAAAACTCATGGTTAACTTGCTTATTTAACCACTTCATGTTACCATCGATTGTGAAACTGGGTCTAAGGAAATACCAAGACCATATACCTGACAACCTACGATCGGCGCTCACACCAGAGTACAGTAAGCCACCACATCTTTAAGAACTACCAAAAATTCATAAAACGAACATACCATTGAGAGCAATAATCAGCTCCAGAGGATCCCAAACAAGTGCACTAGCGAAGTTTTTTTTTAAATCATACAACCTTTAGAAGGTAAGACGAACACCTATGTTCAAATTCCACACATTTCGTGAACATTATGAGTAGCATTAATCTAGAGCCAGACGAGAAACTAATAAGTTTTGATGTGGAAAGTCTGTATACTCATGTGCCATTCGGAGAATCACTAGACATAATCCAAACTAGGCTTTCAAATGATACAACATTATTAGATCGAAAATATTATAAAGAAAGAACAAGTAGCCAAAAAAATCTTTGAAAAAATATTTTTCAGCACCACTTTAAGGACATTTCACAAAATTCACAAAATTATATGAAATTTGGAGACCACTCGGAAACAGAATAATTATCTAGATTATTCTTGGGCCCCAGCTTCTGAAATCGACTTTAAGCAATGTAATGCCTCTAAACCGGTACCAAACTCGATGCCACAATATTTATAGTTCTTGTCATTATTTACAATTAGTAATAAAAATTGTTGTTATTATAATCATTCATATTGTCGTAAGAAAAAACATAGATTTCTCTATTAGTAAATCTGGTCATGGGGAAAAATGCATGCTAACAGGACTAACGATCATGTAGTTAAAAAGACAATAAAATTTAATTAACTGTCATACAAGAGAATTTATATAAAATACAGAAAACCATAATAAGAGTTATAGTGTTTTTATTATCGTAGAAAGTTTGCGTAAAATTTCGGAATTAAATTTAAAATTTAAAATTATGTATATTTATTTTTAATTAGTGGGTTAGATCTACATTGTTTTAATGCATATATAGAATTAAATGTGTATTTTGTTGATTAATTTGTTTTTATAGCTCTTTTAAATTTGCGATTATGGACAAAGCCACAACTCTTCAATTGTTTTTTTTTTTGCAGAAGTCAATAAAAGTTGTTGGGACAGTCTAGAGAAATTTTACTGAAACTACATGTAGTTTCTATTATCTATTCATAAAAGATTAGGGTGTGTAAAAAACCATATTAATACTGTTGGTAAAACATATGAGTGCATATGAATAAAAAAATTACTGGATAAACGACTTAATAGATTTATTTGTTTTCCAGAAGATTCCTTTTTTGCTTTTTTATAGAGTACTTCCTAACTTTGACATAGACACTATTTTTTTTAACTAACTTCTAAAAGAAAGAGGTTCTAAATTCGATCGCTATGTATTTTTTTATGTATGTACAACGCTTTTTCAGGAACGGCGACACCGATTTAAATGAAATTTTTTACGTTATGTTCAGGAAGTTGCTGCGGTGGTCCCATATTTTTTTATCCGAAATTGGTTCAGTAAGATTCAAATAGCGCTAATAATATGGCGGACAAAAAGATTAATTTTGTCCAATTTTCTCTAAAATAGGTATGAGGAAGCTTAGGGGTCGTAATTTAAAAAAAAAACATGGATTTAGCGGATCCAATATGTTGGACTAAAAATTTAACATCGCTTGACTTTGTCCAAAACTGATAAAGAGAATTTTTGATGACGTAAATTACGAATTTTAAGTTATTTAAAAAAAAAACAATATGGCAGTTCCAATATGGCGGACTAAAAATTTGATATTTTCGTATTATGTCCAAAATTGGTACTGGGGAGGTTTCGAGGGTGTAAATTAAGATTAAGAGTATAAAATTTTTTTTTTTTTGAAATTCAATATGGTCGGTTGAAAATTTTACGTTAATCACATTTTTTCAAAATTCACATTAGTGGGTTTTTGGAAACGCAGGTTACGAATCTAAAATAATTTTTTTACAATTTAATATGGCAGAAACAATATGGAGGACTAAATATTTTACATTCTTCTGATTTTGTCCATATTGATGTTGGGGGGGGGGGGGGGGTTCTTGGAGCATATATTACGGATTTAAATTAATTTCTTCAAACTTAATATGAAAGATAATAAATATATGCCGGACAAAAAAATTTACATGTCGCAAATTCTTTCAATATCGGGGGATTTTGGAGGGTAGGTTACGAATCAAAAATTAATTTCTTAAGATTCAAGATAACGAATTTACCATAGCAGACTAAATACTTGTTTAGTACAATTTCATTCAAAATTCTCAGCATCAAAGAATTTTTTTGTTGATTTTAGTGTAGTTTACAACTTTAGATAAAATGAGTACTTTTTTGCAACCTTAGAAACTCAACAATTCAAAACTAAATATCGAAAACTAAAATATTTATAAAAAAAACTGAACCGACTTATAAAAATTCTTATATAAAATTGAAATTTTTAAAGTCAGCGCCAAATTATTACTCAATGAAACAAATAACTACTAACAGGATATACATTCAAGCTACGGTAAGACAGCCATTACAAATAAGGTGTTTCTTAATCTTTTTATGTCAGGTATTAGTTCGGCGCCGACTTCAAAAATTTAAATTTCATATAAAAAGTTATTGTTATTTTTCGCTTTTAGCGCTTTTTTAGAAGTCGGTTTAATTTTATTATAAAAATTTTATTTCTGTTTTGCATTAAAATCGATATTCATTTCTTGTAATATAATATGTGCCAAATCATCATCTTTAAATATTGAATCTATTCATGCTACAATATGATCAACATGGTCAAATTTAGCGAATGCTATTCGTATTTTAATCAACATATTAGTATCAACTAATAGTGTTTTGATGCTGATGAATCCAACACATCAAAAACATATCCATACTGGTAAAAATATCGATGCTGTGAATCAAAATGTGAATGTTAATCCCAATCTATTAATTTCACATCATCCTCAAGTACCGGGACTCTCTTATTCTTCTTCTTTAGTAGCCCTACAACCCGGGGTAGGTCTTTACTGACTGCACAACTTGCTTCCATCTCACACGGTCATCCATGATAGTTGGGTCAGTGGGTAAGCCCATTATTCTTAAATCTGACCATATGTTATCTCTCCATCGCATTCTTGGGCGTCCTAAGGGTCTTTTCCCTGTCGGAGCCTCCTCCCAAATTAACTTGGTAAGGCGGTGATTAGGGAGCCTATGGACATGGCCAGCCCATCTTAGGCGTTGGGATTTAATTTCTTGTACGATGTCGCTAGCGTTATATATCTGTTTGACCTCGGCATTTGTTCTTATTCGGTATTGATTAGTATTGGGATCGTGATAGGGTCCGAAAATCCTTCTAAGGATTTTTCTCTCAAAACATCTAAGTTTCATTTCCATACATGAGCACTGGTCTAATCACTGTTCTATATATCCTGATTTTTGAGGTTCGTGTTAGGTTCTTGGATTTGATGGTGTTGTTGAGACTATAAATACATCTGTTTGTTGCCTGAATTCTCCCTTTTATCTCCTCTGTAATATCGTTATCTGCGGTGATTGTCGCTCCGAGATATTTAAAACGCTCCACTCTTTCAAAGTTATATGTGTCTATTGTTACATTTTGTCCTATTCTATCTCGATTCTTTTGTCTGTTTATGCACATGTATTTGGTTTTCTCCTCATTGACCATTAGACCGGCTTTTCTTACCTCCATCTTTATTTTGTTGAAAGTTTCATTTACATTGGTGACGGTGTTTCCAACAATATCAATGTCGTCCGCGTATGCTAGTAGTAATTTTGGTCCATTTACTGTTATTAGTTCTGTTCTAATTTGTGTCGTTTTCACTAATTTTTCCAGGATTATATTAAAGAGGAGGGGTGACAGTGCGTCTCCTTATTTTAGGCCACTGACTCTCTTAAGGACTACATGAAATATTTCTTCATGAAAATTTGCATTTGAAGGCGTATAAAATTCGGTTGACACAGCAACTTAAACTAAATGAACATATACTTAGATATTGGGCTTTAGAGCAACTTGAAAGGGAAAAAATTAACTTCATCGATAAAGCTCATTTTTGACACTATCTCGTAAACAAGCAAAACTGTCGTATTTGAAATAATTCTAGTCCACAATAAAGTATATTATTTTTCATCCACAAAAATTAACTGTTTAGTGTTACATAGTTTTTGGAATGGACGTATCATCATATGGTCAATGGAAAACGCTATTGGAACATGATTATTAATTCTTTCGGACATAAATTGAATGATTTTAATCTGGATAGTCTCAACAAAACTATGCAATATGCTATACATCTCATGAAACAATGATTTGATTGAGAGATTAGTTTTCTAAATGTGTAATCTCAATAGATGCCGCCATGAGATAATAAAATATTACTCCATTAGACTTCTTTTCTGGGTTTATGTTAAATTTTTAATTTATGCCAACAAATGGCAAACATTAAATGATCTAAAAACATTATTCGTGTTATTGCTGAAATAAGTGTTGATTTATCTGAAACTGATGTTTCAGAATCGACTTAAAGAAATCACGCGGAGGCAACTGACAAGAAATAATTTTTAAATAAAAATGCCATGATTCCACAAATAGAAAAAAAAATATTTTGTTAATAATTTGTGTTTGCGTGTTTATATCAATTTAAAGGTATGAATCTCTTGTTTGATAATCCCTTATGTTGATTTTAAATTGCTGAATCTATCACTCGTTAGAAAATACAACTTCAAAAAGGTCATTCCGAAGTAATGACTGTTACCAGATAAAATAGCTGTTAATGCTTTGTTTCCTTGAATACTAAGGTAAGTCGACTACCATGAACTAACCCAAAATCCCTTGTATATGGGGGAACCTCATATGGATGAGCCATTTTAGTTTGCAACATACTTTTAACATGACCTGTTCTAGAAAGAATTAAGCCAAACAGCTTTCATAAAAATATCAATAAAAAAGACTTGCATTTTTTTGATGTTTCAAACTTTTAAATCAGTCTCCAAATCACAATCCACCTCTGAACACAGTCGAATAATATTAAGGCATTCTTGAAAGTAGAACCCAAAATATAAGACCAGTATTCCAGTGATTGAATTGAATTGGAGTTAAAGATGCAGTAAATATGCTGTCATTAGCAAACATTTAAAATGAATTTTGATGAAGCTGATGTAAAGTAAAAAAAATGGTAGAAATTAACATGAACATCGGCAGCCATGATAGTAAAAGTGTTAAGAAGAAAGTTATCGATCGCTACTTGCAAAAACAATTCCTTGGAAAACTCGATAGTTCTAAACAAAATCTACCTGACATAAAAGAAAATAATTTGGGGTTACTTATATTCATAGACTTTAAAATATTAAATGCAATCGATTGGGATTCTCCTTGTCAATTAATTTCGTTATTTCAAAGAAGTATCAAATAAATGGAATAATTCTTATTTACTAAAACTATACTGATGATCGCTAATAATGTTAAAACCTTACAAATATTTTTTAAAATAATTATTAATAGCTATTCTATAACTTTTTAGGACTTTTTATATTTTGAGACATAGCTTGTACTCGGGCGCTTTTGCAGCAAGAGCACACAACATATAATTTTTGTAGAATGTGTAGAAAAACCTACGAAGGATAGCTATTGGCTTACTAACACTAGAGCTAGCTACTAGTTTCAGCTGCATCAAGAAATGCTTTATGATACGCCATCGAAAAAATAATTGCTAATGTTAATTATACATCGGATGATATTTTTATTTGGAAATTGAAAGTCAATCGTAAAAAATATTCTTGATTCATTTTTGACCGAAAGAAAATTAACAATTTTGGCACGCCTAGAGTAGGAAATTCATGTCCCCCATATTTGACGCGGTTTGATGCACATCAAGCCAATGATAAATTTAACTTTTTATTTATTTTTTAGACCTTTCAGTTGATAAATTTGATGGACAAGATTTTAAAGAAAACCCATAACAATCCATGGTACTGTAGTTTAGGGTCGGATCCAGTCTCCCTCTTTGGGAGGGGAGCGATATCACAAGAGCAAAGAAAAGATCGGAATTACTCTCGCCCCATTTTCATACAAGATAGTACAGTTTGACAAGCGAAAGGAAGTTGTTGAGAGGTGGAAGCATCAGCGACATTCACGTTTCTAATGTAGGAGGTAGGCGAGTCTATTTTTCTGAATTCGAAACTCTTGGAGGGTATCGCCTTCCCTTGGATCCGCGCTCGCTGTAGTAATCAAATGAAACAAGCAAGTTGAAAATATTGAATATAGACTTTTTTTCGCAATAGAGTCAACCTCGATAGAGCCAGAATAAAATTTGTAAACGTGTAGCTGTTATCTTTTATTATATTTTTGCGATTAAATCATTAACGCATGAAACAAAACAGTTTGAAATAGCTTTGATACCCATTAATTTACGTAAGTTTAAAAGTTATTTAACAGGACATACCAATAAGACATTATCCGTAACTAACCAACAAAATATTATGGTCTGTTTTATTTGTTTATGTAATCTTCCGAAGGGGACAATACCGATAAGGGATTACCGGTCTAAATTGTGTCTATTCAACACTCACAGTTAAAAATCGCGTGGGAGATATGAGTCAGAGCTATACAGAAAAGAAAAACAGTTCTGTTACGTAGGGTAAAAATTTTACAGACCATCGGTACTTCACGGGCATTGTACAGAAAAATGGAAGTTAGATCTTCTAATTAGACGGTTTTGTTTTACTTGTGATATTGTTACCATTTGTATTGCATATGTCAACAAACAATTATATATATATATATATATATATATATATATATATATATATATATATATATATATATATATATATAAATTAATAATAAAATATTAAAAATCAATCCTTGGTATCGGTAAGAGCTACCTTCCAAATATTTTCAAAATTTTCAATTTTTAGGTTGAGCTTTGTAACTTCCTGGATTTATGTCTCTAAATCACCTAGTAAATTTTCTTCCCAAAAAAGTTTTTTCCGATCTTTCAATTCCTTAAATCTTCATGAAAACGCTAACCCTATGCATCACTCATATTCTCAAAGTTTTCAGGAAAAAAATCTAGGATGAATGAAGTCTAGTTTCGGCACCATATTGGTAGCCATCTTGTAATTTTTCAATAACTCTAACACAATTTCTATATATTTTTCGTTTTTATTACTTCCCAAAAATCCTTTCACCATCATTATAAACGAATTCCTAGCAATTTTCCTTGCACCAATACAAGGTTTTGAAACTGGTCTCCGTTCATAATTTTCGTCCACACTGTGGACTCACAAATAATTCTTGTTTTAATTATCCGAATACGAAATTGATTCGGCGCAAATGATTTATCACATTTTTGTTATTCTAGGTATTATCTAACGTTTTCAATATTTCAAGTCGTATCTGTAGTTAGTGAGTTCTCTACATTACATTGAAGAACAAAGCTGAATATATATTTCGTCTTCTGGTGCGCATCCGAACAAGATACTTTTGCAACTATCTAAAAATATACGAGAAACTCACTTCTTGTGCTTATTTGTTACAGAAAGTCAAAAAAAAAACAACATTTTTCTAAGATTCTACTTTAGATTTTTTTGAAACTATAAAATTTCCACAAACGTATTAAAAACTATGAACATTTAATTTTCACGATCTATTAAAAAATTTTAGCGCAGTTAAAATGCTTTATAACATCGTTTAACTTAAAATAATGAACACAGAACTTAGGTGATTTATGCGGGTAAATGAACGATCTGTATCAGCTGTGGTAAATAAATATGACGCCATAAATGCGTTTTAACTTAAAGAAGGTAATCAAACATAAAACTATTAGTTTATTATGAACTAGTACTATTTTTTGGTAAAACATATCTTGCTGAACATTTTTTAAAGATCTTTTAATAATAATATTGTATATCCTCTTAAAAACGGAAATTGCCAAACTACGCTACTTTTCGATTCGCATGAATTTTTTCCGTAACTGGAGCGCACTATTTTGCACAATAACGTTACGTAGTTCCATAAAGTACCATAATCTTCTAGTAAATCGACATGGATTTATAGTTTATCAACTTCCTTCTATAAACCATTAAAAAACAAATTTGTGTTTGTGTTTTCGAAAATTTCGTTACCTAAGTATGATAAAATGAAAATAGATGGCGCGTTAAATGGTGCCAAACTGTTACCAGAAAGTCAACTTCATTAGCAGCGAATTCTTCTCATGTCCGTCCATCTATATGTCAAATACCGGCCATAGACAAGGGGAGAGGGAGGACGAATTACAGTGCCGCGCCGCTCTGCAGGTAAAAATATTGTCTTGGCAAGAGATCCCAAAAAATTTCTCTGACATATATACAAACAGCAAGGTCCTGAAAGCAGGAAGCACCTGCAGTAAGTTACGTTCTCTAGTTTATGAGTTAGAAAAAAACAACGGTTTAAAGTTTAATATGCTTTCCAGTACATTCAAATATAACTCAACACCGTATGAATTTGCATTAAAAATATTTTAATCTGCCGTTGAAAAAACTAAAGTTATGCTCAGTAAAAATTCAGATTTGAGTCTAAAACAAATTAAGCTAGAAACAAATAAAGAAAATGAATTATAAACCAATATAAAGGTTATAGTAAATATTAAATTGGCAAATCAAAAATAAAATTGTGCATCATCAAGCCTCAAAAAAGTACGGGAACAAACCCGTTGAAACCCCGCTCTTCCATATCAAGAAGCCCTGTACAATCTGCACTCCACATAACATAAAATTGTCGTGCCCCACGAGTTCACAAAAGGTCGCCCTTTTAAAATTCAAAGTTCAAAGACGTGTATAGCTTGAGCAGTGAAAACCTACCCAACGGCCACCATGGAAGTAATCCTAAACCTTACACCTCTACATATATTTGTGGAGAGTATGGCAAAGAAGACAATATATAGAGATGAAGTCATAAAACAAAGGCCCAATCTTATCCAGACATCAATAGATCTGGGAAATGCTCCGAGATGAAGTGAAAAAGAAGTTGAACTTTGTGAAAAACCTCACCACAAAGTTGAGTCGCAAAAGTGAATGGGACAAAAATATCATTGAAAAACTTAGCAAGAATTCTATTAAATGGTATACAGATGGCTCCAGAACAACGGAGGTAACTGGAATAGGAGTATATGGATCCAAAACCAAGCACCACGATATCTTGGGTAAATCGCCAGGCGGATATACATGGTATAAGGAAATGCATTCAATTCAGAAGAACTATCGATGACAGAAGATTATTAGCATGTCGGATAGTAAAGCAACCATCAGTACGCTGATGTGTCTGAGTCACCATTTCTGGGGTTAAAACCTTCGTCTGAAATCAGTAGCAGTGTAATGTTGGAAAAATTAAAAAGAGAGGAAAAAAGCAGACGATCCAATTACTGGACAAATCTACAAGGAATAAGACAAGACAAGCGAAGATACTTCTTTGATACTACGAAGGAATGTATAAGCCTAAGCAAAAACCAACAACTTAGAGTTCTGACAGGAATTCTGACGGAGCATTGCCACCTAAAGGGATATCTTAAGTAACTTGGATTGTCAGAGAAGGGTGTAGATTCTGCGAGGAAGAAGACGAAACCTATATTCACATCCTTTCAGAGTACAGTGCTTTAGAAAACTCTAGAATACGGTTCTTGGGAACACACCAAATACAAAAAGGGAAATTATCTACTTTAAAGTCGTCCACCATTCAAAAGTTCCTAAGGGAAATAGGACTGGGGGACCTGCTCTAGTCGGCAAGGGATCCCTAACGATAGGGCAACACAGTAGATCTATTGGGTCGCAGTGTACTGCTTCCCAATTTCACACACATACATTTGTCCAAAATTAGTATAGAGGGTTTTGAGGGTTTAAATTTAGAACTTAAAATTGTTCTAAAAATATCCAATATGGTGATTTAAAAATCTCACAATTTTGTCCAAAATTAGAATAAAGGCATTTTTGAAGAGGAAAATTACGAATTTAAAATTAATTTAAAAAAATTAATATGGCGGACAAAATTTTTTATATCTCTGGATTTTATTCAAAATTTGTTGCCGAGGGTTTTCTGAGACTGTTTTAAAAAAATTCAATATGGCAAATGCAAAATGGCAGTCTAAAAATTTTACATATCCAGATTATATCTAAAATGGCACTGGAGGATTGTCGAGGGTATATATTAAAGTTTAAAATAATTTTTTTGAAATTCAATTTGGCAGATCTCGTATGGTAGGTTGGAAATTTTACGTTATTCATATTTATTCGAAATGAGCGTTAGGGGTTTTCGGACTCCGAATCTCAAGCTATTTATTTACAATTTAATGTAGCAGATATAATATGGGGAACTAAAAATTTTGCGTGTTTCCGATTTGTCAGGATTGATATTGAGGGGTTCTGTGGGTGTATATAACGGATTTTAAATTAATTTCTTCAATCTTAATAAGCAAGATAAAATATGTCGGATTAAAAAATATTCATGTCTCAAATTCTTTCAATAGTAATATTGGGGGGTTTTGCGGGTCCAGCTTACGAATCTAAAATTAATTTCTTAAAATTCAAAATAGTGGACAATATAAATTCTTATATGAAATTGAAATCTTTGAAATCGACCCCAAATTATTACTAAATGAGATACATACAAGCTAAGATAAGAACAACTACAAATAAAGGATTTCTCAATCTTTGTGTGTGATGTGAATCGCATTTTTTCAGGTGTTAATTTGGCGCCGACTTCAAAAACGTCAATTTCATATAAGAATTTATAGTATATTTTTTTGATTTTAAAGCGTTTTTTTAAAAGTCGACTCAATTTTTTCACAGAAATTTTATTCACTTTAAAATTAATAATAAAATAAGCTGATAATACAGAAATCTATCCATGTGTGATTGAAAATTTGAAAAAGCCACCGATGCGTCACGCTCGTTTGTTTTTTAGGGGATGCTCTAAAATTTACACTATGTATATACTTACTGTATAATTATGTTCTTATCCAAGATTATTTTCACTGTTTAATCACTAACCAGAACAAAATAATTAATCAATCACAAACTTCACGCGGGCACTCGGAGAAATGTTCAAGTCAAAATGAGCGCGCGACTGAATATTTTTTTACGGTGCGGCAAATCCACCTGCTACTCTGGTTGTGTGCATTCACCGAAAAGTTTCTTTCCCTCGGTTAGGTGGCTTGAGAATGATTAACATCAGTGTCTATAAAATAGTTTGTAAAGAGGAAATTTTTTAATGTCGAAGTAAGTTTTAAATTTACGGGGTGCAAATTAATAATAGGTTAAGGATTTAAAGAAGAGAAATAAAATGGGAGATGGTACTTTGGGGAAGAGAGTAAAGGAGACATATTTTTTGGGTAGAAAATTAACAAGAAATGGTAAATGAGTTGCTCCTCACACTTCACATGTGAGAGGTTTATTTTTTTTTATAAAATGGTGAAGAGAATTCTTTCGGAAAGTTTCTAATTGGTTTATGGATCTTGATACTTCTACGACAGAATAATCGATGGTTTTAAATTTTTTACCTTAATTTTAGCAGCACAGAAAAAAATGTAAATAATATACTATGAATAGCAGAGATATCTGAATAGAGAGGTAACTAAATGCGACTCTGAATCGGTTAATACGAGGGGTACTAAAAAAAGTTATCTTTCTTACAATGAAACAAAAGACCTACGGTTTTTTTGTTAATTTTATTTTTCATCACAATGCACTTGCACCACCTATCCAGCTGCTTCATCAGAAACATTTGTCCTTTATATAATTATGACACTTTGTAACTCGGATTCTATCAACTTTTGGACTAAGGTAAATTGGCCTAGATCCTCATATTTAGTGTCAAGAATTTGTACTAGTGTTTATTACAGACCTTTTAGAGACACTCTGTATAAGAATTACGCATTGTGTTTCTATCTCTATTCGCTGTGGTGCTAAATTATGTTTACACTCGTTCCATTATTGCCGCACAATAAAAAAATATTGAACTTGAGTTTTTGTGATTAAAAATGAAAAAAAGAAACTTTAACAAAACTTTTTAAAATTGGGATTTAAAATATAACTTATTTTGCTGCTCTATTTTTTTCGTACCTCTTACGTGTTTCCAATTGGTTTATGGATCTTGATACTTTTATGACAGAATAATCGATGGTTTTAAATTTTTTACCTTAATTTCAGCAACACAGAAAAAAATGTAAATAATATACTATGAATAGTAGAGATATCTGAATAGAGAGGTAACTAAATGCGACTCTGAATCGGTTAGTACGAGAGGTACTTACAATGAAACAAAAGACGGTTTTTTTTGTTAATTTTATTTTTCAACACAATGCTTTTGCAACACCTATTCAGCTGCTCCATCAGAAACATTTCTCCTGTTGATCTTCAAACTGAGCAAATATCTGTATCAACTGGTTATCATCTGCAAAATGACATTCGCTAAGCTGCTTTTCAAATTTCTGCGATACAAACCTGGAGGTTTTTGGTCCATAGTCCTACATAATTTTGTTAATGTATAGCAGCAGTAAGGGAGGTCAGATTGACGTTCATACAGAAAACCAAAAGACGCCCTCGCATGAACCATAATCGTACCACCCAATCAGCCTCACTTATAAAAAAAAGGGAAATTTATTGACCATCATTTAAGAAAAAACTGCTTCACAAAAGACAGTGTGCATATCAAGCTGATAAATCCGCACTGAATGCCCTATACTGCCTTGTGGATAATCTGGGCTGGAAAAAGAAAACTTTTGATTGATATATAAGGAGCTTTTGATCACGCCTCATATGAGTCTAAAGATAGAACCCTAGAGGCAAGGCAAATAGAGCCTCATCTACCAAGATAGATTCAATCCATTTTAAAAAGTAAAATCATTATTGCATCTTTCCATACCGCAGTGAGTGGATATCCGCAAGGATGAAAAACTTGTTGAGTCAACTAAATAACTCAGGATTTACAACGCAAGATTCTGTTAATGAGCTAATTGTCACTATCAGAGGCAATAATGAAGGGACTATTACAAGCTTTATGCAAACTGCTTTAAATCAAATTAGTAACTGGTGCACAAAAGAAGGACTACATGTTAATCCTAATAAAGTAGCCCTAGTGTTATTCACGAAGGGATAAAAACTAAATATGAACGTTCCATCTTTAAATGGAACAATACTGAGCTTGAGCTTAATATTCTTCAAAGGGCAATAATGACGATCTTTGAAAAATTCTGGTGCTTGAGACCGAAAATGATCTTATCTCAATCAACTCATTTGTAGTCCAATACTCTTAAGCTGTTCCAAACAGAAAACGTCAAATCTGAAACTTGTTTGGGATTATGAAGTTTCTGGATACAATCCATATCGAAACCGATAGCCTTGACATCTATAAGATATGACTTTGACATGAATTATGAAGTAGTAACTGACTGCTTCCAGAAGCACGGAGAGAGATTATCTCGGCCAAGGAAAGAAGGGGTTATACTGGAAGTATAAGGTCCAGTCTTTGAGCTTGCTAAATCCCTAGGAAACACTCCTAACATATTCTAAGCGGGAATACATGCAACTCAAGTTTGTGCCGAAGAATGCCTGAATAGAAATACTAAGAAAACAAAAATATACATATTGTCAAATCGCTAAGTAGCGCTAAGAGCTCTCACATCAAACACTTATGACTCTAATTGACCTGGGACTGCAGCAAGCCTTTGAGCTATTGACAAGAAAAAACAGGATATGGATGCCAGGACATAAAAAAGGGACAAAAACTCCTTTTCTCGGTTTGAAGTCTTTTTGTGGATTACTAAAAAGCCACATAAAACAGAAGCTTTGTAGTTGGGAATAATACAGATAAAATTAAAGTGGAACAATAAGCCTGATCGCAAACCAGTGAAGAAATTTGTAAATTCATCTCCAAAGAACGCAAAAATTCCCCATCATTTGCCAAAAAGAGATATCCGAATAGTAACAAATCTTTTCACAGGACTGCCCTCTAAGATACCATCTCAAAAAACTGGATAACGCTGAGAACGAGGTCTGCCGTTTTTGTGACCGTGTCGCCGAAAGGGGCGGAACATCTGCTATGCGAATGCTCGGCGCTGTTCTGAAAGAGACTTAAATTTCTAGAAAGCCTCACCTTGACTCCTAAAGAAATAAAGCAATTACCCTCCAGAAAAATGACAGTCTTTGTGAAAAGTCTAAATAAACATGTTCTTTATGTAAATTTATCACATCCCTTCTTGCAAAGCAACTGAACTGTCTAGAGGTGGAATGGACAGCAACTCTACATTTCAAACCTAAGTGTCTAATGCTCAGACTCGGATTTTCTTCAACTCGTTCTAAAATTTCTTCCTCAAGCTCCTAGTCGTAAGATTATGTTCATAATCAATCGTTGTAGAAACAAAACTACCGGTTTTTCGCAGAAGCCTTGCAAATGTTTTGTGGTTTGGTGCGCGTCTAAATGAAAATTTTTCTCTATGTACTCTAACCGACTCCCGACCATTTCCTGGACAATAGTCGTAAACCAATATTTCTCTCTTTTGTAGATATATAGATTTCTGAAGATATTTATCATTGTTAGTTCGTTGTTATGTTCATTATTGGTGTCCTATTGGCCCTTGCTAATGCCCTTATGTTCCCAGTTTAGTTGTTTAAAGACATCTTCCAGTGTTAAAGTAAAGAGTTTAGGGGAAATCGTATCTCCTTGTCGCACCTCTCAACCAATATTTATCTTCTGTGTTTCTAGGTCCTCTGTTATCTTTACTTGCAGTGTGGCCTTATTGTAAATATATTTCAGAAGATTTCTGTATCCGGAGGCATTGTCCATTGCATGAAATATGGCCCATAGCTCGACAGAGTTAAATGCCTTGCTATAATCAACAAATGCTAGGTGGATTTGAATATTATATTCGGCTCATTTTTCGATTTGATTTTCTGTATCTGCTCTGTTGTACTTAAGCCCTTTCGAAACCCAGCTTGTTCTGGAAGTTGATAGCAAGCAATAAAACATTTTCAGTCGATTATCTCAGAAACGGCATCTGGAAGCGACACCTACTAGATGTAACTTTTTTCGATAAAAGATGTCAAGGAATAAGAATTTTCAATTAAAGTAATGCTGGTGACGCCCACTGCAATGTACATCGAAACTGTAAGCAGATCTTGATATATTATTCTAAATAACCTCAAAGTACCAAATTTACTGCAAATCAGACTATTAAGATAAATATTTAGAGTAAAGTCTAAAAAATTATAACTATGACACCTTGTAACTCGGAAACTATTAACTTTTGAACTAAGGTAAATTGGGCTTGATCCTCATATTTTAGTGTCAAGAATGTGTACTAGTGTTTATTAGAAACACCCTGTACAAAACAACGCATTGTGTTTCTATCTCTATTCGTTGTGGTGCTAAATTATGTTTACACTCGTTCCATTATTGCCGCACAATAATGCATTTAAATGAATTTTTGTGAATAAAAATGAAAAAAGAAACTTTAACAAAACTTTTTTAAAATTGGTATTTAAAATATATCTTATTTTGCTGCTCTATTTTTTTCGTACCTCTTATGAGTTCCCAATATAACAAGAATAGTGTCTTCTAAATTAAATACCTCGTATAAAAATATCTTTAACGGGAATAATCAAAGAATAGGGGGAAAGAATTTCGTGTAACAACAGTAGGGGTGAACCCTTATAAGGGGTGCATTCTAGATGCACGATTTGTTGACATTATTAGTCATTGAAATACAGGTAGTGAAGTCCATCAAAATGTATTTACTGTTTAATAATTAATTATTTAAGGATTACTTTTTATGTCAGTCTATCATTATTAAGAGCTTAAAATCATAAAAATTAATTTAGAAAGTATTATGAAATAAAATATCAAGAGGCTTGACAAAGACCAAAAATTTTAAAAAATATATATTTTTTGATTAATATCTGGAGATACGGTAGTGCCCCCCCCCCTTGTTGAGCAAATACTACATAGCAACTTTTTCTTGAACCAACTACTTCTGAGCACCCCATATCCTGAGCTGGTTCTTGATCATGGACAGTCTGCTGAGCCAATTGAACGACTCAGGGTTCAAACTCAGGGTCATGCTAATGATCTAGTTGTCGCTACTACAGGCAAGAAAGAAGGAACTGTCACAAACCTTAATCAAACTCCCTTAAACCAAATTAGCAACTGGTGCACAAAGGAAGGACTACACGTTAATTCCAACAAATATAGTCCTCGTATTATTTGCAAGAAGACCAAAGCCAGACATCAAAGCTTCAACTGCGAATGGAACAACACTGAGCTTTTCTAAAGAAGTTAAATATATGCGAGTAATAATAGACCAGAAACTGACCCAGCACAGCCATATTGAAAATATTCTGGAAAAATAAATAGCGGCAAGTAGAATCTTTAAGAAAACCTGAGGTTGGAGAACGAAAATAATCTAATGGTCTTATGAAACGATCATCAAACCTGTGATCACATATGCCTTAATATGGTGGCCCCAGATATAATTGGTAGTTGCTCAAAAAAAGTTGCAAAAATATACAGGTTAGTCCGTGTTGGAGCCACAGGGGCCAAGCCATCTCTCCACTGCATATAGCTGTGATGAAGGCGGCAGCAACAAATGCTCTCAACCTGTTCCAAACTGAAAGCCACAAACCTGGAAGCTATATTAGATTTATCAAGATTCTGTATACAATTCCAACAGAATCCATATCGAAACCAAGAGATATCATGTCTATTAGGTACAATTTTGACATAAACTATGAAGTAGTAACAGACTGCTACCAAGCAAACGGAAAGGGACTACCTTAGAAAAGAATTCAATGGTATGGTTTACTGACAAATCCAAGATCAAAGAAGAGGTCGGAGTGAGAGTATCAGGAACAAGTTTTGAACCTGTTAAATTCCTCAAAGACACTACCATCTTCCATGCAATCCAAATCTGCACTAACGAGTGTCTCAGTAGAAACACTAAAAAGGCTAAAATATACGTACTGTCAGATATCCAAGCATCGCTAAAAACTATCAAGTTAAACACCTACGAGTGGAAGTTGACTTGAAACTACAGGTAAGATCTAAATCAATTGGCAAGGAACAACGGGTAATACTGACCTGGGTGCCAGGACGCTAGGGAATGAAAGGAATGAGGAAGCCTCACAAAAAAAGAGCAAAAACATTCTTCCTTGGTCCTAAACCTTTCTGTGAACTACCAAAAAGTCACATAAAAGAGGAGCTCCAGACCTGGGAACAAAATCAGATTTAATTATGGTGGAATAAGATGTCTGGTCTCAGATAACCAAAAAAATTCATAAATTCATTGCCAAAGAACGGAAACATGCTTCTCGATCTCCCAAAAAAGGATATTAGAACAATAACAAATATATTCACATAACACTGCCTTTTGAGAGACCATCTCAAATAAATGGGCAAAACTGAGTAATTTCTATGAGCGGGCAGCCGAAATAACAGAACACCTGCTCTGTGAATGCATGATACTTTCAATAAGAGACTTTAATTCCTGGAAGGAGTTACCTTAACGCCTGAAGAAACAAAGCATTTACCCCAGAAGAATAAGAGACCTCATGAAAAGTCTAAGTATCCCAGCCAGGGTAAAGTACAAAAGATCTTATAGGTCGAAGGGCTGTAGAGGGGCAAAGAAACCCTTAACGATCCACTTGCAGTCTACAATCTGCCCCACATCTTTGCACTGGAGAGCTGAAGAGGAGTTGAGGCTTCAAACTTCTTTTATCCACAGAACTTAGCAAATTATACTTCACGCCACAACATACAGGGTTGTAATAAAGCATCGATCAGCCTTTTATATGGAACATCGCTAGTTTGATGAAAAATCGCTCGGACCAGTCAATCTGATTTTTTTGGAATACATTTTTTTAGAAAATAAACTATTATAAAGGGAGATCAAAAAAGTGCTACATGCATCAACTCAAATTTGCTTAAACACAGTGTATATCATCACATTTTTAGATTCTACAACAAATTCTACAAATTTTTCATTAAATATGGCCCATACCTACCTTTAACTATTTTTGAAATATTTATACTTTTGGTTTTTACAACAAAATAGGCAAATTAAAACTATGAAGAAAACCGTTATAAGATGTTGAAAATGTCTTCCTGTAACTGTCCTGATCAATAAGTCTAAAAATTCCTTTTGTACTACTTATAATATGTACTAGTTGATAATTTCAATATTATAAACACCTTAGACTATGATAAATATAGGTAATCAGTAAATAATTTTTAAAGCTGAAAGTGTAAATATACAAAACAGTTGAAGATAGGTATATGACATATTTCATAATAAAATGTCTAGAATTTAGAATCTAAAAATGTAATGATATACAATGTGTTTCATTAAACAAATTTGAGATACTTTTCTGATCCACCCTGTATAATATTTTCTCTTATAAAAAATGTATTTCAAAAAAAATAAATTTGACTAATCCGAACGATTTTTGATGAAATAAGTGGTCTTCATATTTTAGCTCAACCGAACGTACAAAAGGGTGTAAAATATGTTACAAAATATTTTTACCACCATAATAATGTATTTTTCGAAATAAATTATATATATATATATATATATATATATATATATATATATATATATATATATATATATATATATAAACAAGTTTGTTGGGGTTGCAGTCTTGTATGGTTACGGTTTGAAGAAAAACCTTTTTATTGTTAGTCAAGCTTTCGAGTATTTATTATGCAGGACAACCTGCAATTAATAAGTTAATTAATATTAAATTGCACTAATTTTATTTTGGAGTAAAGTCACCAATGTGGAATTAAATTAAAAACAGGAAAAAACATTAATCAATAGAAAATTGAAAAAAAATAGCTAATAATTATAAGTTACATTACATATTCATCAGGGGTCGGAGAATCCATCAATGATAGATATTTTTCTTTTTGCAATTTCAAAATATAAATGTTAATAGAGCTCAAATTTTGAGTATCTGTTTTTTTATTCATATTAAATTTGCTAAGGTGTATATGTACCATTTCTAAGAAAGTTCTTTTGGAATATATATTTTCTCTATCTAAAATTTCAGCTCTACCCCAGTCCATCATGTGATTGTTTTCGATGACATTCTGTGACAAGGCACAATTTTTAACCGACTTCTAAAAGAAGGAGGTTCTCAATTCGTCGACTATGTATTTTTTTTTTTATGTATGTACACCGATTACTCCGGAACGGCTGCACCGATTTGAATGAAATTTTTTACATTATGTAAAGGAAGTTACTGCGGTGGTCCCATATTTTTTTAGATGAAATTGGTGCAGTAAAATCCAAGATGGCGCTTACAATATGGCGGCCAAAAAAATTAATTTTGTCCGATTTTCTTCAAAATTGGTATGGAGGAATTTTCGGGGTTGTACCCAACGAATCTGAAATTATTTTTAAAAAATTCAAAATGGCGGATCCAATATGACGGACAAAAAAATTTAATTTAGTCCGATTTTTTCCGAAATTGGTATGGGGGAGTTTTCGAGGTTGCACATAACGAATCTGATATTATTTTTAAAAAATTCAATATGGCGGATCCAATATGGCGGATGTAAAAATCAATTGTGTCCGATTTTCACCAAAATTGGTAAGAGGGAGTTTATGGGGTCCCATATGACGAATCTAAAATAATTTTAAAAAAATTCAATATGGCGGATCCAATATGGCCGACAAAAATTAATTTTGTCCGATTTTCTCCAAAATTGGAACGGGGGACTTTTCGGGGTCGCATATGACGAATCTAAAATAATTTTTAAAAAATTCAATTTGGCAGATCCAATATGGCCGACAAAAAATCGTTTTTGTCTAATTTTCTCCAAAATTGGTACGGGGGAGTTTCCGGAGTCGCATATGACGAATCTAAAATAATTTTTAAAAAATTCAATATGGTGGATCCAACATGGCGGACGAAAAAATCAATTTCGTCCTATTTTATCCAAAATTGGTATGGGGTTTTCGGGGCATCACATAAAGAATCTGAAATTATTTAAAAAAAAAAACTCAATATAGCGGATTCAATATGGCGGACAAAAAAATCAATTTTGTCCGATTTTCACCAAAATTGGTACGGGAGAGTTTTCGGAGTCACACATGACGAATCTAAAATTATTTTAAAAAAATTCAATATGGCGTATCCAATATATCGATATTGGAAGGTTTTGGGGTCTATATTACCAATCTAAAATTAATTTGAAATTTAAGATAGTGGATTCTCTATGACGGACTAAATATTCGTTTGACCCAATTTGATTGGTATTTGGAAAACTCTAAGAACTAAAGAATTTTTAGTGGTTCATTTTAGGGTGATTTACAACTTTGGATAAAATGGGTACTTTTTTGCCAGTTTGGAGTCATTGCGAGCTACACTAATCTCGATTAGTACTTAGTTCAAATAATTTATGAATATCATAATGAATTCTAAAACTAAAAATAGAAAAATAAAATTTTTATAAAAAAATTGAACCGACTTCTAAAAGTGCGCTAAAAAGTGAAAAATAACCATAAATTTTTATATGAAATTGAACTTTTTGAAGTCGGCGCCAAATTATTTGTACACGAAATAAATAACTACTAATATATACAAATTATGGTAAGAACGCAATTACAAATAAAGTATTTTTAATCTGTTTATGCAAATCACATTTTGTCAGGTATTAGTTTGGCGCCAACTTCAAAAAGTTCAATTTCATATAAAAATTTATGGTTATTTTTCACTTTTTAGCGCACTTTTAGAAGTCGGTTCAATTTTTTTATAAAAATTTTATTTACATTTCTGTTATAATCACTTTTGTGTGATGTAATTTTGCCTTCAAGATTTCCGGATGTTTAACCTATATAGGTTAATTACATTCTAGGCAAGGGATGTCATATACAACATTACTAATTTCACCCAACTTTTGACATGGGAATACATCAAACTTGGACTTTTCATTTGTTTCTTGGCTATTTTGACGTCATACCCTTTGAAAGTGGTTTTTCTTCAAACCGTAAGCATGAAAGACTGCAACGTTAATATTTTTTTCTTAACTAGTCAGTCTCGACTACTCTTATATATATATATATATATATATATATATATATATATATATATATATATATATACAAAATTTCAGCTCAATCAGACGAATGGACGTGTATAAAATATGTATTACAGAATTTCATACAAACAGCCTGATAATTTTTTGTCTATGAAGTACTCTAATTCCTAGTCTAAGTCCACTTATTGTAACTTTCATAAACAATAATATACAGCAATTTTATGATAATACCCTCCCTATCAACTTTCATATCAATTTTTTTATAAAATTAATAAAAATGTCTAAGTAAAATCGGAACGACTTATCTATAACCAAAATAAACGATATTAGAAATTATGAATAATTGCACTCAGATTACGCTGAACAAACTGTGCGTTAAAATCAGGTTAATTCGAAGTTTGACAACAGAAATGTTGCTTTTACACTTTGATTAGTGTTATTATTATTTTATTACGCTTACTTCAGAGCAAAAATAACACTCGTTGCTTGTACATCGAAGGAAATCATTATAAATTATGATAATTAATAATTGCAAAGAAAGCACTTTCATTTGATCTATTCTTTTATCTTCTCTTGTATATTACAAAAAACAAAATAATGATTACAGGATATACTTTTACAGATAATTTTATAATATTTCAAATAAAAAATTTAAAAATAATATAACAACTTTTCTTTCTTCAAAATAGACGGTACATTATTCGATAAGTAATTAATTAGTATTCTATAGTCCGGGTTGGTATGTCAAGACCGGTAAAAAAGTTACTTAATAAAAAATTAAACCAACTTCAAAAAATTGCATTAAAAAATAAAAAATAAATTAAAAAGCTTCAATATTGCAATTAATTTAACAATTGTATATTTACTTAACACCTTTTGAAATAGGCGCCATAGTGGTTGAATGGGTTGTTTTTAGATTAGTTCTAGGTGAATTGATACTTTTAATCATCTTCATCTCCATACCATTATTATATTGTTTACATTGATTCTGATTTCCGGCCCATTGCTTTTCGCCTTCTTCTTTCTCCGCCTCTATTTGTCCACTGCTGGGCATAGGTCTCTCTCAATCTTTACTACATCTCCCTATCCCGTGCCAAATCTATCCATTCCTACTTCTTTTTGTCTGTCTAGATCTCAATTCTGTTATTCTATATACCCATCTGTCTGTGGCTGGTTTAGCAATATGTCCTGCCCATCTCCACGTCATCCTCTTTGCTTCTTCCATTATGTCTACAATTTATGTTTTCTTTCCAGTTTCTTGATTTCGTATCCAAACGAAATACCAAACATGGTCCATTCCATAACCCTCTGTGATATCCTAAGCTTTTGGGCTAAGGCTTTTGTGAGGTTTATGATGACTGACAAGACGCAAGTATTATAAACTCCAGTTTTTCAGTTGATGGGGATTGAGTTATTTTTAAGAATGTGCCACAGTCTTCCAAAAGCTCCACAAGACAATCTGATTCGCCTGGTGGTTTCTGTGGTTTTCTTTTCCTAAATCAATGGTGTGACCCAGTTCTTCGATGACTGGTTTGATATACTTATTTTATTCTCTATATATACATACTTTGGTGTCTTCGTCGGTCATTGCTTTTATTTAGTTTTCAAACCTATCTTTATAGAAGCTTCTTTCAACTCATGTAACATATCATGCAGTTCGTCAATGCCCATGAAAATTACAATTATACCGTCCTCGAATCTGGCCCCATCAACATTGAAGCAATAATTTTCCATTTTTAGTTTTTTGAGAACATCTTCGAGAGCCATCAAAAATAGGTTAGGAAACATAATATCTCCCTAGCATACTCCTCTTTTTGCAAATAGTAGTTGTTTCATTCATTCTGATATGTATGGTTGCCTCTTTGTAAATGCTATCAATGATTTGTATATCTTGAGTCTACTCTTGCGTTCATTAGGAATCACAGAAGTGACTAAATTTCAACGGAATCCAAAGCTTCATGAAAATGAATAGGGGCGAAATGCATCGGTAAGTTATATTCGTCTCCTTTTTCTATCAACGTACACATTGTACACAAATCGATCATACTAAATCCCTTTCTAAAGCCCGCCTGTTCAACATCTAATTTTGCGTCTAATAAATTTAGTATTATTTTTGTGAACAATTTATATAAATGTGATAGAAGAGTCTATCTGTTCTGGATGTTTCTTATGGGCTTTTTACAAAACATGATTTCTAGGACATCGTTCAGTAGAAGAACTTCGCCATGTAACAAATTTGGCTTTTCAGTTTTTGCAAAACAAACTTATTATTTTAAAAGCCTTCTGAAAAATTGAAGAATTGTGTCAATTCTGTATCATGAAAAATGGCAACCATTTTCAACAGTACTTAAGACAAAATGTTTCACCTAGTGTTTCGTTTGATTATTTGATCTGTTTTTTTTTACATAAGAAGATTAGCTATTGTTTGTATTTTGGGAAAGTAATACCACAAGTCATGTAATTCGTGCCGACAACGGTGTCAAAATATTCATCTTACCCAAAAGATATGTAATTACAATAAATTCGGAGAAATTAAAAAGTATATTTTTAAATTAAGAGTTTTTTTTTGGGTTATTTTGTGACTATTTTTTTACATGAATTGAATTGTAATGTATTGTTTAGATTTCATCTATTCCAAGAATCACTAAGATTGTTTTAGTAAAAATGTAGTGAAAATTAAGTGGTTTAAATATTTCCCACGTAAAACGTAAATGTTCTGCTTTAAAAGAAATCTACTGTATATTAGAAGCTGTAGTCGTATCCCCAAAACATCCCCTTAGTAATAAATTAGGTTAACCTTTTTAAGCTAATTTTAGATATCGAGAAAGTATCCGGGGATGTCGTGACATTTTTCTTTTAATAATAAAATTCGGGAACAGCAAAATTGCTTCGCCAACACTGAGTAAAATTTCAATTCATATTTTTTTAAATATTTCATGAAAACAGTGATATAATAAATGAACAATAGTTTAAGAGAGTTTATACTACTAATTTTATCGGATACAAACAGTTTTCTGTTTAGTTAATGTAAACAAAACTGCCACTAATTTGTAAAAAATCTCATATAATAGAAATGGCCACCAGGAAGCTCGAACTTTTCCATTTTTTCCCAATTTTTTGAAAGAAATCTTGTTTGTGAAGATATTAAAGAAACAAAAATTATAGAATAACATCTATTTGTTTTCTAATTTTGTTAATGTTGTCACTGTAGGTTCCGCAATTTGTCTAACATTGCATTTTTTGCAGTTGTCTTTTTTCTCCTTCCTTCCTCATTGAAGGGAAGCCAGGCAGTTTATTACCTACAATTTCTACTCTGGTCTTCTCTCCAAACTCGTTTCACCTTCATAATGGTCTCATCTAAAAAGCAACAACAACACACAGAAGACTACATATTTAAAATCCCCATTACAAAATATCGGTAAGATATTACACCTACAGACATTTTTGAGATGAAGCTCATTTTCACCTTGATGTATAGAAAAATGCACCGAATATAATATTCAAATCCATCTAGCATTTGTTGATTATAGCAAGGCTTTTGACTCTGTCGAGCTATGGGCCATATTTCAAGGAATAGACAATGCAAGGATTTGCTCCAGATACAGAAATATTCTGAAATATATTTACGATAAGGCCAGACTGCAAGTAAAGATAACAGAGGACCTAGAAACACAGAAGATAAATATTGGTCGAGGGGTGCGACAAGGAGATACGATTTCCCCTAAACTCTTTCCTTTAACACTAGAAGATGTCTTAAAGCAACTAAAATGGGAACATAAGGGCATTAGCATCGACGGTAGATATCTCAACCATTTATGTTTCGTGGATGACGTGGTATTAATAAGTGAAGATTTAGACAAGTTACAGGAAATGCTTTCTGAGTTGAAAAATGCTTCAGAGAAAGTTGAATTAAACATGAACTTAGCAAAAACCAAAACAGTGTCTCCAGAAAATTAGGTTATGTAGGAAACAACGAAATACAAAGACTCGAGGAATATGTGTATTTAGGCCATCTAATTAGACTTGGAATAGAAAACCAAGAAGCGGAAATCAATAGAAGAATTAGAATGTCATGGGCAGCCGTTGGAAGATTCGGATATATACAAGGTGGGCAAAACATATATTGCAATGGAGACCTAGGTCGTCAAAAAGAAGTATTAGAAGACCCCCACAAAGATGGATAGACGACATAAAAAGGAAAGCAGTGAGAAACTGGCACCGGATTGCAGAATGGAAGAGACTAGAGGAGGCCTATGTCCAGGGGTGAACCAGATTGGGCTGCTAGAGCGAGAGCGAGAGCGAGAGATTCGTTAAAATTGCCGCATTTGAGGTTCAGAGAACCTACATCTGATTGTCAAAAAACAAATGCATCCACGTGTCCCTCTTTGGTGCGGATTTTGAGCTGAAAACATCATTGGACCATATTTCTTCGAAAATGAAACTCGTCAAGCAGCGACTGTTATCGCCACATGATAACCGAGTTCTTTCTGCCTAAATTGGATGATATTAGTGTGGACGACATGTGGTTTCAACAAGACGGTGCCATATTACACAAAACCCGGGAAACTATCCATTTACTGTATGAGATATTTCCTGGTCGTGTACTCTCTTGTTTCGGTGATCAGAATTGGCCTCCTGGATCATATGATTTAACACCACTGGATTTCTTTCTGTGGAGTTATTTGAAGTCAAAGATCTATACCAGCAAGCCCACAATCACCCGTGCATTGAAAGATGAGACTAACCCAGTAGTTCCAATGATAAATTCACGTTTAGCTGCCTCAAATTAATCAAATATAATTATTTTCATCACACTTTTTTGAAGTTGTTTTGTGTAATTAATCATAATAAATAATTTCTACTCTGGAAAATTTCCATTATTTATACTTTATGTAATCCGAAATTCCTTAAAACAGTAGTTTTCAACCATACGTCTAGAAAATTATAAATATGCTTCGACCTATATTTAGTTGTTCCTCAGTCTTGCAATTTAATTTTCAATAGCCACTGCTATAATTACTTGCATGCCTAATACGAACTATAGACCGCAGAAATTATTGCACACGCCGTATGCAACGTGACTTGAAGGGTCACGTGAGACTCCGCGCCAATAGTGTTTAAACTGAATTACCGGTCACGTTGCATTTGCCGTGAAATTCTGGATTATATTATATTGCCCGCGGGTTAAATTGAAAATTTGATCGTTCCGAACCGGACTGAAGTGGAGTTTTTCCTGGCAAAAA
The DNA here is from genome assembly GCA_034092305.1 of Diaprepes abbreviatus. Lineage (NCBI taxonomy): Eukaryota > Metazoa > Arthropoda > Insecta > Coleoptera > Curculionidae > Diaprepes > Diaprepes abbreviatus. The sequence goes on along the minus strand of JASJET010000055.1, from coordinate 7,284,147 downwards.
ACTGCAAAGTGTGCTTTGTTGTGGAAAAAATTGTTAAAGTGTAGTTTGGTGAATTATTCCGAATATTTAAAAAAATTGTTATCCAACAGGCTTAATCAGTGTCGGTATTAGATATTATCTGTATTGTTGAAATCATCTGGTAAATAAAATTATAAGAAGATAATTTATAGTATAGTTTAATTGTAATTATGAACAGTTTAAAATTATCGTATACAATAGTTCCCTTCAATTCGTTATTCATGACATAATCAACTTTTTGTCCAATAATTTATTTCCAGCTTTAATTTCATTGTTGTGAAATATAGGTAATATATTACAAACGAAAAAAAAATTAAACAACATAATTGTTCCTACAAAAACGTCACACATGTCGATTTACTTTTTGATATGCGCGTTTTCTTTCTAACCTGAACTAACCTGAACATCTGCCCGATTTCAATCACGTTATCAATAATATACAGTGTGACCAGTACAGTCCGCATCATATGGGATTTTTTTTTATTAATAGCTTTATTCGAATTTTGTTTCGACCGATATGAAAATTAACCAAAAAAATAGTAGTCACGTGATTAGAATTATCTGTCAAACTTCAATTTTTTTCCAAAAAAGATTTAAAAATGGGGTGATATCCCAAAATATCGAAAAAAGTTATTAGAAAAAGTTTTTCTCAATGCAATTTTTAGCCCATATTCAAAATTTCAGCTGTATAAGGTAATTTAGGTTTTTTGTCCATTTTTTGTAAATTGCACCACTGTTTCAAAATAAGACTCAACGCAACCTACATAAAACTTCTTAGTTCTGACGATGCTTCATTCCAGACATATTTTGTTTGAAGTAGCGCCATATTAAATGTGTGTTTTTCTACAAAATCCAAAGAGGACTAATAAAATTTGGTCACATGTGATGCAAAATTTATTTTTTTTTGACCCTGTATAAGATAACTTCATAAAATAACTATTTTTAAAAACGTAGTTTGTGTATAAAAGTAGTACACATTAATATTAAGAAGACAGTTTAATTGCAAAGACTCAAATTTTTTAATAAAAGAATCATAATATAAAAATTAAACGTATTTAAAATTTATACACTGTGTACTTGTATGTATTATTTTTAGACACAACCTACGTTTTCAAAAATAGTTATTTTCTGAAGTTACCTTATACAGGGTAAAAAACAAATAAATTTTGCATCACATGTGAACAAATTTTATTTGGACTTTGTAGAAAAACATACATTTAATATAGCGTTACTCTTTAAAGAAAATATGTCTGGGATGAAGCATTGGCAAAACTAAGAAGTTTTATGCAGGTTGCGTCGAGACTTATTTTGCATATATATATATATATATATATATATATATATATATATATATATATATATATATATATATATATATATATATATATATTGCCAAATAATATGAAAATTATATTCTTTTTTACAGGGTGATAAGTTACAAGGAGACTTAAATAACTTGTAATTTTTTTGTTCTTATTAATTATTTTTACTTAATTTTTTATTAATGGCGATATAGATTTTGGGAACTCTTTAATGTATTGAAATATATGTCAATTGAAATTACTTCACCGGTTATAAATTTTAGATCTATTGCAACTATTGACTATGATTACTGTCTGCCCACATAGATGAGCGGCGGCGCAACAGACGGGGCGGCCTGCCGTGAGAGGAAGCACGCAGTATATATATATATATATATATATATATATATATATATATATATATATATATATATATATACATATATATATATATATATATATATATATATATATATATATATATATATATATATTGCCAAATAATATGAAAATTATATTCTTTTTTACAGGGTGATAAGTTACAATGAGACTTAAATAACTTGTAATTTTTTTTGTTCGTATTAATTATTTTTACTTAATTTTTTATTAATGGCGGTATAGATTTTGGGAACTCTTTAATGTATTGAAATATATGTCAATTGAAATTACTTCACCGGTTATAAATTTTAGATCTATTGCAACTATTGACTATGATTACTGTCTGCCCACATAGATGAGCGGTGGCGCAACAGACGGGGCGGCCTGCCGTGAGGGGAAGCACGCAGTACACTGGTTTCGTAAGGTAAGTGACATTTCCTACAGGGAATTACAATTTTTAGTATACTAGTTCGTTAGAAAATTAATATTTTGCCAAATAGAAAAGGTACCACATTTATATCGTTAAGTGGCCAACTAAAAGTCCCAATATTCCTAAAAGTATTTAAAGAATCTAAAGCACACAACGGCAATTATGTTTACAATAATTTATAAACCTTGTATGGTTGGATCGTTCTTGTATTTTTTAAAACTTTTTCGGGTGAAGTTTTTATTTTTATTTTTACTTTAAATATTAATGGATTTTTGGTTTTATTTCACCTCAATTAGTTTCTACTATTTACTTTCTTATTTTTAGGGACTTCGCCTACATGACAACCCATCTTTCAGAGAAGGTCTCAAAGATGCAACAACTTTTCGCTGCGTATTCGTGCTGGATCCGTGGTTTGCAGGATCTTCTAATGTTGGGATTAATAAATGGAGGTCAGTAAAATTTTCAAAGTAACTAATTTTGGTAATCGAGAAACAATGATATTGAGAGAATGAATGGAGAAACGAACTAGAAACCTAGTATATCAATTTCGTTGTTCTAGTTGTAGTATTCTAGGTAGTCAAAATAGATATATTGTTACCTACATTTTTTGTATATTTTCTCTCGTTAGGTTTTTACTTCAATGCTTGGAAGACCTCGATCGCAGCTTACGGAAACTAAATTCACGCCTTTTTGTAATAAGAGGACAACCTGCAGATGCTTTACCTAAACTCTTCAGAGAATGGGGCACTACAGCATTAACTTTTGAAGAGGATCCCGAACCGTTTGGTCGAGTTAGGGACCATAACATAACAGCCCTTTGTAAGGAACTTGGTATTACAGTTGTGCAGAAGGTGTCGCACACTTTATATAATTTGCAGCAAATTATAGACAGGTATGCCAAAATTCAAATTATAAAATCTTTATCTATTGATTACGTCCAAAGGTGACCTTGGCTTTGACCTTAAGAGCAACCCTTAGAGTTATTTTAAAGTCAAATTAATATTTCCTAAAATGAGGGCCACATTTTTTATTGTAGAAATGAAAAACAGAAAATTCCACCTTCAGCCATATAAATATCATGGGGGACCAAATATCACCTGGAAGGCATTTGAAGGTCAAATAAATCAATGTAAAGTCAGCCGATAACTCGGAAATTAAGGGCTTTCGAGACAAATGTTAAGTACAATTAAGTAGGAATTTAAACAGGGTATCTCGTTGTCATATTAAGGTCGGCCTTTAGAGTGGCCCTTGGAGTCATTTCAAGGTCAAATTGATTTTTGTTTAATGAGTATTAGGTAAAATTAAAAAAATAATTGATTCAGTGTATCATTATCAAATCAATCGATAATATGTCAATGACTGAACATGAAGTTTTCCGTATATTCCCTTTCTATAATGAAAAAAATGATTTCCCATTCAAAAAAATCAACTTGACCTTGAAATGACTCCTATGGTCATTCCCAAGATCAACCTTGGTGTCACTAAGAAAGACCCGTTTAAATACCTACAACTTTAGTTAATTTTTGTCGATTCACCTAATTTCTAAGTTATCGCCTGATTATAGATTGATTCATTTGACCTTCAAATGAGCTCAATTGAGACGTAAGATGACGGTTTAAATATTTCAGACAGTGAATGGTAGATATCTTAAGAAGGTTGATTTCAATAATGATTTAAAAATTATATTTGATAACTAGGGACTAACTGTTGCTAAAATTTTGACAAACAAGTAGCCGAAGGTTCCTTTCACCACCATTCACTAGTACTTCTAAGAAGTGCTGCTACTTGAAAACACTGAAGATAAATTGAGGTGCTTGAGATACAAAGTTCATTAATAGCAAGGGACGCAAAAGTTGGTGTCTCTAATCCGGATATCTAAAATCTAGCGTGTTAGTCGCGATTTGTAAGAGGCAAATTTTTTTTGTAGAAATGGAGGCAAAGCTCCTCTTACCTACCATCAGTTCTTAGCGATAATAGCGTGTATGGGGCCGCCACCGCCACCCGAACCACCTATAACCCCCGCTACAGTAGAAGGAGTTCATACACCTTTCTCAGACGATCACGATGAAAAATTTGGTGTTCCAACTTTAGAAGAACTTGGATTTGATACGGAAGGTCTGAATCCCCCAGTTTGGCAAGTTAGTAAAAGAATAAATAATAAACAGAACAGAATGTTTATTTATTATAATATTTCCTATTCTTTTACTTACAAGATTAAACTAAGTTAAAATCTTTATTAGGGTGGTGAAACAGAAGCGTTAGCAAGACTTGAACGGCATTTAGAACGAAAAGCATGGGTTGCCTCGTTCGGACGACCAAAAATGACACCGCAATCTCTACTTCCATCTCAAACAGGACTTTCACCTTATCTACGATTTGGCTGCTTATCAACACGCCTGTTCTATTATCAACTTACAGATCTCTATAAAAAAATTAAAAAGGTATGTACCTAAGTAAAAACGTGTTTAATACCTGTTGCTTAGATAGGAAACAGAAAAATAATTTTTGTATAATAATTATTTTTTAGGCATTTCCACCACTCTCATTACATGGACAGCTTTTGTGGCGAGAATTTTTTTACTGTGCAGCAACAAAAAACCCAAATTTCGATAAAATGTTAGGCAACCCCATATGTGTCCAAATACCTTGGGACAAAAACGCAGAAGCACTAGCCAAATGGGCAAATGTAAGTGTAAGTAAGTATAGGAGAAGAATTCTGTAATGTGCATCTATATTATTGTTAATCTTTTAAAGTAATCGATATAGACAGCTTATAAACACACAGGCATTTTCTCTTTGGATTACTTAAACCACCTGCACTATTGCCTAGTCTAATCTGTGCAAAAGTAATTGTTTTACTGGATTTTATTGAATATAGGGTCAAACTGGTTTTCCTTGGATAGACGCTATCATGACACAGCTGAGGCAAGAAGGCTGGATTCACCACTTAGCCAGACACGCTGTAGCTTGTTTTTTGACGCGAGGGGATTTGTGGATTTCTTGGGAAGAGGGAATGAAGGTACACTGTTTTACTCACAATATATTAAAACTGAAAAATAAGTAGAAATACAATTACAGCAAAACATAATTAATTTCAAACATTTAAAAGAATAATTTTAGTTCTAATGTAAGAGAAATAGACTGTATTAGTTCTGTTGGTCTAAAACTCATTTTTTCTTTTACTAATTTGGGAATATTTGTACATGTATAACGAAACAATTTTAAAATATCGATGAAACAAGTTTTATTTAATTCAAGCAGGAACTCTTTTTTACCGGCTTCTAGAAAGAAGAAGGTTCTAAATTCGACTGCTATATTTTTCTATGTATGTAAGCCGATTACTCCGGAATGACAGCACCGATTTGAATGAAATTGTTCGTGTTATGTTCAGGAAGTTGCTGCCTAGTGCCATATCGTTTTGGCCGGAATTGGTTCAGTAAAATCCAAGATGACATTCATAGTATGACAGACAAAAAAATTAATTTTGATCGATCTTGTCTAAAACTGATATGGAACAATTTTCGATGTCACATATAACAAATCAAAAATTATTTTTGAAAAATTCAGTATGGTAGATTCAATATGATGGATTTAAAATTCTGCATTTCTCGATTTTGTCCACAACGGGTATTGATGTTTTTTTTTGTGTAAATTACGAATTTATAATTATTTTAAAAAATTTCAATATGGCGGATCCAATATGGCGGACAAAAAAATTTATATCTTCCGATTTTGTTCAAAATTGGCGATGGAGGGTTTCTATGATTGTAAATAACGAATTTAAAATTATTTTTAAAAAATTCAATGTGGCAGATGCAATATGGTGGTTTAAAAATTTTACATTTCCCGATTATGTCCAAAATTGGTAAGGGGATTTTCGAGGATATGGACTAAATTGGATTAAAAGTTTAAAATTATTTAATATGGCGGATCCAATATGATGGGTTGAAAATTTTACATTATTCATTTTTTCAAAATTAATATTAGTGGGTTTTCGGGGTCTTAGGTTACAAATCTGAAGTTATTTTTTTTTAAATTAAATCTGGCAAATACAATATGCGGGACTAGAAATTTTTCATTTTTCTGGTTTTGTTCAAAATTGATATTAGGGAGTTCTTTGGGTGTATATTACGAATCTTAAATTAACTTCTTCAAATTCAATATGCTGGAGAAAATATGTCAGACTAAAAAATTTACATGTCTCAAGTTATTTCAATATCGGGATGGAGGGGTTTTTGTGGGCCTAGATTACGAATCTAAAATTAGTTTTTTAAAATTCAAGTTAGCGGATTTACTATAACAGACTAAATATTTGTTTCGTACAATTTCATTCAAAACTAGTATTTGAAGAATTCTCCAAATCAACGAATTTTTTGCTGTTCAATTTAGTGTGGTTTACAATTTTAAATAAAAAACGATCATTTCGCTAAGTACTTACTTCAAATAATACATGGATTTCATAAGTTCAAGTTCAAAACTAAAAATCAAATAAAATTTTAATAAAAAACTTAAATCAACTTCTAAAAAAGCGTTCAAAAGCGAAAAATAATATAAATTTTTATATGAAATTACGATTTTTCAACTCGGCGCCAAAATCATACTAAATGAAAGGCATAACTGACACGAAAAGGAAACGCACCACAGAAAGAAAGCAATGACAAATAAATTATACATTTAACTGAAGCTACAAAAACATATCTATTGGATGAAGTAAAAAACTTAACAACTAACAGTAATTTAAACTAGGTTTTTGAAGAGCTTCTTCTAGACGCTGACTGGTCAGTCAATGCTGGAATGTGGATGTGGCTTTCGTGTTCCAGCTTTTTTCAGCAGTTTTTTCATTGCTATTGCCCAGTAAAATTTGGAAGAAAAGCTGATCCCAATGGCGACTATATAAGGTAAAATAATAAAGTAAAATTACTTATAAAATGGAAAGATTGTTTTCGTTATTTAAGTAAAGGTAATAAACGTGCATGAACTTTAACATATTTCTTTATATAGACAGAATATTTTTGTTGTGATTTATATATTTTTTTATATCATAATATTATGCATTATAAACAGGCAAATGTTATGTATCCAACACTATATTATTTTTAGAAAATACTTACCAGTATTGAAAAACATGCCCACTCAATATATACATGAACCTTGGATGGCTCTTGAGAATGTTCAACGAGCTGCTAAATGTATTGTTGGGAAAGATTATCCCCTACCAATGGTCAATCACATATCAGTCAGTAGAATCAATATACAGCGCATGAAACAGGTATGAAAATTTGCCGGTTTTAGAACGATAAATATTTCAATAATTTTTAAGCTAACTAGCTTTCGTTTTCAGGTTTATCAACAATTATCAAACTACAGACCTCACGATCAGTCGAACAGTTGCTCAAACAACGTAAAGAAATATAGTCAAGGACTGTACAAAGATTGTTACCAAAGAAACATTCTAACCGTTGGTAATTCCGGAATGCACCCAGGAAATAATCATATGTAATTTTTTCTCTAAAATGTGCTGAATAACTTTCAAGAATAATCCTTTATTAAACGAAGATATATATTGTAACTCCCGTGTTTTAAATCTGACATATAAACAGATGAAGAGTCAATATTATGAACATTGTTTTATACATATATTCTTAGCTGATACGAGTTAGTAAATACTTAATTTATTTAATGTTGTTAATATTAAATATTTAGGTTAAATAGGTTATTAAGGCTAATTTTTAAGTATAGACAAGAATAGGTAGTTGTTTCGATTAAATAAAAGCTAGGAAAACTTTTTTTTGAAAAAAAATTATTACATACCCTCTATTCTGAGGTCGTACAACAGGATTCTAGCTTTGATTTTCCATAATTTTCCTTATGTTTTCTAGAAAACACAAAAAACACGCTTTTCTTCACAAGGTAACTTTTATTTCTGGAAAAAAAAACCAGAACTTTCGTATTTATTTTCAATAATGCTAGTTAAAATGCATTGTATGTAATATATTTCAACAATGTTTCTTTCTATTACGGAAAACGCCAAATATTTACTGCGACTTTGCCAGATATAAAACATTTTCAATTCTAAGAAAATTTTATAAAATTTGTTCATCTCAGTCACCATGTAAATGTAAAAACATCGGTAAAATTAATATTAACCAATCGAAATTTTGCGTTTGCTTGGTTTTAGTTAGTTTAGAAAACTCAAACTAACTTAAAGTGACCTAGATATATTAATTAAAAAAAAATGTTATTGTCCTGCAGAGACCACGTAAAGGCGGGACAATCTATGCCAGGAAAGGATATAAGGAAAGATCCAAGTTAGTATGGAAGTGGTGAAGTATCTGCGACAAAAAATAATATGATTAGTAAAATTATAAGGCCAAAATGTATAAAAAAGATTTAGGATTATAAATTCCATGGAAAACGGGTATTGTTTGGCACGAGAACAATAAAAGAAATAGGGAACATAAAGAAATATCTAATAAAAGCGAATTATTAATGTTCTTCCTGATTCTCGTTAAAAAAAATGGGGATAAAACTGTCTCATATATTTAAAAAAATCATGATACATGTTCTGGAATATTTTTCCAAACAAATGTTCCGTTAAATAGTAGTAAAAGTGTTCTTTGCGCAGAAGACCAAATTTGTGTTTCGGGTTCTTTCCTCTACAGCTTTAATATAAAAAAAAATGAATATATGTGTATTTCACGAAAATACAAAACAGCGTAAATTATTTCCTTGTCGAAACGAGTGATGTCGCTGACGGATGTAACCGGCAATTTTTTTTTCTGGTTATCATTTTTCTTGATGTTTCCGATTTAACAAAAAAACTAATTTTTACTTAGTGTACAAAAATAAACCTAAAATGAAAAGTGATTTTAAGTGTTTTCCGGGAAACTGAAAAAAAAAACTGTGGAAAATCGTGCTCTACGAGCTCGAAGTAGGCGGTATGAAAAGAAATTATTTGCCAAAAAAAAACAGCGTTTTTCCAAGATTTCACTTAACTGAACTAATTAGCCAAAAATAAACCTGTTCAAAAAAGGCTTCAGAGTTAAAATGGATTTTTCATTTTAACTATTTTTATTAGACATTAAGCACGCATATTCTTTCAAGCAGATAAAAGAAAGAATATATAAAAATAATTTATTTCCTGCAAATACAACTCTGGTTCTCGTGTTTGCGGGATATAAACTGTTTATAGATATTCTTTCCTGTATCTACTTGAAAGAATATATATATATATATATATATATATATATATATATATATATATATATATATATATATAGGCAACTATTTAAACACGGCAGAAAATAGATTTAATTCAAGTTTCACACTACTCCGTAGTAGAGATGACTTCTTAGTAGTAATTTTGGGGGTTAATTGAATCACATTGGGAGGATAACAAATTTTTTGTCCATGTGGAACATTAAATCAAAGCTTATAAAATGCATAATCTAAATATATAAAAAAAAATAGTTCTATTTTTTGACAATTGCGAAATAATTATGATGCAGGTGCGAAGTGACCGAAAGCAACAGAGAGCGTCTCCCGTCAGTACTAACATTTGGTGACGTTATTGATGTAAATTTGTCAATATCTTTTAAAACCCTTAGTTTAAATAGGCTTTTTTCATTTCTTTGGTTTGTTGCTTTTGATTCACCGGAAATTTATAACAATATTCTACGCAATGCTATGGTACCATGTGAGGGGCGGTGCATCGATGTGACCTCGCGTATTTATTGCAATACCTGCATTTAAGTAAGTGTGTCAGGCTAACTGCAATACGCTGTTGGTAAATGTCCACAACTGCGAGAAAAAAAAAGGAGGGGGGGGATATTGTTTAATAAAATCTTTAATGTATCTTGATAATCGCTATGTATTTTCTTAATAACCAAGAAATAAGCACGGCTTTCAGTATTTTTCGAAATCCCACTACAGAGAAGTAAACAGAGGATCATAAAATTTTTATATCCTAAGAAAGAACAGTTAAAGTTGAAACCATAGGCTATTAAGACTACACATGAATAAATTATAAAGTCAAAATATACAAAATCTAAGCAGTGGATAGTAAAAATATTGAATACAAATGTGGCTATTGTATTTCACTGAGTTAATGGGTTGTATTGATGACCTCTACTTAGAAAAACAACTTCAGCAAACTTTACTTTTTATACGAATTCACAAAGATTCTAAAACACCAGACAAAAAAAACTATATTAATAAGTTTAGTACGGAAATGGGAGAAAGAAGTGTCTCAATTTGCTCAAAAGTTTGCTATACTGCTTTATAACGTTATTAGATTTCTTCACGTTATCAAACTCTAGATGTTATATAATACATACTTCTTCCAGACTTTATATATTATAGCGTCTGTTAATAGCATTTACTCAATCGATGAGGTAAAGTGATATGGCGCAATATGACTCATAAACTAAAATGTATATAAAACAATATAAATGAATGCATACATCAAGCCATTAGTACTATTTACATTAGCATTATCCCCCGTCATATTAACTTACGGTTAAACAATTTTAATTGAATTTTTAAAAGGTTATTTAAAGTTAACTGGGGAACATCCGCTCTAAGTAAAATAGGCGGAGAAAAAAAGGCCTGCAGATCTTACTTTAACCGTTATATGTATTAGAAGTAACATTTTACTATATTGTATATGTGAAATTATAAAATTTCTTATTAAGGTCTATTTGTTGCATAATTATCTATGCTATGCAAAGCCTCATATAGAACTGAAAACGTGAAGAAGGCTGTAAGTTTGCTTTAGATAAAGGATAAAAAAATCCTTTATAATTTTGTTTGTGGTTTAGCATGTAATATGTAATATCTAAATAATTTAGAGTTATGTTTTTTAAGAGGTTGTTCTTTTATGTTTAGTATTCAAAGACTAAAAAGACTGCTATTATATTTTTACTAATGGAATTCTGTGCATTGGTAACATATGTATGTGTATTTAATAAAAATAAATATAAAGTTTGAATGTTGTTTTACTTATATTGGTTCCGATTTAAAATATATAAAGATATGCTTAAAATAAGGCACATGGATTTTTAAAAATATTTATTTCTTACAACAATGTAAAAATCTAAAAAACAATTAAGTTTAATATAAACTGATTAATAACAGTAACAAACCAACTACGGGTGGGGAAAGAGGGAACTATAACTCTCATCTGCGTTTCTGGAGTCCTTAACTTCTTGCACATAAAGGCAGTTTGTAGTACTCATTTGAATTTTTAAAAATGGCTTTGTTTATAAACACAATAGTCAACCTAAACATCCCTAATGTTACCGAATAAATAATACTGACCTAACGCTTGCCCTCCCAAATTTGAATCAATAAATATACAAAATAAATATTAAAAACTTTTGTATGCAAAACTCATCTCAACTTTAGAACTTAAAAATTCCTGGAGTATACTAGTACGTGTGCGATTTGTCTTTTTCTATGGGTTAACTTCAACACAGCGCTAAATATTATTATAACATATATTTCAACCACATGGTCTCTCCAAAAAAAGACGAACAAATTTTTATAAACAAAACTTCAGAGTAATATATTATAAAATCGTTAGCACAAATTCCAAATGTTTCTCCATGGACCACTGGACCCTCAAAATCCCTAAACTATGGAAGATTCTGTGTGTCATTTCCACCGCAAAACATCCCTATTGGATATCTGAGGGAGCATATTCCAGGTTGGAGCGAAGACAATGAAACACTGTATCAGGAATACTTAAACAGCGGAGATCCAGAATTTGCAGATGAAACATTGCGCAGATTAGATATCACTCCCTGAGAAAAATGGATCCAAACTATAGCTAATACAGACTTCGAACATTCAAGTAGAAAAGCCTGAAGCCTACTAAGAAAAACTAAGGCTGAGTATTCCACCTGTCCGAGTGGAACCAGTAGTTACTTCAGTTCAGGTCGCAAATCATATCGTTTCCACATCCAGAGTACCCAGTGACAAAAAAACACACAATACTAATTAAAAAAGAACTGGCGCAACTAAAAAAGGAAAATACCGAAGAGTCAAACCTTGTTAATTTATTTTAAGCAAAGGAGGTATCTGCAACAATAACAGATTTGATACCTGGAAAGGTTACCGGTTGTCATGGAATCCGCGCACAATTCTTGTTCCAATGCGACCCCATTACTCGAAACTGGCCAACCAAGTTCAACTCAGAAATTCTTCTGACCGGAAACATACCATCAAAACTAAAAAAATCGAGGATAATAGCCTTTCTTAAACTAGGCAAGGACAAAAATAAACCAGAAAGCTACATACCAGTAGCCCTCGTCAGTTCGTGTTACAAGCTACTGGAAGGACTAATCTACAATCGCTTTGTAGATATAGTAATGGAGGAATAGAGCTCCTGTGACCAAGTTTTCTCTCTGACATTTCTAGAAACCGGTTTCCAAAAACGGAATAAATCATCAGTAGTTTTTATAAATCTTACAGCAGCATATGACTCTAACGACGGAGCATTATATACAAATTCCTAAAAATCATCAAGTGCAACAACCAGACTTATTGAAAGCATTTAGAGTTCATATTAAGGAAAGAACTAGCAGAAAACGAGCCCTAAATAACGGTCTCCATCAGGTGTCATTACTCGCCCATCTGCTTTTTAACTTGTTTGTGTCCAACCTGCCTAAAACGCATTCGAGAACGTTCAGTTATGCCAACGACATGGCTTATAGTTTAGTCACCAAAACCTGCCTGTGACGGAGCATGCTCTACGTGAAGATTTGATAGCTATGAGCAACTACTTTACCAAATTAAGACTCAAGTCTAGCGTATCTAAAACCTGGTGTTTTCACTTGAATAAAAGAATGGCCACCGTTAACTTAATGTCTAATTTAATGGAGCTCTCCTTAAACACAATAAATTTCCAAAATACCTTGGTGTCACACTGGACAGAACATTATCGTTCTGAAAAGATCTTACCAAAATAGATGCGAACCTTAAAACTAGGAATAACACCATTTCCAAATAAAGCGGCTCCTTCTGGAGAGCTATCGTCAAACATTGCGGTACTCTGTCATCAGATTGGTATATTCAGCAACAGAGCATTGCTCTTCTGTATGGCTAAACAGCCCCCACATGGGGATGGTGGATGCCGAACTAAATAACTCTATGTGGATCATTAGTGAAACCATCAAACTCACTCCTACTTGATGACTGCCTATTTGAAGCAACATATGCAGAGAATGTAGGAAAATCCACGAAGATATTACCCAACTAGGTCACAGATTACGTTCCGAAAAATCATCCAAAATGATGAACTTCTAATTAACATCAATTTCAACCTGGAACAAGAATGGGATCGAGAGTGGTGAGCTAATGAACTTCCTAACAGACATGTCATCATCCCTACCTCATTACCATCTGCCTTGTAAAACATGGAGCAGATTAAAACAAATCCGCAAAAACTGTGGAGTGTTGCGCGTTATCCCCATTCAGATGGGATAAATCGGAAACTAGAGCATGTGACTACGAGGAAGAAAGACAAACAGTCCACCATCCTGTCTGCGATTGCGACAATCGGTCTAACCTTTGTACAACTGAAAACTTTTTGAAGGCTGCTTCATCGGCTGTTACTTTAGATTAAAAATTCGAATAGTGACATTCGAGATGTTCATTCATATGTAGCCATACGATAAATAACTAAATATTTTTGCTGCCCTCCTATTTTTAATTAAAAAATTATTGAAAATTTGTTTTTCTTTTAACATAATCGAATAATAAAAGGAAAATTAAAAATTATACTCTACAATAACATAGCCTGCAAAAAAAACGAAAACCGAAATTCAAAACGTCTGTTATAGAAATTGGTCCCCACGACACGTCAGTTTAGTAATCATTTTTTATAAAAGTTTCATCTAACGCTAGTGGTAGTTGCCCTTTTCATTTAAAACATAAACAACAACATTTGTGGAGTCTCCTTGTGATTCGACAATGTTGCCAGCTTCAGATATATATGCGTTTTTACCTTAAATTGAAATAGTTAATATTTTAAAATAATACTTTTAGTTTAAACTTACCTATTTTAATCTCTTGGTCCATTTCAGATAAATCCGGCATGGACAAGCACACCTCTCTGTTACTGATCCTATCAGTCATTACGGTAATGCTAGTATCATTGACATTCGAAACTTTTGGACTGTCAGCAAACATAATCGATATTTGTTCACTGCTTTCCTTCAAAAATTTGTCTATAGTTTCAGATCCGCTTAACAAATTGTCATTACATATATCAATACTGAAATCCATGTTTTCAATTGTTTTCTGTAAGTCCATACATTTTTGATCGGTGTCTATATAGTTATCGAAGTCATCTTCAAATATCTTGGTATCCTTAAAAGAATTTAAATCATGAATAGTTATAAAGCCTCAATGAAGTGTATCATATAATACAGAAACTTGTTCTGTACAATGAGTGAGTGAATAAGAAAGACGATACTCGATCTTCGATGCTTAGGCTTCGTTGAACCTTTTACATCCCACCAAGTTATTCGAAGCCGATCGCCTTTTTGCGAAACCATGCAGCCTATTTCTGTTTATGTCTCTATCAGAGAGATGGCTGAATTGCAAAATAGAATAAATTTCCGCTTGAAAGATTGTTACATACTATTCAAGAGAGTAAAACTCTCTGACTACCGTGCTCCTACCAATCATACCGGATCCAGCTATTTCATCCAGTCGAGATCCGTTTGTAAACCACCGGGATTCATTTCTCGAAAAAGTTTGCTCTGCCTCCCAATCCTATCTGTTGGGTAAAAGTGTCTCAAGAGAGTGCTTAAGTTTCAAAACCGGCGCTATGAAGTCAATTTACATGGGAAGTTATGGACATCTTTCCGCCACGTTCTCCCAGCCACATGAGTAGCCGCCAATTCCTGCTCAGATATGCCCTAGGAACCCCATATGATAAAAAAAACTTTCTGTAGACAGAACTCCGGTGCCCTAGTGACCAAGTTGAAGATGGTGTATTCACTTGACTGCACTAAGCTACCGTACAATAGCAGCGTACGTAATCATAGAACGGATCATCATAGTGTATTCCAATATACAAGTATTACTTTCAGTCTCAGCCCCATGTACATCCTAAGGCTCGCTTGTAAGCCCCGAAAGCACATGTAGCCTTCTTAATTTGAGCATCAATATGGCATACCAGCTGGGTCGCGAGTCCCGAATTACTCCGAGATATTTAACTGTTCCTTTGCATTGAAGATCCTTCCAGACAGCACAATTATGGGTAATCCCCCCATTTTTCTTTTTTTTATAAAGAGTACCTCAGCCGTGCCCGGATTTATTCAGAGCTCATTCTTCTAATACCACTGTTCCGCGATCCAGAGAGTTCGCATCAACGGTCACTCAGGTCCCGGACGTCGTGACCAGGACACAGGATGACCAGATCGTCGGCTGGTGTATATAACCAGCTTCGTTTAACTCATTTGACAGACTGTCCACTATAAGGCTCCATAACAAGGGTAACAGACTTCGATCATACGCTAGATTTAAACAATAATAGATTTGTTTGAAGGCTGTTTATGGTCGGTGGGGGAGACGCTTTTTTGATGTTTGACAGACATAAACATATTTACTTGTCTTTCAGTTTAATTGCTTGTCGTGACTTTTTTCGGTGTTTTTAAGTGTTAGAAATTTCTATAAATGCGAAGTTTACAATTAATATTAACAAAAAGAGGATTTAAAAACTTATTTTTATTGGTAAATATTGTTAGATTTGTTTACATATTGAAAATAACAATAATAATAATTTAGGCAACCATATATTCATATTTTGTTTTCAGAATTGACGTATCGATGATACTCGTTTAAATAATGCATTTAGAAAAGGATAGCATAAAATCAGTATGTGTGTACCAAGAAATTAAATATCTACTGTTTATCAACACTTTTTCAAATATAAATAAAAATATTATTACGTTATTCAGCGTTCAAACAACCGGGCCCTAGTTCTGACGTTTTGCTACTTCAACAGGGGTATGTTCGAAGGTAACAGACCTTATCTGATAGTGCTTTAACAGTTATACTGTTAAGATTAGCATATATTAGTCTCCGAGTTAACTTTGCTCTAATTCAGCCAACTAGTTCACAAATCGATATTGCGCTACCTGTGGATTTCTCTGCTTGATAGACAAATTGTAAGGGATGTAAAGTACTATGCCCCATTACTTACTTTTTGATGAGATGGTATACTAATATTTTAAGTGTCTTTAGTACAACGATTTAGTCCATAAATGACTCTGTCCTCTGTCATTCACATGGTAGTTTGCTAGCTCGTTAGTACTAAATCACAGTTAATAAATCCCGGTAGTTGCAATTCTTTGGTCTGGATTAACAGAGAACTTGGCCCCTTTTTCGCATTAGCGATATTGGTGGGATAATTATAACAATAATACTTTTAAAATAATAGAAAAAATTACTATGAGAGCTTTATAGGCTTTACCAATAACTATCTCCAATTAATTCATAGTAATGTAAAAATGCAAGTTAACTAAATAATAAAATCACAGTAGTGAATTGAACTTGGCTACTGGTCAAAAATTAATGTAGAGCGAAACTGTATACATCAATAATTTAATATTACCTTTTTCTGCTTCTCCACTGACCCCTTAGGGATATTCGAGTCTGCACATGCATGCTTATAATCCTTTGGATGATTTTTTAATATATGACGATCAAGAGATGTCGCAGATTTAAGTTCATTGTGGCAAATTGGACATTTCTGGATTAATTTTTTCTTCTGTTCTCTTTTAGCGTTCAACTCTACACATAAATTCTTATATTCTCCAGGATGCTTCTGCCTTATATGCCGTTGAAGAGATCTTTTTAATTTGACTTTGACGGTACATAATGGACATTCGTGCATCTCCTCAGGTATACCAATATTTTTCTCGTGAATCTTGGCGTGTCTTATTAAGTTCCGTGAATATTTAAATATAGCACCACAACGACATTTATATTGTGGACTGCCACTGTCGCTGCTGTGAAGAGATTTCATGTGAGAGTCCAAGGTTTTTTTTGATTTAAACGTCTTATTACATTTTGTACACCTATTTATCTAAAACAATAGCCCTTTAATATTTCCTACGTTAATCTTAGGGGGTAATTATATGCAGTGTGTCCACGGATGTGGTACTGCACTCTAGTAAACTTCAATATTTTTGATTTTTTGAGGAATATTCATTCTTCATAAAAAGTTTTGCTTGCCTTCGGATTTTAAAAACAGTGATCAGAGTCACAATAACATATATAGAGTGTACAAAATATTCAGAAATGCAGATAGAGCATATTTACAGCAGAAGACGCTGCATTCTATGAAATATTCTAGACGATCTACAGCAGAATGCGTAGAAGAAACCATTATTTGTTTTTTTATACAAGCTGGTTAATGGTTTGATAAATTGTGACAAACTTCTTTGCCAGCTTAATTTTAGAGTGCCCAGCAGACATACTCAACAAAGTCAATTATTTACTGTAACAGTACACCGAACAAATTATGGTTGGAGACCTTTCGTCGATTGCTTAACCACAATTTATAATCAACACTTTTTAAATGTAGATATTTTTTATGCAAGTTTGTATCAATTGAAAAGGATTACTGGGTAGCCGTATATCTGTACTAGCAATATTGTTTTTGTATTAGTTTTGTAGGATCTATGCGCTATTTGGAAATTGTTCTGTAATGTACATGTAAATATAAATTAATAAATAAATTACGTACGTTTCTTTCGATTTATCTTTTGGAACTGTAGAGCAGATTCGTATGCAAAACATCAATAAGATGTTGAACATCAGAGACAAACTATTTTAAATCGTATGATGAACTTACTGTGGTGGGGAGAAACTGTGGAAGGGAGATACTTATAGTGACGGCACCGTGCTAAAGAGATCAAAACAGTGAGCACCGCTCGATACCCAAACAACTTCATAAAAACAGCGCTTCTATGAGGATCTGTATTCATTGCTACTGGGGATGTGAAAAAATTAATTAGGTAAAAAAGCAGTACGACCATGATGAGGCTGCCACCTTGGTAGTTCTTGACTTAGTACATACAATAAAACTCTAAATTATCCTTAAGGAAAAGAGCAGTTAGCAAATATATTCATATTTTAGTGGGCAACAAATTTCGGGCCTTTAAACCAAATTTTATTCACAAAGTGGAAGATGGAGATGATGTTAGCCATATGCAGATTTATTTGATAATGGGTGAACAAATTTTAGTTTATAGATTCTTTTATAAGGACATTTTATTTTCCGAAGATGCAACTTTTACGCCTAATGGGATAGTATCTTCTCAAAATTGTATGTATTGGGCACAAGATAAATCGAAACTTTAGAATTGTCACTCATAGTTAGAAATTTTAAAAAGTTAATGTTTGTTACAGCACAATGTATCATAGAATAATGGGATCTTATTTTTTAGTTGACAATTTAAATCAAAATTCGTATATGGAAAGTTTAACCAATTTTGTTATGACTGAACTGGAGGATGAACATTTAAAGTTAAGAAGAAACCTTATTTTTCAACAAGACGGATGTTCTACTCACTCTACATTATGAATGATAAACTGGTTATACATTCACCTCCAGGATAAGTGGACTGGCCATTTTTCTGTGGGGTTACTTCAAGCACAGATTTACAACAATGATTTTAATGATAACATTGACCTACTAGAAAGAATTGTGAAAGATGTTGCAACTATAAATGCAGGGGGCACAATAGATCTACCAGGTCGCAGAGTACAGACCCCAATTGTTCACACATACTTACTATAAATGCAGATATATGTGTACCAGTAGGTCAACATGAGGAATAATTATCTTTTTATTTCTAACTTACTGTTTTCACAACTTTTCTCAAAAGAAAAAAAAATTATTTTTGTACTGTTTTATTAAAATACGTTTTTATTTCGGAACATATAAAATTTGTAAGAAAATTGCAAATAACAGTATTTTGTTTAAGATTAAATCTACATTTTTGAATATTTTGAACAACCTTTATATGTTATCACGACTTTTATCACTGTTTTTGAAATCCGGTGATCAAAACTTTTTTTTAAGAATAATGTTTCATTGAAAAATCAAAAATATTGGTAAAAAAGGTTGCTAGAGTGTGGTACCCGATCCGTGAACACACTGTATATTCGAAATTCTGAGCATACCGGCTCGATATATTAGAAGAAAACTTCATATTTGATTTTCTAAAGATTTCAAAATGGATTTATAAACGTGTTTAAAATCTAAAACAAGATATTCTACATGAAGAAGTTAAGACTAAATTGGGTAAAAAAAAATTGCTGTAATGTTTTAAATAAAAAATATATTTCCCTAAAAAGCTGTTTACAGCGAAAAAACATTATTAACCCTAAATTCAAATTGATAATTATAAGAAAAAAAATTACTCACCGTTGTTTGTCCTAACATATGTACGTTAATCATATGAGACTTTAAATTATCTACTCTAAAAAAAATCTTATCGCAAATATGGCAATCGTATTGTCGAGATTTTTTATGGACAGAATTGAAATGTCGTTCATACATAACTTTAGAAGAAAAAATATAACTGCATTCTGAGCAAATGTGTTTTGTATTTTGTGGCACTCTAGAGTGAACTTTTGAATGTTTCTTTAAATAAATCTCTTTTGAAAATGTCTTCTGGCATAATTGACATATAAACTTTCGCCTTTTTTCTTTTGGACTCTTACCACACACGTGGTTTCTAAGCTCAGTGGAAGAATAATAAAATTTATGGCAAGTGGAACAGGCATATTTCTTATCATGCACCACAGATACATGTTTGGTCAAATATTTTTGCTGGTAAAATATTTTATCACATTTAGGACACTTCAGAGAGAATATTTGATTACATTTGTGTTTTCTTAGATTTTCTGATCTTCCAAAAACCTTTAAAAAAATATTGCAATAATAGACACTAATAAAACTTAATAAGGGGAGTCAATCTGAACAGAGTTAAAAAAAAAAAGGTATAGTTGGGCAGTCTCAAAAAGATAATTGAAATAAATAATAAAAAATACTTGTAAAACGTGATTTAAAAAATTTAAAATCAATGGTTAATACTGGGTGACCAAATAAGAGAGGACATCGGTTGTATCTCAGAAATCATTAACCATATAATATCGGGAAAAAAATATTTATGGTAAAAGTAACCCTAAAATATCACTGGAAATTGGGACAACGGATTTTTTTCCCGTAATTTGTCCGATGAAATTGTATTAAAAATATTTGTGTCTTAACCTTAAGAAAATTTGAAACTTTTTCTGTTTTACCCATGTTACTCTATCCTTTAAAATAAAGTGAGGCGAGAACGCCATTCTTTTTTTTTTCATTAAGGACGTAACGGAATTGAACAGTCTTAAGTTAATTAAAAATGGGTTACAATAAATATTTTTTTCTGGAAGCTGTTTCTGAGATGTAACCAAGATCCTCTCTTACAATATAAAATAAACTAACTTAACAAAAGCAATTGATTATTAACTGATAGTTCGACCCATCTAGTAAATCACAATTACTCAACATATTGCTTAAAATCAAGGGCTGATCTGATCAATCTATAAATTATTCGCCTGCAGTGTAATTATTGATTTTTAGACTAAGAGCCATTACAAATAAAACGGAAAATTAAAGACGGTTCAGCTACATTAATCCTCTGATACCCTCTGTTGTATAAAAACAATTTAGTTTACCTTTTTACAAGAAGAACAAAAATACTTTCCAATATGAAGCTTTAGATGCAAGGATATTGCTTTGACAGTTCGAAATTTTCTTAAACATATATCACAAATAAATTCTTCAGCTTTTTCTAAATCTTTTACTTTACTTTCAGAATTAAAGTCTTCTAAATCCTTCATACTATGACCTCCAATGACATCTACATTTAAACGTAAATTATCACAGTCCAACAGCATGTTTTGATTTTCATAATTTTCTATTTCGAATGAATTAATTTCTGGCTGTTGAATTAGTGAATTTGAATTATCCAAACTATCATTGAAAAATTGTAATAATAATGGCCCCCCGATTGTACTACTTTTAATTGCAATGGTAGATTTTTTATTTACTTCCTCGTCAGCTTTGTTTGTAACATGTAGGTATTTTACCGATTTATCATTTTTATCCATATTATCATTATGAAATAGTTTTAGATGTTTTCTATAATCCTACAAAAAATATTTCAGATTACATATAGATAAAAAAATATCCAGTTTCGCACAATAACATAATCAGACCAGATACTGCAAACTTCTTTTCGCAAGAAAGTTGGATTTTAACCCATGCAAAATTAGTAACCTAATAGCTATAAATAACTAGCGACCCGCCCCAGCTTTCCGCAGAAGTTGTTGTTATGAAATACACAATCTAATGCCTAGATTTGTAATAGTGTCTTGTTATAATCACAAGACATATTCAAATTAAAACCTTTTCGAAAAAGTGAGCAAAGCAATGAAAGGTATCTGTTAGAATATTATAAAAAGCAAAGCGCTTAACACACTACCCTGTGAAATATCAAATACAGTATTTTCTTACAATACTTCTGCCTACGCATTCTATCTGAAAGACAATTACTAAACCAAACAAACGCCTTGTCTTCAATACCTTGGAATTTAAGTTTTTTCAATAATATATTTCTATCAATGGTCTCAAATGCCCCTTTCAAATAAAAAAAAACACTAATACATATTTATTTTTTCAATTAAATATTTCCATTTGGTTATCATAAGCTGAATTACAGTTTTACAAAATTGTCCCTTACAAAGCCCTGACGGACACAGAAATAATTAAAATAATGAATTATTTGCTCATAAACTTTCTTTCTAAAACTTTCTCTATACACAGCAAAATGTTTTCAAACAAGATGTTTTAGGAACTTATGTATGATTATTTAGGTTACTAATATTAGCAGGTAATAAAGAAAAAATTAATTCTTTTACTAAATTTAACAGACACAATAGTCATCTTTTAAATTAATGTGTTCCTAGAATCAGTAACGGCTCGTCAGTATTAAAACTCAGGAGGCTAAATGTAACGTGAATTAGAGTAACTCTACTTGGTCAAAAAACTATAATTTTTACAAGACAATGAACTATATCACTACATTGTTTAATTTCTCCCTTTTTCCTCACTTTTTTTTATTTACTTGTAAGAACACTCAAACATTCAAAAATAAACACTACAAAACAAGCTTAACTACAAAAACACAGGACCTGACAATCGGCAAAAATTAACCACCCGATTCGATAGTAACCTGTAGGTGGTAATTGAATGACAAACAGAAACGGATGATTTGCAAATTCTGCCGATCATCTCCGAAGTTGGTAAGGGAGGCTGTCTTCTTTTGACAAGTAAAAATCTTCGATGTTTATGAATGTTCTCAGTATGTCATTGCGCGATTTAAAATGCAATATAAAGGATTCATGGTTTAGTTACGGAATCGCGAGAACGCGTAGCCTCCCTTGCACACATATGAAGTAGTCATCATCATATGAAAAGTAACTTATTAATAGGCTAGTAATGACACGGATTTTATAATAGTTACGCAATTTTTCTTTTGGCTTTAGGTTAATTATCTCAAAAGGCTTAGCATCCCTTGCCTCCTCTGACAAGCCACCGCTGCCTAGAATATACTATTAAAATGCAATATTAACTGAATTATATCCATTTAAATAGACATGTTTATCCAGCTACGAAGAGTAATTAAAAATTATTATAACTTCCTCACCTGAGCATACCGAAATCGCTGGTCACAATGTTGACATGTCTTTCTCTTATGTAAATTATAGTGCGACATAAGGTGTCTAGCAAAATCAGTTACATTCTTCTCTAATTTATAACAAAATTTGCAGTTCCAGACTACTCTAGGTACAATTTTTTGTTGCTCCTTTATAAGAGCATTTAAATCTTCGGTATCATTTTTATTAAGTTCTAAAAAAATGTGGAGATAAAAGCATTTCAATATTGTTTTCAACATATTTAGCAAAGTCACCAGCCAAAAAAACCTAAGAAAATAATAATAGTATATGATGTATTAGTAAATCTTATATTTATTTCTAAAGTACTGCTACTTTACTTTACCTGAGCAAGATAAAATATTTCTAAAACATTTCTAATTTTAAGAACTACATATTTAAAGTACTGTATTCTAAATATACCTGACTCAATCTGCAGTTTTGAAGATTCTTTAAAGGATAAAGTACTCTTTTGCATTTTAAATGCATAGTATGGTGAATACCACACTTTTAATTCTTCTCCTGGTTTAATATCTCTAATTGACCCAAAAAATACATTTTCACCTTCCTATAAAATAAAAAAATTTCTTGTTCTTCAGGAAAATTAAAGTATTTTAAAAACTTTACAATGCCAAAAAATTGTTTAACCACTTCGTAGTCAGGCAAACAATAATCTTGGGATATTTTAAATAAATAAATTTTAAAATTTATAGTTATTTTTGTTTTGTCATATTTTGTAATAGTAAAGAGAGGCTCATACCTGGTAACAAATTAAATTTTGTTCTTCAACATCGCTAGCAGGATTGACAAACATCATCCAGCAACATTCATTTTCATCTGTAGTATCTAAATAATATTCTGAAAGATCTGATTCATTCTCGATAAACAGTTTAATAGGAAAAGTGGTAAAAGGATTCAAAGTTAAGTTCTTTTTAGCAAAAAATGGCCCAAATTCTGTACCAACCTCAACCAATGTCTTGGTGAAAACTGAGTATGACTCATCTGCTAATTTTTTTATTTCTAGTATTTCTGGAAGAGATAGCTTGGCTCTTGTTGGTATTTCTGTATTATTGATCTAAAAAAAGTTATATATCATGATCGCTCAAAGAAAAGAACACAAAATCACTATGATCATTTGTATCACTCTGATCACTTTGATAATAAGAATTGTCTCAAAAACATACAGCTTCAATACTTTCCTTGTATATTGAAAAAACTTATTTTTCCCACTTATCTTTGCTATTCTATTTGCCATATATGAAGGCAAAAGCAAGTGCCAATTTTCTATTTTACCATTGAATTTAATGCAGTGAGAGTACATCATTACTTACAGAAGAAAATAATCAAAATTGAATATAGCTTTAATAAAACCAGAATTTATGAATGCCTACGATCTAACTTTATAATTACTCTAGTTTACATACCTTCCTAGTGAGCGTCACATATTTACATTCGCGATAAAAATGTGGATCACCGCAGATACCACATTTCGCAATAACATCTTTTCTTTTTTCTTCATTTAAATCTGACTCACAAATTGCAAATAATTCCATAACTATCGGCAATTTTCAAATTAAAAAACTCAAATTCACATAACCTAGAAAAACAACACAACAACCATCAGCTGATTAGAGTGAGGGTAAATCCACACGACCAGAAAAATTTGAGCGTAGGCGTATTACAAGCTTTTGTCAAAGATTATTAATAAATTCAGGTTACTTGTGCGGCAATATGGGACTCTTTAAAAGAAGAATTTAAATATAACAGTGTAATTTTAACAATCCTTTTAATAATTAGAATTGTTTGTAGTTGTTAGAAGAATACATTACATATAAACTAACTGTATTTCTGTTATTAAATTTCCATCATTGTTAATTTATACTTTTTATCTTGTTTATAATAGGTTTATAGAAAGTATTTTTTTGAAATTAAAAGAGGAAAATATAAGTATTTTATTGCTAAACGTTTCTTTTGGCAATTGCTGGTCTTTTATAACCATTTCATGACATTCTTCACATGATATGTTCTTTAAGTTAAATTGTGTCTAAAGTAGAACCTGAATAGAATATATTATTGTAAACCAACTACAAATTATTAAATTACTTTATATAAATATCTTAAGTTACGCTTATGAATTAATAGATAGTTATAGTCTAATATTTAATATTCTCTAAGAAAAGTTATATCTTAAGTAAATTTATATTCTAATTGGCTCAAACAAAAGCATGCCTTAATCTCCGAAACTCTAAAAGTTTCCTTTTTACAGAAACCACTAGCTTTGTTCATCTTGTCTTATTGTTCCATAAATACACACTTTTTCATTTCAATCATCAAGTAAATAAATAGTTATGTTATATTTGTTAGTACGTCTATGACTGTAAAATAATAATTTAGATACAGAAATAGAATATAACTAGGACATGAACATAGAGACATGGGGAACTAAAATTAAAAAACTGCAATAGTGATATTAAATTAGTAAGTAAGAAGAAAAACTGTTGTTACCTCATGATTTAGTGAACATTTTAATAAAATATTAAAAGTAATATTAGAAGATTTATTTGAATTCATCGAAACCAGTGATAAACCAAAAGCAGAACCAGCAAAGTCATAACATTGGTGGCTGCGAAAAGCAATGCTTACAACAATATAGACAGCCCATTTCTCCTTTTAGTCCACTACGCTTCCATTAATGAGAACAGTCGCTCGATATTCACATTTGGTGCTTCGATTGCAAATATTTTGAACATTTCACTGCTTTATCCTACCACATATAACATTCAGATAAAATATCCGGTTATTTATTGAAAACTCAGGGATATTGTCAGAAAATCTCATTATTTGATCTGGTAACCATAACTAAGGGCATGTCTGTGGATTAGCGTCTCGATATCAGAGATTGTCATTGAATAGAAATTGTATCATATAACGGCCTTTATTTCATAAGGTTTAATTTATATAACGAACAACAGTATTATTGCAACTGTTATAAAATTAAAAAATCAACAAGAATTGTTTTTTTTTAGGATCAAGCAGTAATGATCTTCGGTAACAAGCATTTTTAATAAATTAAAATAATTTTACATAGTTCATAAATAACCATTATCTCAGAACTCGCAAAATAAAAA
Source organism: Diaprepes abbreviatus (assembly GCA_034092305.1). Lineage (NCBI taxonomy): Eukaryota > Metazoa > Arthropoda > Insecta > Coleoptera > Curculionidae > Diaprepes > Diaprepes abbreviatus. The sequence continues at coordinate 7,258,105 of JASJET010000055.1, read as the reverse complement.
AAATATAAATAAAACAACAAACTCCTAAAAAATAACATAGGTTATGTTCACATAAAATATTAAAAAGAAACAGTTTCCGCCATATTTAAAGCAGTTCGGTGAAAAGTTAAACATTATTTGGCGTAATAACCTTGGAAAAGGCGGATTTAGGCTGGAAATCATCGATCTTTGTCTTTTTTTAAATTTAACAAATCACAATGCTTGAAATTTGACATGTCTTATTACGCTACGCTTACGCCCTGATTTCTTTTATCGTGTGGACCCACTCTTAATGACATTATTATAGGGCTATTCTTTTGAGTCATTATCACCTTCAGTTCTATCACTTGAAGTAATCATGATCATTTCGACCCAGTGACAAGTAAATGCATATTCAAAAGAACATGAACTTATCAATTACACTTTTTTCACTTTGATCAATTGATAATAACTCAAAAGAATACACCCTGTTTTTTTTGACTTTTGACGGTTAATTTGACGTACCAAAACGTTTTTTCCCCAATATGGCACCGTGCATACTACGTACATTTTTTGTTTGACAGCTCCATTACAATCAGTCATCCATTTTATTGTAATAAATCTGTGGTCTAACCATTTCCTGTTTTGATTTTGATCGGCTGTTGTTTCAGGATTTTCTCCTGAATTTGTATTTAATATTGAGGTATTTTCCACAATTATTCAACAAGAACAACTTAATGGCTACTAAAGCAAATTCTATTGATGCTCGGCAAGAGCTTGCCGAATTAGTTAAAAGAAAAGCTGAAATTGGGGTACGCTAATATTATATTCAACCTTATAAAATGTTATTTATTTAATAATATTTCAGGAAACCTTGGCAAATCTAGAAAGACAAATATATGCATTTGAAGGTTCATATTTAGAAGATACACAATTATATGGTAATATAATTCGAGGATGGGATAGGTACTTGTCTAGTAATAAAACTACTAATTCAAAAGCTGATAAACGTAATCGAAAATTTAAAGAAGCCGAACGATTGTTTTCCAAAAGCTCCATCACATCTATGGCAGTAAGTATCTGTAATTCCAATAGCTTAGTTAAGTAAGCCAACAGAGGCATTGTTGAAAACTGAACAATCTTCAAAATTTAACTTTAATAAGAGCTTTTATGGACATAATTTTAATAAAAATAATATAAGTTTAAACAACACTGAAAGGAAAATTAATATTATGTAAACAATAAGATACATTTTTATTTTTTTCGATAGCTGACAAAAAATACACTGTTGTGTATTAATAAATCAATATATTTCTGAAGGACCACTTAGCTGGTGCTAAGAAAACAATTGTACTTCAGTTGGTCAAACAATTCGCTGAAATAATAAGGTGTTTCACCTAAACACAATTAAAAACCCACTTTGTCTTCTGTATGTTCATAAAATATTACAAGACAGACTTTTTACTGACAATTAGTAAAACTTTTTTTTATGACAATCTGTAAACAACTGCCTACTTTTCCCAATTGGTTATTTCAAGGAATTATTTGTCTCAATAAATATATTAAATTAGTCAAATATAAAATATAACTAAAAATACTTAACTACTAGTACTTAAATACAAAATACAAACTTCTCTATATGGAATGAATTTCCAACATCATTCTTTAAGTCATATTAAAAAAACTGCACTATATTTTGAAGAGATAAAGCAATAACTATTTTCAAAATTTTTTTTATCTGTTTGCAGGCTGTTAGTGGAATTGCTGACCAAAACCAGGAAAAGAGTAAGAATAATTATGAAGTAGATAATAATCCATATGCTTACAGTAGTAGTTAGAAAAATGTGCTGTTTATTTAATTTTATTTTTATTAATTATATTAATTTGTAGAATTATGTAATTATTTTAAGTTATTGTTAATGTGCCTTATTTTACAAAATAAATTATTACAATAAATGTTTTTAGTTGTTTGGTTTGCATGTTCAAATATTTTTTTTTATTATTTAAATTTCAATTGAAGTATAAATCTAATTCATTCACGAAGGGTGGTTGCATATATATTCAAAAAAATGAAAACCAATTTGGACACTGTTATAAAAATTGGGGCATTTTGGAATTTACAGTTTAAAGACTTGGCCCAATATATATCAGATGAAGATTGTAAAAAATGTAACATGTTATAAACCATAGGGGTGATATTTCTATTTGAAACTCTGGATTTTCCAGACGTATATATAAATGTAAAAAAGCCTTTAAAGTTCAGATGTATACTTTAAAAACTTATTAATTTAACAGTAAAATGTTTCAGAAAACTTTTACGTGATGAATCCATTCTAATTGCATGTCAGACAAACTTGTAAAGGCTCCAACATATAGAATTTAGTTGACCTGAACATTCTTTTACCTTGCATGTGTATATAGATATTTTATGCATTCTTATTAGGAACTAAGTGTAAAATTTTGTCAACACTTCATATATAAAAATGAGATCTTAAAAGTTTTTTGGCATACCTAAACTAAAAGAATTTCTGAAAAAAATGGCATGGTGGCTCCTTTCAAAAAACAGGTCCAAAACATTTGAAATTTCAAATATATAATGGCTTAATAGAAATTCAGATAATGCAATAGTGTGACATTTTTGGTCTCATCATTTAAACATGCTCTGCAATTCTTGAAATGTAATATTGCTGGTGAATGCTGAATATTTATTTAATTCACCTTATGAGAATATATTTTATCGACTGGAACAAAACGCAACGTTTTCATACTCTCTCTTTCTATTTAATATTTTCTACTAAACGTGATTAACTAATTTCACAGTGGACAGAAATTCTGATGATGATTCCCAAATAAATGATGACTCCAGTGACACGAATATGCCTGTCTCCAATCATATCGATTCTGATATAAAAATAGCTGGAAAGCAATCTACTAATTCTGCATTTTCAACCAATGGAACCCTAAATGGAATTGACAGGAACAGCCCCAACAGGGATATACCCAATAAGCAAAAGAGTTTTAATGCTACTGCAAAGAAAACAGTTAAAAAAGTTAGACAAAGGTAATAGGTTTAAGATATTATAGCCTGCGATAGATTGACAAACATACAGTGCAATAAAATAAACTTGTAAAAAAATGTTTAAATACATACACTGTTGTCAACTGTAAAAGAAGTTATTGTGTATGTAAAGACAATTTTTGAATACATGGTAAAATAAAAAATGTATTTTTTTTATTGCACTATATGTTCAAAAAGGTTAGTGGTAAATGTGAGTTAAGTGTTTGTATTGATTCATAAAATAATCTCTTCTTAATATTCAAGTCTTCAGTAAAGTTTTAATAAATTTAGAAAAATTTTGTTAAGTTAGTTTTGAAAAAGATGCAAAGAAAAATAGACACAATAGGATGGAAGTGTTAAAAATATAGTACCATATAGGGTGAAAAAATTGATCTTTTTGAAGACAAAGACCAATTTGCTTGTTTTGGGATTATCAGAAGTAAAATTATGGTAATAAGTTTGTAGATTATTTGAATAACAAAGGACGGCAGCTTCAAAATAATCAATTTAAAAGCAGTTTTTATAAACCACTAATAAATAAGACTTATTTTCAAACTTTTATTGAATTTAACCTTGATTAAAGTTACAATTTAATCTTATAAGTTCTACCAACATTTTATCATATTTTATTTCTTAATTTCATTCACTTATTTTTTAATCTAATCGACTTTCTAACAAATTCAGGATCATTTTTTCACCGTAGCCTAGGAAAGAACATTTTTGGGATAATTAGGACTGAATACAATGGCGATTTAGTTTTAATTGTTTAATTAAATTTATTATTACTTCAAAAAATATTTTTAAATAGGTGATTTTAAACTTTTTGTACTTTATAAGCAATAATAGCCTTTAATAAGGCCGTGAAATTATGTAATCATTCACACTCCTTCGAAAGGAATTGTAAAATTAGAAGGAGCTGCATTTTGATTTTTATTATTCATCAGCTCAGTTGGTGTCATAGCAGGTTCGTGTGTATGAAGCAGCAAGAGGGTCCTGAAGCAGTGTACCAGACAAAATATAAATCTTCTTTGTACTATCAATAAAACCTAGCAACTTCATCTTAGCCAGAGGATCCGCTTCCTTATTCCCGTGTACATCCGAGTGACATGAGCCTGATTATGCAGCCATCCCTTGTCAGACTATTCAGTATATCCTTGCACTTACAAATCAGTGGCGAAGTTGCGTCACTAGACTTCAGTGCTAGTATTACAGCTCTACTGACTAAGCATATGTTGATTATCTTATTCATGTTTATGTCTCTCTCACAGAGATGGCCACACTGCCAATTGCATAAATTTCCGCTGTAAAAATCGTTTCACGTTGTACAAAAGTAAAACTCTAATTCCTTTGCTCCTACTGAACAGTCCAGCTCCACCTCTTTCATCTTGTCGAGATCCATCTATAAACCACCAGGATAAATCTCTCACAAGTTTTCGCTCCTCCCCCCAATCCTTTCTGCTTGGCAAAAATATCTCAAGAGAATGATTGGGTTTCAAAATTGGCGCCTTGTAATCTGTTTGCGTAGGGTATGATGGACATCTCTCCACCACGCTTTTCCAGCTTCATGAGTAGCCGTCATTTCCAGTTATATCATGTAATGTTATTCCAAAAAAACTATATGAAATACCGCGCGTCGAAATAATAGACAAATGAATAACTATTTTACAGCATCTCATCCCATTATCTGCCATTGTATTCAGTCAGATATAATAATAATAGTAACTGTTTGTATAGTCAATACAATGTCATTAATTTAAGATTTCACTATCACCATGTAAAAATAAGAGGTATCTTCTAAAATTCCTAAAGCTGCTAAAATTAGTCTGCCATTTTAGATTAGTTTCCCATATATTGTCGTTCTCTATTTTTCGGTAACTTTCTAAAACGATTTGTTCAATTTAAATATTCGGTTGTGCCTATCACTAGCAAACAAATTACAATAGAGATAGAGATGACCATACATCATGCAATATTATGCTGCATTGTGATCAACGTAATTTTGGTAGATCAGAAACGTAGGGCAATATTTACCTATTTGTAATTTTTTTTGAGTATTTAGTTGCCAGTGACTGCAGGTAATTTTATCAGCCTTGAATGTTCATCCTCTTTATAAATTATAGAAAAATAAAAGGGAATATAAAAACAAAGATAAATTATTTTATCTTATTAGTTCTAGAAAAAAATACCTATTTAGGTGAAAGTATTATGTTTCTGTGATTAGTACATAATAATCCTGCATTTTAATTAATACAAACTGTTTACTATAAAGATAACCTGGGGGTACTTTGTACTATCCATAACTCTGAACTATAACTTCATTAACTGCCCACGCGTTATTTAAATAGGTAGTGTCTACTTAAGGAGGTCCAGTCTTAAATAAAAAATATTAGATCATAATGAAAATGAATTTTTTTTATAATAGTTCAAGTTATAATCTATACTAATTTTGATTAACTTTACCATGTAAATTTTTGAACATTCAATTTTCAAAAATGTAAAAACTTAATACAGAGCCTTAAGGGAAATCAAGATCTTGGCACTTTCCGTTGATTTATTATTGTACCATTTGACGATTGGATAAGATTGAAAAAAAAAAACTAAAAATTGGCTTTTTGAAACATACAGATTTCTTTTTTGCAGTGAAATATTTAGCTTACTGTGGTGTTTTCTGAAATATCAATTAAAAAAATAAGATTAATCTGCATTAAAATAGAGTTGAGACGTTTGGCAACGTCGGATGAACGCGCACTTCAGATCTTTGAATCTTTCAATATGAAAACTGACCCATTGATATAATAAATAATACAAATTAATTACTTATTATGATATAATATATATATATATATATATATATATATATATATATATATATATATATATACATTTATTTATTTATTTATTTATCACATTAATGCTTGACAAAAGCTAATCTTAGTGTCGTAACATTTATGATGTGTATCATCTTTTTATAACTACTTGTATTATACTATTACATTATATGCATGTAAAAATATTAATAAATCACAATCTTTATACCCCAAATCATTAGCAAAACATTTTCATTTCTATCACTCAGTTATTAATATGAACATACACATCTTGTGGAGTGAAATTTTCTTATAATTTACGTTTTCACTCTATTCTTACGCTTGAGATTATTTTGTAGACTTATTTATTATGAAAGAGTAAGGTTACATTACTATCTCAGAGATAAACAAAGAGTTAAAACGCAACGTTGCCAAATCACATACTAATTAAGACCTAAATTTCTTAGTCCGCGGTTACAAATAGCTTTTTTTAACAAGTCAAATAAAGTTCCGAATTGTTTTTTTTTTTATTAATATTTTTCTATATCAATGATAAGGGCTTTGCAAATTATTTAATTTTAAAATATATTATTTTTTTATTAGCTTTTTAGTTTGTCAAATGTTGGTTACTACACTTCATTTGACTCATGTGGTAGCGAGTGGACCTCCTTAAATAAAGGCCGTCAAACTTTCAGCGTCTTACCCATACCTTATCAATGTTCATAATGTTACTCTTTTTCCTGATGACGATTTTTATAATAATAATTAAACATTCTTTATATGTTAACATAAGTACAAGATAATAACTTCGAATAGTATTTTATTTTACACTCCTACATATAAATAAATCACATTTTGAAAGAATTGTATAAAATTTGTTGTACATTTAACAGAGGATAATATCAGTAAACAAGTCTTTGGCATTTCTTATGTGCTAAGTGTATTTAATACTTCTGCAAATCTTGATTCTAAAACAAACAATTCATTAGTTATGTATCAATTTGCACTTGCTGAGGATAAAACCTTAAATCTAGTTAAATATGGATACTTACGTTGAATAATAGTGGGCGATTTCTTTTTGGCACAATATTTTGACAAAACATAAAATAAAATGGTTATAATAAAAACTAAAATCGTTGATCCTATAAAAGCATATTCGCTATGTCTTCTAAATTTACAACAATTATTCCCCCAGTATGTCCAGCTAGTATTCATCTGAAATATTTTTTTGCTTTATACCAACAATTCTGAATAGCTTTTGTGTTTGTGTAAATAACAAACATATATATATATATATATATATATATATATATATATATATATATATATGTTTATGCGGATTTCACGGATTCCTCCGTGTGAGATGCAATAGCAGTGGATATATCCACATTATGCCGCTGTAGTGCTGAAATCACATTCAGCAAAACGTACAACTATATGCAGCTCTGCGTATGAATGCAGTAAAATGCGAACAGTAAATGCAAACTTCTCTCCATCATATCCTTTCTGTGTTAGAGGTTGCACAGTTAAAACAAATTGTTATAAAACGCAATTTATTCTATTCCACCACCATCGAGATGATGGCCTACCTGTACTACCATACCAAGAAGAAAGTCAAAACTTACCCTCCTCGCCACAGTGATACGGCAGAGGTACATGTCTCGTCTCTACTAGACTCATCAGGGTACCGACATGCACCTGGCTGTGCAAAGGACAGATCGGAAGAAAGCATGCAAATACTGAACGCGGCTTCTCCGACCTCCCGCCGGATGGCGTATATATGTTTATGCGGATTTCACGGATTCCTCCGTGTGAGATGCAATAGCAGTGGATATATCCACATTATGCCGCTGTAGTGCTGAAATCACATTCAGCAAAACGTACAACTATATGCAGCTCCGCGTATGAATGCAGTAAAATGCGAACAGTAAATGCAAACTTCTCTCCATCATATCCTTTCTTTGTTAGAGGTTGCACAGTTAAAACAAATTGTTATAAAACCCAATTTATTCTATTCCACCTTTCTTCTCGGTATGGTGGTACAGGTAGGCCATCATCTCGATGGTGGTGGAATAGAATAAATTGCGTTTTATAACAATTTGTTTTAACTGTGCAACCTCTAACACAGAAAGGATATGATGGAGAGAAGTTTGCATTTACTGTTCGCATTTTACTGCATATATATATATATATATATATATATATATATATATATATATATATATATATATAAAACATGAAATTTATATTACAATAACTAAAAACTTATTTAAATACTTTATTTATCTGAGATTCACTCTCTTTAAATTTTAAGTATCTTACCTTATCAACTATATCCATACAAACACCAATTTTTTCATTTTCATTACTGATGCTATAAAAGTAATCCTGTAAAACTACATACTCATCCATGCAAATATTGCACATTTCTTGAGTATCAGTATGATTCAAACAACTCAGGAAATCATAATAAAATCCATTAAAATTTATAGTTTCATTTGACACAATGTTTGTTTGAATTCCATTTTTTATGACGTAGCATTCTAAAAATATTACACTAACAGTTATCACATGCAAAAATATTTTAAGAATGTTTATAAATGCCCAAAAAATATTTTAACAAGGAATAAAAGAGCACAAGAACAAAATTTAACAGATAGCTCAAACGTAATGAGAGGTTTTGCACTCAACCAATCAGTCTATTACAAAAGCCAATACTACATCGGATTTCACATGACAGTAAGAAAACAAAACAATGTAAAGTAACTAACGGAATATAATATAATAGTTCAAAAAGACAGCTAGCCTTCCAAGTATATCCTAATAAAATAAAATATCTTAACACAAAGAAATAAAACCATTTATTTCTTAAGTTGCTTTATCGGTACCTTCTTGAGATTATCGGATATCTTGTTCAATATAGTGATATATAAGTATTTAAGCCTTCTCTTGAACACTAAAAGAGGATGCGCATCAATTAAGACATTATTAGACTTGTTGAAAGGTAGTGGGATTTCTTCTAACAAACATTGCAAAAACAACCCAAAAACCTTACCAAAGTTAAATTGGAGATGTTCTCTCCATTAAGAGTTAGATCAAGATCATAAACTTATTTCCTTAGAAAAAGATCTAGACATTCTTGAATGTTTTTTACTGTTGGTAATATTTATTTATTTATTATCCAAATACATAACAGGCAACTGCTCAAATAGTAGAAAGAAAAAGAAATACATTTGTAAATTCAAAGACTTCATCAAAATACAATAAACAATAATGGATGTACAAACAATCCTTGGAAAAGACTCGGAAATAAAGCAATAACATGTCAGACTAAGAGTAAATAGTAAAAATACACACTTTACGGTTTAAAAGCGCATTATTAATAGAATTTCAAAAGATCAGGTAATTTGTGAAATAAATAATTTAAGATAGCCACTGTTGTCCGACTATAACTAAGTAAAAAATGCTTCACCGAGTTTTGTCTTTTAAGAAAGAATTCTAAAGTTAATTTTTAAGTTAAGCAGACTAAAAGCCTTAGAAACTATCTAGTGAGAGACAAACCTTAATTCACTGTAAAATAGAACGCAGAGCCAATTAACCGTTGTCATAGGGACTGTCTCTGACTCTCCAGTATAATAGTTGTGTAGTAGTGGCGTCCTTTTTCTAGTAAAAGAGATGACCGTACATTTTAATATATTCCAATCTGTACGATGTGCATGGCACTATCAATTCAAATGATAAATATCAGATTGTAAAAGATGACTATCAGTGTGGTTGTTAATTACGCGAAATATTTTTAGGTCGAAAGCGAAAAAAAGCAAACAACAATGCTAGAAGACATACTTCGGATAGTTAATAAATAATGAAAATAAGGTCTTAAGTAGGAACCGGCAAATATCAAGACATTGTACTATGTGGCGATTTTTACATAGACTGGAACCATTCCAACCGATAAAAATTTAACTAACGGACGATCCAGCATTGACTACTCTACTACGAACATGCGACGGGCATCGGGGTTGAATTTGGATACTAAGCTGTCGGATCATAAACGCCAAATTATGTCTCCTAATATTGAAAAATTTCAAGCGCCTAAACCTAAAACGACACCTATTGTAAAAAATAGAACTATTAACTCTTTTAGACTACATAGATTGAATGTATTACTTGATGAGTCGGACTTTTTCGAAGTTTACACCCAAAATTCTTCCTGTGAAGCATGGAATATGTTCTGGAATATATTTCCATATTGCTTTGATATCGCATGTCCAAGTACAAGCAAACACTGTAGATAATAAAGGCTGAGTTGATGCTTAAGTTATCACTGTAAGCAATACTTGAAAGGATATGTTTTAGTTGTCTAAAAACGGCAACTCAGCAACTCTGAACTTACGGTATAAGATTATGAAAAAGGAATTCATAAAAATGATTGAATATAAAAAGAAAATTTTTTTCGATACTCTAATAAATCCATGAATCCGTCTAAGGAGATATGGAAGCAAATCAATGGCCCTCTTAGAAAGGGGAACATGGGTCAGTCCAGCTTTATACTTGTTGGCGGTCATCTTAATAAGAATCCGTCGGAGATTGGTGAAGCTTTCTATGCAGATTTCTCTACTATTGCCCAAAAAAGATGAAAAATGTGTTGTCTGGGAAATATCGAAAAAAGAACTAAGGAATATATTGCCCTCAATGCAAAGCAAAACATCGATCGGTCTGGACAAAGTACCTACAACTGTTATAAAAAATTGATTGAGAGAGAATGTTTGTATTGCACAAACGTTTGCTTAGGCTTATCTTTCGGTTGGGTCCTGCGGACAGACGTGGGCTTTTTTCTGAAAATGGCCTTCTGGCATTTCCTTCTATAGCTATTTTGGAAGATGCAACGTTTGTTGGGGGAAATCCCATTATATTTTCTTCAAATTCTCATAAACACCATACGAATATAATATATTAATTGATGCCCATAGACTTTCAGCCTTTAAGAGAGGACCTAAATACATGTGTAGTACTGTTTTTAACAAGTTAATCTGAGAATTTTAAACAGCTACAGATAAAGCAGTTTAAAAAACAATTAATTTAATTTCTTTTTGCTAAGGCATTTTATTCTGTTAGGACAAACTTGAAAAGCTAGCTGCCCTTTTAAACTATTATATTGTATTTTGTTAGTTACTTAAAACTGTATTGACATGTTGCATCTGATGTAATATTGGCTATTTTGATAAAGATTAAGCAGTAGTTGATGTTTAACCCAATCAAAGGCTTTTTGAAAGTAGAAAAAAATGGCATCAACCTATAGACCAGCATTAGTGAGGAAGCTAACAAGTTTGAGAAAAGGTAAGATTCATACTGCAAGATCGACCTGTGAAAAATCCTTGCTGGTGTGCGATATATAGCATGCCCTGAAAAGTTAGGAATAATGCTTCAATGAAAATTTTTCCATAATTTCTTCTAGACGGTTTAATACAGATATCAGTTTATAATTAAATATTTCATCACAGGTACCACCCTTAAATAAAGCAGTGATGTCAGCAAGTTTCCAAATGGTTAAGAGACACCGGCAATAAACGATATATATTATAGATGTAAGGCATCGCGATTGTACAGTTACAATTGAAAAATATATAAGAGCTGCCATGCTAGGGCCTGCGCCTTTATTTAAATTCTGATCAGTAGGTTTATTATAACTGTCAATGGAAACTTTATAAAAGCTAATGTTTATAAGAAACAGATGAATATTACTATACGATACTACTTCATGTCGAACATAAACTGTTTGAAAGAAGGTGGAAACTATAGTGCCCTTTTCCTTAAATATATAGGAGATATTATTATAATTTATAACTTTCAGATATCCCCATAAAATCATATATAACAAATTATAAATTAAGGAAAAAAACAAATTGTAAAAAAAGCTGAAGACAAGAAAATACTTAATAAATTATGAAAAAATATTTTACCATTAATTTTAAAAAATTCAACATGGATACAATTTCTAACTGTTCAAAAAAATGCTGCTTCAGATTACTTTTACGACTTGAAGTTAAACGCAATCTTAGAAACATTCCAAATTAGAAAAAAACTAGTTTATAAAAATGATTTTAATAGATATAAAACTTCCCCAAATTGCATTATTTAATGTCAAAACATAAACAAATTTTTAGATCCTTTATATCTGGAAAACTTTAGTTATAGGAATGAGTCATGTTTCTAGACTCTACTGTAAAGTTTAATTATTAAAAACTATAAACAACTGTTATCAAGTGTTCAGCCTTCCCCATTTATAATTATTAAAAGCATTTTCCAAACCAATAATTTATATTATGAAATAAAGCTTTTTGCTATCAGAAATGAGTTTCAGTTATTCTTTGTATAAATAGGCACTCCCATTATATTACTTTTTTCATTTTAAGTTCCATACAAACCATAACATTTTGCACGTGTCCATAAATTCAGGCTGTTGTCATATAGTGTCTGAACTATTCCTAATCTGTCTAAATTTACAAAATTATTTATACATGGCGTTCCATTAATAGCAACCTAAAACATAAATATTACAAGTCTGTCAATAATCAAATTACATATAAGGGATACGTTTTTCTTTGGAAATATATAAAAACTATTTATGATTAGTAAATTACTTAGTAAATTAAAAAAGGGGAGGAGGCAATGATGGGACAAATATCCAGAGCAGCCTAGTATTGTAGGGAAAAAAACGAAACAGTAATGATAGCCAAACATTGGTATTTCCAACTAAATAAAATAAACATAAAGGATCATTTTTTAAACCAGAATACTACAAATATTTTATTTAATCTGTGTGAATCGGAGTTTTTCAATAAGCTGTAAGTATGTTGATATTTGATATAACCTATAGGCATTTAACATTTCTATTTCCGACAAATAGAATTTTACTGATAAAATTTGATATCTGGAAAAACTTAAGTGTTTCTTTTTACATCAATTTAACCAAGCATACATAAATTAAGCTAAAATTAAAAACATACTATGATCTTGGAAATGACCTTGCAACTATATTTCAAGGTCAAGGTTACTTTCGATTATCCAATCAAGCTAAAATTTGATATACATATATAAATCCGATGGCAATGCAATATTATGACCTTCAACGTATAGTTCAAGGTCAAAGCCATTTCCAATCATTTAATTAAGCTAAAATTTAGTACACTTATATAAACCCCACGATAATGCAATATTTTGACCTTGAATGTATATTTGAAGATCATTTCAAGGTGAATTTGTTTTTCTTTTCACGTTTTTATTAACTCGTTTTCTTGTCTGTTTGGTACAAATTTTGCAATCGGTTTTAAACATAAGACTAAGAAGCAGAAAATGATTATTTAAATAAAAAAAAGTTTTTAATGTACCACGTTGTCAAAACGGACTTAAAAGTATAAAATAATTTGTTTCATTGACCTGAAAATTTATGATTTGTGAATTTTTAATAGCCATGAAAATACTAGTAAGATTTAAAAGAAAGACGTGGGGTACAATAGATAATAACTGTTGTGCAAGTTTTCTCAATGACAGCTAATTTCTACACTTTTTACTATAATATATTGCATGCACTCCACGTTTTTCATTCTGAATCTTGAAATTTTTCCATAGCTATTAAAAAATTCACATTCACAAATTTTCTGGACAATGTGACAAATTATTTTATATTTTTTATTCTAGATAATTATTTAGATTAAGGGAAATCTAGAAAAACGACGGTTTCAAAAAAAAAATCGATATTTATCTGTTATTCCGCAGAACGCAATTTTGGCCTTAAATTTTCACTATTTTTCCTCACTTTCCCGGAAAACTCAAAAAATGTCTAGCGTCAATTCACAAAGCACTTTTATTTCTGAAGAAAACACCGAACTTAATGTATTCATTTTCTATGGTACTAGTTAAATACGTAATGTATTTTTACAATTTTTGTGGAAATTTCAGCAAGCAATTTTAGAAAAACTTGTCTTTTCAACGAAAATATGTCTAGGAAACGCCATCGACCATCAGACTCGCGAAACAACTAATATTCGTTGCGGCTCTGCCAAATGTAAAATACTTTCGCGGAATAAACTATAAAATTTGTCCATTTCAGTCAACAATTTTAGTACTTATAAAACAGGGTAAAATTAATGTTAACCACCCAAAATTTTTGGTTAGTTCAGATTTAGCTGAAACCAACCTCAACTTACCTTTTGTGGCATAAACTATACAATTTATTCATTTCAATGAATAATGTATAAAAAAAGGGTAAAATTTCACTCAAAATTTTTGTTTAGTTCAAGGTTAGCTTGGTTTTAGTTAGTTTGGTAAACTTTAACCTGAACTGACCAAGATTTATTAATTAAAAAATGTTATTGTGGAGGCGGGACATCAAAGGGGCGGGAAAATGTTTTTCAGGTCCTTTTCTTTCCATTTTTAATAGAGAGAAAAAAATATATTTAAAGTTCATAGAAACCATATTTGCGATCTGGCAACAAGCAAATTACTTGCCCTTCGGACGAGGTCACGCCACTATTTAACGGCGGCAGCCATTTTGTTTTATTTGCTTTTTGAAAATTTTCTTGATATTTCTCATAAAAAAAAAGTGCAAATTTATGAATTTTTATGTAATATAGAAACTTCTATTAGTGTGGAATTTGTGGTTATAATAAAATTTTAAAGATCTAGAGCAAAAAATTGAACCTAAAGTGAAAGTGATTTTTCCTGCTTGCCACAAAATTGCAAAAAAATTATGGAAAACCAAGGTCAGAATAATGTTCCACAACCTCGAAATTAGTGTTTCCAAATTTATTCAAAAAAAACGTCATTTTCCTAAATTCCTTAAATCTAAATAATTACCTTAATTTGTTTTAAAAATATATATTAAATTTTTTTTTATTTAAATAATTATCAGGAAATGGCATTTACTTTAATGTGGAAGTTATAAAAATCTAAAATATCTATAAAAATTTTAAAATGCATTATCATAGGAAAGATTTAAAAAAACTAAAAATGAGGAAAGTACAACAAAAAAAAAATTTTTTCTTATCAATAATAACAATCTGTGTATGATTTGCAGGGCCTGACTGCCTCTAGCTGAAGCTATATGTTAAACCTACTGGAAGTACATTTTCATTATTTATTAGAACATACCTTGGACATATTATTATAACTCTCCAATATATGAATATACTGATCAACACATTTCTCACAGAAAGAAATTGGTCTGGAAAACTCAATTGAGCATTTAATAAATTCCGATGATGCATTTGCAAATACATCTCGTAAAATGGTACAATTTGGATTTACTACAGGATCGAATTGGATTTGTCCCAATACGCTGAAATTTGAAAAATAAATTGATAGTGACTAATTTTTATCAAATGGGGGGAAACACTGTATCATACTTACAAAAAAATTCTAAAACAAACAAAAAACAACACATTTTTCATTTTAATTATTATAAAATAAATTCAGGTTTACCATCTAGAATTTTTCAAATCAATCTAAATATTATGTTGTTATTAAAGAAATTGTTACAAAATAGAATAGCAATAGTTTTATCAACAAAGACATATCTCTAACCTATAAAACTTGACAAAAAGCGACATCTCCAAACACGAACTTGACATATAAAGGCTGTATTCTTTTGAGTAAATTATCACTGATCAACGTGAAAAAAGTGAAACTGACAACTTCATGTTCTTTTGAATATGCATTTACTTGTCATTGGGTCGAAGTAATCATGATTACTTCAAGTGAGAGAACTGAAGGTGATAATAGGTATATTCTTTTGAGTAATTATCACTTTCAGTTCTGTTATATTATTTTGAGTAATTATCACTTTCAGTTCTGTCACTTGAAGTAATCATGAACACTTCGACACAATGACAAGCGAATGCATATTCAAAAGAACATGAAGTTATCAGTTTCACTTTGATCAGTGATAATTTACTCAAAAGAATACAGCCAATAACTCAAAATAATATACCTAAAATTATCAATTTCGTTCCTCGGGTACCTATTCTCGTTCTTGAGTGAACGATCATCTTGATGGAAAGTGGGCGTGGTTCTCACGAAAAAGTACGAAACCGTATTCAGAATACGGTTTCTTACTTTTTCGTGAGAACCACGGCTACTTTCCATCAAGATGATCGTTCTCTCGAGAACAAAAATGCTACCCAGAATACGGTTTCATACTTTTTCGTGAGAACCACGCCCACTTTCCATCAAGATGATCGTTCTCTCAAGAACGAGAATAGGTACCCAGAACGAGAAAATCAGTTCATATTAGAACAATAAATTTAGAGTGCGACGCCTGCAAATTCACAAAACAAATTCTGTTGTTCTGGACTTTGAGAATTTCCAGATCTACAACCTTCTAGCATAGAGGCAGTATGAAATACTTCGAGATAAAAAGTCGGTGCATACGAACCTTAAGTAGGGTCGACATTGGTAAAAATTTACTTATGTGTGGCATGTGGCAAGAATTTATGCGCGCATATACAATTGAATTGCATATCTATTTTGAAACGGCAGCCCGATTTTGTAAGCATATTTTTTGACATTCCCTTTCGGTATCTCTTTCAAGACAGTGATATACTAATGCATTATTACAGACTCAACAAAGATGCAAGATCATTATTATGACATTCTCTTTTCCTTTATTTTTGTAGAATTAATGTTATATATCAAAATTATTTTACTATTCGCAACTTAATGAGCCGACTGTTGTTTGGACGCACCCTTATTTAGTTATAATCCATAACCTATTTTCTTGTCAATAAACTTTGACTTTTGCGTAATCCACGAACTTAACAAATAAAGAATCTCGATACTTGGTTATCATAATCTCAGTAAGAAGTAAAGTACTTCTTTTTTTGTTTAGTAAATGATATGTTAAAACGACTAATACTAAGTAATATTTATTATTGATTTAGATAGGCACATTTTATATAAATAGTCAAGATGAAAGGTAATAAGAATTCTAAGAACATTGCAAGAATACGAGCAGAGAGTTTCAGTTCCATTAATGAAAAAGAAGTAGATGATATCTCCCTTGAATTTTTCTACAGACCTCATACAATTACCTTATTGCTGATCTCAATAGGAGCTGTAATTTACTTCGCATTCGTTAGGTAAGAAATATTTAAGATAAGCGTTCCGAAACTCTTTAAAAAACTTTTTAATCTTAATAGTAAGTATCTAAAAGAAATATTTATAAATTAAATAGTGAAAAGCTGTCTTTCTCCCAATTTTTATTCCCATACATTTTATTAATGTTTATAACACATTTATTCTTTTTCAATATAAAAATGAAAAAAATATATTTTAGTATTTAATCTTTGTTAAACTATTCTTATCCCTTTTCAATCTTAATGGAATCTAGATGCAGAGCATACATTCGTTATCAACTATTGTAAACTATAGTTTTTAAAAAATAAATATGCTATATTTAAGGGGAAACACCACTATGGCCAAAAAAAAAATTTTTTTTTTTCTATTTTATTTCCTGAAAGTACATATATGTCCAAAATATGTAACTAAAAATTCAAGTCAAAAATCGAACAAATGTGCCTGAACGCACATGACATGGTCATTTGTGCCTCAGGTCAGAAACATAAGAATTCTATATAAACATATATTTGACATCAATTCCAAAAATTTCTCTTTGTGTACTTGACCTCGCAAATGTATTTTTCTCTAAACAACTTTTCTCAACTTTGCCAAAAACAAAACTCTAACTACATTTGTCCAATTTTAAGTTTTAAATACGAAAATTTCCATGATTGTAGCAGCTAAGATTGTACCTTGTCGTTTTTTTATTTTTAAAATTAGTATTTGTTGTCATATGCAAACAAACACATTTTAGGAATTTGTATCCTTATAAAATTACTTCAACTTAATCTGTTATCAATCAGTAGGAGTCAGAGGCCAAAGTTACACATGCTTCCTTTTTAACCGTTTTATTCAGATGTTTTTATTAATATTAAGCAATGATTCCAAGTTTATTTGAATAATTAATAATTGTCATGGGCCTTAAAAAACAGTAAGCCTATTCTAAAGATAAAGAATGATGAAAATTGTTTTAGTTTCAAATCATCTAGGTGCCTGACAATTAGTTCAAGAATATGATAAATGATTATCTGAAATAATAGTAATGGAATAAATAATTTTTATAGAAAAGTTGTAAAAATTATGTAATGTAGATAAAATTATTAGAGTTCTTAATTATCTTTCTTGTATATTGTTTAATATAGTAAATTAGTTTTAAAAAAGTTATCTAAAGGTAAAGTTAGGGTTATTTTGGTCAAAAATTATTTCATTATTTATGTAGTACTAATAGTTCTTATTTTTAAATCAATTTTTACAGTACAGAATAAAAACTACATTTGTCTTATTAGCAAAAGCAATTTTATATAATAAACAAAAAACGTTACTTTAAAGTTCTTGTCATTCCTGCCCGGGTCATGTAAATATTTTTAAGGTATCATAAATTATACATCGCTTATACTTTTTAAGCAACAAATCTCAAAGCCAACTCAAAATGTTTATCCCATGTTACCCTACATAACAGTTATTAAAACATTGTGTAGTCAAGTTAAAAACTGAAAAACATTAGAAAGATTTCTTACATAGAAGGTGTACTTATTTTCATGATGACAAGAACAAAGACATATACTGGTATTTTACACCAATCCAACCATTCTGGTTGTACTTCCTTAATATCCATTTCTATATGGTTATTAAATTGGATTTTTAACATTGTGCTAAAGATTAATTTTATTTAGTACTTGTAAACTTTTTGTGCATGAGATAAATATGAAAGGAAATATTTTTTATGATCTCTTAATTAATTCCATAATTCAATAAAAATATCACTGGTGGAATTTTATAAAGCTTCTTTTTTTTTCAATTTATAACTCCAATAACTTCTAAATGTAGTGGTTTTATGAATTTTTTTGACTATAATGAAATGAACTTACCACCAAAATTATTAAAAAATTTGTAACTAATAATATAATTTTTATTATGTATAAGATCTTTTCTGTTGATTTAATACCAACTTATTAACAATATTTATTTTTTACATTTGGATTTTAGAGATACAGATGATGTAGAGAAAAATATTTGGTCTGGATTATTATGTTGCTGTTTCTTTTTTTTGATAGTCTCCGTTCTGGCATTCCCTAACGGACCATTTACACGACCTCATCCAGCGGTATGGCGAATCGTTTTTGGTATGAGCGTACTATACCTTTTAGGAAGCCTATTCATACTATTTCAGAATAAAGAAACAGTGGATAAAATATTATATTGGTTGGATCCAAGCCTTGAAGTAAGTTTGAATTGGTATTTGTCATTTTGTGTTTATAATTATTTGATAACATGATAATAATTATAAATGTTATTAAATATTTTAGAATACTTTTTTTGAAATAGTGGATAATGAAACATTCTAACGAAACGGTTGATAGTAGCTTCTGGAGGACAAATTTAATCTAAAATTCTGAAGTTTTGTCTTATTTCTTGAGTTGGGAGATCTAATGTACTCTGAATGTATTTTTATCATTAGAGGAGGTTGCACATACACATAAATGCATTGATAATGAGCCCGTCCAAAGCACTATTCAGCTAATTCTAATATTTTTTTTAGACTGTCCATTTATAAGAAACTGTAAATTTTTTTTTAAGTTCAAAAGTGCCAAGAATAAATAAAATCTCTTGTCTTGGTACATCACGAAAAAGCTATTAACATTTATTTACTGGTTAAAACCTTGGATAGGTTAGACCATATCTTTTGGGCAGATTACAAAAAATAGTCGTAGGTAATCGAAGAGACTGTGTATCCTCCTATAAAGCAGAAATAATACTAGGTATCCTGCAGGGAAGTGTATTAGGGCGGTTTTACTCATTATATAAGTTAAAAAGACCTTTAATTAGACACTGTTCTTGATACGTTTTATTGATTAATTTTATTTATTTTTACTGTTTTTAACATGTGACCATATAACTCTTTGTCTACTTTGTAATTGTAAAATTGAGTATTTACCCGTTGATTTAAGAAAATAAAATTATTTATATAAATCAAATAACTTATTTCTTGGGAGGAAACAACTGTAAAGTCGCAAATTGTGTCAACGAAACCAACTTTCTTATCACAGCATTCAGCAAAACCAACTAAAAAAGAACAACTGAATGGATAATGATGAGGACAAATAATTAGTTTACAAAAAAAAAAACAAGTTAATTTGAAATTTCACAAAACCTAATGCCATAATATTTAAGACAAAAAGAGCTACACCAAAGAAAATTAAACTTAACCTGAACTTAAACTTTCACATACTGCTAAATTTTTGGGAGTATGTTGGACACCACTCTATTGTGAGATCGTTATATAGAAAAGTTACTCAGTAGATTAAATAATGTCTTTTGTAAGTTTTGTCTGGCTATATGGATAAGCAAAAATGTAAAAGAGTATATTTTATAAACAAATCACAAATTAGATATGGTATTCTGTATAATAACTGCAGTGATATTAAGATACTATTTGTATGCCAGAAAAGAGCATTTATAACTATTTATTGTCACAATGGCAGAGAGACTTTGAAAAATGGGCTCCTCATGCTCACTGCAATTTACATATATGATTGTATGGTGTCTTTCATTAAAAACTGATCTTTATTTAAAAATAGCAAGCCACAAAATATATATGCAACTAAAACATTAATTTATACATTTAAAAAACACACATGAACAGTATATGAAAACGGAGCTTATGACAATCGCATCATATTCTATAATAGTTTATCTAATCGAATTAAATCTTATGACAGTATTAAAAAACCAAAGAAATGTGTATGTTTAAATTATTAAAGGACTTTGACCTTCATATTATTGATGAATATTTTATTAAGGTACTAGCCAATTTTTACCTAGATACTTATGACACTATTTCATTTTATATTATGTAAATAATGTAATGCTGTAATAAAGGTTATTTTTCATATTTAATAAAAAAAAAGTCCAGAAAATTTGAAAGAAAGCATAACTAATATTAAATTAGACAAGTTATGATTATGTTAAGTACTCAAATTTTTTATTGTTCTAAATAAACCCCTTTCATAAGTTAGCAAAAAAAACCGTCTCCAGTATGAAAATGCATGGTAGTGTTGAAATTTTTAGCTCTAGAAAAATTGGCTTACAAGGGTTTGTAGTTGTCATTTAGTTCATATATCTTATTGTCCATTTCTGCAAAGGAACATGCTTATCTGTACCGGAATCCCAAAAACAGACACCATAACGCAAGAGCGACTCAACAAGAGCAAAATGAACACTTCTTGCAACACCAACATCCAATTGTGAGGAAATCTTGACTGCGTAACATACCTTTGAAACCCCTTTACTCTGTTGCAAAATATGTTGCTCAGATTTTAATTTTTCATCTATATAAGGGCCCAGAAATTTAATCACATGCATATTATTAATAGTTTGTCCACCTAGATGGAGATCTTCAATTTTACACTTAAAGATTTGTTTTTGAGACATTTATTGTTAGAGAATTAGCATCACACCAAGTTTCAATTTTATTGTGTCACTTATGACATTCCTTTCCAGTTTACCTTCGTCGGCATTATGCCATAGATTGGTGGTATTATCAGTGAACATTATCAATTGTTCTGAAATGTTTAGTTAAGCTAAGTTGTTTATATAAATTAAAAACAGCAAGGGAGCTAAAACGAAACCCTGTGGAACTCTCGATGGAGTAATTAACTTTTCAGACTGACTTCCATTAAGTATTACTCTTTGAAAACATTCCGCTACATACGATTTAAACCATTTCTGACATCTAACCCTTCATACAATCGAATGCTTTGGTAAGATTACAAAACACCGTTACGGCAACCTCTCCGTCATGCTGTCGAAGATAAAATCTCTCCAGTAAAGAAACCATAACATCATTAATATGTTTGACAATCTTAAACCCAAACTGAGTATACTTGAGCAAGTGGTGCCTAATCAAAAAACCGGTCATTCTCTGTTTGACAAACTTTTTGATAATTTTACTAATGTTGGAAGCAATCAAATCGGCCGAAAGTTTGTTGGGATGTCAGTATCACCTCCCTTATGCACAAGAATAACTGTTGCTAGTTTCATACATTGCGGGAATATTCCTTCAGGAAACAACCCATTTATTGCCTCCACCAAAGCATTAAGTGCATTTTCAAGGATTTCTAGAAGTATTTTAAGTGGAATATTATTCCAGCCAGACGCATTTTTATTTTTTATTACTGAAAAAAATTCTCTTATTTCATATATATGTGTACGGCAAAAATAAAGTGTTTCCTGTACCGACACTCCTTTAAGAAATTGTGACGAGTCCCCTCTCTCTGCATAATGCGTCTAGACAAATCAGATGCCATAGAACAGTAAAAGAAATTGATTTCAGAGGCAGGTACTAGACTTATTCATCGTACTTTTTGCCCCATTCAATTCCTCAACAATCTTCCAACATTCTTTCTATCGATTGTTTGATAGATTAATTCGGTTTGAATTTTAAGCAACTTTTATAATTCTCCTTAAAATATTACAATATGAACAGTAATTTGACATAAATACTGGGCTGTCAAAAAAATATGATTTATTCTTCGTCAAGGAATAATAGTATTAAACCGACCTAATAACATTATTTTTTAGAATTTTCATATTGATATGGATAAAGAGTATGGAGTAAATTGTTCAGATATTACGCTTGAAAAAATTTGGAGCTATGTAGATGTATTTGCTTTGGGTCATTTCTTAGGATGGATGTTTAAGGCTATTCTTATTAGGCATATGGGTATTCTTTGGGCTACCAGGTAAGATTAGATTTAGTACCGTTATTTTATCACATTACATTTTTCTATTGTTACAACAAATGATTAAATTAAGCTGTTATTTTCTTTAACGTGATTAATCTCTAACGAAAATCGGCACAGTGCTTGAAATTTTACATCTATCATTATGATTAACTCCGTCCTGTGATTTTTTCATTGTTTGGATATGTAAGTCGAGGATTTAGAAGATTATATGTTGCGACCATGCTTAAAAATTAGAAAACATCTGTAATCATGTAAACCTGCATAAATCACGTTACAAAACTAATTTGTAGAAGTAAGTTAAAACCCAAAATTGTGATAGTAATATTTATTTTTCGTGGTCATCACCATAAACTAAATGTATCAGTTAGTTTCTAATTTAAATTCTTTTATTTATAGTTTGGAGCATATACAAAGTAAGAAATATCATACAAACATCAACTATTTCAGCTTTTGTGATCCGATTGGGAGATGAAAAAGTATTTTAGGCCACTTGTAATTAACTGTATTCTTTTTGATCCATTCCATGCCTCTTCAATTCTTTCTTTTCCGCATAGCTTTAAAACACTATTACTGTTTAACTTCTAAAACTAACTGGCTCTAGAACCTCTACATTATTGTAGATTTTAGTATAAGGAACAAAAATTATTGTTAATACTTATTTTCCTAATGCATTGGTGATGATAGAAATAAAAGATTTTTTTTTGGAATCCATCATTCATACGAGTATTTGCATCTTTTCTTGAAAAAAATTTACCATTTGTTGCTTTGGGAGTAAGTTACTTTTTTCATTCCTCCTTCATTATTTCTTTGAAAATCAATACCATTTTGTGATAACAGGTGACAATAGGTACTTTTACACTTACACTCTTTCCCGTGAGTTTAGCACGTGGTTTTCTGATGACATCAGGAAGAGCGGTAATCTAAACGTAAATTTGGCATGCACGCAAAGCAGCAAGCACATTCCTAAAGATTTAACTTGCGGTAAAAGAATTTTCGTTTTCGAAGTTGTGAACTGACTATCGCGTGCGATTTGAACGTGGCACGGAAATCGATAAGTACACACAAGAATATATGAAAATTTAGATAATAACATTCATTCGTGTTTTATTTAGAATTAGGTGAAATCAAATCTAATAAGATATTAAATATATTGGAATCCATATGTAGATAATTCTTAAAATCGCCAGTTTTTGTAATAGTGACATGTAATCATATTTGTTTCGATCTTTCATTCATTACTTCATCTAAATTTTTTATTTTTACCCGTTAAATTCATGTGTACAGCCATATAAAGGGCCACTTTCACCCGTCTTCGCCTTATTTTGTACATTTTGTAATAAAAACCTCTCCAATCGTTTCATACATTCTAAAATGTGACGAGCCACGCAAAGTACGCACGAATATCAACTGTTTTCGATTTACACGCTTTTCCTCTCATGTTACTTTCACATGGACCAACCGTGATGGTTGGAACATTTTATTTATTGCATTTCTAGCGAAACGCTATTTGAAAGTATCATTCTTAGTCATTTTCACGCGAGATTGGCGTCTCCCACGCCAAAATCGTGCGAAAAGCGTGTGAGTGTAAAGGTACCTAATATTACTTATCAAATAATCTATACATTTATGTGGGAAGTATGACGGTGTGGGGTAATAATTTAAATTTTTGATTAGTATGTTCATAGCTACTATCTAACTACAATGATCAAGAATCAACCGCAATCAGTTTATGGGGGTATAAATAACCTTTTTCCTATCTCAAAATTTTATTTGTATCTAATAATTGATATGAAACGGCTATTCTTTTAGATACAAACTTCAGGATATTTTCTTCACCACAAGGAGTCATATGGTTCCCCATCATATCTTTATATTTTTCTTGATCCAAGATTCCTTCCATTCTCACTAGAGGACCAACGCGAGCCAACAAGACAACCCATAGTTTAATATTTTCCCCACCGTGTTTTAAGGCAATACTGGTACACTTTGGGATATTTTCTCTACTTTTTAGGCATCTCACGGGATACTCTGCCGTTGCTTCCAACACGATTTATTTTAGTTTCGTCAGATCGAAATACCTTCTTCCAGTTATTTACAATTTAATTGATATAGCTGCTGGCGAACTTCTTCCTACCTTGGTATTTTTTTTAATTAAAAGTAGCCCTTTTGTTGCTACCCTGCTAAACAACTCGGCTTCATCATTAATAACTTATGGTTCAAGAAGTAATACTAGTTTCTGTAGGAAGACAATAAATTAATTTACTCTTTTGCTTGTTTTGCGAGGTATTTTCTTTTATGGAACCTTTTCATAAGTGTCATGCAGTTATATGTGAGTAGGTTTATATTCTACTATCTTATCGTAAATCCCATCAATGCTGTTTGAAATTAACAGTTATTTACCGGGAGATAGATTATCCTGGAATATATAACGCTTAGCAAGAGATCACTTCAAAGTTTTGTTATTTATCCAATATTTCATTTTGCTGAATTCTGGCCCGAGTTTCGATCTTTTCTCACAAAAATGCGGTTGTGCAAAGTCATTATACTTTACTTCACTATAATCCTATCACCAAAGTAGAATCGTTTTCCTTCTTTAAAACATTTTCTAAAGTCTTCGAGAAGTATAACCCCCATTTTGGTAGTAAAATTCTTAATCTGCAATAATAAGTTGTGCTATTTGATTTTGTCGGTCGTTACTTGGTGGAAATCCATACTATTTGTATACAAATGGAAATTTAATTAAGAATGTGTTTTACTTATAAAATAATTTGTGCTAATAGACAAATTGTGTGTCGCCACAGACCTGTAGCTGAACTTTTTATTGAATTCCTGAGGCTAAAATATGAAGTTCTAGCTTAGTTTACTTTGGTCCAAGAGTTTCCAAAATACAGGCTGTCAAAGTTATAACTTTTTAAAACTTTTTTTTATAAATATTTATCTCAATAATGCATGGATTGGCGTTTAGTTTCTGAATCATAAGGGAAAACCCAAAATTCATCACGTTATCACTTTTTCCAACAAGTTCAGGTCATTTTCAGTGGCATTCAAAGTGTCACGCATTCTTTGTTAATTCCTACCGTTTCATTGCCAGACACTTCTTTTAATAAAAGATAAATTACAGCGGTTTTTTCATGTTTTATGTAAAATTTCACAATTCGTTGCTAAAACAAAAAAACAGCTCTTATACAATTGAAGAGCATGGCCAGACTGATATGTCTACAGACACGGGAGGCACCGCATTTGAAAGAGAAGACTTCACGCTACACAGCTGTCGGTCGTTCGTCTTTTCTCATGCGAGCTTCTGTCATATGAAACTGAAAGTTATATTTCTTATTTCTAAATGAAATGCCATGGTGGATTAGCCAACGATTTGATAATTATCTGGTAGAATATTAAATATATGTATAGTTATTTAATAATAAACTATTAAATATTCACAATCGCGCTCTATATTTGTAGTATTATGTGGGAAATAACCGAATTGGCTTTTGCTCACCTGCTTCCAAATTTTATCGAGTGTTGGTGGGATGCCTTGATTCTTGATGTTCTGTTATGCAATGGTTTTGGTATATGGTGTGGCTTAAAAATCTGCCAAGCTTTGGAAATGAGGGAATACAAGTGGGAAAGTATTAAGGATATACACTCTACAACAGGTATTTTGGTATACTCAGTCTGTTATACTAATATTTTTGGATTTTCTGTAGGTGTAGGATAGTTTTGCGTTTTCTAACCAAGGAGCTAACTGTATTTTTTACCGACTTCATATGTATTCATTTTTGTTGTGTAAGTAAATGAATCAAACCTGTTTCTAATCACTCATCTTTGATTTACCCGTGACATATATTTCATAAATGTTTAATATCTTTTGTTTTATATGTCAACATTAAGGATAAAAACCTAGAGATAGAATTTCGAAATCGGTAAAAAAAATAGTTGTCTCCCGAAAATAAACAAAATTTTCCATTTTTGCTTTGGTAATAAAATAAAACGATTTTTTATTCTTGTAATTTTAAGGTTTAAACATTAGTTGGCATATTGTTACACTTGCCAATGTAAACCCTTGATTATGTATTTAGACCAGTTTTCAAGATGTTAGTGGGAGGGTTAATGATTTTTGTTATTATTTATTAATGAAAACAAAGCACATTATAAAAATATAAATCCCCAGTTTTTTTTTCTTCTCAACCACTTTGATATCGAGAAAATACCTTTCTTTTTTCATCCCTGTTAGTGTTCACTTTCGAAAAATTACCCTTCTGGATTCAACTATCAATGTGTCTATTTAATATTTAATAAAATTACAATTACTTTGAAGGTTATTATTTTATTTAAAGTGATTCCATTCTGGATGCTTATTTATATTTTATTTTAGGAAAAATTAAACGTGCAATGCTTCAATTTACCCCAGAAAGTTGGACTTCGGTGAGATGGCTTGATCCGAAATGTTCATATATGAGAGTATTTGCATTTTGCGAGTTGGTACTTTTTTGGCAAATTTCGGAACTAAATACCTTTTTCCTAAAGCACGTATTTGAAATGCCCGCATCACACTTCTTAGTCACTGCGAGACTGTTACTTATTGGGGTGATAGTGGCACCATCTGTGCGTCAATACTATCGGTAAGATGAAAATTAAGGATTTTACTATTTTAGAAGCACCGAAATAGACAGACAAAAAAGTCTGCAGATTTTTATCAGTATCGTCAAGTTTTTAAGTAAATAATGATAACTATTTTCTTAAGATTTTTAGTCTACTAATAATTTTAGTCTGCGTAGTATGTTCTTAACTAACATAGCTTATAATCGCTCATATGAAGCAGATCAGCAAGATCATGCGTTAAGTCTGCACTTTCCCGTGTGTGAAGACTTTACCTTCGAAATATTAGTTTATAACAGATTATGCTGATTTAATTAAAGGAGGGGGCACCTATTACATGAGACTTTCTACGATTTTTCAAAATTTTCAATTTGTTATAGAAATTATTCAGAATAAACAAAGTTATAACTTTTTAACAATATCACTAATAAAAAATCTTGTGAAACTGTCTTACTAAGAAGCCTATATATCGTTTTTAGCTATGTGACAGATACCACATGCAAAAGAGTTGGTACTCAGTGTTGGGTATATGGCTGCATAATGGTTACAGAATCCCTAATTTGCATCAAACATGGACGAGAACTCTTTCAGCAGACACACGCAGTGAATATTGTTATTTGGTTGGGTGTTCAGTTTCTGTTGTCTTGGCTATTCGTTTTAGGATATGCTTTTTACCATAGTTACTACCCACAGAAAAATGAAGGAAATTCTGGGAAAAGCAAAAAAGTTCTGATCGATAAAAACACAAAGAAAACTGATTAAGAAAGTAGAATTTTTGAAATTTCAAATGTATTCAAAAATTTAGTTTTTAAAAACCTTGGTTTTTATTTTGTGAAGGTTTTTAAGTGCTGATTTTTGTAAAATCAGTTGGTTGAGTAGTGCAAGAAAAAAAGACCTTTAGTTTTTAAAGTTTTAATTAGTTGCTCTTTGAGTCTGGAATTTGATATTTTGGCTGTGATTACCAATATATAATGGGCCCTATAAAGATAAAATGTTTGTTGCCTTTATCTTTAAAACAAATTGAGTTCCGGCTTAAAAACAACCTAAATCAAATAAGTGTATAGTGATTAGCAAAAATGTTGAAAAAATTATTGAAAAGTTAAAAAATCAAAATTCTATAGATACAATTTGCATTTAAATTATAATTTGTTTAGATTTTTTTAAAATGGCGAACTTCCTTCACCACTTTTTATTAAAATTTTGATAATTGTTGGACCAACAATTTATTTTTGATTAAAAATTAGTTATTATTTTGATTCACAAAGTTTTGTTAAATTTCCATTTAAATTTACTCTTGAGACCGCTTGGCAAAAGATGATCTGTTAAATTTTTATTTTTGTTCTAAGTATTAAAATTTTCCATTTAGGACATTTTTTAATAATAATAATATAGTATATTAACAGATAGAAGAAAACCATCAATACAATCCATTGTAAAACCAAATACGTTTAAAAAATAAAATTAAAAATAATAAATATATAAATTAAAAAGTTATATTAGTACAGCAAAAACAAGCATTTCCTGCTGTATTTTTGATTTAAAGGTATTAATTGGTATGTGGAAAATATCAATCTCGGTGCGTACTGAATTCATTTCCCTTCATATTCGAGAAATAGTACCGTTAAAACCATAATTTGTCATTAAGTCATGGGCTCTAAAAGCTCTTTGAGAAACCAATAATCCAATACTATTGAGCACTTCAGGATTATTAATATAGGAGTTTACAACTTTATAGAGTAAAATATGATCAAGATATATGCGCCTTACACACAACAGAAGCAGATCTTAAGCATCAGCAATATCATATATAAGGTGGTCTCATTGAATCCCTTATTTAATGGCAATCAAACGTAACAACTGTAATAATGAGATAACCAAACTTGGGACGCGTACTCTAAAACTGATCTGACTACACAACAGTATATCTAAAGCAGTCTACTTTATTAAAATCCGCAGGCATTCTCCTTACAAATCCTAGCAACTTAAGACCTCTGTTCATAACATTATTGATATGCGTGTCAAATGTCACACCTAGATGTTTTACGTGTTCAACGCTAGTGATCGTATTGTCACCAAAAAAGTATTCAAAAGATATCCAATCTCTTTTATGATAAAAACCAATAAAGATGGTAATATTAAGGTGTGTAAAGTTTCATTTGCATCGATCAGAAAAACCATCTAGATCGCACTGAATGCTCTTGCAGTCATCTGCATAAAGAAATTTACTCAAAGTTACAGTCTCTTCAATATCATTAATAAAACAAAAACAAGTGGCGCCAGATGAACACCCTGAGGAACACCTGAGGTATATCATGACTCACAGTTGTTAATTCTTTCACGTTGTAATCTATTAGACAGATAGCTATTTATCCATTGTAGGAAAGACTTAAGATGCCCAAGCTTTGTAGTTTGTAGATAAGAAGTTGATGGTTAACATTGTCGAAAGCATTGGAGAAATCAGTGTAAATAAAATTTCGCTATAATTTTCGGCATCGGGTTTGTCTTCATCCCTGTGAATTCGCGTAATGTAAATAGTTTTCGCTTACTTCAGGAAAAACACTTGGATAATGAGACACTAAAGCTGAGCTAATCGAGAAGACAAAATGTCCTAACAACAAGTGTAATTTTTATCTTAA
Organism: Diaprepes abbreviatus; assembly: GCA_034092305.1. Lineage (NCBI taxonomy): Eukaryota > Metazoa > Arthropoda > Insecta > Coleoptera > Curculionidae > Diaprepes > Diaprepes abbreviatus. The sequence continues at coordinate 7,228,191 of JASJET010000055.1, read as the reverse complement.
AAGTTGAGAGTATTACGAGCATTTTATTTTCCGGACATGAAGAAGAAGATTTTGATATTTCTTAATCTTTAAATATTTTTCGCAATATTTTTGCCAGTTACTGTATGAATGTGTTAACTTTTTAAGTTTTAGTGATATAGTCATTCCGTAAAGCGTGAAGCAGTTAAATCACCGGAAAAGTATTAGTTTTTAATACATGAAATATGTTAAGACTTTACTTGAATTTAAATGGCCATACAAATAATAGATAACAAAAATAGGACAAGAAAGTGATGAAGTGATCCACAGAGTTCACAAAGGGATCAGATATTAAGTTGGTGTTCCCTTAAAAAGTCTCTGATATTACAGGGTAGATATTAAGTAACATAATATCCTTTCACATCTTACCATACATAATTTTTTTTGCGTAAAAAAGACTACTTCTACCTTTCATGTGTGCTATTTTTTTTTAGTTAATTTAACTACTGAATTCGTTTAAATAAAAATGTTTCTTAATATTATTTTTGCGTATTTGTACGCATTTTTCTGATTATTTTGAATAATTGTATAATTTTCATAGTTACCTCTCAGTCATAGAAAATATACTTTATATTGTTAACTGAAAATTGTAAGTCAGTTAGATAGGCATTTTTCTAAAATCAAAATTTCATAATTAAAGAGTGAAGAACTAGAAAGCCTATGTGGCATACTCAAGGATAGAAATTAATTTTTGGCGCTTAGCCTTTTGAACTTTTCCACAGATAAGAAATGGATAATGCTAAGTACCACACACATTTATTTTGTTTTAGATAAGTGTCTTGGATATGGTCATCTAGATGATAAAATTCTGTTTAGAGATAGATAGGTGTCGACAGTTATACTTGCATTTATAACTTGCAGAAATAGTTTACTTATATTTGAACAATCTAGATGTCTATATTCTTGCAGCCAGTTCATGTACACTTAAAAACAGTTAGCTGGGTATTCCCTCTCAGATTTAAATAAAAAACAAAACGGCCGAAAACATTTTATTACAGAAGAAATAAAGCGTATATAGACTATTTTAGTATAAGAAAAGATAGTTACCAAATTTTGATTTCTGTTTTATTACAGTACAAAACAATTTAACTAAACGCTCTCTCATTAGAATATAAGTAGTATTGTTTCCTGTATTATAAAACTTTTTTGTGCTTAACTAAATTATCATCATTAATTTTGAAAATATTATTCGTCTACTTTCAGTGGCATACTCTCCCCTGACGTTTTTCTTTCCCGTTTTTTATTAATTTTTAATGTACTTTGCTGATTATTTTTATGACGGTAATTAAAGCAAATAACAACTCAGAATAAGCATTATCAATGAAATAACAAATGACCAAGAAAATATAAGTTTATTACAGGTGATTAGTAGCAGATATGATCTGTGACATCTATGAAACAAAATTGTAAGCTTTAGAGCAGGAATATGGACTTGGTTCTTATGTCACATCAGTCATGACGAATTATGTGGCAAGAAATAAAAATTACAGATTTTAACATGGCTACAGTACTGACCCAAACTTAGTAATATTATTTATTCAAAGAAAGTAATACTTGTATTGGAAATTAAACATAATATTAAAAATTAATTATTATATAGCATTTATTATATGAAATATGAATAATTGTTGAATCACTTTTGTGCCAGGTTAAATTTTCTAATTATGTGAATGTGTGTTAGCCACTGTAATGCCTGAAAGTCCTGAGAAATAAGCCATTTATTTACAATTTTTGCTATGTGTTTCGGATCATTGTAACAGTTCCAATCAAATTGTGTTTTAAAATAACTAGATTCATTTCTTTAATCATATTTCCGACTATTCTGTGAATAGTACCCAGCCCATAAGCCGTCATATATCCCCAAAGCTTAATATTACACCCCCCCCCCCATGTATTACAATCTGAATAAAATGTTTGGTTTATTGGCGCACCTTCTCATTTCGTCTAACCAAATTATTTTCATTCAATCTTTTTCTGTCCAGCCTTCATATTTTTTTACAAACTGAATTATGTCAAACTGATTTCATTCAAACTTTAAAGCACGGGGAGCGGGAAAATTGAGCTTTGGGTATGTATAACGGTTTATAAGCTGAGTCCTGTTTGCAGAATAGTGGGAAATATGAATAAATATATGTATCTAGATATGTTACTACACAAGATGAAACTGTGGATAATATATCTCAACCGATAAATGAAGTTACCCTCCAGCAGGACAATGATCCAAAATACACAGCCAAAATAGTAAAGAACTGACTTATTTCTCAGGACTTTTAGGTATTACAGTAGCCAGCACAACGTCCAATCGAAAATTTGTGGTCACAATTAAAATATGCTTTACTAGATGCTATTATTCTCCACCGTCTTCGTTAAACGTCTTATGGGAGTCTAATTTTGCGAAAAAATTTCACTACTACGAGAATCTTGTAAAAAGTATGATAAACGATTACAAACCGTTAAAAATGTAGATTATAGACAAATTATTAGAAAGTGTAACGATTAAGATAGTTAGCCAGATGCAAAAGTGATTCAACAATTTTTCATATTTTCGTATTTGTAATTCATAGTTTGTTGTGCCTAAATACTTGATAATAAATGTTAAATGATGATGAATCTTTAATATTATTTTCATTTTCCAATACAATTATTACTTTCTTAGAATACTTAATATTACAAAGTATGGGTTCAGTATTGCACCATAATGAAGGTTCCCTAGCCTTTCCACCCTTTAATCGATGCCTGTCTGCAATTTTCAGATTTCAGTATTAAAAAAACATTGTTAACTTTCCCAAAAAACCTATTAATAGCAAATATACCGCACATAACAAATTAATAAATGTTATTGATCTGATAACTATAAGATTTTAACAGCCTGTTATTTTTCTTGAATATATAGAATTATTCTTATCCATATAAAATAATTTCGATTTGTACTTAAGAATATAAGTAATTTTTTAACAGTTTTATTTGCATGAAAATGTTTTAGTTTCATCCAGTTTGTTACTTTAAAAATAAATTGTTTCATAAAGTAATTGACTGCATTTGTTTTTATTTATTGATAACCCTTCTACACGAAGAGATTAAATAACAACAAATAGGAATTTAGATTTCCAGACAAATCAATAAGCTGTAAACCTGCAGATCTATGCTTTCCCATGTTTGTGCATGGTTTGTTTCTAGATCACTGTTTCCTATATGTGCTACGTTTTGTTAAAACAGAAAATGTTTTATTCAATAAGAGTAGCAACTTTGTGGTAGATTTGTGATATCTAAATCACACAAAAAATCGATTTAGGTCTTGAACATAGGTTAAATATGGTCTTGAAATAAGTAAATTATGGTCAGCTTAAAAGATTGTGTTTTATTGAAAATTCTTATCGGAGTTTAAGACAGTCACTGAAACTTAAACCTTTTGTACATAAATATTTCTATTAGGATTTCACCTCTTTATAGGAAAAGATTTAATCCCACATTTTAATTTTTGTTGATCATTTGCCACACCTCAATTTTCGGCGCATATTAAAATTATTTTTTCTTACTGTATTGGATCAATTGGAAATATTCTACCGTCAATCTTCTAGAAAGAAATTTCAAGCTTCATATATGGTTTAGAGAACTTAGTTGATACACAATTCAGAATGGTAATACCGTTCCCAAATGGTGAACTAGAAATTTTTGTTTTCTTTTAATTTTTGTGGGGTCTTCTATACGAATAATTCTTTAATACATTGAATTTTCAAAATTCTGTGCAATTGTGTTATAATTTTCAAATGTCCTTTACTTTTTTTTATCGATTTCAAGATGGAAATACTTAGAACTCTGGAATTTTAATGATAAGTATGAAAATTACTTTTTATTTATTTTAACTTAAAATTGAAATGTAGAAACATAAAACTTTTCGAAAGTACACAGAGCCGCTTCAAGTAACGGGTTTTCGGTAGTGCTGCGAAATTGCTGGGAGCACTATCATGCCCCGGATTTGTTTGTATATTATTGTTAAAACGCCACCATCGTTGCATATCTATAATGAAAAAGAAACATGTAGACTATGTGACAAAGAGGACAAAACAACCTTGCACATCACTTTCGAGTGTGAAGCTTTAACCTACAAAATACACCTTCAAGAATCGAACAATCCTGAAGGCCGAAAGAACAAACTAGGGAACAAGCTGCCAAACCTGATTAATGCGACCGACCTGTTCACACAGAACAGATATAACAGGCGACGCTATAAATCAATAGGCTGCAGTGTAAGCGCTTCTCAACCTAGCCGTCTATATCACTCAATCAATCGTTGCGTAGACTCAGTGTTATTAAATACATAATTAGATGTTTAAGATGTAATATTTTAATCTTCGATCATGCCAATAGATTCAAATAACAATACATTTGTTTGAAGGCTATTTATGGTAGGCAGGGGAGGGGCTTTTTGATGTTTGGCAGACATAAATATATTTTTTTTTAATTTTGCTCTCAGTTTTTTTGCGTGTCGTGACTTCCTTTCTGTGTTTATATAAGTATTAGAAATAACTACAAATGTGAAGTTTACAATTAATATCAACAAAAAGGATTTAAAAACTTATTTTTATCAGTAAATATTGTTTGATATTATTTACATATTAAAAATAATAATAATTTAGGTAACTACAAATTCACGCTCTGACTTTATTCTAGACTTGACGTACCGATTAACATGTTATACTAGTTTAAATATTGCAGTTAGAAAAGGATAGCATAGAATCAGTGTCTGTAGAACAAATTAAAGATCAACTACTGTTTATCAACACTTTTCCAAATAAAAATATTATTACGTTATTCAGAATTTAAACAAACGGGTCATAATTCTGACAAAATGCTAATCCTACATTGAAATTTGGCAATTTTCATAAACTCTTGAGCATAATAATCAATAATAAATTCGATCATGAAATATAAAATATATTTTCAAAAAACCCAAATTTTGGAATAAAAAGTACACTATTCTAGATTAGAAGGGAGTCATCGAAGCTGGAGTTTAGGTTGTCCTTAGGAAAAAAGATTTATTAAAATAATTATGTTTTAAAATTAAAAAAAAAAATGCTATCACAATCCATTAAGATTATTTCTGTGAGTTATGTAAAATAACGACTTCTTCGGGGATTGTTAAAAATCAAAAATTTGGCACAAATTTTCTAACTAGTGTTGACAAACCAGGTTTAAAAAAATTAGTATTATAGACTGATGGCCACAATCCAATAGATCAATTCTATTAGAACAAAAAATCAATTTTAACATTATCTTCATCACAAAAGTAACACCCTGTATAGTTCTTTCATAAATAAAATTTAGAAAATAAATAATAATAAAGCTAATATAATCCCAGAAAATTAACGAAAGCTATAAAAACTTGTAAAAGCTACAAATTATGCAACCGGTATACGCGATTACACTAAAGAGGAAAAACGGTGTTTTTAAGTGTTAGAAATTACTATAAATGCGGAGTTTACAGTTAATATTAACAAAAAGAAGATTTAAAAACTTATTTTTATTGGTAAATATTGTTTACATATTGAAAATAACAATAATAACAATTTAGGCAACCATATATTCATATCAGAATTGACGTACCGATTGTCATATGATACTCGTTTAAAAAATGCATTTAGAAAAGGATAGCATAAAATCGGTATGTGTGTACTAAGAAATTAAATATCTACTCTTTATCAACACTTTTTCAAATATAAATAAAAATATTACGTTATTCAGCGTTCAAACAACCGGGCTCTAGTTCTAACGTTATGCTAATTCTACAGAGGTATGATCGAAGAGGAAAAATAAATATCCGAGAAGTCTCAAATATAATAAATTACCAACCATATTATTAGATTTTGGTTAAACATTTTTATGTCAATTTATTTAATTAGATTTCCTGGAACAGAAAATAACCCTGAATGAGGTACAAGAACGTTATGTTTCTAAATACAAAGTTTTGCAAAAAACAAGGAACTTTAGTAGGAAGAATCAACATGTGTTCAGTGCTATATCCCTAATTTTGCTGATTTTGTTTTAATGAATAAGTCTTTAATTGATACAATAAAGAAAAAAATGAAGATTTGAAGCTGAAACGGCTTGTTCAAGTTTAAATAAATGGGGTTTAATCCAGTGGCGTAAATAACGACCACGCTGTACAGGGGGGGGGCAACCAATCCAAGAGCGGCCTCAAGTACCAATGTATAAATATGAAGGATCAAGACAGGTGCAATATAGTAGGGCGAATCAGAAATCTGCGGGAGGGCGCATATACCCTTAGTTACGCCACTGGTTTAATCTGTTTTGATTGCTGTCTGTCTATTATCTTCCACATTTAGTAGGGTTGATTATTAGCTATACAGGTAAAAGAATATCAATACTTTCTGCTAAATCCATTCCCTAGTAATTCGGAGAAGTAGAGTCAATTTTTTAGATTATACCTGGATCCCCATTATATGCAAAATGATTAGGAAATGAGTACCTAGAGTTTCGACTTTTTGAGCCTATTTGCCCTCTGGTCTCTAAATTCGGAATAAGATACTTTGAAAGTTACAGTTGTCTCTTTAAATTTAAGATTTCGCTTTTGATACTTTCTCAGGTTAGGAAAAATAGCAATACAGGTGAAAATAAATATTCAATTCTACAGGGAGCTTGTGTTGGTACTACTTTGCTTTATGGCTTTCTTATATTTTCGCATTGCCGAAAAAGAAAATTACAGGTAACTGTAAACGTCCAGCATCTTCAATTTTTCGGCGTAATATTTTTTTCATATATTTTTGTGATTAAAATTCATACGGAGTTTTGACCTTCAAAAATTGGAATTAAACACAAGTAACTATATTGTGGGAAAAAATATAACAGCTATATTCACTAACATGAGTTAAATCCAATCTAGTTGCCATGAAATTTAAATCTTCTAGTCAGCCAATTTTGTTTTGCTTATGATATTGTCATAATTTATGTTGCATGTGTCAAGAAATAAACATTTATATAGGGATATTAGGATAAGGACCTTGCGATAAAGCCTTGAAATATGAAGCAGAAATAGTTGTGTAATGAAAATAAATAAAATTCTCCATTTTTGCCGCTTCAGCAATAAAACAAAATGATTTTTTATGCTTGTATTTTAGGGTTTAAAACTTGCTTGACTTATTGTTGCTCTTGTCAGTTTAAGCCTTTGGTGTAAATTTAGGATGGTTTTAAAATTAAACCATTTTATGGATCCAGCTGTAAAATTTTTGTGTTAATAAATGAAAAGGAGGAAATGAAAGTTTTGTATACTGTCGCATTTAGCAATGCCCCTGGTGTGAAGGACATATAACCAAGCGATATAATTTTTGACCACCGATCCATTTTTTCTTTGAATTTTTAATCACACTTATAATATAAAAGTTTTACTTCGCTTCTTGTCCTCGAGTCGCACAAAAAAAACAGATTTAAAAAAATATTTTATCATGCCAAAACTATGATTCAGTTAAAATTAAATTAATTTTATAAAATTCTTAATCTTTAAAAAAAAAAGGTAATCATTTTATCATTTAGATATACTTTTTAAATGAAACATACCATGACCTAAATCAAAGCATCGTTTGGAATTAAAAAAATTATTCAACGCTGTACTCTTATGTAAAGCACAAAGCTCACAACAGCTGGCTATCCAAGATACAACAGAATATTCAGCAGTTTGCCAAAAGACGGTGGGCGTTCCCTGAACACCCTAAAATGTACACGACCTCCCCTTACGCACCGTCCCTGATAAAATATTTGTTAGTTTACAAAATACTACGTAATCATGATCATCGGCGTAATTTTAACTGCATCAGTGCAGTAAGAATTAGAGATGTCAAATTTTATTTCAGATACCTAACCACAAACAGTTTTATTTAAGTAAAATAATGATACTGATAGTTCTTAGATTTATAATAGTATGAATTAACGACCACCACTGTCGAGATGGGCCGTGACTTGGGGATTGTTGAAGAAATGGGTCAGAGAAATTCCAGCAGTCCCAGCTATAGGCTTGGAGTATCTTTTGCTCTCTGGAAATTATTACGCATTGAAAAAGGATGCAACTCGATGCTTACACATACCGCACCGAAAGAGAAAGCCAGCGAACGCGTTACATAAAGCGGGGAGTGGCGGGGCCAACTATTCGAACCGCTAACGCCCCCTTGAACTAACGTGCATGCAATTCCAAGCAGTGAATACTGCTCGGCTAGGACAAAGGTAGATTTGGTTTCAGACATGGGCGGCGTTCGTTATGTTATATTAGTTTATTATTCCTGTTTTAAAGGGTGATGACGTTAATGAATCAAGAAAAAAATAATATCAAGACTTGTTTAGTGTTAAATATGTAAGAAGATTTTTTGGACCATCAAGTGGTAGAGAACCTGGTATCGAATAATATCTTTAATAACAGCTTGAATTATATAAATGTCAGCTCTTTTTAACTGTTTTTTAGTAGAAATTTAATATGACTCTTAACAACAATTTCGATCAAATGATTATAACGTTAGAGCCCTCTTCTTGACAGCAATAAAAGAGAAGACCCCTCATAAAGCATTCAAGGATCAATTTCTTTTGAAACTAGGTGTATTATTCAATCTTAACTGAGGAGAAATTTCATGAAAGCATTAGTATCACACAATAGAAATATGGAAAATATTGTGAGAATCAGCTGATCTAAAAATAAATATTCCTCCTTAGATTTTTCTTACTGTTTTTGTGAGATTTGTTAATGGAAATATTACGAACAAGATTACATACTTTTAATAATTTATACTTATTTATACCTACATGTGGTAATATTTTACCTGCTTCACCAAAGGATGCAATTTTTTATTTCTAAAAAATGTAGGTACCACTTAATAGATTTTTGCGTTTTTGGTACAACCAGATGATATATTATGTTGAAAGCAGGCGCGAATCCAAGGTGGTGGGCGATTGCCCACCTCCCAAGGGTTTCTAATTCAGAAAAAGACTTGCCCCTGTCTGTTGCAATAGGAACATGAATGTCGCTGGCACCCCCCTTCGCACTGACAACTTGCTTTCGCTTGATATATTCCCCAACAGCTCTGAATTAAAAAAAATATGCTCGCCATTGCCTGCTGCATTAGGAACGTGAATGTCATAGACTCCTCCTTCCCTCCTCCCCCCCCCCCCCCCGTCGACAACTCGCTCTTGCTTGCCATACTGTACTTTTGTGATATCGCCCCCCCCCTCCCTAAAAAAAAGAAGAGAGGGACGGGATTCGGATCTGGTTGAAAGTATATTGTATGAAGTATTTTTGAAAATGGTTTAAGGAATAAATAAACCGAAACATCAAATGTCCTAATTTTTTTTAAATTAAAACAAAATGACTGATGGCCCCAAAAAAATAAACGTATTAATTCTACACGGCCAAGGAAAAGAAACAAATATATTGAATTGAGTCCCTCCTTCTCGACGCCTCTGGCACTCGGCAACACCCGGTCGTTGGAAGTTGAAGGACCGCTGTACGATCCCTCCCCACCAAAGCCAGTCCCAGAATGGCGTGGTTTGTGTTTCGTTCGGCCTGCCTGTAACTCGCACGATTTGCCTGCACTAGGAAATTTCTTTGACAAAACACTTGGTAACACGCCCAATTTTCATTTTTTTTATTTACAAATATTTTGAAAGTGTTATATTTTTTCGAAAACAAGACTAAATTTTGCTAATAATATGTGTGGAAGTGTACATAGATCAATTGGAAATCCCGCCGCGTAGGCAGTGACGACGAAAAAGCTCAATTTACACGATACGACAGCGGCGCGCCTTAACTATCGCTTTGTTTTAGCGGATGATAAAAAGGATGTCGGACAGATTTGTGACCAAGAATGAGCTCCGAGATACAGCCTAAATCAGAATTCGTGATCGAAACTCCGGCACAGGTAAGTTTTAATATGGAAAAGGGTGGGCCATTGATGCCGTGGGTGTATCTCGGTCCGGCGGCCTCCGAGGAGGCGGAGGTCGGCCTTCGAGGTCGGCTGAGCTAGATCACATCGCACAAGGGTGCATGCTTTCTCCACCGCTGCTCTTTACCTTTCAATGGGTGGGTTTTGTTTGCATGGCCAATAAAATAGTTGCGGAACACAAACCTAAGATTTTCAAGTTCATGTTGGCTTGCAACAATTTTTTTTATTTGTATATACAAGGTTTAATTACAGACAGAAACGCCTAATCACGTGAATTTTTTAAATGTAAAACCTAAATTCTTTGAAATATAACACCTACATTTTGCAGAGGCAACATTGGTATTAATGTTGGATTAAAATTAAAATTTTCTATTCTTAAATCTACAGGTCTACACGAATCCATTTTGTTTAACAGTGAATTTGATTTTTAAAATATAATAACATGAAATAGGTTATCTGGTAAAAGTGTGAGTGACAATAGTGGTATTCTTTTTGAAATAAAATTGCAAAGTTTGCGCCACTTTCATATTTTTACAAGGCAAAATCTTTATTCTAAGTTATTAATATAGAAAACAAGTTACGTAAACGTATCATTGCTTTTTTTTATATAATAAATGCTATAATAATGTGCAACATCACTAGATATTATAAAAAAAAACAATTAAATATTGATAGTACACTTAAATCTATCCGAGAGACAATATACAATTCGTAAAATAAGATTTTTCTTTGTTGACCAAATTAATATGTCTGTGAAAATACCCTCCGAATTTATTATAGTGCCTATAAAGGTTTGCCGCCTTAAGAAAAATAAATTTTTGTACCTAAACTTTTGGTCTTTATGGACAGGACCGGTCCGAGGAATATTAATTTGTGAAATGAATAAATCGTTGGTCACAGGCAATTACCTAGTTTTATAGTCATATCAAGTCTCTTAAATTATAATAGAGTAATTAGTTATCTTGTTATTGCAAAAATATTAATTACCGTAGTCTGATTCTGAAGCATCATCATCTTCATTATATGACAACTGGTTTTATGTTTGGCATGAGTTGTCTATAATCATGTTTTGTTTTAGTTATCTTTTGAATACCATTTTTTCATTGTTTATTATTATATCACTTTCTCAAAATCTATTAAGCCGGCCACAATCTACGAGAATGTTCGGCTGATATACCGTGGTGTGCCAGTCAATGCTTCACTAATGTTGAGCCTGGGTGTGACTCCGTGTATTCCGCTTCCTATACGACAGTCAGCTTTAGATCCGCCAGTAAAGCAGTCGAGGTTTCCTGGCTGACAGTGATCCATCAAATTCTACTTTTCAGTAAATCTGAATGGTGTAGGGCCTGTCAAAGTTATAGGCTCTTGGCATGGTGTCACTGTTCATCTTCAACAATGCTTTTGATGCTGGTATGTCCGAGGGCAGGTTCAATCCACTTGATCTTGTTTTGTTCCAGTCTGTATGTCCCTACCCTCGTCTTAACCTTGATTACTATATAGGGTATCCACGGCTGCTTCTCATACCTCCCATGCTGCATAAGCAAGCCAGCCTTTGGAGTTTGGAGAGTTCCATAGTGGTCCGCCTCTGAGTGATTTTTGTGCACCATTCAACCTAGCCATAGATTATCATAAGTCTTACCACTACAGAGTACAACTAACTTACAATGTATGGTTTTAAGCCTCACGTTTTGCCAGTGCACTTTTTGCTACTTTATTGGCTATTTTACCTTTGGTAATAATTTTCTGCAAGTATGAGTTCTAGGTAAGCTTTTCATCCAGAATTACATCTCTTGGCTTATCTGCAGTTGTTTATTAAAAGAGTTAGTTGATTTAATTCACCATGCTTCCTTTTTGTTTAGTAAAGGATATGAGTATGGTTTTTCCAAGATTTACTCCTAGATGCTCCTTAGTACACCATTCCTCCACTATAGTCAAAGCTCCCTGCATGAGTCTTGATATTGTTTTGCTATACTTTCCCACGATGAGTATCACCATATCGTCAGCATAACCCTGGAAATAATATAGTAGTTGAGGTTTACCAGAAATTCACCGACTACCATATCCCACAGGAGGGGGGATAGAGCCCCTCCCTGTGGAGAGCCTTTGGCTACCGATACCTTCAACAGTTTTTATTGCCAATCTCTTTTTTAATTACCTAGAAAACTATACTAGAATTTTTCTTAGAAATCAACGGTCAATTATACTGACGTAAACATTAAAAGCCAAGTAGTGCAGTGAACAATTATCAGTTGTGGTCTAAATGACTATCATAAATAATGACTGGCTGAAAGGCTCACTTGTCAAGGTGTTTTCTCTTGTAACAACTAGCATTAACTAAGAGCATGCGCATTTTTCCTTTATAGCTGACAGTAAATAAAAATACACTGAAACCATTAAGATGCGTCTTCAAAACGTAATTACTCTGCAGAGAGAGACAGATATATGACGTAAAAATGACATCAATCATGTGATATAGAGAGTTTGAAGTTTAACTAGATCTGTAAATTATTCTGTCATTTTTTAGAAAACAAACATTCGCGTAGTGGCTTTTGGTCATGAGCATATTGGTTCTGATTATTTTTAAAAAAGTTTCATTTGCAAGCTCAGGAAATATGTAAATGGATAAATTGATACTTCCCTTCTCATTCTTTCATTTTGGTCTATGTCATTCCAAAGCAAACGTATACCACAACGAACGTTCTGAATTACTCAGATTTTCTTTTCGAATGGACAACTCTTGCTTTCAGACCCAATATTTTGAAAAAATTATAGTGTATGGTAAATACCTTTCTTAAATCAGATTCTGAAATCTGAAAGCCATTTTAGACGTTTGTGCCGAACCTTCATACATTAAATATAGACATAATTTTAAACGCTTCTCCATGTTTGATCGTAACTGTGGCTCTACGTTGGGCGCCAAGTGTAACGTCATTGACATTCTAAAATAATAATTTACCAAATCTGCCGATTTTTGTAATTAGTTATCTTTAGATCTTCCATCGTGACTGAGACATAGCATCCTACAAAACCAATGACTTGCCTCAATGGTTCGGTTTAAGAAGTTTTAATTAGATAGAACACTCAGTTAATTTTTTGCTATTGCTGACGTATTTTGAGAGATTGGAAAAGCACATCTAACTTTTCTAAAAATGAGCCAATAATTTATAATAATATGACAGTGGGCTAGAACGTCTCGAACCTGTAGCGCCAACATGTGAAATTTATAATAATATGAAAGTGGGCTAGAAAGTCTCGGACCTGACGTACAGGTGGCGCCATCGTGTGAAATTTTGCGCTGACATTCTATAGTACTATCTTTAACTAGCGTATATACAAGGTTTCAAGTCATCATTTGCTTGACAGCCTTTTGATCAAGACGCTATATAAAATGGAAAATTTGGAAAAACTCGTAATTTGAAATGAACAACACACTAAAAGATTCCTCACCATCACATACAACGTTGAAAAGGTGGGTTTTTGAATTGAAAAAGGGTCGTATAAGCACTAAACATAAGTCACACTCCTGATGCCCCATGAGGGTTACAACTGCTGATATACTAGAAAAAAATCCATAAAATCGTGTTGGAAGATCGGCGATTAAAATTGCCCGAAATAGCGGAGACTAAAAATATCAAACGAACTGCTGGGTCATATTTTAAATAATTTTTTGGGAATGTGGAAGCTCTGTGCAAGGTGGATGCCGCGTTTGTTAACGCCCGACCACATTCGTTAGTGGTTGCAATGAATAAAATTAACGAATTAAAGGTCGAATTGTTTGCTCATCTACTTTATTCGTCAGCGACTACCATAAACGTAAGATAAATTAATATTACTTAATATAGACTGCGGATCCTATAGAAGTAAATTGGCTCACGCTTAAAAAGAAATGGAGCGTTTTCGAGGAGATCATATTGAGAAATAAAATAAAAAAAAATATTTTCGTTATCACACACCATAGTTCTATGTTTTAACTTTAAACTATTATATTAAAAAAAAAACTTTATAAAAATTCGTCTAGACAAAAACCTAGAAATAATAATGGATTTTGGATTCATTTGGTTCCTATCTACTTCAAAAAACAAGAAGAAACATTGTTAGAACCTACTCTCATTCAAGATTTACAGTTCTTCGTTACGATACAGTCAACTACCTCGGTGAGATCCGTAGAATTAGAAGTATTTATGGCAGCGTTACAAAAGCTACTTGACAATGAGCCTACTAATATTAAACTGGTTTATCTAGCTTCTCGTGCAGATATGTTTATACAATGCTTGAGCTCTGCCAACTTTCCTTATGATGACCAATATTTTTAAAAAGTCGTAAGATACTTTGGTGTATTTTCTGGGAAATAAAACAAGATTATGCCGTTGATTTCTTACTTAAACACATGAATAAATTTTCTCGTACTACACATCAGTGAATTTACCTTAACAAGAATTGTTTCCATTTGAATCCAGTCTTGTTTTCATATGGTAATTGTTTAAGGGAATTCCGTTCAGCACAAAAATTACCTTGTTTCTAATGAAGACCGTCTATCCATCAAGTAATTCTGTAAAACGATATAGAAGATAAAATAATAATAAAGTGGAAAGAGATTAAACAACTGTAAATTCGTTGTCGAGTGGATCAGATTATCGCGTTATAAATATACTCTATGAAATGAAAACAAATTTAAAAATTGGAATCTTTTGGTCGTACAAAATAAACAGATTGTTTTTTGAAGATAATATAAAGTTTTAGCAGATCCGTAATAGTCGGGGAGCCTAGCAAATTGATTGTTGGTCAATAACTACAAGCTAGGATTAATCGCAATGCGAAAATGTAATGTTTTTATTGTTTTTTAAAGTTATAAACAAGTAGCGTTTTATCAGTTATAATGTACTCGCCGCCGTGTACGAAGGGAAGTGGAAATCTATCAACAGGCACTCACCTAGTGCACATAATCTATTATAGCTTACGCTGATCGTTGCATTAATTATTTTAATACATATTTATTTTTATTTATTAATTATAAGTATCTACTCATAAAAGTAAACAATACAATAGCATAAGGAACTTCAGTTATATATATATATATATATATATATATATATATATATATATATATATATATATATATATATATATTGTCGTATATGCACGTCCGTCGTTTTTGGAAAATTAATAGTGGAGATAGGATTTTCCGCCAGAACGCCACGAGGTACATTTTGATCGAACGCGAACGACGTATACGAGCTGTAAATGACTTGCGTATCAGGATTTTTGTCATTTATGGTATGCGTTTGTCCCTGCATTAAGTGGTCCCCACCTTGAAGTGAAGTTTGGATGTCATTTAAAAATTGTTCCATTGGAGAAATTGAAGTGTTGGGATATAATTGAGCATTTCGATTTATTTGGGTCATGTCAGATTCATTATGAGCCTGGAATCCTGTTAGGTCCGGCGCGACCCCATTAGGGGCCGCGGAGGTCCCACCAAAACCACCCGGACAGCCTGAAATGCCACCCGCTTCATCAGACCGGAAGGAACTGTGAGAAAAAGGATTGGACATTTTTTAAATAAATTATTTTTCCTCTTAAATTGGAATATTTTGTATAAAAATACAAAAATCACGGAGGGTTGGGCTTTAATATACTTAATATATGAGAAAAATTAAGTATATGGAATTTGGGTTGAATGAGAATTTGGCCAATATTTACTTTAATTTGTTTTTTTTATTAGACGTGAGCTCATAGGATTTTTTGCAGTAAAGTTTTTTTTGACTGAGACTCTTAATAAAATTTGCGTCAAAATTAAAATGTAGTATTGGGACTCTTAATAAAATTTCCGAAATTCAATTTTGTCGAAAATTTTTGTTTTGGTATTAAGCGCAAACTAAGGCACATTTAGTGTTCTTAGATCCGGTAACGATGTCACTATCAGGTTACTTATCACTAATTTTCTCTTGATAGAAAATTATTTAAGTCGCAATCGGGAATGTCGCTATCAGGTTTCCTTTAAGCAATTTTATTATATTCGTAGAAGTAGGCGCGTGAATACTCTGTATATTAATTTCAGTTTCCGCAAGAATTAAAAAAAAATTGGCGTGGAAAGGTTTTTAGAGCTTTTTTTTCCGACGGCGCTTATATCAACTACTAGAGTTCGCCTCTAACGAGTTTCCGGCTAACAAACGAGGTCTCCTGGCCTTTCTAGTACCGCAATCTTCTTATCTTCTTTCTTGAATCGAATTCTTGATCGTCTTATTAGGACAACCAAGAACCTCTCTTCCTAAGCCGTCGTAAGCAGAGCGGCCTCCCTCGTTGCACTAGCGTAAACAGCTTAGTGATTCTCTTGATGCCGAAAAGGGCGTTCCAGGAAAACCTCTAGGAAATTTAAAACTCCCTACTCGCGTGTTGAACCGTTTAATTTTTTCTTCTGAAAGGGAAACTGACAATCTCTTGCGAGATTACCGACGAGTGGCCCACCTATTGATTCCCCGTGCCTTTCTCTGACGTGGTGCAAATGCCAGACTAATCAGCAACGGCAGAGAATCTCACGTTTCGGCTGAGTAAATGCTTCAAAATACTCGTGTGCCCATGTGTAAGAAATTTGAGAGATCTATGCTCTTTGAAAGACAACCAGATTCTGCTAACAAATCGCGACATCGAGTGCTATTTATACTTTCTCGGCACTCCGTCGGGTCTTCCGAAAGGAACCGATCAGCGCTTAGCGCGGTCCGCCAAAGCTTTATGTCTGCGCCGCCGTCTGTGTCGGTGTCTATGCGCCGTTACCGCCGACAACGTGTAGTTTATTTTTCGGAATTTCAACCGTCTTTATACGTTTATTTTGTTTTTATGATTTTTTTTAGGTTCTTGTAGATAGAATTCTACAACAATATATATATATATATATATATATATATATATATATATATATATATATATATATATATATATATATAACTATTTTGGCATGTTTTGGTGCGCTGCTTCAGTATTTTTAATTTTAATATTTTCCGTATATTTTCTTTCATGTGATATAAAGCATTGAGCGTGATTCTTGATTTTCAAAGTTAATAATCTTTCTGGTGAAAAAATTAGTACGATTTTGTTGTAAATATGATCTTTAAATAATCGGGAAACTGTATACAATTTTTCAGCATGTGCCTATGATGCCATCTGATGTAGTTGAGAATTTTCTTTGTACGATGTTTTCTCACAAATAATACATTTTTTAGTATCTATCACATAACTATTCGGGCGCCTCGTTGATATTGCGTTGATACTCATTCTTGACTCAGCTTAACTGTTTTGCCTTCCTCAATGTTATCTTTGTTTAGATCACTATTTTCTCTTTTTAGATTTTCATTTTCACTTTTAAACTATTTAAAGATTTGTACCTTGTATTGGATTAATGATTATTTCAAGTTGATTGAAACTAAATAAAATGTTTGAAGTCTTGAACTATATGTATAAAATTTGTTATAAAGTACTGTGGCTGTTACATCTAAACGACGAAACACAATGTTCCGATGTAAATAGGCAGCGACGCGTATTCGAAACCAACCTTGGTGAGTACTCGTTGAATTTATGCCTTTTTTATTTTCTTGACAAATAATACACAAATCAATGTTAAAAAAACGAAAAGCTATAATGGATTATGTGCACTAGGTGAGTGCTTGTAAGTAGACTTCCACTTTCCTTTATACACAGCGGCGCTTACATTATAACTGGTGAAACACTATTTGTTTATAACGTTAAAAAGCAATAAAAACATTACATTTTCGCATTGCGATTAATTTACTTAACTTTTAGATAAATACTTTCAAACGACAATCTTCGAAAATTATTATTTTCACTTTTCAGTAATCATCACGATTGGTTGCGACCGAAGGCCTTCCATTTCGTAAATCTTCTTCATTCAAATCTCTACTTTAAAATATGGCTGAGCCCCATTTCCATATTCGTCAATCATTCATTCGTGAATATTTTTAGGACAGTTAAGTTCCTTTATTAAAAAAATAGACACTGTGATATTCCAGTTTGATAAAACTCATTTTTTGTTGCAAAGCACTCCATAAAACACAAAATAATGAACGAATAGAAATCAAATTTGACACACAAGTAGAAAATGGTTGCCACCATTGAACATTACTAAGCAACGCAGTCAGTTGTTTCTGTGATGGCCAAGTAGATATGTTTCGAATATTCTTCGTACTATTTTTTACAATCACAATAATACGACAGTTATAAAGTATAACGAAAATAATTGTAGTTGAAGGTAAGAAAATATTGATGCTTGTTAAGAATTGATAAAAAAATGTATAACGGAAACTCTACCGACCAAATAAATCTACTCTCTTTGAAAATATAATGTTCTTTTTCAGTCATTGTCGTTTTCTTACAATGTATTAAATATAGTTCTTTATGATCTTACATTATAATATTCTAATGTGTAGAATATATACTAATTTAGTTCTACCTTCTTTATTTTTCTTCCAATTGATTTCTTTATTCAACAACATAAATTTTATTTATCAGGACCACCAAGGGGATATCAAGTCAGTGGCTCCTTCCCCTTTGGCACTTCTGGCTGCCACTTGCAGTCGCATTGGACCAGGAGAAGTTCAAGCGCAAGTGCAAGTATCTTCGGCTCCAGTTGCCGTTACTATGTCCACCACTCCTACCCCTCAAAATCAACAACTAAAACAGGGAGTTACCATGCAACAGGCTGCACAAGCGCAGCCACAACCTCAGGTATGTCGTATTTTAAATGCCAATTTTTATAATACGAAATTAAACTTCAAGAGATTAATTTTTAATTTCAAATTTCACCTGGTTTTTAAAAAATGTCAGTAAAAACGTCTGGCCATTGTCCGAAAATAATCTAGAATGAGGACTCACTTCTTTTCCGGTGTATATAATAAAGAAGCGCACGACATTGTTATACACATGTTTCTTCGGATACTAACCCTCATCCGACACCTCCATGAATTACCTCTTTAAAAATTAGTCTGCAAAACGTTTACAATAAAAAAAAAATTCTCCCCTAGTCCTCAGTGGACTTGGTCCCGACGGCAACTTACTAATTGGATCCTATATTTTATTTTTAGGAATGGGTTTACCTGTAAACGTAACAAAGATTATAACATCTCACTTTTTTAGAAAAAATATAATTAAAATACAGTGTATTTTTTCTCATTCTTTTGCCTACACTAATAGGTAGATAAATTATAAAAGGAATAAAAAATTTTAAAAAAATTACATATACCCCCGTTCAGGCGCGGATCCAAGGGGGAGCGGTGGGGGGACCCGACTTTGCCTCTTGTACTATAGTTTATTCAAGAACTAGAGAGAGTAATAAATCATTTTTTATCTTTTTTTTTTGTTCGCAAACTATCTGTGTTCTTTAGTCCGGTGTCTTTGGCAAAATCTGTTGGACACATATATTTTTCATAGGAATGGGTTAGAAATTTTATAATCAAAAATACCGGTCTATAATAATGGACTATTTGGGTTGGATAACAATAGAAATTTGGATGTGTGAAGTTTTAAAAAGGATTTTAATCCTTGTCATACGCGTCGGAAGGAGGTTTATTATCACTAAATATTTATGGCATAGAATATTATTTCGGTAATAAACTTTTTATAATATTATTTTGTTTCTTATTATTTCTTAACAATTCACATACATTAGAAAATATAGATAATTTTGACATATTTAACACAAATCACAACTTTATTTTTATTATTTTTAATTTTGGCATAGAAACCGTTTTTGGCACATAAAAAGTAGTCTTCTTTTCTCAAAAAATTCGAAGGTTTAATTTAAATACTTACAAAATACCCATTGTCAAAAATACAAGAAGTTAAATATATATAAAAAAATAAATTTGTCCATATAATATTAAAATTTTTTTGGGGCTATCGGTCATTTTATTATTAATTAAAAACATTTTTAGGACACTTGACGTTTCAGTTTGTTTATTTCTTAAACTATCTGCAGAATTACAACTAAACACTAAAAGGGGCTTCAAATGTAATTAATTTTTATATGTTAGAGAAAATTTAAATAATCATTTGTGTTTACGCTGGTAAACATTATGTATCTAATTCATAATCAAAGTCAGTGAAGCTATCTACGCTCAAATTAATTATAATTGGTTCCGCGATCTCACCGATCATGAGATCGAGTTTTCACATTTTCTTTTATACTTTTATTATATGGATTTTTCCCAAGTTTCTGCAGTAACTTTATTCAAAAAAATCTTTCAAAAGTTCAGTTAAATTACTAATTTTGTAAGTTGTGTTATTTCTAGCAAATCTACCATTTACTTGAGAGAGATATTTTCTTCTCCAACGGACATTTTTCGGAGACCTATAAGAACAAATTTCCGATCTGATTTTTTCCAGCAAAAAGTAAGTTCTCTGAGCTCAGTTCTTTTAATTTCAGGTAAATCCCGATCTTCATTGATTTTAGTTAGAATCTTGTCGACGGTTGGGATCTTCTTCTCATAATAAAATGTATGTACAACTCCTTTTATTGCAGTTTCCATCTCTTCTTCCAACGAAGTTTTTCGTCTGCCTATGATCGAATGTGGCTTGGGAGTACTACAATTCCAGTCATTTTTCTCCTTCAGTATTCGGTAGATAGTAGATTTTCCAACTCCTGTCATGTTGGAACACATCTCAACAGAGCTTTTAACATTATTATCTAGATATTGTTATCTTAACGCACCATAAATATTCATCATAATAAGTTTTTCGTTGAGGAAAAAATGCCCTGGTTTAACGATTTTGGAATAAATATAGATGTGGAAGCCATATCTTTTGGGTATATCACTAATTTCTGCCTTTTATATTAGGAATGTGTATGCTGCTAGCATTCCCCACGTTGACAATTTATTTTTATTGCAATAGTTTAAGAAAAATAGACAATAGAGTTTAGGAAAATAGACCCGATTCTGCCTCATACTAGGAATGTGTATGTTGCTCGCATCTTTCCCCCATCGGCAACTTGTTTTTTCTTGTGATTGCCCTCCACCTCTCCAAGAGCTTCAAATTCAGAAAAATAGACCCGACCCTGTCTTTTACACTAGAAATGGGAATGTTACTGGTGTCTACCCCCCCCCCCCCCCCCGTCGACAACTTGCTTTCGCTTGTCATACTGTACTTTTATGATATCACCCCCCCCCCCCCGCCCCCCCAAAAGAGAGAGGCTGGATCCGCCCCTGCCCCAGTTACGGCTAAGCACGCACTTTCTTAGAAGACGTCACATTACGATGTTTATCCCGATACGGATAACAAAAACGCAGCCAGACCTACCTCAAATAGAGCTCGTTTGTTTGGTTGTGGAACCACTTGATAATGTTTGTACGTATATTTGGAAAAGTGTCGAAAAATAATGCACTGTGAGCATCACGACTGATGTGTATCAATTCGAGTACCATTTCCTTCAAATATTTTTACATCCAGATCACCTTAGACAACACCCTTAGTTACGCCCATGATCTACCTAAAATAGGGACTGTTTGTTTTGTTATTGCATCACGTGATATTTTTACGCATATTTGGAAAAGTATTGAGGAATAGTACGAGTTTATTATAACAAGTATAACATCCACCGGGAAAACAAGTAACAGCCTGCTAGAAATTTCTGGTTACCTAACTTAATATATTATGTTATGAATATTTAATAGGATAAGTATATTACATTTTGCAATTTTAGTATATTAATTATTTGTTTTGGTAATTATAATTAAATTACTAAGTTTCATTTTGATATAACCCCTGCATATAATTCATAGTAGGTAAAATAAATCTCAGGTACTTATAATTATGACCCTATGTTTGGTTAATAACTGTGGACGATCCTTTCCACGTTGAATTTTATATAACTTATAATCCCTTATTTTATGGCGGCTCTTTGTATTCCTTGTAAGCCTTTTAAAATCCGAAAGTTAGAGTAAAATTATCTGTTGAGAAAGTTACTACGCTTATTATTTTCTCTCCGTCTTTACAGTTATTTTAGATATGTAAATAATATCTAACAATACTTACGACTAAAAATATGGTTTTAAATTTTTTTGAAATACACATAGTAATTTTTATTTAACACTTAAAAGCACTCAAAAAAAAGGAGAATAAATAAATTTTAAAGCAATGAGCACTATGCATGAGTTAAATTACTAACAGCACGTCACTCTGACTCTGGGATCTCTCCGAAATCACCGCAGTGTAGTTGAGAAAAATTTAAAAGACAAAAGAGGTTCTCTATTTAAACTCATTTTATTTATTATTTCCAACAAATACGCCAATAGAAATCAATGGGATGTGGTATAATATTTTGTATGAGTCAACAATTATTTGAAAAGCGACAGTTAAATAATTGATTCGCCTGACACCTTTGCGGTGCGGTATTAAACAAGGAAGCTTGCATAAAAGAGCTTACCGACACACAAAGCAATACCGAATTTGGAATGAGGTTAGAACAGAACCATACTTAAAGCTCAAAGCTATTATTAGCACGTGCTTCAAACATAGACCTAAGGTTAGATCTTTCTCATTTGTCCCTCCCCACGAACCTATTACCTGTCAGTTGCAACGTCTCAAGTTATTACAGCTAATGTCTTACATGTTATTATTATACAGAGTGTCCCATAAGTAATGAATATCAATGGTCGCTACAATAGAGAACTGGGCACCTATAATTTTTTTAAAGATCCATATAAGGTATTAAATTAACCTGAATGGTTTATCTTTGTTTCCTTTTTCAAAATAAATAAATACGGAGACTTCAGTAAACTTATTTATATTCATCAGCATTTTTTTTCAAGCATAAATCGTTTAATAAATATAAATAATTTGTTTATCTATTTTAAAATTAGGTTGTAAGTGTACCCCTTCCCGCTGGAGTAACCGCGCAGCAGCTCCAACAACAAATACTTCAACAACAGGCTGCAGCTGGTGCTGCACAGTTGGTCGCAGCTGCAACTGGTCAAAATTTAGCAGGATATAGCGTGGTGCAGGCACCCGCGGGGGTTCAAGCACTAAGCGTTGATGGACAAGAGGCGATTTTTATTCCTGCAATGAGCTTAGCAGGTAAGAAACTAAAAAAAACAGTTTTTATAGCAAAAGTATATACAGGGTGGAAACTTTAGCAGGAATAGCTTCGAAAACAAATCATTTAATGAAAAAATTTAAATTATAATACCTCATCTGAAAGACTATTAAAAAATAAATTAAATATGCATTTTAATCTTGAGATATTCAAAGTGGTATAAGTAAACAATCCAAAACAAAATTTATTATGTTTTTTGTTATTTTTTCAGTGTTATTTCCCTTCTCTCATGTCTAATACGTCCTTAAGTTTATCAATATACCAGTTTCATTACAAAAACTATCGTCTTAGATGGGTCTCAGTGTTGCGACCATATTCAATTGAATATTGTAAGGAAATTTGGCTTCAGGAGCTGAAATTAGGTCTTCTTGAAGAAGTGCATAAACCAATTAAGGTTACCTAAAAAAAAATACGAGCCTTAAAATTAACTCACTCACCACTTATGTTAATTTTTTACCATGTTTTTATTAACTGGCTTTCTTGTCTGTCTGTTTGTTTGGTCAGTACAAATTTTGCAGTCGATTTTTGTCTGTTCGGTACAAATTTTACAATCGATTTTAAAGTAAAGACAAAAAGCAAGAAATAATTATTTAAATAAAAAAAAATTAATATACGAATATTTTAAAACTTACAAAAAAGTATAAAATAATTTGTCACATTGTTGTGAAAATTTGTGATTGTAAATTTTTAATAGCTGTGAAAATACTTGTAAGCAGTGGCGTAAATAACGACCCTGCAGACCCCGCGGTGCGGGGAGGTGTAGCCAATCCAGAGGCTTCCTCAAGTCTCTTGATAAAAATAAATAAATACGAAGGATCAAGACGGGTGCAAAATGTAGGGCACATTCAAAAATTTGCGGGTGAGGGAGGCACATACTCTTAGTTACGCCACTGCTTGTAAGATTTAAAACTTAAAACCTGGGGTGCAATAGATAATAACTGTTGTGCGAGTTCTCTCTATACTCCTTACTATGATCTATTGTATGCACCCAAAGATTTTCATTTTAAATTTTACAAATATTTTCATAGCTATTAAAAATTTACAACCACAAATTTTCAAGACAATGTTACAAATTATTTTCTACTTTTTAGTCCATTTTAAAAACATGGTCAATTAATAAAAATATATTTAAATAATTATTGTGGAATTTCTCATATGATTCGGCATGATCCTGCTAAAACTTTATTCTTTAAAAAAAGAAGAATGTACCATTAAATATTTTTAAAATTATTTATCTTAATTAAGTTTTTAATTTGAATTATTATATTTTTAAAATTTTAAGCATTAAAATCCGTCTTAAATTTCATTTTAATAACCTTTCAAATAAATTGCCTCAAGGCAATATCCCTTTAAAAGAGAAGGTGGAATGTCATGTCAGAAATAACCCGGACAAAACTCTAAAATGAGGTATTTGTAGATTTTTGCAAAATAATTTGCTTCCAAATATATGACTAATAAAATATACCTGAATAATTACTGTGTATGCAGTGGCGTAGCTAAATCTGACGGCGCCGGTTGGCAAGAGTTACTTTGAGGCTTTAAGTCTTGAGAAAAATCGCAATACGGGACGACTACCTAATTTTATTATATCAACTTGTTTTAAATTTATTTTGTCAATATTTTAATCGTAAAAATTTATAATTATATTTTATTTCCACTTAATAAAAATTAACGTCAAGTTAGGTACATATTTTTTAATTATAAAAAGTACACAAAAATCAGGTCTTAATTTTTTTTTAACAAAAAGTCAATCTCTCAACCTAGGTTCTTAATCCTTTATCTTTAGTGATTTGGATATTATATATGCTATAGGAAAAATCAGTTTTCACTCAGAACATACTAGCACTTCCCACGGCATATCCGAAATGGGTAACTTATTGGGGTGGCAATGCTAGGGAAATGGGTTCGTTTAGTTTGGTTAATACTACTAACAACTCAAAATAATCAGGAAAAATGAGTCCAAGATAACCAATGACAACACAATATCAAATAAATCACCCTTTTGGAGAGGGTTAGGTGCGTACTAATATGTACTAAAAACTAACATTTCCTATAACGTAATACATATTATAAATGCTTTTTGCGGTTCTTAATGCTAGCAAAAACGTCGATTACTTTTATCAAAATTGATTTGTTTTGCACATTTATTTTCTATGCTTAGAATAGCCAGACTACTTAAACGTTCATGACTACTATTTCCTAAAAAATTCTTAATTACGTTCAGTTTGGAAATGATCGCTTAGCAGAGAAATTACAGGAAGAGTTAAAAATATTAATAGTGCGGTACGCACATTGGGAAAATTTGATGAGCTGGTGTAATTTTTATAAAACATAAAATCAACCAGCTCATCTAATAAATTTTCGCAAAAAACTGAGTGAAAACTGAGAATTTCTATAGCAAAATTTCAGCCTGCTTGTGTAACTCAGTATCAGTAGCGATGGTCATAAATGAAGGATCAAGAAATTTAAATCTATCAACATTTTGAAAACCAGAGAATCGATGTTTTAACTGACATGACGCAATATCCAAAATATTATTAAATGTAATTTTTGTGATTTTTTTCTTCTGTTGTGAATTTTGTAACGGAGACAAGTTCGTCAAAAAAATTTTTGGATTTTTTTTAGTCGCTTTTTAATAAACAAAAAAGCTTTAAATACCCCAATTTGCTACTAAATTCGAAGCTTAACGTCGAATTTGATCGTATTTGTGACGCAGTTTACAAAGTTCTTCGTAAGCATTTTTAAATAAATTGGAAGCCTGCACAATGACAAGACTTTTTACTTTGAAGAACTTTAGAAACTATCTTTATAGAATGGAGAATTTTGGAAAATAATACAATAAGGAATAAAAATTAAAAATTTTCTAACTCCGATTGCTTCGAATTTTTCTTCGTTATTTTTACTTTTTAACGAGATTTCTGTTAGAATCTTTAAATTATTTATAAAATTAAATCGCAATGCGTCCAATGAATTATTGCTAGAAGACCATCTACCAGGATCAATCTTTTTAATGTAAGTTTACTGGCTGGAGATTCTTTAAGTAACTCTAACTATATAGGCAACCAACAATATCGAAAAATTTTAGATTGCAAGCCATTATAAGCGCCGCTCGTGACAGCAGCACCGTCGCAGCTCTATCCTCTGCACTTTTTAACAGAGATGTTTTACGAATTTTTTTTAAACCTTCTGCGTTTCGATCATGAATTTCGTCAAAGATTTTGTTTTCTACCTTGGTTCATACATGGCTTGGAAAACAGACATTATGTCTCTTTACCATACTGTTTATTAAAAGACAAAATGATCATAACATACATAAATTTTAAATAAAATCAAGAATTTTTTAAATACTCCATTTTCACTTAACATATAAGCATTCTGAAAATCATAGTTCTTGGGTTTAGACCGTGTCAAACTGGAATTCCCAAACAGCAAAAATACGTCTTAAAGACGTCCATAAAACGTTTGATCTCAACATTCAGGAGGTCTTATGGATGTCCATTAAAGTCGAATGACGTCCATAAGACGTTGTATAGACGTCTTATGTTATAAGAGGTAACGTCTTTAAGACATTTGCTTACAACGTCTTATGGACGTCCCAACATATTCCACCATTAAAATTATGTACATTAAAAAGAGTCCGTTTAATTATTTTGTTTGTCTTGTTTACAAAGTCAAACCGTGATTATTCAAAAGTCCAAGAAATAACTTTAATTAAGAAAAAATCAAGAGCAAAATATACACTACCATTTTAAATAACTACAAGTTCCGCATGAATAATTTGCTTTAAAAAATATGTTCAACATAATCTCTTTATACAAAAAAATACATAACTCAAGCATAATGTAAACTTTTTCTAATTTGAAATTTATGAAGTGAGGTAGAAGAGCAAATATTTTCAGAACTACTACTGTTCGAACTATAAGTGAACCTATCAAATTTAAGCCTTAGTTTATCCCTTCGATAAAAGTACACAAATCTTTAAATAGTTTTAAAAACAAGAATTTTTATTTAGTCGAATAACAAATCTGGTCTGATGCCCTTTTCAGCCATGTTTGGATTGAAATTTCCTCATTCTTCCGACTTTTTGCCAGTCCTGTTGTCTCTGTAGATCCTAATAACAAACTGATTTTAATTTTATAGGATAAAGTTTATCATTTGTGGGAGTAAATTTTTTGATATTTTTGCGAATTTTTATAATTGTCCTCTACTATAGAATCGTGACTTATGCTATTTCAAGGTTAATATGTATAATGAAAGACAGAACTTACTCATAATAAGTCTCACCAAGTTGGAATCGTAGAACTTTCTCTTTTCGTGCTAATCAACTGTACATGGTAATTTTACAAGCTCGCTTTAAAAAGTCATAAATGCTCCCTACTCCCAGTTTTGAAATTTCTAAAACCTTAAACAAAATTACTTCTTGTAATTAACAAAACTCTATTTTCTATGTTCTTTAAATATAAACCAATCAGCAGGAACAAATTAAATCTTACAGGTTTCATTAGTGGAGCATTCCATAAACAAACATTTCGCCTTCCACTTTATTAGTAATATTTCTTGTAATAGTTAGGACCGGGTCTGAATGAGCTGTGCAAGCCTTTTTTGCACAGATAATATTTTTGAAAATTTCATTTCATATTTCTAATAACATAGAGTTACTACAAAAATATAAGCGGTAAAGCATTCGGGAATTTCCTGTAACACAACCTATAAATAACGTTACTGCTTTTCCTAAGTACATATGATTCTCGATCTTACCTTAAGTATTACATAAACACGAATAAAAAAAATTTTCAGAGGCACATAGATAAATCAACTGCTTTAATAAAATTCTTTCAAAAGCTAAATTTTCACAGTCGGCACCCCAACAACATTAGAAATGAATAACGACATGACGAAACACAAATACAAAACTGAAAAATGACAGTTGACAGAAACAAACGGGCGGGTTTTTTAAAGTTATAGTTTCGCTGGCATCATATTTATGTGTGTCATTGTTATCGGTATATCAAATAGTCTGTGACAAAAAGCACCAAAGTATTGATAAAAAAGATCATGCAAAAGTTCTATTAACCAAGGTCGTAGTGAGGCTACTAAAAATTTGTCGTTCAATCAAAAATTTTAACCTCAACTTGTATTCAGCTGAGCTATGTGCGCCGTTGCAAACTTATTACCCAACTGCGACAAAATCCATAGGGAAGGAAATGCTTTTTAGTTTTTATCAACTAAATTATACACAACTGTATTAATTTTCATATAAAATGTAGTATGTAGACTTTTAAAAGATATCTTAAAGACGTTGTATATAGACGTCTTATGAACGTCTTTAAAACAACGTCTATAAGACGCCTTATTTATGTCTTAAGACGTTCAGACATAATCTGGATAAAAATGACGTCTATAAGACGTCTAGTGCTGTGTGGGATGTCACCAAATTTTAATAGTCCTATTTGGTTTTTGTACAAAAACACACATTTAATATGGTGCTACTTTAAAAAAAAATATGTCTGGAATGAAGCATTGTCAAAACTAAGAAGTTTTATGTAGGTTGCGTTAAGTCTTATTTTGCAACAGGGGTGCAATTTACAAAAAATGGGCAAAAAATCTAAATTATCTTATACAGCTGAAATTTTGCATATAGGCTAAAAATTACATTTAGAAAAAATTTTACTAAGGACTTTTTTCGATATTTTGAGATATAACTCCACTTTTGAATTTTTTTGGAAAAAAAATAAAATTTAGCAGATAATGCTAATTACCTGAGTACTATTTTTTTTTAATTAATTCTTATCTCGATCGAAGCAAAAATTGATGCCAAAGTCAAATTCGAATAAAGCTATTAATAAAAAAAATCCCATATGATGCGGACTTTACTGGTCACACTATAAGAGTCAATTTATTATCATTTTAAAATGAAAGATTTCTTTCCAAAATTCAATCCTTAAATTTATTTTTTGGAACTATATAAATACCTCAACTAGTCACCGAATAACTAACAAAAAAATTTATGGTGCGCTACTGATCATTTGTGCCGGTTTACCTGTTAAATTTTATAACTTCTTTATTTTTCCCTCTTGTTGATGGTTAAAGTATACTAAAATTAAATATTTAATAGAAAAAGATTGAGAAGAAAGATCCTTAATGTCGACTTGAATACTTCTTGGAAGTTACGTTATACCTGAAAATTCAAATGAAGTGGAACTTAACACTATTACACTGTTTGTATCAGTTGTAGTTTAAACTTCCATGCGTTTAGTCGTTTTAAATATCGTTCTGACAAAAAAAAAGCGGTTAAAGTGCTACATCTGTTTTATTTTAGTTTGTTTGGTGACTGATGTGGGTTTCTCAGCGGGTGGTTTTAAATTACAAGTTTGTGATAAACAATATAATTTATTTTTAATAATATTGACCATAAATGTGATAAAGAGTGTGAATTAGAATCTATTTAGGTATATTCCACCGTTTGCATATTAGGAAGATAAAAAATAGTTATTTACGTTCGTGTTTGTACCAAACAAAAACTTATATTTTAAATTTTTAACATCCGTGAAAACTGTGCACGAATATTGGTTTTTTATAAAAGTGTAGCTAAAATGACCAAAGATACTAGAGAAAACGAAGCTAATCCAGCCGAAGGGCATGAAGCAAACGAACCCACGGTAACAGCAGTGGATGGAAACGAAGGATTAGCACAAATTTTAATTTTAAAACATGAAGAACTAGGTAAAGACGATTCTCGTATATTATCATTGTTTCCAAAATTCACACAGAACTCTTGTTCTGAAACTAGTATATCTAAAATTTAAAAAAAAAGCGATGAACATGTTTTTTAAAAGGCTCTCATATAATCTAATATGTCTGTGTAGCAGTGGCGGCGGGTGCATTAGAAAAGTAGGGAGTGCAATTCCAATGGTATAAAAAATATAATTTATCTACAATTGTCTCAAGTTCGGAATGTATAAAAACCAAAAAAAAAAATATTAAAATACATACTAGAATGAAATCAGTTTTTTTTTAATTTGAAGAAATACAGCGATTTTACATAAAAAAAAGTAGTAGTAACACCTATTTGGGCTTTTCTTTTCATTTTTTGTCAATGTAGAATTATATCTTGTACTATTTCTTTTTAATTTTAAACTTTACTAATAGTGTTATGGCGTTATATTTTCTAATTTTAACAATTTTGTCCAGTATAATGTAGTGGGCAGGGAGGCAAGCAAATTGGGCTCTTCAGCTTCAGAGTCGAAGCTATCGCGTTTTTATGATGATTTAATTTGTTTATTGAAAATTAAAAAACCATAACTGATTTTGCCTGGTTATATTTTTGAAATGGATGCATTCTCCGAAAAACATCTGATGTACTATATACATACGACTCCCCCCGGCAGCTGCACTGCTCTCACTTATCCTATACTTTCACGCGCTCAGCTGTTTTCGGTCATGTTTACTAGCATTTTTTACGTATTTTACAGACTTTTCGATGCAAAACGAAAACATGAGCTTGTAAATCGGACTAGCCATTATGCATTTAGGTGCACTAAAAATTTCAAATAACAATTGAGCTAAAACTAATGTACCGACAGCGCCTGGTTTTGGCATGCACAAAGTACAAAGAAATTACAATGATTTCGCAAAGGGTCAGCGCTACAATTTAAAAAATGACGGAGATATAGATTTCAGAAAAAACATTGAGTTTTCAGGCTTTCCCTTTTTTTTTTTCATTACTAATATTTCGACTGAGTTGATCCAGGGCCCATTTTTTGCATTTTTATTCTCTATAATTAATCTGTTTACACCATCGCAATTATTTTGTTTTAATTGTTTATAACAAATAATGGATCATAGTAGAGAATGGAAAACATAACGGAAATATCACTACGGATTGTTTTTAATGTGATGGCACAGTCAGTATCCTGATAGTAGTTTTGTCACAGAATCACTTATTTTTTCTCTATTGGCCTAACATTAAATTACTTTATAGGTAATTTTGAGGATATAGTATCTGTTACTTTCAGTTCGTAATTTATGCAAAACGGGAGCATTAATAATGATAAAATTAGTTTAGTGTTAGTGAAAGTTTAACTTTGAACTAGTAAGCAGTAGATATCATTCCATTAAATAAATAATTTCAGTAGTCTTAAAATTTATATAACGTACCTATACAGTTCAAAACTTAAAAAATGCAATTTTTTATAAATTATATTATCTTATTTTGCATAATTCCATTCAGAGATCTAGAAAATATTAGATTGCGAGTCCCCAATATCGGCCTTTCTCAAAGTGCGAGAGAGAAATAAGATGAAGACCGTATCCGCTTCTTTTTCTATGGCGGAGTACAGAATCACGTGATCACAAAGCGAACATTGCGGTTTAAACTTCTTTCCTGGAGCAGATTTTATATAATAGAAATAAACGTTTCATTGAAATTTTAGGGTTAAAGACTAGGTTCAATACTGCTTCAATTTCGAAAAAAAAAATGTAGGACGTTAAATTTTAAAAAAATTTAAAATTATATGCCATGCCTTTTTGTGACATCCTCTAACAGCCAATCAATTTTTAAAATGTGCCACCCTTATGCCGGTTGCACCCGAAGCCAGGACAGTAAGCCAGTGTAGTGGGACAGGCCAACAGTGTTACCAAACCTACCCTTTCAACGGTAGATCTACGGGTTTTCAATGAGTTCTACCTTTCATAAGTGATACCGTTTTTTTACTCGCCGTTTGGGTTATAATTTATTACATATTTATTTAAAGTAAAACTGTTACTATTGCATGATTTTATTATTATATTCATTATAAAACGATAGGCTGCGGAATTTAAACGATTTCATGCTTAAAGGTCCACGAATTTCTTTTAATTTACTAAGTGGCGCTATGCTGCACACGTAAGCCCATTGTTAATCTATCCTTGTTTACCAGTGCAACAAAAAAGAATGTTACTGTCTTGAAAAGTTAGACTGGCATTCTATCTACTGTCCTGTCTCGATTACTGACTTACAGTGTTGCCAACCCTACCGTTTAAGTAAGGCCATTATTTGTCTATCCTTTTTACCAGTGCACAAAAAAAAGCTCAGATACAAATCTGACTTTTCACATATAGAACAGATTTTATAAACAGAGAGGTTAGTAGAAATTACGCAATTAATATTTTCAATTCTCCTTTTTCGCTCAAAAAAAGAAAAAAAGCGAGAGTAGTGATAGTAATGTAAGTCGGCAAGTTAATTAAAAAAATGAATACAACCGATTTGTATTTTGTACTCATATTGATTTTCTTAAGTTTGATGACGTTTATTGGCAACACTGCTGGCTTGAGACAGTTGCTCGGTCCTAATATTACCGTGTACACGGAGACAACACTGGCCTGGCTCGGCTACTGGTTTCGTGTGCAAGCGGCTTTAACCCCATAACCTTATTAACATTATGTCCATAAAATTTTTTATCAATCTTGCAAGATAGCCGCAATCGAATATCAAAAAAATAGTAGTCACGTGATTAGCATTATCGGTCAATTTATTTATTTTTTCCAAAAAAATTCAGAAGTGGGGTTATATCTCAAAATATCGAAAAAAAGTTATTAGAAAAAGTTTTTCTAAATGCGATTTTTAGGCCATATACAGAATTTCAGCTGTATAAGGTAATTTAGATTTTTTGCCCATTTTTTGTAAGTTACACCACTGTTACAAAATAAGACTCGAAGCAACCTACCTACATAAAACTTCTTAGTTTTGACAATGCTTCATTCCAGATATATTTTGTTTAAAGTAGCGCCATATTAAATGTGTGTTTTTCTACAAAATCCAAATAGGGCTATAAAAATTTGGTCACATGTGATGCAAAGTTTACTTGTTTTTGACCCTGTCTAAGGTAACTTCATAAAATAACTCTTTTTAAAAACGTAGTTTTTGTCTAAAAGTAATACACATTAATATTAGGAAAATAGTTTTTTATTAAATCGTTGAAACTAGATTAACTTTACGTAAAGTTAAATAAAAATTTATTTTCCACCTAATGCAGGCTTTACTGATGACACTGTGTACTTGTTTGTGTTAATTATAATGTGTATTACTTTTAGACACAAACTACCTTTTCAAAAATAGTTATTGTATAAAGTTACCTTATACAGGGTCAAAAACAAATAAACTTTGCATCACATGTGACCATAGACCGATGGATGGGATTAGAAATATAATCACGGCGTAAAAAAATTGGCATTTTTTATCCGTAAATTGACGACAAATTAGGCTTGTAATTTATAAAAAAAAATGTGGAAATTTTTAACTTTTGAAGGTTACGGTGTGCTTACTACGGGGTGGTGGAATTGAATATTGCCGGTACAAATTCACACACACTGGATGCATTTGATACAAAAATTCATGTTCTATACAGAAAATTAAGAGTTAAAAAGGGAAACTTTTGGTTACATATCGCTCAAAAAAAATGCTTTTGAAAAAAAAATTGCCACCTTATCTCAGATGATTGGGCAAATACAGTAAAAATTAAATAAACTTTGTTGAGTGGATTTTCGAAGAAGACTCGAGGAAACTTAATAAAATTATTATAATAGATTTCGGGGTTAAGAAAAATGAAGATTTAAAAATAACACCATCAATAAAATGACCCAAAAAGTAATATCACTTCAAAAAGGGGCTGAATTTAACTATACCGTTCTTCCTCCTCTTTTTAATTGATATCCGTCACATGTTCATGTAAGATAAGGCCAGATTCTCACTATAGGGCCGGTCTCGATACGATCTCGATACACTCTCGGCCCGGTAAAATATTCTTACAGGAGAAACATAGGTTCATCAGTTTCGCCGATCTTTCGATATTGTAAGCCCTTTTTCAGTTAAAAAAAAAATTATCGAACCGAGAGCGCACCAAGATCGTATCGAGAGCGGCACTATAGTGAGAATCAAGCTTAAAACTTTTAACTTAACATAATCTGATTGAATTTTCCCTTTTTATTGAAAATTTTAGCTCTGATAGCCAAATTCAGGATTAAGTATAATAAAATATTATTAGAATAATTGGCAACAACTTTAAAATTTTTTATTCCAAAAAATATGTTCCTTGGAAGTAATTTCAAAACTCTGTAAGTTTTTTTCCCATATTTCCACCAAATTGTTGTTTCGTTTATTATCGTTTCTACTTTTTGTTACTGTTTGTACGTAATACTAATTTATTTCAGATATAAAAAATTTTTAACGTATTTTTAGGGGCCGGCCAGCAACATCAGCAAATTTTTAGTCCTGGTCAAATAATTCGTACCCCTGCAGGAGCTGTATTACCAACTGCTGCCAACTTGCCTGCTACAGTGCAGCTTTCCAATGGACAAAGCGTACAGGTCAGTTAAGAATACAACAATTTAAATACTCACCAATAAGGTGAAATAGGGTGCATGCAGTTAAATGGAAAGTGTAACTTTGTTAATTTTTATATCAAAATCAGTTTTGGAACTTTTAATTACAAAATCTAAAATTTTTACATATTTAATTCGCAATTTGATTTTGACGTAGTCTTCTTTGTAACTAGGCTTAATTTAAAGATAATTTAATTGCGCATTCATATATATGTTAACGATAAACATATGCATTTTTTTGGTTGAATAAAAATTTTAAATGTATCGTACCAGATGTAGTGGTTATAGATAAGCTAATGGAAATTCGCAGTCATCATATATATTTTAACATAACTCAAAACAATATTTCACGAAGTGCGTAACAGTTTTTTTTGCCACCAAACATGCAACACCGATACAGTAGAATCTGCTTATAACGACGGCCAAGGGGCCGCCAATATTACGTTGTATTAATCGGGCGACGTAATAATAAAAATTATAAATATGTATGTTATTTACCTGTACCTATCATACTGTTATAATGCTCAATTTCTACCACCAATGTTATGTCAGGCGCGGATCCAAGGGAGAGGGCGGTGGGGGCGATCACCCCCCCCCCCCCCAAGAGCTTTGACTTTTTGAGGAAAATATACCCGATTTTGCCTCTTATACTATAATTTATTCAAGAACTAGAGACAGTAATAAATCAATCAAATTGTCACAAAAATTCACAATGTCATACTTCATGACCGCCGACTGAAACTACGAGAGCTTGCTGGTATAGCAAACATCTCGATTGATCGTGTCCACTATATTTTACATGATGTTCTTGGCATGAAAAAGCTTTCTGCACGATGCGTGCTGCGTTTGTTAACAGTCAACCAAAAACGCCTTCGAATGAACACATGCCAGAGTGTTTAGACTTATTCAGACGCAATTCTGCTGAGTTTTTTCGACGTTTTATAACTGTAAATGAAACATGGATTCACCATTACACGCCAGACATAAAGCAGCATTCTAAACAGTGGGTGGGGACAGGTGAAAATGCGCCAAAAAAAGCAAAAACGGCTCCGTCTGCAGGAAAAACAAGGCAAGACCATCACCGGGGAGTACTACTCCTCACCGCTGGACCGTTTGTAGCATGTGATTAAGGCTAAACGTCCACATCTTGGCAAAAAAGTGATCTTTCATCAGGATAACTTACCTGCACACAAATCTATGGTTGTTGCGGCAAACCTCTATGACCAGCGTTTCGAAGTGCTTCCACATGGGACTTATTCTCCGGATCTGGCTCCCAGCGATTACTTTCTCTTCCTACATTTGAAAAAATGGTTCGCTGGACGAAAATTCCCTTCAAATAACGAGGCCACAGCAGCGATAACCGCTTGTTTTGCAGAGTTGGACAAATCGCATTATATTACGG
Organism: Diaprepes abbreviatus; assembly: GCA_034092305.1. Classification (NCBI taxonomy): domain Eukaryota; kingdom Metazoa; phylum Arthropoda; class Insecta; order Coleoptera; family Curculionidae; genus Diaprepes; species Diaprepes abbreviatus. Next base: position 7,192,379 of record JASJET010000055.1, on the reverse strand, counting down.
GTATTAAAATGTTAGAACATCGTTGGTCTAAATGTACTGAAGTACAAAGGGACTATATTGAAAAATAAATAAAAACATTTTCAAAAATCTTTTGTTTCCTTTATCATCCCGAGAACTTATCGAACCATCCGATAGCCCCAAAAAAATAAAGTCAACATGTTGATTCTACACGCTTAAGAAAAAGACAATAAAAAAAATTATGGCTAATGGGAATTAAATATATATATGAAATTAAAGAGTCGCACAACACTTAAATAAAAATATATAAAAAAATAAATAAATAACATTAAACAATAAAATACACCTAAACCAAAAATTTAAATAAGAAATTGTGTTTACACTGATAAACATTACGTATCTAATTCGTAAGCAAAGTCAGTGAAGCTATCTTCGCTCAAATTAATTATAATTGGTTCCTCTATTTCACCGATCATGAGATCGAGTTTCCACATTTCCTTTTATTCTTTCATTATGTGGATTTTTCCCAATATTTTGCAGTAACTTTATTCAAAAAAATCTTTCAAAAGTTCAGTTAAATTACTAATTTTATAAGTTGTGTTATTTCTAGCAACTCTACCTTTTACTTGAGAGAGATATTTCCTTCTCCAACGGACATTTTCGGGCGATCTATAACAACAGATTTCCTATCTGTTTTTTTCTAGCAAAAATTTAGTTCTCTGAGCAATTTCCAGAGCTCAGTTCTTTTAATTTCAAGTAAATCCCGATATTCGTTGATTTTAGTTAGAATTTTGTCGACGGTTGGAATCTGCTTCTCATAATAAACTGTATGTACAACTCCTTTTATTGCAGTTTACATCTCTTTAACGAGGTTTTTCGTTTGCCTGTGATTGAATGTGGCTTGAGAGTACTAACAATTCAAGTCGTTTTTTTCTCCTTCAGTATTCGGTACGTAGTAGATATTCCAACTCCTGTCGCGTTGGAACACATCTCAACAGAACTTTTATCATTATTATCTAGATATTGATATTTTAAAGTATCATAAACATTCATAGTAATAAGTTTTTCCTTGAGGAAAAAATGCCCTGGTTTAACGAATCAATGTTTGCTTCATAATATAAATAGCACGATTCTCTATATTTATTGTATACATTTTTTATTATTTCCTCTTATTCTTTAACATTTTCTCTAAAATGTTGCCTAATGGTCATTAATAGAGTCAGAAAGTGTGAAGGTAGTGTTTTATCGGTAAGATTTTCGACTAAAAATTCTTTAATTTCTTCCCAATTTTGAAATGCTTTATATTTTGTTATTTCCTGAGTTTTTCTTTAAGTTTAGTACCGAAAATTAAATCTCCTAATTTATTTTTTTGATCCTCTTTTACGATTTTCATAAGCGCGTCACAGTTTTTTATAAAAAATTGCAGAGAATTTCCGCCACCATAGCCATCAAATGAATCTATTTGGTTAAGTACATCAAAAGCGTCTTTACCAGCCATCTTATTTTTTTATGAGATTCGTAAATAAGTATTTTTAGTTCTAAATTCTATTAAAATATAGTTTTAATAAATTTTAATATTTTCTCCTTTTTTAATAAATAAATATGTGTATTTTTATAATTATTATTCTTTCTTTTTGCAATTCCTCTTTTTATTACAGAAATGTTAATTTAACACTTATCTTACAGTAAAGAGAGAAGAAAAAAAACATAAGCGTCACTAAAGGAAAACCAACAAAGGACTTACATGTGCATCTCAGTGTACCACGGATGGTTTACAATGGTCAATCACGCCAAGGGTCCCTTTTCCTCTTAGGAATCTGCTACGTCTCCGCGTGCCTTCAGATTTTCCCTTGTTTCCTTCTGGATAGTTGCTGCGTCTCGCGCTCCTTCAACTGGTCCCTATGTAGTTTTGCGCTCCTTCAAATTGTCCTGAGTCGTTCTTCTTTCTTCTAAGTTCGGGTTTCCGCTGCCACCAATGTTATAAGCTCGGTTTCTACCACCGCTATCAATGTTATATGCTGGAATTTTCACCACCGTTTTCAATATTATATATATATATATATATATATATATATATATATATATATATATATATATATATATATATATATATAAATTTCCACTGCTGTTGTTACCAATGATATACATCTGTCTAGGTTTCGACCGCTGCTATCTACTTGAATTTCCGCTGGGTTTTATGTTATGGGCTTTTCCCACGTTTTTACCAGTGTTATAGTTTGCTGGTTTTATGAAAACAAGACAAATTTTCAAATATTATTTTTGTATTTTTTACAGGAAATAATTGACGCACTCCTAATTACAATGTTTCTTATTCTACGTTGACAAAATAAAAGAGAGCCCTTCAACCTCATGGATTCAATTTATACTTTTCTTGCCTCCATTCGGTCATAGGCGTACTTAGGAAACTAACTATATCTATTTTATTATAAGACCATTGGTCAAACAACCTATTTGTAAAGTCTACCTGATATGGGACAAAAGGGCGCCATGAATAAAGTTCTGTATTTTTTATAAAAGAAGGTTTTATGATTTTATAGGTTTGGGACTTTTCCATTTAGGTTGGTTAACAAATATATTTACTTAGGATATGCTTATCTAAGAATTTACTAATTATTGGGTTGCAATTATGCATTGAACCATAGGCGTAACCTAAATATATTGTAATTATATATAAAAAATAATTGGGTTACTATAACACTTACATAGTTATACTTGGACATAGAACCTTCGAACATACTCCAGTAGAATTAGCATAACGTCAGAACTAGGGCCGGTTGTTTAAATGCTGAATAAGGTAATAATATTTTTATTTATATTTGAAAAAGTGTTGATAAACAGTAGATATTTCATTTCTTGATGCACACATACCGATTTTATGCTATCCTTTTCTAATTGCATTATTTAAACGAGGATCATATGATTATCGGTACGTCAATTCTAGAATATCAATTTATGGTTGCCTAAATTATTATTATTGACATTTTCAATATGTAAACAATATCTAACAATGTTTACCGATAAAAATAAGTTTTTAAATGCTCTTTTTGTTAATATTAAGTACAAACTTCGCATTTATAGTAATTTTTAAAACCCAAAAACACTGAATAGAGTCACGATAAGCAATTAAACTGAAAGAAAAGATAAGTAAACATGTTTATGTCTGTCAGACATCAAAAAAGCCGCTCCCCCACCGACCATAAACAGCCTTCAAACAAATCTATTGTTGTTCAAATCTATAGGGTATCAGTAGATTGAACCACATAATTTATCTAATAGAAAGAAAAAATATTCAATGCAAAAAATACTAATTAAGTTCTTTGTCCATAGCGTCAGACACATTCATGTGCTTGTGTTATGTAAGTACATACGAAGATACATAGATCATACACATTCATAATCTATCGTTTTAGAAAAAAGTGGCGAACACTAAAATAATGATCGAGGGCATTGATCAATCGACAGAAGCACAGTGGCGAAACAGTGAGATACATTTCGGGCTCACAGAAGAACAAAATAATTACATGTATATATAAACACACCTATGACGCTAGTAGCTGTAACCGAATAAACTAGACCATCTTAATAGCCGAACGTTTACACAGTCGTCGCTATAATTAGTCAGCCGTTTTAAGCGAAGTCGTAATAAACAGATTCTACTGTATATGAAAATGTTTATATCTATTTTAATTTTCCCAGTATTAAAATTTAATGTATAACTATTATTTTTGTTATACTTATTCCACTTACTTTTTTCTCACTTCGAAATGAACAAAAGTAACATTTATTTACGCTCAAAGTTTTATATTTCATAATCAAATTCATATTCCATCTCCTATTATGTAATCATAGTTAAATTTGGAACTAAATGTTCCCCTTTAGTCCAACAAAGAAATTTTTGGTTATCACTTGTACAGGTTCGTCCCGCGCAGCAGCAAGTATTCCAGTTCCCTATGCAACAGACGATACCAATTCAAGTACCAATTTCGTCGGGCAACGGACAAACCATTTATCAAACGATACATTTTCCTGTTCAATTTGGTGCAACGGCAGTTCCAAATATTATTCAGGTAAGCATTAAAACTTTACAGTAATTTAATGTGTGGATAAAAGATGTCTTGATACCTGTTGCAATTATTCTCACGTAGCAGAGTACTAGAATAAGACTAGCAAGAAGTTATACATTTACGTTTATTGTTAACATTTTTAGGCCCAGCCGCAGTTGATACCTCAGGTAGCAAATATTCTCACTCCTTCGGGTCAAATACAACAAATCCAAATAGCAACATCTATGCCTCAGCAACAACAGCAGCAACAGCAACAACAACAAAATCCTACGCCTTCATCGGTAGCTCAACAATTAGTGGCAGGAGATGGTAGTGCTCAGTTAACGTTTACAGGTAAACTGATTTCTATATCAGTTTTGGCAAATATTCTCGCTGAATATGGAGCTTTCGGCAAATTTAAATAAAAATTATTTATTTTGATTGGCGTAGTGGTTTCTGTTTCCATTAAAATAAAGTTCCTAAGTGAAAAAAAAATTACAATAATTTAAACAAAAAGACAGGCCAATGTGACGACAGGAAATGTAACCCATTATATCCTCTAACAAACAATATATCGTAATGTCAGTTTTTGACGTTTTGAATATAGCTACAACTGAATCAAAACAGGTAGTAACAGTATTTGAATTTAAGACGTAAATATTTTTTTTAGCTGCCAATGGACAACAGTTTACTTTGCCTGTTTCCAATCTGCAAAATTTACAGCAAGTGCGGACGGTTGGAAGTCTGGGTGGATTAGGGAATATTATTCAACTTCCCAATATTCAAGCAATGCCAACAATACAAAATATACCAGGTAGGAAAATATCTGATATAAAAAAGCAAAGGTCTAATAATAAGAATCTCAAATTCTTATTAGGGTGACGGCACCAATTATGGACATGTTAAGGATACCTTTTTCCGTTTTGTAAAATAAAATTCGTGTTTTTATGTGTACAGATACCGTATAGTGGTAAATTAATTTAGAGATAATATGAGAAGACGAATCTTTAAGTTGAACTTTAAATAGTTGGATATAAATATGTTATTTTACTTAAAAATGTAGAAAGTTCAAAATCACCATTAATGGACACCTAAATCCCAGTAATGATCAACCAGTTATGGACAAGTTCAATGAAAGAAACCCAGTCATTAGCAGTAACCTGGCTTTTTCTAAAAAGCATTCAATTACAAATTTAGGTAGGTACGTAAATGATAGGTATATTTAAAAAGAATAGGCACTTATTAATCATAAATTAGCTTTTATTTGAGCTTTATCTGAACTCACATTATTTGCGATAATCATCCCCAATTAAAATATTTCTGAAAAAAAAACACTTATTCTTATATAAACTATGGCATCGAAGTAATAGTCTCATAAATTTATCATTTACAGTCTCAGTATCATTAAAGTATTTATCCATTTAAAAAAAAACATTATAAAACTAAAAACAAAATGAGCAAAGTAACAAAAACTAAGTAAATTCTTATAAAATTAAATTGCTTTTTCTTACAAACAAAATATTAGGTATTAATGAGATCTTCAGAGATCTGTGAATTAAAAATACTAAAAATCACAAAAGGATGTGTGCCTACGTAATTAAATACTGTATAAATCAGGTAAGTATTTCTCCATTTCCTTAACTTTATAGAAACCTCTTTTATTCAGAAGCAAAGGTTCACTTATAACTTCTATTAGATCGTGTTTTTATACCATATTTTATCAGGTTTGTCAGGCCATCTAAAAGAATTGCCTGTTGATAGTACCGTGCTAATTTCATACTGGTCTTTATCAACGCCTTCTGTTCTGCCCGGGAAAAACTCGTCTTCATATTTTACTATGACAAACTGTCCGGGTCCAACAATGGCTTTATATTTTGAAGGTAACGTTTTGATTTTTAGCATGTTTAGCGATTCATCTTCAGAATTTTCTTCACTCTTGTTTTCGCGACGTCTTTTGATCTCCCTTTTTTCATGCGCGAGTCCAGCTCTTTTCCGCTGTTTACACTCATCTACTTTTGCCCTTTCTCCGTTATCTTCGGTAATGCCATCCTCTTTTTCATTATAACTACGGTTTTCACTCTCAGCATATGTTATTTCTAAATCTGTATCTTCGGAAGTTGTGTCATCCTGGTCTATTGCTTTTTTTCTAGATTTAGAACATCGTTTATCCATCATTGGTAATTTGGTCTGTACTCGATCCAGTAATAAACATTGTAAAAAACAGAGATTTTAGGTTATGTTTCTATTTAATATTATGACAAAATATATTCTTAGTTCCTAATATTCAATATAAAATAATATCAAACTTAATTATCAAATAACATAATGAAGTAATTCACGAAAATATATACTTACTCTCTTAACGATTTTCATAATAAAACCGGATTTTTCGGACGTAGCTCATACTTCACTTATATTTAGGCTGTCATCTTGAAGAAAGTGGCCGATCTTGACATTTTGATTTGTTAGTAAGACAACTGACCCCCTACTACTTATAATCCAGTGTTACCATCCCCAAAATTCTTTTGCGTTTGGTTATTATTTCGGTTTATTTAGAAAAAATGTCCATCATTGGTTCTTGTTCATAATTGGTGCTATCACCCTAATTAAAAAAAAAAATATTTTTTTGTAGAATCCTCTTATAAGAAATAAGTAAATAAGGCTGCACTGAAAACCTATTTATTGAATTTGTCATCGTAATTTATATTGGTAAATCTTATATAACGATCCATTTTTTTTAGGCTTGGGTAATGTTCAAGTAATTACACAACAACAGCCGCAAATTTCTGTAGGTCAACATATTCAGCAAGACCCCAATGATCCGACCAAATGGCAGATTATTCCACAAGTAACAACAACCGCAACCCCGCAGCCCACTCAAGTAAGAATAATTATCCTACATGTATTTTGATTATGAGTTTGTTTCACGCTTAATTAGTAACCTTCAGTCGATAAATTACGTCCAATGTATTATTGCATCACAAATGTTACCAATAACCATTATAAAAGTCGTTGGATATCGACTTGAATAAAAGTCAAAAATTTTACAGGCGAAATGTGTGTATCAAAAAAACGCGGTGTATAATTTTTCATTTTTTTTTTGTTAAATGTAATGTCCTATATTTTTTTATCGAATTTAGCGTCTCCTTGAACCCTCTCTAATTAAGCTACAATCATTCCCCCATGCGAAATTTTAACAGGAATCATTTTATCTCACAGTAGTTTAAAATTTAGTTTTTCTTGTACAGGATGTCCAAAACTGTTATATAACTATCGATATATTCAGTTCCGGTTCACTCCATTTTTTAAATGGAACATCCTGTTTCTAGTGTCATGAGTTGATGGAGTATTTATTTATCTTCAAATAGATTTTAAACTGTTATGCTTTTTATATGAAGTATACAATTATCTTTTGTAGATAAGAATAATACAGGGTGTTCATTTAGAATGTCGTTAAATCGATGAAAAGTTTTATAGGCGGAATGTTAATCGGATTCAAAAATATATATCTATTTACTTATTTACGCCCTACAGGAGCGGAATCTCTATTATTAGGCCGGAAAAAGAACATTGTTACTTAAATCCTAATATTACATACATAATGCAGACAGTACAATAAGTATAACATAGTCTATAAATCCACATATAATTGTAACAAATCGATTTAACAGCAGAATAATTACAGTAAAATATATCAAATTTGTCTTTCAGACGATCATAAAGGGGACACATAGAATATAATGGGGAGAACTGTAATGCTTTAGTTCTTGGCTTCGGCAAATAGAAAAATACTGGAGGTCTAGTTATCCCTGGAACGTGAAAATAAACTCTCGCGTGCAGATCTGTCGACAAAATCTTTACCAGTTTGTACAAAAAGAGTATACTGCGCTTCTCCAGAGTTGTGAAATTAAATCTCGCAAATAAGATCAAAAAAAGTGAAAGAACTTGCGGGCACACAAAAACGCAAACAACCCAACACATTATATAACACAAACGGAACAATAATAACAGAACTGGAAGAAAAATTGGAGGTATGGAGGAACTATGTTAATGAACTTTTTACAGATGAAAGACATGAACCTAATCTAAACAGCATACAAGAGGATGAAGGCCCAGATATAACCAAAGAGGAAGTAATGTATGCACTAAGAAGAATGAGGGATGGAAAGACTCCGGGTCCAGACGAACTACCGATGGAAGTCCTCAAGCTCATAGAGGAAGAGTCGATTTATGCATTGGTGGAGCTTTTTAATCATATCTACAAAACAGGAATAATACCACAGGAATGGCTTTTATCCACATTTGTAACTATTCCAAAAAAGGGAAAAGCAAAACAATGCACCGACTATCGCACAATAAGCCTGATGAATCACATACTGAAAACATTTCTAAAAGTTATACACACTAGAATACATAATAAACTGGAAATAGATATTAGCGATACCCAAGTTGGATTTCGAAATGGACTCGGAACGAGAGAAGCGTTATTTGCACTGAATGTCATGTCTCAAAGATGCCTTGATATAAATCAGGATGTATATATGTGCTTCATAGTCTACAATAAGGCCTTTGGCAAAGTGAGACATGATCACCTTATCAGTCTATTGACGGAAAAGAACCTCGATAAAAGAGACATCAGAATTATATCGAATATTTATTACAATCAGAAAGCAGTAGTGCGAGTGGAGCATGAGACGACTGAAGAACTCGAAATAAAAAGAGGAGTGAGACAAGGGTGTATACTTTCACCGACCTTGTTCAATCTTTACTCTGAGGACATAATGAATAGAGCACTTATTGACCAATTCGTTGGTATTAAAATAAATGGAATTTTAATAAACAACCTCAGATACGCCGATGACACAGTACTTATCGCAGAAACACTCGAGGATCTCCAGACCTTAGTCAATAGAGTAGCAACAGTCAGTGAAGAATATGGACTGTCACTAAACATAAGAAAAACAAAATGCATGTTAATATCCAAATCAACCCAAAATGTCCCAGATATACGCATACACGGTCAAAATATAGAACACGTCAGAAAATACAACTATTTAGGCACCGTTATCAATGAAAACAACGATAGCTCTGAAGAAATCAAAATCAAGAGAGTGTTCTGTGGCAGAGACTTGAGTCTTGAATTAAAGGTTCGTCTGGCAAGATGTTACGTACTGTCAGTTTTGTTTTATGGAATGGAGGCATGGACGCTTAAAAAGATCGATATTAACAAGTTGGAAGCCTTTGAATTGTGGATGTACTGCAGAATGTTAAGAATATCATGGATGGAGAAAATCACAAACGCTGAAGTACTGATGAGAATGAATAAAGAAAAGGAGGTCATACTTACAATTAAAAAACGAATATTACAATACCTGGGACACGTTACGAGAGGAGAAAGATATCAACTACTGAGAACTATTATGCAGGGAAAAATTATGGGAAAGAGATCTGTAGGAAGAAGACGAAACTCTTGGTTAAAAAATCTAAGAGAATGGTATAATTGCAGCAATAACCAGCTGTTTAGGTCAGCAGTCTCGAAAATATTATAGCTCTGATGATCGCCAACCTTCGGAACGAAGACGGCACCTAAAGAAGAATAAGATCTCGATAGGTGTGGTAGCCTGTGGTTAAAACCAATCCAATTGAAAGCTTAAGAAACGAAATTGAATATTTTTTAAAATTTTTCAGGGTGTACATGGTAAAACAGATGCCAGATAAAAGAAACAATATTTAATTTTTTCTAATTTTTCAGAATGTACATGGTAATGCACATGCCAGATAACTGCGCCATATTCCAACTTGCTTCGTACAAGAGGATAATATAATGTGCTTGTGACCTAAATTTTCGTAGATCTCACTAGAAAGTCCAGCGTTCCGTAAAATCTCGATACCATATCATTAATATGATGGAAAAATGTAAGTCTGTAGTCAAATGTGACTCCTAGGTCTTTAGTGTAGTTAACCCGCCGTAGAAAAGCACCGTTGAACCAATAATCATGCGGCATAGCCGTTTTACTTCTTGAGAATTACATACCATTACACTTGTCTATGTTTAGAGACAGTTTGTTTTTTAAACACCAACCTTTTAGTTTCATAAGATCGAGTTCAAGGCGTAAGCAATTGCTAGGGCTCCGTATATCCCGGACAATCTTTAAATCGTCTGCATAAAGTAGGCACCTGTTATTCAACCCACATGTGATATCGTTAACAAAAACGTTAAAAAGTAAGGAACCTTCGACAGAGTATTTAACGTATTTAGAGCTGACTAAAATGTGGTTGTCGAACTTGCATTGTCTTTATTTTTGTTTACTTTTACGACTTTTCCATTAGGTTGTATCTCTAATTGTTATCAAGTATAAACCAGTTTATATTGACATCCTGTATTGGATTATTGTGAGATAAATTGATCCCAGCTAAGGCTTCTTACAAAATTTTGCAAAAAAAAAACAATGAGCTGTGGTGTGGGTATTAAAATTTAAGTGAAATACTGATTTCAACCCAAAAATGTTTAAAAATCTAATAATTTGGTAACATCGAATATTAGGACCAAAAATTTTTACAATTTTACAGTTGAAGAAAGAGTGTTCAAGTGATATGCCAATTTAACACAAAATTTTTAGATCGCAGATCGATATATGCAGCATGTTTTGGTTCACTTTTGATAAGCTAAACTATTTTTAAAATGTACCCTTTTTAACCCTATTAACATTCAATCTATAAAATTTTTCGATTTAGCGATGTAGCGTCAATCGGATAGCAGAGTACTAAATGTACACCCTGTACACCGATTTTTACCTTAATATAGGGTTGTTATTACTACTAATTATTTTTAGGTTGCAACACCTATTAGTGTGAGTACGGTAGAATCTGCGCCTGCTACCTCACCTTCAGGAACTGATCCAAATCAAGGGGAACAAAAACAGAGGGTAAGAAGAGTTGCCTGTACATGTCCCAATTGTCAAGAAGGAGAGAGGCATTCCGACAGGAAAAAGCAACACATTTGCCATATACCGGGATGTAATAAAGTTTACGGAAAAACTAGTCATCTAAGGTAAAAAACCAGTAAGCTACAATAATCATTGTGCGCGCCGTTTCAAAGTTACAATTTTAATCTAAATATTTGAAATTTTGCACTGTAATTCTATGGTATGCGGAAAAGACATTAGAATCTGATTAAAATTTTTAATCACTTTATTGGATCCGGATGGGCTTTTTTTCTTTTTTAACGTTGTCGTCTTATTTTTCCATAAAATTATATTTTTTAATTTGAAATTACATTTTTACTCTTAATTTAGGGCGCATCTTAGATGGCACACAGGGGAAAGACCATTTGTATGTACCTGGTTGTTTTGTGGTAAACGTTTTACCAGATCAGATGAATTACAAAGGCACAGACGAACTCACACCGGAGAAAAAAGATTTCAATGTAATGAATGTAACAAGAAGTTCATGCGTTCTGATCACCTCTCGAAACATTTAAAAACGCATCAAAAACAAAGATTAACGGTAGGTTATAAAATGATTTTACATAAACAAAAATTGGCATATTTGAACATATGAAAGTGTGTTTAAAAATATAAAATACAGAAATGTTTTAGTAATTACCCTGAATATATCGATATTAAAGTCTAAAAAGTACTGATAAAATAAAATAATTGTATTCATTTTAATATAGATTGATTAAACTGATAATTTTTCATTGCAGCAAGACAAAGACCAAGATGATGATGAAGTCTGGGAAGTACAAGATGATCCTGAGCCTCAACCGGAACAAGAGCAGAAACCTCAGCCAGTTTGGATAACGGATAGTAAAAACAATATCAAATATGCTATTACGCATTTGAATTATTCGCAGGTAATGCATATTTAAAAATATTACTCAATTGGATTTTTACGTAATAAACTTAATTAAAAAACGGTTATTAGATTATACGATATTTAGTATTCCTAGATAATTAGGAAAGGATGATATTTAGAGCGCGTCAATTACATCGTCCTTAATTAGGATACTAAATGAGTCAGAGAGTGATTTTCAAGCATACAAGAACTCTGATGTTTACCGTGGTACCTGCGCTTTCTAACCATCTAACCCCAGTTGTACGAAAATAAAAAAAGAAAAAACGAAGTGCTTGGTGAAAAGCACCGTATAACTATTGTATCTATTATTTTTTTCTAAATAATCTTTATAATTTTCATCCCGTAAGTATGGCATATCCTTATAAATATCGCGAACATATGCCATTTTCGTGTGTTCCGACAACGATACCTCAGTTCCCGTCACTTATAATATATAGAGTATTATTATATTACATTTACTTGTGATGGAATAATTACATTAAAAAATATTTCTTAACAAGTGTAAAAAAATTAATTGGATTGTCCATTACTCGAAAAATTACATAAAAAAAAATTATCACGCGAAAACTCGAACCCGCGCGTGTTTAACTATGAGGTAATAATTTAATTCTAAAACTTCATTATAAACACCTTATTCATTCAGCCACCTTGATTATTACCTGATAAAGAGCTGAAACTTCTATACTGTGATCCGAGGTTTAGTGGTTTGGATTTAATCATGATTTAAGTAGGGGGCAGATCCTGCCTTACTGTTTTGGAGGAGACGGATCCAGCATTTCTCTTTTGGGAACTAATTCAATGTGCCATAAGCCCAAGCTAGCAAAATCACATAACCGGGTTCAACGAGATCCACATTTTCAATACATCGGGCAGGCGAGTCTAAAGTTAGCAGGTCATAAACCCAAACTAAAACCTCACACCTAGGTAACTGGGAGGCAATAAGTATCAAAAGAAATTTTCATTTTGATAAGTCAAGTTCTAAAAATATATTTATATTAGCAATGCGTCAGAGTTTCTTCTGTGTACCTACATATACTCACACTGTATGCAACCTTTTGTTTTTCCAGTAATTTCAAGTAAAAGACATGTGTACTGCGTGAGATCAACAGCTCAACTAAATATATTTTGTAAATAAACACAATTCGCCATGAATGAAATATAAACGCGAGGGAGAGAAAATTCACAAGAAAAAAGTAATATTTTTGACACAATCATTTTCATAAAATGATAAAGTACTTAAAATTAATATAACATGAACGTGTGTCCCTCGCTCCAGAGCAAGAAATTGTATAATACATTTCGATACTACCATGAAAATGTTGATTCTCTATGAATGTGAGGTTTGTTGCCTGAACGAAGCGAACTCGATTTTTGAGAAACCACCTAGATGATTAAACATCTGTATGTGCTAAAATGTGACTATATATTATAATAAGTCTGATTTCATGTACAAAACAAAAACTAAAAATTCCTAAAGATCTAAACTATATTTACTTACAAAAATATCTTCTCAAACTGCTTCCACCTCAGAAAAGCTAACTTTTTACTATGTGCTTTAAACTGTTTCACACTTTGCAAATATATATATATATATATATATATATATATATATATATATATATATATATATATATATATATATATAAACACAGACAGATGAAACATAAATCGATCTTACATTTTGTATATTTTTATCAAAGAGTGTGGGGTATAATTTATTTTTGTGAAATATAATTTTTAATAGATATTTTTGAATTAAATTTAATTTATACAAAGCATTATTGTATAGTCCTCCCCACACTAAAATACCGTACCTTAAAATCGATTCAACTAAGGCTTTATAGACAATAATCAAAGTTTTCCTGCCCAGAAAGTTTCTTAATAAATAAAATTTATGCACTAAGCCACGAATCTTTTTTGAAACATAGTCGACTTGTAGTTGCCATTTAAGGTAAGAATCGATTACAATACCCAGGTACCTGGTGTGTGGTGTCTCATTAATAACGTGATTATTAATCATGTTATTATATAAAGGTCTATTTGCCTTTGTAAGAGAGAAAGCTATATATGTTGTTTTTGCTAAATTTAATGTTAATTTTTGGGTTTGTAACCAGTTTTTTATATTTGATAAATTTATTATAGTTTTATTTTTTACACTTTCCCATGAATCCCCAGAAATGACCATTGCTGTATCATCTGCATAAGAAACCATCAGCCCCTCTGTTTAAAATTAAGCAAAGAATTAATGTATAGAATAAAAAGTATTGGACCCAAAACAGTTCCTGAGGAACACCAATTCTTACAAATTCCCTGCCACTTAAAATATTGTTAATTTTAACCAATTGTACACGTTCTGAAAAATAATTTTCAAACATTTTATAAGTCGTTCCCCTCACGCCATAATTGTGCAAAACTGTAAGTAGTTTGTCGTGAGGCACAGTATCAAACGCCTTAGTCAAATCCAAAAAGACTGCCAACATTTTTTTATTTAGATTCAAATTATTGACAACATCCGTTATTAACGTGTGCATAGCGTCGGTAGTACTAAACTCCTCGGGAAATCCCAACTGATTCTCAGATAAAATTTGGAATCGTTTTATAAAAGTCATCACTCTATTCTTAACACACTTTTCAAAAAGCTTTGCAAAGTTAGTAATGAAGCTTATTGGGCGATAATTGCCAACAACACTCTTTAAACTGGATTTATATATGGGAGTAATTATTGATGTTTTAAACTGAGATGGCACAATTCCTTTTTCAAATATTAAATTATAGATATGTAACAAAGGCGTCAATATTTCTAGATGTGTCTGTTTTATGATATTTGCTTTAATACCATCATAACCTGCTGTGCTTTCGTTTTTTAGAGACCCAATATGATTTATTAATTCATTTTTTGTAAGTGGGCGAAAAAACAGTGTAGCATTCACAGGTGGATAGATATGGCATTCTTGCAGCGGTGAGGGAATGGCCCTTTCCATCTCAACTCCTATATTAGCATAGTAGTTGTTACATAAATTAGCCATTTCGAGAAAACTGTTGAAACGTACAGATTCATCCCTTATGTCAACTTTACCATCACATCCATCGCTCTCATAAGTAGCATCCTTTATTACTTTGTAAAGTTTCTTTATATCGCTTTTATTATTTTCTAACTGATTTTTATAATACTCATTCTTTTGTTTATGTAAAAGTTTATTTAATTGATTTCGATATTGTTTGTATTTTTGCTCAAGTGGAAGTGAGTAGTTTTTCAGTAAACTCTTTTTCATTTTATCCCTGATTTTAATGGACGTGATGATACCGTGACTTATCCAACGTTTTATCTTATATTTATTACGTCTTGTTGCAAAAGTTTCCGTTGCTTCAATAAGTAATTTCTCATATATTTCTAAAAACACATTAGTTGTCTCTTGAGCATTATTTTCATTTATGATAACAGATCAGTAGTAATTGCTTAAATTTACCAATATTTAATTGAGTTTTAGTTATAGTGTCTTCGAAAATAGTTAAACTTTTGGTAATAATTTTTTTACCAATAGAAATCAAAAACGGACTGTGTTAAATTTTTTAAATAATTTTTAAAAGTAACTGTTTATTAATAATAAATTATAAAATTATTTAACGTTATGGTCTCTTCTCATCTTCAATTCAAGAAGATTGCATATTTTCTTCTAAAGCTGAGCACTCATCAGCACAAGTATCTTCTATAATCTCATTTTCAACACAGTCACCTCGCTTTGAGTTGAATTTATTGCGCTGTGAATATGATGATGCATTTTAAAGGCTTGCTGACTGTAGAACGATTTAGCTTATCCCTATATGTTATTATCTGGCTGTAATTATGTTTTGAAAATGAAGATTTCAAATTAAAATTATAAAAATTGTAAAAATAATTAATTTTATTAATAAGATTACTTTCTTTTGCATTCGACAAATTCCACTTTCAGTTTATTATGAATAATTAATTAGAAAGATCACAGTATAAAGTATCACGTGATTGATTTCAAAATCATCTCCTCTCATTATGTGAATAACTATGATGTTTTTGTGACCACCCACCCCTTACGACGATCACGAGTTTTATGATGGCCCCTATACGGGTATGTGAATTTGAAAGCTTAGTATATGGCTATTCAATATATTGAAAAAGAGGGCCTCGCTGTTATATGAGGGTTTGGAAGCTAGAGTCTATAATCTCTTGAGTATAGGTACAGCGAAAATTTTTTCCTAAATTTGAAGCTCTTGGGAAGGGGCAATCGCCCCCTCCCCACTTGAATCCGCCCCTGTGTTTAGGTTGGTTTAATTTTGTAGGTGTCGGTTAGTATATATTCAAAATAATTACATTTCCGATTGGTTAATTCTGCATATTATCTCGTTAAGACAATCAATATTTTGTCTACTCTTGGTGCTGATAAGAGAGCTGTGTACTTTTCAATTACGTGCGGCCCTGCCCTATCTATAATAAATAGCTCTATGACACCACACTAAATTTAGTTCCTAACTCAGTTGGGAAGACTGAACATCGGATGGTCTAATAGATTGTTAATTTGAAAGGTTTAAGTCGCTTTGAAAATGAAATATTTAGTAATATAATACATAACTTTATATTGTATTGTTTTAATTTTAGGAAGCTGCAACATCGACACAGCAATCGGCTTCTTCAGATAGTTCTAGTAATGAAGAAAAAATGATGATAACCATAAGTGCCGCAGAAGCAGATGACCTAATAATAGCCGATCCTTTGGACAGCTGAGGGGTACCCCCGGTTTTTATCTTTAACGCGCAAATTAAAGAAGATGAATCTGATTAGTTAAAATGTAAAATGTGATTATAGGTCTTAGTTTTGTACAAAATGTATATAAAGACACTTTGACCAAAAACGGAAACTAAAGAATATAAATTACAACACATTTTGTGTTGGTCTTAATTTTAAATATATGTTTTAACGAGCTGGCAACTAGGAGCAAATAGGGTTTTATTTGTACCATAGATTTTGTCATAAATTAAGTGAAAAAAGTATGATCAGTTTTCATAGTTATCATTTTAAAATTATGAGCTAGATGAGAACAATCGATAAGTTTATAGTTTTCTAGGTAGGGCAAAAAGAACCATACATTTGTATGGGGACAAAAATCAACGACTTGGCGTTTTGAATTCTAGATAAACAGTAACACTGATCAAAATTTAGATGGATGACGTTGGATTACTAAATTGAATCAATTTTTCTCTACTGGTTTATCCATAACTCTGTCATGTTTATTTGAAATTTTTTTAATGGTCTATCAAAAAATAGTGATAGACTCAACTATCGATAGTAGATTCCTTGTTTAACCCATGTTTTTTCTGACGTTTTTAATTTATTCTAAAATATCCATTGCAAAAAAAAAACTCTTTAGAACTCAAGTAATCTAAAAAGCTCATTTATGAAAGAAAAAATTAGAGAGTGTATACAAAAGAAAACAGTATATGCTTTTGTTGCCCTTAAATATTAGAAGTACAATTTAAGATCTAAATATAGAAAAGTATCTACAATTTAATATTTAAATGATTTTCCTATTTACCTAACCATCACATGGTTGTATCCATAGACATAAAAGTATATAGCCTGTGGATCCCATAAAGCGCGCCGACTCTCAGAAAGAGACGGAGCGGAATGGGCAGTAATACCCCTCTTTCTATTGGCGGTCACGCCATAGAAGGGTTATCGTGCTTAGCTCCACCCATAGAAAGGCAGATACTATTGTCCTATTTCGCTCTGTTTCTTTCTAAGAGAGAGGCAACGCGCTTCTATAGGGACCTGCACTCTATATACTTCTAATGTCTATATCAAATCCTATTTTTTTATTTTTAATCTCTTGTACAATGTACAAAATTCTATTTGTAAACATTTGGTAGTAAGGTTGGTACAACTGAAACTAATAAAACCTAAATATATTTTTGTATTTTTATACATATTTGCTCAGTACTATATCATATATCAGATATTAGTGTGTAAGGAAATCTAACTAAAACCTATAATCTTGAGTTGATAGCAAACTGGCTGTGATGATTTAATTAGATTAGAATGTGTATAAACTGTTAAAAACAAATCATTTTCAACATAATTTGAAATTTGATTAGTATTATAGATGTAGATACAAAAAGTATAATTTTATTGTTTGTCAAACATTGATATTTTATTGTACTTGTAATAATTAAAATAGTTTTCGTTTGAAGATTAGTTCTTAGACACCTTCCAAAATTAATAAAACTGCCAGAGAGTCAACGAAAAAAACTCGGTAAATTTAATTTTGTATAGAATGGGGTTTTCAATAGTTCCTTGTATGAATGTTACTAAATATAATGTTTTGATACTTTAAAATCTAGTTTTCTTTATGTAAATCCGTTTTACAATGTACCTTTGACAGTAAAGAAAAAAAGCGAGGTAAACGTCTAAAATTAACATTGCTCGGATCACAGATAACACCGTCATTAAAATTTTTGCCAATATTACAGATTACTGGAAATATGGAATTTTTCGACGGTTTTTTGCTTACCCCTATTTTTGGATCGTAGAATATGTATCTGAAATACTTTTTTCTAACAATCTCAAATAGTTTTCCAAATTTTTTTTTTCACTTTCATTTGTCACTTTTCTGTATTTATCCACCAATATCTTTACAATCTACCACTTCCACTAAAGCACATTTGAATATTCTAAATAACACCACATTTTTCTTTAAAATGTACACAATAGTTTCATCAATATAGCAAAAAACATCCGAAAAAAGTAATATAATCCAACCTAGATCAGAGGCAAACAAACGTGGACTTTTTATAAGTCCATGGAAACATACGTACACTGTTGTCAGATGTTTTACGATCGCAATCTTACAGGTGTTCTATTGTTCTATTCACTTCTTACCTTTTTTGCTCCAAAATCGTTTCTCAAATAAAGGACAGAATGATTTTTGACACAAGACCAACAGAAACAAAATACGGTCATGTCAAAAGGGTTAGAGTTCAGGTTTGCCAATGACAACAATCTGCAGGTTTATATTAGATCTTCAAGAAACCCAAAAAAGAATAGCTTATGCGTGAGCTCAGCTTAGGCTTAGAAATATGATTAATTGGGCAAATTATTCCAGTTAAATGTGTTTTGTTTGCCTAACTGACAGTTCTGAGAAAGTAGGTGGCGAAGAAGTAAATGAGTATAAAATGGGTAAAAGAAAATTCAACAGGGGTAGAGTAATCAAAAGTTAATGGATTTTTGTGGGCTTCAAACGGCATTCAAAAAAGCTCTTGTTGGTTCCAGTTGAGGAACGTTCAAAACAAGATTTGCTTAACGTCATTGAGGAATGGGTACTTTCATTATCGCCGATTGTTTGAAAGGTTATAACTGCTTAGTGGATGAAGGTTTTCAGTATCAAACGGTAAACCACTCCAAGGATTTTGTGAACCTAGATACTGGAGCACACCCTCGAATTATTGAGAGAGTTTTGGAATTTGGTTGAGGAGAATTTCATTTTCCTGGCTATTTAGCGCAACATTTATTTAGAAGGAAATATTCTATATACAAAGACATGCACCATTTATTTCTTAAATATGTGGCACAAGTCTATCCTTCCTTAACCTATATTGAGGGTGACGCAGATGATTAATCTACTTCTAGAGTATATAGCATGTAGAGTAGCTTGTAGAAAAATGTAAAATAGCTTGTAAAAAGTACAAGATCCTTGTAGAAAGTAGAAAAAATTAACACAAAAAAATTCAAAACAGAATTTTAAAAGAACTAACCATAACATCTCCTATATTAACCATCAAGACGTTTCCCTAATTCGATTCTAACAGAGGGTATTCTGTCTCCCCCTGGGTCTCTGCTGGACAGCAACATTTTTTAATTAGCATAAAAAAAGAATTGCAATACCCACTATAACAATATAGAAGTATTGTTTAATCGTACTATAAAATTGTATTTAATGAAATAGTGGCATTATATTATTAGAAAGTGTTGTTGACTTAAGTTGGGCAAAATGTAGTTATCTAAAACTTTAACCAAGATTAAGAAATATTACATTGGTACTTATCCGGGTGCTCCAATATTAAAATTAATACAATTAATTTACAATTTAAAAACCACGTCAACATGACAATGTCGCAGATCATAACACGTGTTTCTTTAAAAATGGAGGGCAAATTAGCAATTAACAAGCTGACAATTTTTCTTAGTTTTTATTGAAAATTCACATTTTCTGCAGTTTTTTAATGCTAATTTGGTTTAAAAAATGGTTGATTGTTGTACTGTGTACGTGTATTTTACTAGAAGTAGCAAAATTTAAAGGTAGAGATTGGAAAATATGACTTACATGTGTGAAAGTAAAAATTTTATTTTGAAAAAATTATTGGCGATCGCCAAAAAACACTTTGAATTCGTGTTCTACAATCCAAAAATAGGAGGTAAGCAACAAAATTGTTACAAAATTCAGTGTTTCCAGTAATCCAAATAATCACCAAATTTATAAATTCAGGAATATATGTGTATTGGAAACGTGAAATAAATAACAAGTAAAAGTTACTGAACAAAGTTTGTATGTTTCAGCTTCTTTCATTGTATATAAGGCTTAAATGGTCTAGAATTTTTGAAGTTTTTTCTACTTTCGTTCATTATATAGTTGGACTGGTATTTTTTCAACATAGTAAAATGTAAATCTCCAATATTAAACGTTTGTAAATATGTTAAATTCAAAAATTAAAACTGGAGTCCTATCTCAAAAACCGATTTAATATTCAACTTTAACATAAAAAATATAAAATAAAATAATATATTAACATTAACAAACAACATAAAAAACAGTCCATCAGGTTAATTTCTTACTGAATGAGCTTCTGCCATATGTTTCTTATAGCCTTCTCTGTAATCAAAACTTTCTGGACATAAATGACAGCAGTACATGTTCGTTAAATCAGAGTGTACCAGTCGTACATGGTACTTTAAGGCTGATTGATTAGAATAGACTTTGCCACAGTGGGGGCAATTGCCACACTGGCTACTATGGTGTGGTGTTTCTACAATAGTTTTGGAGAAATTAAGAGCTGCTTCCTCTGATGATAAGACCTAAAAAAATGTATTACAATATTTTCCAAAGGTCACGTAAAATATAAAAACTCTGATAGTTGCAGAGAACTAAATCAACTTTCATTTTCATAATTACATTACCAATATTAAGAAATTAACAGATTTCTCCACTATAGCTAGAAATAAATATGAGGCACTATTCCAATTTCAAAGTACTACAAACAATACTTATTATAAGTGAAATTTATGTTTTTTTTGTTGGCTAAGTTACTACTACACAAAGTTTTAACAAAGAGAAGACAATGCATCATGAACATAATATATTTTTTTTAGAATATAATAGAAAATATAAGATACAACCTAAAAAAATACTGAAGAGCTATTATTAAGGCTATCTTCACTAACTAACATTTATATGCATATATATCTTTTTCCTTTTTACAAAGCTAACAAGAAATAAAAATAAATTCAAAGGACATCAAATTTAATAGAAAGAACAAATATTAAAATGTCAAAGTTCCAGGCTAAAGTACCTAGACCCTATAATTGCTTGTTTATGATGAAACATATCATTTTTCTTGGACTTACATTATCAAAATATTTTTTAAAGGATAGATTATTAGTTATAAACAGATATTTCTAATAACTTTTTGAATGTATAAAAAGCTGCAAAGACAAAAAATAAATTATTCCTCATCTAGATCACAAGGGACTGACCAGGAATTAAAAAATTTCAGAGACAAAACAAAATTACCTATCAGTGAGTGTGGCCCTACTTTACAGATTTTGTATCCTACTTCACGCTTAAAATTCAGTACTTTCATGTATATTGCCCTAAGTGCTCTTCCGTAAAATTAATTTAAAATGTGAAAATAATAAAAAATGGTAGTCATTGTACATACCTCCATCTCTGGTTGTTCTATACCTTCAACTTTGATACTTTGATGTAAAAATTCACTAGGACGTTCAAAAGCTGATGGACTTGATGAGGATTCAGAAGATGACCTTAATATTAACCTTTCCATTTCATTTTCTGGTGGTTTACGAGGTATAAATACCATTTTAGGTATTGAAATATCTGGTAACACTTGTAACATATTCAATTTTTCACATGACAAAGGTATCAATGGTGATTTACCAGAAGTAGGTTGCGATGTCAATGACCTCTCCAATATGCTTCCTGTTTTAACTTCAAGTGCAGCTTCCAATATAGAACTTTGTGTCTGACTTTCCAATTTATCTTGAAGCTCACTTGCCCTGATAACATTTTGTTCATGATTTTCTTCTAATTCTTCATTTTTTTCAGTTTTAATTTTATCATTATCTAATCCTTCTGTAACTGGTATTGAAATACCTTTTTTTGGTGTAATTTCTTCAGAATATGATTTTACACCCTTGGGGCTGACTTTAATCTTCTTTGTGGGACATTCCTGAAGGTCACTGTGGGCTGGTTTACTCTTTTTTGGTGGTGTGGGGTGTCTATTTAACGTATAAGGTGTTTCATTATTAATTAGGCCAGAAACTTGCAAAATCATGGCAGTTTGTAGGAACGATGATAGTTGTTCTTCAGCTACCATAACTTCTCCATGGTACATGAAGTTTACTATTGCTATTAAATCTACATATGCTACATCTTTAAGAATAACTATTGGATGTGAGCAAGGATTCTCCTGCAAAATACATTATATTTAACTAATGATAATACTTTTCTGAATATCTCACCTTAAATATGGTGCGGAAATATGGACTACATGCCGACAAAATAAATTTATGAGCTTTTATGCTTATCCCTTCACATGTTAAAGTAACATCTGCAAGATCTTCAGTGCTCTGAAGACTTTCAAAAGCATTTAAAATGCTTGTCTGAAATTTGGTCCATTTTAAACAAAAATGTTTTGAAGACATTTCTTAAATTAATGTGAATAAAAAATCATATAGTTGTTCGAACTTAAAGTTAAAATAATAAGGAAAAATAAACCACGTAGTTAAATAAAAACGAAAACAAGGAAAACGTCAAAATGAATGCAAATGCGGAATCAAAACAAACGTCATAATTTTTTTAATGGATTGGCAACATTGACGTTTAAACCATTTTTTAGCGATGCACTACACAAAATCAACATTGCAAATTACGTCAAACAATATCATCCTTAACTCATAAAAACATATTTTATATGTATATGCTCTCGTTGAAATAATATTTACCAAGTTTCATATTTTATAAAAGGATTGCCTTGGTAATAAAACATTTAATTTAAATGACACAGTTATAATAGAATTAAATGAAAGTTTGCCTCTAATCTTCTAATATAAGACCGTTAGGTAAAATCTTTCCAAGAGAGAGTTTTTAAAATACCATTGGACATTAATGTAACGTTTAATCGTGTATCATGAATATTTATCAAGTCACATGTTACGCCTGTCTAGATCGCAAAGTACGAAGTAACTTTCTTGTTCTGGGGCACAAAGCGGCTTTCCTCAAACTTCTACCCAAAACAAGAAAGGTTTTCTAAATCTCACTATATAAACATATTGTATTTCCCAGGAGGTTTTTAATTTAACACCTCTTAGGTATTTCCTCATAGAAAAGTGGCGATAAAAAAGGTCGGGAAAAACTATATAAATAAAATTAATCTATTATTAATTTATTTACCACAAATCCATTAAAATTAAATTTAATATGTAAATCTAACAATCTCGTCCTGAGTTGTAAACTAATTTGTCTCTTGAACAAATGTCCCTTCAATAAAAGTTATATTTCTATAGATTATGATGTAAATATCATAAAAACCCCTCTCAATTTGTCTCGACAGAATAAAACATCATTAAATGATATACGCGAAAAAACGATAAAATGTTTACATATCAATGTCAATTATTTGTCAAAAATGGTCGATGTGTCAGTTCATAGCCTATTCGCAGGTCTATAAAACATAAATGGTAAAAAAAATGCGTATAAAATACTGGACATAGAGTAATTCCATAATGGATACGGGAGAAAATAAAAAAGTCAACTTGGAAGACCTTTCTAAGGAGGACCTGATAAAAAAATGTAAAGGTTTGATCTCTTTAGCCCAAAAAGTCAAAGTTTCCAAAGAAAATCTTCAAGAAGAAAATAATAAACTAAAAGAACAGTTAAATAAAAAAGGAGAAAACCCCGATATTGTTGCATACGAACTTTTAGAAAAATTAACTGAAGAGAAGTTGCTCCTTGTTACACAAATTGAAAGCTTAAAATCTAAAAACGATACATTCGAAGAAAAGCTAAAATCGTACGAATTAGAGAGCCAGTTGGTACAAGAAAAGCTAAATAAATTAGAAACAGAAAATATTTCTTATAAAAGGCAAGTTAAAAGGCTTACAGATGAAAATGAGCAACTCCTTACAGATTTGTCGGTGCTGGAAGCACAGATAACAGAGCTTAAAAATATAGGTATAAAGCAACAAGAACAGTTATTACAATTGGAAAAGACTAACGGAAATGGTTTGAAAGAGTTACAGTGTAGATTATCTGATAGTTTAGAGGAAACAAAAAAGCTTAATAATAATTTAAAAACTAAAGAAAAAGAGATAAAAGAATTGTCTCAAGAGCTTCAGGCATGTAAAATAATAAAGCATAGTTCTATAATTGATGGCAATAAAAATTGTGATATTTATATTAAGGAAATTAATGATTTAAAATCTAAGAATGAAATTTGTACTAAAGAGGTATTAGAAATTCAAAATATCAATGATAAATTAAAAGATAAAGTCAAGTTATATCATTCAAAACTCAAAAAATTTGCTTTAACTACAAAAGAAATTAAAGAAGAGAAAAATTTAGTAATACAACTATTCAAAGCATATACAGAGCAAATTAAAGATTGGAAAGAACAGCTGCATAATGGTAGTAAGCAACTTGTTAAGCTTGTAGAAGACCTTGAAAATGAAAATAGAATGCTGAAGGAAAAAGAGGACCAAAACCTAATGGAAAAATTAACAATTTATGAAAATGAAATTCAAATTTTAAAGAAACAAAATGAGAATGAAAAAGAAGAAACTCAAAAAGTAAACAAAGAAATACACAACTATAACCAGGAATTAAACAAACATAAGGAAGAATTGATAATTAAAGAGAAGTATTTAAAAGAAACTATTGCTACTAAAGAAAAAGTGGAAATGGAAAATAGAAGGTTGTTGGAATCATTGCTTAATCATGAAAAGCAAATAGATAATATGGCTCAAGAGCTCACTTCAAAAGAAATTGTTTTAAAAGAAACAACTGAAGCACAAGAAAAATCCAATTTAGAGAATGTGAATTTAAAGGAAATATTAATTTCTCGTGAAGATACAATTAGTAAGCTTAATGAAGAATTAGTCTTAAAAGAAACTATTTTAAAACAGGAGATTGCTAAATTAAATGATTCCTTAAAACAATCTGTACATACTGAAAAGCTACTTGCTGAAAAATCAAGTGAGGAGATCCTGAGATTGACACAAAATAATAAAGAATTGGAAGATAAAATGTCTACTTTACAAGATGAATTGCATAGAAACAAAAATAAGTCTTATGTGGATAACTTTGTGCAAATTGAAGAAGACTTTACTAAAGAAAATAATATTGATTTAAAGAGGGAGAACTCTGAGCTATTACTTGAGATGAATCAAATGAATCAAGCTTTAAAAGAAAGAGGAGAAATAATTTCAAAACTTGAAGCACACTGTGAAGAAATAAAAAAGAGACTTTTGATTTATGAAACCCAAGCTAATAAAAATGTTGATTCCATTACTGAAAAGGAGGAAACTATAAAAGCACTTACCAAAGAATTGGAGAGCTTACAATTGAAAAATCTAAATGAAGATAACAAACATACTAGTACAGATAGTGAATTAGTAGCCAGTTTAAAAGCTGAAATAGAAACTCTTAAGGATAAACTTAATAATAGTATTGATAATAGTTATGCTGAGAGTGAAACTATGTCGACATCTACCATATCTAAATGTGAAGAAGTCAATCGTTTAAAAGATTTAGAAGGATCATGGGAGGAACGTTATGGAAAATTACGTACTTTGGCTATTAAACTGAAGGCAAAAATCAGAGAACAAATTAATACTATTACAGAGCAACAAACAGAAAAGGAAGAGTTGCAGAAAAAACTGTCACATAACCTGAAAACAATTCAAGGCCTTCAGAATCAGATTGATAGTCTCCAGGATGATCTAGATAAGGTTAATATAGAAAATAAACAATACTTAAGCAGGTTAAATTCAGTAGCTGAAAATATTTCAAAGGATAAACAATTGCTAGTAGAAAATGAGGAGACTATTGTTAAATTAAAAAAAGAAGTTGAAAAACTTAATACAGAAAAACAGGGTGTTGAAACTTGGAAGAAGCAAGTTAGTGCAAAAGTACAAACATTAAGAAAAGAGCTGGAAGCTAAAAACCTTCTAATAAAAGAATCTGAAGCTAAAGTTTCTAAACTAGAGGCTGATTTGGAAAGCAAAGATACACAACTTAAAATTGAACAAGAAAGTCATAAGCAGACTAAAAGTGTTTTAGATCAGACAAGTAATGAGAGTAAGAAAAATTCAGTACTTAATTTGGAAATGCAAGATTATGAAAGAAGTGTTAAAGAGTTGTCTCAAAAAGTTGAAAAACAAAAAGTTGAGATTAGTAATTTACAGACACAATTTGATATGCAAAAATGCACGTTAAATGCATTAAGAGAGCAAAATAAATTACTTGAAGAAAGAATACAAGAGGAAGAGAAAAATGGAAATACTACTTCGTTGGAAATCACTGCTTTTAAAAAGACCATTACTAACTTGGAAGAGGTTTTACAGCAAAAGGAAGAAAAAATTTTGGATATGACTAGGCTATTGGAAAGAACAAGATCTGAAAATGAAGAACTTTCAACAGAATTATCAAAAATCATTTCAGAACATCAAAAGTCTCTTAACATGGTAAAATCTGAAAGGGATCAGCTTAGAAACCAAATATTAAGCCTTCAACAAAGTTTAAGGGAGACCCAAGACATGTTGAAATTAAAAGAAGATGAATTAACGGTGATTAAAGATGACTATGAAACTTATAAAGTCAGAGCTCAAAGTGTACTTAAAAAGAATCTAAATCGGGATCTTGGTCTTGAAGAAAAATTATTAGAAGAGCTTGCTGCACTTAAAGCTACAAATAATGAACTGAGTAATGAACTAAAAGAACTCAAGTAAGTTAGATCAGTTGCTTTTTTTATTTATTATTTCTCTTCCTAATTGTTATATGATTACATTTTTATTTTACTTTTAGAGAAATATCTGAAAGTCATCATTTTACTACTGAAGAAATAACAAAAGAAAAGGATGGGTTTAAAAAGAAATGCCAAGAATTGGAAAATGAGGTTGAAGAACTGAAAACTTATAGTGAACAGCTTGCTAATAAATACCAAAAAGTTATTACTGAACATGCTGAAACCGTTAGGAATTTAAAAGTAAGTTTTTTTTCTTAATGTGGTCATTTTGTATTTGACAGTAGAGAATTTTTGTATTCAGATACCTCATAAGATGGCACAGGATCTAAAGTGCAATCTGTAATATTAATGTCAATAAAATTTAGTAATCTGCAAGTAAACTTCTTTTATCTCTATATTCTATTAATTTCATTTATTCATCATTCACTAAATTGATCAATTTTTAAATTATTTTGTAGGTTCATGCTGAAACTTTATCACAGTGCTATCGTCAACAGATATCAGAACAAGAAGTAAGACATAATAGAGAAATAATAGAGCTACAGAGTCGTTTAGATAAAGCTCCTACACCTGTAGAAACAACTCCTGTACATCCCAATATGCCTAGAGAAGAAGGAGAAGGTTCTGAAAGTATAGAAAGTAATCCTGCACCTAATAATGTTCATCCCATACCTTTGGAAAGACTACTTGGTAAGTACAAGGTAAAACATCACTCTGACATTTGTTATACATGTGGTTATATTCAATATTTTTGAAAATGTAACCATCATTACTGAGTTATTTTTTAAAATCAACAGAAAATATCCTGTAAACAAAAATATATCCTAATAGTGTATTTTCTCCTAATTTTATTTTAATTATTATGTATTATTATCTTTATCACTTGTTTTAGAGTCCAAATCTGATGATGAGGTAACGTATCTAAAAAAACAACTTTTCGAACAGGAATCTAAAGTAATCCATTTAACAGCCCTTCTTTCTGATACTGAACAAGATCTTGTTAAGCACGTTCAGATGGATAAACTTCTTAAAGAAGAAATTAGAAGACAACAGAGGTCCGTGGAACGAGAAAAACATGCTGAAAATTTGGAATATTTAAAAAATGTAGTTTTTAAGGTAACATTCTATATTTATAATTTTTTAATATTGCTTACAATGAGCTTTAGTTACTTTTTATTTAAATATTAATTTTCTGTTAAAAATGCATATTGTTGTTGCAGATACTTTATGCCTTAGAATTAGAGTGCAGTTTGAACCTTACTGAAACTACATGTGGCAGTACCATATTGATTAAATTCAAAATTAGTCTCTTTTCTCTCGTTTAACATGATATTGTAAAAGCATTTAAATGTTAATAAAAAAAAGTACATTTTGGAGATCTTAAACAATTACTCTTTATTAAATTTATACATATATTCATTGGTATAAAGAGAATACACATCATTATCAAAACAATTAGTGATATTTTGTCAAACAGAATTAGAAATTTAAAATCCATACAAAATGACGTATATCGTTTTTATTTTGACTCTAAAACGCCAACCTATATAAATCGTTTATATTTCTGGTTAAAATTTCTAAATTTGATGATATTCATTGTAATTTTTAGATGAATGGGCTTTTTAAAAAAATGTTAAATTTCCTCAGCTATTATATTTACGTTTTTGGCCTTTTCCAGTTTATGGTGTGACTAAACAGATTTTTACTGTTTCACCACTAAAGAAACTGATGACCCAGAAAAGGAGACTTCAGTTTCAGCAGATTTCTCATTTTAGAAACTCCAAAAGTTCACAAATATTTTTCAAATTGAAATTGACACTTCTAGGAATGTTATTTTTTCCTGGAACTTGTGACTTGCGAAAGGTACGAAGGCATGAAGATCCTGTAAAAATTACCAAAAGAAAGTGAAAAAATCTAGGCACCTGAAATTGTATATCTTCAATTCATTAATTATATGTATTTTAATTAAATTAATGAGTCATGGAGGCATGATAAATAAAGTAAAACTTTTAATGCGATTTAATTTTCATCAAAAGATAATGTCGCTCACAATAACTTCGGAGTAATGAGATAATAAAATATAATGTAAATCTTGATAGCATTATATTTTATCGTGTTTGTTTTTGTCTTATATAAAAGGTTATTTTCTTGATCTCTGCCACTATTTTTATTATTAAAAAGTATATAATACTGTTGTTTAAAATAGAAAACGGAGCAAGTACCTTTTGTGGTTAAGGGATTACACTACCTTGGTTCTTGAAAAAATGGATATAAAAATAACCATTTTTTTGACGCAGTTATAATAAATTTTAATTTTACCCTTATACATAGTACTTTTATGAATAATTTGACAAAAACAAATTTTAAAATGACTCAGATAAGAGCCGTCAAATAAGACACTTGAAAATTTTTGCTGATGGTAGGCATTGTCTAACAAATAAAAAGTAATATTTAGAAAGGTAATAGCTTAGATAATAATAATAATAATAATAATAGAGATCCCTCAATAGAAAATGACCAATGCAGATATGGCTGTCGAACATTGGAGACAATTCAGCACATAACTGGAGGATGCTAAGCATTTGCCGCAACCGAATATAAGGAAAGACACGACTCAGCCGCTAAGATACTCCACCAAGAGTTAGCAGAAAAGTTAAACCTATTACAGGTAGGAAAAGTGCCTTATTACAAGTACAATCCGGAGCCTATTCTTGAAAACAGCCAGTTCAAGTTGTATTGGGACCGAACGGTTCTGACGGATCAAACAGTAGCTCATAATAGACCAGACATTATACTAATAGATAAAATTTCTAGGCGAACTACACTAATCGACATCGCTGTACCCAACAACAACAACCTAAGGCCAAAATACAACGAGAAGATCGCCAAGTACGGAGATCTGTAGGTGCAAATCCGAAGACAATGGGCAATGAACAGCGTCCAAACGATTCCCATAATACTGTCAACAACTGGAGTGATACTAAAGAACCTCCTGCAGAACATCAAGGGACTGGGCCTTAGTGAGCATCTGTATAAACCGATGCAGAAAGCAACTCTCCTAGCAACCGCGCGAACCGTCCGAAGGTTCCTAGGAAATACAGCAGACCACGTCGCCTAGGACCCGATAACATGGAAAGGGTTCCCACAGAGCCTCATACTTTTGCTATCTTTGTGTACCTGGTATGAGTGAATATTCCCTGGAGGGAGTGCGAAGCCGTTTGGCTTGTAAATCATAATAATAATAACGATTCAACGCCGCTACAGCTGAGGGAACGGGATATTGCTTTTCACCACCGAACAGACCAAGAGAAGTTACAAGCCTGGCTACAGAAGCCACTTCATGGACGGCATCCAAATGAGGTCAACCAGGACAATGTCGACAATTTAGCATCGAACTACTGGTTGATTTTAGGACAGATGTTTTCGGAAACGGAGGGCTTCTTGTTAGCTATCCAAGACCAGGTTATTCCGACGAAGAACTATCGGAAATTCATTATCAGAGATCCCTCAATAGAAAATGATCAATGTAGATATGGCTGTCGAACATCAGAGACGATCCAGCACATAACTGGAGGATGCCAAGCATTTGCCGCAACCGAGTATAAGGAAAGACACGATTCAGCTGCTAAGATACTCCACCAAGAGTTAGCAGATAAGTTAAAACTATTGCAGGTAGGAAAGGTGCCTTACTACAAATATAATCCAGAGCCTATTCTTAAAAACAACGAGTTCAAGTTATACTGGGATCGAACGGTCCTAACAGATCAAACAGTTGCTCATAACAGGCCAGACATTATACTAACAGATAAAATTTCCAGGCGAACTACACTAATCGACATCGCTGTACCGAACAACAACAACCTAAGGTCAAAATACAACGAGAAGATCGCCAAATACAGAGATCTGGAGATGCAAATCCGCAAACAGTGGGCAATGAACAGCGTCCACACGATTCCTATAATACTGTCAACAACTGGAGTGATACCAAAGAACCTCCTGCAGAACATCAAGGGACTGAGCCTTAGTGAACATCTGTATAAACCGATTCAGAAAGCGGTTCTCCTTGCAACCGCGCGAACCGTCCGAAAGTTTGTAGGAAATGCAGAAGACCACGCCACCTAGGACCCGATAACATGGAAAGGGTCCCCACAGAGCTTAATACTTTTGGTGTCTTTGTATACCTGGTATGAGTGAATAATCCTTGGAGGGAGTGCGAAGCCGTTTGGCTTGTAAATCTAAATGTCTTTATTTTAAACTCTGCGAAGTTCAGTGAAACTGCTCTGCTCAACCAAATACAATAAAACTTTACAATGTATGAATTACAGATTATAAACATTAAAATTAATAAATAGAACATAGTACATAATTCTACCAAATATATATTCTATAGAATACAGGAAAAGGAACATAATAATATAATACTTCTCACTAAATAAAATTCAAATTAAGAACAATTTAAATTAAGAATAAATAGCCCATATCAGGAGAGTAATAGCCAGGAATATATAAGTTTAACATTCCCTAAACAGCCTTGTTTAACTAAAAAAATTTTGTACGAGCTTTTAAATCAGTAAATGAATTTCGACCGAATAGCACGAGGAATCGAGTTGTAAATATTCACAGCAATATAGCTGAATGATCTCTTCTGTAGAGACGTTCTATGTGTAGCAACATCCAGTAAATAAACATTATGAGTGTCCACATTATATAAATGTTCTATACCTTAACTTTTCTCCTAGATACGTAAGAGAGTTTGTTTTAAGAACCTAATGAACCAATGACGCTATATGTAAATTCCGTCTCTTATGCATATTAAGCCACCCCAATTCTACCAGCCTTGGTGGAACATGTTCCCCTTTTCCGACACCACATAAATCTAATACAGGAGTTTTGAATTTTTTGAACAATAGAACTGAGTTAACATCCAGATAGTTGGCATAATTCAACACTAGCGTTTCACATAGCTTTACCTTTAGGTTCTCGCTCAGTATACATCTGCTCCTATAAAGATTCTGTTTAATGATGTATATGCTCTTTGAACCATGCATTTAACCTAAGTTTCTATCAATATTTAACCCAAGGTTCTTAACAGTATTAACCCCATTGAGGACAATGTCCAACTCCAAATCAGATAATACGTTTCCAAAATTAATTACTGATGACTTGGATGGATGTAATTTAAGACTATGTTCAGTAGAACATGAATGAATTGTTCTTAGCATGTTATTTAGGGAAACAAAGGCCTGCTTAACATACCCTCTGATATAACTAACATAGATCTGTGTATCATCAGCAGATTGATCAATTGAACAATCTTTAGGGAAACTACTTATATCCATGGTATACAACATTAAAAGTAAAGATCCCAGTGTTGATCTCTGTGGCACTTACCATTCAGTTTTACAAACTGAGTCCTATCCTTTAAATAGGTACGAAAAAGTTTAATTATTTCATCTGAAAAACAATAATACTGAAGTTTTGCGAAGAGCAATTCATATCCAATAGTGTCAAAGGCTTTGCTGAAGTCCAATAGGATCAAAATTGTTGACTCGTCACTGTCCGTCGCCCGCAATATATCGTCCAAAACACTCACAGGAACTATAGTTGTGCTATGTCCAGTATCAAACCCTAATTGACATTTTGAAAATAAATCATTAGAAATAAATTTAACCATTTTAACATAAATAATTCTCTTAAAGATCTAAGACACTACAGGCAACAAATTGATGGGATGAAAATGGGACAACTGTTCAGGTTTAGAGATTTTGGGTAGTCGCCCTAATGCACTTTTATAAATGTGAGTTATATAAGTAATTATAAAGTCGCTATACATTCGTATCATTGACAAACTTACCCCATCTGAGTCCATTGCATTAGATTTTACAAATGCTATGGCATCCTTAACATCATCCATCTGAACAACTTCAATCCTGAATGGGTCAATGTTTACAACGGCTTTATTATGTAAATAATAATTTACTGTATCTAGACTACATTACAATCTAAGGAATTAGCTGGTTTAAGGAAGAAGGTTTTTATTTCATCAGGTTTGCATAAGTTTACAGGGATAGGGGATGACTTTCTTGACTAAACATTAAGTTAATCAAAGACTATATAAACATAAGGCTTTCACCGGTTATGGACGCCTTGGCAACTATTTTTTTCCTATTTTTGGCGACAGCGCAAGATGAGAATTTCCAAATATTACATCTACCTCATTCATAAATGTAGTTATAGTGAATAGTAGTAAAAAGCAAGAAATGAGAGGATGCAGTGTTGCCCTGTTGGATAGTAAATCTAAAATACGGGTACAAGTTTTTAATCCCTCCGTTTATATTCATTTAAATTTACGAAGCAAATATTTCCATGAATCAGACGATCATTTTATATTTATATCGAGTGTTTATATAGTCTTTGTGTTAATATAGTCTAAATAAGCGCGTTTAGAATTCCTTAAGGCTGATATAACAAAATTCTTCATTGTTTTATATTCAATCCAATCACTATATTTTTTCGTTTTCTTGTACTTATTCCTTTCAATTTTATTCTCTTTAGAGTTTCTGTAAACTACAGATGTAGCATAGATTTTTTTTTGAAAAAAAAATCTGATTTTTATCAGAGTTTTAAATTTTAATAATATATAAAAAACGAATTCAGCATTTAATCTAAAAAAATGCTAGACTACATCTTAGATAATATTGTAAATAATATGTGGTTTAAATTTTATCCAAATCAAAAGTAGATCTTGAGATATCTTGTTCACCAGTTTGGAAAATGAAGTTTCGAGAAAAGCACATAAGAATAAATGTACCACATTAGCATCTTAAAACCAAATATTTTTTTAAAATCACCTTCACTCTGCGATTTCTGGACCGTACATGAGGTTTTCCATTGATGCCGCGATATCCACCGACTCCTTTTGAACAGCTCTTTTCAATTTCCTGACTTCGTTAGTCTCTCATTGTTCTTTTATGTTGGCTATAGCTACTCGCTGAGAATCCAACTTCTTGACTAAGCAATCGCAGCGCATTTGAGACAAAGGCATAAATTGTAATACACTGATATTTCCATATTTAAATATATTAGCTTCAATAATAGATGCAATCTCAACAATTTTTGCGCCATCGTAAAGCATTTTTGGAGACACGGACCAAGTGACAGCGTTTAGACTTGTTAATGTATCCTTGTAAACAGCGTTTTAACAAATCGGCAACAGTTAAAAAATTCTAAAAAATACATAATTTTATAATAAACATGGCGACAGGGCTGTCAAATTGCCAGTAATTCCTGGCATTTGCCAGGAATAATTAGCTGTGCCAGTAATTTTGCCAGGAATACTATCATGCCAGGGATTTGCCAGGAATAGATGTCTTGTACTCAGAAATTGATAAAATATTAAGGTGAAATGTACATACAATTGATGGCAAGTGTATGAAAATCGATAAAATGCCCCATCTTTAAAATTAAATCTTTCAACGATCTTTTTTTGCTTCTCACATGTAGTTATTTTTTTCTTTATTTTATGGTTTTGCAGTCTAAAATTTAAAGGATAAACAATCTTATTATCATCTGTTTTACTCTAATATTCAGTTTAATTGAGCAATATCAGCTTTTTCTTATTACACGCATTTTGCCAGGAATTGCCAGGAATAAATATAAAACTTGCAAGTATTTTTCTGTGGAACATTTGACAGCACTGCATGGCGATCTGTACACTATTGCGTTACAAAGCAACTGAGTTATTTTCACTTTCTGAAATTCCTTCGAGCAATTCTTATTATAAATTATTGATTTAAAATATCTAATATAAAAGAATATTCAACAATACCTTTTGCCAAGGCTCTGATCCGTTCGCTCGCTACCCGATTTTCGGTCCGACGCCCTGTCGCGTTCACACTAATTGCTATAACTTCGGAAATAATTTGAATTTTGAAATGGTTAAACCCTAAAAATATTAATAATAGTATAAACAATTTTCTAGCCAAAAAAAAATCGATTTTTTGAATTGTCAAGGTAGTGTAACCCCTCAAATGTTCGAATGGGATTAGATTCTTACAATTGTCAGTTCAATAAAATTCAAGTGTCCATACTCACAAAGTAAGAGTGGTGATATGCAATCCTCGATGCTTGGGCCTCGTTGGGCCCATTACATCCCACTATGGCCGCATGGCATTCGAGGCCGATCGCCTTTACGAATTTAAGCAGCCTCGTTACGTGACCTTGTCTAACTGCTTCAGGTGATATTATTGTATCTACGAAATGTCGCTGCCTCAGTCCGGGCACTCCCGGGAACATGGACGACAGTTTGATCCTCCTGCAGGCACCATCCGCATACCGGGTCATTTGCGACGCTACTCTTATGAAGATGGCTTCGCAGGTGACAGTGTACCTTTAGCTATCCCACCACAATCCCTTGGTCTTTCCTCTTGAAGGATCTTAATCCGACTTATGTGGAATATTTTTGATTCCTAATTTGTAGACTTTTTTCTATCAAGTCATTTGTAACAACCCGTCTCGTTCTAACCCCTTTAATTGTAATTTGGGTTTTCTTCATTTAAAATTAAGAACAGAGATTTTCTTTGTAAAAATTGAATTATATTTTCGGTTGTATGTACTTAAGCAAGATGTACAACTTCAATTCAAATTTGTAAAATTAATAAGAGAGATACATATTTTGAAATCCACGTAAAAAATGTAAAATCAAAAAATGACGATTATTTTGAATTTGAATGGACGTTTACAATTTTTTTTTAAATTTTTGTAAATAAAATCGAGCATGGACTAGCACATATCGTTCTTGTTAGTTCATCTAGAGAGTTTGGACGTGGAACATGAAATGTTTTCAGAAAATACAAGTTTAAAGTTGGAAGTATATTAAAAAATTAGTTGCTAATATTTATTTTGCCTGGTTACGATGTCTATAAATCTTACTTCAGCAATGGTATCGTAGCAGTGGATAATTGTATTCTAGTATGCATTTTTAAATTAAATTTAAAATTCGATATACGCCACTTTGTCAAACTTATATCTGGTCGTGATTGTGTTACTTCCAAGAAGTCAAAACATCATAATCGTGCAATTAAAATATCGGTCATTGTTTTGCTTTGGAATGAATTTTCCAAACACCTTCAAGGGCAAGCGCGGATACAGCATTTCGCTAAGGGGAACAATTTATGTTCAATGTTACCCATCTTCTAGAAAATTTGTCCTATAACAATTAAACAACTTTGGTTTTGCTTGACTCAGAGGGGGCCAATTGTCCCTTCCCCCTGTATTTGCGCCTGCTTAAGGGCCCACATTTACTACAGATTTTTAAATTGACTGATGAAGAATAGCAAAGAGGATTCAATTTTTCTTGGGATCATAAGGATGGTTTCTTCGATTATTCTTTATCGAACTTTTAAATTATTAATTTAAAAATCCACTGTATGTAAATGTCTTTAGACGTACATTTAAAAATTCTTTCTAACATAACCATCAATAGTAGTTTCCGTTACCATCAAATCAAAATATAATTGTATTAGCAGTTTTATAACTTTTTTTATTTGCAAGTTAACGACTATCAGTGACTTTTTTGTTTTGTTTCAGTTCATTACGTTAAGCAGTGGAGATGAAAGAACCAGACTAGTGCCAGTATTAAACACAATTTTAAAATTGAGTCCTGAAGAAACACAAAAATTAATTATGGTCGCAAAAGGCGATCCAGGAATAAAAGGATGGGCGAGCTACTTGCCAATGTGGCCGTCCCCAAATAGGCCACAGTAATCTTATTTTTGTTAATGTTTGTAAATATATATTCAATAAATTATATTATATTACCAAATCGACTAATTTAAAAATCCCGCTAAGAAATCATCCCCTATCGCAACAAAAGACGAATAGCTATCTGTCTCTGCTATCGTCACCTTCTCTAATTCGTATTCATGGATAGTTTTTTTAAGAAAGTGATTTTAGTAAAGGTTACTATCCTAAACTAGTCTGCACATTTTATAATATTTGTTAGCAAATTTAACATTGTATATTTAACGGATTAAGCAATAAAAAGCTAATTAAAGCACTACATTGATAAATCAATACTCATCCCCACCAAAACGATTCCCCTATCATTTCCGTCGGATTGTCGCAAAACGACATCGCGTTTGATCTCCGCCAGCTTTTCCTCAGGTAAGTAGAGTTTTTCGCAAAACATACATAAGAAAATATTTTTACTTGATCTTACGTGTTCCTAGTTTTCTGGTTGTACTGGAGGCTAATTCACTGCATAAAATATATTTACATAATGTCGGTTTTTCCATTTATTAAATTTTTTGACACTTTTCAATAATGACGACCGGCAAAATTGAAACAAAAAATAATCTAGCCATCTGACTGTCAGTTTCTTGAGGTTTTTAAAAAAGTAATATTACGTTTTTCTAGTTTTTCGATTTTTAATAAAATATTAATTCGGTAAGTGACTTTCAAACAAATTAGTAATAGTTGTGTAATTTTATGTAAAATAAATGATATAGGAAATAAAAAATTACAAGTAGGAAATTAAGAATTACACCCCATAAAAAACGTATTAGTCCAACAAAATATATATGTATAAACATTTTTAAGTTTAAAAAAATGTATTGATTTTTTAATAATATTATTGACCTACATCAACACCCGACTTGTTCGTAAGTTCCTAACGCCGAATCGATCAGGGTGGTCTGAGTAGAACGTAAAGAAACTCGCGAGAAAATCAATAATTTAACCACCATTTTTGTAGGGCCTATATTTTCTTATTAAAATTGCAACACAATATGGCTGCATTTTAGCCAACAGTAATTTTCCCTTATGTCCTTAGGCGGACAAGATTTATATTTTAAAATGTTAATTTCCCTATTAAAGGCCTCATTACTCTTTAAATTTAGTGTTATATGTTTCGTAGAATTTTATTTGCAGCGAAGATTTCGGATGCGGTTTATGTGCAATATGACAATGCACTGCATAGCATAAAATATTAGCTCTTAATTTTACTTTCCTGGGTCAAGGTGCTTTGAATACGCAAATAGGTTGCTGCGCTTTTCCTATTTTTTGGCGCCAAATTTGTAATTTGAATATGTATATCACGTAATATTTAATAATATATTAATAAGTCCCGTAAAAATCAATCAAAAAGGGAGTGGCAGTCTTATCGACGTTTTCAAAACTGCTGACATAGTAAAGATTATGATTTAATGTTTTAAATATTTTTTCCCTCGCTATATTGTTATTATTCGATCATTTAAATGTTTGCAATCTTATATGTAAATGATATATTTACATATAAGATTAAATATTAAATCGGAGGCGTATCCAAGGAAAAGTTACCGGGCTGCACCCCCTTGGAATAATTCCCAAGCATCTGTCTCATGCTATTTTATAAAGAATTTTTTGAAAAATTAAGAAAAAAACGAAAAATTTTTTGATTTTAAGTACAATTTAAGAAAATGTTTTTTTTTTTGAAAAAATTTCACTACATACTTCATATTTTAATGTAGTAGAACACAATTCTGGTCTTGGTTTTCCACAATTTTTCATTTTTCTGGGAAATACAAGAAACAACACGCTTATTTGTACAAGGTCACGTTTTTCTAGAAAAAAACGCCCAATTTTCGTATTTATTTTTGAATAGGACTAGTTAAAACAAATTGTTTGGAATATTTCAACTATTTTTGCACAAATTTTAGTTAACAAATTAAGAAAAATATGTTTCGTGAACTTCCATTATTGAATACGTTAAATATTAGCTGCAACGTTGCTAGATGTAAATATTTTCATGATATAAACTTTACAACTATAAAATTTGTCCATCTCGGTCAAAAACGTAGTTTAATTTTTATAATGTAAAACAAGTGGTTTTTGGTTGGTTCAGGTTTAACTTGGTTTCAGTTTAGAAAACAAACCAACCGTATTAACCTAAACTGACCTAGATATACTGATTAAAAAATGTTGTTATCCATCAGAGACCACGTGAAGGCGGGGTAATCTCTGCTAGGCAATGATATTGGTAAAGATCCGAGTTAGTAGGGAAGCGGGTGGTTTAGTATCTACTGCAAGAAATAATATGGTTAGTAAAGGCCAAGATATCTAAAAATGAATTTGTTCACACCAGAACAATAGCAGAAATAGGTGACATTAAGAAATATTCAATAAAAGGAAATTATTAATGTTCTTCCTCAATCTCATTCAAAGAGGAGGATAAACCTGTTCTATGTATTTAAAAAATCATGGTACATATTCCTGTGATCGGAATATTTTTTCCTTAACAAATGTCCCGACAAGTAGCCGTGGAAGGGTTTGTCGCCCCGACGAAGTTTTTTTTCCGGGTCCTTTTCTTTACAGCTTTAATAGAAAGAAAATAATGTGTTTTTTTACAGAAATCGTATATATGCGATGGCAACAGCGCAAATTATTTCCCCTTCAAGGCGAGGGATGTCGCTGCCAGATGAAATCGTCCATTTTATTTTGATTTTTTACCACTTGATTTCCGTAATTTTCCGAAAATACATCACCACCGGGCATTACTTTTCTTTAATAAATCCGCAAGTGTGTATGTATACAGTGTGTCCTCGGATGGGGTACTGCACTCTAGTATTTTTTGAGGAAAAGTTTCTTGATAAAAAGTGTTGATTACCTTCGGATCTCAAAAACTGATTAAAGTCATGATACCGTATACAGGGTGTTCAAAATATTCAAAAATGTAGAAATAATCTTTAAAAAATACTGTGATTTGTATTTTTTTTACAAATTTTATTTAACTGAGTTGTTTCGAAATAGAAACGAAGCCTAAATACATGGTTAAAAAAAAAATCAAAAATTAATTGGACCAAAAAATAAAATTTTTGCGGTAAGGCATTGTAATAAACATTCCTATATTTGATTGAACAGGTAAATTAATTCGATGATGAATACTTTCCTGTCAATGTCAACATAATGGACATTATTTGTGTTTTACCAAAAAAAAGTTACTAAACGGCTATTCTTTTGAGTCATTGGCTGTATTCTTTTGAGTAAATTATCAGTGAAACTGATAACTTCATGTTCTTTTGAATATGCATTTACTTGTCATTGGGTTGAAGATCACTTCGACCCAATGACAAGTAAATACATATTCAAAAGAAAATGAAGTTATCAGTTTGACTTTTCTCATTTTGATCAGTGATAATTTACCCTAAAGAATACAGCCCAAATAACAAATTGGCCATGTTAACCTTGGAACAACGGATTTACCTAGTAAAATGTTATGGAATCGAAAAGGTATCTTATCAATACTGGGCAGGGTTCTGTAAAACAGATTCATTATTATTACTCGAATATTCCTTTTGCGGAGATCATAGACATATAAAGATGCTAGACCGCGGGTGACATAGAAGAAAGTTGGCTAACGCTTAGAAAGAGACATCGTTTTTGAAGAGTAGTACCTCTCTTTCTAATGGCGGAGCCAACCACGATACTCTAAGACATCATCGCATGCCCCTGTCACCTGACCGAAATTAGAAAGCGAGGTCTACTCATCGAGAACGTTCTATCTCTTTCTAAGTGTGAGAGCTAACTTTCTTCTATAGGATCAGCAGTCTATGTTAAGTACTATTAATTAATCTGATTTCTGTGGTGGAGATTGAGAAATATTCTTGAGTTCTTTGACGATTGATTGTTCCACCTTCATTTTATCTGATTTTGTTCCGTGGCTTAACAGATAAAAACACTTGGTAGAAATCTTTAATGAACCAGTTTACAAATAAGTAAATAATCTAAGCAGTCAATATCAGGTATATTCTTTTGAGTAATTATCACTCTCAGTTCTGTCATTTAAAGTAATCATGATCACTTCGACCCAATGACAAGTAAATGCATATTCAAAAGAACATGAAGTTATCAGTTTCACTTTGTTCACTTTGATCAGTGATAATTTACTCAAAAGAATACAACCATCCCCTTTCCTCCTCCTCAAATCTTTATAATCGAAAGTCCATTCTACTTTTTATAAAAACCGAAATTTGGAAGGCAAGAATGCAGAAATAGCGATTGTGCAGCGCGCACAGTTACTGCAACTAAAGACTAAATTTTCTCTTTGGTTGTTACGGTACTTTTTACCACGCCTTAGCAGGCGACAGACACCACTATAGGAAGTTGTTGATTAGTCCGTTTTCAAGGAAGAGTAACTTGGGGAGGGGTGCTGAACCGAGTTCTGTTAGTCGGATCCTTCATCCAATACGATTTTAATGTTGGATTGGTAATAGAAGATCGTGTTGCAACAAAGAGACATTTTAAAAAATAATAACTAAAAATAATATTCCCGTCTGTGGGTGCATTTCCAAAATTTGCCTTTTCTCCTGCAGACTGGTAAAGGAGAAGTAGACGGTTTTTCCCTACAATTTAAGAATTTCATTCTAGGTCTCTCCATACGCGTGTCTATTCCTAGATAGTCTTATCAGTGGAGCCATATCGAACCAAGAGCGAAATTTACAGAGAACAACTGCCTATTTAAAATTCCCATTCCGCCGAGTGTCGGCAGGAACTTAACCTGTCGGACTGAAAAATATCAACAGCCAAACGACAATATGTTGTTAACACTTGTAGTATAAAGGGTTGTAACACCGAGCATGAATTTGTCCAATTCCCTTTTCTGCGGGTCTGGTAGAGCATAAGTCTTAAAAAGGCTTCAATTGCTTGTATTTAATACTAAGAATGACATCGAATATCAATATATAGATAGCGCCAAATTCATAATCATTTTTCGATCTCATTTTTTTTCTCTTAATATTTTTCTTTTAATTATTTTTATTCATATTAATAGGTATCGTAGAAACTAAAGGCAGCAAATATGGGCAAAGAAAAAACCCATATCAACATTGTTGTAATAGGCCATGTAGACTCTGGTAAATCTACCTCCACTGGACATCTAATATACAAATGTGGTGGCATAGATAAACGAACCATCGAAAAATTTGAAAAGGAGGCCCAGGAAATGGGCAAAGGATCATTCAAATATGCTTGGGTGTTGGATAAACTTAAAGCTGAAAGGGAACGTGGTATTACGATTGATATCGCCCTGTGGAAGTTTGAAACTGCAAAATATTATGTTACTATTATTGATGCTCCTGGCCACAGAGATTTCATTAAAAATATGATTACTGGCACCTCTCAAGCTGATTGTGCCGTTCTAATTGTTGCCGCTGGTACTGGAGAATTTGAGGCTGGTATTTCCAAGAATGGACAGACTCGGGAACATGCTTTACTTGCATTTACTTTGGGTAACTTTTCTATTTGTAGTTATTTTAAAAATATATAATAGATATTCTTTTCGTTCTTAGGTGTTAAACAATTAATTGTTGGCGTTAATAAAATGGATAACACTGAACCACCATATTCTGAAGCTCGTTTTGAGGAAATTAAAAAGGAAGTGTCTTCCTATATCAAGAAAATTGGCTACAATCCAGCAGCTGTTCCTT
This sequence comes from Diaprepes abbreviatus, assembly GCA_034092305.1. NCBI lineage: Eukaryota > Metazoa > Arthropoda > Insecta > Coleoptera > Curculionidae > Diaprepes > Diaprepes abbreviatus. The sequence goes on along the minus strand of JASJET010000055.1, from coordinate 7,149,757 downwards.
TCGTTCCTATTTCTGGCTGGCATGGGGATAACATGTTAGAACCTAGTGACAAAATGCCTTGGTTCAAAGGATGGTTTATTGAACGTAAAGAGGGCAAGGCTGAGGGCAAAACCCTAATTGAAGCTCTCGACGCGATACTTCCACCTTCTAGACCGACTGAAAAACCTTTGAGACTACCACTTCAGGTACGATCATCTTCCCTTTTAAGTTTTTTCTTAACATGAAAGTAGTGAAAATAAAGAGGTATACCATAATGACCTTCGTTAAAATTTGTCCAAATTGTTTTTTCCTATATCTCAGTTTATTTCTTAGGATGTTTACAAAATTGGTGGAATTGGGACTGTACCTGTAGGACGAGTTGAAACTGGCATTCTAAAGCCTGGAATGGTGGTCACTTTTGCTCCTGTGGGACTAACTACTGAAGTTAAATCTGTAGAAATGCACCACGAAGCTTTACAAGAAGCGGTGCCTGGAGATAACGTGGGATTTAATGTTAAGAATGTTTCGGTTAAGGAATTGCGTCGTGGATTTGTTGCTGGCGACTCCAAGAACAATCCACCAAAAGGAGCAGCTGATTTTACTGCACAGGTAAAAACTAATTTTTAGTTGTTGCTCAGTGGATAATTTTTAAATATTTTGCCAAGCAATTTCTCTAAGCTATTTGGATAAAAATAAAAATCGAAACATTGAAGCGGGACATGAATGACCAGTTGGCCATGTTGACTAATTAGAACTTTTTTAAAATCATAGGTTATTGTACTGAATCATCCAGGTCAAATTGCCAATGGCTACACTCCAGTATTGGATTGTCATACTGCTCATATTGCTTGCAAGTTTGCCGAGATTAAGGAGAAATGTGACCGTCGTACTGGCAAGACTACTGAAGAAAATCCAAAGTCTATTAAGTCTGGAGATGCTGCTATTGTAAATTTAGTACCATCCAAACCCATGTGTGTGGAGTCCTTCCAGGTAAGATGTCTTACATTACCTACACATGATAGGTTATTTCTCAAGCCAATATTATGGTGACGTGTACTAATGATGACCACAAGCTAGAAAGCTGGAGCAGACTGGGGGCTAAAGGGCACAAAATTGAAATTAATTCTTACATGATTAAGTAGTAATAAGTAATGTAGAAACTTCTTGATAGTCAATTTCTTAAATTAATATATATTTTTTCATAAATCACGTTATATAAAATAATTGATCATTTTCCTTCATGAACTACTTCTAGGGTGATACAGGCGTTAGAGATTGATACTTATATACTAATGCTGGTAGTGTTGCAACCTGGGGCGGATCCAGCCACTCTGTTTTGGGAGGGAGAAACGATATCACAAGAGTAAAGAAAAGATCCAAATTACGAGCGAGTTGTTGACCGAAGGGGGGGGGGGGGGTCAGCGATATTCACGTTTCTAATGTAGTAGAGAGGCAAGTCTATTTTCTGAATTTGAAGCTCCCCCATCGATCCGCGCATGGTTTCAACAAATTGGTAATCTTTGACTACCAATAGCTCAATATTTGAAAACTCTAGAATATATACATCCAGGCCGCGGTCAAGACGAGAATCTTGTGTAAAAAAACTTAAAATAGTCTATGAGAGTTTTCGTTTCAATCATCTGGGTTTACTGTGGAGGCCCCATATATCTTAGGGGCTCAGCAACTCGATATTTAAAAACGCAATCTAGACCGCGTTCAAGATCAGAATTTTGTATTTAAATTTACAAACAATTTTATAACAACGTTTTCCTTTAAAAGAACCCACTGCAAGGGCTATCGCGTATTTGTGGGAAATTTTATCCCCGTGTTGAGGAAAATATTAGCCAATTCCTACCGAGCATTTACCCGATGGCACAGTCCGCCACTGCTAAAACGTATAGTTTTCAAGTTAGTTTACCAGTTCATTTTATGTTTGATTGCCTTCAACTGCTCATATTTTGTAAATTATATTGAATAGGGGTTCATGAATACCAATCAACGATAATCGTTTTTTATTAATTCGTCTGCGTTAGTACCTGAAAAGCTGTAACATATACAGGATGGTTAAATTTAGTCAATGTTACTTAATTTGATTTAATATGAAAGCTAGAAAATGGGGAAATTTACAAGCCTTGTTAATTTTTTTTGTCTAGACAGAGAGAACGTAATCTTAATTTTTAATTATATTGTTTATTTTTTAGGAATTTCCACCTTTGGGTCGTTTTGCGGTGCGTGACATGCGTCAGACTGTGGCCGTTGGCGTAATCAAACAAGTAAACTTTAAAGACACTGCAGGTAAAGTCACGAAGGCTGCCGAGAAAGCCCAAAAGAAGAAATAACTAGGCTTAGCAAGGACTTCTACAGAAGGCCTCAAGAAAATCTTCATCAATAGTTTTTATTATTTCTCTAGAAGGCTCCTCTTAAGTTATTTTCATCGAAAAGAATTTAGAAGGAAAACTAACATTTGTTCGTTTGTTAGGTTTTTTTTTATAATTTAATACTCAGGTTACTTGCAGGCTGGTGAGTACCTGTATTTATTACCAAGTTGTTGTGTTCTTTTCAGTATTTTAAATTTTTCCTATACTTTTAAGTACTCTGTTAGTAAGTAAATTTATATTATTAGTGTTACTTTAATTTGTTAAGTTTGTTAAATTGGTGACGATAGACTTGATAACTTAACATGTATTGGCTTCTGTAAATACCCAATAAAGCATAACGATACCAGTACTATTGTTAGTATTTTTTTTTTTTTTTAATTTGTTTTGATGTGTTGTGTAAACCAAAACGAGTACCTCTCCAGAAATTCATAAATTCTCTAGGATTTCCGAGACCTCGACTGGTGTTATAACGATAATGAACTTGACAAGAATTACTATTACGCCATAAGCGTGCGTTCTTTGATAGGCTACCTATTCCAAAGGTTAAATTGTCAAAATCCTTTACTCGTATTTGTCCTTTTTTTTTAATCGTCCCTCTTATACTTTGGTAACCTTAAAAATTTAAAGAAATTTCGTTGATTTTGATGGAGTTGTTTTAACTCTAACATTAGCAAACTCCAAATGTTTTTTTTTACATAGATTTGATTTAAAATAATTGAAATAAAATTTAAATAAAATAGCACTAAATAATGACAAAAAAAAGTTTATGTAGTTTTCGTACTTGTTAAATAGAACGACGCTAAAAGTCATGCATTTATGTGATAGCGGTTATTCATCTCGAATTTCTTCCCTTGGACTTAAAAACAATAGTCGCATAATCGACGTTTTTCACAAACGGCCAGATTCAAGAAGGTGTAAGACTCGGTGGCGTAAATAACGACACCACGGTTCGTGGGGGAGGGCGCAGCCAATCCAAAGGCGTCCTCTAGTCCCTTGATGAAAATTAATCAATACGAAGGATCAAGATGGGTGCAAAATAGTAGGGCGCATTCAAAGATCTGCGGGGGGGGGGGCGCACATACTCTTAGTTACGCCACTGCTTAGATCAGATCTATGTCGACAAATAAACGCTTACATATAGGGGTTATTAATGATATAAATTAATATATAAAGCCTTGAAATCCTTAACAGAAATAGTTGTGTTCTAAAAATAAATGTGAGAGGAATTGTCTCCTGAAAGTAAATAAAATTTTCAATTTTTGACGGTTCGGTAATAAATACAAACAACTTTTATTCGTATATTTATAAGGCTCACGATTTACTTGACTTATTGTTTTGTCACTTCAAACCCTTTACTGTCAGCTTAGACCGGTTTTAAAGTTAGTACCATGTTAGTGAATTAGGGATTAAAGTTACCAAAGTGAAAAAATACAATTATTTTAGCAAAAAAATGAATAAACATAATAGTAAATTAGGGAAGATGACAAATACAGCATTGGCTACCTAACCGATAAATCAGATTCATCTTGAATAAGGAATATTTAAAAAACTCGACGTATTCACGAAATTTTGAGTTTATTTTTACAATCTATGCCCCATTTCTACTCTTTTTTAGGGATATAACCAGGCACGGATACAGGATTTCGCTGAGGGGGGGAGGCAGTTTCCATTTGATATTACCTATTTTACAGAAAATTTGTAAATAAAAATAAAGTACATTGGTTTTGCTTGACTTCGTTACAAGATAAGTTTCTCTATTTATGGAATAAACTGTCGTAAAACTTGTTTGTCGATATGTAGTATCATTTTTAAGGAAAAATGAATGCTACAAATTCCTTTTGTCATGCATAGAACCCAAATCGGCGTTATTTGTTCAAATTTGATTTTTATTTATTTATTTATTACAAAATTTACGGTGGCTCCACTATATAATAATGAAATGACTATATCTACATATAAAACAATTCTTAGCGGCCATAGACGCAAGAGAATTAATATACAGCCCACAAAACACGGAAAACCAAGGAAGTTGGAAGGGATATGGAAAACTACAAAAATAGGCTAAATGCCTAAAAGAGTATTCCACCATACAGAAAATAAATGTCATAAATTGACATCGACTGGCTATGTGGAGCAAGCGCAAAAAGAAATTTCAAAGTAAATTTGTTGCAGGAAATTGGCAATGTGAGAACCGGAAACCAGAGCAGGGTTTGCGACATGATCGGCGTCCCGGCGTATTCTTTGTGTTTAATGCGGTTGTTTGTCATCGTTCTCGATGTTGTGCGGTGCAGTGTCGTTAGTTAAATTTCGGAATTTATATTTGTGTATGTTGTCAAGACATTTGTATAGACTTTATTTATAACAATCATCGATCCCGGAAATTCATTATTTTTGGTAAGTACCTACGTTTTTTGTATTACATCAATGGCTGTATTCTTTTGAGTAAATTATCACTGATCAAAGTGAAAGAAGTGAGAATGATAACTTCAGTTCTTTTGAATATGCATATATTTGTCATTGGGTCGAAGTGATCATGATTACTTCAAGTGACAGAACTGAAAGTGATAATTACTCAAATAATATACCTTTTGAATATGCATTTACTTGTCATTGGGTCGAAGCGATCATGATTACTTCTAGTGATAGAACTGAAAGTGATAATTACTCAAAAGAATATACCTAACTAGCGATCCGCCCCGGCTTCGCACGGGTGCAATGCTGATACTAAATACACTACAGAAAAACTGTGACTATTTATTTTATTTTTACAACAATTATTACATCGGCCTCCGACGCGCTATTTATAGGCACGCTGCCGCCGCCCCGGTCGGCCAGTACCGCCGCAAGCGCTACTTCCCGCAATTTTAAATCTGTAATATCTTCGAAAATATTCATTTAAATCTTGTGCTGTAAAGGACCATATAGATCTATATTAAATCAACAATGTATTTAAGCTATTTAATTGGATAAGGATTAATGCTGTATTGGTTAAAATCGCTTCAAAATTTGCCATTATTTGTCGTAAAAAGTAAATGACAAAAAAATGTTATTGTGGGATATCCATGAGAGATAGACATATACCATCGCGGAGTTTTCTGTAGACCTTTTCAATGTGTACAAATAATTAGTACATTATTTTGATAAATCTCGTAGGGTTCAGCCTGCGTTTGCAATGTAAGCGGAAAAAAATATGATAATTAACGACATCACATTAGAAACCTCAAAAATAACAGTATTTCTCCACTATTTAATGGATGTTATTATACATATAAACCTTCCTCTTGAATCACTCTATCTATTGAAAAAAACCGCATCAAAATCCGGTGCGTAGTTTTAAAGATTTAAGCATACAAAGGGACATAGGGACAGAGAAAGCGACTTTGTTTTATACTATGTAGTGATGACACAAAAAATAGCCCAAAAAAAATATTACATAGACATAAGAGAATTAATATTACGTTCTCGACTGCGTATCCTATGGAAGAAAGATGGCTCACGCTTAGAAAAAGATAAATCTTTTCGAAGACCAGAATCTCTCTTTCTAATTTCGGTCAGGTGACAGGAATATCCAATGACATTTAGAGTATCATGCTTAGTACGGTCTTGCTCCTCGAAAACGCTCTATCTCTTTTTAAGCGTGAGCCAACTTTTTCTATGGGATCCCCAGTCTATATTAAAGTAATATTAATTTCTCTTACGTCTATGTGAAAATGTAGCTTTTTGAGGTTATGTGTTTTTCTTGTGAGATGTATTCCATGTTTTGTGGTATGAGAAACTTTGAATAATTTTTTAGAGACTTTAAGAATATGTATATGTTTCAAACTCTATCAAATCAATTATATTTTATCCGGGATTCTATATATAAGTAATAATTCAATGCGTATTAGACATCAGGATTATAATGGATGATCCTCAATTGCTACAAAACAAACTGTATTTTTTATTAGAACAGTTACAAAATATGGCAAGTGAATTACCACCGTAAGTTGCGAGTAGAAAGTATTTTAACACCATTTTAAATGTTCAATATTTCTAGAAAATACCAGATGCGCTTACCATATGAGCTACTTTCAAGTTTGGCAAATTGTTTGTTAAATGAAACTGTATTTGAAATAGTTAAAGGTTTATTGGAAATTCAACATGTAACGGAACAACATCTCTTTCAACAGAGATTGCAGTTTATTAATGCTAAGAAAAGTAAGTAATTTTTAAGTATTTTAAAAAATTATTTCAAAAAAAGTGTTATAGGTACCTAGTTCTACAAGAACTGCAACTATCTAACAAAAAGTTTAATAAAAAAATTTCATCCTTTACTCAAATAAGACTTTTCAGTTATTGGTTCATAAATTAGGTACATTTAAGTACTTTTTTTTTTAAACTATACTTGAAATATTAACAGCTTCTTTGTTCCAGTTAAAAAATTTGTGTTGATATTTTCATCACCGACATCTTATTCTAGAAGTTTTGTATTTTTCCTCTTGCTGTAAAGTTTTTTCTTCATTCTATGGGATTTTCTATTATGAAATAATAAAATAAAGTCTCTAATTTTCAAGCGTTATTTTTTGGCTAAAAACTATGTTCTAAATAAGATTCTTGTGAATTTTGTAGATATACTCATTCTTATGCATAAACAATAAAGATAATATTTCTAGGTCAGAACTAAATATTAAATAAGTCCATCATTTTTATTATTTTTAGTTGAAGAACAAGACTTACTTAAAAAATATGAAAACAATGCTGATAAAAAGATTGAGATACTACAAAAGTTTATGATTGAACAAAAGGACGAGTTAAAAGAATTCGACATGAAGTTGGTGTTAGAACTTGATAAGAAGGTAAATAATCTTTACAATAAAACTGAGCTGCATTATAATACATTAACATATAACACTGTTCGTACAAGAAATTAAAAATTACACTAGTAAAAATGCTATTTCTCTAAGGATTTGCTTTTGTAGATAAAAAAAATATGTTATTCTAATTGTAGGTTGCTGATCAACAAAACATTTTGGAACAAGCTGGAGTTCCTGGTTTCTATTATACCACTAATCCTTTAGAAATTAAAGTTCAGATGCACCTTCTAGATTTTCTTCTGCGATTAAGTCAAATGCAAATGCCAGTATAAAAGGGGTTTCTAGATCTAGGATTTGTTAAAACCACCTCTAGATTGTATTGAAGTAATATAGTGGTACAAGGTCACTTTAACTTAACAACATACAATTTATTAGTCAGTACCAAATTATATGAGACTTAAACCACTGGGGGAAAAAACTTGTAAATTCATTCCACTTTTTTCTCCCCAGAAATATACTTCAAAAGTTTTCAAACAGAATTTAGAGAATAAAAAATGTGGTTTATTCAGGATACTTTGATAGATATATATGACATTTGACGTTTGTAGAAAAACAAATTTGATAAAATATATTTTGAATAGTATATACACATTTTTCATGTTATGTTTGACCTGTTGTTTTCAATGAGATTTTTTTCTTCTAAATACTTTATTAAAAGGTCAGAGAGTCTCAACCTCCAACACAGTTGAACAGTATATGGTGATGTTTTGCTGTAGAACATATTTATCATACAACCAAATTACTACAATCTTTGTAAATGTATATAAATATAATGAAGTACCTTGTATCTTCGATAAATAAGTTACATTTTGATTTTTCTTAATAATATCCCTTAAAGATGTTAAATGAATGGGAAAAATTGTAAAACTCTTGAGTATACTATTATTATTGGTTGATGTATTTGCCATAAGAAGACAGGAATAAGAAAAATTAAGATATAAACTAAAATATATTGTCAGGAATTTTAAAATTGTCCAAAAATTAATTTAAAACAGTCTAAAGACAAATATTTGGGGATTGACATAAACAGATAAAACCAGTTGCGTGTCTAGATATTTGCAATGTAGGGGAACAAACATTAGTTATGACATATTTATTTTTTATGGATTTACTTAAAATATATTTCAATAAACAGAGGAATTCTTTTAGCTACTCTGTATAGGGATTGGGACCATTGCAGTATATATTTTATGTCTCTACCCAAAAACTGTTACTCAGAAAAAATTACCTATCGAGCTTAAGCTTATCTCTGATTTATTATTTTTGATGTAGTTTATATGTTTTCTAAAAAAATATATAAGCCCAGACAATTCAGAGAGACAAAATACCAAATATTTCAAAGAAATTCTATATTTGTTTATAATCACCATGTAGTCGGGATTACTGAGGAAATGTTCCCTGTAAGCTGAGCAAATTTTCCCTTCCTAAAGAATTAAAAGAGTATGTAAATAAAACTGCTATTATGCAATATAATTATTTTTTTATACTTACAAGCTCTCGACTGTTGACAAGTTAAATGTGGGAAATGGTTAAGAGTGAGTGAACCACAGACAAGGATTTTTAATTATAAGATGTAGAATAGTTTAACTTTTTATATAAAAATTATTCGTATTAATATATTCAGGCCAAATCGGGAACGGACGAAAGATTAAAACCTCCGGGAACGGAAACATTATGTGGAAGCGTCGATACGTTGTGAAATCTGTTAAATTACTTGCTACGCGTATAACCGGTTTAAAAAGATTTTTATTTTTGATTATTTATTAATCTTCAGAAAGGGGCAGTCCTGTTTTATCCTACATGGCAGAAGGGCGTTTTAATACTGTTTTGTTTAAACAATTTAAATAGCTATTTTTCAAGGTTTTATTTTTTATAAAGATATTTAAACGTTTTATTTTCAAAGGTGGGTCTATTACATTGGGATTAACGGCCCACAAAAACATTTATTTTAATTACTTTAAAACTGTTTTATCGTGTTAATTTTAAGTTTCTCATTGTAAATAATTTTGCTTGTATTTTTATTGAATAGATTTAAGTATTTTGACAAACTTGTCTAGTTTAATTTAATAAAAACCTTTATGCGATTAATCTCGCGGGCGCACTGATGTGAGCTTTACATAACAAGAGGCTAAAACTGCAAAAGCCTAAGAAGATCGACAAAGACTTCTAGAGTGCCTTTGTCATAGTGGGTTTTATTTGTAGATTTATAGAATAGCTATATGGGACAGCAGTAAATTGAGGGCAAAACGGCCATACGCTATCAAAAATCCCTGAAACGTGCTGACCGATTTCACAAGCGCGCTATCGGGCCTTCCCGGTACATTTCGCCGAGATAGATTGACAATTTGATATAAGGTATATTCTTTTGAGTAATTATCACTTTCAGTTCTGTCACTTAAAGTAATCATGATCACATCGACCCAATGACAAGTAAATGCATATTCAAAAGAACATGAAGTTATCAGTTTCACTTTGTTCACTTTAAACAGTAATAATTTACTCAAAAGAATACAGCCATAGTTACATCTGCTCGACACTATTTTTGAGTACATTTTGCATTGCAAGATGGGGTTGTGTATTCAAGGTTAAATAAATTATTTTTATTTGTCTTCAATTTTTATTTCAGACAAGCTGTCTTCTGTAGCTTCCCTGGTAAATATCCCACTGCACAATACTATACATTTGTGGTGTGTTTACTCCCTTATTAAAAAATAAAAGTCATTAGTTTGTTTATTTACCTTTTGAGTAAATATATTTTTATGTTAACAAAAATAAATAGCAATAAGTACAGGAAGGTCTAGTAATTAATTTGTAAAATAAAAGGAGGGATATAATGTCTTTAAATAACAAAAAGCTAGTCGAATTCCACATTAGGAAAAAAGATTCTAACTTTTACTTATCATTATACTAAAAATCTCAAAAAATAATTAATCTCATTAAGAACAGAGATAATTTTGCGTTGTTAGCTGCGCTCTTAAATTTCAGAACGATGTTATATTAAAAGGCCAACATGACGGCAAAATTTTAAGTAGTAAGCTAAAGAGAAGTAGCACGGTGTTAATTTACAAAAAAAATGTTTGGCATTATATCTTAAAAATGTGGAAAACAACTAATTATTAAAAAAATATAATACTTTAAAAACGGACAACAATGATAAATTACTAAAAACTAGCCCTAAATAAAATTTAGCCAAGTATTAGGCACATGCTAACACACTATAAACGTGGTTTGAAAAAAATTAATCTCATAAAAAAGAGATATCCATGTTTTAAAAATATGGTCAAAAAAATATATCTGTAAAAAATTCTATTAAATATCATTTTGGATAATTCAATAACTTTTGGACTATGTTCTACAAGGAACGACTGAACTAAAAAAAAAATACTAAAAATTTACAATAAAAAATCATAACACCACAAACAATTATTTTTCTGGCAGTACTAATTTTACTACTATAACTGATTAGTATTTTTAGGGAAATATATCTTATAAATATCTAATTTTTGTAAAGGTACTTTTTGAAAATAGTTTGTGATATTATTTAAATCAAATGCCATAAATGATAACCATTCAACTTTCTGTATTTCTTTTAAAAAATTGACTATGCTTTTAATTAAGCAATGTCCCCTAAAAATTTTCTAGGTTCGCCACTGTAACATTTACTAATCATATTATTTAGCTTTCAGATGCGTATCAACAGCTGTTCCATACGCTGATCCATGTTTGGTTTCAGACATTCGAATGGTGCGCTGGAGTAACATATAAACTGTAAATAGAAAATATATTAATCATCTTAGAAATGTTTCTCGGTATTTAAATTCAAATTAAGTTTTGCATATAAAAATAGACTTTTATAGAGATACAACAAACTACAATTTTATTAATCCTACATTTATTTAATATTATAGGTAGGTCAATTTAGAGAGGGGGAGATAGAGACAAATCCAGCTTGTAATTAGTTTTATTTGGTCATTGAATATTTTTTAAAATAAGTGTTCCGACAACTTTTTTTTTCTAAAGAAGGACGAAATAAATTATTGTTTAAAGAATAAAATTATGGAGGTTAGAATGGGAGTGAAGTTTGGTTTTAAGTAAGAAAAAAAAATTATTAATTAAAATAAAATTAAACCATTTAATCTTGACCTAAAATTTTTTTATATGAAACTCTTTTTGAAGTCGTCATCAAATTAATACCTGACAAAATGCGATTCACATCAAAAGATTGGGACATTCTTTCTTACCATAGCTTGTAAGGGTCTCGTGTTAGTAAGAATTTGTTTCATTTGGTAATAATTTGGCGACGACTTCAAAAAATTCAACGTCTTCAAAATTGATATTGCTAGTTTTAGCTTGTTAGCGGATTTTTTGAAGTCGGTTCAATTTTTTTTTTATAAATAATTGATGTTTCAATAGTTGAACCAAGTACTACGCGAGATATGTAATGTACCTTCGAACGTTTCCAAGGTCACAATAGAGTACCCATTTTATCCAGAATTATAAACTACACTTAACTGAACAACAAAAATTTTTTTGATTATGACACTTTCCAAATACCAGTTTTGAATGAAATTGTACCAAACAAATATTTAGTTTGCCACTTTTTTTAGTCCGCTATTTTGAATTTTAAGAAGTTAATTTTGGATTGGTTATCTAGGCTCCCAAAACCCTGATATTTAAGGAACTCGAGACATGTAAATTTCTTAGTCCAACATATTTTATTTGGCATACTGAGTTTGCAGAAATTAATTTAAGATCTGCAATTTTAATCATACCAGTAGATTTAAACAATGTGTTTGTTTGAAGGCTGTTTATGGTTGGTGGGGGAGAGGCTTTTTTGATGTTTGACAGACATAAGTATATTTACTTATTTTTATTTTCAGTTTTACTGCTTGTCGTCACTCTTTTCAGTGTTAGAAATTACATAAATGCGAAGTTTGCAATTAATATCAACAAAAAGAAGATTTAAAAACTTATTTCTGTTGATAAATATTTTTAAATATTGTTTACATCTTGAAAACAACAATGGTAATAATTTAGGTAACTACAAATTCATGCTTTTATGTATTCTAGAATTGATGTACTGATTATTATATTATACTCGTTTAAATAATGCAATTAGAAAAGGATAGCATAGAATCGATGCCAAGAAATAAAATATCAACTATTTATCAACACACTTTCAAATATAAATAAAAATAATATTACGTTATTCAGCATTCAAACACCCAGACCCTAGTTCTGACGATATCCTAATTCTATAAGGGTACGCTCGAAGATCTGTAATATCTGTCCTAAGAACCTCCTAATATCAGTTTTGGACAAAATCGGAAAAATGTTAAAGTTTTAGTCCCCCATATTGTAGCTATCATATTAAATTATAAAAATGAACTTTATAATACTGTAACGAAGAACTAAAATAACTTTTTAATATGCCCTTGTATTACAAATAATATTTCGAAGCGATGAGTTATTTTTTAGAAGAAGAATACCGTAGCAATACCAATTTTAGAAAAATGCGAATAACCTAAAATTTTTAATCCACCATAATGGATCTGTCATAATGAATAAAAAATTTTTTTTTAACTCTAAATCTAATCTTAATCTACATTCTCAAAAAACCCCTCGTATCAATTTTGGACATATTCCGGAAGTGTAAAACTTTATAACGCCATATTGCAACTGCCATATTGAATTTTTTTTATTCGTTATTTACGCCCTCAGAAACTTCCCAGCACCAAATTTGAACAAAATCGGGAGATCTATAAAATTTTTAGTCCTCCATATTGAATCCGCCCTAGTGATTTTTTAAAAACAATTCCAAATTCGTAGTTTATACTCTCAAAAATCCCCCTTACACCATTTTTGGACAAGATCGGGAGATGTAAAATTTTTAGAACGCTCTATTGGATCCGCCCTAATGAAATTTTCAAAAATAATTTTAAATTCGTAATTTACACCCCCAAAAATTTCCCAATACTAGTTTTAGACAAAATCGAGAGATGTGAAATTTTTAATTCATCATACTGAATTTTTTAAGAATGATATTAAATTTGTTATATGTGAGTCCGAAAACTCGCCCATACCAATTCTGGAGAAAATTAGACAAAATCAATTTTTTTGCCACCATCTTCGATTTTACTGAAATAATTTGGGCAACTTCTTGAACATAACGCAAAAAATTTCATTCAAATCGGTATTACCGTTCCGGGGTAATCGACGTACATGTATATAAAAAAAAACACCTTCTTTTAGAAGTTTGTTAATAATAATTATTCCTGCAACTCGAGAAGTAATCACTTTCCAACAGCTAGTATAACTGTTTCATAATTGATTAGATACGTTTTTTTCAGAAATATAAAAAGTATAATATTAAAAACTGACTAGACTCAAATGGTAACTATAGTTATTTAAACAAAAAGATAACTATACTATAATTTTTTACATTTTTCGGGAATAATTAATCAAAACTGCATTGAATTCTATTTTCAATATAATGAAAATACTTGTAATGCCTTAATATTTGCATTGTTTAAACTTTAAAACAAATTACCAATATTAAAACACATTATTTCATCAAAAGGATGAAACTTGATAAAGAGGCTATTGTATAGTACAGTAACTCGCAGTTTATCGAATTTAAATAATCTAAATTGAGAATAAATTTTAAAAAAGATGGTTAATTACTTCTCAACTCTTTATAAAACACATGCTATCAGAATAGGCCTCATAATAAATCATAAATTCAAAAGATCTAATAAATTATTTGAATTCTGAAGATTGTGATTAATTTTATACTTCACAACATGAATTATCTGTCACAATTTTATATAAAAAATCTTCCTAGTTTACTTACAAGTTAAAATAAGTCCAGATCCGATAGAGAAATAAAGTATCTCCCCACTGAAAAACAGTTTAACAAGATAATATAGCATTGGAACCAGTGTAATGATAAACCAGAAAACTATATTTATTAATGGCCATATACGTCTTTCCGATTTCCATGGTTCCACACGAGGTTCTCCCGTGTTCTTAAAAAAGTCGCCTGTCTGGATAAAGCTCTCTTTCAATTTATCCTAAAAACAAAAACTATTTAATTATATATTTTTTATGTCTACATAAAAAATTATCCCCAAAGGACATTAAATGCCTTTAAGCTAACTTCGAGGGTGAGGAAATGGCAAAAAATAAACCCCCTAATTCATTAACATGGTCTAACTTTAAAATCGGTCTCAGTTGACAGTACAGGGTTTAAACTAACAAGTGTAACATTAAGTCAAGCAAGAATAAAAGTTGTTTGTATTTATTACCGAACCATCAAAAATAGAAAATTTTGTTTATTTTCGGTAGACAATTATTTCTCTGACCGAATTCCAGGCTTTATTTCTATGTTTTTTCCCTTAATTTTCGCAGCATTTATTTGTTGACATATGTAATCCAAATTATGTCAATGTCATAAGCAAAACACAAGTGGCCAACTAGAATATCTAATTTCTATAGCAACTGGATCGGGTCTAAATCTTAAACTTTCTTAGTAAATCTGGCTGAAAATGTTTACACTACGAATATTTTAGTCGCAACGGAAGGGGCATTTTTTTTTCAGAAATCTTTAAAAAAGTATTATAAAAAAAGTATGTTTTATTCAAAGTGTCTCAGGTTTATTGTACTATTTAATTTCCTTGTCTTTATGTAAAACAGAGTGAAAAGTCGCACAGTGGGGCATTTTTCGCGTTCCGGTCAAAAATTTTTATCCCACTCATATGATGAAGTACGGCTTTCCCGAAATAATAGTAATAACCGACAAATTGTGATACCACAAATATGATAATTTCACAAATATCACGAAATTTCTAAACGCTTAATAGAAGATATTTTTATCGAAAATCGTCATAAAAATATACCAACATAACATTTTTTTATGTATTTTTGTCCGCTGAACACAATAATGCAGTCAAATGAGTTTTAAATGGATTATAAATACCCATTTTTCACCATTTTTAAAAAAATACAATAAAAACTACAATTTGGAAAAATATCATAGAGTTTTTAACCTTTTTAAGAAAAATGTTTATTAAAGCATATATAAATATACAAATGAAGGTATATTTACATAAAGGTACATCTATGGAATATATAAATATATATATATATATATATATATATATATATATATATATATATATATATATATATATATATATATATATATTCATAAACAGATTTAAACAACTTTATATTTTATGTTTTAGAACTCAAATAAACTAAGATACGTTTCTAAGACTTAGCATCAGCTCCGATGACATTATCTCTTGCAAATATTATGCACAGAAAATATCTAAACCTAAGTGAAGAAATGAAGCAGCTGTTTATTTTAAAATAATCCTTATTTATGTACAAATTATGTAAAAATATGAATTAAAAAGTATTTTTTTGTTACAAACTTCAGATAAATATGACTGCACTATTTATATTAACGCTATTCGCGTAATTTATTTAGAGATGATACATGATAATTTTTCTTATATATATATATATATATATATATATATATATATATATATATATATATATATATATATATATATATATATATATATATATATATATATATATATATATGTGTGTGTGTGTGTGTGTGTGTTATATGTATGTTCAAAATATACCGTTTTCAAAAAAAATTTTAAATGCACTCAAAGTAAATCTTTGCTTTTATATATACTGTTATACATGCATACATCAATTTGTATATGAATATACATTCATTTGTATATTTATATATGCTTTAATAAACTTTATTCTTAAAAATATCGAAGATTTTATGTAACAGTTTTCCAAATTTTAGCTTATATTATCGAATTTTTTTGAAAAATGGTAAAAAGACGGGCATTTATAGTCCATTTAGAGCTGCTTGTGTTCAGCATTACAAATGCTGTATTGGTGTATTTTTCACGATGATCTTCAATAAAAAATATCTTCTATTAAGCGTTTAGAAATTTTTGGAAATTTCGTGATTTTTGTGAAAATTGGCATATTTGACCCCAAGTACCAAAGATGATAAAGGCAGGAAAAACGGTATCACATTGTCGGTTATTACTTCAAATACGAGTGGAATAAAAATTTTTGACTGTAACGCGAAAAATTCCCAACTCTGACTACTTGGAGTTAGTAGAGTGTGGGGGACAGTGTTTCGGAGCCCACGTTAAACGGTCCAATTGCCAAATAGTCTTCGTTATTGACGCGACTTTAATCGAAATTGGCCAACCAACCAATCAGTCAAGTCAATTCAAATATCCAGCAGTATATAGAAATATAGGGTGCACAAGATAAGGAGGATCAATATGGGAATGTTGATACTTCTAGATAATGGTTAAAAAAGATTTAAAATATAATTAAACCATAATGTGTGATACACTGTTGAATTTCGAATAAAAAGGGCTCTTAAAATTTAATATTAGAAAATCAGGACAAACAAATGACGTAAAAATGATATCGATCATGTGATCTAAAGAATTTGTAATTTCTCAAGATCACTAAATTATTGTTGTTTTCCGAATTAGCAGAAAGCCAATAAAATTATTTTTTTATTGTAGTGGTTCGAAGTCGTTAATAATATGTGAATAAATACACAAAAATGTTGTTTTTTTTCTACACGTTAATCTTTCACGTTATATATTTCTAATTTTAAAGTAGAATAGGTTTATATAAAATGAAATATCAAGTTCAGTCCTGAACTTTACACCAACATGGTAACAGTTGGTCAGAGTTATATAAACCTAAAAAAAATACTTAAGCGTGCAAATAATGTCATATAATTTCAAAGTTTATTTGGTACTTTGGCTATATTTATTATGTTACAAGATTTACCTTCCTCACAAAAAGATCTCTCAAGAACTTTTCTTGTTCATCTTCTGTGTCCGGTACCACATCTAAAGAAATTCTTTTTATATACAGATGGGCGGTAACCGATTTTCCAAATACCAAATTTGTCATGGTTGGTTCGACAGGATCATTTTCTTTGAAAACTACTAAGGTGTCATAAATTGCAGGAATTTTTCCTCTCATTGATGGCAGACTGGCTACAAAACCTTTTGTTCTGGGTAAAAGATGGTGTTTGAGCTCTGGAAGATTGTTTTTACGAGCATACTCCAAAGATATTTGATGTTTTTTTGGTGTGAATCTTGTCCCTTCAGGGAAAAGTAATAGCTAAAAAAAAATTTTACTGTAAAATTATACTTCTTTATTTTAATTCTAGAAATTACGAACGATAAAAAGGTATATTACTGTTCTAGATCTTTATAGATATAACAAAAAATACCATTTTCATCATTTCAATTCAAAAATAATTTAATATACAGAATGTTTTGTGCAACAAGTATACATCAATATACTGGTATTCTTGCAGCCTGTTCTATGTTTAAAAATACGTGGATTAAAAGCAAAAGAAAATTAAAAATGCCGTTTTCGAGATAAAACGTTTTGAATTTTTTCAAGGCCAAAGCACTGAATTTTCAAAAATCTGGGTACCCATCGAAAAGATTGAGAAAAAAATACATCGCAAGCCTCTATTCCGAAAATTTTCTTCGATTCATTTTAGTTTCGCAAGTACGAGTTGGAAACAGTACGATTTTGCGTTCGGGCGTCGCGTCGTGCTAGGAGTCGTCGTGAAACCTCCATATTATATACCCAGTGGCGTAAATAACGATCCCGCAGGCCCCGCGTTGCGAGAGGTGCAACCATTGTAGGGACACCCTCAAGCCCCTAGATGAAAATGAATAAATACGTAGGATCAAGACGGATGCAAAATAGTAAGACGCATTTAAAAATCTGCGAGTGAGGGTGGGGGGTGGGCAAACATACTCTTAGTTACTCCACTGTATGTACCCATAAAATGTCGAGTAAAAATGATACAATAATTGTGCATTAAATCACGTATTAGATTTACCTGTTTAAAAATAATAAACAATCTACTCAATATAATTTTTTATTCTATTTATTGAAGCATAACTTTTATTTAACAAAACAATAAATAAGTGACCAAAACGCTACTGTGTAAGGACAGAAACATAACAAAACAGTAAATAAAGGGAATAAAACAAGACTTTAAGGGAACTTTTAGAGAACAAATAATTTACACAGTTGAATTGTAGTTTTTTCTAACTTTGGTAACTAACTCTAAATTTATTTGTGCTTTCAGAGTAATTTCTGTTTTATATTTTTCATCAAATAGGGTTTTATAGGCACATTATGAACTTTCAACATACAAATTCTGAATAAATTCTTTCGATATGTGTCTATAATATTCTGAATAATTCAGAAAGCTTATCGCACAAGATATTATCTTTGGAATGGCTACACGCTTCGTTAAAATTATCAGGAGGTATGGAGTGTGTGAATATCAGTTCTTAATCTAGATTGTGAAATTAGAAAACCATTCCCGACGCTCGATGTGCGACGTAACTGTTTAAAATGATAAAAAAAAATATATACGTAAAAACATTATCCTCTCCAATTTAAACATAGTCTAAATTTTTGCTTGTTTAAATTAAAATTTCCATTATTACAGATTTTATCCTGGTAAAAAATAAAATTAAGAAAAAGATACATGAAATGGTATTAAATAATTTTATTTTTACTAAAAATATATACAGCATAAAAAATAGTCGTATATTATGATATTCAACTTTCATACAAGCCTGTATATCCCACAATAGAATTTCAAAAAAAAAATCTTTATTATTTTTATTATTGTAGCATAAAATAGAGTGTTTTAGATATTTTTATATAATTACAATTGCTACATAAGTTTTTTATCAAATGTCTAAATCTCTGATTATTATTAAACTATAATAACGCATTTTATTATTCATTACATTAACACAAATAACATTGAAAATATATTTCGTCTATCTCTCCCGATATGATAATAAATACAAACACTTAAAAGATTTTTGAACTTGGAACTTTCTTTATTTTCAAATTAACGTAACTGATAAAAAGACTCCCAATAGAACATAAACTAATTTTAGACAAGCCAAGATCCTGGTCAAGTGGTTCATAATTTTAACTGATTCAAGATTTTGTTATATTTTATAATAACGTCAACATTTTTTATAATTAAAAATATATTTAGAGAAGTTGCATTTTCATTGGTATATGAGTAATTTCTGCTAATTTTTAAAATTTGAGCTTCGAAAAAATGAAAAAGAAATAATTAGTGTCACACTGTAAGAAGTTAGTTTTTTTTTTAAGTAAATGCATATTCTTGCTGGAAAAAATTGCCGATACTCGTTTTTTTTAGAAAGTCGTTTCGGAAAACTATTTTTTATCATTTTTTGCGAGTATAGGCATATGAAATTCCTTGTTGTATTATAGGAGTTCGTAAAAAGAAAAGAGTTTACACCAACGAAAAAGACTAATTAAGTCAAGTATTTTTTCAAACTGAAATCAAATCTGAGGTTCAAATTACAAGGACATCCCCAAAATCATCCCCAACAGTTGAAAAAACCTCAAAAGTCTGAAAATAAGATTGAGCTTTTAAAATAGTTGTTCCATCCCAGAATCGAATTGATTCTAAATTTGAAGACATATGTGAAATAATTAAGTACAAACCTACATACAACGAATTTATAAAAAACCGTCAAAATCGGGTGAAAAGTAGCCTCAATCACCAAAAAGCTTATGTAACTAGTGAAAAGGTCGGAACACGATTCTTTTTTTTTTAGTCTACAAGGAACTACATTTTGGATGAATAAGTAGTAAAAAAAGTGCCTCAAAAACTAAGAAACAGAACAAAAAGAATTAACAATTTCGAATTTATAGTAGCTTTCAACTCCCAACTATATTCTGACAGCATAAGATCCCTCAGCATTTCGGAATTTTCATTGTTGTTAAACATTATTCAATAGGCCCTTTGAACTCGTGAAAATGACCTTGATAAGAAAGTAAAAACCCACCCCTTCCGAAAACATAAGATTGCTTGAAAAAAGGTCATTAATACTTGCAATTTTATTCAGTCTTTTTTGATAAGTGATTTTTTTTTTTAATACAGAACGATCATAATTAAAAAGAAAGCAATTGGATATCGTTACTTTGTATTTGTATTGGTTAAACCATATTAAATATTGTGCAGTTTATAGAATTTAAGGATTGATGAAAAAAATATAGTTACATAAAATAATATAAAATTTGTTTGAGAAAATTATTTGATAAAGAAAAGAACACAACAAAAACTTTTATAACAAATGATACGATCTTAAAAAAAACAATACGAATACAAATTTAAGCTTTTTTGATCTTCTCTTAATGACAAGCAAACTCCAACCTCTAGAGACAAATGCTTACAGGGTAATTTATCGAAACAAGATGTGTAGGTAAGCCAGTTAAGGTGCAATCTTGACGAATTTTTTATATTTCAAATTAGCTGAAAAACTTGTTTCAATTTTGGGGTTGATTTTATTTCAGCATTCACCAAATTATCTACTTTTCCGATGTCTTTGATAGTGATCGGAAAAACATGAATTTTGACATTGGGCGATTTTCTTACAGCTTCTATCATATCCTCGACGGATAACACATCTTTTCCGCAAGAAATATGTCGATCGCATAATCTTTTTACCGTCCCATCAGTGACATCCGCGTCGCTTTTTCCGTGCCCTGGAGTAGTAAAGTTCCAAGAAGCCTTAACAAGACTGAGTATATAATAAAAATGCCTGAATAACTGAAAATTCGTTGTATTTTTGTATTGCGCACTTGGACCGTCACTTTGTACGTGCAATATTTTGATGGGCTGAGCAATTACGGATGTTACTAATTTCAAAATTAACTGTGAATGAGCCCAAACAGAAGCGGCGTCATATCTAAGTCGCCATGTATTAAATAATTCGGAACGAATCTAGTAGGGGTTTTCACATGATTGTTTGTACAAAAATGAAATAAACAGTTTATGGTATTGTATTAGATAAAAATTATTTTTTTGATGATTTCTATCCTAAAAAATGTGTTTCAGAAAATAAGTTACGTTATTTATTGCCACTTTCAATCAGGTACAGAATTTTTCAATAAACAGGCAAATTGTTCTAATTTAGCTAGATTTATTTGTTATTCCAAGCATTTCATATTATATAAATGAATTTACAATAGTAAGTCAGTCATTTGCAGGAGCTATATAAGTTATAATAAAATAAATTTATGGAAATCGAGTGCCCATCGAATATCCTCATGAAATGTTTTAAAAACTAAAGGCATACGTCAATATACAAAATTTTTTGAAAACGCACAGCTAAATAAAGGAACCTATGAGTTTTAGATTCTTACAAAAATAGTCTCAGTTTATGAGGTAAACTAATTATTTTTTTGTATGTAGTACCCATGGCAGTAATGTAAAAAATCGGCATTTAACGTTACTGTATTCAAAAGACTCATCTTAAAATCGTTTCATAAAAAAGTTGTGAACCTTTTGAACCGTAACTTAGACTCTGGTATTTTTTTAAAAGTGTGTGGTTTGAATTGGCTGAGCAATGCATCAGTACCTTGAATTTTGAAAATCAACGGGAATTACTCATATGTACGTAAACATTGGCTTTATTTCATAAACTTTTGAAAAAATGTTTCCTCAGGGGGACCCGATCTGTAGACACCTACAATGTATTTTACGTTAATTCTAGTACTAATAATCTCTACATAGTATACAAGAAAATTCCTCGCCTATCTGTCTATATGTCCAGGGACTAACATCGAACACTCGGAATGAATATCGATATTGATTCGGTTTTTACCATTGATTAGGTTGTTTCCTGAGGAAGGTTTAATGTAAAGTAGAGTAGTGACGATGATTTAAAAGTAAATCGAAGGCAAATAGAAGTTCGGACGCTTTCCTGGTTTAAGCTAAAAAAACCGTTTGAGATACGCCCAATTAAGGTGTGACGAAATTGTAGATCGGAAAAAGCTTTAAAAGTCGGCGACAACATATGTCTATCTTTTAAGGACGGCTCACAATAACTATATTTGTCGTTTAAAAACGAACTTCAAAATTTAAGAACTTTGGACACAGATACTTTACACATTTAAGCATCTCTTTCTCGTACGGGAGTGCTAGTACTTGATAAAATTAAAAAATCAAATAGTAACAATAGCAGCTCTAGAAACAATGATATTACAATTAAAATATTTAAAGTTTAATTATCTATTTTTTATTTCAAGATATTGTCAGGAGTCAATTTGAACAATATTTAATTGTTTTTATAGTATACTGGAGTTAAGCCACCCTGAGATTTTCAAACAATCGAGTTTTGTTTTATCTAGGTTTTTATTTATACTTTTAAGAATATTTCAGACTTTCCCCTATATCAAAATTCGAATTATTACCCGAGATATAATAATGTGAAGTAAGCTCGGCGAAGGATAGACCCGCATCTCAGGATCGACCAGACAGGTGCAAGCAAACAAAACGTTGGTATTGTTGAATATACTTTTATATTCGACCTTTTGAATCAGTCCTTTTAGCCTCGTGGAATTTTGCAGTTAAAAATAACTAGGGTACACAAAGTTGGAACTCGATTAGAATCATTGACTATTTAACGTTGTAGAATCAGTTTGCTTTGTAACGCAGAAAAACCAAAAGAATATAAGCTGAATGTCCTCATCATAGCAAGAAAAAAGATATTAGCTGCGTTTTAGAAATATTATATTTTGTTAGTTATTTTACACTGTATTTTTTTTTAATGACATGTTAAATCTGATGTAATAATGGTTTTTTTTAACACAAGTTAATTGGTTGATTGTTGTCTGCAAATAACAATGCATGTCTCAACGCTGTTATTTGGTCTACATTTCCGTTATTTTCAAGTCTTCATTAGTGTAAAGTTTTTAAATTTTTATTATCTATATTCCTGTTTATTGTCATTTAATGGTCTTTTGGATTTGCAGATGTATATCTTATTTACTGTATTGGCGATAGTTCACTTCAGTGGTCAAGGCTATTCCACGTCTGATCACAGAAATTAATGGCCGCCGGGCTCGGTTAGTACTTGAATGGGTGACCGCTTGAGAAGACCGAGTGACAATGGTTCGGAGCTCACGGTAAACTGTAGGTCCAATCGCTAAATGGTCTTCGTTACCGATGCGACTCTAATCCAAATCATTTTTTAGTTTCCTCTATTATTTGGACATTTTAATAATCTACCGTTTTTTTTTCTCTTACAGGTTCTTAAAGGAAAAAAGACAGACAGCTTATTTCCTGCGAATTCAGGCCTGGTTCTCTCATACGCCTTTCGATTACCTAATGACCTCATCAGTGGAGCTTTAATGAACCAAAAGTAAGGTAGACAGGATGTTAAACCTGCAGACATTTTCGATGTCAGACTGTAACATATCAACAGTTGAACAACATCTATGAAAACAACGAAGTAAGATATAAATAAATCTTTTACGACCGATCGTAGAATTAGTTTAAAACGCTACCGCTTTTTTTTCTCCTTCAATTCATTAAAGAAAAAAAGATAATGAACCAAGAATAAAACTCTCAAAAAACAATCTATATAAAATCTAAATTCCGATATATGTCGACAGGATCTTAAATCTGCAGATCATTAGGTGATCGAAACGCGTACGAAGAGAGAACCAAAGCTGAATTCGCAGGTAATACGCTGTCTGTCTTTGTTTCCTTAAATGATCTGAAGGAGAAAAAAAAGGGTAGCTTATTAAACTAATTTTACGGTCGTAACAGATTTTAGTGAAATTTTAATTTTAATAATAAGTCAAAGTACACTCCAGTGGTGCAGCTGGTATATTCAAAGATGGGTATAGTAATTCATTACTTATGATGGAAGGGTGAAGTCTTTCACTTGGAATAAATAAACTGCAAGTAGTAGAGAACCTAGATGCACAAAGGGTAACGATAGCCAACCAGAGAGCTCAGGAAGAAACTAAAGTGGCCAGAAAAATAAAACTAGTAAAAAATTAACCACAAATACAATTACAAGAATTTTTTTTATGAATTTTAGATTATCTTCACACAGTTTTTTTTCTTAAAAGTACATAAACTAATATAAATAATGCCCCAATAATTCTACTTACCCACATAGGATCGGGATGATCAGCTAATTCTTTAATTTGTTTATTGATTATTTCTTTGTCCTTCTCGTAAGACCTTTCCAAAAACACGAATTCGGCAAATTTCCAACCCCATCCTAGTACCGGAATATACTGAATAACCTTTTTAGCATATGCTTTACAATTCTGAAAAAAAAAAAGAATTTATAATAATTAAAAGCAAAACCGGTAATTTTTGCATTGTTTAAAATAGCGTTTAATATCAAAAACAACGAAAGATCGGTAGCATTTGATCCACTTAAATCACCAAGTCGTCTGGTAGGCGTGTTATTTAAAATTATCAAAACTTCTAAAGGTAGCAGTGAGAAAGGTAGATATGAGAAACAAAGGAAAAGATAACAGGTAAAAAGACACAAAAAATTATGGAATAAAGAGAGTCGAAAAGACGTTCTAGAAATCACACTGACGTTAACAAAATCATCAAAAAAGAAATCCGTAAAGATATCAAAAAGTTTAACACAGGACATACCTATGGTATAATTGAAGAGGATAAAAATACGAGTGTTAAAAAAAATCCATCAAATAAAAACCTGAAATAACACCTTGACAAATAAATAGTATATAAACAAAGAAATTAAAACGATTTTGTAACCTGTACACCTCAGAAAAAATAAACAAATTTCCATGAAAACGACAAGAGGAAAATTATTAAGAACGTGAACTCCGAAGAAATCACAATACTAGAAATAGAAAAAGCGCTACATTAAATGAAAAATAATAGATCCCTTATGAAAAACTTAAAATCGGGAGTCATGCATATCTTCTTCTTCTTCATGTGCCATCTCCGTTTCGAAGTTTGGCTATCATCATAGCTATTCGGACCTTAGACACAGCTGCGCGAAACAGTTGATTGGAGTTACATCCAAACCACTCTCTTAAGTTTCGTAGCCATGACATTCTTCTTCTCCCGATACTCCGTTTTCCCACAATTTTTCCTTGAATTATATTTTGCAGGAGTTGGTATCTATTTCCACGCATGATGTGGCCAAAATACTGCAACTTTCGACTTTTGATGGATAGTAATAATTCTTTTTCTCTCTTCATCCTTCTAAGTACTTCTTCGTTTGTTATTTTATCGGTCCAGGGTATTTTCAATATTCTTCTGTAGATCCACAGTTCGAACGCTTCTATTTTATTGCAGCAGTATTTATTCATGGTCCATGTCTCCACACCATACAGAAGGATAGAGTGAATATAACACTCTACCAAACGCATTTTTAGTTCCAGGCTTAAGTCTCGGCTGGTTAATATATTTTTCATTTTCATAAAGGCGCTTCTCGCTTTTTCAATTCATATTGTGATTTCTTTCGTGTAGTCATTTTTTTCGTTCACAGATGTTCCCAGATAGTTATATTTCTCAACTCTCTCAATTTGTTTGTTGTTTACTTGGAGATTGACATTATTGATGTTTTTCTTTGATACTATCATAAATTTAGTTTTCTCTATGTTGAGTGTTAGACCATATTCTTCGCTTATTACTACTAATTTCCCGAGTATCCTCTGTAAGTCGTTGAGATTTTCTGCAAGGATGATGGTATCATCTGCATATCTGATGTTATTGACTGGAATTCCATTCACCTTTATACCAGCCGTTTCGTTTTCAAGCGTCTTTTTAATTATATGTTCTGAGTATAGATTAAATAAAGTTGGTGATAAGATACAGCCTTGCCTGACACCTCTTTTTATGTTTACTTCCTCTGTTAATCTTCCTTCGGTTTGTATTGCCGCTTTTTGGTTATAATACAGATTGCTGATTATTCTTATGTCTCTGGAATCAATGTTTTTATCCTTAAGAAGTTGTACAAGTTGTTCGTGTCTCACTTTGTCGAATGCTTTATTGTAGTCGATAAAACATATATAGACCTCCTGGTTTACATCTAGACATCGTTGTGTCAGTATGTTGTATGCAAACAGAGCCTCTCTGGTTCCCAGGCCCCGTCTGAATCCAAATTGGGTGTTTCCGATGTCCTCTTCAAGTTTGGCGTACAATCTGTGATGTATGATTTTCAGGAAAAGCTTAAGAATATGGCTCATTAGACTTATTGTGCGATATTCATTGCAGTGTTTGGCGTTTGGTTTCTTTGGGATGGCTATAAAGATGGATGTGAGCCATTCCTGAGGTATTATGCCGGTTCTATAGATGCTATTGAAGAAGTCTACTAGGATATTTAAATATTTCTCATCTATGAGTTTTATAACGTCTATTGGGAGGTTATCAGGTCCGGGCGCTTTTCCATTTTTCATATTTTTCAAAGCATATTGAATTTCTGTCTTTGTTATATCCGGTCCTGTTTCATCTTTTTGGATTTCTATTTTGATTTCTTTTCGGTTGTCGTCGAATAGTTTTTCTATATAGTTCCTCCATAATTCAATCTTTCCCTCAGCATCACTTACAATTGAGTTATTCTCGTCCAACAGGTAAGGAGTTTCTTTCGTTTTTATTTTTCCCGTTAGCTCTTTCACTTTTCTATACAGATTGAATGTGTCGTGTTTTTCTTGTAGTTCTTCTATCTCTATGCACTTCTCTGTAAACCAATTTTCTTTAGCATTTCGAATTTTCTGTCTGATTTTGGTTTGGATTTCTTTGTATTTACCGGTGTCATTCTTATATTGTCTTCGAGTGTCCATGAGTTTTCATTCATTTCTGTTCTCAGTCTTTCCCTTTTCTCACCGTTGTTCAGATTCTTGACATCCACTTTCTCGGGGTTCTGTTTAGGTTTTAATTTTTTCTTCAGCCTTACTTTCATCTTAGCAACAATGGGGTTATGGCTCGATGCTACGTCTGCACCGGGATATGCCTTTATTGATTTGATACTATTTTTATATCTAGTGTTAATCATCAGGTAATCTATCTGATTTTTCACGATTTTGTCTTTGGTGTTTTGTGGTGATGTCCAGGTGTAAAGTCTTCGTTTTGGGAGTTTAAAGAACGTATTTGAAATTACCATGTTATTTTCTTGGCAAAATTGAATCAGGCGGTCTCCTCTGTCGTTGCGAGTACCGAGTCCATAGCTTCCTATACAGTCCCTTACCTTGCCTTGGCCCACCTTGGCATTCAGATCTCCCATTACAACTGTAACATCTCTGGGCTTTGTTTGTTTCAACATGATTTTAATTTCCTCATAGCAACGTTCCACCTCCTCGTCATCTTTGTCTGCTGTAGGTGCGTAGACCTGGATTATGTTGAGCTTTCCGTGTGTTGTTTTTAATTGTAATAGTATTACTCGCTCGGAATACGGTATGAAGTTAATGCAAGAATTAGCTATTTTCTTTCTAAGGATTATAGCCACACCATGTCTGTGTTGCCGGTCATCTTTTCCAGAGAAATAAATTTTGTGATTGTTTCCCAACTGTTGTTCTCCTGTACCTGGCCATCTTGTTTCACTTACTCCCAAGATGTCAACGTCCAACCTGTTCATCTCCTGAACGATATTATGGGTCTTTCCTGCTTCGTACATGCTGGTTACGTTCCATGTTGCTATTTTTATGTTCATTTCTGAAGTTCTTAGAGCACCACTTAATCTTGATGTGGTGTTTTCCATTTCACAGGGATTTCCCTTGATGACGACCTGAGAGGCCCTATGATCTACCTGCGGTATGCCTCCCCTGCCGGATCTTGTCTTCCGAAGTCCATGATCAGTAATTGAATCATTTGTCAAAGTTTGAGCCATGATAATTGAACTAGGGAACTATAATGGGGTGGTTTCCCGTTGCCTTCCCCATCGCTGTATAAACGCCGTTTTTGTGGATACCACTGCGCCGTTTGTTGTCCGTACTACAGCCAATTAGAATATCTTTTATTCCTTGCCTGGAGTCAGTTTTGAGTTAACCAGCTGCCGTTACTCAGTGCTAGTTTTGGTCCGCCCCGGGTATTTCATTTCCCCGGTACCACCCATATCTGGGAGGCTTCCCCCTATCCGCCACCTGGGGAGGCGCCCGATGGAGGACTAGCAACCCCACACGGGGTCATGCATATGGTTTCTTCTAAATTGTTGCCTTCCACATAAAAAAGGAGACCAAATGGAGATTAAGAACTACAGACTTATACGCCTTCTCCTCCACTTATATAAACTCCTAACGACCAAATCGACTAATAAGTACGTAAATAAGATTACCACTACTAACTAATCGAACCAGAGAGATGCCAGAAAGGTATTGGTACAATCGACCATATACATACATCAGAACTTTCAGTACGTATATCGAAAGTTCCGAGCGCGCTTGAAGTCAAGCGCCTTCTACAAGCGGCTTAGAAATAACCAATTAAACGGGCGAGATTATACTTGAATCCGGCTTGTAAGTCAAGCCCGAAATGATTTAGGGTTGACTTGATCCAAGCGCGCTTCGAGTGTGAAATAAACATCTCAAGCGGGCTTGAAATCAGCTGTTGGCTTCTGAACGATTATGTCATGCGTCAAATGGGCGTTAGTATATTAAATCGAATTGTTTTTTTTTTATTTTTTAAGAATACCCAAGTTAAAGGCTAAATGCAGAATAAAACATTCTACCGCTCACAATAGTCAACAGTTGGTTTTTAAATTAAAAAAAAAATACCAAAACAAGGTGTTATTTTGAGGTTAGGTACCGAAAAGACATCAAGCTTGTGCGAAAATGACTTGAAGCCAAGGTCAAGTCATATTTAAGTTTGTGAAATAAACGCCTAGATTTTAAGTAATATATGAAGTGGCTTCGGTATGAAGCTGGCTCGAAAAACGTCGATTTAAACGAAGTCAATGACTTCGTTTAAATCGACATTTCTCGAGCCAGCTTCAAACTGAAGCCGTCTCATATCTTACTTGAAATTTAGGCGTTTATTTCACAAACTTAAACATTACTTGACCTTGGCTCCAAGTCATTTTCGCAAAAGGTTGATGTCTTGTCTGTACCTAACCTCAAAATAACGTCTTGTTTTGATATGTTTCTTATTTAAAAACCAACTGTTGACTATTGTGAGGAGTAGAATGTTTTATTTTGCATTTAGCCTTTAACTTAGGTGTTCTTAAACATTAAAAATAATTGAAAATAATGTACAGTCAACAGCTGATTTCAAGCGCGATTGAGGTGTTTATTTCGCACTCCAACCACGCTTGGGTCAAGTCAACCCTAAATCGTTTCAGGCTTGACTTAACAAATCCAAGCCGGCTTCAGGTATAATCTCGCCCGTTTAATTCGTTATTTCTACTGAATGACTTGAAGCGAAGGTCAAGTCATGTGTACTTTGTGAAATAAACTACTAGATTTCAAGTAAGATATGAGGCGGCTTTAGAAAGAAGGTTAGAAGAAAGAGAAAGTAGGTCGTAAAATTAACCAAAACAAAGAAGATCATGTATAACAATAAAACATTCTGAAATAAAGGAATGTATTGATAATGAACAGAGGAGCAAAACTGAAATGGAGTTGGAAAAGTCATTTCGCTAGAAAATCTCCCGATAAATGGCCATGAGAATCATCGAATGGCGTCCACGACTGGCGAAACGCAGTGTGGGAAGATCCCCAATAGATGATGTAAAAGCAATAA
The DNA here is from genome assembly GCA_034092305.1 of Diaprepes abbreviatus. Taxonomy (NCBI): domain Eukaryota; kingdom Metazoa; phylum Arthropoda; class Insecta; order Coleoptera; family Curculionidae; genus Diaprepes; species Diaprepes abbreviatus. The sequence continues at coordinate 7,119,923 of JASJET010000055.1, read as the reverse complement.
CAGGTATAGGCTACCATCAAAAAGCATAAGGTAAGGCTGCATCTAAGACATTAGGGGAGGAGTATGGTCAACAATGGATTACTGCTGGCTGAAAAGAAGAAAAAGCTCTTTACGGGTTAACAAGAGGTTTAAAAATTGTATTTTTAAACAAAGGTACAAAATATATGCATTATAAAAGATTAAAAAACAAGTAATTTCAAATTTCTAATAATTTTAAATGTAAGTTCTTTTTATGTATGTTTTAGTGTCAGGATGTGCAAAAACATCCGATGGTCCTGATTTTTATTGAAAAGCTTAATAAAAATTGGTCTCTTGTGGTGGTCGCTGCATATAAAAAAATAACAATTTATAAAATTTTTAAGCTGGAGATTGCAAAAAGTTTTAAAAATTGGTTTGTGTAACTGGAAGATTAGTGTACACAGCTTTTAGTGCGAACTTAGCTAGCGCACTACAATGTGCCTAAATTGGTGGTACTATGATATTTAGCAAACGCTGTTATCCACTCTGTGTAGATAGTGCAGTCACTTTTTACTATTTAAACACAGTATTATGTTCTTCTATTGATCTAAATTATCTTAAATCTTAAATAAATACATTAATTTATAATTTTAGGTAGTTTAGTTTTAAAAATGGCAGTAACAATTAAAACAGCACAAATCGCGACCTTTTAAATTTATAAACAAAATAAAAAATGAGAAAATCAATTAATTGCGTTAAAAACTGAAATCTGAATAAGTTTTTTTTATAACAGGATTAGCTGGGATAAATTTAAACATCATTTGCGTTTTTTCTTATCAATGGTTTTTATTAACTCTCATAAAGGTATAATGTTCAGCCTATTACGTTTATTTTGTGACTTGAGTGTTTAAAAAATGTGCAAATATTAACTTTTCATTTTTAAAGAATAATTATAAATTTATTTCCAGTAAAGTTTTCTATTTAGCTTGTTAACTAACTGTAAGTACTTTTTGATCTCCTTCATTTTTTAGAAGTTGTTAGCAAATCTTTATTAAATTAACTAGTGCAACTGAAAAAAAAAGTCGCAAAACCAAACTCTCAATACTCTTATCATTAAACTTATTCAACTATATTTGCTAACTTTTAAACCTGATATAGTTGTCAGGAGAGACCTTCTAATTGGTCTGTTTTATTTTTTCTTACATTATTGTGATAATTTGTATCAGTCAACAAACAAACTAGTTATAAAGAAAAATTAATGATAAAGATAAAACCTTGGAATAGTTGCCTCCCGAAAGTAAGCAAAATTCTTCATTTTTGCCAGTTTAGTGATAAAAGAAAACGATTTTTTTTTTAAATTTTTGTATTATTAAGGTTCAAAACTTGGTTTACTTATTGTTGCACTTGTCAATTTCATCACTTTATTGCCAACTTTAGCCAGCTGTAAAGTTATTACCATGTTAGTGAATTAGGAAGTTCAAGTTTTAAAATTATTAGTGATATTGTGATTGTTGTTGTCACAAGCCTAAAAGAATGTTTATTATTGTGAACAAAACTAAACTAAATAATATTTTATTGTGTTTACTTATCATGATATCTGAAAGGTGTAACATATAATTCATAGTATATAAAATAAAAGGAAAGAATACAAAATATCATTTGAAGTCCATATGGTATTCTTGTCCTAGCGGTATTAAATTACCCTTAGTTTTTTGTCAAGAAAATTAATAAGGTTTATCTAAGAACAATACCTAGTTTTACCAACATAGTGTCATTAGCAAAATATCAGTATGAGTCATTGATATAATTTTCCATCAAAATTATATCATAATTTTTGGTTGATGATCTTGGTTAAGCAAAGTTATATTTTGATGCGATAATGCAATTTTTCACATACCATAGTTAAATCATGGCAAAAGGGCATACTACTGAAGAGTTGATAAAAATTGTAACTTATTACAATTTTTTTATAAATCATGATTTTTCTAATTTATGTGGAATATTTTATATAATGATCTTAATAACTGATGTTAAAATTTTTTTTTCATATTTCATTTATTTTTAAACCCCCTTACTTTTTTGTTCAAGCTTGAAAATGATACAATATCTAAGCTGATCTTAAAATACTCTTTTTAATTATCATTTTTTTATAATACTCAAATATTTCTAGGACAGTGTCAGTTTGTTAAATAACAATGTATTAATACTTTGTTGTTTAAATGATACTTTGGAATAAACTATTTTTTTTTTTTTGGTTACAATTTCTGATGTTTGATTTGCTGCTTTTTTACATTTCCTTGATTTAACTCATTATATAAATTCTCACAACTCAACTATAGAGACACCACCCACATATCATTATATGATATGCAAAATTAAAAATAATTTTATTGCTTAATTGGTACTATGTGGTGCAATGTGGGTAAATTCTGGCGACGTACTTTTATATTTGTTGTAAAATAACAATTTTTTTTCATCCATTATTTTCTATATCTCTCAAGTATCTAGTGTGGTATTGCAACTGGCGACAATATTTATTATTTTTCATTAATTTAAACCCACTTTACTTGATCTGTGGCATACAATGACAAATATTACAAAAATTGTTGATAGTTATTTTGTTTGTGATAAAATGTATTTAATTGCTATAAAATAAATATACAATGTGAAAACAATCTAATTTTTTTCTGGATAAGATAATAAGAATTTTAGAGGATAACATAGACTTTATTTAAAATTGATATACAATCAGGACCTAAAGTCTGAAACAATTTGATTATTTAAAAAACGCTGGATTTTTTTGTAAAATCGTTCAGACACACACTGAGATTTTATTTTTTTGGTATGAATTTTTTCTGACATATTAAATCATACAGGGTGACTCAAAAGAAGTCATGTTATAATCAACTTTGACCTTATTAAATAGTGACCCTCAATTTTTTGTATACTTTTAGAATTCCTGCAAAATTCTTTTTCTATTACATGTCCTATAACTAAATGTAACTATTTTTGACTTATCAACAGTTAAAACTGGAAATAAAGTAGAAACAACAGTTAACTTATTATTTCATTAAATGTAGAAATTCCTCCCATTAGTTAATTGACAGTAACCTAAGCAATTTATAAATTTATCCTGAAAATTTATGACTACTTCTGTAGTAATTAACTGTATTTCTTGAATAACCAAATTCTTCTATGTCCGTTGGATTAGTTTGGAAAACTTTACCTCTAAGGTAACCCCACAAAAAAAGTCAACAGGGCTTAAATCTGGAAACCTTAGCGGCCACATGACCGAGCCGATGAAATTTCTGCTCAATCTTATTTACTATCAATTGTGAAATTGGCAAAAGATTAGGATATTTTTCTTCAAATAACTGCCACATTTTTTCTTACCCTATCCCCATATCCTATCATCATAAGAATTTCTATACTCTGTACCTCGCTAAGTTTTATTTTCAGTCAAAATTAAAGTAAAGTGACAATTTGACAAAATGTGACTGAGAAACACGTCATTGAATCAGTTATGCTGGTAAATAATTATTGTATTTCATTTCAAGTTTTAACTGTCGATATATCGAAAACAGTTACATTTAGGTATAAGATAAGTAATGAAAAAAATGTTCAGAATGTATTAGGGAGTCTTAAAATGTACAAAAAATGAGGGAGGGTCACTATTTAAAAAAATCAATGTTGATTATAGCACAGCTAGGAGAAAATTCATACCAAAAAACACAATCGACAAATCTAAATGATTTTCCTAAAAACCCAGCGTTTTTTAAGTCCAGACTTTACGTCCTCATTGTATATCTGTTGAAAATACTCACAAAGTATATATATTTGAATTTTAAAAATATCTTTGTAAATATATTTTGACAAGAGAAAAAGAAAAAAATTTGGCTACGTGGAATTTTGTATTATGATGTCCACATAAGAAATAATGTCGGAAGAGCATGAAAATGCAGACAAACACATACAATATGAAAATACTATTTAGATATATTTAATTGACAAAATGAAATACTTCTGAACAACTGCTGATAATTGCCCAGGCAAAAATCCTACCCCACAGTTTTCAGCACAAGGATATCTTATGGCTTACCCCTAGAACTGTCATTTTTTCACAGGCCATCCAACCCATAAGCCAATCAATTTCATACGAATGGTTCATAATGCAATATCCATGTTCTTTTCCAAAATACTTTTCCCAATCGTCTTTGTCTATATAAAGCAGCAATTTTACGTTTGCCCACCATTCTGCCAAGCAGACCAGTTCTAAAATATTTTTCATAAATAAAATGGATAATCATATTTAAAGCTAAAACCTAACTTACAGTTTTGAAGTAGATATTATAAAATAGCAAAGTTACAGAAAAACACTTACGTGAATATACAGAATAACACAAATACCAATTTATTTTTCTGTACAGAGTTTTATTAAAAGGTCTCAATCCAAAGTAGAACAAAGCCTGTATAATGTTTATGATAACACCCGATGTGAAAAATGTTATAGCTAAACATAAATGTAAAGTGCGTGACCTTTTTAATATATTCAAATCCATCTTATTATAAATTACGTTTAATTAAAAACTAGAAATTTATTCATTACTTGCACTTTGAACCAATAACCTAAAATAATCGATTTTGAATTTATTTTGCTCAATGGGTTTTAGCGACTATACGTAAGAAAGATTAGGTGTACATTTTATTTATAAAGTCCTAACTTTTTAAATATAAATAATTGGAATTTTTTTTAATCAAATCCCCACCCCTTCGTTTTTCGCTGCATTAGCAATTTTAAGCGATTTTGGTGTCTAACGGTTGACACAATTTGGTTATTTTTGGTTGGTTTATCTTTTATAATTAAAATTGCTTGAATTTTGAGTCCCTTAGGGTATATCCAGAATCTAAGCTGGTTTCAAAAAAATACAACCAGACTGGTTAATATTTTATAGGTTGGTTGATAAGGTCTCGAATGGGTGGTCCACAAGATCGAGAAAAAACAGAATTGAGAAACAGAGAATATATTGATTTAATTTAGGGTTGATGAGCATTTACATGCCAGATTTACATTATTTTAAATGTATATGTTGGTAAGATGACAATAAGATGGCATTAAGAAGTACAGCCGATATAACTTTTTAACTTTTTTTTTATAGCTGACGGAAATTCTAGGAAATTACAATTACTTTTTGCGTATTTTTATCGATAAACTTTGATTGGTTTATAATTTATAATTTGAAGCAGTTAAATTTAAAATTTTATAGGCGGGAAAATTAAATCAAGTTCAAGTAAATTTTGCTGTGCGTAGACGACACGTACAATTGACATCAGTTTTTACCTAACCTGTTTGTGCTTGGCTTTTTTACTTAATCTGCGTGAAACTGAGCAGTTGAAATGTGCACATAAGTATTATTATTTTCACAAAGAATAAAACTAATTTGATCCTCATCCAAGTTTATTTAATTTTTTGTGACTTCTAGATCACAAATTTAACATACCATACCTGGACAGAATATATAGCACTGTGAACGTCAAATTGTTACCACTTACCACCATAGACATTAAAGAATATACCACGGATCTCAGGAGACCGACTTGTGCTTGGCGTGAGAAAGTCGCAAACATTTATGGATATAGTTTTTCTCTCTCTAAATGGGCGGGGTTAAGCGTTGCGCATACATGCCGAAGACTACTGAACTACCAGTCTTCGGTACGTGTGTGCGACGCTTAGCTCCACCCTTTTAGAGAGAAGAAAACTACATTCTTAAATGCTTGCGTCTCTCTTTCACCAAGGGCAACTGGGAGCTGCGATCTATTCTTCATATGTCTATGCTGTCCTGAAAACCCAGTGGTGTATCTTACAGGATAAAAAATACGATAATTTAATTCACAAAATTAAATAATCTAGACTTTTGTTTGATTTGGAAAGATATTATTTATTGAGTTCAAAGTAACAAAAGTGTTTTATAGATATTTTATTTGTTAGCTAAAATGATAATAAAAATTTTGAAGGCAATATTTAATATATTTTAAAAAGTAAAAAGAATTGTGGCAAAATATATACATTGTGATGACTTAAGTTATTTGTACAAAATTTGTACTTACCTAGAAAAATGTGTTTTTATAAAAGCATTGCAAAGACAAGGTCACGGGGGCGTAAATAACAAACCCGTGGTGTGGTGGAGGGGCGTAGCCAAACCAGGGGCGACCTCAAGTTCCTTGATGAAAATCAATAAATAGGGAGGATCAAGCCGGATGTAAATAATAGAGCGCAATCAAAAATCTGCGGGGGAGCGCGCATACTCTTAGTTACGCCACTGCAGGGTTAGTATTCTTTTTTATAATAGAGACCATTTTATCTTCATGCTGTAAGGATATGATGGAGAGAATTTTGCATTTACTGTTCGCATTTACTTCATTCATATACAGAACTGCATATAGTTGTATGTTTGCTGTAGCTCCATATATGAATGAAGTAAAATGCGAACAGTAAGGATATGATGGAGAGGAGTTTGCATTTACTGTTCGCATTTTACTTCATTCATATACGGAGCTGCATATAGTTGTACGTTTGCTGAATGTGATTTCAGCACTACAACGGCATAATGTGAATATATCCACTGCTATTGCATCTCACGTGGAGGAATCCGTGAAAGCCGCATAAACATATATACGCCATCCGGCGTGAGGGTGTTCAGTATTTGCATGCTTCTTTCCGATCTGTCCTTTGCACAGCCAGGTGCATGTCGGTACCCTGATGAGTCTAGTAGAGATGAAACATGTACCTCTGCCATATCACTGTGGCGGGGAGGGTAAGTTTTGACTTTCTTCTCGGTATGGTGGTACAGGTAGGCCATTATCTCGATGATGGTGGAATAGGATAAATTGCGTTCTATAACAATTTATTCCAATTGTGCAACCTCTAACACAGAAAGGATATGATGGAGAGGAGTTTGCATTGAAGCTTTATTGCTAGAATATCCTCTCATGTAAAAATTAATAGGAAATAACTTCTTCATGTTTGTTTCTTGATCTGTCTTGCTGGATGATCGTCGATGGGCCTATAAGTCTAAGTTATTAGTATATGTGAATATATATTTTTATTTATTTATTCATGAACTCAACAGTATTATAACAAAAATACATTTTCGCTATATTACCATTAACAATTATATTAATTACATCAAAATCACCTAGGTATACAAATAACCCTATAGGTTTCATTAAAAATATAAAAATGTATTTTGACATTAATATTTTACATCAGCATATAGAGGTCTTTTTAAGGAAATGTCTAGAGTTATTTTTATAAAATATTAAATAAATTATTTTAACGTTATTTATTTGTTATGCTTTAATTAAAAATCATATATCAAATGTACAACATATTTAGGTCTTTCGAGCAGAAAAACTACTAGAAATATACCCACAAAAGCGACCTAATAAGTAAAAATGTCAAATTTTTAGTCCCCCATTTTGTATCTGCATTTTAAATTGTAAAAAATTAACTTAAGATTCGTAATTTACGATTCCGAGAATCCCCTAATACAAATTTTGAAAATGTAAATAACGTAAAATTTTCAACCCACCATATTGGATCCGCCATATTCAATTAAAAAAAATTGAAACTCTTGGTCTAATCTACACCTTGAAAATCCCCCAGTACCAATTTTGGACATAATATGAAAATTTTTACACCGCCATATTGCATCTGTCATATTGAATTTTCTTAAAACAATTTTAAATTCGTTATTTGCACTTTAAAAAATACTTAACAACAAATTTTGAACAATATCGACATATGTTAAATTGTTAGTCCAACATATTGAATCTGCCATATTGAATTTTTTTAAAATAATTTTAAATTCGTAATTTACATGTTCAAAAACCTCCCTTTATCAATTTTGTTCAAAATGGGGATGTAAAATTTTTAGTCCGCCATATTGATTTTTTTAAAATAATTCTAGATCCTAATTTTGGAGAAATTCGGAAAAAATGAGTTTTTTTTTCCTCCATATTATCAGCGCCATTTTGGATTTTACCGAATCAATTTCGGCTAAAATAGTATGATATCACCGCAGCAACTTCCTAAACCTAATGCAAAAAATTTTATTCGAATTGGTGCCGTCGCTAAAGAGGATTCACATCATATATTATTGTGAATAATCTTTGCTACCTCTCCGGAGTAATCGACGTACATACACAAAAATAACATACATAGCGGTCGAATGTAGAACCTTCTTCTTTTAGAAATGGGTTAAAAAAGGGAGCCTTTCTTCGTGTATTCGCCGGGTTATTAGCAAATGTAAAAACTTTTGCACAAGACAATTTAACTGAAACTGTTTTATGAATCGAGTAATGAAATTACAAAAAACTATTTCTATTACCTAATTATTACTTCATTCTACAATTTACATAAATTTTATCTTCCTTTTAAGTAAGTGAAAGTGCTTTGTCTGAATGTGTACCATGATCAGCTTAAGGCGAGTATCTTAAATCAATAAAAATGTAATCCACTTGAGGTGCTTTTTTTATTATTACTACTACAGTCGATGTTATTTGGTTATTAAACCGGTCCTTGACAAAAATGTAATTTCTTATTTGTACCGCCGAAGGATAATATACTACCTACACAAAAAAAGTATAATTACGCTCTTCACAAGATGCCATGTAGTTTCTTATCTATGTATCTATAATTATATTGTTTTGTTAATACCTCCGGTAAGGAAGGAGATATCAAGTCGCAGATTTTTATCTTCTATTTAACTAGATAGAAAGAGACATAACATACCATTTAAAATTTTCAAAAAAAAAATTGAACTATCAAACTTAGTCTTTTGCTGGCCATTATTAAACATGCATAAACAGAATTTATAGTAGGGAAGATAAAGCAAGAAAAACCCTTTTTAACGAGCCAAAGTTTGTTCATTTCTATTGGGCCAAATTGGAGTTATCAGCAAATTAACGTAAAAAGGTTTTATGTTCCCCCACTTCTTTATGTTAAAGGACTGGGTAACAAGTGTGAAATAGCAAAAGCTTCAAATTTTCTTAAGATTAAGACGCAATAATTTACAATGCGATTTCATCGGATAGAATACGGGAAAAAATTCTTCAGATTCAGAGCCGCTTTTATAATAAACATTTTTTCCGGACTCGGATAGAGCTGGCGTCCTCCCTTATTTCAACTTCTGTATATATCATATTAAGATTTTATTTCTAATTTACTTATTTCCAGTAAAAATCATATAGACAACCAATATATTTTTTTTGTTTATTATACTCCAATTAGTATATAATCGTGTTTAGAGGAAAATCCGGAACTACTCCTCAAAAATCGATATTCTTCTAACATATCGACTTTCAATCGTTGGCTATGATAAATTCGATACTGATCAGCATTTTCTGTATACAAAAACTAGCTTTTTTCTCGCTACAATAGTTTACGGAAAGAAGGTGTCTGGTTGATGTTGTAATGGAACAAATGTTAATTATTTTCATTGTTCAATGTCAACTATATTTTGTTAAAATAAATAATTAAATAATCACTCTGTGAATAGATATGCCGTGGGAATAGGGTAGTTATATTTTTTTATCACTATCCACGAAGGTCTAAAGGATAAATAAATCAGTTATCGAACTTAACTTTTATGATCTTAGTCGTTTAAATGTTGTCTTAAAAAAAATACATAAAGTCAGTTAATTTATGAAGACGTAAAAGACCCTCTCTTAGAACTGCCTATAAATCCGTCCAAGTAATCCTGCCCTGGTTAAGTATATAAAACCAGATGTGATAAGGGTAGTTTTAACATGGTATGTGGAATACCGTCAAAATGTTTTAAAACATTGAACGATTTTCCCTTTATTAGGAAACAAAAGAATAATTAAATAAACTCATTATACTGTAATATAACGTTTGATCTGTGAAAGGAGGTACGTAGCGTTTGTTTTTCCTGATTGCAAGAAAGAATGATTCAAATACCAGCATTATGAATAAAGGGCACTCAGGTTTTTTCACAGACGTTATATTATCTTATTCCTTTAGTTATAGGGAGAAATAGAATAGTTTTATTAATTGTGTTATATAAAAATTAAGCTTAAGATGCTCATAGGTCAATTCGTGAATCAAACATCCGGTATGGTACAGCTAACGCCTTCAGTAATAAAACTCCCAAATCTTCGAACAGAAGGGTGTCGGGGGGGGGGGGGGGGGGGTGTAAGATGCGAATACACTTCTTTAAGGAATAGTAAATTTTAGTTCCAATCTGAAATTCGAATAAGGGTGATCGGTACCATTCTATAAGCCCAGTGCCGTAGTGTATATGAAGGTTTTCTTTCTTTGATTTGTTTTTGATTTAATTCGGGAAAATTAAGGGATTATCGTGTGTTATTTTAGTGGGGCATTTCGCGAGTTTCATACGGCTCGATTAAGTAATATAAATAGCTGTTTTCGTGTTTTATTTCTTTTTTTATTTAATATTTTATTAAGCTATTTATACGTGTTTCTTCAAAATTGGGTTTTAAGTTTTTGGTTAAATCACGGCCGAGAAGAGCAATTATGTTAGTTTTTCGTAATTGTTATTAGTTTTAAGTTTCTCATTGTAAATAGTTCGTTTTTTTTATTCTATTTATTTTGTTAATAGACTAAGTGTTGTGAGAAACTTGTTTTATTTATTCTAATTAAAACCTTCACGCGAATTAACTTGCGGGCGCGCTGTTGCAAAATCTACAAAACAAGAGGTGTCTACTGACCAACTAATTATCAGCCTTTCCTAAGTCCTGAAGATCTGAGTCGTGGTTGTGGTAAGCTTTAATAACCGTAGTGTTTGGTACTAAAACAGCAAGAGAGAAGTTGAACGACCAGACTTCCAGAGTGTCTTTATTACTGTGAAATTTCAATTGTAGGTTATTAAAATAGTTACTAATTAATATGGGACAAAAATGATTATAGATAAGATAATTAACGCTACCTCAATATGTCATCGGCAAGAGTCTATAATCAAATTCTGTCACAATGTTATGTTCATCGATTTTTTAAAGCTTTCGACAAGGTAAATCACGAAATATCGTTAAACAATAAATAGAAGATTGTCTCATTAGGTTAGGTTCAATAGAGGGACATCATAAATTTTTACGATCTGGATTGTCCAATATCAAGCTCTGAAGATGCCGTGGGATTTACTACCCTTGGGAGGAGAGGTGCATTATGGAATCATCTAGTCCAGAGTAACCCAGATACATAAACTAGGGTCAGAATACCTGGCTGGTCATCTGACATAATGCTCGATTTCCAATGCTTTTTTGAGGTGGTTATAGAGGATCGCTGTAATCTGAGTAAAGAAATGCCATAGCTTAAACAAGACTTAATGACTTGATATACAATGAATTCGTAAAAGAATGGAACTACTCTGATGTAGATGTCGGATCAGAGGAGTGGAAGGCAATGAAATTACGTACCAGTTTTCTAGAGAGGGGGCACAAATGGAATGTTATGGTTCAGAGCCCTTCTGTGATAGTACTGCAGATTACCTCTATGACGAACTCAGAAGTAGGATTTATTGATCAATGAATCAATCAATCAATCAATCAGAAAGTCAGAAAAAAAAAACAAAAAGGACTTACTGGGTAAACAGTCTAGAACAACGACAGGGGAAGAAAGTCATTTATTATTCTTTGTTAAATATTTATAAATCACAGGACATTAACTGCAAAGGATATTCACAAAAGATCTTTTTAGGATGAACTAAAGTAAGGCCGGCCGACTCAGTATTCTATGATTATGGTTATTCTAGCACAAAATATTTAGACTTTTTTTGGACAAAATAGTTCAGTTGTGAAAAAGTGCTACGGGAATTGAATTTAAAAATATTCCAAACATTATTTTAAAAGAAACTGACTTTGATTTCTCGACTTTTAAAAATAAACTAAAAAATAAACTTTTTCGAAACTGAAATAAACGATTCTGGTTAAATTTAACACCTCAATTTTTCTTGCATACTAGAGTACAGCCTTAAAACAACGCTTTGTTAAGCTTCCTGCAGCTAACCTGTCTCCATCTTTTTAACATTTTTATCATAAAAAGAAGTTGTATTTACGCAACAATTAAAATATTCAAAACGTTTTCATTGGCCAAAATCGGTATATTACGGATTATAGTGTGATCGGCATATGGGGACTTGCATCACTTAAAGAAGGAGTAAAATAATAAGCACCTTTCGCAAGAACCAGGTACTTTTGTGAACGATGGTGCATTTTATTTATTCTACTCATAGTTAGCAGTCGGGTGTTTCTGAAACAAGAGTGTTACAAAAAAAATGTTTGGTGTAGGAAAAATTTGTCTTGTTTTTGTTTGGTTGATTTTTGAAACTCAAGCTCTTCAGGTAATGGATTATGATTATGCTATAATAAAATTTTTTAATTAAAAAAATTGTGTTTTAAACTGGTGATGCTATAGAGTATCTGTCTTTTTAACGGACCTTTATACATAAATAAGTTTTCTTAGATTAAGTACAGTTTTCTCGTATATTCGCTAGAATGTATTTTTTTTCATATAAGACGGTAGGTATTATACTCAATCTAAGGAATTTGTTTTTTGATATGATAAATAAAAGGTTTCCAGGAGGACCAGCAAATTGTTTTTAAGGGAGTTCTACAGACTTTTAAATTTATTTAAATTACTTGCTTCTATCTACAGAACTGTCTAATTTTATGTACAATACTACTCCTTTATCTCGAAAACTATAAAAAATTGGAATAGTTATATATAAAAATTAACTGTTCAGATGATTATGTTACTGTTTTGCGATATAAATATGTGAAAATATAATTGTATTTTGATGTACAGTACCTTATATAAAATTAATATAGAATTTTAGGCGAAATTTGTAAATGATAATCATTCTCTATGTTACTTTTAACCAAGTTATAAAATTTAGGTTCCATACAGCAATATCAGAATGGGTTACTGCATTAATTACCTGTTGTTTTCTTTTGAATGAGGACCCAAATTAAAAAAAAAAAAGCTATAGAAGAAACTCGCGGTCTCATCTTTAAACTTTTTTATTACATCAAATTTATATAAAATAATTTAACTAGATGTACATTATACAAATATTAGAATTAAAAGAAATTCAAGGAAAACATTTTTTTTAGAAGATAAATAATAAATGTGATATTCCATCTTCGGCTCCAAAAAGAATTGAAGACGTTATTAACACTTGTCAGGATGAAATAAAAATTGCAATTTTGTCAGGTAAGTATTTCTATATTTGTCATTATTTCATGATAGGTGAAAGGGGACCCCTTGACACAAAAGTTTATGAGTTTCACTCCCGTATTTGTGCGTGTCTACGGGTGGCATCGTAGCTCATCAAAAGTTCCGATTTTAATGCGTTTTTTTTGTTTAAAAGCCAACATTTGCAAGAAGATTTTAAATCATTTCAAGATCTTTAATATTTTTTATATTTCGCAAAGGGATATCAGTGATGGTAATAATTAGAAAACTGACGCTTGAACTTAAATAATCGGTTTTATGTCGGAACTTTTTCAAGATTTTTAATTTAACCCATTGTAAACATAAAGAATGATTCTTAATTGAATCGATCGATCGAATGAATTTTAGAAAAAAAATCATATCATTTTAGACCCGTAACCTCTTTATTTTTGAGGTGTTACTTTTTTCGGTCTCCTTCGATATATCTTAGACCTTGTTAAAGGTTTTGTTGAATTTAGCTAGGTACTAATTACTCATAAAAACAAATTTTTCGAAATAACAGGATTTTTTCTACTTCCACTAGTGGAGTCCGGGCTTGCATATCCTTTAATAATTTTAAGAAAAAAATTACACGCCACTGTTTTTTCGAAAATAAATGCAGTAGCTTATTCTCCTTAATGCAATTTAAGAAAGGACATACAGTTTGTTCCCTGCAAATTTCACTGTGATTCTCTTTCTAATGAATTTCGGCCTGTTACTCGTCTAATCAGTGGAGCTTTAACGAACCAGGAGCGAAATTCGCAGAAAGTAACTGCCCATTTAAAGTATCCGTTTTGTAATATGTTAGCAGGATGTTACATTTATAATATATACCCGGAAATTAATAAGTGTATATATATATATATATATATATATATATATATATATATATATATATATATATATATATGTATATATATATATATATATATATATATATATATATATATATATATATATATGTATATATATATATATATATATATATATATATATATATCTCTTATTCTTTCTTTTTTTCTTTCGTGGGTTTGGATTCTTTAAATAGTTGAAATCAACAATTGACGTTTCGCCCTCAATTCAGGGTATTTTCAAAATTTTTTAAATTTATTTTTATTTCCCTAAAAATTGTGTATAATTAAAATCATTTATATATAACAACATATCCAAAACAAACGATACGTTAAGAATTCCAAAATATATCTAATTTTGAAAGTACGAACCTTGAAATTTGGACGATAAATATTATAGTGCTACTTTAATCATTTCCGTGTTTTTTGTTACTTACAATATACCAAAGAAAACCAAAAAAACACACATTAAATCTATAGTTAAGAAGATATTTAATTTTTGGTATTTATTATCAAGGTCGAATACTTAATATTTTGGTTTAAATCAGGCTGGTGAAAATGTGACTCAAATTTCTCATGTCTGCCCTGTCATTAACTGTGTTTTTATTTTTTAAATTTCTATTATGTCTTTTATCTGTAATTTTTGGTAGTTTATAACTTTGTTCTTAATTATGGTTTTGTTCTAATCAAAGTTATATTTTTCTTCCTGTGTGTGTTTGTTTACGCTGTTGAGGCGTTTTTTGTATACCAATGTATGTGGTCCTTTAATATGTTCTTTAGTAAGTGGCTGGTCATACCAATTGGAACAATTTATGCAAGGGATCGAATATACTATATTAGATTTATTCATGAGGGGAGTTTCACTTTATAAATTAGTGAATAGTGTATTTAGTTTATTATGAGACTTGTTGCATATAACAACTTTATTAGTGTTAGTGTTATATGTTTTTAATTCTTTCGTTGACGGTCAAATCATTGAAATTATTATTTAATATTATCTTTTTCTGGTATTTTTGGTCAGAATTCTGGAGGTCTGGGGTGTATCCATTGGTAACAGCAATTTGTTTAATAATGTTTAGTTCTTTTTCAAAATTTACTTTGTTTAAAAGAACTGTAATAAGTCTATGTAACATACTATGGAACGTTGACATTTTATTTTGTGTTGGGTGACCAGAAGAATTGTGTATAGTTCTGTCTGTATGCGTGGGTTTATGAAAGATTGAGAAGACATGTAAATTATTTTCCCGTGATATTGTTAAATCTAGAAAGTTATTTTTCTATTGTAAATGTAATATTGGGGTGAATGTTATTAATAAAGTTAAGAAAATGTGTCAATTGTCTGTCTGTGCCAATAAAGCAAGTTAAGACATCATCGACATATCTATGCCAGTAAAGAAATTTATCAAAAATAGTGTGTTTGCTTATGAGATCTTCTAAATAATCTAATTAATTCTTTAATTCTAATTATAATAGATTTTTAAGAATTAATAACTACGCTCAAACGTGTAATCTAATCTATCTACTCTGAAAAATCTAATTTTGTTCATTTTTCCACTTCCTCCCATAATAGCGTTGAAAATTTTACCGATTTAATAATTTTAGTCTAAGATAACACTGAAAATATTATAATAATAAAATTTGTAAAATTAAATGTAATTATTTAAAAAATTTCCTTTGGAAATTTTACGGAACGTTCGGATAGAGGAGGTCATGACTCATAAACTTGGACATATTTTTTATTTCATTTACATTATTAATTCTATGATCAACATTTTCATTTCCAATTTTGTATCACTCTGTAAATGTTATATTCTATATTTCGTAATATACAAAATCGATTGTAACTTTTTGTATGCGATTTATTGTAAAAGTGAATACTAGCTAGACATTATTTTTGTCTGACTTATTGTTTAAACTTGTATTTTGCTTGCAGAAGCCTTAGAAGCATTTAGTGTTAATGAGCACCAAAACAGCAGACAGAAAAGATCTGCTTTTAACGAAGATGAGAGGAAAATTGCTGGGGTAAGTAATAAACGTCAGCCATATTTTAGCGAAACTAGCGTGTAATAATATAAAAAAAATCTATACTATAACAATAGTTAAAATTATATACATTTTTATCTATTTTGCCACTATAATAACCATGAACTTATATATACCCGCATTCGAGGAAATATTTTCTAGAAAGTGTGTCAGATAAAATGACAATACCACAATAATTAATTTATTGTTAAAAAAAACTGATTATGCAACCTGACAACCTATTATCTACTGAATAATTAAACTAAATGCAATATTTGACCCAGCAAACACTTACCTTCATAATCTAATAATAGGGTCCCTCACTTCTAACGAACTGAAATTAGGTTAATTAATCTACAATAATTATTTGACAATAATTTATTAATGGTTTATCGTAAAACATAAACCAAGTTCTTTCTAGGTAGATGATTGAGCTAGCAGTTTTGAAATTTCTAACCTGAAGGTTAAGACTTGTCGGGACAAAGCCAAAACAAATGATGCATTATTATTTTTCGAGTCTTTTTTGGGAACTGAATTCAGAATTCAAAATTTTTTATAGATCTTAATTCTTATGATGGCTAATTCCCAGTTATGTTTTGGCGGGTATGGGAGCTTTTTGCTAACTTTTAAATTAGTTTGGGTAAACAGACTGAATCTGGGCAGGTTTTACATGGCAGTCGATTTAATGATAACGTTTTCATTATACGAGGGGCGGTTGAGAAGTTTTGGGCTTGGCATACCTGGAGAAGAAATAAATGAACGATTTTTTCTATATAATCTCCCTTTAAGTCAATTAACTTTCAGATTTTTAGTCTTCTTCTTCTTCTTCCTTCTTATATATAAGCAATTTACTTGTTATTCTTCGTCTCTTTTTGCCTGGTTTCAGTCTATTGCGAGGTTATCACTCCATCGTTTACGGGGTCTTCCGGTGCTCCTAAATCCTATTGGTGATTTGTCCCTCGAGATCTTTACTATTCTGTCGTCGGTCATGCGGTTGATGTGTTCGTTCCATTCCCTTTTTCTTTGTAATACCCAGTCATTAATGTTATCGACTTTACACACTCTTCTTATATCCTCGCTCCTATTCCGATCCATAAGTGTCCTGCTAGCTATCATGCGCACTACTCTCATCTCTGTTGTTTCCAGTATTTGTTTTGTTTTTGAGGTTTCTGGTCTGGTTTTTGCAATGTATGTTGGTATGGGTCTTATTGCTGTTTTATAATTTCTGGATTTAACTTCGATTCCTATATGTTTATTGCTCCATATGGTACTGTTAAGACATGCGGCTGTTCTTGCTGCTTTCATGGCTTGTCCCCTCAGCTCCGTTTCAACATCCCCGTATCCGGATATTTCTATTTCGAGATACTTGAATTTCATTTCCTGCTGTATAATTTTGTTGTCTGTTTCTAGTTTGCATCTGAGTGGTGTTCTAGATGTAGTCATGGCTTTAATTTTTGACGCTGATATATTCATGTTAAACTTTTTCGCTGTTATGTTAAATTGGTGCAGTAATCTGTGCAAATCGTCTTCGCTTTCAGCTATTAACACTGCATCGTCGGCGTAGCACAGTATTTTGATTTCCCTGTCTCCCATTTTATACCCTTTCAATCTACGCACCTGCTTCATTAACTCGTCCATGATGATGTTAAATAGTAGGGGGCTAAGAGAGTCACCTTGTCGGATGTCATTATTTACTTCTATTTTTTCGGCCAATTTACCGATTATCTTAGTTTGAATCGTATTTGCCTGATATATATTTTCAATCGTTTTGATAATGTTTTGAGGTATTTGTCTGTCGTAAAGTAGCTGTGTTACATCCTTCAGTTGTATACGATCGAACGTCTTCTTTAGATCGATGAAACACATAAAGGTTGGACGATTATATTCAATTGACTTTTCAGTTATTTGTCTTATAACAAATATGGCATCCGTGCATGACCTTCCCGACCAGAATCCCTGCATTTGTCTGCTAAGGAATAAGGAAGATTTTTAGTAAAGCGCTTTTATACCATTAAGGGATTACACCACCTTGACCCTAGGAAAAATTGGTAAAAAAAATTACAATTTTTTTTGACGCAGCTATTAAATATATAAATAAATTTTTATTTTACACATATACATAGTACTTTTAAAGAAAAACGAATAAAGAAATCTATAAATGACACCGATATGAGTCGTGTAGTAGGGCCTTCTTTTAAAAATCCTTGCTGATGATGAAATTTTTTTCTCTCTAAGGCAAAGTATGAAAATAATTTTAAAAAAAATTCTTATTGAGAAAGGTATTAGTAAAGATGTAGCATGGAGAATATTTTTTTAAAAATTTTCGTGTAGATATATTAGCTGGTTAAATGTAGAAATTTTTATCGGAATTTTGAGTTTCAAAAATTTATGAATTATGGATGCGTCATCTTTTCGTACCTAGGCTACGGTAATATTATAAAGAATATGTGGTTTAAGTTTTATCGAAATCGTTTCAGTAGGTCCTGAGATATTTTTTCCACCAGTTTGAGAAATGAAGTTGTTGGGAAAATGCAAAAAAAAGAAGCACTGCGTCAACGTCTCAAAACCAAACTTTCTTTAAAATTATCTTCACTGTGCGATTTCTGGACCGTACATTAGGTCTTTCATGAATATCCCGATATCCTCCAACTCCTTTTGAGTAGTTTTTTCAACTTTCTGACCTCTTTGGTTTTTTGTTGGACTCTTATGTTGGCTATAGGTACTCGCTGAAAATCTAATTTCCCAGCGAAAAGCAGCGCACTTGGGCCAATTGTAAGTTTTAATAATGTTTCATAAACGTAGCGATTTGTACACTACTGCCTCACAAAGCAAACTGATTCTATGACGTTGAACTTTCAGCGAGTCTAACAGTTCCAAGTTTATGTACCTGAGTTATTTTAACTTTCTGAAATTCATCAAAATAATTGTTATTATGCAGGACTGATTCAAAATACCTGATTGGGTGTAACCCCTTAAAAAAAATATATTTTTCTCTG
The DNA here is from genome assembly GCA_034092305.1 of Diaprepes abbreviatus. Lineage (NCBI taxonomy): Eukaryota > Metazoa > Arthropoda > Insecta > Coleoptera > Curculionidae > Diaprepes > Diaprepes abbreviatus. Next base: position 7,100,847 of record JASJET010000055.1, on the reverse strand, counting down.
CCATCAAAATACCTTTTATCACCGCTTTGATCTCATCTTCGGCCCCAAATCTTTTCCCTACAATGGCGTAGCGTGGGGATGGAAAGGGGAGCTCTCGCCACTTGGCTAGTAGCGACGAATTTCGAAAAATAATATTTTATTTTGACTACAACTGCTTTTAATTTTTTTGTTAATAAAGGAAATTCCCTTCTATGAGTGAGTACGATCATTCCGTCCTTTTAACCATTAGTATGTCCTTTTATAAATCAGAAGTATTGCCAAATATACGAATATGTCAGAATTTGTACGAATTTTCAAAATCTAATACGGATAATTAAGGAATATGAATTTTTATATGTATTGTCAGATTTATATTAGACACTTCCAGCTAGATTCACTAAGACGATTTAGGAGATAAACCTAATCTAGTTGCCATGAAATTTAAATATTCCAGTTTTGTTTTGCTTATGATATTGCCATAATTTATATTACATATGTCAACAAATAAATGTTTCTATAGGGATATTAAGGATAAAAACCTTGAAATATGTAAGGGATATAGTTGTATATCTAAAATAAATAAAAAATAATCGTTTTTGCCTGTTCAGTAATAAAAAAAAATGATTTTTTATGCTTGTATTTTTAGGGTTTAAAAATTACTTGACTTGTTGCCTTTACCAGTTTAAGCCATTTGCTGTCAATTTAAGACTTTTAAGATTAAATCATGTTAGTGAATCTGGCTGTTCAATTTTTAAAGATTTTCGTTGTTAGTCTCAATTTAGTCTTACAATTATCGATTTTAAAAAATGTGGAAAATTTTTATTAGGATTACGGGATCTCTTATCTGTAGATATAATCGGAGGATTGCTGAGGATGTTTTTAAATGAATAACGCCCTTTTTTCTTAGTTTTATATGGAATTTAACTTTTAAAGTTGAAGTTAAAAATGATTTTCTCATCAAAACAATTTGTAATATATGCAACATGCAATATGAGACGGTATCAAAGACTTTGTTCAGGCATAGTAAGTACACATTTTGGTTCACTAAGGAGGTAATACGCTTATTAAAAAATAAAGAGTTGCTATGGCGGAAGTATAAAAGATCTAATGAGATTTATAATTATTTATCTGTCAGGAATGATAGGACAGTTGTAAAAAATCTTATCCGTACGTCCTACAGTACTTATGTACCATACAAATTTTGAAGCGAAATTTAAAAAGAACACCCAATCGTTCTGGTCCTACATCAATCTTAGGAAGTCTAATAGTACTCTGCCATCTGCTATGTCTTATCAAGGTCAGGAAGTAACTAATCCCACTGGCATCGTAAATTCATTTGCGAAATTATTCAAAGAGTCCTCTCTTGTTTCTACTCCTTATGTACCTACTTTTAGTCATGATTGCAATTCTTACCTCATTATCTAAAATAAAGATTATGAAATGTCTGTAATTTTTAATGCATTCAGAAATGTATTTTTATTGATCTATGGAAGGAATCAAAAATCTGTCCAGTTTTTAAAAAGGATGATAGAACCAGGGTCGAGAATTATCGCTCCACAGTCATAATGTGCAATTTTGCAAAGGTATTTGAGCGGGTTCTTCAGAAACAAATATCTTTTTACATAGTGCCTCTTATGATCGATTAGCAGCATAGTTTTGCTTCTGGAAAGTCAACCGTGACCAATTTCAATCTAAGAGCGTATTGATTCTGGCACTCAGGTCGATGTCGTTTACACAGATTTTTCCAAAGCGTTTGATCGACTTGACTACCGTGTTTTACTTTTCAAATTGTCGGACTTTGGTTTTAATGGCATGCTTGGTGTCTAAAAACAAACTGCCTCTGAACGTAGACAAATGCAATGTTATGTCATTCTCAACAAGTAGAATGCCTCTGCTGCATGATTATGAAATTAACGGTGCTTTTCTAAGGCGAGTTAACTGCATTAAGGACATGGGAGTCACGTTTGACTGCAGACTCATATTTTGCAACCATATTAATGATACAGTATTGAGATCTTACTGAACGTTGGGCTTTCTAGTGAGATCTAGTCATGGATTTCAGTCGCTCCTGGTCATAAGCACATTATATTATTTTATTGTACGAAGCATATAGGAATATGCCTCAGTTATGTGGCATCCGTATTACCATGTACACTCAGAAAAATTCAATATTGTTTCTTAAGATTCTTAAGCTTTAAATCGGATGGATTTTATCCACAGCCTACTACACCTCGCAAAAGCCTATTGACAAGATTTAATTTCAGAACTCTGGAGAAGCACAGTAACGGGGCTCGTGTACTTTTTTTGTATAAACTGGTTAATAACAAGATTTTAGCAACTGATTTGCTTGCGAGAGTTCATTTTCATGTTCCAGGGATAACTAGATCTCCAGTATTTTTCTGTTTGCCTAAACCAAGAACTAATGTATTACAATTCTCCCTATTATACTCGATGTGTTCCCTTTATAAGGGCCTAAAAGACAAATTTGATATATTTTACTGCAATTATTCTGTTGTCAAATCATTTACTTACAATTATCTGTGATTGATATATAGACTATGTTATACTTACTGTACTGTCTGTACTATGTATATAATTTTAGGATTTATATAACTCCGTTCTTTTTCCTGTCTAATAATAGAGACTCTGGTCCTGTAGGACAGTGCAAATAAATAAAATAAAATGTTTAAAACGGGCTGCTTAGAACCCTGCTTCTAACACGGAGAGGACATGCACAGGTTTTTCCATAGGTTATTATAATAGTTTTTCTTTTGTTATGATTTTCGAAGGACCATCAAAGTTTATAAATAAAAGAACACCACAGCAGATTTTCTTGGTATTTATTAATTACAGTAAAAAGAAGAATTTTAAAAATGGTTATTTACAGTATTTCTCTTGAAACCTTATAATGCGCCACTGCACTACTTTTTTACTTTACATTTATACTATTTCACTTTACTTTTATTCCATCAAATCTACGAGAGAGGGAGAGATTTTACTAATACAGGATTGCACACACCGTACCTTTATTTCCATAGATTGACAACGAGCGTTTTCTTTTTCAACTTGAGAGAGCGAGATATTTCTTTTCTTTTTTTTACGCGAGCTGAGAGAGTTCTTATTACAAGAGCTGAGTACTTTCTCACCCTTTTCAAATGAGGAGAAGATATCTATTTTTTAATTCGTATTCACGTCCTTTTCTATCTTAAAAGCACCCGGTGGCTGTTAAAACTGCCAATCGCAATTTTTCCTGACGATGCCGAAAGTATCGGTTTATTTCTCGGCTTATATCAAGGAAGTTGGAAGGGGTAAAAGGAAGGAGAATACCCTAAACTAAATTTGGTTCCTCATGTAACTCTGTACTCCCCTCGATGTGGCTATGCTGCACTTGCGCAGTAGGTCAAGGGACAGGACTGGATTTGAAAAACCTCTTATTTATGTTGTTATATTGAAAAATTACAATTTAAAGTTCAGGTTATAAAACGACTAATGAAATAAATACCGGCTTAAAAGAAATTTAAACATAATTCTAAATAAAATCTTATCTTATCAACAATGTTAAAAAGGATCTGGCCATAGGGATTAACTATATGTTACTCCTCTTTTATGTTATTATTAAGTAAAGTGTTTTCCATGTACGTTCTAAACTTTAAAATAATTAATTTCTGATCAAAAAAAAATGAAATGAAAAAAATAATAAAAACTACACACTAGCGCCGATCGTGTCGCAAACCCAGCCCTGGTTTTCCGTTCTCACATTGCTAACTTCATGCAATAAATTTACTACGAAATTTCTTTTTGCGCTTGCTCCACATAGCCAGTCGATGTCAATTTATGACATTTATTTTCTGCATGGTGGAACACTTTTTTACGCATTTAGCCTATTTTTGTAGTTTTCCTATCTCTTCCAAGTTCCTTGGCTTAATTCCATCGGTGTTTTGCCTTTACTGCGGCACGGATCAAATAGATCTAGTAAATATTGGAAGCAATAAAAAATTAAAATATGATATTTCAACTTGTTTAAAGGAAAACAGCAACTTTTAAAAAGGTTTTAGAATAACATTTTTTTGTGAATGTTATGGAGAGTTTTGGCATGACCAGATTTGTTTATTAGATTCAATTAGTGGAATTATCTACTGACCGCGTTGTGAACGTTTTCACAACATAAATAAATAAACATTCAATAGTTTCAATAATATTTTTTGTGATTTTCCCTACAAGTTTTTTTTATTACTAAATAAAAATGAATTACTAATGGTGAGATCTGGAGTACAGAAGCGGTAATTTAATTTTTCGAAGTCTCGGTATTTTGAAACCTGGGAGGTGACAACTGACAAATTGCTTTCAAAAGTAATACGCCCTTGCTGATTTTGTTTCTTCTCTTCTCAATAATGGCCTAGTACACTTGAGCTCCTCGGCGTTTCCTTACTTTTTTTAAGGCATTTGATCACAGAACAGTGATCAAAATTGCATAGATATGTCGACCGGAATTAATCTGAACTTTTTAGCCGCCCCTCGTATTTTAAAATCATTTATTGTGAAAATTAGGCTTTTGCATTTTTATCCACGTTTTGAAATAAAAATGTTTTATTCATTTAAAGAAATTTGCCCAATTATTAGACCTTAATATAATAAGCTAATAGGTAATAAATGAAATGCTTATTTTTTTACCCATTGACTTGTAAAATTAGTGTAACATGTATGTCGTGAAATTTAATATGATGTTATGTTTTATTTGAATACAATAAACTGTTGTGTTATTTAAAATTGCAGCGATTATTCTATTAGTTAAAATAAGCAGCGTGTCCGAAATATATAATAATATACAGGATGTTCTATTAACAAAGAGCCTTTGCATTTTTGAGTTACCCTCGACACCACAACCAGGAATTTAAATTGAAAAGAGTTGCGTTATGTTAAAGAAATGGCATATTCTGTACAAGTTAAAATTTCTATCTTGGAATTCGCTCTACTACTTCCTTATTTGATTCCGATATCCTGTACATTACGTTATACAAATTTTAAAGAATATGATCTTATAGTCAGTAATAAAATATGAAGTTTAAATAAGTTGTTTAGTACTATTGTTGCAAGAGAGAGAGCTAAATTTTTAATTATTCGATATGTTGTTTTAAATAGTGAAATATAGATATCGCAATAATTTTTACTAATCTTTAATAATTCGTTCAAGTAGGAAAGACGGTTTCCTTGAAATTTAATTCATTTACCAGAGTTATATTGGTTTGCAACATTATCGATTGCATAAAAACCTTGAGATGATGAAAGTTTAAGTTCATGAGCATTTAGAAACTTTTATTAACTTTATCCTGTTTTCTTTGTGTTGTTATCTAATTATATACAAGGCCTATAAAGTACGTATAACTTTTAACATATTTACAATGGCTCTTTGAAAACGCATGAGTAAATACCCGGGAAAAAAATTATGTATAATTATATATAAATGATCATATATAATCAGACATGAAAATTGGCACGATATAATTTTATGTGATTATAAATATTTCTGCAATTTTTTATTTAATTTTTAATAAATATATATATAACTTTATATTTAGGTTTACTTTCAAAGGATTATACAAAATAATATATTATATAAAATTATATATAATTTAATATAATAATAAATAATGACTAAGTAAAAATCAAAAATTAAATGATTTTTTTATTATATGTGGGAAGTTTGCACATTTTTACAAGACTTATAAGATGTTAATAAGAAGTATGTCTGTCAATAACATATTAAAATAATATTATACAATGTTTTTTAACATTGTAAATTAACAGTTAAAGCTACAAAAATATATTTTTTATATAATAATTTCAGAGTAATTCATATTATTTTTGTTTAAGGGACTAACTAAATTATAAAAATAATGCCAACTTGTGAGATTTACATTAAAATATACTTTAATAACTGTTACTGCCCTATTAACAATATTTATACACAACTTTTTATCTCACGTAACTTCTAACATTCACTGTAATTAATAGATTTCTTTAATTGAACATACGTCTTATTTCTTATAATTTCACTGGCAAAGGTTTAAGGTGATTGCATCTTTTTTGTGTGTAATCAGTTCTATAGCTTTAATAAAAATCTGAAAAACATTCGAACGTTATCAAAATTTGGAAAACGAAAACACACACAAAAACGGATTATATTGAGAACCAGAAAATTCTCTAACTTAAAAAGCAGAAGTAGAACTGAACGTACGAAGATATAAGGAATTGTACTCAACGATTGACCATATCCTATATTTTTAACATCAATAGTCTTATTCCGACTCCAAGTAAGTATCGATACTTTCTTTATAGTATCGGTATCGAAATCAGATATATGTTGACTCAATAAATTCGCTTGTTACCATATCGTCAGAATTAGGATTTATATTTGAAAAGAAGTTGATAAATAATGCGACTTCTTTTGTTTCTTCATAACCACACCAATTTTAAAGCAGATCCATGGGGGTGGGCTTCAAATTCAGAAAAATAGATTCGCTGCTGTATTAGGAACGTGTATCTCTCTGACTAATATCATTAAATCGATAATTCATATATATGAATTTAGAGATATGCTTCCTTTTATTAAAAGTATTGTTTTTATTCAAAATTTACTTATCTAAGATTTTTACGTTACTTGTAGATGAAGGTTTAATTAAGAAGCCTATTATTTTGCCTTAAAGATATATATATATATATATATATATATATATATATATATATATATATATATATATATATATATATATATATATATATATAATAGTCTATTTTACCAACAAAGTTTACGAAACCGCTAAAAATAACAAACTTAGAAATTTTTTTGGCTTGAAAAACATAGATCGCTTAACATCTGGTGTTATCGCCCCTAATCATACTCAGGTTATTTAAACTCGGTGAAAGGGAATCAAAAAACGAAATAAGATCAATATTCATAATCACGCTTATATAATAAGACCGACGTTGAGAATAAAACAGGATTAAAAATAACAATTTTAAATTGTAGGTTAAAAAAAAAAATTGTATATATATATATATATATATATATATATATATATATATATATATACCGGGTGTGAACGAATCTATTAGACAAGTCATAATTTCTAGAGTATTATGTGTATCAAAATGAGAATTGGTACAGGTAAATGTTATGTGAAGAGGAGAGTTTTCGCATATTTTCCACTTTCCGGTCACTTCCGGTTTCACCGGAAATGGCCCCGGTTTTGAATTTTTAAAGGAACACCCTGTATATTTTAACATTTTTGGATTTCTGAGACAATTCTAGATCAGAATGTGACATTTTAAAAACTTTTTACGTCTACTTCATTTTTTTAGAGCCACTTTTAAAATTGCATCTAGGTGGCCATGATCGGACGCAAACTAATCTAAGGGCCTTAGGTGATGTCAAAAAAATACAATCACAAAGTTTTAGTTACTAGTATGAAAGAAAGGAATAAGACAAGTTGACAAAATTACGTTTTCATTTCTAACTATTAATTTTCAAATGGCGACGCCTTTTTGACAACTACTTTTCGAAAAAAGCATTCTTTGACGAATCTAACGGTACTAATTTATTTGCGATTGGATTAGATATAAGAATAGAAATTAAATATTATTAAGCAAAATACTGGATAATTTATTTACTTATGACAAGTGCGCCATGGACAGCCATGATGCATAATAATTTGCAACTGTTTTTATCAAGTCTTCTTTGGAAAACAAAGCACTCACTTAAGTAGATAATGACAGTGACATACGCTCTAAGAACAGACGTAAAAGTTTTTTTCACTTTGAGTATACATTATTTTAACGAAAATTTAAACTAAACTTAACGAAAATTAAGAAACTTTTACGTCTGTTCTTAGAGCGTGTGTCACTGTCATTATCTACTTAAGTGAGTGCTTTGTTTTCCAAAGAAGACTTGATAAAAACAGTTGCAAATTATTATGCATCATGGCTGTCCATGGCGCACTTGTCATAAGTAAATAAATTATCCAGTATTTTGCTTAATAATATTTAATTTCTGTTCTTATGTCTAATCCAATCGTAAATAAATTAGTACCGTTAGATTCGTCAAAGAATGCTTTTTTTCGAAAAGTAGTTGTCAAAAAGGAGTTGCCATTTGAAAATTAATAGTTAGAAATGAAAACGTAATTTTGTCAACTTGTCTTATTCCTCTCTTTCATACTAGTAACTAAAACTTTGCGATTTTATTTTTTTGACATCACCTAAGGCCCTTAGATTAGTTTGCGTCCGATCATGGCCACCTAGATGCAATTTTAAAAGTGGCTGTAAAAAAATGAAGTAGACGTAAAAAGTTTTTAAAATGTCACATTCTGATCTAGAATTGTCTCAGAAATCCAAAAATGTTAAAATATACAGGGTATTCCACTTAAAAATTCAAAACCGGGGCCATTTCCGGTGAAACCGGAAGTGGCTGGAAAGTGGAAAATATACGAAAACTCTCCCCTTCACATACCATTTACCTGTACCAATTCTCACTTTGATACACATAATACTCTAGAAATTATGACTTGTCTAATAGATTCGTTGACACCCGGTATATACTTGTGTTTTTGCGGTTTTCAATCCGTTGGTCAATAGAAAAATTTTCCGAAATATTTCGAAACATCATATGGCCACACGGAAGGTCCAACATAGATATATTTTTAGAGGAATTAAACAACATTCATCACCGCATACAGTTCATAGTGGAGGTCGAAGTAAACAAGTAGTTACCTTTCTTTGACCTACTGATAACCAGAAAAGACGACATAAGTATGGATTATAAGGTCTACAGAAAACCTACACACACAAACAGATACCTGAATGCCGAATCTCACCACCATCCATCACAGTTACAATCAGTCGCCAACACACTGATCTCCAGATCCTTGCGACTAACCAAACCCACGAACAGCCAAAAAGAACTCAACAATATCACAACCGCTTTAAAAAAAAAATAACTACAAAGAACACAATATCAAAAAGGCCATAAAACAGAATACGAAAGCAGTAGCAGAGAAAAAAGATGAAGATGCAAATCCAAACCAAAAACTATACTGCCATACATAAAAGGTGTAACAGACGTAATTGGAAGAATTCTGAGGAAGCATGACATCTGCCCTTAATTAGGGCCAATTTTTCAATACAATCGAACATAGGTGAAAGTATGGCCTGGGGGTTTTCATGGTGGCTGATTACGAATCTGCGGTTAGAATTAAAATATTACTTATAGCAGGCCCATTATGACTCCAAAAAAGGCTTACCTTTCTGATATTCCCGAAACTCGGTGGAAATATATACAACCCATACTTTTTTTAGGTTTTAGAATATCGAAAAATTGGTCTCTTGATGGTCATATTTGGTGCACTATTTTCAGTTCTCAAATTCGGTTCCCAGATTCATCAGTGACCTCGAAAACCCCGGGGCTATGTTTTTACCATTTTCTGAGTATATTGAAAAATTGGCCCTAATTAGGAGCCCCATTTTAGGGGCCCATTTTCCAAATAGAGCCCCAGTTCCTAATCTGACCCTAGATTCGTGATCAGGGACCCCGAAAACGCCCGGGGTCATGTTTTCACCATTTCCCGGGTATATTGCATGACCCTGAAAAATTACCTAAAGTCAAGTGAAAGATCTTGAATCACAGTCCTTCGTAATCTTCACAACATTCATGTAGATTATTTTCCTGATCTTCAGCTACTCTGATGAAATTCTAGTCCAAAAATCCTGAGAAAGACTTTTGACCTTCAAATGACCTTCAGATGTTATTTTTAACCTTGTATTAAACGGTATCAGACCGTAAATTTGCCGCTCTTTTCATATCAGTGAGAAAAGATAATGATTTCCATGTGAAATACATCAATAAATTCGAGAAGACTTTTTTATTCGACACACTTGGACAGACCGTTTTCAAAAGTAGAGGTCGTTTAAGCCCTTGTAGGCCTATTTTGCGTCAGAACTGTTCTGGACAGTCGAGTTGATATATATATATATATATATATATATATATATATATATATATATATATATATATATATATATATATATATTTTCTTGATTCTTGAACCATAGATTATATCATTTTCCTTAATTTTGTATTTTCTTGGGTTTAGGATCTATAATTAATAAAACACAAAACGATTGACGTTTCGCCCTTTATTCAAGGCATTTTCAAAATTTTTTCCTTGACATTTTGCTGTTCTGTTTCTAAATAATATATATATATATATATATATATATATATATATATATATATATATATATATATATATATATATATATATATATATATATATATATATATGAAGTAAAATGCGAGCAGTAAATGCAAACTTTATTCCAACCATATCCTTTCCGTGTTAGAGGTTGCACAGTTTGAACAAATTGCTAAGGAAAACAATTTATCCTATTCCACCACCATCGAGATGATGGCCTACCTGTACCACCATACCGAGAAGAAAGTCAAAACTTACCCTCCCCGTCATAGTGTTACGGCAGAGGTACATGTTTCGTCTCTACTAGACTCATCAGGGTACCGACATGCACCTAGCTGTGCAAAGGACAGATCAGAAGGAAGCATGCAAATACTGAACGCGGCTTCGCCGACCTCCCGCCGGAAAGCGGCTTTCACGGATATCCACATTATACTGTTGTAGCGACGGGGAGGGTAAGTTTTGACTTTCTCCTCGTTATGGTGGTACAGGTAGGCCATCATCTCGATGGTGGTGGAATAGGATAAATTGTTTTCCTTAGCAATTTGTTCAAACTGTGCAACCTCTAACACGGAAAGGATATGGTTGGAACAAAGTTTGCATTTACTGTTCGCATTTTACTTCATTCATTCACAGAGCTGCATATGGTTGTACGTTTGCTGAATGCGATTTCAGCACTACAACGGCATAATGTGGATATATCCACTGCTATTGCATCTCGCACGGAGGAATCCGTGGAAGCCGCTTAAACATATCCATATATATATATATATATATATATATATATATATATATATACTTGTATTTTTAAGGTTCAAAACTTGCTTGGCTTTTTGTTAATGTTAGTTTAATCCCTCTACTGTCAACTTAGACCGGTTTTAAAGTTAAACCATGTTAGTGAAATAGGAGGTTAAATATAGTCAGTAATATAAGTTATTGATAGTAGATGATTTGATGATTTATCGTTTAAGGACGAAACGGCTCATTATCTGTAAGAACACCTGATTTTGCGATTAAACAATCTAAAACGGTTTTGCAAATTCTTTGGGAAACGCTTATTGTGGGCTTGATACTTATTATCTCCCTATTTTGGCCAAGAAAATAGGCCCAAACTTTAAACAGCTCGAAATTATATATATGTTATTACCCTTGATGTGGGCAAATTGGAAAGTTTATCATAAATTAAGTGGTAGACTTCCAGTGTTGTTGAAAATTACAATATTTTATACCTTGAAACCTATTGATATCTCTAGTCGACTTCAAATAAATGTCGTAATGTGTTATTAAGCAATAATGTTTTCACAATATGTTATTTTTCGTCGGAGACCTTAAATATCTTAATTTTATCATGTGAATTCGATCAGCTTAAGGATAAGATGAAATTTACTATAGTTTCTTTTTAAATAATTAATTTCTTTATTAATACAATTTTGAGATTTATTTGTCCTATTTCTTTTCCATTTAGTCCCAGTCAGAATGCTACATGAAAAGTGTAAGAGAATTTTAATTTTCGCACGTTTCAATTTACAAAATATTAATTTTATCAAAAAAAATCATATCGAATTTGTAGAGAATTGTGAGCTCTACAAAACTGAAAATTAACTATGATTAACTTTTAAAGAGTTATTCAGTGAAAACTGCAAACTGAAAACATTACGGTGCAATAACTTAAAATATTGAAAAATATGTCTGTTATTTTTGTCGTAACATCAGGCGTTACGAGACATCCGAAAATTACTATTTATCAACATGACGACTTGACGAATGAATTACGTCCCCTCCCACCGCACCAACTTTACACTGCCAATGGGCCACTAAATATCTCTTATCCAAAGTTCATAATTTATTATGAACAATTTGATTAATTTGTCAATTTTTGAATTAAATTATTTTTTTTTTATTTCAGTGCCTTCTCCAATGCGTCTACCGTAAGATGAACGCTGTAAGTATTTTTTATCGCAACTATATTAAAAAAAAAGTAGAAAGTGTATTAAATGGTCAGTAATCATCATCATCATCATAACTGCTTATAGAGTATTTGTAAATTCTAAACAATTATTATCACATCTAGTTAGTTTATGTCACATATCATTTTTTTTTGCCTTTGAAAAGTATTTAGCAGAATTTTTTGTTTCTCAAGCAATTTGTACTCCACATGTAGCAAGAATATGTTTTTTTAGGTTAATGAAAATGGATTCCCCACCGTAGATGGTTTAGTAGCGCTTTATACTGAAGGAATTTCGCAGAAGGATTACGTTTTAGCTACACTACAAGCTGTTACCAAATGTTTAAGTAAAGCTCAAAAGACTCATGGAGTCACTTCACCATCCTTACAAGGTAAAAATGTTACATTAAGTTTTTTTTTCCAGTAGATCAGCAATCCGTCCTTTTATCTATTAGTCCAGGAGCTCTCTTTCCCAATAGTTCCTCATGGAATGAATTTAAAACTGCACTAGTAAAGGAAATGAATATCTGCCCATCAACTAGCGGTGGGGTGGTTATGAAAGGGTTTTAAAGCCATTAAAAAATTATATGAAACAAGTCATATGTTTCCGGACGAAACTTTTCTGTGTTTCAATAACAACATATAATGCATAAAAACAACGTTAGCGTCTTGATAACCGGTGCGACCTGCGTCAGCTGCTAACGATAACGCCTGCAAAAATCATGTTAATTTTGGTGCTGTGTTTCCAACTGAAATTGAAATATATATTAAAGCGGAGACTAAAAAAAACCGTCAAATGGCATTTTCGTAGTGGAAAAAACGTCGGTTATCGCTGTGAAAGTGCTGCTTCATGACTCACCTTATGAACTCAACGCACATCCCAAATCTATTAAATGGACTCAGCTAACGATGTTTCTACCATCAAATGCCCCAGCTGACTAAACCATTTTGGAAGTTCATTTGTTTTCTGATATGTATTTTAATTATTTCGATGTTTGGAGACTCTATAGTAAAATAGGTTTCACAAATCGTAAGTAACAACTGTCCCCATTTTTTCTGACTGAATTGCCAACAAAACAACATACTTTTTGGTAAACATGGGTTTAAATTTGTCTATATTTTTTCTCCTCTCAAGGAGTTAATTTCGTGCAAATATAACTCTGATTCTTTCACCATACGTTTTTTGACCACCTAATGGTCTCGTCAGTGCAGCTGTATCGAACTAAGAACAATATTAGCAGAAAACAACGGTCTATATACAATGTAAATTCCGAGTAATGTCGACTTTTCAATGTCAAACTGAATCTATACATCCCCTGGAGCAGTGTGAAACTTAAAAATTAAGATTTCATATAAATAAATAAACTTATTTACTGTCGTGTTTTAGTAGTTGCAAATACAAACGGTTTATTTCCTGCCAATACATTGACGAAAACATTAGATGGTTGTAACGAGTGTGGAGAGAGAACTAGAGTTGTATCGGCAGGAAATAAAGTGTTTTTATATATTTTTCTTTTAACTGCTCGAAAGAAAAATAAATATAGGCAACTATTTAAACACGGCAGTAAATAGATTTATTTACTTCTTATCGATATCTTAATTTTTATGTTTTGCACTACTGCAGTGCATGTATCGATGTCGTTTGACTGACGATATTTTTCAGTCCGACATTGAGAAGTCAGCAGGTTGTTAATATCTTGCCGATATGAATCAAAATTTATATTTTATATAGACAGTTGTTTCATGCAAATGTTGCTCTTGGTTCGATAAAACTCTCCCGACAAGACCATTGGTTGAAAAGCATGTTGAGAGAGAACCAGAGTTGTATTTGCAGGAAATAAACTGTTTGTATATATTCTGCTTGAAAGAAGAATAAATATAGGCAATTATTTAACCACGGTAGTAAATAGATTTAATGAATTTGAATATCTTGCGAGTTATTCCATAAATGTTTTTAACCTTATTCATTTGGATTGTCGTTTACTTTTATAGTTATAACTGTGCTCTCTATATATTAGCAGATGATCAGTAGCTATTCTGATTCTTGGCATTTTTCTCACAACACACACACACTAATTATCTCAAGGTATCTCATTAAAACCTCTTTTATTTTCATCGTCTGTCATTTTCTAGGCTTTACCCCTCCCGCAAGTTTCTTGTACTCATAGCCTTCCAACTCCTTCTGCCCAGCTCTTCCTTGGTCTTCCACTCTTCCTTGGTCCGTGCAGAACCCATTCGATTGTTTTCTTGGGGAGTCTTTTATTCTTCTATCGTTCATTCTCTGAACGCCCATGCTTACCAACAAGTATGACATTTGTTGGTAATTCAGTTATAAATAATGGAAACAACTGTAATTTTTGGAACTTATTTTCTGTTTTACAATTGCAAATGAAATTAGCGGACACTTTTGAAAAAAAAATTAATATGATCTACAGCAATAAAATAATTGTTTTGCAGGATAACGTTTCATTGGTAGAAAATGATTTGCAAATATTAGAAAAACAATAAATTTTGGATAGAGCATGCATATTAGGTGATACGAGATATGTATATCATTTAGAGTCTTGAAACATCAGAATAAGAGATTTATTCCCACGTGAAACTTAAATTTAAGTTAGAGTGGACAATAAACTTTCAAAGTGTTTGGTTAGCTGGACATTCGTTGGTGGAAACATAGTCAGCCGAATCGATTTGATCGACGTGCGCTGTGCTCTGAGTTCATAAGGTGTGCCAGGCAGCAATGCTTTCACAGCCCTAGCTCTCCACCATGAAAATATCAGCTTAATCTCATAATGAAGTATTCTACCACATATATATTTCAATTACAGTCGGCAATAAATTACTAAAATGGACATGATTGCTGAATAATAACGTTATCAGCTAACAAAGATCCCACCGGTTGTTTAACTGCTGATTAATTTTTTGTTTCCGCAGCTCTCGGACCATATGAACAAAATCTTTTTTTCCATTTATTAAATCACATTTAACACATTTAACTATTCTCCAATAAATAAGTAAATTAAATTTGCCAAGTAGTATATACGACCATTTCTGGTGATTAGTGAGCTGTCATTACAAAGCTGACTAGTGAATCAACGTTATCCTATTACCTCAGCTTTCACAGTTGTATTTGTCCTTTAAAACATGTATTTCTGAAAAACCTAAAAATAATTTATGGTAAATAAAAAATGAAACCAAATTTTAAGCACCCAATTAGCCTGACCTCTATTATTTTTTGTAACTTCATTGTTTTTTAAAGTTTCTATTTTTGTACCTACCTTATTTTTTTTTCATTATAACAAACATTGCACGCTTTGGACGGTAGGTCAATATCAGTTATGGGTGGAGGGGACCGGATATAAATATCACATTTTTGAATAATGAGTTCAATTTTTTTATAAAATTTTTATTAATTCACTATAAGTTTTCTTTGGAATACTATGATTGCTTCAGTAATTTTTATTTAGAAGCGAACAAACGAAAAAACCACATTTTGTCTACTTTAAAAAAAATAACAAACAAAATTTTGTAGTTGGAAAAATATTTTCACCTACTTTCTTTTAAATCATGGCAAAATTTCTTTGTGGGTAACAATAAATCACCCTTTTATTTTTTTATATACTTGTATGGTGTACAGTAGTCGATGTTTGAGAAGCAATTCTCCGTATTTATACAGTTCCGATCTTTGGCCACCAACTCTTGAAGCCTTTTTTAGAATCTTATTGAGCTCTTCTATAGTTCTAAAGACAACATTTCCTTTATATAACTCCTCTTGCGAATTTAATTAGTCTATAACTAAATCAGGCTCTGCTCAGGTATCAACAAATTTTTTAAACATAAAATGCAGTTTTATTTGTCCAGTTGTTACACTGCTGACTAGAAATGCACTTTTCTTGACTCGCTTGTCGAATACATACAAAACAAAAATTCATCACTAACAAGATGTTTCTCTTTTCGTCAAATAGCCTTTCTTATTTTTCATCTTCAACCTCCTTTCTATAGCTTTTATTCATTGTAGTATAAATTAATTATATTAATATAAAAAATATTAACTGTGACTTATTTATCACGAATTAGTCCTAACGAATGCGCAACAGTATTTTTGATATAATTTTGATGACAGATTGATTATTTTATGGGCGAAAAGGGATTTTTTGGAGTTGTGATAATTGATTCCATGAGACGTTTCAGCGTAAATATAACCAAATTTTTTATATCAAGGCGTAAAAAGAAACTCTTTTTTTTCCTTTTTACAATGAATATCCCAATTCAATTAAATTTGTTTACAAGTTCATACCAAACATGCACCAATGTAAATCAATAACAAATATTCAGTTTTGGTTCGTCAAAAAAGAAGTTTGAGTAGCTAAAGATTTATAAGTTTAAAGACAACTAATCATTTACTTGCAAATAGTTTAACGAATATTACAACCATACATTACAATTTCTTTTAGCATCCAAGTCCTGCGACGTAGCCTATGACGTTTTTGATTGTGTTTCTGTGGAAGTTGCGAAGTATTGTGGACAGACACCTTAAAGAAACAACATTCTTTAATTCTTTCTTTTTGAGAATTTTACCAACTTATTTATTTGCAAAATGAACATTTGATGTAATTATGTGTATGTTTTAGTAATTTAGAAATTGTTATTTATGCACAAATAGTGAAAGTTTTTATTGTCTAGTCAAAAATGTATAGTTTACTAAGCACAAAGAGTTTGTATTATATTTTTATTAATAAAATTGTAAAATATAATAACCCATTGTTATTGTTCCTATACAAATTATTCAATTGTTATATAAAGGGTGAGTTCACTATTGGTTATAGTAAGTTTATGCATTCTACGCAAATTTTATTAATAAGCTATATTCATTGTAATATATAGTTAATAAATATATTGATTTTAAACTTACGGAGTGCATAAAAAAATATGGTTAATTTTTTAATGGAATACCCTACATACATATAGACAGTGAGACGAAATATAAGATCATCATGTAAAACAAGAATTCCCTTACCTATCTATAGTCACGGGAAGAAAAATTTCGCTGTTTTATGATTACCTTACTAAGCATAGAAAAGTTAAAAACTCCATTCATGTGACTCTCTTTTTTTACTAAGTTTTGCACCTCCAAACAATACACATACAAAACAAAACAGTTCATATGTTTTCTCACACTCGCAGAACCGTTTATTTTTATCATATTTATATATTTTTTCTAAATTTGCAACAGTCAAATTTTTCTTCACTTTCATTATGATTTTTAACTTCTAAATAAATCAATGGTCGTCCAGATTCTTTTACTTGTAGTAAGTTTTTCTTTAAGGAGAGCGCACTAAAACAATTTTAAATTCGTACGTGGTCATAGTGGCAAATAAAACGACTTTTAGTGACAACAAAAACATACCTATGTAGAAAAATAAATATTATGTAAAAACCTCGGAAAATACACAATAAATATCAGGTAGTCCCGAGACTGGCACATAGATGGCGACTCTAATATCATATCCATACGATTTTAGTTAGTACCAACCTTCAAATTTGGGACACATAATACTTCTTACATTTCTCATAAAAAAATTATTATTATAAGAAATAATATACAGAGCAGTACTTTTTCCGGGTCTATAAAATTTTACCCTCTCGAACTTTTTTCGGGGGCCACTGGCTCGATTTGATTATTCAGTTAGCTTTCCCATCTTTTTTACTCTTAAATATTCCTCCAAAAGTCAATAGTTTCCCTACAAAAAAAAAAAAGAAAATACATAAGTAAAAAATCACACTGTTTTATTTTATAATCAGTTTTCATTCATAATAAAGAACGAAACCTCCCACGGCTTTGGTCAAGTTGAAAAACATGGTTCTTGGGTTTAGATCGTGTCAAATTGGAATTATTATCCGACGTTTCGTTTACGATTGCATTAGGCATCTTCAGGAATCCTTACTTCACGAGACTAGAACACTGAATGTGTTCAAAAAATGTGTAACAAAATATTAATAACAGAAATTACAACAAATGTTGAAAATGACCACCCTCAGCAATACTGCAACAATCCGTTCTTCCTCTCATTGAAGAGCGTATTCGTTGAAATAATCCTGAAGTATTTATTATCATTTCGCAAGACGCAATAATGCGATTTTTCAAATCTTCGACATCTTTAACAGGAGATGCATAACCCAAAGAAAAGAAAACCCCAGATGCAAAAGTACAAAGGATTTAGATCCGGAGATCGAGCAGGTCAGTGGTGAGTGCTCTTGGACCTATCCAACGATTTGGTGTACATTGATACTGAAATGTGTTGGAGCGCCATCATACATAAAACACAATTATTGTGTAATTTGAAGAGGAACCTCTTCAAGAAGGGCAGATAACTGTTCCTCGAGAAAGTGACAGTATTGGTCGCCATTTAATATTAATGGAAGGAAACATAGGCCAATTAGATAATCGCCTATGACACCAATCCCTACATTTAATGAAAACTGATATTAATATTGATGTTGAAAATGTCATATGGATTCCCTTGAAAAGTTGCCTAATCAGTAAATAAAATACGAGATAAAAAAAGGGAAGATTGGGCCATTATTTGAAGTATCCACTGGCAAAAAACTGTACGCAGAACCAGGGGCGGATCCAGCCTCTGTCTTTGAGGGGGGGGGGGGCGGTGATATCACAAAAGTGCAGTATGGCAAGAAAAACAAGTTTTCAACGGGGGGGGGGGAGTGCAAGCAGCATACTCATTCCTAATATAAAAGGCAGAATGGGTTCTATTTTCCTGAACTCAAAGCTCTTGGGAGGGGGTGGGGGCGATCGCAAGTATACACATTCATTAATTTCTGTCAGTGAGCAAAGTACACCTTACAGTTTGTTCTTGGTGATTTATCTTGTTTGCGTTTGTTTTTATATATTATTTGAGATTAGTGAGATACCCAAAAGATATGGCGTTCACCTCTATATTTATTCCAAAATCGTTAAACCAGGGCATTTTTTCCTCAACGAAAAACTTATTACGATGAATGTTTATGATGCCTTAAGATATCAATATCTAGATAATAATGTTAAAAGGCTCTGTTGAGATGTGTTCCAACATGACAAGAGTTGGAAAATCTACTATGTACCGAATACTGAAGGAGAAAAAACGACTGGAATTGTTAGTACTCCCAAGTCACATTCGATCATAGGCAGATGAAAAACCTCGTTGGAAGAAGAAATGAAAACTGCAATTAAAGGAGTTGTATATACATTTTATTATGAGAAGCAGATCCCAACCGTCTAAAAAATTCTAACTAAAATCAATGAAGATCGCGATTTACCTGAAATTAAAAGAACTGATCTCTGGAAATTGCTCAGAAAACTTAATTTTTGCTGAGAATAACCTATCGATCGTTCGGAAACTGTCCGTTGGAGAAGTAAATATCTCTCTCAAGCAAAAGGTAGAATTTCAAGAAAAAATACAATTTTTTTGAAGAAAGTTACTGCGGAAAATTGGGAAAAATCCATATAATAAAAGAATAAAACAAAATGTGAGAACTCGATCTCATGATCGGTGAGATAGAGGAACCAATTATAATTAATTTGAGCTAAGATAGTTTCACTGACTTTGATTAGGAATTAGACATGTAATGTTTACTAGTGTAAACACAATTTATTATTTTACTTTTTGTTTTTGTTGTATTTTATTGTTTAATGTTGTTTATATGTCTTTTTTATATATTTTTATTTTAGTGTGTCCCAGTCTTTAATTTTATATATATTTAATTCTAATTAGCTGTAAGTTTTTTATTATTTTATTATTGTATTTGTGTCTTTTTCTTAAGCGTGTAGAATTAACATGTTTATCTTATTTTTTTGGGGCTATCGTATTTCCATATAATAAAGTAAATTAAATTAAGGTATCAGTACAATAGAAATAAAAATAAGTAAGTCTAATATCAATTACAACATAAAAAAAGTAATTACATTTGAATCCCTTTTTAGTGTTTAATTGTAATTCTGGAAATGGTTTAAGAAATAAATAAACCGAAAGGTCAAATACCCTAAAAATATTTTTAATTAATAATAAAATGATCGATAGCCTCAAAAAAATTTTAATATTAAAATAGATGAATTTATTTTTTTATATATGTTTACCTTTTCGTATGTTTGACAATGGATATTTTGTAAGTATTTAAATTATAACTTCGAATACGTTTTAGTCCATTATTATAGGCCGGTAATTTTGATTATAAAATTTCTAACCCATTCCTATGAAAAATATATGTGTCTAACAGATTTTACTAAAGACACCGGTCTAAAGAACACAAATAGTTTTCGAAGAGAAAAAGGGTAAAAAATGATTTATTACTCTCTCTAGTTCTTAAATAAACTGTAGTATAAGAGGAAAAATCGGGTCCATTTTCCTAAACTCAAAGCTCTTGAGGGGGGGGGGGCGATCGAAGCATTTTCATTAGCACGACCATAAACAAAATGCATATCTGACATTTCCACATTTGTAAACTGTGCCATTTTTTCAATTTTTTTACTTACTTTACATTAAGAGTACATAAAATCAATTACACTTATCCACAGAAATTATAACACATTACAACAAAAAAACAATATGACAAATTAGGCGTGAACTTATTTGACAACCGCCACCCCTACTACTCCCCTACAGAACTTAATTGGAGATGCACCTGAATATATTTTATTTTTTTGTCGAAAACTATTGACTTTTAGAGAAAAACTTAAGAGACAAATAAGTTTCACAATAAGTTCGTGAGGGTAAAATTTTACAGGTCCGGAAAAAAGTACCACTCTGTAAATTATTTCACATAATAATATTTTTTTTTCATGAGAACTGTAGAAAGCGTTACTAACTAACTAAAAATAATAATAAAATTTAACACCCTGTATCTTAAAAACTAAGCATTATCGGACAGATGTCTATATGAACTTTTATGCTTAAAATTAGCGCAAGAATTAACTCTTTAACATTTTCTACGCTTATGTGGAAAGATCTGTATATTTTGGAGATAATAGAGTTTAAAAGAAAAAGTCGCATTTTATTAGCAATTTGTTCCCATTACGTGAAACGTCATAATTAACGACAAATCAGTCACGAGATGAAGATTTTAAAAGGTGCATTAACTTTTCCGTTGTATTGAAAACGCATCTAGAACTGAATCTAAACTTTCTACTATTAATATAAATGTTACTGTATGTAAAACGGAGTCCGGCACTGATGTTTTTAAGATGATGGTACATCAGGCGCGGATCCAAGGGGGGGGGCGGTGGGGGCGATCGCCCCCCCCCCCCCCACAAGAGCTTTGAGTTTAGGGAAATGGACCCGATTTTTCCTGTTATACTACAGTTTATTTAAGAACTAGAGAAAGTAATAAATCATTTTTTACCCTATTTCTCTTCGCAAACTACTTGTGTTCTTTAGTCCGGTGTCTTTAGCAAAATCTGTTAAACACATATATTTTTCATAGGAATGGGTTAGAAATTTTATAATCAAAATTACCGATCTATAATAATGGACTAAAACGTAGCCTTATTCTTACAAAAAATTCGAAGTTATAATTTAAATACTTACAAAATATCCATTGTCAAAAATACAAAAAGATAATCATATATAAAAAAGGAAATTCTTCCATATATTATTAAAATATTTTTGGGGCTATCGGTCATTTTATTATTAATTAAAAACATTTTTAGGACATTTGACGTTTCAGTTTATTTATTTCTTAAACCATCTGCAGAATTACAATCAAACATTAAAAAGGGATTCAAATGTAATTACTTTTTTTATGTTGTAATTAATATTAGACCTACTTATTTCTATTTCTATTGTACTGATATCTTAATTTAATTTACTTTATTATATGGAAATACGATAGCCCTAAAAAAATAAGATAAACATGTTAATTCTACACGCTTAAGAAAAAGACACAAATACAATAATAAAATAATAAAAAACTTACAGCTAATTAGAATTAAATATATATAAAATTAAAGAGTGGGACACACTAAAATAAAAATATATAAAAAAACATA
Organism: Diaprepes abbreviatus; assembly: GCA_034092305.1. Taxonomy (NCBI): domain Eukaryota; kingdom Metazoa; phylum Arthropoda; class Insecta; order Coleoptera; family Curculionidae; genus Diaprepes; species Diaprepes abbreviatus. The sequence continues at coordinate 7,078,646 of JASJET010000055.1, read as the reverse complement.
TAAACAACATTAAACAATAAAATACAACAAAAACAAAAATTTAAATAATAAATTGTGTTTACACTAGTAAACATTACGTTTCTCACCGATCATGAGATCGAGTTCTCACATTTTGTTTTATTCTTTTATTATATGGATTTTCCCCAATTTTTCGCAGTAATTTTATTCAAAAAAATCTTTCAAAAGTTTAGTTAAACTACTAACTTTGTTAATTGTGTTATTTCTAGCAACTCTACCTTTTACTTGAGAGAGATATTTACTTCTCCAACGGACAGTTTCCGAACGATCTATAGGAACAGATTTTCTATCTGGTTTTCCCCAGCAAAAATTAAGTTCTCTGAGCAATTTCCAGAGATCAGTTCTTTTAATTTCAGGTAAATCACGATCTTCATTGATTTTAGTTAGAATTTTGTAGACGGTTGGGATCTGCTTCTCATAATAAAATGTATATACAACCCCTTTAATTGCAGTTTTCATTTCTTCTTCCAACGAGGTTTTTCATCCGCCTGTGATCGAATGTGGCTTGGGAGTACTAACAATTCCAGTCGTTTTTTCTCCTTCAGTATTCGGTACATAGTAGATTTTCCAACTCCTGTCATGTTGGAACACATCTCAACAGAGCTTTTAACATTATTATCTAGATATTGATATCTTAAGGCATCATAAACATTCATCTTAATAAGTTTTTCGTTGAGGAAAAATGCCCTGGTTCAACGATTTTGGAATAAATATAGAGGTGAAAGCCATATCTTTTGGGTATCTCACTAATCTCAAATAATATATAAAAACAAGCGCAAACAAGATAAATCACTAAGAACAAACTGTAAGGTGTACTTTGCTCACCGACAGAAATTAAATTAAACTATCAGAATTTTTATGTTGCAGTAAATTTATAAAATATATTTAAATATAATGAAATATAATTAGATTTACGGCAGTTGTCAGTTACCAGCGGCACTGGAGCAGGTACGTTAGAGGTTTCGGTAACAGTTTTATTGCTCTCTCTAGTTCTTGAATAGAGTATAGGAATGTGTATATTTGCGATCGCCCCCTCCCCCTTCTCAAGAGCTTTGAGTTCAGGAAAATAGAACCCATTCTGCCTTTTATATTTGGAATGTGTATGCTGCTTGCACACAACTTGTTTTGCTTGCATACTGTACTTTTGCGATATCACCGCCCCCCCCCCCCAAAGAGAGAGGCTGGATCCGCCCCTGTGGTACATATAAGAAAAATAATCAATATATGGATTTATCAGGGGGGATATTTATTTGAAAATTTCCTAAAAAAATAAGTAATATTTATAGGCTATCCCTTTAAATAAATTATTTTTTTTAATCGAAAATTTAAAATATTAATTTAAGGAGGGACATGTTTAACCCAGTTGTGATATATTTCCCTATTTTCATAGTCGCAAGGCTAGTGAATAAACTGCATTGTTTTAGAAGTAAAATCAATAAATTCTCCATATACACAGTGTTTCATTTAAAAAATATAACCTCATGCTATTCTATTTTTCGGTGCACCCTTTATATTATTATTAAAATGTGTACTTTTAGTAAATATGTATTGTAGGATTATAGTTTAGTGATAGAATTTATCTATGTTGTAAAACTTGCTCCTTCTAACCTTGATTAACTATGTACATCTGTAGAAAGCAATAGTAGAAATGCACCTCGATTTTTATACTTCAAGATTACCACTTGCTTATTTCGCACAATAGAATTTAAAAATATAAAGGAAATGACTACATTACATAAATATTTTTATATAATACATAAATTAAAGAAAAATCAATTCTTGTGCAAGATCCTTTCTATTCTTTAATGTATAATTTTTAATTAATTAAAGAGATTTCTTGTAATGATGTATTTTAATAATGACTTACCTTTACCGCAATTATGTCACTGTTTTCTTTTGTTTATAATTATATATTTGTTTCTGTTGTAATAGATTTATTTTTATTGATAAATAAATGAAGTAAAAATTATACTAGTATATCAAGGTATAAAAATATGCCTGTTTCGCACCGATGGTGTCCTCGAAAATTGAAAAGGCCTGTAATTCTAAATAGATTAGAGAGGTTCATTATTTATAAACGTAAAATTATGTCAGTGGATTTTTAAAAATGTGGAAGAATATGAAGAAAATGCGGAAAAATGCGTACTTTAAGAAATATTTTTAACTGATGGTTAGTGTCTTGTGTCTGTTTGAAAGTGAATTAAAAGAAATATACCTACCCAAGGTAAATTTTTTAAAGTTATAATGTAAATTTTAGATACATTCGAGAGATTAATTATTCGTCCATTTACATTAATGCACAAAAAAGGATAAGATCAAAACCATTTAAGTTTAATTGTGTTTTATTAATATATTATTATAATAAAAATAATCATTCCTTTGTAATGAAAAAACAACGCAAAGTCAAAATTAAAAAAAAACTTTCTAAAATAAAACATAAATAATTAAAAAATAATGCAGAAAAATTATTTGTGCATCTGTATAAAACAATTAGTATGTAGGGTGATCCTTTTGAATTTGTAGTTTCTTGTAAGCTATTCGGTATCTATCCCATCAGTTTTCCGAACTATCTTTTCAGAAATACTAAATTGAATTACCCTGTGTTAGAACTTTCATGTTTTTTTTACCTTTTCCTTGAATTTTGACGAGAAATGTTTACAAAATTTCAGTAATTACAGTCTGACATTGGACGAAGCCGGTAGTATACTCAGCCCGCCCCAAGCTGTCCCTTACAGCCCTTGGGACGAGGTGAAAAAGTACTATCAACTTTGTACATGTGTAAACACAGCCACTATACACAAGATTCCATATCGAATTGTCATTTTCCATAAACGTAAAAACTGACCTAAATAAAAGCAAATGGAATCTAGTGAATATATACTGTCTAACAAAATGTTGGACGATTGAACCAATTTTTAACCGTATTATTAAAATCAAATGTGTTTTTCAACGGTTTTTCCTTCAAAACTAATTAATTCTCTACCTTCGTATTGATTAAGAACATTATCTTATTATTTTGAAACATGTATTTGCTCTATAGGCCGAGGTACGGGCAAAAGTTTACTGATACCCGTTCCAACTCTTTTTCATGTACATGTTTGTAGTTCTACGGCATAACACCGCCGATGAGTTATATATATATATATATATATATATATATATATATATATATATATATTGTAACGTATTTAGTTATGTTGTATAGTATTGGTAATGGGTACATAGTAATGATGACAGACACTATTTTTTTAAAAAAATCAAAATTTCTGTAAGAAATAAAGAAATATATCTGTCGTATTTAAATAGTTGTTATATATGTGTTCTCCTTTCAGGCAGACAAAAGGAAAGAATATACACAGACAGTTTATTTCCTGCAAATACCACACTGGTCCTCTCTCCATACGCGTTTCGGCCACCTCAGGGTCTCGCCAGTGGAGCTGTATCGGACCGAGAGCAGGAAGTAACTGATATATGAAATGGAAATTCCAACATATCTTGGAGTTTTTGATCTCAAATACAGCAGAATCGTCAAATTTAGAAGAAAAATTGGTAGAACTCAAAACTAATAAAGAATTTAAAATAAAATTCAGAAATGGAGATCAAGAGTTCTGGCTTCCAAAATTAATACCAGTACTTTTTCATGGATTGTGGGATATGGTTTAAACACTTTTAATTGCATTCTCCACATGATATTTAGCTGAGGGTGGACTCAGTACCGGAACAAAATTTACTTATACTGAGGGTGATGATTAGTGACTACTGGAACTTGATATTAACAAATTGTTAAAACTTCACCAGCTTTAGTCATTTTATTAATTTATTTATGACTTAATTAAACAATTTTCAAATACTTTTAATGGTGTTTTAATTTTTAATACGATATTTTAATATTAGGTATAATTATTATGAGGGAGAGAGGCTTCGATTTTATTTCTTCTTGCAAAGGGGGCGGTGGTCCAGAAAAAATTGTAAATCTATTCTCTAGCGGCTTTTTTCTGTTTTTTTTTCTACTCAGGCGTGTCTGTAAACTATTGCTTCCTAAAAACTTTTTTATTATTTTTCATTGTTCTCAATAAACAAAAACATTTTTCTTCCTCTTCTTGACAAACTTATTGGTGTATGTGTTGCTTCATATTGTTTTATAATAGATTCGATTGAATTCTGTTTCTATTGTATAGCATATTTTATTTATTTTTTGAAATGGACGAATAATTACTCTTACGCATTTTTAACTAAATTTTGACAAACTTCTAAATTTAATTTTATTTTTATATTTATAAAAGAAATTATTTATTCATTTACATGGTTTTAAAATTTTACAAAAGATAAGTTGAGATTTTTAGCTTTATTTGTCCAAATTACTTATGTTTTCGGGACATAAGGATCTGAAAAATACCATTTTATTGTTAACCTGAATGGCCTATTTTATAGTAACAAGACTTGAATGTTGTTTTTTATGTTTCGGTAGCCACTAGAGACTTTTATAATCACACCTCGGTAAAGTCGTCATTTTTCTGTCTTATGCAATAATAATTTGCAACCATTGCAGAAAAAAATAATGGTATCACCCCGGATGTGCAAAGTTGAGGTAAATTTTTTTTCGCTGACCTTATCGACTGGGGTAACATTGTATAAGTCTTCAAAAAAATTGAATTAAATATGCAATTCAACATGACTATAACGATAAATTTAGAAAATTTGAAAAATTAAACAATGAAAATTGGCACAGTTAAGATTGGGTCAAAGTTGATTTGATAATGAACCGACTGTAGTGGAATGTCAAGACTTTTAATTATTAAATTCATTAGACTCCGCCATAATACTCGTTGCAGTATAATTGTGCGTGCTTTCATACGTTGAAATTTAGCAGGATGCCACAAAACGAATACTGTTTACCTTGAAGACAAAAATGTTTTTTTTCCGTATTATTAATATATTCCTTCCATCACATAATTTTTTTTCCATTTCTTTAACCAGCGCCAATAAATATCAATACTATATTATTCAAAGTCAGCAATGTACTATCCATACACACACATACACACACAGGGGCGGATCCAGCCTCTCTCTTTGGGGGGGGGGGGGGCGATGATATCATAAAAGCACAATCGAGTCTATTTTCCTGAATTCAAAGCACTTGGTGGGGGGGGCTATTGCCAGAAAAACAAGGTTGTCAACGGGGGACAGGGGGGAGTATCAGCAGCATACATATTCCTAATATAAAATGCAGAATCGGTTATATTTTCCTGAACTCAAAGCTCTTGGGAAGGGGAGGGGCGATCGCAAGCATACACATTCCTATACTCTATTCAAGAACTAGAGAGAGTAAGAAAACTATTACCGAAACCTTCAACGTACCTGCTCCAGTGCGCAAGTAACCGAGGACTGCCGTAAATCTAATTATATTTAATTATATTTAAATATTATAAGCTTTTATAAATTTACTGCAGCAATAAAATTTCTGATAGTTCAATTTAATTTCTGTCAGTGAGCAAAGTACACTTTATAGTGAATCCTTAGTGATTTATCTTGTTTGTACTTGTTTTTATATATTATTTGAGATTAGTGAGATACCCAAAAGATATGGCTTCCACATCTATATTTATTCCAAAATCGTTAAACCAGGGCATTTTTTCTTCAAGGAAAAACTTATTACGATGAATGTTGATGATGCCTTAAGATAACAATATCTCGATAATAATGTTAAAAGTTCTATAGAGAAGTATTCCAACATGACAGGAATTGGAAAATCTACTATGTACCGAATACTAAAGGAGAAAAAAACGACTGGAATTGTTAGTACTCCCAAGCTACATTCGATCACACAAACTGTACTAAAAGGAGTTGGACATATATTTTATTATGAGAAGCAAATCCCAACCGTCGACAAAATTCTAACTAAAATCAATGAAGATCGGGATTTACCTGAAATTAAAAGAACCGAGCTCTAGAAATTGCTCAGAGAACTTGATTTTTGCTGGGAAAAACCAGATAGGAAATCCGTTCTTATAGATCGTACGGAAAATGTCCGTTGGAGAAGGAAAATCTTTCTCAAGTACAAGGTAGAGTTGCTAGAAATAACACAACTTACAAAATTAGTAATTTAACTGAACTTATTTTTTTTGAATAAAGTTAGTGCAGAAAATTGGGAAAAATCCAGATAATAAAAGAATAAAAGAAAATGGGGAAACTCGATTTCATGATCGGTGAGATAGAGGAACCAATTATATTTAATTAGAGCGAAGATAGCTTCACTGACTTTGATTACAAATTAAATACGTAATGTTTACCAACGTAAACACAATTTATTATTTAAATTTTCTGTAACATATAAAAATTAATTACATTTGAATCCCTTTTTAGCGTTCAATTTTAATTCTGCAGATGATTTAAGAAATAAATAAACTGAAACTTCAAATATCCTAAAAATGTTTTTAATTAATAATAAAATGACCGATAGCTTCAACAAAATTTTAATATTATATGGACGAATTGATTTTTTTATGTGTTTAACTTCTTGCATTTTTGATAATGGGTATTTTGTAAGTATTTAAATTATAACTTAGAATTTTTTTGAGAGAAAAAGGTAGTAATTTGTGTTAAATATGTCAAAATTATCTATATTTTCTAATCTATGTGAATTATTTAAAAATCATAAAAAATAAAATAATATTATAAAAACTTTTAATATTCTATGCCATAAATACTTGGTGATAAAATAAACCTCCTTCCGACGCCTATAACAAGGATTAAAATCATTTTTAACACTTCACACAAACTAAATATTTGGTGTTATCCAACCCAAATAGTCCATTATTATAGAGCGGTATTTTTGATTATAAAATTTCTAACCAATTCCTTGAAAAATATATGTGTCTAACAGATTTTGCCAAAGACACCGGACTAAAGAACACAAGTAGTTTGCGAAGAAAAAAAAGGTAAAAAATGATTTATTACTCTCTCTAGTTCTTGAATAAACTATAATATAAGAGGCAAAATCGGGTCTATTTTTCTGAACTCCAAGCTCTTGGGGGGGGGGCGATCGCCCCCACCGCCCCCCCCCTTGGATCCGCGCCTGTACACATATATATATATATATATATATATATATATATATATATATATATATATATATATATATATATATACATATATATTAAAAATAAACAATTTCACGGTCTTTGTATGGAAGAGTTGTTTTATTCTCCTTACGGCCGTTATTGTTTATTGTTTATTGTTTATTTTTATTAATTTCCTACGATTCGGGGGTATATTCAGATGTTAGTTTGTACTGTTTAAGATAACAGTCCGGTATCAAGTTCTGCGGATATTTTACGATATGGGGATTTTAAGTAGACAGTTGTTTTCTGTGTATTTTGCTCTCGGTTTGTTACAGCTCCACTGATGAGACAGAACCAGAGTGAAATTCGCAGGGAATATACTGTCTGTCCCCCCTTTCTTAAAGATTATAAGGAGAATAAAATAACTTTTCCATATATATATATATATATATATATATATATATATATATATATATATATATATATATATATATGAAGTAAAATGCGAACAGTAAATGCAAACTTCTCTCCATCATATCCTTTCTGTGTTAGAGGTTGCACAGTTAGAACAAATTGTTATGAAACGCAATTTATCCCATTCCACCACCATCGAGATGATGGCCTACCTGTACCACTATACCGAGAAGAAAGCCAAAACTTACCCTCCCCGCCACAGTGCTACGGCAGAGGTACATGTTTCGTCTCTACTAGACTCATCAGGATACCGACATGCACCTGGCTGTGCAAAGGACAGATCGGAAGGAAGCATGCAAATACACAAATTCGACAATTTTGGCGGTGCCTTTGTAGTTAAGGTTCAATTTTCATGACCATTTTTACCTCGATACTTGCTATATTACATTGGGAAAAAATGTATATTGCGAAAACACTGATAGTAATGATTGATATAAAAAGAATTACTACAGGTCTTATTTTTAAGACTGCCAATTTACACCCATCAGAATAATCTACAAGTCCAGCATAACGCTTAAGTCTGAAGCCAACAACGAAATCAAGAAAGCGATCCAACAGTGAAACAAGCGTCAAAAGACCTAAGCTTTTGTTACAATTAAATATAGGTTTATCATTTGTTTATTGTTAATTTGGACCAGCACATTAATTTTTTTTCTTCTAATTATTTCGGACAATATTCAAATGCTTACCTTAAGGATTTTTTATAGAATTTAAAAAGACCCATATTTTCTCCAGTTTTTGACCTGAAGTCATGGTTATCACAGGACCTTCTTCGTACAATTTTTAAGCAGAATATTTTATGTATGATAATCTGACGTATAAAATATGACACGAATAGACAATAAAACGACGAAACGTACACGGTAAAGTTATGTTGTGTTCAATAGAAATCCACATAGCAATTTGCTCTTGAAGGGTACGGCTTTTGTCGTATCTGGTTAAGATGAAATAATCTGTGGTAGTATTCTTTCTAATTGTAATAATTTTTGCAGTGTAATATAGAAGCTAGCGAAGGAAGCAAGGTCACCAAATTTGGTTTTCGTCACATCTCTATAATGTGCGTAGTTTCCTGCGGGTCAGAAAAAGTGGTCAGCTGTAGAAATAAAGTTTGGTGAATACGCTGGGTATTTGTAAAAAAGGCATACTTTAATAAAAACTAATAACAATTTTACTTCTATTATAACTTTAAAAGAGGGCCCGGTTTTCCAGTGCCAAAACATTTTTGTATTTAAAAATAATACGATATGTGTATCTACTGTATTTTAAATCTGTACATTATCTGATTTAAAAGAGAGGTCAACCGTCAAAAAACCTCTACACATGCCGGATTAGCTTGTTTTATAGTTAATTTGTGTCCACAACTGTTTTATAAACCGTTTATTTTAATTAATCAGTGTCTATAATTAGTCACGACTTAGGAACTGCTACTTTTGCGCGTAATTTGTGTTTCCCTAATGATAATTTTAACATAAAATTTTCCGTCTCTATATCTTCCTTTTTTAAGAAGCAATTTATATCCTGCGATGATTAGATTTTGTTTCTTCGTGTGTGATTAAGACTACTATGTGTACACTGGATTCATATTCGTTCTTTAAGGGCCCTATACACTTCGTTTATGCTAAACGAGGTTTCCCGCCCAATAAAATTGTGGAACGATGAACGATGGACGGACGATCCCATACATTATGATCGGATGTAGTTTATTTTGACCAATGAACAGAATACATTTATTGACGGTGGTGGCAGCTTTGGCTGTTAAAGAAAAACAAAAAAAGTGAGGACTCAAATGAGTGGTTACTAAAACGTAGCACATTATTTCATATTAATTTATTGAAAGAACTAAGGCTGGTACCTGGAGACTGGCGTAATTGTCTTCGAGTGGACGAAGAAACGTATCTAAAACTCTTGTATTAATTAAAAAATGTGTCAGTTACGATCACCGATCTCTCCTCACGAATTACTTACGGTCATTATACCGGAAACATGTCATGCTCTTTACCGTATGCTACAAAAAATTATTTCAAGGTAAGGAAACAAAAAAATATTTACTTTATTAATAAACAAATTTACGAGTGATTTCAAAGATATTCGGAAAAAAAGTATCAACATTCGTATGTTCCGTTGATACAGTATTCTGTTCTTTATTTTTATGGGACTCTGCATACCCTACTTGCTGTAGAGTCTCTATAGTTGGTTGAAAATTCGACAATGAGAGCTTTGTCTATTGGCGAGCTTTTTAGTTTATGTGCAATAGTTTTGCCGATAACATGAATCACATCATCAGCCTGTTTTCAGTATTTAATTGTTGTTCGATCTTCATTCGTATATCATCTGCTTTTGATCGTTTATATTTGTGTGATGTAATTACTTAATGGAAGAACTGGATGAAAAAACAGTTAAGTCTCCACATACTCATTGAAAAATAACATAGATGGAGGTGATTGAACAACTGATTTTTCAGCGAATTCAATTTACAATTAAATATATTGTATTATTTCTAAATTAACATATAATCTAATCATATAGTAATTGTTATAAATGATCTAACTTTTATTTTTTCACATTTTTTCAATTTCCTGCAACTATTAACGAATGAAAAGTTATGGCTAAGGATTTTGAATATGATTGGAATTTTTCAAACTGCTTAGGAAACGGTAAATATATTCTCATAGTTCCTCCTCTCAACAGCGAATCATTTTTTTTATAATTATAAAAGCAGTCATAAGTCTTGCACCAACGATAGTTTTGAACGCCAACTATCAATTCATAATGTGTCATTCTGAAATAAATGGCAGAGTATCAGACGGCGGTGTTATTGAAAACACTACTTTTTATGAAAAATTAAAAAATCACACTTTGAACCTTGTTCACCAAAACATAGTGAGTACATATTGTCATTTCTATTTAAAGGAGATGATGCATTTGCCCTTCGGGAAGACTTTTGAAACCATTCAGTCAACAATTGAATAAAGACAGGCGAATTTTTAATTATTCATTATTTAGACGTCGCATAGTAGAGAATGTCTTTTAATCTACAAGGTTTTGAATATTTCACACTGCCATTACAATGAAGCTAGAAAACATTAATAAAGTGATGTTGGCTTGTTGTGTGTTACACAATTTTTTACGGATAAACTGTTATAACAATCACGTTCCACTATCATATACTGATAATAAAAATATGGAATCTGGTACAACAGCAGATAAAGCAAAATATATTAGCGTATTATATTTACAATATTTCTATGAGGACGATCAAGTACCTTGGCAAAATAAATTTATTTAGATTGTATGCAGCTCTTGAATGAAACATATTTCTTTTGATTAAAAAGCTGAATAATTTAAAATCTGTTCAATGAATATGATGGAAAAATCAACCTAAAATAATTATATTATTGTAACAAAGGACTAAAATAACTTTTAAATTCGCCCTTCTATTAGAAATAATAGTTCGATGCAATGAGTTATCTTTATTATAATGTGCTGAAAGGAATATTATATCCATGAGTCATTATATTTCTAGATAGTTCTCAACTTTATGCTAGTATATTTCTTGTTATTTCTAGGAGGTTTTATGGGTATATAAATAGGGACAGGATATGAGTTTTAATATAGTGGTATAGTTACATTTGAATAGGGAAAGTATTAAGAAGTAATAATTAAATAGTTGTAAAAGTGTTAAGTAGTTAATATAGTATTGGAAGTAAGTTGATGTTTAATTCTTCGAACCCAGTGAGCGATTTAAAGTGATAAAATCGTAACATTATCTAAAAATATGTTTTCAATTTTTAGTATACAAAGTATTTTAAATGATGCCGGTAATAGTAATGCGGAGAGATTGGGGCAACAGAATGTTTAATGTGAACGTATATTTATTTGACTATAATAATGCTTCTACAGGGCACATTTGTTCAGAACAAATTTATGCAGTTCTACTATATCTTTAAAAAAGTATATATAAATTTGTTGTCCTAATGGAATCCACTTACTGTTTCGAATAATGTTTGGTATACTTTAGTATCACTGAAATTTAAAAGATCTCAGTAAACAAAGTAAACATATTGTAATTGCAATTCCTTTTCTCTTTGAATACTTTATCAGCATACACCATTTATCATTTTTTTTTATCTCGTTTTGTTTTTAATTTATTTATAAAACTATAATGCATTTCGAAAAGTAAAAGTTATTTTATATAAACAATAGTCGCATCAAAAAAATATATATACTTACTTACACGACCGCCAGGGTGACATACCCCTTTGGATTATATGTCCTGAGGCTGGCAATCTCACATTTTGTCTTGCAGCAGTAAAACTTAATGACGATGGGTTTCATAAAATATAACACAAATATTTTTAAAATTTTGTATATATCTTTGGTTTGTTCACATCTTGAATCTTCACAATTTGACCAGATTGGGCCCATTCAAATACATTTTCTCCGTTGGGTTGCTTATCTATTATTTTTGTAATTCATTAATTATAGTTATTCAAAGAAATAGCAGCTAATAGAATCACGAAGCATCTAAATAAACTGGATGTTGATGTTTTTTACTCCTGAAAATTCTTTAAGACATATTTTGAATATTAGTGTGTCTGATCCAAATATTTAATGTGTAATTGCATGTTTTTGTCTTTTATCCGATACTGTTCTTTCGGAATTGTGATATTTTTGTAATTTTAAATATTTATTTTTTTTATTGATAATTTTGTATGGATATTTTATTATATTGTATTGATTATATTGAATGGAAATATCCCGTGAAATAAATAAATAAATAATAATATGTACAAAAATATCATGATAGGATTAAATCATACTCATAACAAACTTATTCGGATTACCTTGCTGATGCAACAGTAATATGCTAGAAAAATTTCTATATTTAACGACTGTTAATATTCTCACATTAGATAAAATCTAAAATTACGGACAACAAAAGTTTTGTTGTTAGCGTAAGCATCATACAATTTTAATTAATAAATAATGATATAGACCTAACAACGTCACTAGCCATTTATTTAAACAATATATGCAAGATAAATATAAAAAAATTTAAATGTTAACTTTATTATTGTATTATTTTCTTAAAATTAAATACAGTAGTGTTATTTTTTTAGTTCCTTTAATATAAAAAATCAAAACTTACAAAATTTCGGCGTTTAATATATTTTTTAAACTCTAAATAGATGCTTTAAAGTCTTATGGTGTCTACCTAAAGCATATTTTGGTACTAAGTTACATAACTGACCATTACGAGAGATACTCGAAAATATCTAACTAGCCGTTATTGATACAATTAACTATGTGTAGTTGCCTATATGTATTTTCCTTTCAAGGAGAAATAAAGGAAACAATATATACGAGGAGAAACAGTTTATTTCCTGTAAAAACAACTCTGGCCCTTTCTACATACGCGATTCGACCACTTTACGATCTCGTCAGTGGAGCTGTATCGAACCGAGAGCAACGTTCACAGGAAACAACTGCTATATAAAATATTAATTCCGAGGCATGTCAGCTAGATATTAAAAATCTACCGACTTCGATGTCAGACAAAAAATTTTTGGTGCATCTGACACAAACTAGGCGAAGCGTTGGGATATTTCAAAAATGTATAAGTCCTATAACGAAACTTTATTCATATTTTTCTCATTACGACCTTATTAATATATATTAATTTATCCATTTCAGCGTTCCCGTAGACCAAGAGTAATTTTTTTTCTGTTTTCCGTATATCCCTTGTTTTGCTAGTCTGGTGTTCAAACGCACAACGCTGAGAATCGGAAATAGTACGAAAAATATCAGCACAACAACAGACACTGTTGACATATTTCCGACAGTACCGTCGCGTTGTGCGTTTTATCAGCAGACTAAGGCTTGACACAGAGCTACGTAATTTGCTAAGGTTTACAGTAGAGCGGAAAATATTAATATAAAAGAAAATATTTGATTTACAACTCATACCTTTACTAATAAAACGACGCAAAATCAAATCTAGTAAAATTTTTACATAAATTCAACATAAAAAATCAATCCATTTATTAATTCTACACGTCAAATTTTAGGGCAGGTGGGGGACGATGCGCAAAAATAGCTGTAACTTCCATTTTTTCTTTTAACTCATCGTTCACCACCTGCCATAAATTTTGACAGTAGTTAAAAAATTATTTTAATCGACGGGAAGAGCAAATTTTCAATATTTGGCTCAGATTAGTCAAGTTTAATCTTAAATATACTCGAATAGTGATTTCGGCAATCGTACAAGTACAGGAATTAAAAAAGAATACAGTTATTAGAAAATATATTTACTTATTTTGAGACTCCCAGAGAAGACAATTTTGAATCATTTCAACTTGTATATTAGATCTATTTTTATTTTTGAGAATATTTGATTCACTTCTTCCCCAAAATTCCAAAAACGAATGAATAGTGTTTGTCTCTGATATTCGTATTAATAGTAGTTCAAGTTAGAGATGTTTGCTAAAACCTGTAAGAGCGCAAAGCGCTACTATCAAATGCGCAAGTTTTTAAAAGCTACAAGTAGTTTGACCACAATAACTGCAATCTTTGTTAGGTAGATTATAATATTTAAGTAACGCCTAAATTTTGGTGATATACTGCCGAGCAGGATCTATTTTCGTGGATTCCCATTTACATCTCCTGGATCCTCAATTCTTTTCCCCGCTCACATGGGCCCCTTGCAGGTCGTAGTCGACCCGGGGGTCTATATGGACCACTTTGAAAATCAATGATCTATTCCATTAAAACCGTTAATGGGAAACAAAGTCTTTACTATTTCAGTTTGCTTCGATGACGAAAAAATCTATGTCTAAATGGAAGTCAACTGTTACTGTTTGTGATATCAAAAATCCAACATGCTGAAAATATCGATGCTGTGAATCGAAGTGTGATTCCGGTCAATCAACTGCACGTCTTACTCAAGGAACTTAGATTTTTTTATGGCACTACTTGGAATATTGTTCATAAAGATTTACATTTGAAGGTGATTGAAGCTTAAACGTTTCGTAGAAGCTTTACAGATAAGGGCTTTAGAGTACCCTGTCTATCATTTCATCAAAAGGTCCTCTTCTGCGATGAAACTCATTTTTAGTTAAACGGCTTCGTGAAGAAGCCAAACTGATACATTTGAGGTAAGCCTAATCCACGTGCAGTCATTAAGATATAATTACATCCATAAAAATTGATTGGTTGATATGGTTTTTGGTCTGGATACCTTTTATTTTCGAAAATAAAAATGAAGCTGCTATAAGAATCTAATTACTGATTATTTGTGGCAAGAATTGAATGATTTTAATTTAGATAATATGAGAATTCAACAAGATGTCGTAAATCTCGTGAAACAATCAATTTATTTTGAAATCAGTGTGGTAAATGTGCAATTTTAAAAAATGCTACTACAAACTGGCCACCAAGAACATGCAAGAGACATTTTTCCCCGGGGTTATGTTAAATCTTTAATTTAAATCGAATATATTAAATTGCATAAAAACAAATATTATTCATGTTAGTGGTGGGGACCTCTTAAAGATATTACAAGGCAGTTATATACAATAAATAATTTTTAAATAAAAATGCCATCAACAGAGGTTAAAATTTAAAAGAATCGTTGATAACTTATAAGGTTGTTTGGATACCTATTACATTCCATACGAAGACTGGATAGAAGCTAAGGAAGAATTAAGTTTGCCTAGTAATAATCCATGCATGGCGGAAAAAATGCAATATTCTGATTTTTTAAATTTTCTTGTGAGTTAAAGTTGAAATTTATACCAAATTTTCAAGGCTTCTAACGCCCTTGGAAGTGCCCAATAGGTTTTGATGAGTAAGTGAATTAGTACTAAAATAACGTATTTTTGTGAAACTTTAACTCTTAGGGAGAATAATTATGGAATATTTTTGAGCACATGAACATTGTATTTTACTAAGATCATATAATAAATTTTATGCGTTTAGCATAACAGGGAAAAAGGGATGAGCGTGGAAAATAGAGCTAGGGCGTGAAAATAAATACATGGAATGCGCTATTTCCTTGCTTCCAAAATTTAGTTATCACACTACTTCGTGCATAGATACTTGAATGCGTTTTTGTCTATGTAGTATTTTCTTGGTTACTGATTTTTACAATCATATTAGAATCGTCCCTACAGATTCCGTGACGAATTGAACATCATAAGCTTATTTACAAATATAATATTTGTGTGAATTATTATAATTTACTTAAAATCTCATTAATTTGCATAAAAAGTATACAATATATAAGCGATTACTATCACAGATCCTTGAAGGAAATGGACATGCATTTATCTCAATAATTTCATGTTCAAGCAAAAAGCTGATTGCGAAATCTCCAAAAAAAATCTGTAAAAGGAACATCAATCACTCGAATTTCGACATAGTAGGCTAAGAAAATTGATCCAAAATTCTTTAAAATTGATGGGTTTTAGTACAGCTGCAAATGTGAAGATATTTAACGATAATCATAAAACATAATAACTAGTTTGACTTGTATTTTTTTAGAATCGTTTTCTGTTGTCAATAAGAGTACAGAGTTAAGTAAGGGCGAAAATGTATGTAATGTTTTTCAATATTAATAACTTTTTAAGTTTTGTATCGATTTTGATAATTTTCTGTCAAGTTGTAAGCGTTTTTTACCTTGATCATTATCCTTTATTGAGTTGGCAAAATGTTTTCTTGGATTTGATGTTATACAGGATTATAATGAAAAGTTGCAATTTGCATTAAATTTCAGAACAACCTGTTACTAATGAAAAAAACTTTTTTATGCAATTTATATACAACAATAACAAGAATTAAAAACATTATGGATAATTTAACTCAAAAAAAAATAAACACTAATATTTTATATTGTTTCCCTGTATTTTAGTAACTGCTGCTTTCCGACGTGGTAAGCTCTATATAAAGGGTGTTTTTTTTATAGAGGTATAGAACTTTTAAATGGAATAAAACAAAGATGAATTTTTTAAATTGACATGAAATTTACTTTATTCGAAAGATAACCTTCTGGCATTATAATTTAAATATGATTTCTGGCATATGACCGCCATGGCTGGCTCGGACGTAGTCTAATCTGGAGGTCCAATTTTCGATGACTTTTTCCAACATTTGTGGCCGTATATCGGCAATAACGCGGCGAATGTTGTCTTCCAAGTGATCAATCGTTTCGGGCTTATCGGCGTAGACTAGCGACTTCACATATCCCCACAGAAAATAGTCTAGCGGCGTTAAGTCGCACGATCTTGGAGGCCAATTCATGGGTCCGAAACGTGAAACTATGCGGTTACCAAACATTTCCTTCAATAAATCAATTGTGGCACGAGCTGTGTGACATGTTGCACCGTCTTGTTGAAACCACAGCTCCTGCACATCATGGTTGTTCAATGGATGAACGAAAAAGTCAGTAATCATGGCTCTATAGCGGTCACCATTGACTGTAACGTTCTGACCAGCATCGTTTTTAAAGAAGTACGGACCAATGATTCCACCAGCCCGTAAAGCACACCAAACAGTCAGTTTTTCTGGATGTAACGGTGTCTCAACATACACTTGAGGATTATCATAACTCCAAATATGGCAGTTTTGTTTATTGACGTATCCATTCAAACAAAAGTGAGCTTCATCGCTAAACAAAATTCGCTTATGAAAATCGGGATCAACGGCAATCTTGTTTTGGGTCCATTCACCGAATCTACGCCTTGCTAGGTGATCGTGTGGCTTCAGTTCTTGCACGAGTTGGATTTTGTAAGCACGCAAACCAAGATCTTTCCGCAAAATCTTCCATAAAGTGAATGGACATATATCCAATTCCTGTGCACGATGGCGGATAAACTGATTCGGGTCTTCCTGTACGCTACGCTCTACAGCAGCAATGACTTCTTCTGTACGCGTTGTACGACGTCTCTGTGGATGCGTATTATCATTTAGAGTAAACGTGGTGCGAAAACGTTCCATAGTTAATCGAATTAATTGCTCGGATGGACGATTATGTTGACCGTAAGATGGACGTAGTGCGCGATACGTATTTCGAATAGAACCATGATTTTCAAAATAAATTTGCACAATTTGGAAGCGTTGTTCAGGCGTCAGTCTATTCATGTTGAAATGCCAAACCAAACTAAGCATAAATCACTTAACAGCTGACAAAATGGCCGCCAGTTAAAAAAGTGTTGTCAACTTAAAGTTTTATACCTCTATAAAAAACGCCCTTTACAATAGTTAATTGCCTTTTGCGGAATGCTTTCCCATTCTTAATCAAAAGCGATTCGAAAATTTGTAATGTTTTCTAGTTGCTGGTTTGCGAATAAGCCTCTATAACATATTCCACATATGCTCGATCGGGTTTAAATCAGGGATGCGTGGAGATCAGTCTATTGGATGAATGTCTATTTCATTCGGATAATCATTATCGTGTATTTAAAAATTTTGACAACCAAATGAAGCGAAAGAAATGACTTGATAGGAAATAAAAAAAAAGAAGATATAAAAAAACTAAATAAAGAAATTGTAATTTTGAATGCTTAGTTGCAAAGGAAAAAAAGGAGGAATATTAATATAGAATAAGGTTAAAAAGATTAAAGTAATTGGTAGGCAAAACTAAGACTGTCTAAAAACAAGAATAGAAATGTTAGAATTAACAAATTATGCTTTAAAATCTTAATTTAATTTTATCTTAAATTTCTTGAAAATGGTCTATTTAACATAATTTGTTTATTTTTTTTACTCATAATAATGTTATTCTTTGAGCTAATTACAGATACCACAAAGTGAAAAATTACCTTCCTCTATCCTTATAATTTTATATTTAATTCAAGAATAAACATTTATCCCAGAATGATTCAAATTCGTTATTAAATATATTCAAAAAAAAAAGACATAATAACATGTTTAAAAGACCATATCGTAACAAAAATATTCAAAACCAGTATAAAAACAACAATTCTCGTATATTCTAATTAAGTATTGAAATTTTTTCTTGCACCTTCATGGATCAGCTAATCAGTTTTATTTCAAACTTTGAAACTTATTACATCCATAAACAAACTGAAATACGTAATCTAATCCCATTTAATTCGATTTAAATGTGGAAGTTATTAGATGACAGAATTAAGTCATTAGGGTAAAATCGTATTAGAAATTTTTATTTAGTTTCACACCTTTATAAATAGGAATTAACATGGGCCTAATCTGCTAATCGGTTTTTCAAAGACTCCTATTTCGCAATTAAGCCGAAGTTTTGCACATGTGTTTAAAACCAGGGACAATATAAAGGCTATTCTTTTGAGTCATTATCAGTTTCTCTTCTATCACTTGAAGTAATCATGATCACTTCGACCCAATGACAAGTAAATGCATATTCAAAAGAACATGAAGTTATCAGTTTCACTTTGTTCACTTTGATCAGTGATAATTTACTCGAAAGAATACAGCCATAATATGCCAAATACTGAAGACAGATGACCAGGAAGGTGGCAACGGAGCTCTCCAACAGCTATAGCTTGAATTTGGACTTAGATATTTACATTCATAGACATACTCCTGCACCTTGAACCAAGAGGATTTGATGATGACTAGGAAGGCAGTAAATGTGAAGATAACTAGAAACTTGGCAGCAGATCTCTGCAAAGGCAACGCTTCCCAAATTAAAGTTATTAACGCGTTGCTGACTCTATCCCACTAGGGTAGCTAAAATGACATGTTGCGCTCACCATATTCCTCAACTTAAAGTAACTAATTATCAGAGGACTGTGTGGCATTCGGGCAACTAAAAATAATGTATCGAGAGTTGTGCCATCGGTGCATCGGACACACTCTGTTATATAAGAGCCCTACCGACTGCATAAACCTCTGAGTGGATTGACCATATAATCCAATATTCATGGAAATGAATAGGAAAATTTTGAAAACAGGAAAGGAAGGGGAAACTTCAATCACTCACTGAATCTGCTTTGCTCAGCAAATAAAAAAATCCCTCTAGGTAAACAATAATGAGATATATAAATTGGCGCTCTTTTATTGAACCCAATTTAATCAGTGAATTAAAAAATCTCAGTGAATACAGTAAAAACAGACTATTTTCAGAAAGCGGCAGCCACGATTTTATATTCTATCGAATTAATTACCGAACGTGACCCAATACATAGTCGTATATCTTTCACATCCTTTTTCATCCTTGAATTGGGTAGACAGAACACTCTTATGAATGCATGTCACAGGATGATATACTTAGCATAAATGATGTATATATTTGTGTGTAAAATTGGGGATTTGTACACTGCGATCTAATAAATCTATTGTGTTCCCCTACTGCTGTTAAGTCCTAAGTGATACCTCGCAGCTAAACAGATCCTCCAGTCTTATTTCTCCCAGGAATCTTAGAAAGCTGGATGGCTTTACAGTGGGTAGCTCCGGTTTTTTATTTGGTGTGGTCCCAAAAACTGCATTCTAAGGTTTGTTAAAGCGCTCTTCTCTGAAAGGATGTGAATAGAGGTTTCGTCCTCTCCGTAGAATTTGCACTCTTCTCTTTTTATCAATCCGGGTTTCTTGAGGTATCCTTTCAGGTGCCAGTGCCACATCAGGATTCCTACCAGTCCTCTCAGTTGGTTCTTACTTAGGCTTATGCATTTCTTGAATTTATTCTGGTCGTAGTTCCCACGAAGTATCTCCGCTTGTCTCATTCCTTGCAGATGTGTTCAGTAATTGGCTCTCCTGTTCTCTTCTTCTCTTTTTAGTTCTTCCAGCATTACACTGCTACTGATTCCACAGAAAGGCTCGGGCCCCAGAATTGCTGTCTCAGGCCCTTTTCTCGTGACCCTGTCTACTATTTTATTTCCCTCTACGCCGGTGTGTCCCGGTACCCACATGAAGGGGACTTTATTATTCTTATTAAATTCATTTAGTTCTTCTAGGCATTTCCAGATGATCTTGGAGCTGATTACTTGAGAACTAGTCCCTGATAGTTTTTTTCCTTGCTGAAGTGAATACATTTTCTAATGTATTTCCGCCTGGAAGGTGCTTGTTGACTTACTCAAGCTTTCGTGTGACTGGTACCGGGTCCACATACTCCTATTCCAGATCCATCCCTTGTTTTGTAGCCATTTAAGTTTTTCAATGGTGTTTTTGTTGCATTCACTTTTGTGACTGAACTTTGTGTTGAAGTTTTTCATTTCTTGACAAGAGATTGGGCCTTAGTTTTATGACTTCATCTCTCATCATATAGTCCTCTCCGCCATACTCTCCTATGTATTGTCCTCTTCGCCATACTCTCTACAAATATATATATATATATATATATATATATATATATATATATATATATCAATGGCGGCCGTTGGGTAGATTTTGACTGCTCCACTTATACACGCACAGACCAGTCTTTGCCAGATCACGGCCCCATACGTGATGCTTGATCTTACTATTGTAGTATACTTTCACTGCAGGATTTTTGGGTTTGCAGCTTTTTCCCGCAAAATTTCTACAGATCATCAAGGATTTTGTAGCGTTGTTGACTTCTTTTTTTTCGTGCTTGTTCCAGAGAAGTTTATTATCTAGGGTCAGGCCCAGATATTTAGCCTCTGACTTCCACTCAATAACATTCCTATTCATTTTGATGGTTTTCAGATTGACGTTCCTTTTCCCTGTGAAGGCTACTAAGGCAGTTTTGGTGGAGTTGATATTTAGTCCCATCATCTGGCACTATTTTTTAGTGTGTTCGTCTTCTCTGGACTATGTCACAGAGGGTATTTTCGAATTTACCCCTCGCCATCACGACCATGTCATCGGCATAGCCCTGACAAGATATGCCGAGGTCAGTCAGATCACAGTGGAGTAGATCTATAATTAAACTCCACGTAAGTGAAGAAGTTACTCTCCTTGAGGACATCCTATGGTGGTATAGAGAACGATAGTGTCCTGTCATATCTCTGTTTCTGCTATTCTAGTGGAGATAAGTCCATTGGACGTCGTTCCGTCCACTCCTCTGTCATCAAGTGCTCTTTTGACTGCCTCGTGTGGAGTATTGTTAAAAGCCCCTTTTATATTAAAAAAAGCACATATATAGCATAAATGATGCAATGGAATAAAAATTATTTTATGCGGTTATTTTGTTAAACTAATTTGAATACCCGCATATTAACTAAATTGATAGAATTCTCCAATAAAAGTCAAAGTTTGTTACCAAAAGCATTATACCCAACAAAAAAAAATCTGCTTATGGTTACCCCTTAACCCTGACGTCTGCATGCGTTGAGCTTTTTATAAACCTGGTATTAGATGGCACCAACTTTCTGTGAGAACTTGGTTGACGAATTGTCGTGCGCCTAAATAGAAATACAGATACTATCGGACTAATATAAAGGTCCTGGAAGTTAATTACAGTCAACAGACCATTCCGAATCTTTATACTCAGGCAAGGACATCTTTAATCTTCACGCTAGAAGGAATTCCCTGCAGTCAAACAATTGTTTTTTGAGAAGTATTCATTACCTTAACAAGTTTCCTATGTTTGGTCTATCCGATGCATATGTTTCATTAATACAATACTAAAAAGATAAGAAGTAATGTTTTACCCCACTTTGAATGGCGGTATAAAAGATTTTTTGAGATTTTTTTAATTCCAGTTGCGAACGGGAATTTTGGGTTGGCAAATGTAATGATGAATTTGATTAACGCAAAAGTGAGTAGTTTTTTCAACGATTTTTGAAGTGCCCTTCACCTGTTTTGGACTACTGTGATAATAATTTGTGTTACTGCTGGATGAGTTTTAGTTTTATTTTGTGATATCTATTTTTTATCAGGACTGAGCTCGACGGTAAAATTAATCATTTTTCGCTAATTGAGGAAGTTGCTCGACGTTGTTATTACATGAATTTCATTACCCGAAATAATATTTTTCTATATTTTTATTTTATTAATTACACTCCAGATTCTAAATAGAGGGTGTGAAAATATTTACTGAATTTACGTAATTTGGAATATATTATTCCTTTTATATAAAAGAACATTTAAAAAAGTTTCCTTGTATACTTTTTTCATAACAGACTAACTTTAATCTACAAATCAGTTTTGTTATTATAAAAGTAACATTTTATATAAAACACTACCTCATTTATTATTGTGTATTATATTATCTTGGTGTATAATTTATTTAAAAGTTTGCAGATAAATCTTACAAAAATAAAAAGCAACTAAAAATTTGAATTTTGCATAATTCGTCATTATTACTTAAAAATTGAGTTCTTCAATACTTTCAGCATAATGTTTCATTATTAAAAGTCGATAATTTAACGATATTAAATGCAAAATATCACATAAGTCTTTGAGTGATAGTATACGACATATCCTCTAGGAGCATAACAACGATCACGTCTTTATGAAAGACCCAATAATTATTTAGAATAGGTGGTATTTCTACATTGCACTTATAATTAGTGAAAACTATATTAACAACTATTTATAAAGCATACAATTAAGTATGTTAGTACTAGCATAAGAGCAGGTGATATATTACTAGCCGTCCATTTGGATGATAATCACATTGTAAAAGACGTGAAAAGGTATTTCATGTAAGTACGAAAGGGGTTTGCACTGTCATATGCTTTTTAAGTATATGAAATATCCATTTCAGAAATTTCAAGGATATAAAACATCCGCCCTCACTTTATAAGTAACCGAATATCTATTTCAATAGTGAATACAAGTCCAAAATTGATTTTTTTTGGTTAAACAGTACTTAATATCTTTTAGTAGAGACTAAAAACTAGGATTTTGCTAATCATTTTAATTGAGTTGTTTTGTTTAGATAGAATCTGTTTAAATTAAATATGTAAAGTCCAAATTTGGGCAATGAAGTGCGGTAACATATACGAGCTCGGTCTTATTCTCTACTTCGTTGGTATAGTAAGGACTCGTAGAAAATTTTTAGTATGTATGGATATCAATATTTTATTTGAAAAGAGAAGAGTAAATTATGTTTACACAAACATAAAATATTAATTATAACCTGAATCTATCTAACAATAACAAATTTACTTGTAGACAAGAAACAATAATAAATAGGATCAAATAGAATAGATAAAACTAATTTAAATATCGACTTCCATTATTTCTTAACCATAATTGTTCATTTGCAATAATGATCGGGAATATTTTGGTGGTAACTTTATTAAAAACTAATAAAATTTAATTTTTTTAACTTCCTACCAAAGAATTGTTAAATAAATATAATCTTTCACACATCCTTACATACAAAGATCTACTGGGGTCATTTCAGATAAAAGCTTTGGCCCATGAATGAGCCGGTTCAGTCGGGAGGTCAAACGCATTTTCGATCGTAAAAACCATATTTGGTTATTTTAAAAAGAATAGACAATAAAATATTTCGGTTTTCATTCTTTTGTTGTTCTATTTGTATGTTAATTTTTCCGGACATAACTTATTACTGTGCATGCATTTATTATTATTTTTTTTATAATTAAGTAGTTTAATTTACACCCCACCAACAATATTATTAGGATTTTCTCAAATCTTTCTTATATCATCTTTATTTTGACAGCGACCAATTATTTCATTACTATTGTTAAAACAAACAATAGATTTTATTCGCTAATCTAATTATAAAAAGATAATTGCAGTGGTGTGAAGAATTAAAAATTATTAATATCAAAATAATTGCTAATTTTATTATAGGTTTATCTTTGATAATTTATGCTTATCTGCATACAAACTCTTTAAAATGCACTTGTGGTAGAAATAAATTACCATATCTGTAAAATAAAATATTTAGGAAATATAGAATTTACAAATATTTCTGACCTTATTGTAGATTTTTATAGCGTTGTAACTAAAGCTACATTGAAATTGAGCAAAATTATGTCGGGAAACCATAAACAGACCATGATAACAAGTATTCAACACATACACATCCGAGTCACGAATAAGGTTTTCATATAAAAAATAACTTGGTCCTGTAAGCGAGATGATCTTATGAATTAGCACATAACGATGTAACTAGAAAAAATCTTCGGGTCAATAAACGATGCTACAATGTTAGATAAAATCAGAAACGTAACCAATTTTAACCTAATAGCCATATCCAAAATATAATTGCAACGGAAATGCATCATTCCAAATTTTGTAAATGATTTTTGAATTAGAGCAGAAATGTGATTTTGAAAACGTGAGTTGTCTATGAGTAACCCAAGATTCTTTAAAACTACGAATGGCTTTAAAATAACATTGTTAAGATAAATTTGTACTAATTCAGGGACATTTACTCGTGCTTTATCCCTCCCTAAAATTATAAGCTGAGTTGTATCTTCATTTATAACTAGCCCATGCTTGTCTGAAATGTCACTAATATATTTTATTACATGCTGTGTCAAGTTATGAGTAGATAAAAGGGAGACACAGTTGAGTGGCATTGACGTATTGATGAGAAAAACAATGCTTAATGAATTTGCAAAAATCAGAAGTGTAAATAGAAAACATCATTGGACCGATAATGCTGCCCTGTCCAACCCATCCAGATATTGACACATACTAAGAGAAGTTATTGTTAAAATAAACCCTCTGAAATTGGTTACCAAAGTTATCTTTAAAGAATTGTAAAAAGTTATCCCCTAAACAAAAATATATTAGTTTCATAAAAATCAATTTGTAGTTCAGGGTGCCAAACGCTTTATTGTAATCCAGGCAAATTAAAGAAATATTTTGGCTCTTATACGGCGTGGAATATATCTTCACCAATTTTCAAATAAGCAATATTTATACTCAGGAACGGATCCAAGAGAAAGGGCGGCCGTCCCACCTCGAAGAGCTTGGTATTCAGGAAAATTGCCTGCCTGCCGTATTGGGAACGTGGATATCGCTGAACTCCGGTTATGTGATTTTGATAACTTGGACTTATGGCACACTGAATTAATTCTGTCAGTTGCTTTCGCTTGTCATACTGCAGTCTTGTATATCAATTTTTGGATATTTTGACAAAGGTACTATATTGGCGTTATTCGTATAAGTCGAAGACCGGCATTGATTGAGAATGTATGTTATATGGAGCAAAATATGTGACATTATTTATATAATAATTTTGACGTTGATATCATTAGGACCAGTGGCGTTAGATTTTATTCCATTTATTATTGTATCAACCTTTGCTGCGTCAAGAGGGACAAATGAATATTTTTCTGCATTTAAGACCGTTTCACACATTTTCTTATCAGAATTTGTGTTAATGAAATTTTTATTATTTAGATGCACCTGTGGGATGTAATTACAAAAATAATTGTCCTCGGCTGTCACAAAGTTAAAAAAAAAAAGATGAATTTTGAGAAGACCCAGAGAGAATATTTAACTCAGGTTAAACATGTGTATTGACTATATTGTACACAGATACGCGAGAACACCAGCTTTGCATACCTTATGAAGCACATCAGAGATGTTGTACTAGGCAAAGCACTGCACTGGCTTTGCCTCTTCAATTAAACATATCTGGGACACCATAGACACACTGCTTTGACTTCTTTGGTCTCATCAGTACGGTTATGCTTATATATATATATATATATATATATATATATATATATATATATATATATATATAAATATAACAAAGGCGACATCTCGATGGTTCACTCGATAATACAAGAACCACACAAATTAACAAAGTTTGTAAAAAACCGCCATGTGGTGACGCGACGGTGAATTAAAACAGAAATATATACAATCGAGTACGAAGTTTTTCCATACTTTGGAGTGCTCCGCACTTTTTAACACGAGAATGATGTGGATTGACGAATTTCACGTCCGCTTAGTCAAGATTTTATTTTATTTTAAATTACACGGACAAAAACTTATCTATTTATATATATATATATATATATATATATATATATATATATATATATATATATATATATATTTAAGATTTTACGATTTTGCGAGAATACCTACCTACACGATGTATTTTAATTCATAATCTATAAAATAATAATTACATATTTTCCAAGTAATGAGAAATAAACATAAATTGTAGTTAATATTTCCGTTTTTTTTTTGAAGATAATATGGCAACTCATTGTGATAACATGCTATTCGTATGCAGCTGATGATGATTATAACCTTGTCAATAAAGATGGATCTTTTCAGTTTGGATATAATAATCCAGATTCCTATCATTTTGCGGATGCTAATCGAAACAATGTAGTAAGAGGAGAATTTGGATCACGAAACCCTAAGTCAGGTAAGTTTCGTAGGTTAAATTATAGAATATTATCTATGAGTTTGCAGGCCCCGACAGTGGCGACTCGTGACTGTTGAGACAGGTAGTGTCAATATGGACGACAAAATATAGAATTATTATCAAATATGCAAAGCTAGGTTTAAATTAATTTTTTCTCATTCAAAAGCCTCTCAAAAAATTCAAGAAACTCATCATCGGCATACTTTACTTTTTTATTTTCGCAAAGGACAGAAACCTTCTGAGGCTCACAAAGATATATATGCAGTTTATGATGTTGATTACATAACAGAACACATGTGATAAAATTTGTTTAAAAAATTTCGTTCTGTGGATTTTTTACTCAAAGATGACCAACTTACCGGAATTGATGATAATCAGACTTAGTTCAGTTTTTTGCTGATAAGGACCAAACTTTCTCTGAGCGCAGTCATTATGCAATAAAAATGGCAAAAGATGATTGAATGAAATGGAAAATATATAATTGATTTTCTTCTTTGTATAAAAAAATACTACTACAATACTACAAAACCAAAATTTCTTTCTTGCCGGCCGAATATTAAATTAAAAAACTCCTGAATGGCTGGACCCTTAATTAAGATACTGCCTGGTGAGTACAGATTTTCTGTAACACTTACTGTAATATTTCCTTCAGACCTTTTTTAAAATATATTGAGAGATAATAAGCAATAGCAAGTATCTTTTTCTTTTTGGTTTTTTGTCATAAATTTTTTGGATAGTTGAATACTATTCAAATTGGAAGGCTTCCAATTATTTTTCATTATCGTTTTATATTTTCGTGTTATCCTGGTCTAACTTTCTATTTAATCTGGGCAGACTATAATACCATGGATGTGGATACAAGAAAAAAATAAATTGATTACTTAGTAGCCTCTTTAAAATACGGAATCAAAGTTTTTGTGTCTATTTAGATTCATAAAACATGAAACTTTCTCTTTATTCAGGTCTCATTTTTCATATTTGCCCTTCAATTTTAAACTAGAACAAACGCATATCTTTCATGCCAATTCATATTTCATCTGAATATGCTTAATAGACAGTACAAAATTCAATAATAATCCATTGTTTTTATTTAATTGTTGTATTGTATGCAGAATTAAAGGAGAAATTTAGTTTATAATAGATATCTCGACATCTGAAGCTAAAATCGATTTTTAATATACTTGAGGCAAAAAAGGGATGTTTTTCAAAACCCCACAACTTCTTTTTGAACCACAGATTTATTAGTTTTGTATAGTTTATAATGCCTACTTTATATATAAACAGGGGCGGATCCAACCTCTCTCTTTGGGGGGGGGGGGGGGCAGTGATATCATAAAAGTACAGTATGGCAAGTGAAAGCAAGTTGTTGACGGGGGGGGGGGGGGGGGGAGAGACACCAGCAACATTCCCATTTCTAGTATAAAAGGCAGGGTCTTGTCTATTTTTCTGAATTTGAAGCTCTTGGAGAGGTGGGGGGCGATCACAAAAAAAAAATTGCCGATAGCATACATATTCTGGTATAAGAGGCAGAATCGGGTCTATTTTCTTGAACTCAAAGCTCTTGGGGGGGAGGGTTATCGCAAGAAAAATAAAATGTCAACGGGGGGAAGTGCCAGCAGCATACACGTTCCTTATACAGGGTGATTCAAAAATCGATCACGAAACTTAAGAGGGCGATTCTACTTGACAAAATAAGGGTAGAGCTTCATTTAATTTTTTTTCAAAATGTCATTCGTTTTCGAGTTACAAGCCGTCCAAGTTCAAGTTTTTATTTTTTGTTTTTTGAATTACTCGCTTACAGGAAAACCGATTTGACTAATATTTGAAAAATAGGCTAAGTCTTCTGCGCTTCATCATTTTAGTAACAATTCACATTGATTGCTTGCCGCTAGAAGGCACTTTACCTACATTGAAAATTGTTTTTTTGTCATAATTTTTTAGTGTTGACAGCTACAGTAGTTTTTGGCATAATTTCTGAAAGACTGATGCCAGGCCTTTAAAAAAGGTGCTCTTTATTTACATCGCTAAACCCAACGGTTTAGACGTAAATCACCCTTAAAAATTAAGTGGTAAATTTACTTTTCTCATTTCATTACCACCAGCTACCAGGTAAATAGCTATCAAAGTATACTAGAGCTGTCAGTTTAACATCAAATAAATTCGCTTTTTAAACTATTTAATTTATAATCTTAAAATAACTAATAATGGCTAATCACCAATATTCAAATATCGAATATTGTGATATCCATTTTTGTTATGGAAAAGCAAATGGTAATGCAGAGTTGGCAAGAAGATATTATATGGAGAGTTATCCGGAAAGAAATATCCCTCATGCTCAAACATTTTCCAGTGTGCACAGGAGGCTTGCGGAATGTGGTTCCTTTAAAAGTTATAATGGAAATAGGGGAAGACCTAGAACTGCTAGAAACGTGCAACAAGAAGAAAGAGTGCTTGAAATTATTGAAGATAATCCAGGTATTAGTACTAGAAAAATTGGGAATGAAGTGCGGCTCTGTCAAGCTAGTTCATGGAGGATACTAAGAGAAGAACAACTCTACCCGTTTCATTCAAAAAAGGTGCAGGCTCTTTATGACGATGATCGGCCGAGACGGTTGGAAATGTGCAATCAGATCCTAGCTAAGTATGAACACGATAATCGATTAATTGGCGTCATATTATTCTCTGACGAAGCTGGTTTCACTCGTGATGGCATAACAAATCTATACAACATCCACACATATGCTTACGAGAACCCAAACAATGTGGTAGAAACGAAACATCAGCGTAGATTTTCACTAAATGTGTGGGCAGGGATAATAGGAGATTACCTTATTGGTCCTCATTTCTTTGATGGCCCATTAACTGGTGACGTATACTTAGATTTTATCCAAAATCGTCTCCCATTGTATCTGGAAGATGTGCCATTGGAAGTAAGGGCCAACATGTGGATCCTCCAAGACGGAGCTCCGCCCCACTTTAGTATACGTGTCCGACAGTATTTGAATGCAACGTATCCTGAGCGATGGATAGGACGAAGTGGACCATTGGCATGGGCAGCGAGGTCACCAGACCTTAATCCTATGGATTTTTTCTTTTGGGGTCATTTGAAACAATTGGTGTACGATATTCCAGTAATCAACGTCGAGGATCTTCGCTTCAGGATAATCGAAAAGTGCCAAATTATTAAAGAAACACCAGAAATTTTTCATCGAGTTAGGCGACATTTTTTGAAGAGAATTAGGAAATGTATAGAAGAAAATGGGGGACATTTTGAGAATCTTTTTTAGTTTGTTTAGTACTGTTTCATTAATTTTTATCAATTAAATGTATATCGCAATAATCCATAATATGAATATTTACTGATTAGCCATTATTAGTTATTTTAAGATCATAAATTAAATAGTTTAAAAAGCGAATTTATTTGATGTTAAACTGACAGCTCTAGTATACTTTGATAGCTATTTACCTGGTAGCTAGTGGTAATGAAATGAGAAAAGTAAATTTACCACTTAATTTTTAAGGGTGATTTACGTCTAAACCGTTGGGTTTAGCGATGTAAATAAAGAGCAGCTTTTTTAAAGGCCTGGCATCAGTCTTTCAGAAATTATACCAAAAACTACTGTAGCTGTCAACACTAAAAAATTATGACAAAAAAACAATTTTCAATGTAGGTAAAGTGCCCTCTAGCGGCAAACAATCAATGTGAATTGTTACTAAAATGATGAAGCGCAGAAGACTTAGCCTATCTTTCAAATATTAGTCAAATCGGTTTTCCTGTAAGCGAGTAATTCAAAAAACAAAAAATAAAAACTTGAACTTGGACGGCTTGTAACTCGAAAACGAATGACATTTTGAAAAAAAATTATATGAAGCTCTACCCTTATTTTGTCAAGTAGAATCACCCCCTTAAGTTTCGTGATCAATTTTTGAATCACCCTGTATAAAAGGCAGAATCGGTTCTATTTTCCTGTACTCAAAGCTCTTGAGAAAGGGAAGGGAGATCGCAAGCATACACATTCCTATATTCTATTCAAGAACTAGAGAGAGTAATAAAACTGTTACCGAAACCTCCAACGTACCTGCTCTAGTGCCGCAGGTAATTGAGGACTGCCGTAAATATAATTATATTTAGTTATATTTAAATATTTAAGGTTTTATAAATTTACTGGAACAATAAAATTTCCAATAGTTTAATTTGATTTCTGTCGTGAGCAAAGTACACCTTACAGTGTGTCCTTAGTAATTTATCTTGTTTGTGCTTGTTCTTATATATTATGTGAGATTAGTGAGAAACCCGAAAGATATGGCTTTCACATCTATATTTATTCCAAAATCGTTAAACCAGGGCATTTTTTTCTCAACGAAAAACTTATTACGATGAATGTTTATGATGCTTTAAGATATCAAAATCTAGATAATAATGTTAAAAGCTCTGTTGAGATGTGTTCCAACATGACAGGTTGGGAAATTTACTATGTACCGAATACTGAAGGAGAAAAAAACGACTGGAATTGTTAATACTCCCAAGCCACATTCGATCACAGGCAGGCGAAAAATCTCGTTGGAAGAAGAGATGAAAACTGCAATAAAAGGAGTTGTACATACATTTTATTATGAGAAGCAGATCCCAACCGTCGACAAAATTATAACTAAAATCAATGAAGATCGGGATTTACCTGAAATTAAAAGAACTGAGGTCTGGAAATTGCTCAGAGAACGTAATTTTCGCTGGAAAAAACCAGATAGGAAATCTGTTCTTATAGATCGTCCGGAAAATGTCCATTGGAGAAGGAAGTATCTCTCTCAAGTAAAAGTTAGGGTTGCTAAAAATAACACAACTTACAATATTACCAATTTAACGGAACTCGTGAAAGATTTTTTTGAATAAAGTTACTGCAGAAAATTGGGAAAAATCCACATAATAAAAGAATTGGAACTGGAAACTCAATCTCATGATCGGTGAGGTAGAGGAACCAATTATAATTAATTTGAGCACAGATAGCTTCACTGACTTTGATTAGGAATTAGATACGTAATGTTTACCAGCGTAAACACAATTTATTATTTAAATTTTCTGTAACATATAAAAATTAATTACTTTTGAAGCTCTTTTTAGTGTTTATTTGTAATTCTGCAGATGGTTTCAGAAATAAATTAACTGAAACGTCAAATGTTATAAAAATGTTTTTAATTAATAATAAAATGACCGAAAGACCCAAAAAAATTAATATTATATGGACGAATTTATTTTTTATATATGTTTAATTTCTTGTATCTTTGACAATGGGTATTTTGTATTTAAATTATAAATTTGAGAGAAAAAGACTACGTTTTAATCTGAATGTGCCTAAAACGGTTCCTATGACAAAATTAAAAAAATAAAAATAAAAATACAGTTGTGATTTATGTTAAATATGTAAAAATTATTTATATCTTCTAATGTATGTGAATTATTAAGAAATCATAAAAAATAAAATAATATTATAAAAACTTTTTATTTTAAGTTTATTGCCGATATGCCATAAACACTTAGTGATAATAAATCTCCTTCCGACGCCTATAACAAGAATTAAAATCCTTTTTAACACTTCACACATCCAAATATCTATTGTTATCCAACCCAAATAATCCATTATTATAGACCGGTATTTTTGATTATAAAATTTCTAACCTATTCCTATGAAAAACATATGTGTCTAACAGATTTTTCCAAAAACACCGGACTAAAGAACACAGGTGGTTTGCGAAGAAAAAAAGATTAAAAAATGATTTATTACTCTCTCTAGTTCTTGAATAAACTATAGTATGAGGCAAAATCGGGTCTATTTTCCTGATCTCAAAGCTCTTGGGGGGGGGGGGGGGCGAGCGCCCCCACCGCTCCCCCTTGGATCCGCGCCTATATATATATATATATATATATATATATATATATATATATATATATATATATATATATATGTATGTATATTCAAATTAAATGAATACCAAATACTTTTAAATGCTTTTTCACAAAATTTGTTTTTTAGTGATATCTTAATTTTTACTCTTCCTTAATAAGATTCTAAAAATATGCTAATCGGTATTTGCCCTCAAAACGATATTGTAGAAGCCTATAGAAAATTAAAATTTTAATTATTTAAATTTTCATATACGTGAACAATTTCATGAATTATTTTTATTCATTATAGGTGCAATAGACGCAACCGTGTACACAGCAGGGCCAAGAGGTTTTCGACCCCGTGGCAAAAATGTTTTTAGAAAGTACGACTTAAATCAAAACGGACCTCGACCAGTAGGTTCCCGCGATGACCCCTATTATGACCCATACGAAGATCCAAGCTACAACTTCGCTTTTAAAACGCGAACGTACAGTAGACAAGAAGCAGCAAACAGAGTTGGTGATGTGTCGGGAAGGTAAGGTTAATAGTGAAAACATTTATATTGTTTCTATGATGGGTAAGCAAAAGAGTATTCGCTTGTATAAGTTGGAAGGTGTATGGCTGAGTTCGGTTGATTTACGTTATACTCGCTGACTATTTTTAAAAGAGATATTTCATTAGGAAAATATCTCTTTTGTAAAACCAATGCAAATACAGCTCCTTGATGAATTATCTGCTGTATATGTGCTAAGGCCATAATTATTATTACTTTATTAAATCTTGATGTATTACGTGAACTAAATTATTTTTTACATTGGCTTTATAATCATTGTCATCAAATTTTTAAGAAAGGAGAGAATTTAGGCACAAGAATTATCCTTGAACAACTAAAAAGACCCAAAATTGATATATTTTAGGTACACCTACCTGGATGATGTTGGGGAACGTCATAATGTGGAATATATCGCTGGGAAAAATACTGGTTTTCATGTCAAAACACCATTTCCAGATAGCAATGTAAGAGCATATGGCCCTTTGTTTTTCAGAG
Source organism: Diaprepes abbreviatus (assembly GCA_034092305.1). Lineage (NCBI taxonomy): Eukaryota > Metazoa > Arthropoda > Insecta > Coleoptera > Curculionidae > Diaprepes > Diaprepes abbreviatus. The sequence continues at coordinate 7,044,890 of JASJET010000055.1, read as the reverse complement.
GAAGAGGTCGTCCGATACCAAGGGGAAGAACATCGATTCAACGAGGACTTGATGGAAGTTATAAGTAAGAAGTTTATCTGGAATTATCACCTGCTGTTGCTTATTGTTCTCCCTATTGCAGCATTTCATTTAGAATAAAATATACTTGATAGATTTCTAACATGAAGTATTCAATAATCATGATATTACTAGCCCCTATTCTGGCAATTTTATAAATTTAGTGATATAATAAACAAAGACAGATTTTTGTGAGTGCCTAATAAAGACACGATTTTAGTAAATTTATAAGTAATTACACTAATTCTTTCAAATCAAGATATTAATAAGGTATTTCTTTTTACACAGATTTGTATCTGCCGGACCTGACCAACGACGTACTGAGGTGAGCGATTCCACTGGCCATGTAAGAGGCTCTTACACCTATCTTGACGACAAAGGAGTTCAACATTCAGTACATTACATTGCAGGTGGATAAGATTAGGATCAACTTTTCATTTATTTTTTCACTTATCTAAAATCAAATACCAACAATAAAAAAATTATTTTAGGTCCAGAAACTGGATACAGGGTACTGAAGACAGTAAAGGGGCCACATTTACCTTCTGTGTATCCATTCGACACACCAGAAATTATTCCCCCAGATTTTTATAGTCCTGCAGAGGGAGATTTGTTTGATACTGCTGCAAGTGGTAGGCCCGTAAAACCAGGAGGTAAACAATACTTGCGCAATGTATGATCATATACTTGTTATAGCTTACAAAGATTGTCATCATATGTACGCCAATTTAGTAATTAATTTATTTGATAATGAAGACTAAGAATAAAATTTAAAAAATCAGTTTTCTAATAATGGAAGTAGAGTAAATTTAATTTGATCTCAAAACTATCTATTTTTAGGTAAACCATCAAGACCCAGTACTAGTTTTGGCAACGGCATCGATGTTAATAAAGAAGACGGTACTGATCTAGGTTTCGATGAAGACCTAAATGGTCAAGATGGTAAAAAACCAAGCTCCAAACCCGGAAGACCCTCTGGAGGAGTCTTCGGTGGAACTTCAGGAAGACCTGGTACTAGTCGACCAGGAGGAGCTGGATCTGGAGTTGGAGCTGGAGCCGGAGCCGGAGGGGGATCGGGATTAGATGCTGGTTTTGAAGATGACGATTCTTCTCTTGATTTCGGCGATTTATTTGGTGGTAGTCAAACACCTAGACCTGGTGGGCTTCCATCAATAGGACGGCCGACTGGAAGACCTACAATAACGACTTTCCGGCCTACTCCAAAACCAGGGTTACCTCTTGGTGAAGAAGATGATGGATCATATAAGCCGGAAAAAGATGGTTATTCGTTTACTAGCAAGCCAGGTAAATAATTAATTCAGATATGTTGAGATGATAAAATTTTTTATTTTTCTCAAAACATATTATTTATTTAGCTGGTTTCTCTGATATCTGATAAAACAATAAACCACTTTAAGGGCAGGCAGTGGATTTTACTGGCATATAATAGATTGCTTAGATATTGAAGAATATGCATTTTAACAATTCGGTATATACCCATTATAAGTTAACTACTATATATCCAATGCAATATGAATAATAAAACAAAAAAAATAAATTGCATAAAAAATCCCGTCAATATAAAAATCCAAATAATTATAATTCATTTAAAATTTTTAAGGGCCAATCAAAAAAGCACTTATTGAGCTAGATTTACAGAGTTACACTGAGACTGCTGAGCGTAATTTTTCCAGAAATCTTAATAAGTATTGGAGTTATGCCTCTATCAAAAATCAGTTGGTTATTAAAATTTCTAATGAAATGTGTTGGGAGGATACTGTTGCCGAAAGTGGTAAAGGCTTTAGTCAATTGTTTCGCTCTAATTTTGCGAGTGTTTTTGAGTCGGAGCGGTACGTCTCTAATTATTCATCCATTTATATAATACAAATAATTTCACAGCACAGTATTGTTTTTAATACATCATAAAGAAAAGCAAACTTTCAAGTTTTGATTCTGAGAGAGGCCGCTCGCCTTTTTTTGCTAAAAAGACTGCCTCAATAATATCGGAACCACTCATGCTCCTGTATAATCCAAATCAATGGAAATCCGCGGTGCTTGTCCAAAGAGTCCAAAAAACAGTTGAGATAAAAACAAGGAAATAATTATTAACCAATTAGTAAACTGTCTGTATTCGCAAAGCTTTTTGGAAAGCTATTCTGTAAGTATATTTTTAACTTAATTAAGAATATTAGAGTATCTGAGCAACATATCTTTTATCGAGGAAGATCACTCGAAACTAATTTATTTTCCATGGTTGAGGAGGTTCGGGTAAACACCGATTTCAGTAAGGCAGTCGACAAGAGTAGGCATAATATTTTGATTACTCGCTTAGCCGAGGTCGGTATGGCTGGCAGCCTCTTGAGGTAGAAGAAATCTTATGTCACGTAGAGATCACAGTACTTGTCGCTACTCTGATTCTTTTAAGCCTACTTCAAGGGTACTCTAGGGCTTGCATTTGGGTCCCTAATTTTTTATTAATTATTTTAACAAGATTAAATCCTGCTTCCAATATTGTAACATTTTTCTTACACAGAAATTAAAAAAAAAATTAAATAATTTTGCGATGAAAATAATTTGTTTTTAAATTTAAGTAAATGTACCATCGCCTTTTCATCAGCAATTTTTTGATTATAAAACTGGTGACATTACACGTCCGAGAGCTAATCGATTCTAAAGTATTTTTTGATTGGCATATTGATATAGTTGTATCACAGGAATCTAGAATGTTGAGATACGTATTGCGGAAGTGTGTTATGTTCTTTAATATCAAATCTAATAAAAGTTTATATAGCTCACTAGTTTTAAGCAAGTTAAATTTTGGTAGTGTAATTTAAAATCCGAGATATGCCGTGCATATTAATCGTTTGGAACAAATTCAAAATCGGTTTTTCAGGCTGATCTCATTTAAAATTTCAGTAGAAGCAGAACACTTTGAAATTTTGTCCCTAACTATAAAAAGAATCATTTCTGATAGTTTGTTTTTGTGTGTGATTGTTAACAATGTTCTGAAGAGTTCTGATGTTATCCTTTTAATACACTTAAATATTACTTAAAGAAATCTTCATTTCAATAAATTATTTTATATCCCATTTAGGAAAACCAACTTTTTACAAAATGCTCCATTCTGTAAAATTACACGCAGTGCTAATATGTATTGTGATGTTATAGATATGTTCTTCATATCACCCATAAACGTGGAAAGTTTTGGAGAGTACGGTGAGATAAATAATTTCTAAAAATAGTATTTTGTTAATAACAATAATACTGTCCCTTAGAGTGCTCGTATTTTACTTGCATCATATATCATATACCCTTGTTTTATGTTTCATTATTCCTTAAGATTACATACTGTATAAGAATTATAATTTTTTAAAACTTTATTTGTATATATATATATATATATATATATATATATATATATATATATATATATATATATGTATGTTATATGTTAATGCGGACTTCACGGATTCTTCCGTGTGAGATGCAATAGCAGTGGATATATCCACATTACCACATTATGCCGTTGTAGTGCTGAAATCACATTCAGCAAACATACAACTATATGCAGCTCAGCGTATGAATGAAGTAAAATGCGAACAGTAAATGCAAACTTCTCTCCATCATATCCTTTCTGTGTTAGATGTAGCACAGTTAGAATAAATTGTTATAAAACGCAATTTATCCTATTCCACCACCATCGAGATGATGGCCTACCTGTACCACCATACCGAGAAGAAAGTCAAAACTTACCCTCCCCGCCACAGTAATACGGCAGAGGTACATGTTTCGTCTCTACTAGACTCATCAGGGTACCGTCATGCACCTGGCTGTGCAAAGGACAGATCGGAAGGAAGCATGCACATACTGAACGCGGTTTCTCCGACCTCCCGCCGGATGGCGTATATATGTTAATGCGGACTTCACGGATTCCTCCGTGTGAGGTGCAATAGCAGTGGATATATCCACATTATGCCGTTGTAGTGCTGAAATCACATTCAGCAAACGTACAACTATATGCAACTCAGTGTATAAATGAAGTAAAATGCGGACAGTAAATGCAAACTTCTCTTCATCATATCCTTTCTGTGTTAGATGTAGCACAGTTAGAATAAATTGTTATAGAACGCAATTTATCCTATTCCACCACCATCGAGATGATGGCCTACCTGTACCACCATACCGAGAAGAAAGTCAAAACTTACCCTTCCCGCCACAGTGATACGGCAGAGGTACATGTTTCGTCTCTACTAGACTCATCAGGGTACCGACATGCACCTGGCTGTGCAATGGACAGATCGGAAGGAAGCATGCAAATACTGAACGCGGTTTCGCCTACCTCCCGCCGGATGGCGTATATATGTTTATGCGGCTTTCACGGATTCCTCCGTGTGAGATGCAATAGCAGTGGATATATCCACATTATGCCGTTGTTCATACACGGAGTTGCATATAGTTGTACGTTTGCTGAATGTGATTTCAGCACTACAACGGCATAATGTGGATATATCCACTGCTATTGCATCTCACACGGAGGAATCCGTGAAAGCCGCATAAACATATATATATATATATATATATATATATATATATATATATATATATATATATATATATCATTTTTCTTAATTTTGTATTTTCTTGGGTTTAGGTTCTTTAATTAATAAAACACAAAACAATTTGACGTTTCGCCCTTTATTTAAGGCATTTTCAAAAATTTTTTCCTTGACATTTTGTTGTTCTGTTTCTATCTATCTATATATATATATATATATATATATATATATATATATATATATATATATATATATATATATATATATCTTATTGGGTTACTGCCGTTTGTATCCCTGTCGTTTACCAAATAAATAAATATAAAACAATTTATAGAAATCATTTTTCATCAAAAAAATGTAAAATTTTCTGTTACAAATATTTTTAATTATATACCAAATACTATAGGATACTTAAATAAATAAATGTAAAAAAATTTTAAATAAATACTTGCAAAGTTAGGCTTATTATAGTATTGCGGAATTTTTTAGTGATCTAAGTTCAGGTAGGCCGAACGTATTATTTTTTTTTCTATTGGATAGTGTTATGTTTATATAACAATTAGCCTTAGGAAAACCCTTATTTTACATTGTTCCGTGACTATTTGGCTTTGTTTTTCTTTATGTAAAAGAAAATTGAATAAATAAAATTATAAACTAAACTGAAACAAATTGTTACGTTTATTATCTTGGTGAAAAATTGCTGATTTTCTGGATATACTTAAATTGAGGATTTTATGTTGAAAAATAAAATAATCGAAAAAATTTCTGATAAAGCACAGACAAATTCGATCAAATTGAAAATATTTTAAAAAATCCTGCTAATGTTTTTCTTTTAATCAATGTTTTTTACTTAAAAGTCCCTTTGACATGACATATCATGATTATTTATTATTAGGTATCGGATCTACATCCAGACCTTCATATCCAAGTGGTTCTACAACAGAAAGCAAAAACACTGACTACAATGATGTCTTCAATTTCGAAGGTTTTGATAAGGGTGACGGAAATGGTGGTAGCGGAGGTTTAGGAGGTGGCACTGGTGGTTCTGATGGTGGTGGTGAGTACAACCTTTTTTTATATAACTTATGATGGTTTTAAGGGGACGATTTCACTTATGTGAAAAGGATACACATAACAACTTAACTAACATGTTCTAGTGGCATAATATAAGACCAAAAAGGAATTGATCTAGAGAAATTTAAATTAACTTTTAAAATTAAAAACTTTTTGTCTCGTTACCTTTTATAAAACTTATCTCGGTATATCTTACAATACACTGTGTAATTATAGATAATTCTCATCTGTGGTTATTATCAAATTTACCCAGTTTTACTAATTTCCAGGAAAACCCCCATGTTCAAAGTGTGCTGGTACAATTGTCAGAAATATCGGAAGCAGACCTTTGAAGGTACCTCCTGGTGGCTATGCAAGGTAATACACTAAGCTTATTGAAATCGATTGACTTTGTTTAAAATACTTCATATTTTGGATAATGTAGTTATTTTATTTATACCATATATATATATATATATATATATATATATATATATATATATATATATATATATATGGGTATATCTAAATATGTCTTTTAGGGCGCGTGTACAATCCATAGATCTTTACCCATCTTATGAATGGGGAAGTTCAGATAAAGCTGAAATAAAACTACAACGAGAGCAACTAAATAAAGATTCGAGTGAAGCACCTTTAAGTAAAGAGGAAGAATCTGCTTCTGAAAAATCTTCTGTTGATGCTAATAAAAGTACGACGGCGTCGCCGCCTGAAACAACAAGTAGTAACAGTAGCTAAGTTTTTTACTTAAGTAGAATTTTATAGTAATATTAACAAAATTTAATACAAAAAATGGAAACTACAGGTGTTTCCATTTTTTTCCAGTTAAAATAACCGTACAATGAGTTGGAAAGGTAAAGAAAGTGTGTCAATATTACCGATATATTGTTGATGTTGATGTTCAGGAAACATATTAAGAAGGAAATAATTAAAAGCATTACTGATTTTAATATAATTAGCTTTTGTTTATTATTTTGACTTTGGATACAATAATAAAATTTTACTTTAAAAGTTCTGGTTCCGAATCTCTTAGACAAGAATTAAGTTTTGCACACTTTCTAATTAATGACCTCACGGTAGCCCCTACAGAACCTCGTAGCTCTTAAGTTCAGTTTCTAGGCCAATACAATTTAGTTTATCAAGAATAACTAAAATAATTTCAAACTAGAAAAAAGTTGAAAGGTTGAAAATTGCAAAAGATGGATAAATTATGAAGGTATTATTTAAATGTTCCTATTTCAGGTTGTTCAGTGTAAAAAACAATTGGTTGTAAATACATATATTAATGTAAATTATAAGTTTACTAAGATCTACATTATTTGCATTATTCTGTAATTATGAAGAAGTATTTATTTAACATATTTAGAAGTATGTTAATTATCGCATTATAAGAAACAGAGTGTTTTAGCTTTAAACGTTTACATTAATAAAATAAAATAAAATAAAATAATTAGAAGAATTTAATAGATAAAGTTAAGCTAAAATTATATTTAAAAAACTATAAAAATATCAAATATACTCAATATTTATTTTTTATTTGTTACTATGTTAATCATAAACGTACTAAAATAAATTCATTTGTAAATAAACATTCTTCCGTGGCTAAATAAAGGTAGTATTGCTATTTGTTATGTGTTTTTTTTACTCTTACCTCTTCTCAAAATAAATTGAAAAGATTGAAGATTACTAAGGATCGATTCCATTCAAAATGATGCAATGAAAATAGTTAAAAAATAAAATGTTTTCTCCGTGAAATATATTATTCTAGAATCCAAAAGAATGTACACTTATTTTGCCGTTCTGCGAAAAAATTATTTTCAAGTAAGTTTTCGAGATTTTAAAGTTAAAGTTGAATTTTCTAAATTAATAAAACTGCGACCCTTTTTCGAAAAAATACAAACGTTATTTTTTTCAAAAACCAAATTTTATTTTTTTTTGACGATTCTTTGTTTTATAATTCTTCAATTACAAATGTTTTCATGGGTACTAAAATGCACGGGAGACACAATAATTTTTTTTTCTGTTTCAATGACCGTTTCCATTTCAAATAATGCAATGAGATTTTTTCAAAACAAAAATACTCTATGAAATATATCATTAAAGAAACCAAAAAATGTACAGGTATTTTGCCGTTTTTCGAAAAAATCATTTTCAACAAAGTTATGGAGATTTTAAGGTTGAGCTAAGCGCTTGGGGGGGGGGTCTACAGAAAAGAGAAAAAATTGACTCGTGGTTTAGGGGACAACAAATTTTGGAAACCTCTGCTCTAGAGAGCGCCACGTTTGATGAACTGCGTGAGAACCTACTGTAGCATGGAAATTAAAGAATAAACTAAGTAAAAAATCTTTTTGTTTAACATTATATTACTACCAAAAAAATATAATAATTCGGATATATTAACTTTATCAGGAATACTACACAATTCAAAGTTGGCTTTAACAACTTAACAAAATATTTTTTAAACTGTTGAAAAACAGTAAAAATGAGGGTTACATGACGTATTTACATTACCTATAACGCTAGCACGTCCCCCACTTTTATTCTTATTACAGTCAGTTTTCTGACGAGAATGCTGAGTTGGTTAACGAGATATATGTTTTAGTGATTATGTCTAATATTCCACTATAGAAATTCTGATTTCTTCCATCGCTTATTATTAAGAATAACTTTTGTAGAGCAGTGTTCTATAACTAAATAAAGATTAATAAATAGATGATATAAAAATATGACATGCATAACAAATGTATTAGTATTATTTAACCGACCCTTGGTGCACAAGATGTCTTTAAAATTAATCACTGTAAGTGCATCCTTTTATACTTTTTTTTATATTGATTTAAGTTATTAGTGATATTTATGTTATAATCAGTAGTTAGGAAGCTTGTAAGATTTTTACTCATAATCAGTGTAAAGATTAGTAAGGATAAAGGATACTATTTGGAAACTGATGTTTCCAAATTAGATGGAATAAATATTATGTTATATTTACCTCAATATGAGGTATTGGGGTAAACCAAATTATGTTATGATGTGCGATTTGTAGGCAATAGTATAGTTCATAATACTTGTGACATCATTTGTAGCCATTTAACGCAACCACGTTGGAACCTTCAAATGCGCCGCTTTTCAAAATTATTGCATTTGTTGCCGTAAAGGTATTTTTTTAGAGTATAGGTTCGGTTTTTGTATAAAATAGCCTAAAATAATAAAATAGTTAGGATACTTTCTAATACAAAGTATTTGATGAGAATGCACAATATCAAATGTCTTATATGAGATATATAAAAAATCATTACGTAGGATTTTAAGCGTGTGTGTTATGAATGTATGCCGTATAGGATATTGTCTCTGAAGGAATTAAAACAATCTGGAATATAAAAGTGACAAAACAACTCGTACTCAGATACCAAGAGATGTTTGTTATATGGCCTTCCAATCGACCAGAAACAATAATTTAAAACAACCATTAAACATGTTTTTAATAACTGATATAAATTACTGACAATTAAACTAAGACTAGAAGGTTCGTTTTTAAGATACTATAAAAACAAGTTGACTTAATGAGTTGTTTTTTTTTGTATCTTTATATGAGGTACAATCTTATATTGTTCGTAATATCATACTATTTTTTGTAAAGTGAGATAAACTTTGACTGACCACCTCATGGTCTCGTCAGTGGAGCTGTATCGAACGGAGAGCCACATTCGCTATATAAAATATAAATTCCGAGACATGTCGGCAGGATATTAAAAACCTGATATTTAAAATTTCGCACTACTCCGGTGAATGCATAGATGCCGTTTCGACTGGCGTTATTTTTCAGTTTGACATCGAAGTCGGCAGGTTCTTAATATCCTGCCGACATGCCTCGGAATTTATATTTTATATAGCAGTTGTTTCTGCGAATGTTGTTTTGTGTTCGATACAGCTCCATTGACGAGATCATGAGGTGATCGAAACGCATATGGAGAGAGGACCATACTTGGATCTGGAGGAAATAGACTATTTCTATATATTTTTTCCGTTTTCCCTACCTAAAGGAGAATAACATGTAGGCAACTATTTAAACACATTTATTTCTTATGATTTTGTCTTTAATTTATAAAATTTCTTTCGTGATCACCTATTTATATTATTTTGTTATCATGCTCAAAAGGTATATATATATATATATATATATATATATATATATATATATATATATATATATATGTATATATATATATATATATATATATATATATATATATATATATATATATATATATATATATATATATATATATATATATCAAAGCTTTGAAAATGGTGAATGAGATTTCACCGAAACGTCAGCTGCCTTACAGTCCTGAGAGGGACTCAGCACATACACGAGATGCCCGAAAACCTTCGATTACACATCACACCCGTGAGAATATCCGACATAACATATATATATATATATATATATATATATATATATATATATATATATATATATAATATTCTGAAAATGAAAACATAGAAACATTTCAGTATTTTTAGGAAAAACACTAAATAGGGATAACTTTAGAAGTTCAGATTGTTTAATGTAACGTATTTTAGTCGTATGATATATTTGTATTTCTCTGTAAAATTTACACTCCTGTCTAAACTGAAAATTGTTTAAAAAGATTCTTTTCTTTAAGCCAAGACCATAAATATTTAAATAAATTGAAATTTAGTCATAAAATATAGTATTTTTAAAAGCTATATTGTGAAATACATTACGATAAATCATTAAAATGAAATTACATTAATCCACATTACACCAATCATATAAATACAAGACAGAAATAAAAATTTCATATATGGATATCTATTATACATTTATTTATTATTAATGTTTCATATTTATAAACAATGACTCCTGTTACTTTAAAGAGGCATGCATCAACAGTAACTGCAATATTAATTGATTCCTTTCATTTAAAACAGTGGTTCTCAACCAGTGGGTCATGTTCTACTTTACTTGTTAGAAAGGTCACCGGTTATTAATTTTAAAAACCAAAATTAAATTTAAAGTTAGATAATAAAATTACAGCAATTTATTAATGCTTGGCAACACCCGAGATATGCGACATTATCAATTGACCGGGTTAAGCTAGCCCGGTAGTTCGCAGCGATCGTGGAATTTCGTTGCCTTTCTAAAAAACGTGTAAGAAGTTCTGAGACGGACATCCTCACGTTCCGCTGAGCTTAGAATGATCGGGATAGAGCCGTAGGGGTCTTTAAACTTTCGAATGTAAATATAAGTTTACAGATTTATTCTCGTACTCGGTTAAATTGTTACTTAGTTTTTTTTTGTCGTTTCCATTGTTAGTCTTGTTTGATCCGAAAATGCTGCTATAGTATTGATAGCCCGTCACTATTTGCCTTCGATAGATAAGCCTAGAAGTCTAGGCTGTTCTATTATTTACCGTTCTGGTTAGTAAGTAACATTAAATAATGTTACCTTATTCAAAATATTTAAACATTTTTTTAAAAATTTTCTGAAGAACCTATTTTATCTTCCGAATGTCAACATCATGGAGAAAAAAGAAAATATTCAGAAAACTATTTCAAATCTGGTGTCACTTATACACCAAGTATTCTGAACGTATTGTAAAAGGCGACAAAAGTTGAATTTGACTGGGACTTTTCAATAACTAGGCCAATCTGTGTTCGGGTATCATATGATATTGCTATGCAAGTTGCAAACAAGAAATCCCATACAATTGCAGAAATCCTCATTAAACCCAGTTTATATATTTTTTTCTAACATTCAGTGAGAGATGCATTTCAGACATGTCCAAAGACGTAATGGAAGAAATTTTATTTGAAATAAAGGTATCCTGTCTTTTCTCTTCAACCTGACCAGTGTTAGTTCATATTCCCAGTTACTCGTTGTCATAATATATATTCATATGCATATACTGTATGATTCAGCGATTTGCGCTAAAACTGACGAATTGAAGACAGAAGTTGTAGATAATTTGAAAGAGAAAATTAATCAACACCTTCAAGCCCTTGCATCTGAAGTTCAACGTTATTTCCAGATGTTTTCTCAACAAGACACCACCTTAGTACAAAACCTATTTCATACATCTTGTCGACATTCTCGATGAAGTATAGGATGAATTTTTGTTGCGAAAGGACTCCTCAGTGCATGATATATTTCAGAAAAAATCGTTACCTCAATTTTCGTGTATTCTGCGTTATTTGTATCTCAAGCCGCGTCCATATTACTAAAAATTTACATTCTATATGGCATACGGCAAAAATTTGTGCGTTCATATATAATTTATGCGGATGTCGAAACGTTCATATGAACGCACAAATTTTTGCCACATACCACAAAAAACGTAACTTTTTACTAATGTGGACGTGGCTTTAGAGTTTCCATGCTTTCTTTCCGAATATTACTGCCATTTGCTTCTACTTACCTTTGCGAAAGTTGATTTCTAACTTTCCTCTGCAGATCAAAACACAAACTGAGAATAAGCTAGATGTTCAAGATGACATGAGATTGGCCTCAAAAAAAAAATCAACCAAGAAATATAACCCTTGATAAACAGATGCAAGCGAAGTCCACACATTAGCCATTAATAATTAATACCTAAAAAAAATAACCTCACTTTTGTTAACTCTTCTAATATATGTTTTCAAAATCTTCATTTTTTGTTTTATTGGTCAAATATGACAGATGGGAAAGGGGTCTCGAATATTTTTAAAAAATCGAAAAAGAGTCCCGATTAAAAAACGGTTGGGAACAATTGTTTTAAAAGGTAATATATTTATTTCTTACCAATACAAAAAATGACTTTAAAACATGTGCCATTTAAAAATACTATCCTTTATATTTTTATATAACACAGACCCTGTATAAATTTTTAATGAAACTATTAGCTAAAAAAAATTAATAACATTTAATTTTTCCTATTTAGTTCATAGGTATTTACTTCGAAATATACACATGGCAACACACATCACTTTGTAACGCATATCAGTATTTCATCTTAGGAAAAAATGGAGATTACAAGTATGGATATAAAACTGATAATGGTATTGTAGCAAGGCAAGAAGGCGACAGCAAGAATCAAGTTTCTGGTCACTATTTTTATGGGGATGACACAAATTTAGGAAATTTTGGGGTAAAATATACTTCAGGTGTTCAAGGATTTGTCCCTGAAAAAGTTGCACCTAATGATCTACTCTATTTACGTAAGATATTATATATTTTTAAACCAATTTATTAATAATAATAAAACCAGCATTAACCTAATAACCTGATTAAAATGAAAATATAGAGAATGTTTGGTAAGTAAATGTAAAACTCTCGATAGTGTCCAGAAAGCGTCAAAATAATCATAGTGTTAGTTTTATAATCGTTCCTTGTGAAGCCAATTTTGCCCGGAAATAATACAGTTCTAGTAGAATGTGGATTTCCTCTAAATTTTTGTAAAATCCAGTTTGAGTAATTAAGTCTTGCAGGATAATGTCCGGAGACATTGCTTGCACCTTCTGAAGATGAAGAGGATGAAGCAGTCGTTCTTACAAAGTTTTAAGGACAATACATTTTGTTGTGCTTATTTCAGGTGCGAGTTTTCTTAAGCTGTTAAAAGTATTATCAACGATCTCATAAAGAATAAATTATTTTTATTCAGAATTTCCAGGAGACGAAAAATATGATTTTCTTGAAAATGGTTGTTTTTTTCCGAATACATAAGTACGGTTTTTTTTAGATAATTATCTAAAGTATTGTGTTTTAGCTCTAATAAAATTACACCTGCCAAAATTTTGGGCCTACGAAATTAGTGGCGAGACCATTTCTGACTTCCTTGGTAATGTCAAATGTTATTTATGGCCTGAATTCGTGGGTATTTACTATACAAATATAAACAACTGGATCCCATATATCCGTTATGAGGCATCTTGCAAAAAAAAATGATATCAACTACTAGAGTTATTTTGACGCCTTCTGTACAGTGCCGAGAGTCTGACATATACTTACCTAAAATACTGTACAATTTGATTAGACTTGATCTCAATAAGGGAACTAAAATAACATAAGAGAAATCACTTATAAAAGTTTCTAAGCTGGTTTACTAACTTGTAGAAATTACCCTGTTCTGCATGAAAATCCTCTTCGCCAAACTAATGTGTTATTCCAATAATTTCTACCTATGTAATTCTTACACTGACCAGTAAATTGTCATTTCACCTAGCAAAATCTAGAGAATATCAACAACATGTTTTAACTGATTGCAGAGCAGATATAAGGATGTACCTATGCGAGATATAAGTTGTTATAGCATACCGGGGTGCGACATTGTCAAATCTATGTTTTCTCTAAATTTAGGGAAATTGTACACAATCTAGCAACACCGCATGGGAGGGGTCTGAGGGACGAAGTTTCAAACCTCTAGGGTTTAAAATAACGGGGATTCCCATTAAACCACATGTAATTTCAAATTTCACCATACCCCGTAGTCTTGGAAGGGTCAGTTACTTATCGAAGGGCCCCTATATACAGATTTTATGTCGTTGTTTCTAGTGCTCTCGATACCCGATGTCTCTAGAAAATACCACATGTAAGGAACGGCTATATAAACAGCGGGCCGGTCGTCGGAGGATCAGTATTGGATATACGTGCGAAGTGCAAAGAACTATCGAATAGTGATAGCCTTATAGTAGTGTAATTATTTTCGCTGTGTGTAAACGATGTAGTCGTGATCCTGTATGAACAAATCAAACAGTTTTTGTTATATATGTAGTGAAGTGATATTGAAAACTTAACGAAAAATTTTGAGCCCACTTGGAAGAAAAATCTACGAATTATAATTTGGATGCTAATTTAGCGATCAAGACAAAACTGCGGCTCCCAAAATTTACTGCCACACTTGCTCAAGAACCTTAACAGAATGACTACAGGGTACTCACAAGACTATGAAGTTTGGAATGCTAATGATTTGGTGAGAACCTCAAAATCAGGTTGATGATTGCTAGTTTTGCTTAACAAAAATTCTGGGGTTCTCTAATAAAAGCAAACATAAAATTGAATATCCTAATATCCCCTCAGCCTTGAGACCTGTACCTCATGAAGCTTCTAGCATACCTGCTCCTAAACTTCCAGAAAAATACGAAATCGACTCGGAATTGGATAAACTAGATCATTTTGAACCAAAATCTAGTCCAAGTTTTTAAGAGAAAGATGATTATGAATATATAGCTATAAACAAACAGCCCCATTTTATACCGCAGGAAGAACTCAACGATCTTATTTCTGATTTGGATTTTCCCAAAACAAAGTCACAGCTGCTTGAATCCCGTTAACAGCGGTGGGATCTCTTACTAAGAGGAGTGAAAATTTCCACGTTTCGGAAAAGGCAGTCTATGCTGGCAGTATTTGTTCCTAATGTCAAATGACTTAGTTTACTGTCATAATATTTCGGGTTTAATCAATGAATTTGGTCTTTACTATAAACTTACAGAGTGTCGACTGTTTTTGATTCTTCTAAGACAAGTCTAAAGGCAGTTTTATTGTTTAACGGAAATGAACAACCATTTGTTCCTGTGGATCATGCTGTAAATATGAAAGAAACTTACGAGAACATGCGTATATTACTTCAAAGCATAAAATAAGAGGATCATAAATGGAATATCTGTGCCGATCTAAAAGTTATTGCACTATTTACAGGAGGGGCTACACCAAATATTGTCGTTTTTTATGCGAGTAGGTCAGCAGAGCCAGAAACCAATATTATATCGTTAAAGAAGGGCCGTTACATGAAAATGTTATGCCCGGTCTGACAGACGTCCTTAATGAACCCCTAGTAGAGCAGCAGAAAATTTATTTACCTCCTCTGCACATAAAAAGGACTTATCATTTTTTTTTTAAATCTTTTAGGGAGAAGGAAATGTTTTTCTTTATTTAAGACGGAGATTCGCGCGTATAAGTAAGGAAAAGCTTCGTTAGGTCCCAAATACGAGAACTTTATAAAGCAAATTTTGAAACTATATTTTCGAGAAAAGAAAATAGGGCGTTAGTTGCTTTCAAAAATGTACGTAGCTACTTCCAACGTGCCAAGAAACGGGAAAACTATAAAAATCTAGCTGAAAAAATTATCCAATCTTACAAGACATTAGGTTGCGACATGTCACTAAAGCTGCATTTTCTTCACTCCCATTTGGAATTCTCCTTGACAATTTAGGTGCAGTTTCAGGCGAAAACGGCGAAAGATTTCACCAGCAAATTGTTCAAATGGAGAAGCGGTATATTGGAAAATGGACCCGAAACACGCTAGCGGACTACTGTTGGACCCTCAAACGTGAAACCGATCCCAAATATAAGTGAATTTGATTGTATTATACTTTTTTCAACACACAATGAAATATATTTTGTAAAAAAAGTGATTTTGTTTTTTTTTAAATCGTTGAAAATTCACTAGATTGCTTATGGTTTGAATTTCTCATATTTTATAATCTTCCTTCCTTTTCTAAAAATTTATGGGTGAGATGTAAAAACTGATCTAATGTTTGAATTCAGCACATTATAGTAGACACTAAAAACCCAAGAAAAATATCAGGGACCGACAAAAAATTTCAAAATGCAGAACAGTGTTTTTGTAAGAGCTTAGGAAACGATCTGACATAAACATTTTGGATACAACTTGTTAAATATTCAAAACTAGATTAGACATTTTGATAGAAATTACGAAACGTCACATAGTAATTTATGTGATTTGGCTAGGGATTGGTTAGTTTAAAATTTAATGTATATTCGTTATTTTAATCAAAAAGATGATTAACTTAAACTAATGATTTTTTAGAACATCCGTTTCCTCAAGGTGTAAAATACAGTTCATATAATCCAGGAAGTTACTATTTTCAAGATAATCCAATAATCAATACAATAAGAAGACCAACTGAAGCTCAATTTGTATCTGGGTATCCAGGTTATCCATTTAATGGTAATAAACGTTATACTTCAACCAGAAACAGTCCTAGGTGGCTTCCAAATCAGAGTTCTTTTGTACAACAGTATGGTGTTAATCCTATTTATCCAAATTATAATACAGCATGTTGTCAAAATGATGCTTCTTACAGTTTTTCTTTTGATACTGGAAATTTTAAACGAGAAGAATCTTCTGATAAAAATGGAGATATAATGGGGTACTTTCAGTATCGAAATGATGCTGGTGTTCACGATTTGCGATATACTGCTAATGACAGAATAGGTTTTAATGTAATTAATGGGAATTTGGCTACTGTTTTCCCCGGTTACTTACCACGACCAGAACCTAGAGCTAAAAATTGGACACCAAATTTTTATAATAGTCCGGACCCAGTTTCTAGTAGTTCTGAAAATAAACCTTTAACAATTTCAACTAAGGAAGACGGTACCAATGAAGAAGTAAACAATAATAATGAAACTGAGGTTCCCGTTTTCGTCGGTGTGACACCAGAAATGGAGACAGATATAAAGTAAAAGTTGGCAACTATATATGTATACTAGTGAATCTTAAGTAATAGATGTAGAACAATATTTTTTTCTGTTAATATTTGGTTGATTTTTATAAGTGGAGATTTTAGTATTCTTTCATTCATTTGTTTTGGATGTCATGCCTTCATTGTATTAATCGTTTAATGTTTATGTTGTAGCCAAAAATGGTAAATTATCTTATTAAAATGTAATTTTTTTAAGGGGGCATCCACTTTATCAACTTCAAAAAATCGATTTTTTCGATACATTTTTCAAAAAATGAACATTCAAGAGTGTTCTGAGAAAATTTCATGAAGATTCAAGCAGTTTTTCTATATGTTTGAGAGTTTGAGGGTCTCTGAACGCTCAACTGAGCGTGCGTGAGATCCGCCTCTTGCATACTTACGGTCTTGATGGTTTCTGAACGGCCGCAACTTCCAGAGAGTTCAGAATCCAGGGAAGAGATGCTATATCACAAGATTATGAGCTTTACAAAGAGGCAAAAGGCATCGTTGATTTTTCAAAAGAAAAACTTTAAATGCATTTTTCTCAAAACAATGCTTTTGCCTGCGGCATTAAGGAATTTTAAAAAACTATTGGACCGATCTTCTCCAAATTATAACCACGTATTCAAGACATGTATGGCTATGTCCTAGCATAATAAATACAAAAAAGACCTCCGTGTTTGGCAACTTTTTGTTTAAATATGCGCCATTTCGTTATTTTCACATGAAAATTCATACTTGTATAGAGGAGGCATTTACTTGATGGAAATTGGTAACGATCATTGTAGTAAAAGGACAATATTTCTCCAAATTTCCACTATATTTTATTTTATTTTTAACCACCTGACGCGTTTCGGTAATAATGTAGCTTTATCAAAGGATGTTTACAGACTGAACATTCTTTGATAAAGCTACAGTGTTAGCGAAAAACGTCAGATTATTAAAAATAAAATAAAATATAGAGGAAATTTGACAGAAATATTTGTCTTTTACTACAATGATTGAAAATTCATAATTTCACCACTGGCGATAGTCAAACGCACACTATTTTGTTTTTTTTTTCGTTGAGATGAACCAGCACAGCTAAAAACCTAACGCTAGCTATTTATCTTTTTTTAATACTCCATGTTAAAGTATTTTTTTCAATAGTGGTATTGATATAACCTAAAAAGAATTACATTGGTATCTATAATAAAATCCCCAAAAAATCGAAAAAATTACCTTTTTCTAGTCTCTAAAGTGGAATACCCCCTTAACACAATTTCTTACAACCCAAAAATTTTCAGAAATAATTCGAACCCAATTCAAGATATTTTGTCATGTTTAAACTAATTTTTGGAATTTTACACATATATTTACTAATTTTTTAAAGTTTCAATGTGGTGAAAAGAAAAATAAATTGTGCTCTAAACATAATATAAATAGATAAATTGTATTTTATGTATATTCTCTAATTGTTTTCTTAATATACGAGTTAAATATTCATTTTAAAATATTGCACCTAATGTATATTCTTACATGTATCACTTTTTCAATAAATATTAATAAAACATTTTACTACAAATTTTTTATTATACCTACAAATTATCAGAACATATTTAAGAGACATAAAATCTTAAGCTAAGCAGTTCTAATAAGCGTATAGGGGTAGGGAATTCCAGAAATATAAGAAACGAATGACGATCTTGGCAGAGAGGGAATAGAATAAGCCGTATAGGGGTAATAGTAAGCATAGTAGTCGTATGGCGACAACGCCAAAGGTTGCGTAATAAGGGCTTCAGGTTTCTTCAACTCTTTTTGGTCGTTACTTGCTCTAGCTTCTGCAATTTGATCTAAAAAATATTTATTATCTGTTTAATCACAAAAACAGTTTTCAAAATTTAAAAAAGATACACAAATATACAGACATAGGAAGCTTTTCACAAAATTAAAAAAACTGTTCTGTTTTTATTTTCAAATGTTTTTTATAATATTATCTGAACGGGTGTAGACTTTTTATAATGAACAGTAAAAATGTACTTTTGTTTTTATGCAATTATTGTGTTCAAATCTAAGGTCAGATTTTCGGGAGGTTAAATAGCGTCGTCTATAAAAAATATTTGTTTTTTCACATAATAATCTACGTTATTCTCTGTTCAGGCTACTAAGCTGATTTAGAGTTTCATTTGTATCAACTTGGGAGTATATTTTTACTAAAAAGCCCAACTGGACTCCTTAATTAATAACAATGCTCAGCCATGTAACAATTTGCCTTAACGCGAACGGAAGCAATACATATATTGAGGCATAAAGAAAATGTTTGCTTAGTTAACTATACAATTATTGTTATCAGTGTAACCATTTTATTTCATAATAATTCTGAATATTTTTTTTTTGGTACAAAAGGCATTTCAGTTACTCTGATTTTCATTAACATTCAACTAAAAAAGTACATATTTTCTAATGTACCCCCAATACCACAAAAAAAAATTACGTATGCGTAATAATTATAAATATGCAATAATTTCCGACATAAGTGTATTCTGTATTTTTGAAAAATTAGAATAACAATGAAAATATACATACATTCTTTTATTATGCATAGAATATTTAGAAGTAAAACAAGATTATTTTGAAACATGTTCAAAAAGCATTTAACTAAAAATTTTAATGAAATATCAGAATAATACCTTGATGGGGTTCTCCGTATTTTTCCTTAATATCAGGGGATTGTCCTTCATCAATACGTACAGCCTTTATTAAGGGCGCTGCAACAGGAATACTGTCCCCGATAGCAATGCCATGTTTTTCTTGGATATTGTAGGAGAAATCAGCACCTGACTGCCTAACATCAACATGGGATGATTGAATCGGAACTACCGTTGCCGATTGGGAAAAAGCAATAAGCGAAAGGGCTATGCAAAGCTAAAAAAATGAGTGAGAAAAATATAGATAAACTTACAACAAATAAAACTAATATTTTTTTTTATCATAAGGTCGTCTTTTAGGTAAATCTTTATAATTTAGTCATGTTTGTCCGTCCATACGCCGCACTATGGGCCAATCGTTCATTTTTTGATTCAACATCGTAAATCTCCGATTGGCCCATAGTGCGCCGTCCATGTGTATGTATGTTAAAATTTACAACCTTGTAATTTTCCCTCTTTTACTACAAAAATTTACAAGGTTATGCTTTTAATTAACCCATAAAGCGGAACTGCCAAAATTAGGATACCTCTTCGTATGTAGAAAGTTGGAGTGATTTTTTTTAGTTTACTCCATCGAGTAGGGTACAGTTAAATAGATCTTCAAAAATGCAATCATGTACGTATTATAATATTATTATTTAGTCAACTCATTCGCAAAATATAAATCTACAAAGTGGAATAAAATGGTCCTCCTATAGTTTTCCAATGGTGAATTTTAAATAGCTGAGAAAATTCGACATATTAGTACTTACAAGGAAACATTCTCAGGGGCCCGTCTCCGATTTATCTCATTCTGTAATACGTTTGAGTATGCCAAAAAATTATCCAACGCGTTTTTTTCCCTCAATTTCATTTAAAAAGCTGATTTTATTATACATATATATAATTTTTTCAGAAAAGGTTTACTTTGTATTTTTATAGGCGTGAAAACGTTATTTTTTCGCTGTTTTCTTTCATTAAATGTATAAATTTACTTAATTTAGTAAAAAAATTGTTAATTCTTCATGAAATTGAAAAATTAAAATGAACGGTATCGTTTTTTTCTTACAATAAAATTTATCACGTGGTTAACTACCCCTTTTTTAATTTTATAAAAAAAAATTAAAAGTATATATTTTTAAGAACTTCATTACGAACAGTGATACAAACCATTAAGAACATTAACTATGAGAAGCATCTAGTGAAAATCTATCGTTTCGGTGGGTTAAATTACCACATTATAGTTTTCTGTAAAAAAGTTCAAAAAGTCAGTCTCTAATTCCTATTCATCAGTGATATATCGTAGTTCAGGTTTCATATCCTGATTTATGTGTATGGAGTAAAAATCGGCATCAAAGTTAACCTCTTAAAATCACATTTTTCAATTTTACAATTAATAAACAAAAACGTGAAGCAAATCCTCATTATATTGTGTTCAAAATTACATTTTAAAACCTGCACTTGCAAGCAATTTTATAAAAAAAATCCTTTTTATAATAAAATTTAGGAATACCATTTTTAGAGGTTAGCATTGGGGATTGTTTTCATCAACAGACATGCAGCTTAGGTATAAAAATACATACCAAGTATATATTATTTTATAAAAATACAAGATACCAAAGAATAAGTGTTCCCAGAAAGAGACTATTAAAAAATTTCGACAGAAGACTTTAGGGAAGAAACTAACCCCTTTTAATGGATAGCTTTTCACTAAATGTTAGTCGTAATAAATCTTCATGGCTGTATTGTGAATCTCTTGGAAAAAAAAATCAATCTTTCTTTTTAGAAATATCCTCTTGATAAGTTAATTTATTTATTGAATGAAAACTGCGAAAAAAACATTTTTACCCCTATAAAACATAAAAAAGCAAGCTCTTACTGAGAAAATTACAGTTATAAAACTCTTTTGAATCATAATTAAAAAAAAAACGTTTTTAGAGACGAAGTTTTGGGATAGTTTAACCTTCCGAAATAGTAGATTTCCACTACATGCTACTCATACTTAATGTCTCTAAACGTTTGTATTATTGTCCCAAACGAATTTCCTAAATAATATAATTTTCATTTCTTTTCAAAAAATTGAAAGGCGAAGTTAGTTAACCTAGTGAAAAAAGCCAATACCCATCATATAATTTTTCACACTTATGTATATCTATAGAGTTTTGGACGAAATTAAGTAAATTTATACATTTACTAAATGATGACAGGAAAAAATAACGTTTCTACCTTTCTAAAAAAACCAAATTGTAAAAATGACAAATCAAACGTTTGTATTATTGTCTCAAACGAATTTTTTAAATAATATACTTTTCATTTCTTTTAAAAAAATTGAAAGGCGGGGTTAGTTAACCCAGTGAAAAAAAGCCAATACCCATCATATTAATTTCTCATACTTATGTATCTATAGAGATTTGAACGAAATTGAGTAAATTTATACATTTACTAAATGATGATAGGAAAAAATAACGTTTTTACCCTTCTAAAAAAACCAAACTGTAAAAATGACAAATCAAAAAAAAAATACTAATAGCAGGTGATTTAATACAAGGAAATTAGCCTTTTAAATTATAATTTAAAAAAACGTTATGGGGGTGGTTATCACCCCCAAGACATGCAATTCAAGACATAAAAAAATACGTGTTGGATATTTTTTGAGATACTCTCACATATCACAGAATGAGACAAATCGGAGGTGTAATCCCTGTGAACGTTCCCTTGTTAGTTTAAACGAAAGTTAGTAGAATTAAGTTACGTATTATTTTAAAAAATACACAAAATATGTTTAGAATTTCATATCTTGTGGTTGAATATACTTACCGTTAAAAAAAATTATATGTAAATTAACAATCTGAAAAAACAATAAGTTACTATGGAAAAAAATTAAAAAGAAAAAAAAAATAACTCCTACGGAATCCTAACGTAATGCATATCCAACATACACTTGGCAGCTTTTTTTTCATTTGGGTGAGTGCGAATCAATTTCGACCAACATTGTGATAGAAAATTTCCGAATTAAATTGACATCACTTAATAATGTAAAATATTTTATTATATTTTACACTTTTTAAAACCATTTCTATTTTTTCTAGATTTATATATAAAATTAATTGGGGTTCTATTCTTTGAAAATTATACGGATTGTGATAATAACTCCCCCCCCCCCTTAAAGATTCTCATTCAATTTTCTTTAAAAACCCGAGCAAAACACGCAAGTCCCTATTTACGGATTCTACAAGAAAATCAAAGATTTTAATCCAATGCATGAACCAGAAACCGCCATACTAACTTATGAAGTGGTAAAGATTTCTGTGACGTGAAACACTAACCAAGTGACATGTAATAATCATATACTTGTCTATGCAATGACTAAAAGTATGCCAAGTATTTTTACATTTTTTAAGATATAGTGTAAATAGATGAAAAAAGACTTATTTATTTTTTTAAATATTTCACTTTTTTTCCATGGCTTGAATAGCTAGTAGCTATATAAAAATATAGAAATTTAGGAGCAAGACATTTTCTAAAACACTAGATTTATTTTTTTGGAAAAAAAGACAGAACTCCACCTAAGATTCCAACTAAATAACTGAAAGAAAACAAATTACACTTCCCTGTTAGAAGATATTTTAACTGTATATTGTAGTGTTATTCTTTTTTTAATAAGGAAAAACTTTAAACTAATTTGATAATCTGAATTGATCAGTTTTAGGTAATTTAACTTTAACAAGCACATATTTTACTATTTTTGATCGTTTTTTGTAACGTTACCTTTTAAATTAGAACAATATGATTTACTAGGTCCAACTAAGCATTTTTTGTTACCAAAACCTAAAGAACTTACCGAATACATTTTTAAACGCCAAAGTCTTTTGTCTCTCACAACAATAACCTATATACTGACCTACCATACACGATGGGGATGATTATATACAATGGAAAATAAAAAAGCCATAAAAGACCAGAATTCTGTCAGATGCTGCGTTGCTTCTTTATACGGTCGGTAATAGTCCAGTTCTGCACGCAAAGACAAAAAACTAAACATTTTTTATTTAGAAAGAATAGAACGAACCTTACTATTTGCACCAGTGAACAATAACTGACCGTTAATTAATTAGTTATGATTTGTAATACATTATTTAAATAAAAGGTCAGTAAATGACTACGCCTGAAACCACTACTATGAACATTTTGGAGTAAACAATCCTTTAATGGTACAATAATAATTTATATAGCTTAAAACGGAGTTAGATCATAAAATGACTGTGTGTGTGAATTGACTCATTCAATTCTTTCACAAAGATAATATATAATATATTTTGATGACATACTTCACTGTGAAAAAAAAAGCACATCGCATTTATCCTAAACTCCACATATCAATACGTTTATTTTGAGAGACTCAACTGGTAGCTAATTTCCTATTATTCTTCCATGAATAGTTTATTTAAACAAGTCGTTACCTAGTACGAAGTGATCTTCTCCGCCGCTCGATTAAGTCAGTCATTGATTTCGAAAGTCTCAATCACTAACTTAAAAAGTTAATGTACAAATATGTTTAGAGCTAATAAAAAGGTGACGAAAAGTTAGTCATTTTATGTTTAAATATAATAAACGAGAGTTAATTAGTTAACAAACAATTTAACTGTATTAAGGTGAGTTGAATGATATGTGAAGAAATAATGTATGTACATAAATTTTTTAGGAAAAAAAAAGTTTAGTATTCAAGTTTCAAGAATTGCAAAACCGAGACGAACGTGTACAATAAACATTTTTATACAATTTTTGTGTCTGTAAATTACATTTATTAAAAAGTACACTTTTAGTTTAAGCGTAAATTTCTGATTTCATTCATAGAGATATTTGTACCAATCAAAGAGCGTAAATCAAAAAGGTGACGTAAAGACAAACAACTTTATTAGACCCTATTCGTGGGTATAATGGTCTGTTTGTTTTGATTTTATTATGAAAACTATACTACGTTTTGTTAAAAACTTTTATTAAAGAGTGTTGAGCTAATTTCAAGATAAATATGTACATACATAGATGGAGATGAAGATGTGTGTATTGCTACCTGAAACATCTATTGTGTCCCCCTTCTGCTACTAAGCCTCGCCGACTAAAGTAAGTCCTCCATTCTCACATCTTAGGAACCTTAAGATGTAAAATTACTTCAGATTGGGTAGATCTCCACTCCTATTAGGTAAGTACCCAGTTATGGCATCCCAAGGTTTTGCAAGACGATTCATTCTGAAAGATTGTGGATAGAGATTTGATCCTCTTCCACGTAAAATCTGCATTTTTCTCTCTCTGCTAGTCCAAATTTCTTTAGGTCCCCTTTGGGTGGCAGTGCCATGTTTGGCTTCCTGTTAGAATTCTAAGTTGATTTTTATTTAAGTTGATACATTCCTTGAATTTTTTCTGGTTATAGTTCCCGCTAATCTTTTGCAGATTTGTCCAATAATTGAATTTCCTCTTCTCTTCCTCTCTTTTTAGTTCTTCCAGTATTGTGCCGTTACTAATCCTGCAAAATGTTCAGCTCCCTCCTCCCTATTCCATTTTCTCCTAGTCCTTTATGTCCCGCATCCACAGGAGAGTTGTTTTTGCCTAGTTCGGTTAATACCTATAAGCATTCCTATACTATATTGGAGTCGATTGCATGATCTCTTGTCTGTGATATTTTTTTTCTAACTAAACTGAATGCATTTTCTGATAACGTAAATTTTTGCTTGGAGAATACTTGGTGATTTTGAAGTGTCTGGTTTCCCCATATACTATTCCAATTTTTTCGTTGTTTTAGAACCATCTGTATACAATTGAGTGAAGTTTCTGTTAAATTTCTCAATGACATCTTTATCTCATTCACATTTACGACTTAATCGTATGTTAAAGTCTTTCATGAACTTGAACAAGAGATGAGGCCGTCGTTTAATCATTCTGACCCTCATCATTCTATATGTTGTTTTCTTTGCAATATTTCCCACTTATATGTGTATATCGTTCCACTCATAAAAAAACTTGCATTTGAAGACCTCTCTTTAAATGCAGTTTTCATTTTCATAGCTGCAGCGAGGCGGAAGAAATTTGTGTTAAAAAATGTATAAAAAGTTCGGAAAAAAATCAACATTTCTCATTAACAGAATGCGCTTTGTTAACTAAAGTAGGTTTGGTTTATTGTATTTTACATTTATATAATAATGATATCAATTAATTATTTTTACAAAAAACTAAACCCACTTTAACAAATTGCACAAAAGAGTAATATTCACTTAGTAACTTTTAAACGTGGGCGTCAATTTTAAGTGGATTGAGAATTTTAACCTATTTTTATATAATTAAAACCTTTTCAAAAAATTCCCGGAATTGCCACCAGATGGCGCTCTATGGAAGCTGATTTGAGTTCTATTTTTTTGGTTAGGTTTGCAAATCTACCATTGACATTTCTAACAAATTTTATCGTCATAGCTTGACATTCGTAAAAGTTACGCCGTCTTGAGTACATCTACCTCTGCACGTGTTTTCGAGTTTTTACAGTTTCAAAAATGATGCTGAATTTGCAACAACGAGTTTGTTTTAAATTTTTTGGAATGGATTCAATGGTGCGAAAACCCTGGAAATGTTGGGAAACTGTTTCGGCTACGATACTCTAAGGAAAACAGTCATTTGCATGAACGCTTCAGAAGTGGTCGTGAATCCTTTGAAGATGACGTGCGGGGTAGCAGGCCGTCGACATAGAAAACCGACGAAAACATCAATAAAGTGAGAGGAATGTTGGTCAATAACCGCAAATTAACCATCAGAGGTCTAGCAGAGGACTTGAATATTGCTTATGAATCCGTTCAGGATATTATAGGTTGTGATTTGGATTTCTGCTGTGTCGCTGAAAAGTTGGTCCCGAAGGATCTTCATGTAAAAAAAGGGACCGCGTTAACATCATAAAAGACAAACTCCAAAACTGAATATGACCCAATATTCATCAAATGCATCATTTCTGGAGACGAGACGCAATCCAGACATCAGGTCAGTGAATGAAGAGCTCCGAATGAGCCAAGACCAAAAAAAATCATGTTGTTTCCAGTTGAAAAAGAAAGCGATGTTCATGGTTTTCATGAATTACAGAGGTATTATGTACCACGAGTTTTTGCCAGAAGGTCAGCAGTTAATAAGGAGTATTATTTGGGCGTTATAAGACCTTTGCGTGATGAAATTCGCCAAAAAAGAAAGGATTTGTGGGCAAACTATTTGTGGATTTTGCACCATGATAACATACCGTCGATGTCGTGATTTTTTTTACCAAGAACGAAACAAATACCATCCAACAACCATCAAGTTCACCTAATTTGGCTCCCTGCGACTTTTTTTTTCGATCGAGTCAAAAAACCACTACGATTCTGATGATCATACCAGAAATGTTTCGAGAGCTGGATCAAACGCTGGCATAAGTGCGTTGCAGTCGATGAGGAGTACTTTAAAAGGGACAATATCAATTTTCTTGAATAAATTTGTATTTTGAATTTTCTGAATTAATTCAGGAAACTTTTTGATCAAGTTGTATTGTTTACATAGCTTTTAGTCTGTGTTCCATGTCTTTTTGTAAATCTTCAATTATAAAATTAATTCAAAAACAGTTTCTAAATTATTTTTTATTTTTTATTGCAATTTTTTGTAGTAAATTTAGTGTCTTTTCCAATAATTTATATGATTATATTTAGTTTTAATTAACCTTTAAAATGGGTAACCCTAATAATAATTTTACTCGAATTCATAAAAGAACTTTAGAGTAGAAATGAAAAGAAATTTCGTTGAGATAATGAAAATTTCATCCAAATCCAAATATTTTCAAAATAATGTTCACAATGGTGGAAAGAACTAATTCCATCGAGAACTGGTCTCGTTCTTAAGTAAGGTGGAGTAACTAGCTGGGGCATTTAGTACTTAAGATTTAAAAACCTGTAATGAAATATGTACGAATCAAGGTTAAAATTTGCACATTTAAGCTCATCTTTTTATTTTTGCCGAATAAAAAATTGCCCTCTTTAAATATATTAACGTTTTAAATTGTTTACAGCATACATATATAAGTATAATGAGTGAACAAATATCAATTTGAACCTAAAACACACTTACGTTTCGAACTCGTCATAAGGTCACTGATTAGCAATTAATACGATTCATCATAATGAAAATAATTCCAAAGTAATAGAAATGTAATCATTGAAAAGTATAAGTTCAGGAAAATAATTCAATGCAATAATATTCGCTAACTGAATAGATTTTTGTATTGATGAACTTAATGACCAAGGTTACATCTTGGTCACCAAATAAACATTGTCAATGAATTGATTGAAATAAAACGCTTCTTAGCAATCTTTTACCGAGAAGTCTTTTCTAAAGCTCTAAAAAGATACGGAATTCTTATAAAGTTCAACCTAAAAAATTGATACTGTTATGGAATACCAGTTATTCAAACATTTATATGTAAATTTTAAAAAATATATTCTATGAAATCTATAAAAACAACATTTACTTTGTGTTATATCATAAAAAACAATATTAATAAGAATTAATTTTATAAGTTTTTTGATATTGCATCCAAATTCCAAAATAACTTTTACAATCGCGATGTTACTGACTTCTTGATTTAATATTAATAATTATTTATAATCATCACAATATCGCCAATAAGTAAAGAAATCAACGATACGATAAGCGAGAAACCCTGACATCTAAACATCGATTGGTCGGTTCATACGTCCAAAAATTACCAACTACCACTAAGAATTTTCACTAAACTAACATTTAAACTATAAAATAAAAATACACCGTCAATACAATTTAACAATTAGTAAAATTTAAAGATGACTAATCAAGATCGCCCAGTAATATACTAACCTAAAAGTAAAACGTGAATTTTTTGCTTTTCATTTGTGGTTGTTTAATTAATTTTATTCTAAAGTGTTTCGACTATTTTATGACATATTTTTACAGAGTTTTATTTATGTATAATGTTATTTTTTTATATTTTTAAATACTTACAGCCGATAAAATCCGAAAGAGGACACGAATTATGCCGACCTTTTAAAAAGGTGAAAATTGACCAAGTTCTTAGTTGATAATTGGTAGTTTTTAAAAAAATCAAAATTTCAGTAAGAAATAAAGAAATCTATCTGCCGTATTTAAATAATTGTTATATATATAATTTTCCTTCCAGGCAGAGAAAAGGAAAAATATATATACAAACAGTTTATTTCCTGCAAATACCGCTCTGGTCCTCTCTCCATACGCGTTTCGACCACCGTATGATCTCGTCAAACATTCGCAGGAAATAACTGATATATGAAATATAAATTCCAAGGTATATCGGTAGGATATTGCAATCTGCCACCTCGATGTCAGACTGAAAAATATATCGCCAGTCAAACATCTGTGAATCATTGGTGTAGTGAAAAATTTAAAAAAAAAATCAAAATTTCAGGAAGAAATAAAGAAATCTATCTGCTGTATTTAAATAGTTGATATATATATATATATATATATATATATATATATATATATATATATATATATATATATATATATATATAATTCTCCTTTCAGGCAACAGTTTGAAATCGGGACTCTAATAAGAAATTCACACAAACATCAACAATTAAACATAAATTACCTGTATTTCTCACCAAATATATCAAAAATTCCGACAAAGTAGGGCTTTTTTCAAATTTATTAATATTTTTTTTTAAACTTGTACCACTAATTTATAGAAAACAATAAAAACTTGATTCTCCTACATAGTTCTGTTTAAATACTTGCCATTTTTGCTGGAATATATACTAATTTTATATAGGTTTCCAGAAATATAGATTATCCTTATTTCATTTATTAATAAGTTAAGCTTCTAAAGCTTCATAAGATCAAACTCAACTAGTCTCAGGCAGTCTATCAAGCTATGGCGCAAAAAGTGTTGATTTGATATAGATTTTTAATTAACATGCAAAAGAACAGAGCTACTGTGATGTAAATGCTGGGTCACAGAGGAATGAGAAGCAATGAAATTACCTACTAACTTGCTAAAGCCCGGGAACAAATGCTATATTACGGCCAAGAGCACTTTTGTGGCATAACTAGAACTCGCTTCTACGAGGAACTCGCAGAATGGGTATAATCAAAAAGAAACTTACTGAAAAAATAACCTAGGACAAAGGTAGACGATAAGATTAATTTAATATTCTCCAAATTACACCAAAAAAATAGAACTTCATTTAAATGATTTCAAACTATTTACAGGCTTTGTAACATGCCATGACCCTTGGAGTTACTATCTTACACAAAAGGAAAGACCTGAGAATGAACAAAGTACACTTTGTCATAAATTGATCGAAACTAAGGAACATATTCTTTGCCAATGCAAAGAATTATCCCAACAGTGATTTAAACATCTTGAAGATGTGTTTATTGAGCCTAAATATATTAAAAAATTTACTCCTCAAATTATGATAAAGTTTAAAACTTAAAATTTTAGTAAAAAATAAATAAATCTTTTACTGCCGTGTTTAAACAGTTGCCTATATTAATTCTCCTTTCAAGTACTTAAAAGAAAGTTAAGTTCGACAGGGGATATTTTTCAATCGGACATCGAAAATCTCATGGTTTAATATCCTACCGACATGTCTCGAAATTTATATTTTATCTGGACAGTTGTTTGTTGAGAATGTTACTCTTGGTTCGATACAGCTCCACTAATGAGACCATAAGGTGATCGAAACGCGAACCAGAGTTGTGTTTGCAGGAAATTAACTCTGTATATATTCTTTCCTTTAACTACCTGAAAAAAAATAAATATAGACATCACAAAATTGGTTGGAGGTTTCGAAATTAAGGGGTATTGAACTAAGAATAAATATACAAAAATATTGACAAATATTTTGGACAAAGAAATTTTATGTTGTTGAATTTTAGGGTTATATGAGTTTTTCTTATTTTCAACGTAGTTGGGCGAGTATTACCATCTTGTTTCGTATTTATTACAATAAAATGAAAAATATTTTTAAAATTAAACTTTGAGACAGTTGAAAAGACAGACTATGTGTTGTCTCTGATTTAAATAAAATAAAGTGTTATTTTATATTTTCAAAAACTGAAATAAATGAAAATACACGTATTAAAGTAAAACCAGTGTAATTCTCAGTATCATCAATGTAGGTATGTAGGTAGACACAACACTATAGATAGTCAAATCACGTTTTTAACCGTAATATGAAAGTTTGTCTTATTTGATAACACTGATTTTGCAATTGAAGCAATATCTGCTATAGTAAATGACTTTTAATGAAGCTCTTCTGTTTAGCATATTTATTATTTTGCTATTTCTTAAATTGTGTAAAACCAATTATTATTAACCGGCTTCTAAAAGAATGAGGTTTTAAATTCGACCGCTATGTATTTTTTACTCATGTACATCAATTACTCCGGAACGACGGCAGCGATTTGATTAAAATTTTTTGCATTATGTTTAGAAGGTTACTGTGGTGGTGCAATATTATTTTGGTTGAAATTGGTCCCGTAGAATCGAAGATAATTTTGTCCGATTTTCTCTAAAATTGGTACAGGGGAGTTTTCCCGGTCGTACATATCGAATCTAAAATTATTTTTAAAAAAATCTTTCGATTTTGTTCAAAACTGGTGAAGTTTTTAGAGTGCACATTACGAATTTATAATTATTTCTTAAAAAATCAATATGTCGGATTCATTATGGCGGACAAAAAATTTAACATCTATCGATTTTGTCCAAAATTGGTACTAAGGAATTTCTGAGAGTGCAAATAACAAATTTAAATTTATTTTTAAAATAATCTGCATGGGAGACTAGAAATTTAACATTTCTCGATTTTGTTCAAAATTGATATTAAGATTTTTGAGAGTGTTAATAATTTAAAAAAAATCAAGATAGCAGGCTAAAAAATATATATTTCTGAGGGCTAAAAAGAGAAAAAAAATTAATGTTTGTAAGGTCGGCTCCAAATTAAGACATTCAAACTAGCTTAATAAAAAAGGTACTTATAACTTATAGAATGTGAATGTATGCATTGGCATAGTAGATGTTCCATTTTTTTTTGGCTGTATGATCTTAGAAATGGAAAAGATCGTGTCCTGAGCTTTCCCATCTTTTTCAGATGATATCTTTGACGAAGTGTCTGGTGAAGAGATTCGTTATGATTCCAATATCCCTTTTTTATCTATAACTTATTAACCGTTATTCTTTTTAACGATTTGTTGAGATTGCTTCTCAATTGTAGCTAGTTTTTTTTTTCGAAGGGAGTCTTTTTAACAAAATTTATTATGATTATTAATTCCTAAAAATCTACCGATGTCATTTACTCGTTTTTAAGGAAAAAGCCATCACAGGGTTGTCTAATTTGTTATCCGTGTTTATCACAAAGGGTTATATTGTTTAGTCAATTATGTAAACTTTAAAAGAATCCATAGGAACGACCTGTATAAATAATACATTTGATATATTACACTAACTACACCACCGTTACAATAGCACCATAAAAAACATTTCTACTCGTAAAGACATAAAATTTCAGATTATTTTATCGATAAAACTTTTTCATCGTGTTATTCTTATAAATCGGTTAAATCTGGGCTAATGGATATTACCTTTTTTTAGGACAGCAAACAAGATATGTATGTATCAAAATGTAGGTTTGTACCCGTATAATCTGTTGTTATTTTAATACAAAACTAAAATACATAAGACGTAATAATCTCTGAATAAATATGACTATATTTGCTCACAGATGTAACCCTAATAGTAGATATATTTTGAAAATGAATTTCTTTAGAAACGTATTGTATATTATTTACTAATAACATTCAAGAAATTATTTGTTTATCAATATCATAGACATATAAATACGCATAAAAGGATATACTGCAGATCCAGTAGAGATAAAGTGTCTCCAGGTGCGATATAGAAAGAAATAATAAGGGGAACAGCCAGACTTTCTCTAATGGATAGCGCCAAGCTTGCATATGATCATCTTTTTCTTTCATTATCTATCTTTACCATTAAATTCACTGGAAGATGTTCTATGTTGTTATTAGCTTTGTGCATTAGAGTTAGATAGGCTGTCGGCCTTATTACTCCTTTTCCTCTAGCAACAGGAGCCACGTTTACTCTCCGAGGTCTATCATTTTAATGTCTATGATCTCAAGGAAGATTTGTATTGAGCTACCTCAAATTACACTGGGGTACGAATTTTTATAAAAATGTTTCCTATGGTAACTGGGTTCGCCTCAAATTCACATTTATAGATTTTGGTGTTAGTCCAGGTAAGTTCCGGTCAAGGGTTCAGGGTTGGTTGTACATTGTTAAATTTTGAAAATGTGATCAGAATCCTGAATATATGGAAGATTTCTTATATATAAAAATAAACTTTCTCAGCAAGCCAAAACATAAAATATTTTTATTAAATACCATATTATCCTTTGAACTGATTTCTTGAGGTTATGGATAACTATTTTACAGAATGCAGCAAGAGCGCAGACGAACAGTAACTTTAAATAAATAAAATATAAATAAATAAAAATTTTAAGCAACATTCATCAAAATTTGATTTGGCTGCAGATTTTTTAATCAAAAAACTATTTTCAGTCCATTGTGTGGAGCACCAAGCATAAAATTTTGAAATTTACAAATTTTTAGTTATCAACCTTTTGATGGGAGTAAAAATTTAAAACTCTTAAAATTTTAATAATTTAAAAATCACTTCTCCTATTAGGGAACGAACGCTTTAAGTTCTAACTATATTTAGAGGAAGTAAAAAGAAACAGAACATATTTTAATAAATTACACAGGCCGACAAAATTTCCCCTAACATCAGATCCAGAAACGAAAGTAATTATTTAACTCATCTGCTCTGGTTTTCGAGATCCTAATCTAAAAGTGGAAAAAACGCTTTTTTTTTTGTTATATTGGAGGTTATGTTTCAGTGTAGCACGAAACTTTTTGACATAACGTGACTAGGCATCGGAAAGTACCACTCATTGCCTTCAAAACCCATTCAGAATCGTCTCAAGATCTTTTTTCTCTCTAAGATATCGCTTGTGAAAATTTATGGTTTTGCTAATTATTTGTATTTACTCATATGGTGTAAGTCAAAAAAACCTACGAATTATTGGAAAAATATTCATTTTTCGAAAAATATGTGACAGGAAAAGTTGGCTGGAATGATCCAGGGAAACTGGGAGTTTTTCGGGTTGCTGATCACAAACGTGAGGTCAGATTTAACAAATTTCGCTATCCAAAATAACGGGTTCAATATGGCGGATGAGTAAATGAAAGAACTATAAAAATCGATAATTCCAGTCAAATCTTGTGATTTAAATCCCTAGTAAAATGATTAGGCTAGAATCATTGATTTTTTTGTAGTTCTTGCGATTTTCACATCCGACATACTAAATCCTCCATCTTGGATATTAAAATTATCAAATTCTGACTTCAGATTTATGATTAGCGATTCCAAAAATCCCCGATTTCCCTAGATCATTTCAGACAACTTTTCCTCTTATATATTATTCGAAAAATTAATAGTTTTTCAGTATTTCGCGAGTTATCTTGACTCATCCATATTGTGCAAATAGTCGACAAAGCCGTAAATTTCCACAAACGATATCTCAGAGAGAAAAAAAGATTTTGAGACGATTTAAAATGGGTTTTGAAGACAGATGCCTCTCGTGTCATATCGAACAGTTTCATGCTATCCTGAAACAACCTTCAATATAACAAAAAAGAGCGTTTTTTGCACTTTTAGCTTAAGATATCTCGAAAACCAGAGCTGATGGGTTAAATCAGAAGTCAATATCAGAGTCAGTGCGTTAAAAACCTTTGGAAAAGTATAGTCTCGTTTCTGGGTCTGAAATGTCGTCGGCCTGTATAATTGTTCAACCAACTAACCAAAACTGTTTTTTAATGTAACCCAGTTTATTTGTTTTCTATCCATTACTGTAACGAAAAGTAAACCCAATATGTTTTGGAGAAATAATGTGTAAAATGAATATGGTACAAAATATTTTTTAGTTGTTTGATTTGCGGAACAACAGCAAGTAGTTTAAAGAGAAGCCTTTTATTCTTGTTGTCAACATTTCTCTTTGTTTAAAAGCTTACGCAGGGCTCAAAAATACAACTTTTTTGTATCAGATACTATATAAATACAGCTAAAAAGCAGTTCCTTTTTATTATATCCTTATTTTTATATTTATTGTGTTTGGCATAAGAAAATCGTCTTTTTGAGTCCTGAGATTTTAAATTAAATGAAACGCAGGCAACAAAAATGTAAAATTTTTCTTTAACATACTGGCCATATACCACAAAATCTATTATCTGAATTGGCCACGAATGCATTTCCAAGAATATCTTATATTATAAGATTTTTTTCATCCCTGTATTATAGCACGGATCACCTAAATCATTTTTATCTCTTTCATTCTTGTTTTTGATGACGGCAGGCTAAAAATTCTTTAGTAGCAAAAAAGAATTAATCAAATTAAGATTGCCGAATAAACCACAACCTATCAATAACAAAAGTACCGTAAGCTTTCAATTCAAAATAATTTTTAATATGAATTTAACGACTTTTTAGTGATAATCACGATTTAAGATTACCTTCTGGTAAAGCTGCCAAGCAAGTTCATCGACTCTCATTGCCAAGGTCCGTGAAGACAAGGCAAACGACAAAAACTGCACGACGACGGTTGCAACTCCTGAAGGCAAGTGTGTGTCAAGATGAAGTAACAGAGGAATATGTACATGATGTGATTATTCACTTTTTAAATGAATTAAATTAGATGTATGGTAACGAGCCAACCAAGTTCTAGCAGAAAACTGGAACATATTCAACTATTTTAAGTTTTCGTTTAGCTAAATTATGTCGCTTTTTGTAAACTTTAAATTTGATAAGAAAAAGAAACGAGTGGTCTAAAAATCTAACAAAATATCATTCAATATCATTTTATGAATAAAACAAATACAGAAATTTGCGACCAGGCGGAAAAATGATTTGACATAAGAGGATGAAATCTAAAAATTTCATACTCGTTACTCTATTTAAGTACAAAAATTTCCTTCCCTCCATAATAAATGTAAAATTATAATATATACAGGCGCAGATATAAGAGGGGAAGGTGGAGGCGAACGCTCACCTCCGAAAACTTCGAATTCAGAGTAAATAGACTCACCAACCGGCTGCATTAGGAACGTGAATTCATTGACCCTCCCCCCCCCCTTCTGACAATGCTTTTTCGCTTATCATACAGTACTGTCTCATAGATGTGATTTCGATCTTTACTCTTGTGATATCGCCCCCCCCCCTCCGAAGAGAGAGGCTGAATCCGCCATATATATATATATATATATATATATATATATATATATATATATATATATATATATATATATATATATATATATATGTATATATATTAATCGGAGGCTTGGTAAGTCCGTACTGGATTTGGACTTTGCTGAGCAATAGTTTACGTATTTTAGTTTGTTTTGATGGTATAATGAGATTGAAATATCTCTAGGTTTACGCTGCAACATACTATTTACACGATCTACTGGTTATCTCATAAAAGAGAGCTAAATGTTATGTGAAATTAAGGCTTTATTCCAACGAAACGCGTTAAAACTTTTTCTGGAAGTAAATATATTTACAAGTTATTTAAAGCATTCTTATAGAATATATTCCATAGTAATATCCTCTTATCAACAAAATCTACGCTGTTCGTTCTTTTTTTTTAAATAAAACCTTCAAAAATTATGTGCCATTAGAAGTGCAGTTGTTTACCAAATTCAACTAAACTATTTTTTTAATGTTTCAGAAAATCTATATTTTATTCAGGCGAATTGAATATATTATTGAATTTTTTACCTGGCCTTGTACTGAATTAAATTTTTTCCACTATTTTCCGTAATTTAATTTCATTATTGAAACGACCTCTAGTAACTTTATTTAAAATAAAATACATCTTAAATTTACTTCGAAATGTCTAAGACACTTCAAACACCTTTTTAAAACCACTTCTAATAAGATTTGAGGTCCTTCTAAAAATATTTAATCCTTTTCGAAAATATTTGGCGTTTCGAAGTTAATATCCATCCATCTATATGCTGTAAAAAATTAACACTTCTATCTCAAAGGATTTGGGAGATATCAGCATCAGAAAAGCACTCCTGTAGGTACTCACTCAAGCATTCATTCGGTCTTCCCAAAATTATAAGGCCTAGAAATATTAATATTCCAACGAAAAACGAAATTTTTATGCCATAAGAAAATCCATGCTATAAATAAGCCTTAAACCACTTCCCTTGAAGGTGTATATTTGAAATTTGGCATATGGGTAGAACTAGAATAAAAAAACTAAAAATCTTAACTTTGCTTTCTTAAATTACTACTTTAAAAACAAATATCTTCCCTCTATTTTGCTACGAAAAATTTTATATACAGGGTGATCCTTAGTGCATTAAAAAAATTCAGGGGTAAATTCATGAGGTTATTTTTGAGACAAAAATTGTTATTGAACATGGTCCCAAGGGATTCCATGGATTACTTTTTAAAAAGTAACAACACAAATAAATATTTTTGGAATACTAGATTTAGCGGAGGGTCAAAAAGACGAATACACAAGTTTTCAGTCTTCTCTAAAATAGGTGATATTATCAGAAACATTGTACAGTTGAGATCAATAATGTCTAAAAAGTAATAAAATCAGCTTTGTTTTTATGGCGTCAAAATCGAAATATCTCTAAGTTGATACTTCAGCTTATGTTTGACAATATCCATTGAGGGTAGCTAAATGTTAGATAAATTAAGGATTGGCTTCAATGAAAAGCTTTATATAGGCGAAAAATATATTTTCATAAGGTATTTGGCAATTTGTTAAAATAATATTATATCTTCTGCCTGAAAGTCAACGGAACTTATTATTTATTTTGTTCCTGATTCGCGGCGATACACATGTAGCAATGTTGTTTCTAATCTTCAAACTACTCCGTGTATGCGTTTGTTTTATAGCCTGAAGTTTACTCAATTTCTTTTTGTCATCAATGGTCTCAAAACGATGTCTTCGCAGTTACCGCTTCGGGAACAAAAAGAATTGAAGATATGCAAGTCGATGATAATGGCGATTTTTACAAAAACTCATAGTCATGTGGCGTTGTCGGTAATGATGCCTTTTAAGAAGTTTGGGTAGCTGGTTTTATTGGAAATCCTACCAGAAATGACTGATATTCGATAGTGTTTTTGAAAAAATTTTTTTCATCCTCAAACTATGTGGCATTGAATTTTTAATATTCCCAACCCATGTACTAGATCTCTAATCAGATACGGCGATTTTTGAGCACCACATACTTTACCTGGACGATATGGTCGTTGATGTTGCGATTTTTATAAAAACTCATACTTATATGGCATTGCCGGTAATGATGTGTTTTAAGAAGTTTGGTTAGCTAGTTACGTTGAAAATCCTCCCAGAAATGTTTGATATTCGATATTGTTTTTGGAAAAAATTTAGTGTTTTTGACACTATGCGAGAAGCGACTCTTTTCATCCTCAAAATGATATGGCATAGAATTTGTAACATTTCCAACTCATGTACTAGGTCTTTAACCAGATACGGCGGTTTTTGAGCACCGTATACTTTACCTGGGCGAGATGGTCGTTGATGATCCAGGGTTCCGGTGATCTTCGACATCTATGGCGCCTTATGCCACTCAAAAACCTTTGTACGTGATATACAATCCTTCGGAGAGATCTTATCCAAAATTTTCAACGTTAACGTAAGCTTTTGTTGAAAATACTTTAATGATTGATTTCACCATGGAAAAATAATCACGAAACATAAACAAAATCATAACTTGTTTGCAAATGTGTGTAAATTCATGAAACCTCACATGATTTTCACTTAAAAAAAATGGCATATGTGATTCTACATATACGCATGATTCAAATTCAAGCGTTTTGTTTGTTTCTGAACAGAATATATGATCTTGTTTCCTCATTAACAAAACCAACACTGTTCGTTCTTAGAAACTTTTTAAGTGAAACCTCCAAAAAGCATGTACCGTTAAAAATTCAATTCTTTAACAATATTCAACTTACATTCATATTTCAGAAGATTTATACTTTTACTTTATTACGTTCCGTATTTTCGTATAGAGTGCCTTCGCATATTTCTTGTCAGATCCCTCAACCTCATCTTCATGGATTTTTGTATTTAATTTATTTACGTATGGAATGTCAACCCATTTCACTTGTCTTTGTTCTGAAATAAGTTTCTTTTTGGCTACTTTCCGTGCTTCTATTTCTTCCATTGAAAAGCTTTAATGGTGCTACTGAAAATCTGAAAAGACGGAAGAAGAAAATAGCAGTAAGAGTAATTGGGAAATAAAATACACTTAGGCTTTGCTTCAAAAAATGCTAGCAAGTTCGTGGAAGGCTTGGATTCATTTTTTGAAAGCATGTAACCCATTGCATATCTTTTTAAAGCTATTCTGAATATATTTCCAAGTCTTGGAGTTAATTACTTTTAAAATTAATTGGTAATTTTAATTTGTTTGTTTTATCTGTAGTATTAGAATGGTCATTATCTTAAAATTAAGTATATAACTGCAATTTAGCGGTACTTGGCAGATTCTTTATCGCCAATAATTCGTGGTTCCTTCGACGATACCAAAAATTTCGATATTGACGTCCTCGATCTTCTTGTTGACCCGTACCATCGCACAAAATCGACGTCTTCCGTTAGTTTTAAAAAGCCTCTATCTATATGGTCAGTGCCAGTCGAGTACATGCCTTATGTATGCAGTATAGTGTCTATTTCTATGCCAATACGACAGTTATACAATGTGGTGTGCTAAGCTTATTTTGGTAAGTACTTATTGTTTTTATTATTTATTATGTCGGTCGATGGGTTACTGTGTTGATATTATTAACTGAATGAAAGGTATGAATGAATTACCATTGTAAAATTAGTCAGCATTATTATTTTTATTTTTTCAATTAAAGATGAATCAGTAATATTACCGGCAGAAGTATTTTAACAGTGTAAAAAAATGTTATGGTAAAATTAAGTTATTAGTGAGTTAGAATGTTTAAAAGAACATCTCTATTTAGTAAACACGAACCTTAAATGATGTTTGTTTGATCGCTAGAATGAGTTATATATGAATGAATAAGAAATGGTCTCTTTTTGTTCTAGTGCAGCATAATCCCAAAGATTCCAGAAAATGAAAAAAAAATCTTAATACTTGTAGTAAGTTAACAATGAGTTAATATGTTTAAAAGACTTCACTATTTTTCGAAAAAATAACCTAAAGTTGTAATCAAATTAATCAGTTTTAATTTTTGGGGAAGATAAATTATATTAATTGTTTAAATCCCTAAAAACATTTTTTTTTCATTACTGGTCAACAAACTGAAAAGATTTTAGTGTTAATAACTCCACTAATGTAAAATCATTTAAAAAAATAAAAATGTATGTTATTTGATAATAAAGTTTTAGTTACATTTTGTTAAATTTAATGTTCCAATTATTAAAAATTTTCTTCCATTTGATATTATTTTGTCTGCACTATTCCAGAAAATGGAAACGATTTTTTTGGATGCATTTTACTTTTAAATATATTAGTGAAAATATGTCCTTTATATATATATATATATATATATATATATATATATATATGTTTACGCGGCTTTTACGGATTCCTCCTTTGCACAGCCAGGTGCATGTCGATACCCTGATGAGTCTAGTAGAGACGAAACATGTAGCTCTGCCGTATCACTGTAGCAGGGAGGGTAAGTTTTGACTTTCTTCTCGGTATGGTGGTACAGGTAGGCCATCATCTCGATGGTGGTGTAATAGGATGAATTGTATTCTGTAGCAATTCATTCAAACTGTGTAACCTCCAACACGGAAAGGATATGATGGAACGAAGTTTGCAATTACTGTTCGCATTTTACTTTATATATATATATATATATATATATATATATATATATATATATATATATATATATATTTATATATATATATATATATATATATATATATATATATATATATATATATATATATATATATATATATATATATATATATATATGGGACAATCCGCGTCAACCGGATCAGACCCCCAGCTACCAGCACAATTAGAAGCAACCAAAAAATCGACCAAGAGCTCATTTTAAAGCTAGAGTGTCTACTTTCAAACGTCGAGCGTGCCTTTGAAAAATCTAATATGACTGCTCCGATATGGCGGCCGAAAGCCGGAAAAATATCGTGTGTTTAGAAAAAAAGCTTGTAAAAATAAAAATTTGCAACCGATCGGGTCATTTTTGGCTCAAATTGTAGCTGATGGACGTCCCTAAAAAGCTGGTATGGTAGGTTGACAAAATCCAACATGGAGGATCCAATATAACAGTTAAAAATTCGGTAAGGTGGCCGAATTTTGAAAATCAATTAATATGCACCAAATTTGATGACGGGGGTTTTTGTGGTAGCTAATGACGAATCCGACTGTTTGCAAAATTCAAGATGACGGATCCAATATGGTGGACATATTTTTTGAAAGTCAATTGATTTGTACCAAATTTGGTATATGGACGTTTTTGGTGTCATTAATTACGAATTCGAGGTGGGATTTTCGAAATCCAAGATTGAGGATATAATATAGAGGATTGAGTTATTGGGTTTCTGCCATATTGAGTCCATTATCTTGAATTTTGACGATCGGATTCGTGATTAGAGACCCCAAAAGACCTCCGTATAACAAAATTTTGTACAAATCGGTTGATTTTCAAAAATGTCGTCTGCCACCTTGGATCCTCCATCTCGAATTTGGCAAACCTGAAAATGCCCGTATACCAAAGTTGATGCAAATCGGTTGATTCCAAAAAAAATACGTCGGTCATTTTATACATGCCATACTAACCTTGAGAATTTTGGAAAATTGACCTCAAATTCGTAATTGGCGATCCCAAAAACCCCCGTATACCAAATTTTGTGCATATCGGTTGATTTTCAAAAAATACGTCCGCCAAATTGGATTCGCCACCTTAAATTTTACAAATCCAATCTCGTAATTAGCGACTTCAAAAATCCTTGTATACTGAATTTGGTGCAAGTCGTTTGATTTTCAAAAATTCTGCCACCATATTTAATTTTTGACCGCCATATGGGATCGACCATGTTGCATTTTCTCAATCTACCACACCAGCTTTTTAGGGGCGTCCATCAGCTTCAGTCTGAGCCAAAAACGACCTGAGCGGTTGCGAATTTTTATTTTTCCAGGCTTTTTTTGCTCAATCGATTTTTCTAAGACTTTCGGCCGCCATACTGGAGCCGTCGTGTTTGATTTTGCAAAGGCCCACACGGCATTTGAAAGTAGACGCTCTATGCTTCAAAATATATATATATATATATATATATATATATATATATATATATATATATATATATATAAAGATAAATTATTTTTTATAACATTGGTCGATACATACAATTTAGGTATATAATTAAGTCCGACATGTGTCACATGCATTTACATGAGAAGGTGACTAGATATTCAACAAAGGGAAATTATATTTTTCTTTCTTATGTATCTATATTGATTACTTCGAAACGGCTCTATCCATTTGATCAAAAATTTTTGCGTTATATTCAGAAAACTCTTGCAGTTGTTCCAGAAAATTTTGTCTTAATTCGATTCAATAAAATCCAAGATGGCGCTTAAAATATAGCCGACAACAGAATATTTCCCAGTATCCTTCAAAATTAGTCTGGAGGAGTTTGCGTGGTCGCAAATTATGAATCCAAAATAAATTTTTTAAAATTAAATATGGCGGATTCAATATGATGAATTAAAAGTTTTACACGTCTCGACTTTTTCCAAAATTGACATTAAGGGCGTGTCCGATCTAGATGGCACACAAATGTTTTTCATTTTCCGATTTCTTCTAAAACTGGAATGAGCTAACCTCCGAACCAAAAAATCTAGATTTTGCTGGATTCA
Organism: Diaprepes abbreviatus; assembly: GCA_034092305.1. Lineage (NCBI taxonomy): Eukaryota > Metazoa > Arthropoda > Insecta > Coleoptera > Curculionidae > Diaprepes > Diaprepes abbreviatus. Next base: position 7,001,982 of record JASJET010000055.1, on the reverse strand, counting down.
TGTGTCTCTATTTATTATTAAAATAACTCATAGGTAAACATATCACGTCCAGTCAAGAGCTCAACAAATCTGACTGAATCTGAATTAACTGGATATGATTGGATTCGGATGGCTCGGATTGAGCGAAACCTAAAGGTTTTCAACCTTCACAATAACAGACTTAAAAATCATCTTTAGTAATACTTACTTATTTACTTACCTCTTATATTTTTAATTTTTTCCCTATATACGAGTAAAGTTAGTTAGATAGTACAATAAAAAAGAAAATAGTCAATAATCCATGGGAAATATAACACCAAAGGTATGTCTTGATAAATTGTTATTGGTTAATCAGGAATAGGAAGTAAAGGTGTAAATTTTACTTTTAATTTCTTTCATAAATTCTAACAGTTTTTGAAATATCGACACAAAAATTAATGAATAAAAATACTGGTTAATTTTAAATTTTGCAGCTATTTTGTTATTATTCATAACTGAATAAATTTCTTACATGAAATTTTTAAATTATCTTTTACTGGAAGAAAAGATAAAACTATGTTAAGCAAAAAATATAGATATTTTTGTCTTTTCCGAGATACAAGCTATTTTTTTATTCTTTAAAGATGCCAACAACTTGTCTAATATAATAGTCATTATAAAATAGTCATTAAATATTAAACGACTAAAGGATTTCAAAATTTGTCATGGAAATTTTCAATTATAATAATAATAATATACATATGTATTCTGAAACAGCTGGGGAATCCTATCATGTCCTTAAGACGCACTTGTCCAGTTTTTTCCACTTAAAACGGAAGTATCTTCATCTGTTAACATTCAGTTTCCATAGCAATCAAAAAGAATAATTACTTATTAAAAAAACTATCAGGGTAAAATTAATTATTGTTGGTATTACGCAACATACATTGTTAAAGAAACATAGATTTATAATGATTAAAAGCTATAGATTAGATGGTGGAATTTGCCTATTAAATCCTTTAGTGGCCAATAAATGTTTACAGATAACGGTTTATTGTAAAATACAGCCAGCTTATAAAATAAGAAATATTATATCTTTTGTAAAAGACCTGATTGAGTAGGTGTGAATCATGTGATAAACGAAGAGGTTACTGAACCCATATTTTTGAATTTAGAAAGGATGAAACGATGGGAGCAGATTTAGAAAAAAGTCATTTCGAATAAAAGACTAAAAAATTTTACTACACATAACAGTCCAAGTGCGGATCCAGAAAAATTTTTAAGGGGTCGCCGTAGGGGCTAGGAGCTGGAATGTCGGTGTCTGAGTGTATATAATTAATATAGGATAGTCAAGGTATAAGATTTCTGGTATTTTTTGAGCACATGTACATATTTTGGGGGGTCACTGCACCAATGGCCCCTACCTGGACCAGCGTTTGCAATGTCACCTGAGGCAATAGGGCTTGCACATTCCTAGCTTAATTTTTGGTCGTATACTGATTGTAAAAATATAATTTTTTTAAATGTTTTGGACCTTGAAGAATCATGTCTAGCTATCGATTAAAAAAGCACCATTGCCGACAATTTTATTTACTTCTATATACTAGATATTTTAGATTTTATTGTATATACTTTATTGTATTAGAACATCAGACGGTTTCCCATACTTTTTAAAATGACAATTTGCGGTGATCACGAAAAGTATTTTGACATATAATTAGAAGCGAAGAAAATTTCTTTAGTATTTCAAAAAATTTTGTCCATTGATCGGTTATTTGAGATTTTAATTTTGGCGGAACCTGACAGAGATGAGAAGGAAAAAGTTTGGTTTGCGATGAAGAAATGGCTCGTTTTCATTAATAAAAAAATTATGAGGAAAATTTAAAAGTAAAATGAAAAATACTGTGGACTATTGTCTATAAAGAGGAAAGTCTTTATACCAGCGAAGACTTAGAGGAAGACATAAATATAAATATCGAAGGCTCATACAAACAAGTCAAAGAAGCTATATATGAAGCAGTGTACGAAGCTTTAAGAGTAAAGGAAAGAAAAAAGTAACAGGAACGTATGGTGGATTGAAGAAATATAATTTAAAAAAAAAATACAGGAAAAGAAAGACGTTTATAAAAAATGAGTATAGGATGAACCACTAGCATAATAGCCAAGACTACAACAACCAAAGAAATAAAGTTAAAAAACTAACAACGAAAGCAAAAAACAACGTGGGACCGGAAATGTAATGAAATTTAACAATATATGGGAGGAAAACCATACACTGAAGCATGGAAATTTATTAACAACTATAAAAAAAGACAATATCTGCAGGAGAATAGGAGGAAATACTATGAATATTTATGAACAGAAAATAGTATCAGCAAAACGGAAAAAGTAGATAGCAAGCGGAGAAATAGAAATTACAATAGCAAAAGTTACAAAAATAATTAAATCGATGAAAAACAGAAAGCTAGTGAGCAGGGAGGTATGACATCAGAACTAATAAAAATCGGCACAAGAAAACTCTATAGAATAATAACCACACAGTTCAACAAATGGCTAAACCATGGCAACATATCTCAAGTTTCAATTCTTGACAGTTAACACTGATTCGTAAAAAAAGGAGACAAAAAGATGTGTGACAACTACCATGGAACAGCATGATTTAGTAGATTATATGTAAGACTTGATATATGACGAATATAATAGCCAAGAAGCATGTTCTTCCTTAGTTTCTGTACGGGAAGATCCTGCATAGGCGATATATTCATTCTGAAATAAATAATATTTTTTAAAAGTTGAACAATGTAGAGACATTGACCTGCTGTTTATAGATCTCAATAAAGCATATGACAGTGTACCAATGGAAATCTATGGAAAAACAAATTTGAATAAAATCATAACAAAGAGCAGTGTAAAAACTATACAACAATAGTAAAATAATAAAAATAAAAAGAGCAAACAAATTTCAAAGCAGCTAGTTAGAAAAAGGTTTAAAGAACGAAAAAAAAATGTAGCAAAACGGGAGTACAGATGGGAAATTACATCGTTTTTATATTTTTGCGTATGATCAGGTCATTGCTGAATACAAAGAAGGCATAGAATATATATGAATATGAAAAATGAAATTCTCTAATAACTGCAAGTACTTGAAAATAAAAATAGATAAAGGCGCTAAAGATTAAATAGAAATTAGAGAAAAATTAAGCCAAGGAAAACAAGAAATAAACAGAACGAACGTATGGTGGTAATACATAAAATAACATCACTAAAAATAGAGTGACTTATAGATTAGAAACTTGGAGATAAAAAGAGTCGCACTTGAGATGGAAGTCCTTCGAAGATCCCCTAGAATATCATTATTCAACCGAGTAGCTAATAAAAAAATACAGGAGGAAATTAATATCAAGAAATGGTCACTTGAAAAAATGTCAGGATACAATACAGAAAAAAATTGAAATTGACATCACATGAAAGGAAAAAGCCAATATATACACAGGAAAGAGGTATTAGAAGAATCATGAGTGACAGAAACTTAAAGAAAGACCAGTGGCAAGACCGATAAAGATGGAAGAAAAGACTAGAAATTGAGAAAAACATGATTGAAGGTAAAACAGAGGAATTTGCCGTTATAAAAATAATTTGTTTGTTACTACAAAGGTATAATACAATTTATTAGTCAATAAATTATGTATATAACAAACTTTAAAAGAATTTCATCCGTGTAGGTGCATGACGCGTTTTGTCGTACATAACAACTGCTAGTTGCCCCTGCCAGCCCTAAAAGTTTACCGTAGACGGTAAATTGTGGAAGCTTATAACTTCGTCAATTTTCGTCGAATCAATTGAAAATTTCCAAGGTATATTTTCAATTTGTTCTACTTCAAAAAAATGTAACAAAAAAAAAAGGTTTTTCGAAAATTACTAGACATGACCTTTTAACAAATTAAGCAATCTTAATGAAGTAAACAATGATTAACAGGTTTTCAAAACTAGCCAAAATACTTATCTTTACAATTAATTATATCTAAATTGCAAAAAAAATCTATTTTTTGAATTATTATATTGCTTTGACAATTGAATTAATTAAATTCTCTACAAATACTACAAGGGGGGGGGGGGGAGTCAAAACGTAAGTTTGAAAAAGAAATTTTTAGGTTATAAAATTATGTTTATTCGATTCTTTTAGACTTAAACTATTTTTCTACGTAGTCGCCTACACATTTTTGATATCTATTATATAATTTTTGCAAACTTTGTTTAAAAAAACGTGTCCTGTTTCCAAAACCATGAATTTATCTCCGTCTTAAGATGCTCATTGTCACGGAAATGCTTGCCACCCAGGCTTAGTTTCAAAAGCGGAAAAAGGTTGTAGTCACTCGGTGCAAGATCTGGAGTCCCATTAGAAGTTTTCCAATTGATTTTTGGTTTTTACAGCAGAATAAGGACGGACATTGTCGTGCAAAAGCAAGACCTTTTTCGACAACTCGCCAGGGCGTTTTCGTCTGATTTTGTTAAAACTTCACAATACATATTTGCATTGCCATTATGATTTTTTGTAGTTAAAAAACATATAACTACATGTAACTCGCAGTCAGACACAGTTTGTATAGGAATCTCCATAATTGCCGAGCTCGTACTGATGAAAAAAATATTTCAGACAGGCTACAAAGAAAAACTAAGTACGGTACGAGCCCGCTAAATTACGCGCAAGAAAAATGACAAGCTAAGAAAATTTACCCCCGTCCGTTTTAATTTGAAATAATTCTTTTTAGCTCAATATTAAAATTAAATTAGTACATTTCATTAGGTTAATTAGTGATTTTATTTTTAGATATATTATTTGGGCATAGTTACCTGTAGACCTCAAGATCAGCCACTCACAGATACAAAAAATGTAGACACAGATGCTGGGGTAGAGTAAGTACTTCGATTTTTCTTTTAATTTACAGAAAATACAATATTTGATGACGTTTTTCTACTGTTTTGCATCAATGATGGCTATCCACTAACCAATAAACAAAAATTAATATTTCTTTAAATAATACATATTTAATAACATTTATGTATATATTACAACCTAGAGGTGCTATATTTTATGTAAATTAACCTCCTTACTAACTTTATATTCTCATTGTTATTGTATATTAAACAAATGTACAAAAAATCAATTAAAATTCAATAACTAGCCTGGTACCTAAAATTACTAGCGTACTTAGCACTGTACTATATCATTCAAACTATTGGTGTTAGTGGCATTTTGTATACATGTGCATTATAGTGTAGTTAGCAGTTTTCTATAGGTAAGTTGGTTCTTGCATACAGTAGTAGGAGAACGTAAGAAAAAAAACGAAAATTCAAAAGTGATTTAGAAACAAAGATATACTACAATTTTCTTCTTTTCAGAATTGAAAGACAACGGATACAAGAGGTAAATCCGATTAGCACAGATCATGGATTACAATCAAATAATAATCCTCCTTCTCATAAAAAAATGGACGCCAGCACTATAGAAATTCTTGAAAAAATTGCGGAGGTTAACAAAAATCAAGGCTACATTCATAGAAAAACAAAACCAAATTACTTCCATTTTCCATTTAGTTACTCAAGATCACAAGAAGATGATCTAGAATTTCCCAATTTTAAGTTTTCAAGAGACCCATTTACCAACCCTGTATTTGAATATTTAGAAAAAGAACAAAAATCTAACTCGAATAAGGATAACATACCACCTAGCTTTAGTAGATCAACTTTAAATGGGGCGGAAGATCCAGAAAATTATGTAATAAGTATGACTGATCCAAACGCAGAAGTTAAACCGGAAGATCATATTCCAGGTCAATACATTAAGAGAAAAGTAACGCATGTCCAAGGATTCCTTATGCCGAATCCATACATGTTAAACATGTATCCAGTTAATTCGCCTTTACCTTCGGAACCAACTTTAAGTAACGTTCCTATCATGCCTTCATTATATTCAGCATCTCAGATTCCTAGCAATTTACATCAGTTGCCACCTCAACCATTGGGATCTTCTATGTACCCCACACAAGCTTCAGATACTGAATCAGAAGATAAGAAAAATCGAACTAGTTTGGAAAAGAAGACAGTTGAAAATGTTAAAAATATTGTGTCTGGTTCCAATCAAAACTTTTTAGCCTCCAATTTTCCAACTTTCTATCATCCTAATTTGCCATTTTCGTACCTAAACGTTTTAGGAGGAAATAATCAAGATCAACAGATACCCCAAATGAAACTTCCTAATGTGCCATATTCTAATAACATACTGGGAAATACTCCAGAACAACAACAACAGTATATGTTGCAAAACTATGCAGCAAATATTCCACAATATCCAATTAAAGCAAGACAAAACTGGAATTGGCCTGGATCCGGTTTCTTTCCAATTTATATTAGAGATCCTTTTCTCCAAATGTACTATGCCATTACTAATATGATTGAGTACGGACCCAATTCTGGATCCGAAGGTCCGTGTAAACTCACACCAAGACCGCAAGGATCTAGAATAAAAGTTAATTCAAAAATGAATTCAAATATTAACGAAAAAGCTCATCAAGTAACTCTTGAAATGAACAAAGCAGCTGGCACAGACGAGATAAAAGTGCTTGAAGTTGAAGATAGTGACCCGATTGATAAAATGCGATATCTGGATGTTGAAGACATAGATATTGGTGAAGATGAACTAGTAAAATTTACCGTAAACCTGCCCACATCAACTTTATCAGGAGGTAGAGAGCTTAAGAATGATATGAAATCTGATAAAAATAGGTGGGATGTATTAAATTCAATACGTAACGATACTTCTTTATTCCACTTAGCATCTGGAAAGTTAGATTTTTCTTCTGATTCGCGCAATACACAGCATTCATTGATAAATAAGCCATTATCTCCAATTAAAGATCATATTGTACAGGTTGAGGAAATAGAAGATGAACCTCTAGAGAATGAAAAAGCCGAAGATATAAGTATATCGAACCAAGGAGCCAAAAAAGTGTTGAGTAGAGAAAACACAGGAAATGGTATATTTATTCATAAACTTAAAGTCCGGCAAGGAGGAGTGGCTATAGCAGGTCCGGGAGGCATAGCTACTGCGGGAAGTGGGGGAACGGCAATTGTTGGTCCTAATGGAGTGGCATACACGCATCCAGACGGACTAGCAATCGCTGGCTCTGGAACTAAGGTAGTTGCTGTAGATCCGAATATTGATTTAAATGAAGCTATTAAAGACAGTGTTTTGAATGGAACACGTCATATACCTAATACAAGGGTAGGAAAGGTAGTCGCTGTGGGACCGGTAATTTATTATAATAGGGGGTAATTGGAATGTAAATACTTGAATATTTTAATTAGATAGAGAAAATACTTTAGTGAAATATTAAAGATTTACTTCATGTAGTAAATACTTAGTAATATTAAAGCAATATCAATATTAAAAATATAAACAAGAAAAGCATTCAAATTTGACTGAAAAATACAGAATATAATATTATACCAGTATATATATATATATATATATATATATATATATATATATATATATATATATATATATATATATACTGGTATAATATTATATAGAGTTTAATTTTTTTTTCATGTTGAAAATTCAAATACTAAAAAGTGACAATATCTGCATTAGTTAATTGCATAAAAATTATTTGTTCTCAATTTTCAACATTTAAATATGTTATCAAACCAGTTTACGATAAAGATAAAGACATATAATAAAAATTATTTGAAAAGTAAAGAGTGACCGCAAAAATTAGCCTATTTCGAGAACCTCGCATTTGAAACCAAAATGTGTGCTAATTGAAAGTTTATGATTAAATAATGCTCTGAGAAAATTTTCAAGATTACTTTTATGACTCATAAAAATAATTTATTTTAGATATTTTATAATTTATTTCCATTTTTCTTGCATTGGGGTAGCTTTACCTTGTTTAAGCCGTGAATTTAATAATTTTTTATGTCACTGATATGTTTTTGGTATTCTACGCGACTTAAAATGAGATAAGAAAAACTTGTTTATCTTCTTTCATTGTCGAGATAATAGATTTTTAATGTCAAAACTTTATTTAACTGAAACACATTATGCAATTCTATTTCGTCAACTTTGATAATTAATTTCTCAAAATTGAAATAGATGCTGATCTTTTACGTATACTTTACAAATACTCAAATATTTTTAATATATTTTTTTATACATTTATTATTACAGTTTATTATTTTTATAGTATGTTTGCAGAAATTTAAACAAATTTTATGTATAAAAGCTTAAGGGTCGTATTCGATAACAAGAATTGTAAAAAAAGTCAAAACTTTTTCGAAGGCTGTCATCAAATTATAATTAGTATCAGAATTAAAATATGAAATATCCCAAGAAATCAAAAAAAAATTAAAATTCTTATATTTTTTATGGTAATGGGAAATGTTTGTAGATAAAAATATTTTTTCTCTTCGAATCATTTAATAACAATTTTTTAGATAATAATTATTGTTTGAAGAACTCAAAGCCACATGAATTGGATTATCCTATTATAGTTAGTGCCTATTCGATTGTGATTTTTGATACAATAGTAGAGAAATTTCTTAAGAACTTTAATCTCCTTCTCTATGGTTCTAAACAAGAATTAATGCTAATCAATCAAAGATTAAACCTTTTTAAGATTGGTATCACATACAAAAATTATATTTTTTGTATGAGAAATATGTTCGTAATATTTTTCGATCGAATAGGCCTATTTAATTTTAAACTTCTATTGTAAAAACTTTTTAGTATTTATTTAACTGTAATTCTTGGATATACAGCGTGTCCACGGATGGGATACCACACTCTGGTAAACTTTAATATTTTTGTTATTCCGAAGAAAAGTTTTTCTTGATAACAGTGATCAAAGTCATTATAACGTATACAGGGTGTACAAAGTATTCAAAAATGTAAAATTAGTCTAAAAATAAAATACTACTGTTTGTATTTTTTTTTACAAATTTTATTTGTTCCGAAATAGAAACATATTTTAATGAATAAAATACAAACATTAATTGTCTCTATAATTAATTTTTAAGCAATGTTATGAAACCTTAACAATAAGTGTAAAATAAAAAGATAATTATTCTACGTGTTGACAGATGCAATAATATCTGCATTTATAGTTGCAGCACCTTTTACAATTTTTTCTTTTAGTAGATCAATATCATTAAAAACATAGAAAATAATCCGATGGGGCTAGATCAGGCGACCGAGAGGGCCAGGCCATTGGTCCAAAACAGCCAATACACTTATCCTGAAAATAAATACTCTAATGTAGAGTAAACAGAACAATCGTTTTATTGAAAAATAAGGTTTCTTCTAAACTCTAAATGTTAATCCTTTAGTTCGGTTATATCAAAATTGGTTACAATTTTCATATACGAATTTTGAATTAAAATGTCTACTAACAAAATAAGATCCAATTATCCTATGACACATTACGCCATACCAAACATTAACTTTTTGTTAATTTTTGACTATGAGTGGAAATTCTGAAATTCGAATTTTCCTGTGCCCAGTACCTAAAATTGTGTGAGGAGACTAACTAAAATTTTTTCACCCATTATCAAACAAAACTCCAAACGGCGAGCATCATCTTCATCTTGCGGTACGTTAATAAATTTTGGTTTGAACGCTCTAAAGTTGTTGCTTACTAAAATATAGGCACTTGCTGACTGTATCTAAGGTGTCTGCTCTTTTCCCTAAAGATAATTTAGGATTTTGTTTACTGAGTTAAGAAATACCAAGGTAGCAGTGTCGTCATGGTTGTACTGCCTTTTTACTTTCTTCATATCTTTAACATCCCCAGTAGCTTCAAATTTTTAACTAATTTACGTAGACATTGGAGTATTTTCATTGAATACTTCAATCGCATATCGATAAAACATATTTCCAATTCCATAACATTTCACTAGATAAATTCGTTGTTCTAAGGTTAGCATAGACAATTTGTTACTTAGTAATTAGTTTTTGGCAAAACACAAGTAATGTCGGTTACATTGACATTGACCGAAAAGTATGCATTAAATTAAATTAAAGTTCAATTAAAAATAGGAATGTTTACTACAATGCCTTACCGCAAAAATTTTATTTTTTGATGGAAATTAATTTGTAATATTTTTTATTAAAATATGCCTTTGGGGTTTGTTTCTATTTCGAAATAACTAAATGAAATTTAAAAAATACAAATATGGGTATTTTTATTTAAGACTAATTCTACATTTTTGAATATTTTGAACACCTTGTATACATTATCATGATTTTGATCATTGTTGTTAAGATCCGAAGGCAAGTAAAACTTTTTATCAAGAATGACTTTTCCTCGAAAATCAAAAATATTGAGTGTACTAGAATGCAGGACACCATCCGTGGACACACTGTATATATATATATATATATATATATATATATATATATATATATATATATATATATATATATATATATATATATATATATATATAGCTAGATAGATAAAATATTTTTGTATGACAACAGACTGATTTTAATAAATAAATATATAGTTAAGTACATGTATTAGTTTTTTTTGATACTATTACATTTCTTTAGGTATTAATAATAAGTAATTAAACTAGAACTCACAATATCTACAACTCCACCTTTTAGCATCTTTTTTAGTACAGTTGCTAAGCAGTCACCAAAATTCTAAGTAAATATTAGTAAAATATAACGTGTTTGCTTTTAAAATTAACAAAAATACCTTTTTACAGAGTAACTAAGAAAAACTTTAGTTTTTTTAGGTTACATATACTATAGCAAAAGTGATAGGTACAATATAAAAATATTCAGTAGAATACTCAGTATTTCAGCAAGTATAAAGTTGAATATAAAAAATGTTCTTTTCATAAAGTTGCTCTGAGAGAATATTAGTGAATAACAACAGTATCGTAGCTTCTTAGACGATATTTAATTGCTTATAATACTGGTCGATTTAACGTCTTCAAATAATCACAACATGAAATATATTCTTCATTACAAACTATGCAAAAATATTCAAAATATTTTCTAAATATTCTCTTTCGGAATTCTAGATATATTCTTTAAAATTACCGAAAATGTTTACTTCCTAATTTTTTTTTCCTTATTTCCATTTCTATGCTTTAACTAACTTTTCATCTTTTTGTAATAATTCACGATGCGGGATAATAATATCACAGATTTTATCTTATAGATGCGATAAAAGACATTCCCACCAAAACATAATTTTGTGACTTTGCTTACCTCGCAATCAACTATAACAGTGGGACGAATTGAAAAATTTAACAGAATATCTCTACAGATTATTTCATTGTAACCAGATGTGATATAAGGCTTACCCGCCAAAATCAAGTTTCGATGCAGATTTCTATTAGATTGAACTTAATTTTATCATATATAAAATGTTTTTACTCAAAAGTGCTTGCCATGACTGCATGTCGAAAACTCCAGAAAATATGAATCTTCTTAAAATCATAAAAACTCCTTAAATCAGAGATAATAAAAACCAAAAATAGTAATATGACTGTCCAAACCAATAAAATTAAATAATCTATGGTTAATTGTAACCTAATGTAAAAATATTTGTTACGTACTAAGATTTTTCTATATACACTTCTTTCAAGTCATTCGGACCCTACAACAAGAAAAAGAAAAATAACTAATTTGTTATACTAGAATAGAAGCAGTTTCTTTCTCTACTAAGGCTTTTATTTTTACTTTTTATCTTAGAAAAACTATATCTTGTAGTATTTTTTCTTATCTTAATCTTTTAACATAGCGGTATTATTTCTAATTTTAACAATTTTTTCCCAATGTAATAGTAGATCGCGAAACAAGCAAGGTCACTAAAATTAGACCCTTCAATCTCAAGGACACAGCTATCGCATCTGTAAAATGAAATAATCTATGGTAATGCTATTAGTGTATTCCTGAACTAGCCTAATTCGCCTATGAAAGTCAACAAGTTAACCAAATTTAAAGGAGGGGATCGTAATTGGGTTCAATATTAAATAACTGACACGTTTCAAAATTTGATAAAGCTCGTTACAGGTTGAAACTACATGATATTATATTGTTTACGATGTAAACTAGCTCCTTTTTAAGCATGAGGTCCTATATGTTTTGTTTTTCTAATACATATTAATCCATAAATAATATAACTGTACTTTTATAAATTTTAGTAGAGTAGTTAATATTCCATTTTTTTGGACTTTTTATATATGTATCTCGGGTGATGGTATTACAAAAATTACTCCGCTACAATCATAAATTATCATTTTAATTTAATATTCCTTTTTTACTTTCCTAGATCTTCCAATCTACGTCCTTCTGCATGGCTACCACTTGCTTATTCCACTCTGCAAGGCTTGGACAAAAAAATAATCTACCACCCATCTAGTTCTTTTCAATTGTATCATTTTCCTAGACAATTTTTGCAATCTAATATTAAAACAGAAGGAGAATTAAAAGAAATTATAAAAAATCATCATTTACCAAATAATGTATTATCTAATAGGGATTCTAAAATATTAAAAAACAACAAGCATAGTCAAAAAATTATTATCGATAATCCCCAAGAAGAAGTTAAAATGGATAAAATTCTAAATGGTAATGTACTAAAAGAGATTCTAAGAGCAGAAATACCTGCAACCAATAAACCGCCATCATTAGCTCCTTATAGACTGCATCCTTTATTCCACTATATAAAAAATAAAAACACAATTCTACAAAATAAAATAATTCGAATAAGAACATCTAGTCCTCTAAAGGAAGGTGATATTACAACTCTCATACTTAAACCTCAAGCTACAGCTGTGGCGGGTGTAGAAGGTAAAGCTATTTCAAATCCATTATCTAGAGCCATCCTCAGGGAGGGTATGGATGTGGACATTTTATTTGAACCTGCAGCAGTGGCGGTAGCAGGACCTGGTGGAATTGCACATGCTCAGAGTGACTTGGAGATAAGCTATGAAACCTCTTAAAACGTGAGATATTTCCTGTTCTAGGGAAAGAGATTAGCAATAAAAAATCCTTTATAACTTTTAAGCATAATCTATATTGAAATTAATGATAGGAGAAGTGCTTGAATTGAAAAACAATATAAATAGTTAAAAACCATTAGAATTATTGTTCTTACAAAGGGAATTATTTTCCCGGATAAATTGAATCAAAATATAATGTGTAAAACTCAAATAAAATCAGAGAAAAGTTTTACATGAACCTGAATCGGAAATGTTTTTTTGACCGTAACGAAAGAAACTTTCAAAATTATAAAAAAAGATGGCGAATATATGTGCATGATATTTAATTCCCTTTGTTGCGAAATCAAACATTTCCGAATCCATATTGGATTTTTTGGTTTTAATGTCATAAACAATGAATCCACTGAACAGGCACATATTTGAAGTAGTGTAATCGGCCCAATACACCACGACGTAAATCCTCACTTTCGTAGCACTTTTATTCCGGGCTAAAAGCCGTATTATCAAACAATTTGTCCAGGGTCCGTTAACGATTGGATGGAGTAAGTTTATTGCCTGTAGGTTAAATTTACGAGAATAAATGAACCATTTGTTTACAATGTACAGTGCTTTCGTCAAATAGCGGAAACTTGTTTGGAAAAACGTTCGGACCCCTCGAATTTTATTTTTAGTTCAATTTTTTTTTTCGTGATACCGAAATATTCAAGATAACTCAAAAAGGAACCATGACGCCATCGATACTTTTTTTCAATTGTAAATACCATTTTTTATTTCAGAATCAGAAAGAGTAGATTTCATAACATATCACAAGGTAAATATCGATATTGGTTACATAAGGAAATTGTCAAGAAAAATTACTGTAAAACTTAACTTTAAAATATAAAAAAAAAATGGTACCGTCTAAATTAAATGTTCCAACTGGGCCCCGTTAACAATTTGACAGTTGCCAAGTCGATGAATAAATTTTTCTTGAACATTGTCGATAACATCTGCGATTATGTACTCCTTGGCGTATTCGAATTTTTAGGACTTTTTAGTTTTTATATATGCCCACGAGAAATAATCAAGGGGGGTCAGATCTGGTGACCTGGCTGGCCACTCAATTGTCCCTTTTCTGCCTATTCAGCATGGTGGGCTGGCGCTCCGTCTTCTGGGAAAAAAATGTCACAATGGAACATATCGGGTTCTTGTTTGTCTAGATATACAATTATTAGTGCAGGATTGATATCATTTTGAAAGAACTCCAAATATCTCGCACCACTGAGGGTACCGTCAAAGAAATAAGGACATAGGCCTCTTACGTCAACTATTCCACATCACACGTTCACTTTTTGAGGGTTTTGGTTGTTGACTGCTGTGAACCAATTTTGCCCAATAGCAACAATTTTGTTTATTGACCTAACCATTTAAGGTGAATTTTACCTCGTCAAAAAAAAATAATTCTTTTTTGAAAATTATTGTTACCATTGCATAATTGTTGCACTTGATCCCAAAATTGATTTCGGCGATCAAAATCATCTTCCTAAAACTCCTGAACTAAGCATATCTTGTAGGGGCGATACTTCGCCTTTTTCAGTATTTTATGTACACTACTATGTGCTATATTAAATGTTGAAACTGTTTCTATGAGTGTGAATCGATGATTATCTTGAACTGTCAACAGAATATTAAGCTGATCTTCGTCTGTTATTAAGTGTCGACCAGATTTCTTGATATCCCGAACATACCCATATTCTCGGAACTTTGCCTCAACTTGGCTTACCTTGTTTTGGCTTATAGGTTGCCGATTAGAGTGAATTGCATTGAATAACTCAACCACTTCTGTTTGTGTACACGTTCTATTTCCAAAATCAATCATGCATAATATTTAAATTCTTTCACGTTCCGTTAATTTCATGATTTTCCCACAAAATAGCAATAAAGTTAATAAACATTCGGACACACTTATTTCGCCTGCCAAGAACGTTAAAAACTTATTTAAGATACAAAATACTAATATCTAATGTCAAAACTTGTAAACAACTTCAATATTGTTAATGTTATTATAGATAGGCAGGTGGAAGATCTTGTGAATTAAACAAATTTTTCTTAACAATTTCCTTATGTAACTAACATCGATATTTACCTGGTCGTATAGAAATAAATGTGCCCTTTCTGATTATGAAAAGTGGGGTTTACAATTGAAAAAAGTATTGATGATACCTTAGTTACTTCTTGAGCACCCTGTATATTTCAATAACATGTAAAAAATTCTTAACTAAAAATAAAATTCAACGTCTTCTAGCGCTTTTACAGACAAATATCCATTTAGTTTATATTGAATTTATCCGCTACTTTACGAAAGCACTGTATAATTACTAAATGTACAAAATTCAAAAATATTTGGGACTATACAAGATGCGTTAAAAAGGCAGAAGAACACGAAGTTACTTTTTTCCAAATTAAGCGTTTTAATTTGACTCAATTTCATGGTTTTTTAAATAATGAAATTTAATGGTTTGTTGATTTAGATTAAAGTCGCACCGGTAGCAGAGACCCTTTAGCGACTAGACCCTAAAGTTTAACGTGGGTTCTGAACCACAGTCCTCGACACAACTAACCCCGAATTTTCACCTTTTGTCAGTTTTCATATTTATCGACCATTAGGACAGCCACTCTAATTGTCTGACACCTTTTTAAATAAGTGGCCGCGCACGAGGTTTGAACTCGCACGTGGTATCCTCCTACTGATCCAGCGTCTTAAATGCTTGGGCTAATACCACGCCGAATTTAAAGGAAAAAGTCACTTTTCTTTCTTCTAAATACTGCTCTTAATTAAGTGAAATAACTCTAATATTTAGTTTCGAGAAAGTCTACAATTTATACGAACTGTACTTAAAAAATGCTTGATAAGAGTTGCATAGAGTTCTAAATCTGAAAAACTTGAAATTTAGAAATATTTCAGGTTTTTCAGATTCAGCTTCTTTTAAAGGACACACCCTATAGCTTTTTGCAGTGTCATATAATGGTTTAAAAACCTTTCATTTTTTGTTAAGCATATCCTCAACTTACTTGCAATAATTTTTGAAATAGTTTAATCTTTTGGTTTACTTTATTCCCCTTGTAAAAATTTTAGCTCTAATAGCAGTAACCATGGAAAAGAATTAGTTAAATTACAAGTAGGTTAAATTTAATTAAACATACTGATAAAATGTTGAACTTTTTAAAAGAAATAGAACAGTTTTGCCACTCCTAAAATTAAGATATTTTTTATATTCTTAATTTAAAAAATCAATGTATTTACAGAGACAACCTAATTAATACTGATTAATTATTTATTCTCGACAAATATTCAAATAAATGTCCCCTTTGAAGACACAGATTAATTACTAACAGTAACCTTTCGTGGCTTCGCCCGAACTCAAGCCCCCAAACATCGTTAGAAAGTACGCCAATAAAATTTTATTGAACTTTTTCATGCATACGTTCCAGTTACTTTAATAGTCTCAGAGCAAATAGATCAGATATAGTTAATTACCTCGTGTAATTTATTAATACTGCAATAAAACCAAAGTAATTCATTATAGTGTGAATATTTCAAAGAGCATTTATTGATGAAAATAATACATATTGAATCATTAAAATAGGATCATTCTAGCGTGATGTGAATTGATTAAAAACATGCTAATATATTCTGATTTTTAACTGACCCCTAAAAGAAGGAGGTTCTCAATTCGTCGGTTATGTATTTTTTTATGTCTGGATACCGATTACTCCCGAACAACGGCAACTTAATATGCGGGATAAAATAAGTCAGGTTAAGAAATTTACATCTCAAGTTCTTTAAATAGTTTTGGTAGGTTTTGGACGCCTATATTACCAATATAAAAATAATTTAAAATTTAAGATAGTGGATGTACCATGATAGACTAAATATTTGTTTGACACAATTTCATTCAAAATTGTATTTGGAAAACTCCATGAATCAAAAAATTTATAGTTGTTTATTTCAGGGTGATTTACAACTTTGGATAAAATGGGTACTTTTTTGACACCTTGGAATCATTTCGAGGTACACTAATCTCGAATAGTTCTTAGTTCAGATAATTTATGGATATAATAATTAATTCAAAACAAAAAAAAATTGATTAGTGTCATTCGAAATTCACTAGTCATTAATTAATTCACTTTTCAAATATTCTCTTCATTATACTTTAGTATATTTTTTCAAATTATTGAAAAATCACACAAATAATAAAGTACTTTTACATAACTCCACAAAAATAGTCTAATGATGGCCACCGAATAAAACCCCACGTCCGATCCATTCGTAGATAACGTTGATCGAGAAATGTTTGAATTTCACTATAGTAATCCGAAAGAGCCTCATCTTGTTGTAATCACGTGCTCCTGTGTTTCTCTAAATTAAGATTCTCTAGGAATTAAGGTAACCAGAGTCAGTTAATGGTTCACCTTCGATGACCAATAGTTCTGTCATTGTCCTCTCGTAGTCAGAATGGGTTTTCTGAACCATAATAACGCCTGCCCGTTATTTCTTAAAATAGCCGCTTCAGAGAATATTAAATTACACAAAAAGTTTAATCTCAGTTCTAGACGAGTATTCATTAGATAGCAAAAGTTCATACACCTTTCAAAATCATCAATTTTCCTAGTGTAAGTCCATATGGGAAGATTGATATTTATATTTTCTTGTTGTTTCATTTATTGTTGATTGCTACATTTACATAATGTAAATAAATTACAACTTGTGACTGGGAAATTTTCTTGAACATGTAATAAATTCTCATTGGTAGCTTTTTGATTAACAACTTTACATCTTACATAAACACACCACTAGAATCTAGTTCCAGTGTAGAAAAGTAAGCGAATTATGAGGGCGACAACTTTTTCAGTTTCGTCTGAACGGTCTTTTAGACCATTTGATATTCAGGTATTCTAATTGAGTTAGGCTCTAAATTCAGTATGGTATAATCGCCTTTAGGGCATTAAGGAACCTAATTAGAATGAGCGATATGAATCTCTCTTACTCGATTATTGCACTAATTTGGAATAGATTTAGGATAGTCTAACAGCATTTAGGCTACTTAGTGAATAGCGCACACTCATTTATCATTTTCTCGGTGGTTGATGGCGCACGAACATAACGAGTTAAGGAAGGAAGTGTTCTGGATATTTACAAAATATGCCATACTTCTTCTTTACCCTCAAGATATGGATGTCCATTTATCCCTGTTTTGTACCACGTTGTACTAGTTTGGGCCTGTCGTTCTTTTGAAGTCATTACTCTATTGCATCTAGCGCTTGGTCTCTCCAAGGTCTCTGTCTAAATATTTTTCCTCTCAGTTTACTCTCAGATCTTGCGACATAGCTGGCCCACGAACATTTTTTTGCTGACATCTACTCGTATTTGTATCCATACAATAGTTTTGTGATCTTTTAAAGAGAAACCGATGCTTTTCTTTTTATGGCCCTTTGTGTGATTTTAGTTTTTCTATAATGACACATGTAAATGTCAAAATTTTAGTTCCGCATGTAACAACTAGCAATATGCATGGATGGTCCCTTTGGTTTTAAAGTTATATCCATTTCCAGAGTGTCCCTAAGCCTTCCATATATCGCCCACGTCAATCCAATATGATTGGTCACTTCCAGATCTTGTTTTTGCTTACTGATAGTGATTTTCTTTCCCAAGTACGTATAATACTCCAATCTATTTATCTGGCTTCCCTCTGTTTCCATTTCGCTGTCTACGTCTTCTGTATTGTTTTAGTTAAGATGCAGACTGACTCTGTCTCAGACTGTTTTAATATATGTGATTATATTTTAAGTTCTTCTTTGGATTTTGCAACAACCACCAAGTCATCGACAAATTTTAGATGTTGTAGTAACTCCCCAGCGCTAGGAAGCCTACTGTACTTATGGAATAAAAATAATAAAGATTATTTGAATGGACATATTAGATATGATGGTTATAACGTACTCCTCGCCCAGCACTTCATTTCCTGCTTTGTTTTCATGCAACTAGCCAACACGGCTAGGAAAAGGCCTATTTCCATTTTCTAAGTATATACTTAGAAAACACAACTGCTACATGCTCGATGAACACTTTCTGACTGATTTAACACACTCTTTCAGGGCGGTGTAATTGGCATGTCTAAAATTTTCCCACTCATACAGCCTTGTTAGTATTCCTGAATATCGTGAGAAAAATTTATTACAAAATAATGACATGAGCCTAATAAAAATTGTGGTAAAAAAGCAAACAGTTATGTTTTGACACTTCATGAATTATTTGCATATTACATGATTGTTTTCCATAGCTACTGCGATCTCAACGCTAATGTATAAACTAGAAGATTAAAATATCTCAAAAACTATTAAAGGTAGGTTTAGAACATTATTAACAAAAATTAGAAATTTTTCATTAAACTAAATAAAAAGATACGATGTATTATTTAAGAAAATGATATTTTTTAATTTGAAGTTTTTCATATTCGGTCCTATATATTAAATACAAGGTATTTATATACCCTGTAATTCGTAGATTTTCTTCATACTAAATATTGCAGTATTTAAAAGTAAATTAAGGGTGGTGCTTTTTAAAAAAAAGTACTAGTAAATGCGATTTGTTTTCTTTGTCTCAAAAATTATAAAGTTTAGGGCAATCAAGTAAATGATGAAAAAATTTTAGATAACATGTATTGTTAAAAAAAATTATTCATATACAAGGTGTAAAAACTGAAACCTCATGGTACCCTATTTTTTGATAGACCATATATAATTCGAAATGTTTTTAAAATCTGTTTATTCAGTATCTAGTGACTACAGAATACTAATAAATTGTACGTATAGTTTTCAAACTTACGCCATTCAATTATTAGCTCATCCTGTACAGCTAGTAATCCTAAAGTCGTAAAACAAAGATAAGTGATAAACAGATACAGGAAATTTAAAGCATTTGAACTCATCTGCGTTTTCGTGAAAACTTCGGAACTCATTATTCAAAAAAACGCTAAACAATGAGTTTTTTAAAAATTTTTGGACACGTCGCCTTTATTTTTTAGTACGATTTTTGCCAATACATTAAATCATACAGGGTCACTCGAAAGGAGCTGTACTATAATCAACTTTGATTGTTTTTGTACACTTTAGAGTCTTTGCAAAATTCTGAACCTTTTTGATATTACATGTCCTTTACCTAAATGTAACTGTTTTCGATTTACTGACAGTTAAAATTCCAAATGAAGTAGTAACAACAATTAATATATCATTTTATAACCTAAGCGATTTTTAAATTCATTCTGAACATTTATGACTATTTCTATTGTAATTAAACGTATTTATTAAGTCTTCTATGTTAATTGGTTCAGTTTGGAACACTTTACGTTTAAGGGAACCCAGCAAAAAGAAGTCAAGAGAGTTTAAGCCTGGAGCCCTCAGAGGCCACTCAATAGTTTCCTTTCTTCCATTTCACCTATTTGCAAAAACGTAGACTTCTTCTGCTTAATGTGGTGGGGCAATGTCTTGTTAAAACCAGATATTTGATGGATAAATCTAGATTTTCTTCCTCAGGAAACAACGTCGCAAGCCGATAAAATTTCTGCTCAATCTTATTCACTATCGATTTTTCTTGACATAACTAACACACTTTTTCTTAGGTTCTTATCTTATAAAGCATTTCTATCATCTGTGCTTCAGTAAATTTCATTTCTAGTTTAAACTAACTCAAAATGACAGTTTGATAAAATCTGACAAGTCATTAAATCTGTTACGCTGGTAAATAATTAGTATATTTCATTTTTAATTTTAATTGTCGATAAATTGATAACAGTTACATTTGGATATAGGATATGTAATAGAATGTTCAGTATTTTATAGGAATCTAAAAGTGTAGTATAGCTTCTTTCGAATCATCCCGTATGATTTAACATTAGAAAAAATTCGTGACAAAAAAACAAAGTCTGCCTGAATGATTTTTTTAAAAAACCCAGCATTTTTTTAAATAATGAATTTGTTCAAGACTTTACGTCCTCATTGTATTTTGTAATGAATATGGTTCATTGATAAATTTTACTTATAATCATGAAACTTACTTGATTCAATTATTGACTCCGCTATACAACTAGTAATCCTTAAACTGTAAAACAAAGATAACTGATAAAAAGAGCTAGAAATTTTCGAGTATTTGAACTCATCTGCACTTTCATGAAAATTTCAAGACTTTGCCCAATCTCTATGTGAACAATTAGCTGCTTTAAAAATGATATTTACAAAAATTCTTTGATTGATAACACAGATAATGTTAGTGATAACAGATAAGACGAAAGGAAATAAAAGACTGTAACTGTTCTACTTAACGATAAAAAAACACTTTGTAATTTAAATGTTAGTTTTAATATATCTATATTTGCTTACTTTTAATTAATTTTTAGTAGGAGGTCATAAAAGTTTGAAATAAACCGGAGCTTTTTTATTGTTGATTTCTTAGAAAAAGTTGCTCCTGTCTGTTGCTAAACGGGTTCTGGCAATTTAGAATTTACATAAATTTTGCAGTGTCTAGAAATTTAAAAAAGTGGGTTTTACAAAACCAAAATTAATACATATTTTTTTGAAATACATAGAATAAATTTATTTTTAGATGATGGGAAAAAATACTTAGTTTTTTTATATGGTGGCTTAGACAATTGAGCCAAAATTTGTATCATTTTCATTTTTGATTTATTAATATTTAAAAGCGAATCACTTTTTATATTTGTAAATCATATTTCTTTAGTTGAAAGATGTCAAACTAACAGGTCAATCAAAAAAGATTTTTTCGTGACAAAAATACTATCAGGATACTGACTGTGTCATCACACTAAAAAAATCCATAGTGATTTTTTTTATGTTTTTCACTCTTAACTATGATCCATTAATTTGTTATAAACAATTAATTTTTCAAGTTATAACGCTGGCCCTTGGCGAAATAATAGTAATTCATACGTGCCAAAACCACACGCTGACAGTTTATTAGTTCTTGCATCATGGATGGCCTGATTTTAATTTTGTAAGTAGAAGTATCATTCTATAAGCCTATATTTTCATTTTGCATCAAAAAATATGTGAAATACGTGAAAAATGCTAACAAACATGATCGAAAACGGTCCAGCAACAAAGGTGCCACTTAAAGCTATAAGACTCGTAAAAGCAAGAGACTCTGTGTGGTAACTGTATAAGAAGCTGAAAAGGAAGTTTAGCATCATTTTCTCTATGCTGGAACCTGCAAGGTCGTTACAAAGTATGATGGCTAAAAGAGGGACACATTGAAGTAAAGGAGCTTTAGGCAGATACTCCGAAGGACCTTAAATAGAAGTATCATTCTCATCTTGTCAGCATCAGAAACCTTAAAAAGATATTTTAATATATATTTTTTTTAATTCTGGGTAACGGAACCCGAGAAAATTGAGTTTTTACTATGATTTCGTGAAGAATCAACGAAAGTGCTGATTTTACTTAAGGTCCTGCGGAGCACCCATTGGTGTTATAGCTTTAAATTGCTTCTTTTTCGATTATTTTCACATATTTCATAGACTTTTTGATGCAAAAAGAAAATATAAGCTTATAAATTGATACTTCTAATTTTAAAATCTTTTTCAAAATTGAAATCGGATGACGCATCTAGTGCACTAAAAATTTCAAATGGCCATTATGCAAAAACTAATGAATTGACAGTACCTGGTTTTGGCAAGCATAGTTTGCATCTAATTTACTATTATTTTCCAAAGAGCTAACGCTACAACCTGAAAAATGACGGATATATGAATTTTTGAAAAAAAGCTAAATTTTCGGGATTTCCTATTTTTCTCCTTTAATAATGATCCGATTGAATCGATCCAGGACTCAATTTGTTGGTATTTTTATTCCTCTGTTTACACCATCGATATTGCTTCAATAGTTTTGATTTTACTAGTAAAAACAAAAAAAAACGCAATTTTTTGGTTGTAATTATTTATAACAAATTGATGAACCATAATAGAGAATGGCAAACATAACAAAATACTTCTACGGATTGTACTGTATCCCGACTATTTTTTTAAACAAAATCACTTATTTTTTTCTCTAATGATTGGCCTATAAGTTTAGCAATACATAATATATTTTGTCACAAATAACATTTTTGATGATATTGATAATAAATGTTTTCTATTTGTTGTTGCAAACTTTTTCGACCAGCCGCTAGGTATAAGGTTAAAATTCTTGCATATTTAAATTGTTTTGAAGTACCTGTAAAGAATAACAAATGTATAAAAAGAGTTGCTTAGTTATATATACGTATTTTGTATGTGAGTATTGTAGATAATAATAGATTAGTAGAAAATGATTTGTACAAAATTGTAAATAAAATGATAGATAATGGTTTGTGTTTCATTGTTAGAAGAATATTCAAGGACTTGTCGGTTTAAGGAAATAGAAGGAAACATAAATCACAAAAAATTTTCTTTTTCATTAGTGAATAATACAGAGTTCTTTAGTTAATTTAATAATTTTAACACGTATTTTATGACGCATTTGAGAACCAAAGTGCAACTAAAGCACTTAATATGAAACATAGGTTCTACTGAATAAGGTAATAGTTCAGATGGGGTGCGTTGGGTGGCCCACAGAAATCAAAGGGACTCAAGATTATCAATGAAAACGGAACAGTTTTAGAGTTTTTATATTTTGAGGTCGCTTAAAAGGATGGAAAATGGGGTGAAGTTCCTTTTTTCAGTCATTAGTTCGACCCGATGTAACAAGTTATACTTTTTCTACGACTTAAAGAAAACGTAGTTTCATTTGAAATTATTTGAACAAATTTTACACCATTATAACAGCTTCATTATTATTTCATAAAAGTATATCCGCTTGTCAGGATCATATCTTAATAATTCTTGGGGCAATAGTGCTTGATAGAGATGCCCCTTTTTGTTAAATCTAGTTATGGTAGTGCTACAAGAATATTCCTATAGTGATAATCTTACAGTTTTCTTACCAGGCATACTCTAGGACGACAACTTTAAATATTTCGAAAACAATTGAAGATAGGTATAGGGCGTGTTTTATAAAAAATGTCTAGAATTTGTTATAGAATCTAAAATGTAATAATATACAATGTGTTTTTCATTAAACTGTATAATATTGACGGGTTCGAGAGATTTTTCATCAAATAAGAGATGTCTCATATAAAAGGCAGATCCGTTTCCATATAAAAGACACCCTTTTTTAATCTTCACCCTGTATAATGTTTTCATATGGCTGTTGGTTAACAAAGACAATTAATTCTACGAATTTTTTTTGTACTATTATACTGAAAATTTTCCAGATGGTTTTTTTAAGTCTTATCAAAAAGTAATATTTTTTCATTTGTATGATCCCATAAGTCAATCTGCTCTTAATTCAAATTTAATAATTAGCTCTAGAAAAGTTTACTGTTATTATTTAATATATTATTCACCATAATGTCAAGAATACAATAAATATTCCAGATCTTTTTGTTTAATTTAGACAGGAAATTTCAAATATGCGTTGTCTGAAATTATGTGACGGCCCCTCCGAAAATAATTTGAATCAATTCGATATTTCCTTTTTATATTTTGCTACTTATAACTTATTTCACCAGTAATAGCTATAAAAACAAATATTTATAATAAACAAATAAATCTTATGAAAAATTGTTAAGATTTTACTAGCTTCATTTTTTGCTATTTCAAAATTATCACATGAATATCTTTGATATTTTAGGGACACCACAAAAATATCAATATTACCGTTCTACGGAGGCGCTAAAGGACAATCTTTACAAATCACTGAAACAGCTGATGGCCAAGTTCTCTCTACTGTGATAATTAAATCTCCAATAAACCTCCCTCCGCCGTCAGAAAACACAGAGATAGAAATAGATCCAGCTGAACTTGAATATCCCCCATTACCTTCCAAATATGACACCGAACACTTTGAAGGATATGAAGAAAACATAAAAAACATTCAACAGAGATCAGCTGAAATTGTTAAATTACAGGATATCGCTAGGAAAAATGGAAAACTAAGTAAAGAAGAGGAAAATACATACCAAGAGCATATGAAATCAATTAACGAATCTGCAAAAAAGTTAGCTGAAGTCCAGGATAGTTCGAGTTTGATTTTTGAAAATAGAGAAGGTTTAAGTCATTGGTTTGATAGAAAGAGGGATAGTATGAAAAATAAAAAGAAAAAGGAAAATGAAAATAAAAAGAAAGAAGAAAATGAAAAAAAAGAAAATGAAAAAAAAGAAAATGAGAAAAATGAAAAAGAAGAAGAACAAAAAGAAGAAGAGAAGGAAGAAGAGAAAGAAGAAGAGCCCCAAGACGGTGATGGAGTTGCGATTAATTTGCCACCTGCTGACGCTTCTGTTGCCGAGGCAAAACCAGTTGGTTTGGCGGTAGCAGGTAAAATTTCCTTATGCAATCTATAAAAATTCTAACTTCTTAAACAGAAAAAAAGTCTGAGAGGACATAGTTTTCATAATAAGGCAGAGAGGGTAAATAAAATTTAATAAAATGGCGTACACCAAACATTTTCAACCTCTCGTTCTCGTAAGAAAAAAAAAATAATATTTTTGATAACTAATTACCCTGATAAAAGTGGAGAACTGCGATAAATTTAGAAAGGTTCTTATACACTAAAAGTGTTAGCTTTCATGGCATTTAGATTGAACTTATGCATAAATTCCTTCAGTACATTAAGCAGTATAAAATTTTTACATATTAAAAAATATAATTTAATTCTACTGATAATTCTACATATTCTATACGTTCGTAGGTGAAGGTGGAGTAGCAGCCAGTAAACCAGTAGCTACAGCAGTGGTAGGCCCTGCGGGTCTTGCTATAGCACGTCCTGTAGCTACAGCTATAGCAGGAGTATCGCCTGATCAAGCCTTGGTCCCAATTTATGCTGAAGGATCAGCATCTGGCTCTCACAAGAAGACTCATAAAAATAAAACAGATCAAATGAGTGAATTTTTAAATAAAATTATTAGTAAATATCATCAGACTTAAGAAAATATTGAATTATATTTAAAAAGTAATATATTTATTTTATGATTTAACCTATTAGTTTATATTTCAACTTCGAACGTAGATTAAGTAATGTGTTATTTTTGTATTTTCTAATACTGTCAAAGATATCTAGACACAAAACTGAAGAAATGCGCTAAAAAGCCCATCGTACGTATTTTTACCTAAAAACAGTATATTGTAGGTCTAAGGGATATTATTTTAGAAGGAAATGCTATTTACTCATACTATGAACCTTTAAGAAAATATTTTAATTTAAAGCTACACTGTAAAAAAACACATTAATTTTAAGGTAATCTGCTGGAAGCAAATTTCGTAAACCGTTTATTAAATGCATTAAATTTACTATGCTTTTAGTAACTTTGTTGAAATTTAAGGTAACGTTCGATTAAATTTAATGTACAAAGCTTTAATTTCAAAATATATGTAACTTATTCACGACTTAAGATACAAAATCATTAAATTTGATTAAGGAACGTACATTAAATTTAAAGTTATTTTTAACAGTGTAAGTTCTTATCTTATTAGATATTTCCTCGGTAAGTAGTAATTTTTTATGGACGCTAAACTAGGTAGCGCAGTATTATAAATGAGATTTATATTTGACGATATTTAGGGCAAAAAATGTGTTTTTTTGGTTATATATTTTTTTCAAATTACTTTTATTAACCCAGCGTGATGATATTTTGCCTTTCTTTCAACGCTATTTCCGATTAAAAAAGGGGTGATAAAAATCTACAAAAAGTGTCTTTCCGGCTATTTCCGAGGGTGTTCTACCAATTGCCGTTATAATTCTAAAAAAAATTATTATTTATGTAAAATTTTTTTAAAATAAAATTTAAAAAGGCTATTTTCAGACTAATATTTTTTTGCGAATTTCGACATCTGTACTTGAAAACAATGTGGTTGAAATTATCGAAAAAAAAACATGGCGACTACAAAGTTGCGGTAATTTAATTAAGATTTTTGAACTTAAAAATATATTCGTAGCATAAGTTTCCTGTCCCATCCAATTTTTAATTATGAATTTAATGGTTTTTAGAATCTGTGATCACGAATGGGGAGACCAATTTGCTAAATTCAAGATAACGGATCCAAAATGGCGGATTTACGCATAGAAACTACATTGTAAGGGTTTTTAGAGTAGCTGATCACGAAACTAAGCTAAAATTTGTAAAATTCAAGATGGAGGACTCGAAATAGCATACTATAAATTAAAAACAAAAGCTGTTCTATGTACAGTACCTACACGTAAAGATTTTCGTGTAGCTGATCATGAATCTGGAATCAGATTTGTAAAACTCAAGATAGCAAATCCAAAAACCCTTACATGTAGGTATTATGCATGGAACAGAATTCTTTTTAATTTCAAGTCTGCCATCTTGAATTTTACAAATCTGCTCCATTGACGTAACTAGAGAATTTTCTTAGAGTGGGGGGCAGGTAATCAGCTAATCAGCCGCCGCAAGGTTTCAATTTCGGTAATCCGATCAGACAAGCGCGGATCCAAGGGGCGGGCGATCGCATTAAAAACGTAAATGTCGCTGATCCCCACTGGTGGACAACTCGCTTTTGCTTGTCATACTGTATTGCTTGTGAAATGGGGTCGATCTTTTCTTTGCCCTTGTGATATTATCGCCCTCTTCAAAGAGAGAGACTAGATCCGCTCCTGATTAGAGATTAGCTTTTTAGTAGAATTAACAAATTTTGGAAGTAACAAAGCAATTTAATGAGAGATACATAAGTGATGCCTTGTAATAATGAAGTTTATTGATTGTCCTCATTCAAAATGGCACTGTCCTCAACTCTGCTGTAAAGCTGAAAGTCTGGCGATGCAACTAAATTTGAAATAAAAAGTGACTGTTTTTAAGTTCAAACATAATTACTGAATTATCGCCATTTTGTAATCATGATTTATTTCAACAAGTCCAACCACATAAGTTTCAAATACAGATGTCGGAATGACATTTGTCAAACTTTTTTTGAAGTTTACAACCCTTTTTCAAATTAAAACTAGTCAATTTAAAATAAATTGACATTGAAACTAGCATTTTTTATTTTATTTTACAAATATTTTACACAAATAATCTTTTTTTATAATTTTTTGAACGGCAATCGATAGAGCACCCTCAGAAATATTGGGCAAAGTATTTTCGTAGATTTTTATTACCTCTTTGTTAATTGGAAATATCGTTCAAAGAAGGTCAAAATTTTATCACGTTGAGTCGCTAATGGATTAATAATTACAACGAACAGAAACACTGATTAAAATATTTTTGCTTTGGGACTTAAACTACGACTTCTATTTCAAAACCGTTTCTAAAGCCAAACTGAGAATAAAATACATTGCATGTGAAAGTAAAGATATATCGCCAGATAAGATTAAATAATCGATGTTGATACAGATGTAAGCCTTACACGATTATATTTAAAAATAATGTTGTTTACAACCCACCCATTTAATTGTGATCGAATATATAAAGTAGGTTGATCTAAATATTCGAAGAAAGACATTTCTTTTTAAATACTACTGGTTTTTTTAATGTCGCAACTATATCAAAACCTTGAAACAACTTGACTAAGTGCATGGAAATTTTTTATGACGAATTATTTTCTGTCACACGTGTAACTAAGAACTTTTATTAGGACACTGTCGAGAATTCAATTACACTAGTCAACAAATACAAAAAAAATGCGACTGATGTTATAATGACTGTCTGTGGGAGTTTAAAACATCCTGATTGCGAATTCAACAAAGGAAATTTTCAATCACGTATAGATTTTGAATTATAAAATGTATCAGTTATTTTTATTCAATGCAAGCATTTTTATATAATAGTAAGTTCAAAACAATAAAAAAAAAAGATATTTTGAAGATAATAGGATTTATCTACAAAAATACACATGAAAATACATTTAGAGTAAGTCTTTTGTACATAACTTTTTTGCAAATGTTGCCTATCATTTATATTCCTAATCACTTTCTCTCATAAGAATCCAACACTAAGCCCCATCTGCCTTGGTAGCTTTGCTCTATTGTTAATATGTCTTGGTGGAACCTTTCTACTTGCTCGTCATTAACCGCACCCAAATTTTCTGGGAAGAAAAAAGAGCAAGAAGTGTATTTTAGGAGACATGCGACAGCCCATTTGAATGTTATTCATCTCTCGGAAGCCATCCTTTTACTTGGCGATGGTTCTGTGTTGGTCTACTATCCCAAAGGCAAAGACAACAGCAATACTTCATAAATCCACCCTGAAGCCCTAGTAATAGTCCTATGATTTTTAGGTCACCACATATTTGCCACTTATACGTATCACAACTTATTACATTTAGAATAAGTGACATACTTTCGTATGTATCCTTCATGTCACCTGCATATGCAAGAAGAATAGAAGCTCTTCTGTTGTCATTATGGAGCAGAACGGCTTTTACACTTATTTTAGAAGAATCTATAAATAAACGCCATTCGTTTGAGTTATGTGGAAATCCTATTTGGATTAACACAAACATACATTTTATCCTGCAGAGTAAAAAATGAGAATAGCTCCTAGTTACGGTTCCTAAATATTGGATGTTTGGTTCCAGTGGCTAGTAAATTGTAATCTAGACCCTAATACTTCAGCATGTTCTTTGGACTAATGGAGGTCACGACCTAGATCATTTAATTCAGGTTTTTCGATTAAATGGGGTGCTTTTCCTTCCCTTCCGGGAAAATAAGAATCGTCCTTTTCTGATACATTATCGGGTTCTGTCTTATCATCATTCTTCTTCTTCTAAAGGTGCCTATCTTCTTATGATGTTGGCGATCACTGCAGTTCGGAATAGGTCAGTTCATGGTAGGCCAGTCCATTTTCTAAGATTGGCCAGCCAGGATATAAGCCTGCGCCCAGGGCATCGTTTCCCTCAATCTTGCCCTGTAATATCATCATACATTTCTAAATATTCCTCCCATTTTGCCGGGGGCGCTGGAACTGGTAAACCTTCTCCATGAAGAAACAGTTTTATTGCTGAAGGAATATCCGGATATTCAATATTATCTTTGCTCTTTCTTGAAAAACTAGATACTTTTGTTATGCAAAAGTAACAGTCGTTAAAATGATTTGTTGGTTCTCGCCAAATCATTGGAACTGCAAAAGGCATAGAAGAGCGTTTACCATTTAACCAGTTATTTAGATTTGCTGCACAGGTTTGGCAACATATGTGAGGAGTCTAGTCCCGATCTTGATAGCCAACAAGACATCCAAAATACTTATGATAAGCTACTTTGGTCATTTTGTTAATTGTCCTTTTCTGCGATTTAGGGGTAAACTGACCCTATATGTAGGTAGAACTATCCGCGAGGTTAACACAGCCGCGTTTCTGTACTTTAGACATTTTTGTACTATCGCGTACGTCGGTTCAGAGAAGTTATACTACGTTTACAGGCGTCAATTAAATTTTATCAACACAAAGATAACACTAATAGACGGCTCTTACTATTGGCTTGTTCGCGCACTTCTCATCTCTATCTAATACTGACCACTACTCGTACTAAACCAATACTGATGATACGACTGCCGGCCAGCTGCGTACTTCTGGTATTTTCTGGAAACATCAATTTGAGATTATATGAGTTTAAATGGGTACTTCTGTTATTTTCAGCCCTAGTGGGGTTTAGATTTCGTATCTGATTTGTCATCCCTACACACCCCACGTGGTGTTGCCAGATTGTGAACAATTTCCTTAACTTATGGACAACGTAAATTTCGCAACATCGCGCTTCGGTATATTACAAATTACTTTTAATAATAATATCAATCATTTTTGCTGAAAAAATCATAACTCAAATATCTTACTATCTAAATTTCCCCATTTAGAGACCAAAAATTAACCAAAGACTGCCTTTTACATTGCAGTCGCAAATTGGTTGTAAAGTAGTGTTATCCATACTTGTAAGCCCATCTTATTGAAGATAGAACCATGAAATTGTGGAAAAAGGTAAGCAACACCATATAGGTACCCACTAAGAAAAGGTTTTTCAAAATTTGCACTCCAATAGGTTAAAAAGGGGTGAACTGTCATTTGATAAATTTATCAATATTTCTTGATCAAATAGAGATAATGATTAGATTTTTATTTCAAAAGATGGCTCATAACAATATGTAAAAAGTGATTTCTAGAATCGCATTTTATAAGAGTGAAAAGGGGTAAGACGTCGATTTTACGGTTGCTCAAAAAAAGTAATATTCTCTGCGAAAAATCATGAAATGAACGTGATTTTCAGCTTTACATATTCTGCATACGATTATCTAAACAGTAGTTTCAGCATTTCTCAAAATTCCTTTTTGTATGACTGAAAAGGGTTAAAATGTATTTTTACTATTTTGCCAAATAACAAACTCCATTAGTAAGTAGCGGCAATTTGCAAAAAATAGTATAAAAGTTATTTCACATTTATATGATAAATGAAAGCAAAATAATAGCGAAAAAGTAAATTAATTAATGGGCCGTAAATCTGTTCTCACTACCACCTCCCCTCTCCCTTCTCTTTTCTTAGATAGCTGGGCATAAAAATGTCGGCTATTTCAAGTATATAGCGTAAATTACGTAAGTCACGTACATACACCCTCGAGGGCCTAACGACTACAATGAACTTTGAATGACACTAATAGGATTATTTTTGCATATGTAATTAGGTAGTCGTTTTTATATTCAAATAAATATGCTAAACGGGGTCCAATGAAATTTTTCTGGGAGTCCTAAAGGCTTAAAAACAAATGTACAACATTATGTGATTAAATAATAATGATAAAAAACTAGAATAATTCATCATCATCAAAAATAATCGTAAAAATCGGACTACATTAGCATGCTTTTAATTCAATTCGCAAACATCCTATGGGGTCATTCAAAACATTTATTTACCGATGGCTCTTTAATTCATAATAAAACAGCTTGTGCATATTATCATAAAAAATATAAAAATTTTCAAACAATTTAGGTTGTTTAATCAAATCTCAATTTTTACAGAAAAATTATGGGCTATCTGGAAATCGCCAAAATACTGTGAAAATTATGATAACAATCACAATTTCATAATCTTTTCAGATAGTAAAAGTGCTTCAGAAACAGTTAAAAATTGTAAACAATGCTCCCGCCAATTATACAGGATGTTTCCAAATAAATGCAAAATATTTTTTAAAAGTTATTTTAAGCATAAAAGTTCGTATAAACATATGTCTGATAATGCTTAGTTTTTAAGATACAGGGTGTTAACATTTATTTTTATTTTTTAAATTTATATCATTTATTTTTAAAGATAATTAAGTCAAATTTGGAACACAACACTTTTTACAGTTCTTATAAAAAAATATTATTATGTGGTACAGAGTATACAGAGTGGTACTTTTTTCCGGATCTCTAAAATTTTACCCTATCGAAGTTTTTTTTGGGCCCCACGAATTCGATTTGATTACTCAGTTAGCTTTCCCATCTTATTGTGAAACTATTTTGTCTCTCAAGTTTTCCTCTAAAAGTCAATAGTTTTTCCACAAAAAATGGAAATACATAAGTAAAAAATCATAAGGTATTTGTTTTAATCAATTTTCATTCATATTTGTTTTAACCAACAGGGACTAAGAAAAAAATACAACATAATTATAACAGAAATGTTGAAAATTACAACCTTCTGCCATAATGCTAGAATCCGATATTCGTCTCATTGAAGAGCGTATCTGTTGAAATAATCCTGGAGTATTTCTTATACGCAATAATGCGGTTTCTCAAATTTTCAACATCTTCAACAGGAGATGCATAAACCAAAGATTTAAGGAAACCCCAGATGCAATAATGCGAAGGATTTAGATCCGGATATCGGACAGGCCATTCTCGAGTGTCTCCTCAACCTATTCAACGATTTTAATACACTACCTCTAAGTGGCGACGTACATTGATACTGAAATGTGCTGGAGCAACATCATACATAAACCATAATTCTTGTCTAACCTGAAGAGGAACTTCTTCAAGAAGGACAAGTAACTCTTCCTCGAGAAAGTAACAGTATTGATCGCCATTTAATCTTACTAGAAGGAAATATGGGCCAACTAGATAATCGCCTATGACACCACTCCATATATTTAATGAAAACTTATGTTGATAATTAGCTTCAAGGAATACATGCGAATTTTCTTCAGCCCAAACGTGATTATTATGAAATTTCTTATGGATTCCCTTGAAAACTTTGCCTAATCAGTAAACAAAATACGAGACAAAAAAGGGGAGATTGGGAGATCATTTAAAGTATCCACTGGCAAAAAACTATACTCGACAAAAATCCTCGAGATAAAAGCGCCTTCACTCGCTGGATATGGTAGGGATACAATTGGTGTTCTTATTCGGAATACTGAAATTATTTATATTTAATATATCGGTATATTACCGATTCTCGTACTTGTTTTGGGAGATTCTTTTATTAAATTAAGAATAGCTTCCTCTGGTGCTACTGTTCTTAACTCCCGAGGAAGTCCACAATCAGAAGTTCGTTTTAGAAATGTATCATTTTCTCATAAACGCTGATGAAAAGAAGCAAATGTGTTATGATGAAGTAACTTACATTGTGGATATAATTCAGCTAAATTATTGAGCTTCTAACGCATTTCCATTAGAATGATTAACAAAATGCATATCTAACATTTCAACATTTCTAAACTCTGCGATTTCACTATTTTTTTTTACTTACTTTACATTAAGAATACATAAAATCAGCCACACTTATCCACAGAAATTATAACACATTACAAGAAAAAAAAACAATATGACAAATTAGGCGTGGACTTATTTGACAATAGTCTACTATATATTTTAGTCACTTAATAAACAATCCATAGAGAACTTAATTGGAAATGCATCTGAACATATTTTATTTTTTTGTGGAGAAACTATTGACTTTTAGGGGAATAAAGTTTTACAATAATACGAAAAAGCTAACTGAATAATCAAATGAAGTCAATGGTGCCCGAAAAAAAAGTTTGAGAGTGTAAACATACAGACCGGGAAATGTACCACTTTGTATATTATTTCACATAACAATATTTTTTTATGAGAACTGTTAAAAGTGTTATGTGTTCCAAATTTAATTTCATTATCTGTAAAAAGAAATGATGACCCTGTATAAGGTAACTTCATAAAATAACTATTTTTGAAAACGTAATTTGTGTCCTAAAATAATACATATCAATATTAAGAAAATAGTGTAATTGAAAAGATTCAAATTTTCTAATAAAAAAATCATAATATATAAATTAAACGCATTTAAAATTCCATTAATTGATAACAAACTATTTTTGGTATTTGAATATTAAATTAAAAAAAAAATTCAAAAACTTCAAATTTAAAATTATATTTCTGTGTTCCTTCCATTGCGTTCAATACAAACAATTGTTCTTCTGGGCCCATTTTTAATGGAGTTTCTGATACTAAAGAGCTTTTTTTCCAAAAATACAGTTTTAAATCACCGTTCTTGATGCATCATCATAAGGTATAATAGTAATGATTTTTTTGGAAACTGCACTTAAAAAACCAAAGACTATTTTAATTTTTTTAATAACATAACTTCGTAACAAATTTTAATACTGGAGTTTTAAATTAAATCCTTGAAACTAGATAAACTTTACGTAAAGTTAAATAGAAATTTATTTTCCACCTAATGCAGACTTTACTGATGACACTGTGCCTTGGTTGTCTTATTAGTTATAATGTGTATTAGTTTTAGACACGCACTACGTTTTCAAAAATAGTTATTTTATGCAGTTACCTTATACAGGGTCAAAAACAAATAAACTTTGCATCACATGTGACCAAATTTTAATAGCCCTATTTGGATTCTGTAGAAAAATATACATTTAATACAGCGCTACTTTAAACAAAATATGTCTGGGATGAAGCATTGTCAAAACTAAGAAGTTTTAGGTAGGTTGCGTTGAGTCGTATTTTGCAACAGTGGCGCAATTTACAAAAAATGCACAAAAAATCTAAGTTACCTTATACAGCTGAAACTTTGCTTAAAGGCTAAAAATTGCATTTAGAAAAATTTTTTTCTATTAATTTTTTTCGATATTTTGAGATATAACCACATTTTTGATTTTTTTTTGGAAAAAAATTAAAATTTGACAGATGCCAAATGCCAATCACGTGACCACTATTTTTTTTGGTTAATTTTCATCTCGATCGAAGCAGAAATTGATACCAAAGTCAAGTTTCGAATAAAGCTATTAATATATGATGCGAACTTTACTGCTCACACTGTATATTTGGGTAAAAGAAACCAAGAAATTGGGGGCCATTTTTTACTTTCGAAAAATGCATTCACTACTCTCGGATCTAGTTAGTTCGAAATTAAAATATCTCTTAGCACAATTAAATCCGCACAGAAAGGTTTATTATATATAAAATTATAGCCTTTATTTTCCTAAAAACTTTTTTTAGGAAATTATTAAAACGTGGTTTTACTTGTAACGTATTACTATTCAGTTAATATTACGTTAATATTAATACATTTGTTTTGATTATTGGAAATAGTTATCGTCATCTATAACAGCAGGATAATTTGATATTTTAAATTATAATGTATTTAAATGCATGAAATATATTAGAATATCGTGATCTGCAGATCTTTTGAAAGTGTTGCTTTACTTTTGTGCGATAGTGTATAATAAAATTATAAACATATCATAAGCAAAACAAAATTAGCCAACTGATAGGTCTAACTTCCATGAAACTTCCTGAAATAAGTGTAATACAGGATTATAACGATATGTTTTCACTTAGAAATTTAAAAATTTAAAATACTATAATAAACTTATTTTATAAAATGAGTTCTGAATCTTCTTGTAGCATTGATATTGGACTTGAATTTAGCACTATCGTATAAATGTGGAGACTGGATAAACTGACAGAAATTGACTTGACTCTGACAACTCTTTTCGATCCCGCTCAAACTTTATCGATATTTCTAAACTTTCGTAATAATGTTACCAATTGTATTCAAAAGTAATTAATCAAAACATTTAAAGTAAGAGTGAAAATGTACTGCAACACACCGCAGAATTAACATAGTGATATATGAGTGGAACCGGATAAAAAGGAATTTCTGGTAAGTCACTCCTTCACAATAAACCCCCAAAAGAACAATAAACCAAATAATCTAATTTAAATTATTGATGAATTCTCTTCAAATAAAAAAAAATAAATAAAAATTGGCCAACGTTGGCATTGGGTGGGCCCCACCTACGGCCGCATATAAGAGAGGTCGATGGTCCTTCTATGATTGGAGTCGTTACAGACAAACTAGTAGTGCCGCGAGGATTAAACAAAAACATTGACTACAATTGAACGTTTTTAGGGGTAAGTATGTCTATTTTTTTATATATTTTCTGTTCGTTAAATAAAAAATCTACACATTACTTTAGTTTCTTTTTATAATATCGATCTGCGTGATACAAGATACTTCTTCTTTGTGAAGCCGGTATTTTAAACTCCAAAAACATCGTTGATTCTAATGTTTAAAGTTAAAAATAGATAACAGTTAAGTAGTTAAAATAATCTCCGATAAACAAGCAGATTTTCGGATAATGTTTTATGATAAAATTTTAAAATGAATATTATTTAACTTTGAAAACGGTACTTTTCAAGCGAAGAAGCTAAATAGTAAATAATTTTAGGAGATTTAAAGGTAGGTATAGTAAAAATTAGGAACGTCAGCATATTTTTTAGGAAAACAGTTTCTTTTTAATTGAAATAAATTAAAAATTGAATTTCTATTATGAAATTATGGAAGTTGATGACAAATTTTTGTACAGTTAATCATATATGTCTAATATTTAAAAAGAAAAATATGAATTTTCGAAAAACTATAATTTCCTTGTATTTTCTTAATAATAACTTTATTTTCTAATTTTGAAAAATATTTTGTTTCAATAATTTTGACTTCTTAAGGAGTATCTATCTTTTGTGACACCCAGACATAAAAATTCAGTATATTTAGAATGTTATATAGTATTTGGTCCGCTATTTTTAAAAATATAATTAAATTTTTCTTTTAGCATTGAAAGAAAACTTTTAAAGTTTAAAATTTTTTTCTTTGAAGTCAAATTTTCTCTGCAGTTTTTGAGAAAAACAATCATTCATACGTTTAAATAAATGGGTTTAGAATTCTTACAACTTTGTGGCACCCGATTTAAACAAGATCCCTTAATATTTAAAACTGCGTTAACAGATATTTTAATTAAGGAATAACGTAATCATAAGAAACTGCTTGGAAATTTACCAGTACGACAAATAAAAATATTGTCCTAGTCTTTTAATTACCAATTCTTTTTGGGCAATCCAAAAATTCTCTCACACACGTAATAGCGGGGTACAATACATAGGTCATTATAGAACATGTAAAACGACAATCCTTTATCTATGGTCACGGAAAAAGTAATTTAACTTTTTTTTTTAAGAATACAAAAGCTAAAAACATTATTCATGTAAACTTTAGATATTTCAAGAGTATTTATTTTATCCCAAATTTCGTCACCTCCAAAAAACACACATATAAAATAAAACAATTTATGCGTTTCCTTATACTTGCACGGCGGAGTATATATTTTTTTTAAACTTGCGACAGGGAGGATTTTCTCTATTTCCATTTTGTTTTTCAACTTGAAATCAGGCAATAGCCGCATCAATAGAGGGCATACTGAAAGAGTTTAAATTTATATGTAGTCATAGCGCCAAATAAAACGACTTTTAGTTATAAAACACAAATCGACGTTGAAAAATGAATATTATATAAATACCTCGGTAAATGCAAAATAAATAACTAAAACTAAATATAAAAAATGTAATACCTTTTTAGAACCGCCAAGTGCAAACAAACAAACACGAACGCCAAAATAAAAAAAAAACTATTGTCACTTCTCACCCGGAAACAAATGTGTTCTTTAATGCATTTATTTAACACCATTCTAGTTATTTAGCGCCCGAAACAAATTTTATCATAGCTGCATACAAAAAATACTAATACACAGTTCCATCTTTCTCACTCACATTTAAACCCTTTTAGATCTTGATCTTTCCACTATGCCATATCAATAAATGTGTTGCCAGACATCAAAATGATTAATAAAGAAAAGGAAAAATTATTTGAAAAAGTTTAAAGCGAATATAATTTTTAAAAAAATGTTTAAAAAAATAAATAGTGCCATGTCATTGTGACAATACTCTACGAGCAACCACTGCACACACGTGATAATCGGAAGAGTCCACTTTATACACTGTAAAAATGAAATTCATTAAATTTAAGGTAAATGTTCTGGAAGCGAATTTCATAATCCGTTTCTTAAATTCAATTAATGTAATGCATTAAATTTAATAATTTTTACATTAATCTAAATTAATGTGTTCCATTAAATTTAATGTAATCATACATTAAATTTAAAGTTTGATAATTATTTTTTAAGGTGACTGTATATTAAATGTACAGCCAGTGTTC
Organism: Diaprepes abbreviatus; assembly: GCA_034092305.1. Classification (NCBI taxonomy): domain Eukaryota; kingdom Metazoa; phylum Arthropoda; class Insecta; order Coleoptera; family Curculionidae; genus Diaprepes; species Diaprepes abbreviatus. Next base: position 6,963,411 of record JASJET010000055.1, on the reverse strand, counting down.
ATTGAATTTAAGATATGTTATCACATATTGCACCAACATTAATATCAGATTAAAAAATTCTCATTGGTTTCCGTCAGAAACGGCAGACATGTACATCTCTCCATAAGAAAATTGAGTCCTTTGGGCAACTTATATCATACTAAATAAAAATTTCAATACAAGTTGCGACATCTCCCGGAGTTTCATGCAATGTTCCATGAATATTAATGTAAATTCCTTTAATGTTAAGTATATGTGAATTAATTTTAATGTACAGAAAGTAGAAATATTTTTTTCAGTTACTTCATTGGAATTTAAGATACCATTTAATCAAATTTAATGTACTATGAACAAAGCAAATATAAATTATTCACGATTTAAAGTACAAAATCTTTAAATTTAATGTAAAATGTACATTAAAATTGCATTAAATTTAAGGTTATTTTTTACAGTGTAGTATAGAATTATTAGATAAAATCGCTCATTGGAATATTTACAAACGGTTAAAAAAAAGTACAAAAATTTTAAGAAGCAGCTTTCAAACCACACAACTTGCGGAAATTCCTCTAAATTCAATTCTAAGATATGGTTGGTATACGATTATGGTTATTAAAAATTTTTAGGAACACCAACACATTATAAATTTTTTAATGATACAATTTTACTAGCGAGCCATCTGGGCATCGCATGGGAGTTCTTACGTTTCTGTTTAATCCACAAACTATTCACCTAAACGTTCGTTATGAAACACTCCATTAGTAAAAAAATAAATAAAATCCGTTCAGTAGTTATTAATAAAATCGTGAACAGACAGACAAGTAAACAGACAGACAAGGCATGGTACTATATTTTGATAAAGCTTTTTTAATTAGTGACTTCGTTTAAATCGATGTTTTTCGAGCCAGCTTCAAACCGAAGCCACCTCATATCTTACTTGAAATCTAGGCAGTTATTTCACAAACTTAAACATGACTTGACCTTGGCTTCAAGTCATTTTCGCAAAAGCTTGATGTCTTGTCTGTACCTAACCTCAAAATAACGCCTTGTTTTGATATTTTTTTATTTAAAAACCAACTGTTTACTATTGTGAGGGGTAGAATGTTTTATTCTTCATTTAGCCTTTAACTTTGGTGTTCTTAAAAATTAAAAATAATTCGAAATAATACATTAACGCCCATTTGACGCATGACGTAATCGTTCATAAGTCAACAGCTGATTTTAAGCGCGCTTGAGGTGTTTATTTCACACTCGAAGCGCGCTTGGGTCAAGTCAACCCTAAATCGTTTTGGGCTTGACTTAACAAATCCAAGCCGGCTTCAAGTATAATATCACCCGTTTAATTCGTTATTTCTAAGCCGCTTGCAGAAGGCGCTCGACTTCAAGCGCGCTTGGAGCTGTCGATATAAACGTACTGTCAGGTCATTTTCTCAAAAATAACGACAATATTTGAATTTGAATAGTAAATCAAGTTTTAGGATTTTTTTCGTTATCAAAAATTAGATTTACAAGTTTTGTATTTTGTTATGAAAAAGCAAAAATACTTTACATTTTCGCATCTTAGCTGACTATCAAACAAAGAAAATAAAAGACCATGCACAACAATACAAAGCTCACTCTAAATCAGAAAAACAAATAATTAAATTAAATTGTGTAGAATTAAAAATTCTAGTTTAGAAAAATAACTAGCCAAGTATGTGTCGGCCAAGCATCACGTTAGAGTTCCGCAGCAATTGTTTTTCCTTTTCTGTTTATTTTGCATATATTATCTTATTTAACAATTTTTTTATGGGAAAACAAATGAACACTTTTTTTTGGTATCTCATAACTTAAACATAGTCATTTTCGTTGAAAGTATGTATTAAGTACAAGCATGTCGAACTTAAAGGGGGGGGGGTAATTTTAAAGGCGTTTAGTTTTTGATAAAATAAACCTAAATGTATTCTATGTTTAAAATACTGTTATATACTCGTACTATATTAAAATTCTAATATTTGCTGTATACGAGCCCAAAATATTAATAGATTAATAACCTTGAATAAATAAAAAATTAAATTATATATGTAAACTGAAATACTACTCTTTATCCAAAAATTAACAATAGTGTTTAAAAGTTTTACAAAAAAATAGTTTTCTTGCAAATCAGCCACAAGGTTGTCCGACAACTACACCCAAAAATTAAATATAGAAAGGGTCTAAAACCTCATAAAACCAGGATATAAAAAATTTGCATTTGATGGTACTTTAGCGTGAATAATAATAAGATTGATACTTTGAAGTTTATATCAAGATTCTAGGCCAACAGAAAAATTATTGGACAGGACATGTTTAAGTAATTAATCTATGGATACCAAAGAAACAATTTCATTACCAGAATGTCGATATAAATTTCAAATTGTTGAAAATTTTATTGCAATTGGCAACCGACATTGTCAGAGTAGAAATCTATGAGTATTTTTTTGTTATACAGGGTTGGACAAATGTTCCGCAACGGCTTATTTTTCTTCAACCTTCGGAACTATAATTCCTCTATTTGATTGTTCATTCCATATGACAGTGCCGTCAAAAACTGTCAAATGACGATATAGCTTATAATTTTTTAAAATAGAATATCCTGTATGTTATCAGTTATTTTAAATCTCCAACAAGACTAAATTCAACTGTCCTGCAAATAAAGACAATTAAAAATATAAGAATGCCATCCCTTTTCATAGAGAAATAAAAAACGGTAATTTAAATTAAGAAATATTTTTTAAAATGTTCGATTTGTTTTTCTTCAGTCACGCAACAGACTGCAACCCTTTTCGAAAATTGGGAAAGCACCTTGCGCAAATGTTGATGAGGGATATCATGCACTAGCTTTGAGATTCTGTTCTTAAGATTTGGCTTTATACTATACAGCGTGTCCGGTAAATACCACCTAATTTCTCGGAAGCACACAGGAGAGGTTAAAATAACCCTACTTTGTCATAGAAAAAAAATTACTAAAATGCCCCCTAACGGAGATTCTGTATCTAAAGCTGTACTCAGCGATTTACCTTATCGGCTCTAAGTTTTTAACCAACTTGTTTAATTTAAGGAAATTTTAGTATTTTATAGATACCAGAAAAACTCATTAAACTATACTACAGTAGATGTTTTAGATCCACAGAGGACTCAGGAACCCACTTGCAGCCACACTCGTTGGGCCTAATTTTTGACAGGTGTCATTTTACAGAGCTGTAAAATACTATTCTTAAAAACGTTTATAGAATCGTTGACGTCAAAAACATTTCGAATATATAAAAATCTAATTTGTCTTTCTGATTCACAGCTGTTGCAATTACCATGATAAAAGAAGTTATATGTAATAAAATATTAGCAGAGAATGGGATGAATTGTGGCAAACTCTCATGAGAGTCAACTAACAGTTATTTAATATTTTTCGCTCTTTAAAGTAAGCCTTGAAGAACTTGAAAACTAATTTTTTGCAAAAAAAATTTCCAAAAACCTCGAATTCTTAGCGTGTAAAATAATCCAGTAGAGTAATTTAAAATATATACGTTGTAAAATAATAACACTTATTTAAGTATAACTTTAAGAGGTGAATATAAAATATGTAAGACCGTGAGACATAGACAAACGTAATTTTTAAAACAAACCGCGAGTTTCTTGAATTTTGTGGTGGTATTAACAGCGATAAAAACTTTTTTAATCATGACTTGTAACTAATTCATATTAATATTTATTGTAACTTAAGGTGTTTTATAATTCGCATAAAGTGATCACGATTAAAATTAGAATGTAACAGAATTTTCAAAAATTTCTGCATACAAAAGCTAAGAACGAACTTTATTTTTTGCAATTCCGTAATTTGCGATGGAGCTTTGAAATCGAAGTATTTCTTTCAAATCAAATTTAGTTTGAGAAAATAATGACCTTTTTTACTTAACTTCAAAAAGGAGGAGGTTTTAAATTCGACTGCTGTTTTTTATATGAATGTACGTCGATTACTACAGAACGGCGGCACCGATTTGAATTACATTTTTTGCATTATGTTAAGAAGTTGCTGCAGTGGTCTTATCTTATCTTGGCCGAAATTGTTTTAGTAAATTTCAATATGGCGCTGAAAATATGACGGACGAAAAAATTAATTTTATCCGATTTTTTCCAAGCTTGGTACAGGGAAGTTTACGAATCTAAAATTATTTTTTAAAAATTCAATATGCTTAATCTAATATGGCGGATAAAAAATTTTAATTCTCTCGATTTTGTCCAAAATTGGTATATGCGGATTTTTGAAAGCGTAAATTATGAATTTAAAATTATTTCAAAAACATTTGATATGTGGACTAAAAATTTAACATCGCTTGATTTTATTCAAAATTGACATTGGGGTGTTTCTGAAAGTGTAAATAACGAATTTAAAATTGTTTTGAAAAAAATCAATATAGTAGATTCAATATGACTGTCTAAAAATTTTATATTTCCAGATTATGTCCAAAGTTGGTACTGGGAGATTTTCGAGGGGATCGATTAAGATGATATTAAAAGTATACAATTGTTTTTTTGAAATTCAATATGGCGGATCCAGTATGATGGATTGAAAATTTCACGTTATGCACACTTTGTCAAAATTGATACAGGAGGTTTTCGGAATCGAAGGTTACAAATCTGAAGTAAATTTTTTTACAATTTAAAAAGGCAGATATAATATGAGGAACTAAAATGTTACATTTTTTCGATTTTGTCCAAATTGATATTGAGACATAAATTACCGATCTTTAATTAATTTCCTCAAACTTAATATCCAGTATAAAATATGTCGGACTAAAAAAATGTTTCAAGTTCTTTCAATATCGGTATTGGGGGGATTGGCGGCCTATTACGAATCTAAAATTAAGCAGACTGTAGCAGGCTAAATATTTGTTTGGTACAATTTCATTTAAAACGTATTTGGAAAATTTTCAGAATCAAAGAATTTTTTATTGTTCAGTTTAGTGTGGTGTATAACTCAGGATAAAATGCGACCTTAGAAACTCAACCCGTTTCAGAACTAAAAACCGAAAAATAAAATTTTATAAAAAAATTGAACCAACTAAATGCTAAAAAAGCGCTAAAAAGCGAAAAATAACAATATAAATTTTTATATGAAATTGATATTTTGGAAGTGAACGCCAAATTATTATTAAATGACACAAATAACCACTAACACGAGATACATACAAGCTAGACTAAGGAAGCAATTACAAATAAAGCATTTCTCAATCTTTTTTTGTGAATCACGTTTTGTCAGGTATTAATTTGACGCCATCTTCAAGAAATCACTTCAATTTTTTTTATAAAAATTTTATTTTTTGATTTTTAATTTTGAATCGAGTTAAATTTCCAAGGTTGCAAAAAGTGCCCATCTTATATAAAATTGTAAACCACGCTAAATTAAACAACAAAAAATCTTTGATTCTGAAAATTCAATTGTTTTATAAAAATTTCATTAGATCTTAAAGTCTGTGGCAAATTTGTACAGAAAGAAATATAGGGCGTATCTGAAACAAACGGTTAAGGTGGGGTTGGTTCTCAAATATAAACAATTTAAAATATTTTTGTTTGGTCAAGTGCTTTAGACGTCAACCAGGAAGATCGTCTTGTTTTTGATTGTTATGTCCTTTACCAGTATCCTTCCTTAAATTTCGATATCCAAGATTGTTATAAAAAATAGATTAGCCTTTTATATAGAACACCGCTTATTTGATGAAAAATCGCTCGGACAAGTCAATTTTAATTTTTTTTTAATTATTTTTTTTTAGAAAATATTATACAGGGTGGATCAGAAAAATGTCACGTGTACCAATTCAAATTTGTTTCAAAAAACCTTGTATTTCATTAGATTTTATATGCATTATACTTATCTGTTTTTGAAATATGTGCAGTTTTGGTTTAGGAAACATTTACTGATTTACCTACACCTATCGTAGTCTACTTGTTGGTTTAAATTTCCAAAAATTATCAACTACCACTAAGAATTTCCACTAAACTAACACTTACAATACGGAATAAAAATGTGTGGCTCATACTTCAAAATTTAAGTATTAGTAGACATTAGCAATGGCCAGTCAAAATCGTCCATAATAATTTTAAGCTAAAAATAAAGCACACATTCTTTGCTTTTGAATTGTGGTTGTTTACATATTTTTATTCTAAAGTTTCGACTATTTTATGACACATTTTTACTAAATTTTGTTTCTTTATAATGTTATTTTCTATATTTTGATGTACTTGACAAATTAAAAAAAAGTTGATCAACTTTTTACTTGATAATTAATAATTGTTAATCTTTGTTGAAGCTATGAACAGATAAAAGTAAAGTGTATCATTTAAACTGCAAGTGAAATTGATAGTGGAAACTCTTAGTGGTAGTTAATAATTTTTGGAAGTATGAATCGACCATAGGGTGTCTATAATTTTGAAGTTATTAACCCGTTAATGTCAAATCAGAGTCATTAAATTGTTACACAAATTTGAATTTTTACGTGCTCTTGTTACATTCAAAATGCACCTTGTTGAAGATGAATGCTTTGAAATTTTGGTAATTATATCGATTAACTGAAATCTAGGAAAATGTTTTTTGAAAAAATTTCAACACATCCTCTATTTCAAGGTCCTAGAACACGATTCTGGGCTTGCTTTTCCACTCTTTTTCCTCACTTTACCAGAAAACTCAAACCACACCACCCGGCGCTTTACAAGGCACTTTTATTTCGGAAAAAAAAACACCGAACTTTCTGAAGAAAACACTCAAAATTTGTTGTGTTCATTAAACTATTATGATTATGATGTTTGCTAACTGTACCTAAGATGTCTGCACTTTTCATTGAGGATAACTCTGTTAGTCAAGAACTACCAAGATGGCAGCGTCATCATGCTTATAATGCTTTTTTACCTTCTGGATATTTTTCATATCCACAATACCATCAAGTTTTTGAATTAATTTATGCACGGCTTTTCCAGTTAAACACTTGGGTACTTTTCATTAAATACATTTTCAATTCCATAACATTTTATTAGGTAAATCCGTTGTTTTAAGTTTTTTTTTACTACGAATTTATATGGCCGTTGCGATCAGCTGGCACTGAGGTAATTTAGCCAGCTTTTTATATTTAAGATTAATTCTCACTTTTGGATATTTTGAACATCACGTATAGATTATCATGACTTTGCTCATTGAAATCCGAAGGCCAGTAAGACTTTTTATCAAAAATGACCTTTACTCGAAAACTGGAAAATATTGAAGTTTACTAGAGTGCGATACCTCATTCGTGGACGCACTGTATTTCGAAAACAGTTGAAGATAGGCGTTTAATGAAAAATGTCAAAAATTTATTGTAGAATCTAAAAATGTAATAATATGCAATGTATTTTAATAAATAAATGTTGAGTTCATACACGTAGCAATTTTCTGGTCCATTCTGTATATTATTTCCTTTTCTAAAAAAAATCATTTCAAGAAACAAAATTGACGGATTCGAACGATTTTTAATCAAATAAGCGGTGTTTCGCATAAAAAGCTGATCCCCTTCTTTATCACAATCCTACATTTATTCAGCAGTTATTTTAAAATTAATTCCCCCAAAACTTTATAATTCACCTCCGTCCTCCTTTTGAGTTCACTGAAGTTGACAATCCCATTACACTTGAAATTCGCAAACAAACACGAATATTTTATGTTTAAGATTTAAAGATATAATTCCCTTGTAGGTAGGATGTCTCAAAAACAATAACAATAACTTACAACCTTAATTTATGGCTTAAATTATCATGGTTAACAACTTGTAAAGTCAGTAAAAAAAATAATTTCACGTAAAACTGTTCCTTTCATTGTTCAGAATTTATTATTCTTTGGGCCTATTTGTGCATAAAATGAATGTCTTTCAGGATGTTGTTATTTTTCCGTTTAATACTATTGCATCGTTTTATTCTACTTTATACATAACGTAAATTTGTACCCGTAATTTTATGTTATGTAAATAGTATGGACATTAAATAACCTATAGCATTGATCAATAGGCCTGTGCAATATGTCCATTTTTACTAATAATTCTAGTAGTTATTATTAATTGCTATGCCCGTAACACTAATAATCATATGGTTATATTGGGTAGATCTTACATTAAGTAAATTTTATTAAATAGTTTTCTTTTTGTAAAATAATATACTACAGGGTGTTTAAAAAACATAAAAGGATGAAAAAATGCTGTACTCGAAGTACTCAGAGAACTCATCGATTTGACAGAAAAATTACATCGACCATGTGATATAGCGAGTTCGAGGTCTTTTGTGTGTAGTATTAATCCAAAGTCGCTGAAATTATTATTTTATTGTTATGTGGGGCAAGCGCGGATCCAAGGGAGGGCGGTGGGGGCAATCCACCCCTCCCCCAAAAATTTTGAATTTGGAAAAATAGACTTTCTTCTGCTTGCTGCATTAGAAATGTAAATATCGCTAGCACCTCCCCCCTCCCCCGTTGATAACTCGCTTTCCCTTGCTCCTGTAATATCGCCCCCCTCCGCCCCCCCCCAAGAGAGACTGGATCCGACTCTGATCTGGGGAGAGTTATATAATTCTAATATTAAAATCTTGGCAATCTGTCGAAACATTGTTTAAAAAATTATTTTTATAAACTTACGTAGATATCTTACGTCTCTCCTATATATTGAAAATAATATATTAAATATTCAAAATCTTAATATATTTACAGCCGGATTCACTAACACGATTTAAAACCATCCTAAATGAACAGCAGCAGACTTAAACTGACAAGAGCAACAATAAGTCAAGTAACTCTTAAACCCTAAAAATACTAGCATAAAGAAATTATTTTGTTTTATTCTTGAACAGGCAAAAATGAAAAACTCTATTTATTTTCGGGATATAACTATTTCTTTTATATATTTCAAAGCTTTGTCGCAAGATTCTTATCCTTAATATCCCTATATAAGCGTTTATATGTTGACATATTTAATATAAATAACGACAATATTATAAGCAAAACAAAACTGGCCGACTATAAGATTTAAATTTTATGGCAACTAGATCGGGTTTAAATCTTGAATCTTCTTAGTGAATCTGGCTGTTTATGTTTAACCTGCACAATTAAGATAAACCAGTTTACCAGTTGCCAAATTCGATCAACTGTTTTTCCCTGGTTTCTGGCCTTACAACCTAATGTTTTAGTGACGGAGTATTTTAATTATGATTGAAAAAAAAAAATATAATAAAACAATATCAATATTGAGATACTGAAACTTCGGACAAACAACTGTTAATGACTTTTTTTGTATGACTATGTTTCAAACTTCTTTCTGCCGTAGATTCATTAAGTATTATGTTTCCAAAATGTTAAACATGCTAACGGCATTTCTTAAAATAATAATTGTTCAAAAAAACGGGACAATTAAGGAAAAAACAATACGACGAACTGCTGCCATCGACTTCTTGGAAAATGGGCTTTGGAATATTTCCAAAATGTGGCAGTGTACCAAAGGTCATGGGAGCAATTGGGCTAAAATATTTTCAGGATGGTGGTACTTCCGGTTATACCGGAAGTTGATGCCTTCTTGCTTATTTTAAATGAAACACCCTATATAATGAGAATAATAATAATATGGATGTCTTTATTTCTGGCTCCAATAGAGTTAACAATACATTATAATTAATTAATATACAGGACAATATAGAGACAGAAAGGGCGAAGTCCAGATGTGGATAACACCTAAGTGATATCCACCCTGATATATATATATATATATATATATATATATATATATATATATATATATATATATATATATATATATATATATATATATATATATATATATATATATTATTTGGAAGGTTTTCTTAGGGTTTCCAGTTCTTTTTTTATAATTAAAATACAACAAACACAAAGTTTCCTTAGTTAGGAACATATATTCACATGTCAATGTAACGTTTCGGCTGGAACTGCCATAGCCTTTTTCAAACATTGTACATTCAAATTACTGCAAGAAAATATTACATTTGAACACCCAACTATTATAGATATTGATTAAAAATTAATCCTACCTTAATTTGAACTCTCACATCAAAATAAAACAAAACGGAGACAGAACAAAACACTTTAAAATTATAAATTATACTGAATTAGTCTGCCGGAAGGTTAACTTTTTTCAAGTGTTTTTACTTACGCATTAATAGATAGGGATAATATACTTAACGGTGACAAAAGGGTGGTTGTTTGCTAAAACATGTGGATAGTTTCCATTTAAATAAATTATAATATATTTTACTTAATTGTCTCGTGTCAGTTTTTGAGTTTACAGCGTTTTTATTTATTTTTTTTTGGATTTCTATCATCTCAAAGAATTCTCGTTTTTTATTATGATTTTCGGTTTTTAAAATTTTGGTTTTCTTCAAAGTTAAATTTATGATTAGTTTCCGTCATGTGGTTAGTTAGGGCTGTTTTATTTATTTATTTTTTTTGTCAAATTTATGTCCATTGATTCTCTTTTTTATATATTGGCTTGTTTACCCTATATACACCGAATCACAGTTTTTGCATGGAATTTCACATGCGACATTACTCTTTCTGTCATTTGGAATTTTTGTTTTTAATTTGGAAAAATTATTTTTCAATAAGTTATGAGCTTTGTGACATATAGTAATATTTTCCTTCTTAAATGTTTTGTATGTTATGCGAAAGCTTTGGGATGTATGGAAGCGTTAGATTTTTTTGGGTATTATTTTATATATTTTATATTTTATATATTATATTATTTTCATATATAGGGCGAACAAGTCAATATATAAAAAATAGAGTAAATTTCTCATTTCCTGGTAGTACTGTATTTTGCACCATTCTGTTTAAATTCGAATTTAATTGTTCCTAAATGAAATTGCGATATAAAACATGATATAAAATTTAAATAAAATGACACCAAATATAGTCATATCAACAAAAAAAAAACACAGAGTTCTTTTTACAATGACGGTTTCGAATTTCTTGTCTTGAACTTAAAAAAAACTATAATCACTTAGTCAACGTACTTCACTCAAATTAAAAAGTTTCCAAAGTGAAAAAAGAATGATTTTTAGGAGTTTAGCAAAAAATCTATAAACACACTAGTAAAGAAAGGAAAATGATAAATAAAATACTGACAACCTAAACTCAAAAATAATATTTTTTTGTATATAATTATATAAATAAGAAATATCTGAAACTTAAACATTTGAGAAAATTATTAATTTTGGTTTGGTGCAGTTTTATATGAACAATTATTAATACAAATTTTAAGGTTTATGCAAAAATTATGCCTGTTTTATTCTTAATTTAAAATGCCAAACAATCAGAAATGTAAAATACAGAATATTATTGGGATACAAAAACTTGAATTAGTTCAAGACAGGGTGAACGTACTAATGATTTTAAGTCTGCCCTATCTTACTATGCTTAAGATATAAAAGTTCTGTTCTTAGGAAACATGTAAGTAAAATAAAATTTGTTTCATTAACCAACCTTTTGTACACCAAATTACCGCTATCTTAGAATTCAGATTTTTATAATTACAAGGAAATTAGATTGATACTAAAATAACTTATCTATATAATCAATTAAATAATTTTAAAAATTTAATCAATTTGCAAAAATTACGCTTAAAATTAAAAAATAAATAAACAGCAAGCACCACCATACAACTAGGAATATTTTACCTAAGTCTAGGTGGATTGGTATATTGTATCCATATCATTATTATTTACATAGCTTTTAACTTGTATTCCAGCATGTTTAATATGAAAGTTTATTTTCGAAAATAAGCCGTATTCGACAGTATTATGTTTTTATAGGTAACAACTAAGAATTTATGAATCATTTTAAATTTCTCATTGGAGGCGTTAGTTACGTACACAGGATCGAATAAAGTTAGTCATTTCTTCTTACCTATTTTAATCTAGTTTAGTTTACGTAAGATTTTTCTTTTTTAGCTCGGTCAAAAATGTTACTAAAACTTATTTTAGCAACAATATGTATCACATTTGTAATAGCCCAAGAGGACACGAAAAAGGAAAATGAAGCGCCAAAAGAAAACGAACAACGCAAACAAGAAGTATTCTTGGATCCACAAACTCCTGGATTGCAGCAGCAAAATGACATACAACCTTCTATGGATTTGAAACAATTCTATGCCGGACAACCCTTGTCTCCAGAACTATATGGGCTACCGTATTTCGAGCCGCCGTACCAAGCACAAGGAGCTTTACCAAGGTATTGTAATAAAATGTATATTTATGTTTGGCAACGGAAGGCAATCAAAATTTTATTTGAAATATTATCACTATCTCTCAAAAAAGTTTTTGTTGTCATAGATTTATTGGGAAAAAATTTTAAAATTAAATAAATAATATATTAAATAAATTAATAAAAAAACTGAAGCGTGCTGCAAAAATCTTTATAGTTTATCCTTGATTACTTGGTTATTTTTTTATCAGACTGTAAGGTGGAACCAAGTGCCTTCCATGCCTGCATCACTCTTGTTTTATTGCAGGAAGATATTATGTGACTCACAAGAACCTCGCGAGGAAAATTTATTATGTTTGACTATTGTGATTTAATTAAGAAATTTCATGGAATATTATATTTATTAGGTGATTCAGCCTTTTCAACACTACAAATTGTATATTAATCTAATCAAGGGTTACTGCACTAACCGACTGTTGATGTTTTTAAAAAGGTTTTTAGTAGAGACTTATCTATGTTCAATTAGATAAACTGAGATGATATTATGATAACTGTCACAAGTAAGAGAACTTCTAACATATAAAGAAATTTAATTTATTATAGTTTTTTATCAATCTCAACCTAAATCAGATCCAAACATACTTTTCAACATAAAGCACAATTTTCACATATATTGTGGTAAAACAAATTAATAATCTGTACATTGGGATTAGAAAAACTGTTTTAGTTCTAAACCAACTGAAAAAACCTTATACAATAAGAAGGGACGTACTGTGTTCTAACATGTTCCTAAAGACAAAGCACTATCTCAATCTGAGTTAGTGCTTTAAAAAAACGTTATTTATGGTCGGTGGGAGCGTTTTTTTTTATGTTTAACAGGCATAAGTATATTTATTTAATTCTGCTTTCAATTTGTTTCCTTGTCGTGAATCCTTTGAGTATTTTTAAATGTTAAAAATTACCGAAATGCGAAATTTACAATAAACATCTACAAAAAGATTTAAATACTTATTTCTATCCCTCACACAACGGGCCCTAGTTCTCATGATATGTTAATTCTATGGGGGAATTCCTTGAGACAACTACATATTTGATTTCAATACCCATACTACAAAAAAGTATAGAGCTTACTTAGAATAGGAATAAAAGTATGGATGCTAAAAATAGTTGATACTTTAGCACAAATATCGAAGTATCTTTTCCATCCCTACTGCCATGGGAGAGGCTTCCACCTTTTCCTAGTATTTCCTTGCAATCTGAGATAGTGTTTTGTCTCTAACCGTGTTAGAACACAGTATAGGCGATTTCTTTTATTCCATCGATAAAAAAAAAGCGCTGAATCAAGCCGATGGGTTCTTGTGACGTCATAAATGGATTTTCAATGTAATTGTGTTGAATTTAAGAACGCTCATTCCTAAGTGACTTATGACATTTTTCTAAAAACCTAACCATAAACAAATATTTTATTTGGAAGTTTGTCCTTCAGCATATTTATATTATTATAAAAGTATGGGCTAAAAAATTAAGCATATCAATACTTAGTTTTGGTAACCTCTCATTTTAAGTGTCTTCATACATTATAATCTGAAATATATGGTCGTGTAGGTCAGATTTAATAGAAGAAGAAATCCGTCATTCCGTTAAAAAAAAAAGATTTTTCTATATAATAACTTATCAAAAATAGTAACAAACGGTTTTTTTTAATTGACAAATAATAAACATAACCTCCAAAACTAACACTTATTTTTCCCCCACTACCTATTCATCGCATTCATCGGGGTCTGAAGCCGATGAATTCGATGGATTGTTGAAGCGTTCATCGATAAAAAAAAAAAAGAACGGTTTAATGATTAATCGCATTTTTATCACTTTATTTTAAGAACGGTTTGGTGGATTTTAGGTTAGTGTGCAAAATCATCGATAGAATAAAAGAACTCGCCTTATATATGTCCTTATAATAGTACAAGGTTTTCTCAGGTGATGGAAAACTAAAATAATTTCTCCAATACAAATATATTTATACACCCAGCTACAAGTATATTGTGTTCCCTGTTAATCATCTGTACTTTGCGTTCAGTTGAGATTATTCTGATGACATTTAATATCATCAGCAATGTATTGCCAAAGCTGTAATTTTAATAAAATTGTAAACATTGTAAAATGTCTGCTGGGACTGATTATAATAGGTATTAATGTGAGATAATAGGGAAAATTAATACTTCAATAACATAAATGAAATGAGTGAGAACAAACCTTTACTATTTTTTCTCTACAAAATGGAGTCATAGAATACCTTCGTAAAAAAATATATTTGGCCCTTTAAACACGGGTTTAACTGATATTTTAAAAAAAGCCAAATTTCATCAAAAAGATCCTTACGATTCAAAAGAAGCCCAAAGTGTTTAATTAGATGAAAATTTGTACTTAGAAATTTTGAATGTGTTCAACAGGATGATGTGCCAATAGATGGATTATCAACAAAGGGCCCATAAACTGATCAGCGCGATCAGCCGATATTAACCCAGCGCATTTGTCCATATACAGTATGTCTCACTACGAACTGCCGAGATCGATTTCCCCGAAAATAGATTTTGGAAAATTATTAAAATCTGACGGTTTACCAAAGTCGATGGGGGCAATTCGGCTAAAATATGTTCAAAATGGTGGCACTTCCGCTAACACCGAAAGTTGATGCCTTGTTGCTTATTTTAAACGGAACAACCTATATGTTATTTCATTAATAGATTATACAGAAAACTATAGACATATTTCGTGTATAATGTCGTACACTTAAGTCTAACTCTTTTTGACATTTTAAATTTTATGTCAAATATGGCGTTTGTAGGCCTAAACATAACTATCAATTTCTCATTTTTAGATGTAGTTACAGTGCTGTACGTTTATTTTTAATTTAAGAAAATTTGATTCTGTATCAAATAACATTAGGCTATTGGCTGGTTAAAATGTGATGATATATACAAACTGTCGTAAATTATTAGACACTAAACAAGTTATGTCCTTGTATGAAAAATTGGAACTAAGGATTGATTTACATAATATTAATTTAAGAAACCAAATTTTCTTTACGATACAACTTAGGTTTTTGATGTAATACTAAAATGAAAACATCTTTAACTTTTTGTGCATAATGTATAATACAAATTACGGTACTCCTACCTTCCACTGTTTAAAAATTACACCGTTTTTAAAACAAAACCTGTTTTATTGCAACTACCTACCCTTCACTTTTAAATTACCTCAGACAGATTTAATACCAGGTTAAATTTTTATTTAATTGTTTCATTTAAAGTTGGTAGATATAATTCTATTTACTTTTAAATATCAATGTTTTCTATCTAGGCTAAAATACGTTCGTCTAAATATAAAGAATGGACCTGAATTAGGTTCGAAGGTTGATCAATACTTCAGGGCTGCTTAAAGTAGAATGTAGTAGGTACTATATTTTGTGAAAACGTATTAAATATATTATTATCTGATACTATATCATTATTGTAATTTTAATTATTTTATACCCTTTTCTAGAAACAAAAAACTGACTAACTGTATGAAACCAGTTTACTCAGATTCAGAAAATACATTTTATTTAGCAATTATTTATTTTCGAATTAATACACAGTAATCTTATTCGTAAACAGAGAGGAATTCCTCATGCGGTGCATCTTGTTATTTTTAATGCCTAACCCCTAAAAATTTCGAAGCTACAACATAAATATTTATGAAAATGAATGGTTTTGCTGATTTTTCACTGTAATTGTTACAATTAAATTGTAACTTATGCTAATTTTGGATAAAATTCAAGTAGTAGCTAGACGGCTGTATATCGAGAAATGCAATGACAAATAAAGTGAAATAATTCAAAGTATATCCACCTTAATAACTGACGTTGCTCTTCCTATATTTCTACAAACACTTTAAACACACTATAGTTCTTTCAGGCTTCAACCACAAATAGTTCTATATGGTCCAGGAGGTCAAGGTCAACCAATACTAATCAACCCAGGAAATCCTCCTGGAAACTTTCTAATCCCTCAAGGACCAGGACCTAACATTATTGTCAGAAATAATCCTCAAAGTCCACAAGGTCCTTTATTTCCAGTAGCAGGATATCCAAAACCAGCCCACATTCCTCCAATAGAAAAAGATGCCGAGGAGATTCCAACAAATCCTGCGATGATTCCACCTCTACCATCACAAAGTATGTACTTATTTCAAAGAGATTTTAGATGAAAATAGAGACCGTCAAACCTATTCCAAACTGTATAATTATTTACAGCCAAAATTGATGTGAATATGCGAAGGAAAAACTATACAATTTTATGCGTCACAACAAATTATTCTTGCAATTTTCACAGTATTTTATTGTTCAAAATTTATTTAACTTTGTTTCACGAAGACAAACCAATATCTTTAAAATATCACTAAAAATCGATTAAAATCAAAATGAAATCTCGAGTGAAAAAAAAATGCCAATTGTCACAAATTACATCACAATGGCTTATATTAAGCATATTGCCGGATTGTGCAGTTAAACTAGAGATTTTATAATGTTAGAAATGTTAGATATTTGTTGGATAAACATTATAGGTAGAAGCGTCTTTAATTATTTCTTATACAATGGTCGAAAATGTCTATACATCCCACAAATTACTTCGTTTAATATCTATTTATCTTGATATCTCACATTTAAATAATTAAATATGTTAATAAAAAGTAAAATTTCTTTAAATCCTAAGGACTTCATATTTTCTTACAAATATCGCGAGGAGTTAGCAATATGGCAGATCATCACCTGGCAGTTATAGCTACAATAGTGCTCATGCGACACTAACAGGCATATTCACTAAGAAAATTTAAGACTTAAACCCGATATAATTCTCATGAAAAAAAAACTTCTAGTCGACCAGTTTTGTTTTGCTTATAATGTTGTTACAATTTACATTATATATGTTAACAAATAAACGCTTATTTGGGGATATTAAGAATAAGAAACCAGCGGTAAATCCTGGAAATATGTAAAAGAAATAGTTGTATCCCGAAAAATTTTAAAAAAATCTCCATTTTTACCGGTTCAGTAATAAAAGAAAATTTTTTTTTAATGTATTTTTACGGTTTAAAACTTGCTTGACTTATTGTTACTGTTGTCAGTTTAAACACTCTGCTATCAAGTTAAAACGGTTTTAAGGTTAGATCATGTTAGTGAATTGGGGGGTAAATATTTAGGCCGGGAATTTTTGACAGAGTTCTATGCAGGTCTCTATTTAAACCTCAAACCTTAAATCTCCTTGATTTATTATATGATATTATGTATATAGTAATTTTGTTTCCTGCATTGATCTATCTGTATTTTTACGCTCTCTTGAAAACGCTTCTCAAATATTCTAGGGTGCATGGTACAGTACCCAATGAAGCTTAAACTTTTTATCTTTCTTGGGAAGGTGGAAGTATATAAGATTTTTCGATTTTGTTTATAAAAGGCCTAGATTATTTAATACCTTGCAATATCGAATTGGATTATCGCCTATAAAAGACAAAATTATGTATATACCAATACCTATAGATGCAATTTTTTTAACGACCTCACGCAAATATGAAACGAACTAAAACATAAAGTTATAACAAAAGGTTAAAGTTTTGAGTCAAAAGCATTTCATATATACGAGGTGTATCCCAAACATATCCAATCTGAGTTTAAAACTTCACTCCATGACATTTGAGCGACCTCTGTAGGTTACGGGCGTAACCAGTGACTCGCAGCTATCAATTAGCCGTTAGTTCGCGCGTATAGTGTTTTTTTCGTTCGTCGGATTTTGTTACCACTGAAAATGACGGAGAAATATGAACAACGAATTTACATCAATTTTACTTTAAACTTGAAATTGTGCGCAAGCTATTAAAATGATGCAGAAGGCCTTCGGGGTGAGTGTATGAGCAAAATACGGATAAAACAGTGGCACAAGTAATTCAAAGATGCTCGCACTTCCGTTGACAGTAACCCATGTTCTACAACATGTCATATGACAAACGGGAGATTTTTCGTCCCTGACATCTTATTTAATATACCACTGATTGTCGTTGATTTTAAAAACCAAAAAATCATTCACGGATGTAAATTAATTTTTCTTAGCAACTTTTCCTAACATTAATATTGTTTAAATACGTCACTTTACCTTTTACATTAGTATTGATTTATCCAACGAATTCCCCTGTTATTTTTAATATATTAATAGAATGTAACAATATTTACCGATAAAAATAATTTCGTACTTCTCACACTTAAAAAAATTCAACGTAGTCACGACAAACAAAACTTAAAGCAAAACTAAATAAAATATTCGTGTCTGTCAAACATCAAAAAAGTTCATCCCGGCCGATCATAAACAACGTTCAAACAAATTCTATGTAGAAGTTATCCCTCTTGGGTATTTTTCCTGACAATATTAGATGTATGTTAGAAAGTCGACATTTTTACATAATTGTAATATTGAAAACAAGTTGTTATTTAGGTCAAAAAGTATTTAGATCTTGTTTTAAAACAAAGGCTACCTCCTTCGGCTTATTTAGCTCATTAAAAATATAGTACTAAATGTACAGAAGAAAAGGAAATAAGTAATATTATTAAATTGTTAACCTTTAGTATGATTTCAGTCTCGTTCTTTAAATAATTAGTATTACGAAACTGTAACGGCCATGAGCTTCACAAGAAAAACGCAAACTTTTATTTAATTTATTAAATATAATGTATATTTCTTTAAAGTACTAATTTACATACTTAAACAAAATAATTATACCTTGATTACAATTAGTTATCTAATTGTAATTCAAATAAGAAAAGAGGTCACTGTCAAACGCGTTTAAAAACCTAAAATAGCGGTGGTATTCTTTCGAATTCCGGTTGCGTGCTGAAAGGTACAATAACATGTCATTTTCATGCAAACTTTTCTAATTTGCATTCGTGGTGCGTAATTTTATCTACAACTTATCATTACATTATAAACTATGATGACATGCGGTATATTCTTCCTCTTCAGTATATTTTTCATGTAACAACCAAAACAGTTTTCTCCAATAATTTAGATTTCTTCAACTTAAGATGAAATTGTGTACCCAACAATATATTTTCAAGACATATGCCTTTTTAAAAATTATTTCAGTTTCCTTTCGTATCGAAACGCGTTTCGCCAACAACTGCTAGAATACAAAGACAACAGCGATGATTTTTGACGTCATCATCCAACGGCTATTAAATCAACATATTATCCGCTTTTTGTTGGATTTATGTATTCTTTTACTGTCGAATTTAGTTATGAATTTTACGTTATAGTTATTTAAATATTTTAAACTTATATTAAAGTAAATTAAAGAAAATCTATGACCTATTGATTTGGAAAACACTAGTTTATCTAAAATGTTTTATTGTACTTTTTTTAGATAAGTATGTTAAGAGGAGTATTATAAATTATATATTTTTTTAGACAAAAAAGCTAAAGATTTTGTGTAACATCGAATTACAAAATTTCTCAAAGGTTTGCGAGTACGTAGGTACTGAGAAAACTTCTGCATCTCATCAATAGTTTACCTAAACACTTTTTATTAAACAGTATATACAGTTATGTTGCATACATATTTAATTTATTGTTCCTAATCGGTTATTTTTTCCGCTATAGTAATTTTAATGAAAGTACTGGTACTAACGAAAATAATCTATCTTCGCTGACTGTGTATTGCAGCTATCAAAGATATTAATGATTCTTGTTCAAGGATATATTCAAATCTGAGATTAGTCAAAAATTATATTTAATAAAAAATGTTCAAGAATATATCATCATCTCATGATCAGTAAGTAATTTCTGGAATAAAATATATGAAACAACTATTTTAACTACAGGAAATCGAGGATATAACAGCGCACCTCTGCTTTAGTTATGAAATCAAAATTATCTTCAACAGTAAGTTCATTATCGCAAATCAATGCATGTTTGCAATAATTTCATTTTACTTTCTTTAAAGTAACTTTTTTGGGGTAGAAAAATCGTGTCTTACCAAGGTAGCAGTTCGCGCGCTTTTAAACATCGCAACCAGCAACAATCTGTACGCGACGAGTCGCTAGGCCGCTGGCGATGCGAATACTTTCTCGAACGAGCCCGTACCTTCTACTTCGGCGAATCAAAATTTGTCCCGAATGCACACGAATGAACGAGAATAACGTCTGCCGATATAAAAAGGCCGCAGTCACATACAAGGAAGACTAGAATCGAACTGAATCGTATGATGAGCTTAAGAACTTCGAGTGATTTCAAAAAGACAAATGAGCTAGTAGTTCATGCACAGCGTGCATAAATATTAGTAGTGTAAATCCTTTTACTGATTTCTTCTTGTGTAAATAAATTACAACAAATATTCAAACTTTACAAATCGCACATGCGCACGTCGAACGTGAAAGAAAATAACTATTGCTCCGTAAATGTATGATTGATCGTTCGTTAAAAACGAGTAGTTTTGTCAAGTCTGACGAAAAGTTGGACAAGCAATCAATTGTTTCTTCTACTTCAGTCCCTGACCAACACAGGATGGCAGTTTAGTGTGCTACCGTCTCCTCAGATTGAAAGCAAAGAAAAAACAAGCGAACAAAATGAGAAAAAAGGAAAGAAACGAAAATATTACAGTGACTACAAATGGGTTTTTATTTTACCGGGAAGGAGTCCGAACCTAAACCGCTTTGTGTAATCTGTAGTGAAATCCTGGCCAACAGCAAGTTAAAATCACTCCTTCTTGGTAGATATCCTAAAACAAGACTTCCGGATCACAAGAATAAACCTGTGGAGTATTTTAAAAGAAAATTGGCAGGTAATACAAAGTTTAGTGTTTCTACTTTTCTATCAGATTTAAACGAAGATGGTATTATGACTCAGTGTAAGAAATGAGTATCCTGTTGTGGCGAAAACAGCTATTAAAGTTTTATTGCCCTTTTTTTCAACATACACTTACCTGAAAGATAAGTACAGAAACAGGTTAAATACAGAACTTGATATAAGACATGGAACCCAATTCTGAAACTCTTTGTTCCACACCATCAAACAGGCACAAATATCCCATTGAGGGTATTTTTCGAGTTTTATATTATTGTATTCATTTTGTATGCCTACGTATGCCCCAGCGTATGTTCAATCCAAAAGAGAGTCTTAGAAGTTTTTCATTATCCTTCAAAAGTTTCATATAAACTCTTTATTTGTTAAAATGTCGCGTCTATTTCTGCAAGCTCCTTTTTCGACAAGTTATAGTTTTGACGAGCATTTTGTACAACTGAAAAATTTACATAGAAAGCTGTTTTCGTTTAATCTTTTTATAAAATAAACTTAAAATACTCGGCTACTACCACTGGGTACAAAACTTTCATGATGAATTGCTTTAAAGATATATAAGAATTGTCTCAAGAATAAAGAACATAATCGAAAAACTTCGTTTCAGTACGTAGTCCTTTTATAGAAGTTATTGGTTTCGCTCATTAGTTGGGCTAAGACGTGTTGAAAGGAGCTGAAGAAGAATGTTGCGTTAAAAAGTAAATAAGAAATATAAACGGTAAGATGCAACTGAGCATGTCGTGGTGTAAAAACTTTCTGTAAAAGCCCCGTCTCACGGTAACAACTTCTCCGAGTTGTTGCTCACAGTTATAACAATCGCTGCAATCAATGTTAATATCAGAACTTACTTAAGAAGAGCAAACTTCCGAAAACCTAAAATATTTTATTTCATTTCTTTTAAGCAGGTCAGTCAGTGTATAGGAGATTAAGAGATCTGAAATACTAACCTGTCATCTTTGTTCGTTTATGTCAGCGTTTCTTAACCTCAGGTCGCGACCCAAATCCGGGTCGCAGGCGGTATTAGGATGGGTCGCGGGAATTTTTATAAGACATTGTGGGCTAAGTCCACCAATCATGGCGAAACGGATGCTACCATATAAACAAGAGTTTTTAGCATTAGGATTTATTGAAATAAAAGATTGCTCTGGTGTTCCGCGTCCACAATGCGTGGTCTGTATGCAACTTCTTTCAAATGAATCGCTAAAACTCAACAAATTAAAGAGACATCTTGAAAAAGTCCATCCAACTTACGTAAATAAACCGCTTGCCTTTTGGAAACAAAAAGAAACACAAGTGTGTATGTAAGATACAGAACTCCTCAAAATATTAATGAAGAATTTTTTTTCGCGAAAAGCTCTCTGTAACTTCAACTCGGGCTGACATCTTTTTTCTAGTTGACAACTTTTTTGAGATTCACCAATTGCAGTGGCGAAATTGTGTCGCAGTCTGAACGGATGGAGCACCAGCAATGATAGGAACTCGCATAGGCTTTTGTGCCAAAGTCAAAGAAAGAAATCCAGAGGTTGTTACAATACACTACTTTTTACATAGAGAGAACTTGGCTACACGGGATATGCAGCCAAATCTACACCGGGTATTACAGGACGTAATCAAAATTATAAACTTCATAAAGGGACGCGCTTTGAACTCCCGGATATTTCGATTGATGTGCAAAGAAATGAGTTCGGATCAGCAACATTTATTGTACCATTCAGATATCAGATGGTTATCTTGCGGAAGAATTTTAGCCAGAGTTCTTTCTCTTAAAACAGAAATAGAAATATTTTTGACTGATAAAAAACACGAATGCGCTGATCGCTTCATTCACAACAAGTGGATGGCCAAATTGGCTTAAATATTAAGCGATATTTTCCACCACTTAAATCAGTTAAACACGAAAATGCAAGGTCAAAACCGCACCGTAGTAGACATGTATGAAAAAATTTCTGTTTTTAAAAATAAAACAAAACTTTGGCAAGAAAAAATTGCAAATCGTCAATTAGCAGCGTTTGCCACATTAAACTTGTTTTTAGAAGATATTAATGACAACAATATTTTTCTAGAGACCATGCCTATCTTTTTAGAACATTTGAGACATCTTGAAAATGAAGTGGCAAGATATATTCCAAAAAATGTCCATATCGAGAAATACAGTTGGGTAAGAAATCCATTTGAAGTAGATGTAATGGCGGTTGAAAATCATACGGCTGAATTACAAGAATTGCTTGAATTGCAGGGTGATAGAGTTTTAAAAGAAAGATTTGCCACAATGAGTCTCACAAAATTTTGGGCAGAATTATCTGGGAAGTCTATTCTCAGCAATGAAGCTGAAAAGGCTCTGCTACCATTTCCAACTGCTTATTTGTATGAAGCAGGATTTTCATGCCTTGCTGTTTTAAAAAACAAGTATAGAAATAGACTGGATCCTCAGCATGACATGCGGTGTGCACTTTCCATAAACTTAATTCCGCGTATAAATCTTCTTTGCTCAAAAGTACAGCATCAGGGTAGTCACTAATACAATTAGTGATGATAACCCTCAGGCTATAGGTATGTTTTTTCATGTTTTACTCTGTTGATTAAAAAATTACCACTTTTCTACTATGAATGCCGAATTATGCAGATACTTGCTTGTTTAACATAGATTTGAATAAAGAAAATATTAATAATGTTGTTTTTTTTTTATATTTTGTAATGACATCAATTTGAGCAAACCACGGACTTTTAGTCCTATTATTTTATTATCACTGGAAAATAAATAAAACGTCAGGGTTACGGATTTCAAATATATTTATATTTTGGGTCACCTGCCAAAAAGGTTAAGAACCGCTGGTTTATGTCGTAGCCGAAACAATATAAATCATTCGGCAACATTGTTTTAATCGGAGCGTTAATACATGGTAATTTTAATAGAAAAATTTGAGATATTTGTCATTTTAAAATTTAATTTGGATAAATGTATTAACCATTTTTACCGTAATATGAAATAGTTTGAAGTGTTGCAGACTAGTGGTTTCTAGCCCTTGAACACCCTCGATTGATTTTCCAGATCGCTAAAAACTGTAAATTAATTATTGGTTGGCATATTTTAAATCCATTTTTATTTTTTACTAATTTAAATTCAATTTTATTATTTCAATAATAAAACAAAATTTTTAATAAGGGACCGCCTGTTATTGGAACCGAATGTTGTACACCGTAAAAAACTATTATTAAATACAAAAAATTTGAAACGAGATCAAATTATAAAATTACAAATATATCAGCAATGATACAGGGATACTCTTCAAACTAATAGATGATATTTTTTAATTTTCTCTGCTACAAATATTGTAAATTAATTATAAATTATTCTTCCCTATTAAACCTGTGGAAGAAAATTTTAAATTATTTCTTCTATGTTTAACATAAACCATATGTAGAATGAAGTTACTGTACGGCTGATTGACTAGTATTGTATAACTCATAAGTTATCTATTTTAGCTAAACCGGTATCAAGACCTAAAAACAAACCGGAAAAACTTGAAACATTCAATGAACCAAATCAGCCAGATCAAAATGTTAATATTGCTAAGGGACAAACACCCCAACTAAGTCCCGAAACTGTAAATCTAAGGCCTGGGCAACGTTTCTTCATTTTAAATGGTAATAATATATACACATATCCTTTTGAAACACTTCAACCTCAAATTCAGCACGACCTACCAGCATTTCGGTATACCAATGTGCAACCTTTTCCACAAAACCCACCTAAATTCCTAGAAGCTTTTAATCAAGAACCCTCACAAATTCTGCAGACAGGACAAGGAAATCAAATACCGGTAAGCATTTTCTGCAACTAATTCTTTTAGACGCATGTATTTATCTTCATTTCGAAACAAAAAGATAACATTTTTAGGACTAGTTGCCTGAATACTTGTTCAAGTACGAGAGATGAGTAAATAACAGTTTTGCAACCCTTATTACCGTGACTTGTGAATATAAAAAAACGATCTCAATAAGTACTACTTTCCTTTTGTTTTAGATCTCCGTTCCCGATTTACTTCAGCGGAATTCTTTTATAAACTCCCAATTCGATTCACAAATTCAACAACTTGAATCACAAACTCCACAACCCGAATCACAACCTCAACAAACCGAATCACAGTCAAAACCAGCCGAACCACAATCACAACTCAACCAAGCTGAAAATGATGGTGTCCTTAGAACTGCTCAACAATACTTCAGAACAGTATTTCCAATAACTCAACCACAATTTACCTTATATCCTCAACAATATTCTGTAGGCCAAGATGGAACTGTCGCCACAAACCCCTTGAATCAAAATATACAAGGTGTCCAAGGACTTACACCCAAAAATGAAGTGGTGCAACCTCAACTGATTGGTCAGTTTAGATTTACTCCCAGCTCAATACCAGGTTTATTTTCTTTTAAAGATGATTATGAAAATGATGCCATTGTTGTAGATGCTTCGTTTGATCCATCTAGTAATATAGGTGGACGAGGAGGAAGTTTAAAAGCTGACGAAAGTGAAAGCAGTAAGTAATTATCCATAGACTTATCTTAATGTATAATTTGAGTCTTCAATGCACGTATAAGCCACTTGCATTCAAAAAACAAAGCATTAATCAATTTCATGAAAACAATTTTATCATTATTAGCTACTCCTAGTCAAGAGCAACCCGCTCAAAAAGAATCAGAACCAAGCATGGCACAAGCGGGGCCCAAAGCAACGGCGATAGCAGGACCGGGTGGTGTTGCAGGTTCGGCACCTCGAGCCACATCTATTGTTGGAAAAGGAGGATTAGCTGTTTCAAGTCCTCAAGCAACTGCTGTTGCGGGAACAAAAGATGAGGATAAAAAGAAAAGGCCAGTAAAGAAACCTGCTTAGTAGCAGAATTATAAGGCTGATGTTGGTTCTTTCTGTTCTATTAATTTATATAAATCTCGATATGTTACAATAGAAAAGTAATTGTTATTTATATTAAGGTTGAAAGGTAATCAGTTAACATATTTATGTTAACAGATTTTCAATTGTCTTAGGTTTAGGATCTCAAGTTTTACTATTCTTATAATCTGAAAGAAAAGAAACCTAAGCATGTTATCTATCGATTATACTGTAAATTTTTTCAAAAGGGGTTAAACTTTATTAAAACAAGATTAAGATTATTTAGCTCGATTACAACCCAAAACCGTTCAAATTTATAATTTAACAAGAATAGCTGAAAACATGTAAAGATTATCCTTAAAAAGATCATATTATAAGACAATATATTTTTGTGATATAATACTGTAGCTATTTAGCGGCTAGTGCTCAGTCGTGCGTAATAAATACAATATATTATACAGTGTGTTCCTCGGTATTAGACTAATATTTAAGGCAGCGCTTCCATGATTAATATTAAGACAAATTGTTTATACGAATGATCATAGATAACAAAACAAAATTTTATAGTCAGAAATATTTACTACTGAAGATTATATTTTTGATATAATGACATATTTAAAATAGTCTCTATAGATTAATTTCAAAATGACAGATAAAACTTCTTTTTCAAAAATTGTATAAAATTCGGTGAAATGTCCTAATGGTTGGTTCATACTTCCAAAAATGATTAACTACCACTAAGAATGACCACTAAACTAACACACAAAGTAATAAAAATGTATAGTTTACACTTCAAAATTTTTTATATTTTTATATACTTTCCAATTTTCCTTCAGTTGATAACATCTAAAGGCAGACACGAATTATACCGACTTTTTAAAAAGTTGAAAGTTGAGCAACTTCTTAGTTGATAATTGATAGTTGTTAATTTTTAGTTGGGACTATGAACAGATGCAGTAAAGCTGATAATTTTTGGAAGTATGAATTGACCATAAATTCCCTAAAAAGGGTCAATTTCAAGGGAAAAAAATTATTTTCATGGACTTTTTGATCAATATGGTGGGAAAGATCAAACTGTAACATTACTAAAAATTTCTGGGAAGTGTGTTTTTATTTTACAAAATGATAATTTGAACACCCTGTATATTAAAAATTAAGCTCTTGGGACATACACTTACACGAATTTTTTTAGCATAGAATTGGAATAAAAGCCTTTGTAAAGTAGAGTTGTTTGTATAAACGTCGATATTGAGATCTAGACAAAAATAATAAAATCAATGAATAAAGAAGTCCACATCCACACAAAAAATATTTATATATTACAAATTAAACAAATTTAAAAAAGTATAAAAAATAAAGTGTTATGTTATTCTAGTTTACACTAATAAATAAAATTCAAGGTCTTATTTTTCCCAAGCGTTATCAGAAATTGTATTACCAAAAAATTATAAATTTTCATATCGAAACTAGATTGACAGCCATTCTGAAGATGTTTGTGACGTCTTCTGAAATTTTCATCAAAAAATGCCAGTTATCAACATAAAAAAGTAAATTTTACAGAAAACCTATATAAAACAAAAAATTTAGGTTGACATAGTAATTTCATAAAAAAATTCATAGCATAGCGTACATATAGAAAATATTATCTTACCTCACTAATATGCAAATCACATAAATATATGACTAGATGTGAATTTTTGGTAACAAAAGTGGATTAATTATTCTGAAAATACAGTAAAATGCGCTTAATACGACACGTTTAATACGATTCCCGCATAATACGCCTTTTTTACTTTGGTCCCTGCAATTTGAGACGTTACTACACTGACCACCGCTTACACGACACCTCATGCAGCAGCGGCTGGTTTAAATTTTTAGATGATCACTTCCAGATGAAATGCAAATGAATAACACTGATCACTGATTACTGTCCTGCTCATCATAAAAGGGATTAAGCTAATGTATATCATGCTTATTTTCTTACCACCAAAGGCGACAAACAAATTGCAACTGATGTATCAGGGAAATATAAAACTCCTCAAACAAGTTTATAGAACATGACTGATGCATCGCTATCTGAAGGAAATGTATTACCCTGTTTGCAAAAGAGCTCATTACATAACTTCTTTGGGTGACAGCGAACACGCACTTCAATAATTGAATAATAACAGAAGTCTTGTAATTATTAATGCATCAAAATCTTTGTCAAACCAAAATAAGTGATAGTAATATGGAAATAATTATACTATATGTATAGTTAAGTGCTTCAAAAGTATGATCTTTATAATATACCTTTATAAATACACAAAATAGTTACTCATTTATGTATGTATGTATGTATTTCATTTTATTTCCGTTCTCGCTTAAAACGCTTTCCCCTTTAAAACGCATTTTTTGCTCGGTCCCTCCAGAATCGTTTTAAGAGAGTTTTACTGTAATTGTATGCTTGTGAAATCTTCTAGAAATTTCTGCAAGGAAGTAAGGACTTTTTTTTACAGAAAACATATATAAAAAAAATTTGGTTGGCATATTAAATTCAAGAAAAAATTCATAGTAAACGTTTCTTGGAGTATAATATAGAAAATATTAACCTACTTCACTAATTAAATATATAACTAGATGGAAACACAATGATCAAACATTATAAACAAAAAAGAGCCATTGAAAAATGATGTAATCAAATTTTTATAAATTTACTGTTACAAAAGTCTGCTATTAAAACTAATACTCCCTGATAAGATTAGATCTAATTTATAGAACTTCCTGGATGACCTTAAACACAGTGTGTCTGACAATCCCTAAACTAATCAGGATACATAGTAATTATATGTAAATTATAAACTACAAAAGTAAAATTAATTAAAGTGACACTATTCACTATAGCTTAGTGATCTTAACTCACAAATGCTCTAAAAAAGCATAACGACCAAGGTTTATCCTTTATTTTATTTTTTATATTGTGCTTTAATCTATCCTGTCTATTTCTCCTGCATAACCTAAAATCATATTTCTTGAATGTATTTACATTTTCTTTTTTATTCGATAAAATAACAATACAAAGAAAAA
Organism: Diaprepes abbreviatus; assembly: GCA_034092305.1. Classification (NCBI taxonomy): domain Eukaryota; kingdom Metazoa; phylum Arthropoda; class Insecta; order Coleoptera; family Curculionidae; genus Diaprepes; species Diaprepes abbreviatus. The sequence continues at coordinate 6,934,349 of JASJET010000055.1, read as the reverse complement.
GAATTAAGATGGTACACAAATTCAATACATTAAAATGAAAATTTATGAAAATATTAAAAATGTGTGGTAAAGAATTCCTATAAAATTTAAAATATGAAGGTTATTAACGAATAAATTATAAAGAATATTAGTTTTTCGACTCTATGTTATGTGCGACTGTATATAGTTGTATGTACCACTATATCTACAAACATACGTACCCATTTCATAATTTATGTCCTACAAATCACTAAAATCAAAATCTGATAATTCATTGACATCTTTTTCACCCCGTTCATTGTCTTTCTTTTCATTACTTGGACTTTCTTCTTTATTTTTTATCAAGTCATCCTTATCTTTCAAGCTATGTTCTAGTATCGAACTAGCAATACTCGTAGTACTACCATCAACTTTCTGAATAATTGGTGCATCTTCTTTTTTACTGGAATCGCTATCCAAATCAAATAAAACTTTCTTTTTAGACAACGAACCTACAGAAGGAAAACTCTTAAGTACTCCTTTCTGTAAATCTTCCTTTTTATTTAAATCATCAATATCAGAGTCTTCATCATTACGCGATTTAACGGACGATAGTGATTTGAATTCATTTAAAACTTCCGAATAGATTTGGTGTGGCTGGGATGTACTAGCCACAACTTTTGCATAAGACGTTTTGACATTCTTCTCGCTTTCTGTATCTGATTCGTACAATGCTCGATTTTTTATTTCAACCGTTTCACGTTTCGCACCTATATTTAAATTTCTAAAAAAAAAAAAAAATTAAGAGGATGTCTTAGGAAAAACATGAATATAATTATCAAATGAAATGTATTAAACAAATTTTACCTTTGGTTAACACCTAATTTGGTAGGTTTTGGTCTATAAGAAATTTTAACAACATTCTGTGTTTTTTCTGTCTTATGTTTCTCTGGTGTAGTTTTTAAATTAATTTTACTAGAAGTTTTCTTATTGCACTGTTTCTCCACATCACTGTCGAGTTTCTTTTTTAGTGAATCAAATTTAGCATATGTCTAAAATTGTTAAATTTTAATGAAATCTTCTATATATTTGGACACAGAAAAAATTTATAAATGCAACTAAATCTAATAATTTGTATCTTACTCGTTTAGTAAGTGCTGCTTGATGATTTAAAATTTCCAAACTTTTTTCAAAAGATCTCTGGGGAATACCAGTCCAGCTTTTTGAAATACCCAGTTCTTGTATTCTACTATACACAACTTCTTTAATTTCTTTATTTAAATTTTTTATTACTTCTTTGTCAGAAGATACTTTATGACAACTAAAAACGATTTAAAAAATCAAAATACTTACATTAAACGTTTAAAATGAAGTAAATAGGCAATATTTAAAAAATACAGTGCATTTTAACTAATTCTTGGAAAAAGTTGGCCTGATAAAAATCACGTTATCTTTGAAATCAGCTAATATTTTAAATTAAAGCGATTCTAATTAAACTCAACAATTTTTCAAAACATGTTATTTAACACAAACAAAATTATCCTTAAAAATAAACAGAAAATTTTTATAAAAAAATTAAACCGAACACTAAAAACACGTAAAAAGCGCAAAATAAGATTAATTTTTGCATCAAATTGAAATTTTTGAAGTCGGCGCTTCATTAATACCTGATAAAATGCGATTCACATAAAAATATTGGGAAATACTTTATTTGTAATTGCATTTATACTGTAGCTCGTATATATATATATATATATATATATATATATATATATATATATATATATATATATATATATATATATATATATTTATATATTCATTTGGAAATAATTGGAGCCGAATTAAAAAATTTCGCAAAAAATTACCCATTTTATTCATAGTTGTAGCCCATACCAAACAAACTGAACGACAAAAAATTCTTTGATTCTAAGAATTCTCCAAATACCAGCTTCGAGTGAATTTGTACCTAACACATATTTAATCTGCTATAGTAAATCCGCTCCCTGGAATTTTAAGAAATTAAGTTTTGTAGTATAGGCCCCAAATACTGATATTTAAAGAACTTGAGACATGTAAATTCTTTAGTTCGACATTTTATCCTGCATAATGAATGTGAAGATATTAATTTAAGATGAGTAATATATGCCCCAAGAATAGCAGAACATAAATTTGGACAAAATTAGAAAATGTAAAATCTACCATTTAAACTGTAAAAAATTAATTTCAGCTTCTGAAAACCTCCTAATACCAACTTTGAAAAAATGTGAATAACGTACAATTCTCAACTCAACCTATTGAATCCGCCATATTGACTTTCAAAAAAATAATTTTAAACTCTTAATCTATTCTTAATCTACAACCTCAAAATCACCCCAGGCACCAATTTTAGACATAATCCAGAAATATAAAATTTTTAGACCGCCATATTGCATCTGGCATAATGAATTTATACAACAATTTTAATTTCGTTATTTACTCTCAAGGATCCCCCAGTATCAACTTTGAACAAAATGAGAGATGTCAACTTTTAGTCTTCCATATTGGATCCGTCATTGAATTTTTCAAAAGTAATTTTAAATTCTTAACATACACCCTCAAAAACGTCTTATACCAATTTTGGTCAAAATCATGATTTTTTTAAGCATATTGGATCCAATATATTGAATTTTTTAAAAATTATTTTAAAATTGTTATCTACACCCTTAAAAACCCCTTATATCAATTTTGAACAAAATCGAGAGGTGCAAAATTTTTAATCCGCCATACTGAATTTTTTAAAAATGTTAGATTCATTATGTACAAACTCAAAAACTTCCCTACACCAACTTTGGAGATAATCAGACAAAATTAATTTTATTGTCCGACATATTATCTTGGATTTTACTGAACCAATTTGAGCCAAAATAATACGAGACCACTGCAGCAACTTTCTGAACATAATAAGAAAAATTTTATTCAAATTGGAGCAGCCATTCCGAAGTAATCAGTACATACATAAAAAAGAAATACATAGCAGGCAAATTAGAACCGCCTTCTTTTAGAAGATGGTTAAAAAAACAACTAACTTCTTTCTTAGAAATGAAAGACACTTTCTACCTATAGTCTATATTTAGATACAATGTTATTTTGATAACTAGATTTTACCTTGTAGCAGGTCGTTTTTCTTTAGAAGAAATTGATATGGGTTTGATCAAAACAGCTTCTTTTTGAGCATCTGAAAAAGATTCAGTTACACTAGATTCAGATTCTGATGGACTTCCCTCTTCTGATTTACTGTCATCATTCAAATCTTCAGTGGTTCTTGTTTTTGGGATTATATGTGTAATTTCAGACATGTGATGTTCAGCTATTAAAGATTCATTTTTGATGAAACTTATTTCATTATGCCTGCTTTGAATTTTGTTCTGTTCAGTGTGTTGTTGCTCTAAGTTATTAATTGCTAACTTTAAATTTTCAGCATTATCACCTGTTTCCATTGTGTAATGAGTAGGTTGACTTAGTTTACTTCTAGGCCTAATCTTTGGCTTAATATCTTCACTTCTAATTTTATATTCATCTTGATTTACTAAGTTAAAATCAGGCTGTGAAACATGTGCAGTTTTAGTGTGTTCAATTTCATTCAATTTATTCCAAAAAGCCTGCATCTGATCCTCAATTCCAGCCAATGTTGTAGATATTTTAGCCTCAAGATTTTCTTTCCTCTCTTCTGAGTTTTTTTCTTCTCTAGATACTTCTTCACTTTTTATTCCACTCTCCTTAGGAGAAAAAAGATCCTGTATTTCTACAACATTTCTATTTTGTACATTCTCTATATGTAAAAGTTTATCTGTTTGAGTAGTAGTTTCTGCTTTTGCCGTTTCCTTAATATTATCACTTCTTGGTTCAACATTTTCTTTATTATTAATCATGATATCAAACAATTTTCCATAGTTTTCCTCATAAAATGACTTTTGCATTCTTAGTTCTCTTAACTCCATATCAACTTTTTCTTTAAACTTCTCAAATTTATCTAGCAATTCATCCATTTTAGAATCATTATTACCAGTGTCACGTAAAATCTTCTCATTGTTTTGTCCTTCTTTTTCTATTAATAGTTTTTCTGTATTGTTTAATCTTTCCTTTAACTCTTTTATTTCCAAATTTAATTTATCAGTTTCAACGTTATAGCTCTCACTATTTTGATTACTATGCCTTCTTTTTATATGAGCATTTAAGTACTCTTCTGAAGAAAATGCTTTTGAACACGTAGAACATTTAAAAGTTGCCAAAGCCTGTTGTCTTGTTAACGTATCTATATGTGACTGAAGATCATCAATGAAAATTTTAAGTTCTTTATTTTCCTGAAAAAAATATTAAGCATTTTATGTAAACCTCCAAAATTATGTTTTTTAGTTATAATTACTTCTCTATTTTTACTAAGTTCTTTCTTAAGTAATACTACTGTGTTGTCCAAATACTTTTTACAAAACAATAAAAACTCCACTGCTAGCTGGCTTAACCTAAATATTTTTACAAAATTGATATCTAGTACTTTAGCTTGCTCATCATCCAATATGTATTGGACTACGATAGAAATATAACGATCTACTGAGGCAACATCCCTTTCTTTTACAATTCGATCTATATCAACCACACCTAAAAATATTTTAAACAAGTTATAATTTTAAATACATCATTTAGAACTTAAGTGGATTTATTATACCCAAGGAGGTTTTAAATTAAAACCTATTTGATCATACTATTACTAACGGAAGGGAAGTTTTATCTAATTTTGATCAATTTTCAGAGAAAAAATAAAGCTACACCTTTTTGCTTTCTAGTTAGATACGTCCATAAAGTTTTTAACAAGTATTTTTAAAGGAAAACTAAGTTAATAAATGTTCTAACATTAATCTATTTTAAAAGCCTTTAATTAAGGACTTCAAACCTATTTATTAAAGTGATTTAATAAAGGAGTCTGTGGGTCCCCGCGCACTGGTTTGTTATATAAATAAATCTGTTTTCTATGGATATTTTATGTTGCACTTGTACCAAAATATGAAGGAAATGGGAAAACATACTAAGAAATCTGTTATACTTACATATTTTATTCTTATCCAAATTGGGAGATTTCCATTTATCAAACGAAAATCCTGTATCCCATGCTAAACGAACATAATCGTAATGCCACTTACAGTCTTCAGCCCACATTTTTTTTGATAGATCAAGGCATTTTAAAAACCCAAAAGTTTAAAAGCGAAACACATAAAACAGCGAAATTCAAATGTAAACAAATCGAATGGACAAATCCCAGTCACTTATTCGTTTATAAACAAGCTTAGGTCAAATAAAATTTGAAAGTCGGATTTCCTTTTCTATACCAAAAGAAAAACAAAGTTAACCATCTCTCCAAAGTGATCTGCCAATAAACAGATTTTGCATCTTAAGATGTGATGAGCTATTCTTATTTACTGCCCTCGATTCATTGGCATGAACAGCTCGGAGCTGTACAGGTGCAAGGAGCGTTTGCTTTTTTCAAGAAGTGCATTATGCCTCGGCCAGGGCTGTCAAATTGCCAGTAATTCCTGGCATTTGCCAGGAATAATTAGCTGTGCCAGTAATTTTGCCAGGAATAGTATCATGTCAGGGATTTGCCAGGAATAGATATCTTGTACTCAGAAATTGATAAAAATATTAAGGCGAAATGTATATACAACTGATGGCAAGTATATGAAAATCGGTAAGATACCTCATCTTTAAAATTAAATCTCTACTATCTCTTTTTGCTTCTCACATGTAATTATTATTTTCTTTATTTTATGGTTTTGCAGCCTAAAATTTAAAGGATGGACAATCTTATTATCATTTGTCTTTCTCTAATATTCAGTTTAATTGAGCAATATCAGCTTTTTCTTATCACACGCATTTTGCCAGGAATTGTCAGGAATAAGTATAAAACTTGCAAGTATTTTTCTGTGGAACATTTGACAGCACTGGCCTCGGCGCTTGTCAGATCTACTTTCCCCTTACCCCTCAAGTACCAATAAAAATATTTGGCGTATAAAGCCCTAGCAGCTATCAGTTATCATTTTTAGATGGTATTTTTGGGCAAAAAACATTTTATACACGAAATGGAGACACAAAAATCACATTATTTCACAAGATATCGGACTTACGTTCACAGTTTTTTTAACGAATTGCGAAATATTTATGGCTGAAAATGTCATGAAACTAGACAAAACTCAAAACTAATAAGTAATAAAATAATATTTTTATTTTTTTGTCTTCAATATGTTTTGCTATGCATATTAAAAACGCAAATTCCAAAAAAAAATAATTTGGAGGTTATTTACTGTTCAAATTAACATTTTAACCGCTTTATTCAGATTTATTCGGAGCTACTCAGGGTTTGATGCACCTGAGCTTAAAACTCTTGAATCGAGGGCAGTAATTTTTAGATTATAAAATTAGAAAAGGATATCCAATAGCCAATAGAGGCGTTTTCAAACAATAGACTGGGTAGGATCGGTAAGAACCAATAAATCATTATACCTACCACAGACAAATACTGCCCTCGATTCATTAGCATGAACAGCTCGGAGCTGTACAGGTGCAAGAAACCCTCGCTTTATTCAAGTGGTGCATTATGCCTCGGCGCTTGTCAGATCTGCTTTCCCCTTGCCCCTCAAGCACAAAAAAAAATATTTGATGTATAAAGCCCTAACAGCTATCAGTTATCATTTTTAGATGCTATTTTTGGGTAAAAAAAAACATTTTTTACATGAAATGGAGACACAAAAATAAGATTATTTCACAAGATATCGAACTTACCTTCATAGTTTTTTTAACGAATTGCGAAATTTTTATGGCCTAAAATGCCATGACACCAAACAAAATTCAAAACTAATAAGTAATAATATAATATTTTTACCTTTTTGTCTTCAATATGTTTCGCTATGAATATTAAAAACACAAATTTTGAAAAAAAATAATTTGTAGGTTATATACTGTTCCAATTAATATTTTTACCGCTTTATTCAGATTTGCTCGGAGCTACTCAGGGCTTGATGCACCCGAGCTTAAAACTCTTGAATCGAGGGCAGTAAAAGAGGATTCACATCAACCCGCAGAATTCAAGTTTTCAATGGGTTTTCAACTGTGATGAAAAAAAGAGATTTCAATTTACCTTGCCCTTACATTAGGAAGTCGTGACCTTGTTCTGGACTCGACAGCCTTGATAATAAGTCATTCTACCCCTCGATCAAATCATTTTTTTGGGATCACTTCTTTCAAATGTGACAAGTTTTACCCCTACTTCAGCGGAATAAAACGTCTCCATTGTATTGGCTCATATCTCATATATACTGCCCTCGATTCAAGAGTCTTAAAATCAGGTGCATCAAACCCTGAATAGCTCCGAGTAGATGTGAATAAAGTAGTGTTAATTTGAACACTAAATAACCTCCAAATTATTTTTTTCGGAATGTTTTTAATATGCCTAGCAAAACATATTGAAGACAAAAACGTAAAAATATTATTTTATTACTTATTACTTTTGAATTTTGTCTGGTGTCATCGCATTTTCGGCCATAAATATTTCATAATTCTTTAAAAAAAACTATGAACGTCAGTTCGATAGCTTGTGAAATAATTTTATTTTTTGTCTCTCCATTTCATGTATAAAATGTTTTTTAACCAAAAATAGCATCTAAAAATGGTACAATTGATAGCTGCTAGGGCTTTGTAGACCAAATATTTTTAGTGGTGCTTAAGGGGTAAGGGGAAAGCAAATCTGACAAGCTCCGAGACATAACATGAATAAAGCAAGAGCTGCTTGCACCTGAGCAGCTCTGAGCTGCTCCGGCCCATGAATCGAGGGCAGTAATAAATAAAAAATGATGCAACTCAATTTCACTTAGACATTGAAAGGAGATAAGAAAACGCTGCACAACACAAATGCACATGATATTTTTTTATGACAAAAGAAGAAAGTTGTGAACACAAAAAGTTTCTCTAATATTTTGTGATTGTCAAAAGTCCAGTCACCAAGATGAGCACATAGGTCAAATTGGCATTCGCACGAAAAAAGCGTGAAAATGTAACGATGCATGAATTGACACTAATTATACTTTTTAGAAACGAATAGTTTAGGAAATCAGAGCGTATGCGCCACTTCAAAGCCGATATATGCCACTTTAAGCATTCTGAATCATATAAAATATCCTAAAAAAAATTCCGGATGGATGATTTCAGATAAGAAAACCATTTCATACGTCTTTACTGAAACTTGGTATGGACTTATGATGTACTCCACAAAACACGAAAATTATCTATCCCTGTTATAGTTATAAGAATGTTTTAGGTAAAAATAGTATATACATTATTTCATGTTACTGAAACTTCCAGTCCAAATAGTCCATTTGAGAGCTGCTCTAATGGGCCGAATAATTGCCCTTTGGAGCAAAAGCCATTAAGATGAGAAAGAAAGAAACAGGAACACGCCCCGAGCATTTTATCAGCTGATTGTCAATTATGACATAAGACATAACCCCCAAGGTTAAGGTCATATAAATTGTCAAATGTTATAGGAAAATTTATTGGAAATCATTAACAATAGTTACGTTACAACTTTTGACTCTATGTCTCGGATGTAAATATAATCTTATTATTAATCCACTCCTGATACAAAGTACGTATTATAACCAATCAAGCACAATTGTTACTTCATGTGTTAATAGAATGAGTTAATGGGACCCGCGTGAAAAAAATAAATCAATTTTTTATTGAACCGTGGCAGAGGTTAAATAAAGGTAAAAAGTTAAATGGTTTTAAATTTACACGAGATGGGACACAATGTCAGCCTACCCAAGGGTCGTAGAAAATCATTGCGTTCCTTTGTTAAAAGGTCAAATACTAAACGTAACTTAAGCCACACTTTTGCCATATCAGAAGTTGATGAACGAATGGAACTTTTAAACATTAATACAGCTACAGAAGAGGAATTAATGACATTGCCAGGAGTTAATCGGGAAATTGCCAAAAACATTGTAGATCACAGAAAAGCTATTGGTAGATATAGAAAAGTAGAAGATTTAGCCTTAGTTAGAGGCATAGGTGCCCATAAACTTGAACTAATAAGACCAGAAATATCTGTTTCCACAAGACGAAATCAAAGTAGTACTTCATCAAGAGCTCCAAGCTATGATAGCCTAAAAAGTACTGATTCTAAAACAACAAACAGATCAAACAGGTTAATTAATATAAATAAAGCAAGTGTTTTTGAGTTGCAAAGTATTCCAGGAGTAACTCAAGAAATTGCAGCTGGAATACTAATTCACAGAAATAAGAAAGGAAGGTTTAGTAAGGTAAGTCATAAATTATTTAACTGGATTATTTTTTAATGATAACAAAAGAAAACCTACATTATTATAACTCTGTGAAGTTTATTTAACATTTAAACTTGCTAATATCTAACTTTATTTCTTACTTATGACAAAGTATAGATTCTTGATGATAATAGGATATCATGATGTGATTTCTTACTTAAGATTTAAATATTTTTGCATTGATGGAAAGTGATATTTTTACTTATTATATGTTCTATAACTTTACTTACAATAAAGATTTTAGATGCGCCTTGATAATTCCCTATGCTAGATCAGTTTTGACCTTTTAAATAAAATTTATGAAACACATTTTTCACACAGATATCATGTATAAAGTATTTCGACATACGATTTTATTATTTATTTATTTATTTATCGACGGACAACACTGTCCATTTTACAATAATTAATTACAGGGCTAGAGTGAAACATAACAATGTGAAATCAATAATAGTATAACAAAAGGGTGTTCACAAAAGAAAAAAAAAAGTATACACGTGTCAATCAGTAATAGTAAAAACACAAAACATTAATCGACAATCAAATCCAACAGCCTTCGTTTAAAATGATTCAAGGACATATCAAAGATATTCAAGTTACTCAGCCCATTAGCATATCTAGCCACCCTTGGTATAAAAGAATGGTTAGCATAATTTATTCTGTGAAAACACTGGTGAAATATATGGGAAGCATGAGTACCCCTGGGCGGGACCCTCAGACCAACACTTGACAGTAGGCGCGGGCAATCGGTGATACTGTTTATAATCTTAAAGAGAAGTTGTAAGTCTCTACCTTTTCTTCTATTAGCAAGGGGGAGCAAATTAAAATAAAAATTTGGTAGTTCATTTGCCATCATCTTACATGTGAAGGCTTGTCACATACATTGAATATAGAATGAAAAAAATCTGCCACAAATTCCTCGTATCTATCAGAAATCATAAAAAACATTGCCTTTGCAAGAATGAGTACTCTTTCTTGTATAAAATCCTTCGAAAGTAGACTAAACTGAATTTCAGGAAGGTTAATATATTTTTGGTAACATAGTTTTGAGTGGATCTTACATTCCTACCTAAAATTACCTAATCAGACTATAAATTTAAAGCCTTACAATACCATTTATGAGCAATTCTTCAGTCCACTTTGGCTTGTTATTTAGGTGCATGTAAGTTAATTCTTGTTCTTTAATTTTTTTTCTTGTGGCTTTTTTTTGTGAAATTACTGTACCGATATTAGAATTGAAAAACTCTATAATAGGGGCCAATAAGGAGAAAACAGGAAGGAAACTAAAATACCCATTTTTTTAGACATGAGATAATTAAAAAGATAGATAAAATTTTGAAGAAAAAAGTATGGAAAAGTACAAGTAAAGCAAAATTGGGACCACAGAGTAGAAATGCTTAGATAAGATTAGAATCAATTACAACTAAAACTGCAAATATCCTTGTTAATATCCTAGAATACATTCAGCTAGTTTTAATAACAACTTTGCTTATTTTTTCTGTTAAATGAAAAGATGTTAATTTTTACGCCTCATCCATCCTCCATTTCTAATCCACTAGGTATCCCATTAGATTTTTATTTTTTAAAATAGAAGGTACGAGAAGATATTTTTCTGTCTGTTAGTCTTCATATAATTTTTATTCATCTTATAAAATATTCGAGACACAAACTTTCTATAAAAATTTAAAATATTATCTAATAGTAAATTTAAACAGAAACACGCAAGGTCAAATATAGGTTACAAATTAGAGTAGGTTGATATCAAAAATAAACATACTATAAACTACAGATGAATGTGAGGTGGATGTATTTTTAATGACCTGTTAAAATATATTAGCTAATAAAAGATACTATTTCTATGTTATTTAAAAGGTCACCTACATAAACACATTTTTTTTATAATTATTACTAGTTCAGGGGTTATTTAAAAAAGAAATGAAAATCGGCTTATATATATTTTTTAAAGTACCTTTTCCTTCATTACAATATTTACAACATTGTGATTTGTGTAAATAGAAAATAATTTAAAAATGCTGAGTTTTACCACCAAGTAAAGAGTTTCTTAAAACGTAAAAATTCGGCCAAATACCGTTTATAAATGCATTACGTTTGGGTTCCTTAACAATTGTTTTTTTCCTTTATTTTTTATTTTTCCTGTTTTATCCAAAATGTTAATGTAAACACGATCTTTTTTATCAGATATTTTATTTCTAATAAATTAGTGAACTTAAAAAGTTTTGATACAGTTCAGTGTTCTACATATCATCCATATTAAAAACAACAAATAAAATTATAAAAATTATAGGTGTTTGGTACAATTAACCAAGAACGTGATCTTAATAGGGTTGTCCGGTTTCTGTCACACTATAAAAAACTTGTACTATTATTAGTGTAAAAATAAAAAATATTGATATTATTATTGTGTGCATCTGTAGAAGCCCATTGGGCGATTATGAAACGTTTCTGAATGTTTTTGACACATTACTGGAATTACTAAATGAAATGGATAAAGAGAGGTCAGTTATATGTGGTGACTTCAATACGAACATCAGTAAAAATAGTAATAACACACTCTATGATAAATTTTCTTGCATCATAACAATAAATGAACCTATTAGGGTGTTTTCCTATGGGGGGCAGCCGGTCAGCCAACGCAAGTTTCAATTTCGGTGATCCGATTAGAGACAGGCGCGAATCCAGGGAGGCGGGGCGATTGCCCCCTCCCCCCAAGAGCTTTGAAATTCAAAGAATCGACTCGCCTACCCTCTTTTGTTTGTCATACTATACTATCTGTCAAATGGGGTCGATCTTTTCTTTGCCCTAATGATATTGCTGCCCTCCTCAAAGAGAGAGGCTGAATCCGTCCCTGATTAGAGATCATTGTAATAATGGAGTTAATTGACTGTCTTCATTCGAAATGGCACCTTCCTAAACTCAGCAGTAAAGCTAAAAGTCTGTCGATGCAGCTAAATTTAAAATAAAAAGTTACTTTTGACTATAAAATAAATGACATTTAAAAAATAAATAAAGAAGCTATCAAAATTTAATATTTATTGCACACATTAACAATACAAAACAAACAACATAGTGACAAACATATACATTTTCTTGTTAATTTTGATTCGTGGATTACGTTTTAGTTTTCTAGTTTTTTCTGAACCGGTGCCAGACTGCCTCAGAAGTGATTGCGCTATTGCATGCTAAATGCAGTGCTTAAGACAGATTTAAGCCTAAGATGGGACTAGGAATATCTGTCATAGAGATTTCTTCTCGGGGAACACCCGTGCGGCTGCGGACAGGATGGATGAAACGTGCGACCGTATCGTTCGGGCACATTTGGTTCTATCTGTACTTTTCTGTTTTCACGCTTAAAATACATAGATTATGTGTGATTGTTAAGTAATATTAGCGTTCTTGGAAACGGCATTGCTTTAAACTCGCAAATTGTCGGTGGCTATGGGAAGACAAATTTTTTTGATACACAATTTTTAATCTACAGTTTTCTTGATTTTTTAAGCTTCATGTGAATTTCTTAACATAAAAAAATTAATGAAATATTAACACTTAAGTTCGAAATAAGTTTCGGCTCTAAAAAATCAAATTTTCATAATAAAGAATTTGGTTTGAAATCAAAATTTTTCTTTTGTCTTTAATAACTGGTCAAAATTTCCAAACGGACAGATTATTTTTCAGTTCTTTTGCACGATTGTTAACTAAATCAAGCAATAATTTCAATTGTTGTTTAATAATGAACTATTTCAGGGATGTTCAACAAAAAAAGAACTGTAGCTTTTTTGAAGTTCTACATTTTATCTGTTGATATCAACGAACTTATATTCTGATTTTTCTATTTGTCTATTATTTATAAACAAATCAAGTGCGTCCAAGGGTTCCCACTGAAATCTCATATTATCTGGTTGGGTATCGGTATTTCGGAAAAATATTTTCCCATCAGTATCCAATAAAATCAGTGAAATAGCTTAATTTTACCGGGCGACTAGATAATTCTATTGTATATGAAATGAAAATATTTTTTAATTTTAAAAATAAATCAATTTGTAATTTTTTTAGTTGTAAAAATGTCTAAGTAATTGTTTATTACTAAATTTATATTAAATATATATTATATTAATCGAAGAAAACCTTTTTCTCAAGATAAAAACAATGAAAATAGTATATTTCTTCGATATAGTTGATTTTTCTAGGGTGGCAATGCCCCCCTAACTACGCCCCTGACCAGAATGGTCAATTCTTGAGATAACAACACTCCACCTTCATTGGTCAAACTAGCAAGGTTTCTTACACAAAAAGAAAAAATAGTATTTTTAAATATGTTGGGTGATTTTGAATAGGATTTGAGGACTAGGAGGACCTTTTGATACGCCCTTATATAAAAATATTATTTTGAGCCATGAATCATCTTTATTATAATGTAACAAAAGAAATATTATATCGATGCATCATTGGTTAGTCATATTCCTTGTTATTTCTAGGCTTGGATCCTCATATATTCTAGTAGGTTCTATAGGTATATAAATAGAAACAGGATAAGTGTAGTTTGGTTAGTTGTATTGGAAAAGCGAACGGGTTAAGAAGTAGTAATTAAAGTTTAGTTGTGATTTAGCTCTAAAAGTTCGACTATACCCTTTTTCATTTTTTCCAATAAATTTTAAAACCAATGAGATTTTGTAAATATAACAGATGTTTTTTTTTTTTAATTCTTTAATCTTTCCTTAGAAAAAAAAGGCACTGTTCTTTGACTTTAAAAAAATGAACGAGATAAATAAATTTATTTCACTGCATCCAGTTTGATTGCACTTTCGTAATAATACAGGAATACCCGTTATGTTATTGACAGCAGTGTAAACTGAAATAAGTGACAGACCTTTAAGTAATAATAAGAGGTTGAACGTGTAAACTAATATTTGTTCTGGAAAAAAAACATTTTCATTTTTATTTAAAATCATTTTTTTTAATAAAACTGCTTAACCTCAAACTAGGCCAAAAGAAGAAGAATATTAAAGACATAAATTTAATTAAATATCTATATATAATTATACATCAGAATTTAAAATAAACAAATCTCATCCAAGAAGTTACTAAAAATTGTTTTATAAAATTTAACAAATCCAAAATATAAGGGATGTACAACCTTTAATATGCTTTTAAAAGGGTTTTAACTGAGTCTGTGATCAGAATTTTGATATGGGAAGGAAGAGTGATTGGTCTTACTCTCAAATTAAACAACAGGTATAACTTGGGATAATACTGGTTTATGCACCAACAACAGACCATGATGAGGAAGAAGTGAATCTATTCTACGATGATATTGAAGCTGCTCTTAAAAACCAACAAGCATATTTTAGTTTGATATGTGGTGATTTTGACGCCAAAATAGGAATGAAATCTAACCCTACAGAAACGCCACTGGGAAACTTTGGCTCGGACGGCAAAAATGAACGAGGTGAAATATTGTTAAGATTCCTGCTGCAACGTGAATAGTTTTTTCCAAAAGAAACCACATAGAAGATGGGCATGGCAAAGTCCCGATGGAAGAACAAGGAACGAAATAGATTTCATTATCACCGACAAGAACCATATAGTTAAAGACATTACGGTATTAAACAGGTTTGCTACCAATAGCGGTCATAGAATGGTACAAGGTAAAATTGAAATATGTTTAAAAAAGGAGAGGTATAGGATGATCAAGAAGAAGAACAAAAGAAGACCATGGATGAAACCATCAGATATAGAGGGTTTTCAGCAGTGTATTGCCGACCTAATTAGTAGCCCTGAAGCAGAGACTGACCCTAACGACCTAAGTAATAAATTAACAACTGCCTTACGAGAAAGTCAGAACAAATTTTGTCCTAAATCCCACAAAGAAGAGAAGCTCAGCCAAAATAGCAGAAAACTAATGCAGAAAAGAAGAGGAATGAGAGCGAAACGGACACTAAAGCTGACAAACTACAAAGAATAAATAAAGAAATATCCAAAGCTGTTAGACAAGACACTCGAAAATATAATCAAGAACAGATCGAACGTACCATTGAGAACAATAAAAGTATGAAAGTATTGAAAAGAAAACTAAGAACGGGAACAAGACAAATAATCAAAGTGAAAGATAAGAACGGTCAGTTTTCAACAAACAGAGAGAAAATCCTTAAAGTAGTCGAAACAAAGAGAATCGCAAAGATCAAGTACCAGAAATGTTGACAAGGAAAAAGGGCATTGTCAACCAAGGATCAGAACAAATGCCGGAAATCACAATAGATGAAATAAAACTAGCCCTAAGAAAAACTAAGAATAACAAATCTTCAGGCGAAGATGGTGTAGTTACTGATGCAATCAAATAAGAAAACTTAATTGGAAAAAAAGAGGCCTGAATGTACACGGCCAAAGATTAACAAATTTGGGGTTCACGGACGACATAGTTTTGTTTTCCGATAATCTCAAGGAGATATGTACAATGTTACATGAACTTCAGCTAGTGTGCGCCAATGTGGGTCTTAAAATAAATATATCCAAAATAAAATTTCAGACAACGAAGTGGAGCTTGTGGAAAAATACATATACCTTGGACACGAAATAAAGATCACAAGGGATAATCAAACATGCGAGCTACGGAGAGTAAATCTCGCATGGGCAGCCTTTGGAAAACTTAGACATCTTTAAAAGCGATGTACCAATTTCTTTAAAACGGAAAACATTTGACCAATGTGTGTTACCGGTTATGACCTACGGTGCCGAAACTTTGACATTGACAACTGCAACTTCTAAAACGCTGCAAATAGCTCGGAGAAAGATGGAAAGGTCAATGCTAGGTATATCGCTGCGTGACCGAGTTAGAAATGGAAGAGATTACTCGAGTGGAGGCCGAGATTAGACAAAAGAAGTAGAGGAAGACCCCCCTACTCGTTGGACTGACGATCTCAAGAGAATCGCAACAAATTGGATGCAAATCGCTCAAGATAGAACACAATGGACAAGAATGAGGGAGGCCTATGTCCAGCAAGGGCTGGATGAGGAGGAGGATCAGATTTTGATATGGAAAGGTACTTCCAATAATGCTTTAAAGTAATTACATTAAATGTAAAATGAACAAGCTTACTATAAAAATGCTTTATGAATATAATGCAGTAATAGGGTATATGATAAATAGGATGACCCATTTTAAAAGTTGCAGCTGAATATTTTGTACCAAAGCATTTTAATAAAAAATGACTTGAATAATGGATTTTGAAGGGACATCCAACGTATATATTGAGTTTGACCTTGAGAGTGACCGAAAGTTATTTAACAGGCAAGTGTTTTTTTTTAAATGAGAACCCCCCTTTTTATTGAAGAATTGGTAAGTAGGGAAAATAGCGCGCCCAGCCATATAAATGACTTACAGGTTTTCATGTCATTTAAAAGTCAAACGTGTTAAATCTGGATTTCTATTCAAATAAGCAGGATTGAACACCAAATTATCTATATGTTAAACACTTGCTTTTGAAGTAACCCTCAAAGTCAAATTTATTGTCACCGTTGGATTTCTCTCTTGAAATCCAGAAACTTTTATCTCAGTTGTTTTTTATGATAACGCATCGGTAAAATTAAGTTGCTTATTTATTTTTTGGACCATCAATAATATATTTTTTAATTGGTTTGTTTTTCTGGGGATTATGATCCAATAAAAATGAGATCAAAACGTAATAGTTGTGTGTAATTTCTATATTTTCTATAATTAACGTTTCGGTATTTTATCTTATCTTCGTAAGAATTTACGGTGTGTAGCCAAAACATTTTTTTGTTATAACTGTCAAACTATTTTGTTCACGGCAGAGATCGTAATATTATCGGGTAATATTATCAATGAATTTTGTAAGGGATCATTTCAAAAATCGGAATATCAATTAACGAATATCGAATTATCAATTACTTCATCAATGAATAATTTTGAAAGTAATATTATCATTTAATGAAGTACAGTAGACCCTCAGTAATCCTGCCCATGTCTTATTCGGCACCCCCTATAATACTTCATACCAATTATGCAGTTTGTTCACACATTGTGGCTTGTTGCGGATTGTCTCCGTTTGATTTCGACGCGGGCGTCAACGGATTGCTGTTCATTGTAAAAATACCTACTTTTTTAACTACGTAGATATCTACCTAAAAGAGGAAGCATAAAACATTAACAATTAAAGAAAAAGTGACATTCTAGACCGCCTAAATTGTAATGAATCATTTACTAAGTTAGCAACTGAG
Organism: Diaprepes abbreviatus; assembly: GCA_034092305.1. NCBI lineage: Eukaryota > Metazoa > Arthropoda > Insecta > Coleoptera > Curculionidae > Diaprepes > Diaprepes abbreviatus. The sequence continues at coordinate 6,916,770 of JASJET010000055.1, read as the reverse complement.
TACGGCGTAGGACATTCCACAATTTACGACATTAAAAAGAACTTCTTCTTCTACTCAATTACCAATGACCACATGTCTTTCAACAGTCAGCCAGCCAGTTCTTTAAAAAAACCGTGAGAATATTAAAAAATTTGTGTCTACTACTAACTGTAGACCTGGCAAGAAGCAAACTCTCAAGAAGAGTGCACATCCAGTAGTGGAGGTAGCTTTGTATATGTGGTTTCTTCGACAAAGGAATAGGTACAGACCTTTTTCTGAACACATATTGGCTATGAAAGCAAAGTTTTTCTACAAGAAAATAATAAAAAAAAGACGATTTCGTAGCTAGGCAAGGGGTGGTTGGAACGCTTCAAAAGTCATCATGGAATACGTTTGATGATAGTAACAGGGACAAAACTTTCTAATGATATATCCTACGCAAAACCATTTAAATTGAGATTTTTACAAAACGTGAAAATTTTAGAACTTTGCCCGTCGTAGGTATACAATGTAGATGAATCAAGGCTTTTTTGGCGTGTAATACCTAGCAAAATGTTTGTTTCATACGACGTAAGGTGAGCAAAATACGTGTAACCATATTACCGTATCCTAACGTTTCTGGCACGCACACACTAAAGTTGGTAGTCATTGGAAAACCAAAGAATTCATGGGCATTCAAAAACATTGATTTACCCCTACACTATTACGGACAAACAAACGCGTGAATGACAAAAACATTTTGAAACAGTGGTTTGATGAATGGTTCGTCCCAGAAGTTGGAAAATGGTTGAAAGATCATAATCTTCCTCAAAAGGCGTTGCTGCTTCTTGATAATACGCCCGGTCATACCGAAGGATGATAATCCAACACCACCTTGCAAATTATTTGTTACCGCGAGTCTATTGTACTTACTTCATTTAAAAATCAAAATATCTTATGAATACGTGACCATGATTTTCGTATTCTATGCTATATTAAGAGTGTATCAGTTTTGACGTTTAATAATCAATCAATTCAGGGTGTTTCATTTTAAAAAAGGAAGTGAAAATATAGACAGCCTGTATAAAAAAAAGCCTATTGTACTTAATCCCCGCCAAGACGTCTTAGAAATTTTAGCAATAAATCAAACAACTATGCAGAGAATATTAGAATATCAGTAAAAACTAAACAATCTTCAAAATGTAACCTCTATAACTATATTAACATTCCACCTATCAAATTTGTCATCGATATAACAATATAGCCGCAGTCGAGTATCGAACACCCTGTATTTCCATAGATTTATGTTAACGGATTTCGTACTCCCCTCGGGGAGACACTCACTTATCCCATATATACGCAGATATCAAAAAGATGGAGTGGGCCCTTTCCATGTTTTCGTGGTGATGTTATGGTCTTCTGTATTACCCATAAACTTCCTGACAGTTCGAGCGGCCTAAGTAGCACTGCCTTTTGCATAGTTTTTTCAAATACTTCAGTACTACGACGGTTACTGATATAATTATGGGAACCGTATTTTTACCTCCAGGTTTCTGTATTTGGCGATCTTCTCATTATGCTTGTCCCTTCGGTTGTTGCTGTTAGGGATGGCGTCTTCTGTTAGTGTTGCCGGCTTGGATGTTTTATCTACTAAAATGAGGTCTAGTCTGTTATGTGCAATTGTATAATCCGTAAACACAGTTCGGTCCCTGTACAACTTGAACTTTCTCCACTATAGATTCCGGGCTGTATTTATAGTAAGACACTTTGTCTACTTGTAACAGTTCGAATTTCCCTGCCAACTCTTGATCTTGGCGGCTGAATTGTGTCTTTCCTTGTACTCCCAAAGCAGATGCTTGTCGTCTTCCCGTTATGTGCTGGATTGTCTCCGATGTTTGACATCCATATCGGCATTGGTCATGCTAGATTGAAGTGTCTCTGATAATATGTTTCAGATAATTTTTCATTGGGATGACTTGATCCTGGATAGCTAGTAGAAAGCCTTCGGTTTCAGAAAGCATTTGCCCCGACGTCAACTAGTAGTTGGACGCTAATTTGTCGGCATTTTGCGTGTTAGCCTCTTTTGAGTGTTGTTGAAGCATCTCCTTGGCATATTGCCGGGTGTAGAACAGAAGACTCTGCCAACCTGTAAAAATATGAGCGTAGATTCGTTAGTTCTTAATCTAATTGCTTACCAATATCCGCCAATCGTCTTCTTCCATGATATCTTGGTAGTATTGTCCACTGCGAGGATGATATTTGTAGGTCAAGCACGCATATGTATTGAGAGTATTATTTTTTTTATTATTTGAAAATTTTCAAATGAGAAGTGTCTAGAGCGACAAAGCGTATATTGGGTTTAAACGTCATATAGAAAACCAGAATTGGTTTCTTTTCTTGTAGAAGTCGTTTAATGCATAGGTAAAAATCGGCCATTTTTTGTTTTGTAGCAACTTTGATAAAACTGAAAGGCAAACATACTGGTATAATTATGAAGATAAATAAATACTGTGTCGAAACAAGTCTCTAGATACAGATTGTTCTTCACTCATTCCGGCTATCAAATTTTTCTTCGATACAACAGTATAGTCGCAATCGAACACCACATACTCGCCAAATGTCAAGATTTTAGATCTACTACAAGTGGTCTAAAGATTTAGATGAAATCAGTCAGTCCATCAACGAATTAACTTCAAAATAAACCATTTCCAAATCTAAATATCTCGGAAACTACAACAGATCTAAACTTAAAAGAAAATTTTTATAAGTAGATTCTAGAAATACGGAGTTTCTCCTCCTATCGTACACCTCGATACGAATTAATTGATTAAGAGCGAGAACTTAAAAATTTAATGTTTTTTATCATTTTAGATTGATGATTTATTAAAAATTAAACATATTAACCGAATGCGCCTTGATAATATTGCCAGATATTTAACGATAGATGATGAAGAGGATGATAGCTGCGAGCCTACTACTCTAAGACCTAGCATATTGACCAATGGCTTTACACCATTGCAAGTTAACGGTTATATCAATAGGTAGGTAAAATTCAAAAAGAAAAGTAGTTTTTGCTATTCCTGACTCAGTTTACGCCATAAGCACTAAATATATTATCAAATTAACATTTTTAGTAATCGCGCTGTAAGTATGGTTATACAAGTGCATAGGACATAAAATGACATTACTACTAAGTTTTCTGACGATACATCTGTTGCTGTATCGGCGAAAAACGAGCTAGAAATACAGAAAAAATTTAATTATAAAGGGTGTTTTTTATAGAGGTATAAAACTTTAAGTTGGCAACACTTTTTTAACTGGCGGCCATTTTGTCAGCTGTCATGTGATTTATGTTTAGTTTGATTTGGCATTTCAACATGAATAGACTGACGGCTGAACAACGCTTCCAAATTGTGCAAATTTATTTTGAAAATCATGGTTCTGTTCGAAATACGTATCGCGCACTACGCCCATTTTACGGTCAATATAATCGTCCATCAGAGCAATTAATTCGATTAACTATGGAACCACGTTTACTCTAAATGATAATACGCATCCACAGAGACGTCGTACAGTGCATACAGAAGAAGTCATTGCTGCTGTAGAGCGTAGCGTAGAGGAAGACCCGAATCAGTCTATCCACCATCGTGCACAGGAATTGGATATGTGTCCATCCACTTTATGGAAGATTTTGCGGAAAGATCTTGGTTTGCGTGCTTACAAAATCCAACTCGTTCAAGAATTGAAGCCACACGATCACCTAGCAAGGCGTAGATTCGGTGAATGGGCCCAAAACAAGATTGCCGTTGATCCCGATTTTCATAAGCGAATTTTGTTTAGCGATGAAGCTCACTTTTGTTTGAATGGATACCTCAATAAACAAAACTGTCGTATTTGGAGTGATGATAATCGTCAAGTGTATGTTGGGACACCGTTACATCCAGAAAAACTGACTGTTTGGTGTGCTTTATGGGCTGGTGGAATCATTGGTCTGTATTTCTTTAAAAACGATGCTGGTCAGAACGTTACAGTCAATGGGACCGCTATAGAGCCATGATTACTGACTTTTTCGTTCATCAATTGAACAACCATGATGTGCAGGAGCTGTGGTTTCAACAAGACGGCGCAACATGTCACACAGCTCGTGCCACAATTGATTTATTGAATGAAACGTTTGGTAACCGCATAGTTTCACGTTTCGGACCCGTGAATTGGCCTCCAAGATCGTGCGACTTAACGCCGCTAGACTATTTCCTGTGAAGATATGTGAAGTCGCTAGTCTATACCGATAAGCCCGAAACGATTGGTCACTTGGAGGACAACATTCGCGGCGTTATTGCCGATATACGGCCACAAATGTTGAAAAAGTCATCGAAAATTGGACCTCCAGATTAGACTACGTCCGAGCCAGCCGTGGCGGTCATATGCCAGAAGTCATATTTAAATTATAATGCCAGAAGGTTATCTTTCGAATAAAGTAAATTTCATGTCAATTTAAAAAATTCATCTTTGTTTTATTCCATTTAAAAGTTCTATACCTCTATAAAAAACACCCTTTATCTGCATCCAGATGAGGAAGTGACGCTTCCTGAACAGTTTGGTCCTCTATGAAGAAAAAACTGACAACATTCACTTGTTGAATGCATTGCTGAAAACTAGATTGGAAGGGGGAAAAGACGTGGTCAAATTTCCGCGCTCCTATCTGGACTCCAGACTTTCATGAGAACTTCACCTGAACCACATTTACGCAAAGCAAATAACATAAACAAGGGTTTTTGTAGCTCAAAAAAAAATACCATGTTCGCGTTTGGGCTGAGGAGACTGGAATCCGGCTGAGACATTTCAACGAACCAAGAGCAAAATGTACAGATGGAGATTTCGCTCTTGGTTCATTACAGTTCTACCGACGAGACTATTAGATGGTCGAAACTAGTACGAAGAGAGAACCAGAGTGGAATTCGCAGAGAATAAAGTGCCCCTTCCTAAACGGTTTTAAGGAGAAAGCCAACCGTACGAAAAAGTCACCCCATTACACCGGTATCTGAGTTTACAATCAGCTCCCGATGGATCTAAAAAACGCGCCCACCTATGGTCAGTTCAAGAGGTGCCTGAAATTGTTACTCATGTCAAGAGCTTTCTACACCTTCATGAAAAAGGGCAAAATTGTATTATTTGTTTTAATTTATAAACAATTGGAAAAAAATAGTACGTTGTTTGTCATTTGTTTTTAATTTTTAGCAAAATGTAATTTGAAACTTGCACTACTATAACATATATGTTATAATTTTAAAACGTAACAAAAACGTTTAACTAATATTGACATTTATCATTTGACGAAACTCGTATCATGTAAATATGATCATTAACTAATAAATAAATTTAAATTTGAATGGCGATAAAAATAAACGTTTTAGAAGTCTACACATATTAATTAATGTGTTAAATATTTTTATTTTAGGCCATCACAAACAAGTCAGATTTCCAACGGTTTAGCTCCGTCCTCGTTAATTGATATTTTCGAATTACTAACCACTTATTCTCCAAGGCCTGCCATAATTGAGTCTTTTAAATTTAGTCGGAATGGAGAACCTGCCATCCGAATATGTTCGTGGAATCTGCATGAATTTTCAAATGAAAAAGCAAATAATTTAGGAGTAAAGGAAGTAGTGTGTAGAACAATATTAGAAAACTGGTAGGTATATTGTCTATCTTATAAGCCAGGGGTTCCCAAACTTTTTCAGTTGGCGGCGTACTTGCAGTTTAGTAATTTGTCACGGCGCCCTAATCGAAATATGTATCCAGTCGTGTTCAACAAAGTATCATACAAGGTTTGTGGTTTACAACCTGCCTATTACATAGTAGCAAACCACAACACTTCATTGAACACGACTGTACAGGGTATCTGGATTTCGTTGTTTTTGCCGGGTAGCTCCGTTATTTTTAAAGTTAGCGAGATGCAGTTTTAGCGAAGTGGTGCTGCTTTTGCGTGAAACGAAAGTTGCCACAGACAGAATTTTCACAGCACTCTTAGTTTTTTAGATACAACGTTTTTTAGAAAATTCAATAGTTATTTTTTTGTTTAAGCCATTAAATTATACTTTTTAGTTTATATGTTTTAATTTTTTTTTAGGAGGCCGTGAAAAACAAAATTAAAAAAAATAACTTTCAAAATGCGGCTGTCAAATACTCAAATTATTATTAGACTTTTGCTTGTATATCTACTGCTGGTGTCAATTTTCAACGTATTGTTACGTATTATTCATAGTTCATTTATGATTTTGTCAGTTTTTGATATAAAGGGTGTTTTTTATAGAGGTATAGAACTTTAAGTTGGCAACACTTTTTTTAACTGGCGGCCATTTTGTCAGCTGTCAAGTGATTTATGTTTGGTTTGGCATTTCAACATGAATAGACTGACGCCTGAACAACGCTTCCAAATTGTGCAAATTTATTTTGAAAATCTTGGTTCTGTTCGAAATACGTATCACGCACTACGTCCATTTTACGGTCAACATAATCGTCCATCAGAGCAATTAATTCGATTAACTATGGAACGTTTTCGCACCACGTTTATTCTAAATGATAATACGCATCCACAGAGACGTCGTACAGTGCGTACAGAAGAAGTCATTGCTGCTGTAGAGCGTAGCGTAGAGGAAGACCCGAATCAGTCTATCCGCCATCGTGCACAGGAATTGGATATGTGTCCATTCACTTTATGGAGGATTTTGCGGAAAGATCTTGGTTTGCGTGCTTACAAAATCCAACTCGTGCAAGAATTGAAGCCACACGATCACCCAGCAAGGCGTAGAATCGGTGAATGGGCCCAAAACAAGATTGCCGTTAATCCCGATTTTCATAAGCGAATTTTGTTTAGCGATGAAGCTCACTTTTGTTTGAATGGATACGTCAATAAATAAAACTGCCGTATTTGGAGTGATGATAATCCTCAAGTGTATGTTGAGACACCGTTACATCCAGAAAAACTGGTTAGGTGTGCTTTATGGGCTGGTGGAATCATTGATCCGTACTTCTTTAAAAACGATGCTGGTCAGAACGTTACAGTCAATGATGACCGCTATAGAGCCATGATTACTGACTTTTTCGTTCATCAATTGAACAACCATGATGTGCAGGAGCTGTGGTTTCAACAAGACGGCGCAATATATCACACAGCTCGTGCCACAATTGATTTATTGAAGGAAACTTTTGGTAACCGCATAGTTTCACGTTTCGGACCCGTGAATTGGCTTCCAAGATCGTGCGACTTAACGCCGCTAGACTATTTTCTGTGGGGATATGTGAAGTCGCTAGTCTACGCCGATAAGCCCGAAACGATTGATCACTTGGAGGACAACATTCGCCGCGTTATTGCCGATATACGGCCACAAATGTTGGAAAAAGTCATCGAAAATTGGACCTCCAGATTAGACTACGTCCGAGCCAGCCGTGGCGGTCATATGCCAGAAGTCATATTTAAATTATAATGCCAGAAGGTTATCTTTCGAATAAAGTAAATTTCATGTCAATTTAAAAAATTCATCTTTGTTTTATTCCATTTAAAAGTTCTATACCTCTATAAAAAACACCCTTTATTATTCAGTTATTTATTTTCCTATATTATGACTGCAAATGAGCCATTTGAAAATCACAACAAATATGATATGCTGTGTTGTTTCATACAATGCAATTAAGATTGTGATGAAGCTACGCAAATGTATTTAGATAGATATGTGTATCATTAAATGGTATATTCTAGGATTTTTATATTCATATTATTATATATAGGTATCTGGAAAGGAGGCAACCGCATAACGCGATATTTAACCGCATTAAAAGTAACATTGTTCAAGCCGTGACCAAACGTTTACAATAAGCCACAACAAAAAATCCAGGAAATATTTGTCTTGACAAGAGTAGAAAATAACCTTTCAATTTCGTTTTATCGGCTTTAAAATGAAGTAGGAGTGCCATTTAAATTTAAACTCGTACACAATTTGCATTTTGGAGACTCACAACGAAAAGGCATTTTCTGTAACTGGTATTTGCAAAATTTAAACAAAAAAGTTGTATGGTTTGACAAAGTTTTTATTAACAGTGCAGGTAACAGATATTGGTCACAAGAAAACCATAACATTATATTTCCTCGCGAACAACAGGGGGATTCGGATTTAGCGTCTCTTGCTTTATTATTGGATCTATAATTAAATATCACATATATAAAGAAACTCTCACCACAGATCGTTGTTTACAAATACTGAAAAATATTAAACGAGTTCGTGAAAATGTGCCTTTGAATCCGTTAAATAGCATGTACTTGCAACAAGATGGAGCTCCTGCCCATAATTCCCGAATAATTCGGCCTTATTTAAAAAATAACTTTCTAGAACGCTGGATTGGTACACAATGGCCTGCTAGATCCTCGGATCTGTCGGTAATGAATTTTTTCTTATGGGGCTATCAAGAAAATAAAATTTATAATACTCAACATTATACGATGTAGGATCTAAGAAACACCACCGAAAGGGAATTCGGAAATTTAGCGGATCGACCCCTTCTTTTACTCAATGCATTACGCAGAGTAAGAAAAGTATGCAGTACTGTATTCAACATGATGGTTTACAACTTGAACAATATCTTTAATTGTTGTTATTTTTAATATTTATTATTATAATATATAATTTAATATAATTAAATAATTTAATCCATAATAAAATATTTTCTATAACGTCAATAAGTGTTGACATTGGTTATACATCTGGCAAGGTATTGTTTAAAATATAACGGCTTGAGCTAATTTCCTCGGCCCCCTAAAAATCAAAAATGTAATCTAAAAAGTATAATTTAATAGCTTAAACGAAAGAAGCATTATTAAGTGGTATATATCATTGAAAAACCCTTAATAAGCGGAATGCAACGGGGTGTTCCATTAAAAAAACACAAGTTTGATTTATATCTAAAAACAGTAATACTTAGAGAAAAACTAACGACACTAAGAACACTGAATTTTAAGTGAAAATCTTTATTTGAATCAATATTTACCTTTTCGATAACTAAAAAGATAACCGAAATACGAGGGGTATTTTTCTAAAAAAAAAACCTGTATCTAAAAAACTAAGAGTGCTGTGAAAATTCTGTCTGTGGCATCGTCACGCGAAAGTAGCACCGCTTAATTTAAAAATAACAGAGCTACCCAGCAAAAGCAACGAAATCCGGACACCCTGTACATTTACACTAATGACCAAGCACAGAAATGAAAACAGCCACAATCTGCGGCTTATTTATAGGTATATATTGCACTGATACACAAGAATATATTATTATTAAAGAAGAATTGGGAAAGAAAGTCAATGAGACGGGTGAGCTTGGTGATCTCCACATCTCCCTAATTTCTTGCTCCACGATGATCTTTGAGCGATATTTGCCCTTTATTACAGCTACAGCTAAAATCAGGTTTCGCTTAAATAGGATGTTGCGAAGGGAATGAGCATCCTTACAGCTTTTTAACTTAGAGTTGAATATTCATTTTTGACGGTTATCCAAAACTCCACCAAATCGAAAGAAGCTAATTTTGTTTTAAGGCTGTTTCCGCAAGAGGGTCCAATGAGACTCTCGTCTTCTTGTGAAGTACATTTTGATGGAGCTTGCGCATGGCAAGGATCTTGGATCCACGAAAATTTCTCGACATTTTCTTCCACAAAGTATTTTGCAAACCATTTAGAATTTCGAAAGGTGTTCCGTGAAAAGAAACAGTGAGTCTTGGGAGACAAGGAGCTCATTAGAGGACGCGTATTTATGCAAATGGGGGAAACAATCTTAACCGCCATCTTCATTAATTTTTCTTATCCATAACTGCAGTTTTTTCCTAAACGCCATAATCTGCTCAAATAGTTTCAAGATGTGCGTGCTATTGCCTTGCAAACACAGATTCAAAGCATTCAGTTTGTCAAATATATCGCACAAATTTGCCAGTTTTAGTAAGAAATCTGATTCGGAAAACTATCTGGAGTTTGCATGATCTTCCTCTTCCAGAAAAATGTTTTTTTATGTACCTTGAATGCACGAGATAAGACATTTCCACGTGAGAGCCATCGTGAACTGCAATAATATAGCAGCGCTGTTCTTTATACTGTTTTGAAGGTATTAACGAGACCTTTAATTTAAGTTGTCGCCGGTTTCATTTGGTCAGTTAGTTATTGCTTTAAATTAAAGTTCTCTTAATTCTGAATCGAATGAGCTTTTGTAAAAGCTGATCGATACATTTGTTGCTGAGATATGTTAATTTATTTAACCCGAGGAGCTCAATGTTATTAATTTATGAATATTTCAACTCATTTAAGAGCTTTTTTTTTCTTAAGACATATTTTAATATTGCGAGTCCAATAAATTAATGTTTACCCCTTTGTTTGTTGCTTTAAGAAAAGGGGTACTTTTTTTTGAAATAAATAGAGCTGGAGTGGCCTCCTTGTGTCGCAACAAACAAAGGGGTAAATATTAATTTTTTTATTGGACAATATTAAAATACAAATTTTAAGGAAGAAAATAAACGCTTAAATGAGTTGAAATATTCATAAACAAATACATGATGGCGTTCAACATTAAGTGCCTCGAAATAAACAAATTAACACATTTCAACAATAGATGAATCAATCAACTTCTACAAAAGCTCATTCGATTCAGGATTAAGAAAGCTTCAATTTAAAGCAATGATAATATTAAAAAAGTTGTTGCAAAAAACATCCATTGGTTACCGTTTTTTGGCATTTTTGCAATAACTAATTGACCAAATGAAACCGGCGACAGCTTAAATTAAAGGTCTCGTTAATACCTTCAAAAAATATAGGGAACTGACGCTTTAAAAAGAATATTGTACCTTGCAGAAATGAAAGACGTGTTTTTGCCAGCTTTGAACCCCGGTCATTTGTTAATACGGATTATTTCAGCGTTCAAAACTATATAGGTATTCTTGTATTTACCCTATCTACAACTTGAAGCACTTCCCATCCTGTGGCAAATTAACGTCATAAAAAGACCTATTTTTTGTCCACTGACTAGAGTATTACTCAAACAAAACATATTTGGAATAGAAAAACAAAGGCACAGCGAAACGCGAAGACCCTGCACATTTTTTAACTAAAGTATGTACAGGGTTAGTCAACGATTGGATGAAGTAGGTTTGTGCCTTTTCGGTGAAATTAACAAAGAAACTATATTTATTGTTTGATACAGTTTATTTTTACGCAGATTTTAAAAATATTTAGGACTCTACAGGGTGAGCCAAAAAACTAGGACAGCATAAAGTTGTATTTTTTTAAATAGAACGCCCTATATACGAATCGTATTTTCGATTTAGCTTATAATTTTAAATCTTTTTTATTAAGGGTTTACTATAACAAAACTTTATAGTTTCTGAGATAATTAAGTTTAAAGAAAAAAAGTCACATTTTCAAGCATCAATTCAATCCTAAATAACGTTTTGAATTTTGTGACAAATATATTCAAATTTGGAATTTAGCAAGGCCAAGGACAAGTTAACATAATTTTTACCTAATATTTGCAATAAAAGCTACAGGGTGTTGAACACATCGGCTCAAATTTGAACAAGTTTAAATGAATAAATATCTTTTTTTTAAATGGTACACCCTGTATATTTTCATGTTATTTAATAGAGTAATAAAAACCCTAAAAGTTTTGTTCAATATATCCTATACCTATTTATAATAGTTTTTGAGATATTTCAGTTTTTCTTATTTTCCATACTTTTTTACAGAAATAGTCTTCATTATCATAGTAGCCATGGCAAAAACAATGTAAAAGAACATTTTTCTGTGTGTCAAATTTATAACCGCAATCGCTTCTTTTGGTTTTTATGTTGTGCAGTTTGGTTTTTTTTGCATTCGTCTTATATTGTAAAATGAATTTTCCAAAGAATGAGTTAATAGATATGATTTATACAATAGGAGAGGCTCAAAAACATTCCTTCTTGCTCAAAGAATTTACAAAATGAAGTATCCTGATCGACGCCAGCCTAATACCCATACTTTTCAAAACTTAATGCAAAGATTTGATTCTTCTGGTACTGTTGATTATCCAAAACGTAAAGTGGTCAACAAACCAGTAACTAATGAAGAAAAAGAACTACAAGTATTGTTAAATGTTCAGGAAAATCCTTATATTGGTAGGCGTCAGTTAGCAGCATTATGTGAAACATCACAATCCACCGCTAATCGTACTACCAAGAAATATAGGTATCATCCATATCACATGGAATTACACCAAGAATTGCATGGACAGGATTTTGAAAGTCGTGTAAACTTTTGTCGTACAATAAATGCGGAGATTCAATTAAATCCAAATTTATTATGCAAGGTAATGTTTAGTGATGAAGCTACTTTTAGAAGTAATGGTGCCGTAAATAGACGCAACATGCATTATTATGCCACAGAAAACCCATTTTGGATTAGAGAGGTGCAACATCAAAACCACTGGTCATTAAATGTTTGGTGTGGTATTCATCATAATCGAATTATTGGACCCCACTTTTTTAATGAACCACTAAATGGCCATAGTTACCTGAACTTTCTACAAGAAGAACTACCTCAACTGCTTCAAGGTCTCGTTAGGGATGAGCTCGACAGTATGTGGTTCCAGTACGATGGTGCGCATCCGCATTACCATCGTGAAGTTCGTGCGTTTTTGGACCAACGATATCCGCAAAAATGGATTGGACGTAGGGGTTTCATTGAGTGGCCACCAAGGTCTTGCGACATCACCCCATTAGATTTCTTCCTATGGGGTTATATTAAAAATAAGGTGTATGTGAATCCACCAACAACAGTGGAAGATATGCGAAACAGGATTAGGGATACCTGTAGAACAATAACGCCACTAATTTTGTCCAGGGTCCGAGAAAATCTGCAAAAAAGACTAAATTTGTGCATTGCACAAGAGGGTTGTTTATTCGAACACTTATTAAAAAGAAATAATTAATCTCAGTATTTAATAGGTAATTTTTTTGTTTCAATTTAGTAAAAAGTAAATATGTATTTGCCTTGTCGTTATTGTTGTGTTAATTTTTTCACATTATGTTTAATTAAACTATTGGCGTTGTAATATAACGAATAATATATTTCATCATATTTAACCACATTCTGTTTGTTTCTGTAGTTTCTTTTTATTATTTTACATGGCCACTATGATAATGAAGACTATTTCTGTAAAAAAGTATGGAAAATAAGAAAAACTGAAATATCTCAAAAACTATTATAAATAGGTATAGGATATATTGAACAAAACTTTTAGGGTTTTTATTACTCTATTAAATAACATGAAAATATACAGGGTGTACCATTTAAAAAAAAAAAGATATTTATTCATTTAAACTTGTTCAAATTTGAGCCGATGTGTTCAACACCCTGTAGCTTTTATTGCAAATATTAGGTAAAAATTATGTTAACTTGTCCTTGGCCTTGCTAAATTCCAAATTTGAATATATTTGTCACAAAATTGAAAACGTTATTTAGGATTGAATTGATGCTTGAAAATGTGACTTTTTTTCTTTAAACTTAATTATCTCAGAAACTATAAAGATTTGTTATAGTAAACCCTTAATAAAAAAGATTTAAAATTATAAGCTAAATCGAAAATACGATTCGTATATAGGGTGTTCTATTTAAAAAAATACAACTTTATGCTGTCCTAGTTTTTTGGCTCACCCTGTAGAGTCCTAAATATTTTTAAAATCTGCGTAAAAATAAACTGTATCAAACAATAAATATAGTTTCTTTGTAAATTTCACCGAAAAGGCACAAACTTACTTCATCCAATCGTTGACTCACCCTGTACAGTGATATTAATGTCATAAATTTTATCCAAAACCACACGGTATTTAGCATAACGAAGCCCATATAGTTATGTCATTGAAGCTATTTTGCAGTGTGACACATTTGAATTTAAATTTTTACACTGATTTAATATAGAGTTGGTCTAGAAACATCTCTACTTAAAAGTAAAATATTAACTGAAAATGTTTTTTAGCATTTCTTTAGTAGCAATTCAAGACATTAGCAATGTCCTAGCCTTAAAAACAATTTGTGATGAACTTAATAAACCTACGTTAAGGAGAATAGAAGAATGGAAAGAAAATAATCAAAGTTGGAACTTTTGCATGTTAGATGTACATGATGCCAAGTTAGGTTTTATATATGACTCTGCGGGAGGTAGGTAATAATTTTATTTGCTTTCCTATTAATAATTTTTTGAAGACACAATTATAGAGGAGAGAAGTAAATACAAAAGTGTTTGGATTTTCAATCAATATTTTAGTGTTAAAATTCAATAATTTTTCAGAAACTATCAGAAATATGTAATTTCTACTCTTTGACAATTTTCAGCATCCAGTTGTTACTATTTAGAACAAAAAAGGCTTACACATCCAAGACGATGATATCTTATTTTTAAATTTGGATATATTGTGTGTGACATTAGATAGTTATTTCTAAAATTTTATAGAAAATTCAAGAATAATCTATGCGCTTATAAAAAATTCAAGAATAACATAATACATAACGTAATCCATTGACTTTAAAAAAAATATAATGTGTCTAGAAAAATGGAACCTCTGAATATGTGTTCAAGATGTAAAATAAAAAGTTATCTAAAATGAAAATACTTTTGTACTTAATTATTTCCTTTAATTTTTGATGTAAAGATATGGTATATCTTATTCTGAATATCTTTTATATTAATGTCATTTATTTTTTTATGAATTAGCACAAGAACTGCAATCCATCTTCATACAATTCATATATACAAAAATATAAAAATTTGCAGTATAATCCGCAGTCTATCTACTATTGTGTCTGTAGTACTTTCTATAGAAGTTTATAATTTAAAGGTTAACATTTTTATCAACATAAATAAATTTGTATTTTTATAACATGTTGATTTCATTATATCATATCCAAGATCCAGATTGGTTAATTTTCAACACAATGTTACTTCTAGTAAATTACTTTTACGGTAAAAAGGGTTTGCATAATAATTATTATTCTACTTTGCAGTCGCCAATATAGAATTAATATCATTAATGGAAAGCCCTGAAGAGACAAGAAATGATTGTGAAGCCATAATAGCACATTTTTTAATGGGCGATATTAATTTACAATTGGTGAACATGTCTTTAAAAAAAGATGCTAATATACAGTTTTTACACGAAAAAATTACTGACCTGATAAGCGAAGAAGAAATGGTGATGCTTTGTATAGATTTTTCACGTTGTCACAGAGTTGATGGTAAGTTTGAATTAAGGTTAATTCAACTCAAACAAAAATTTATCAACAAACAGTGTTGAGAGAGTACAAAACTCCCCCCTCCACCCCTTTTTAAATATTTTTTACTAAATTTTCAGGAAATATATGCTTAATAAAAAAAACTTATGCCTGATTTTATTTCAATACCTTAAGAAATGCCTGAGTTATAAGCTTAACCGTTTTTTAAATTAATGTTTGACACCTTGTACAAGCGCCAACATGAAAAATAAAGGTCTTATTTTTTGCCCAGGAATATGTAGTTAATGGTTTGGCCTTTTTTTTCAGATACTCTATATAAAGGTGTATTTGTTGAAAAAGAAAAAAAAATAGTTTTTAAACTGTATACCCAGTATATTTTATAATTTTTAAACAGTTTTTTTGTTCAGTTTTACATGATACCATATTTGATATCCTTAAACCATCTTGTAGATATTAACACCTAAAATTTTAAAATTTTAAATTCAATTTATTCAAATGGTTAAAAAAGTTAAAAACATTTTTTCGAAGATTATCACAAATTATAAGGAAAATTATACATTCTTTAACTCGCAAAAGTTTAAGCACGAAGTAACACAAAAGTTGGTGCAGACTATGTCAAAGCATCTTCAAGACGTACTCGATTTAGGAAGTTACCCTGCCAAGTATTAATTAGTTGATTTAAATTGGTATCTTATTTTGTTTAAAATGCCTACTAGACATTTAAAATGCAAATTTTTATTATGTGCTTAGACTTTTATAAATCAAAGAATGTACAATTTTTCCTCATACTTTGTAATAATTCTGTAATAATTTTCAAAAAAATGTTTTCTGTTTGCTGTTATAAATCCATTGTAACACTGAACCTTTGGTATATTTATTTTCTTGATTTTGTGTGGGGTTTATATTATATACACTTTTCTTTTTTAAAAATAGTAGGGTGCCTAGACTTTTGCTGACTACTGCACGAGTTTTTCTCTGGTTTTTGCGTATTTATGTAATCTTTCATCCTCCCAACGTTGAACTACCCTGTGTTAAATTATTGTATATGTATAAGTAAAACGAACTGGATTAAACAAGAAATCTAACTTCCACACAGATTACTTCATCTTAATCTCCGATTTCCACGGCAACTAGTGCGAATCAAATAAGAAAATGTTCTCAAGTGTCCGCGTCCAATTTCAATCACTTTCTGATATGTTAAAGTGCACTACAAATATTCGACACATGTTTTTTTTTATCTCCTGAAATGCATGTTTAGAGGTGAATAAGGTATAACATAAGGGGTTGTTACCCCCATTATATATTTTATCATGGAAAAAGCCAGTACACGTCAACTATATTTTTTAATTTGATAAAAAAAAACGAATTGTGTTGACCGTCTTAAGTGATTTAGACATTTATTGAATGAAGAAACTGGAAAAAAAATCGGTTTTATCATTTTGCAAAATTACAAAGCAACTTCTTTGTGAGAAAACGACATGTGTAGAACATTTTCATGAACCAAATAAAATGTAAATAGTTTCATGCAAAAAAGTAGCATTTCAAATAATAAAACAGAAAAAAAAAACTTTTTCTGGAATCTACTTTGGGTGTCGTTTTCACCCCCTAGAAATGCAGTCCAGAACTAAAAAAATACGTGTCAAATATTTTTCGTGTACTGTAACATGTCACATAATGAACGAAATCGAAGGTGAACACTTTAGAATGTTCACTTGTAAATCTTAAACCTTTTTAATGAATTTCGGTGTTAAAATTTTTTTGTGAAGTAAGTTAAAAAAATTTTTTTTCGTCCTGGCAGCATAACCTTAACGTTATTAGTTTTTTAAGATATTCTTAATTTTTTTTTCAGAACAATCCTTAAAATTGGGTGGTCTCAAGTCAATATTTTCTGCAACCACAAATACTCACTTTCCAGTATTGAAGACAGACAATCATTCTAGTCACATATCAAACATATTAACGAATTCCGCATTTAAACAAAACCTAACTGGTTACAAAAATATTATCAGCAGAGGAATAACCCATTTAGCGATTCCAAACGGATGGTCATGGGGAGGACCTGTATCTCCATATTGCCCCATTTGGGTAGAATTATTTTTAAGTAACCAGTCTAAGGGTACTACATTGTGATATTTACTTTTATTGCTTAGTTTTATTTTTATTATAGATTTTTTATTTATACATTAAATGTAAACGCCTGGTCATTGTAAATAAGGAGGTTACTAAAGCAGGCCACTTAAAAAGTATTGTTTCTGACATTTGACATGACAAAGAAATAAATAAGCAAGACATTTGGCATATGCATTATAAATAAATACATGATAAACCGAATTGGAAAAAACTATTATATTATTTCTAAAAACATTTTTTAATGATTATTGATAATTAACCTTTTCCAAATACTTTTTCATACTAATTATCTGGACACCCGGCAATAGAGCAACAGCTTACTACTCGTGAATTTTCTATAATCGATAACATAGACTAGGAATGCGTACCATTTATTGATCCGTCCAAAGAAGTTTTTCAGGTTAAAACAGAGAGAAGCAGGACCAAGAAAATCCTGTCCAAAATATTTAGTGCCTCACCAGCACTTATGTAACCATGGTAATCACCAGGTGAAGTTCTGCTTTGTTGCTAAAATTCGCGTTAAGTTTGTAAGAAAATATGAAGTTTTAGGATTAAAGAAATATTATTTTCTTGATTATTTAAATTTCATAAAATATTAATGTAATTTCTGGAATGTATAAAATTTTCCGACCTATCACCTAAAAGTCCTTGGCATTTTCCTATAATCTTTGTCCAGCCAATAGCTGCAAGTCCTAACGTTATAACTTCTCCAGATCAATTGCACAATCTGGCAATGTTGCTTATCATTTGTGGCAATTGTTACTTCTTCTTTTTCTTTCAGTCGTGATTTCATTTTTTTAAAATCGATTTTTAGTGCTATTTTAAAGATAATGTGCAATTTGCAAGACTAAATAAATAAATAAATAGACGTATGGAATACATGCATCTCTTAAAAAAGAAGAAAAGGTGCGTGGTGGAGTACCAGACCTCTCTTTCTAGTGACGCATAAAGCAGTATAGTTTTTTCTTCGCGTATTCGTAGCAATTTTGGTTGTAATCATTTGTATGGTTTGGAATACGCTTGAAGGTCTCTATTAATCTAAAACTTCTTTGGATATTGCACAGTGAAAAATCGAAGATTTAACGGGGCATATATGTGAGCAAGAGAGATGAAAGTATATCATTAATATTTTTCGCTTACAATTATGTATGATTAAATCTATAACTATGTTTAAAATTAATTGAAATTTGTGCCAGGCGCTAAATGACTGGAACGCTAAGTTGTTACCGGGTGAGGAACGACGTTAGTTTTTCATACCGGTATTCATGTTTGTTTTGCTTGCACTTGACGGTCGTAAAAAATTATTTTAAATTTAGTTTTAGTTAATTATTATGTATTTATCAAGATATTTAAATAATGTTTTTTACATCGGCGTGTGTTTTGTTTTGTTACTACAAGCTGTTTCATTTGCTGCTATGACTACGAACAAAATTAGTTTTTTTAATTCTTCTAGTACGCTCTCTTTAGAGGAAAAACTTATAGGAACAGAATCGGGACGGCCATTACTTGATTCAAAAATTGAAAAATAAAATTAAAGTGGCGAAAACTTTCGCTGTTTGAATGTGTATTGTTTAGCGGTGATGAACCTTGGTAGGAAAAATGAACACATGATCTTGTTCATATATGTTTAACATTACACGTTTTATAATGATTCTATTATTTGCGCCCCATATTGTCACTATCTGTCTAAAGGGTCACTAGCCGCGACTACAGTATAATAGTTAATATGAAGTGCCACAAATGTTTATTATTTGGAATAGAAACATAATGACCATAAAAACAGAAGATAAACTTTAATACCCTTTTATCCTGAAGTGATTTTCACTACCGTCGTGACGCGCTTTATATTGGCGGCTCATAGGGTCGTGACAAGCCACTACTTGATTTTCTCAAAAAATTATTATTATTTTTACTTTATCATTATTTTGAATGACCTCCTGCATGGTTATATTTATTTTTCCCAAAAAATAGACTACCTTCAAATTCTTATAAAATTTATGTGTTCCTGATGTAAAATAAATAATAAACTTTGAATAAAAGACCGTCTTCATATTTAGAGTATGATTTAAAGATAATAAACGCTTAGATTCAAAAATACTAGATTGCTCGCTCCAAATACCAGCGTTCTCACAGTGCGGGACACAAAACTCCAGAACAAAAAATTTAGCACAAAACACGAAAAGTGGAAGGGCGGAAAAATAGTGAAAGCAGTAGTCTCCTTTCTAATATACGGAGCATACAATCATGTGACCACCAAGTGCGAAAAATACTGCAAGTCTGGTGCTATGCTCCGTCCATTAGAAAGAGCGTATCGATGTTTTAAATATCGATACACCGTGTATCGTTTATATTTTATTCGTGTTTTGTCTTGTAATATCGCCTTCGCATATGTAATAAATTCGTTTTTGCACTACTCGATTTTACCTATGAACAAGGACGACTTTAGCCTCCCTCTTTATGGGGAAGGCATAAGAGCAACGAAAATTACCCCACCCCATTTTGTTTTCTATACAAGACACTACAGTGTATTCCGTGTTTTGTGTAGTACAGTATGACAAGCAAAAGCGAGTTGTCGGCGGGAAAGGGAAGGTGTCGGCGACATTCACGTTCCTAATACGGTCTTGTTTTCCGAATTTCGATGTTTGGGAGGTGACAATTATCACCCTTTGGATCCGCGCCTGACTTCATATATTATTTTTAAAATAAATAAGAATAATGACATAATTATGATATTATTCAACGATGGCCTACCCTATTCCTAGGCAAGGCAATGGTTTAAGTGAGGGGCATCGCGGGTATAGGAATCTTAGCTCCTCCCGTAGAAAGAGAGGTACTACTGACCTATTTCGCTCTATCTCTTTCTAAGCAAGAGCCAACAATCGAGGATATACTACTAGAAATAGTTTTCAGGTGTGCTGACTAGTGATGTGAGAATACGTATTAAAATAACCGAACAATTCGAATAGTAACTTAATCGGATTAAACCGAATAGTTCTTTGGCATTCGGAATGTGATGTGCTTCGGTTCTATTGAAATAAATGGAAACATAGTGTCAGAATAAGAATAATTTCATCCTTGTTTCGTTTGTAGTAACGCATAAGTATGTCTTGGTCTTCGGAGCGACAAGAAAACGAAGATCGATTGCTACGGACGGTGCTCGTTTCATTCGTATTAGTTCGTACTTGTTTCGGGTGATGTGGGAATACGTATTGAAATAACCGAGCAATATTCGAATAGTAAATTAATACGTATTAATTTAGACACTTTCCTGGCATACGGAATGTGATGATACCGATGATTTTTTATATAACGAACAATGCCCGATGGAAACGGATGTCACGGACGCTGCGGCATCGAATACACTTGTTCGTTCACCAGTGCTGGAGATGATTATTATTCTATTATTTTAGGTGCAAGTACTTTTGATGACGCAGAGCATAAAAATATATTTTAAAGTTATAAAATAAAAATTCTATATATATATATATATATATATATATATATATATATATATATATATATACATATATATCCAAAAAAAAGTTTTATTAAAGAAATTAAAACAAAATATATATCATAAAAACATATAAAGTTAACGTTAGTTACAAAAACATATCTTAAATTGTTTTTAATAAATCAAGGAAAATATACATTCTAGTAATATTTAATTTGAACATAAATAAAAAATAATCCAAGATGGTTTTCTTTAAAAATAATATGTAAAATATATAAACAAAACAATAATTTTGAACTTAGGTAGAAGTGGTGCGTCGTTTTCGCAAAATTTTTTGCTGCTGACTTCCGTTCATAGTTAAAAGAATTAAAGAGCCAGGATTATTTTTTAATTCTGTGGATTGGCTTATACATGGAATCTCATCTTGGTAAAAAAAACTTCAGGGATATTTTTCACTGCTTGGAGTTTAACAAAACCTGAAATATGAACTTGAGTCTCATCGGTAACATTATTTTTATTCATTTCTTCATGGTACAGAAGTGGACGTATTTCAGAAATATATATTTTTTTAAATTACCAATAGTATTAAAATATTTTAATTTTCGATTACACAACCGACATAGGGGAAATTTACTATTTGATGAATTGACAAAAAAAAAACGATTGATTTTTGTGCGGGAGCCATGATATAAAACCTAAAATTTGAGGCGGCGCCTATGTCTAAATTTTTACTAGACCACTGTTGTCCAATTCTCTATCTAGAGCCGCGAGGAATTCGATTCGTATTAATTCGTAATGTTTCGTCAACATTCCGCAATTCGTATTGTTAAACAATCCGAATATTACATTCATCCGCATCTGTATTATTCGAATATCAAAATCATCCGAATTTTTACAACACTAGTGCTGACCCGTGAATAGTTCAAGAGAAAAAAGGAGAGAGGAATATGTAAGGTGATTGCTATCTTTCTCAAACCACACGTAATTTGCTAAGGAATATAAGCCCCCTCCAGACGCAACCTAAATATAAATTTCAAAGAACATATACAAGGTAAAAGTAGTTTCCTTGATTGAGCATTCGAATTTTAGCATTTGCAATAGATGCAGGTTTTATCCTTTTTTTTATTTTACATACATTTCATGATTAACCCTTAACCCAACTTTACCAGACGGTCCCCTTCCTCATGCCCGCATATACCCGAGTGACCCGGGACCCACACAAGTCTGTGCATCCGTTCCTTATCAGACTATTCAGTGCATCCTTGCTCCCAAACACCAGTCGCAAAGTTACCACACTAGACTTCAGTGCCAATATCGCACCCTACTGCCTGAAAATATCTTTATTATCTTATTCTAGTTTATGTCCCTCTCACAGAAATGACCACACTATAGAAAAGCAAAAATTTTCACTCTAAAGATCGTCGCACGTTGTCACCTCGGTCTTGTCCGAGTTTATTGCGAGTCCTTCACTATGGCACCATCGCTCCGCGATCCAGACGGCCCGCAACATTGGTTCCCCAAGTCGCGAATATCGCGACGCTATTAGGGCTATTCTTTTGAATCATTATCATTTTCAGTTGTATCACTTGAAGTAATCATGATCACTTCGACCTAATGACAAGTAAATGCATGTTCAAAAGAACATGAAGTTATGTTACACTTTTTTCACTTTGATCAATTAATAATTACTTAAAAGAATACAGCCATTATTGCTACATCTCGCGACAAGTATGCACTTTGGAATTTGACAAAGAATGGCATAATTCGTATCCTGAAATGAACCCTTGCAATATTTGTAACAGTTCTGTATATTTTCTCAATAATACGACAGATATAAATGATATTTTTGCAGGACTTAACTAAATAATTGAAATAAACCGTCACGATCATCATTTTGGTTTTACAATTCGGAACACTACAAATTTTAACCATTCTAAAAGCCGAAAATACAGTGTCGAATGATTTACTAACCAAATCACTTGACTTTGGGCACAAAACGCCTAAAGGAGGCTTGTTTTACCTAACCAATTACGTGTGATTTGAGAAAATTGGCAGCGACTCTACTGATTTTCCTTTCTTTCTTGAACTATTCACGGTTCAGCGGGCCTGAACGCTAGCTTCAGGTTATCAAGTTTCATGTTCTTGGGCTTCAGGTAAGTAAAAGGCTTCCAGGGTAAAAGCTCGATTGCGTCAACGAGCCTTTATAGGACCTATGGTTGATATCCTTATATCTCTATGATGATGACAGTCCAGGCCATAGATATAAAAGTTAAATTATAGATTGCAGATCCAATAGAAGCAAGTTGGCTCACGTTTAAAAAAGTGTTTTCGATTAGTAATACCCATAGACACCTAGTTCTCTATTTCTAATGCCGGAGCGATGCACGATATTGTTCTGGAGCACGATACTTCAAATGTCAAGATCACCTGGGTACCTATTCTCGTTCTTGAGAGAACGATCATCTTGATGGAAAGTGGGCGTGGTTCTCACGAAAAAGTACGAAAATGTATTCAGAATACGGTTTCTTACTTTTTCGTGAGAACCACGGCCACTTTCCATCAAGATGATCGTTCTCTCGAGAACGAGAAAAGCTACCCAGAATACGGTTTCATACTTTTTCATGAGAACCACGCCCACTTTCCATCAAGTGATCGTTCTCTCAAGAACGAGAATAGGTACCCTGGGTAGCTATTCTCGTTCTTGAGAGAACGATCATCTTGATGGAAAGTGGGCGTGGTTCTCACGAAAAAGTACGAAACCGTATTCACAATACGGTTTCTTACTTTTTCGTGAGAACCACGGCCACTTTCCATCAAGATGATCATTCTCTCGTGTACGAGAATAGCTACCCAGAATACGATTTCATATTTTTTCTTGAGAATCACGCCCACTTCATCACACAAATTCCAAAAAAAATAATTTGGAGGTTATTTACTGTTCAAATTAACACTTTAACCGCTTTATTCAGGTTTGCTCGGAGCTACTCAGGGTTTGATGCACCCGAGCTTAAAACCCTTGAATCGAGGGCAGTAAATCGCAAACGCTCTGTTTCTTTCTAAGCATGAGCCAACTTGCTTCTATAGAATCCTGAGATAGGATCCACAATCTATATATTTCACTTTTATATCTATTGTCCGTCAAAATTTTTTGAGGTTATAGGTTGAGGTTCTTTGCATTTGAGATTATAAATATTTTTATTTTGAAAATATCAAGTTTTTTGTCCATATACGGACAGGTCTCATTGCCTACGAGGTTTTTAATTGCCATTAGAATGTTGTATGTACCTTCATACTTGTACACTTAAATCCTTAATTATTTTCAAGGGTAAAGCACAAAATGAACGATTTATTTTTTAAACATATTATAAGAAATTTTTTTATGAAAGGCATTAAATACAAGAAATATTTCGTTGTTGAATACTGTGCCAACGCTTCGCTAGGTAATGTTAAAAATAAAACATTTGACCAAACCGTTCCGAGCAAACAAGATGAAGAATTCAAGTTTAGAAGAAAAATTGTTCAAAACAAACTGGTAGAAATGTTGGACATAAAACCAATAAAAGCTTTAGAACTAGTAACAAGTCACAAAAGGTTTTGCGATACTCCATTCTCTTTGATCTCTGAAAATTTTTTACTATGTACTACAAATAAATTAAGCACAAATATTGTATTAAAGTATCCCCATGTTTTAACCGACGGTGACTTGTCAAAAAAGTTAGAGAAGTTAAAGATGCTTGATGTAAAATTAAGTATTAGCATACCATTAGTTAAACTTGAATTATATAGACTAACTTCCGTTAGTTTAAGAAAAAATGAAACAACAACTAGAATTAAGGATTTATGTAGGATTTTCAATGTAAGTATATACTTTTAGTTTTTTGTCATAACTATCAAATTTCTAATATAAATATGTTTATTATGACATGTGCTTTCAACCTTTATTAATTGTAGATCAATCCGAGGGAAGTATGTGAAATATTATCTACGAAGCCATTTTTCCTTTCAATAAATATGAAGCATTTAGAAGATCACTTAAAACTTTTAATTGGTATGAATATTTTAATTTTAGGTTTTCCACATCAACCTATGTTATTTTTTAGAAACTGGTATTTCCAAAGAAGATATATTAAAAGATTTGTGGATTTTTAAATACAGTAATCTCTTTATTACAGACCGTTTACAATGTATTAAAGAGCATAAAGTTGAACAAATAAAAACTTGGATGTTACATTGTCCAGAAGAAACTTTATACAAGTAAGAGCTTAAGACAAGTATCTCATACATATTCACATAAGTTAAGTCTATTCATAACAAAAAAAGTTAAATGACAAATTTAAAAATTTATCCACATAAATACAGGAGACAGAAATGAATAGTGGCAAGATCACATAAAGGATTTTTAAATTTTTAGGCACATTAAACGGGAGTCAGACAATAGAGATATTTTAGGTGAAAATTCAGTAGCGGAATATCTTTCAGAAAGACTTAAATGTAGTGAAGAAATTGCAAAACATTTAATAAAGAAACAACCTGCACTACAAACAAAAAGTTTAACAAAAATGAATGAAATGATTGACTTTTTATACGATCAAGGTTTTACTCCTAGCCAGATATGTAAAGTTCCGAAAATTCTTTTACATAGTTCAAAGACAGCTAAAAATCGATTAAAAGAACTTGCTGCATTAGGAAAGAAACCTGATAGCTTGTATATTCTCACAAAGAGTCAGAAACAATATATGCAGCATATTGAAACCTTAACTAAGGCAAAAACCAAAGCCAAAACAATGTAGAATATTGGGAAATAAAATAAAAAATGTTTTCATTATTTTATTACATATTTTTTTCTTTAACTTTAACTGACTGTGTGTTAAAATATACAAAAAGTACTACAGCTGATAATCTAGACTGTAACTCTTGTTGATTTAAGTCATGCGCCCACTCTACTCTGCCCCATCTCCCAGTTTGATATTCTTCTTCCAATCTAGATAAAAGAACTGCTTTTTCTGGGGTTAAGAGTCGGTCTGTTGCAGCTAAAGTAAGTATAACAGATTTTAGAGTATCAACACCATACATAAAACCTAAAATTTTAATTTCATATAGCCAACGTTCATTAACAAGGCAATTATAATGACTTACCGTTTACTGCAGCAAAATTATAAGACATTAAATGTTTGGTTAAAATAGTTTTATCTTCTTCACTAACCGGTGGAACATCCATTTTAATTGACTTCTTTAACTTTACGTTAAACCTTTCATTAAACCATTCTATAATAGGATCCCATTCATCTATTTGAAATTTTATAAGATCTTCATCTTCCTACAGGAAGAAAGATGTCAAGTATGAGTTGAACTAGCATTACAGGATACATAAATTTAATTTATTATATTTATTTAGATTATAACCAAAGTCGTGAATTCTTAAAATTTATTAATATGTAAAATGTGGCAAGTGCTGAAAAACTGTTATTTTCAATGTATGGACTTTTTTTTCTAATGTGACTTCATTACATATATTACTTTTTTTCATCATTTTGGAAAGTATTAAAACAAAATTGTGAATTTTTCAATTTATTACTTCCATTTTTATATTCCAATACTACATGTGCGAATGTCTACTAAAGCAAAAATATCTGATGCGGAAACTTCTATCAGCATTTCTATATTAAATTCTTCTATAAAAGTGCCAAATAATTTTTTTTCTCAATTTCAACTTTTATTATTATTATTAATTTTCTAACAACCCAATATATTTTTTATTTAAATGAATTACTAGAATTAATAAAATTTTAGTTTTCATTTCACTTACATTGGCTTGAAATAGTATCGTATCAGTATCCAAATAGTTAACAATGTAATTTACAATATCAAATTTCGTCAAATTATTTGGATTGTCCAAAACAGTATTGCATAAAGTTGTCTAAAAATAAAAATACATATTTATAAAAAGTTGAAAATATGTTAAACATATCTTACTAAATGCATTTTACTTTGAATTAGCTTTTTCTTTTGGGAATTCCATTCTGTTGCTACAGCTAATGCTAAAGGTTCACTATCTACAGTAAAAAGGTTTCCTTTTGGGGTTTTCAATTTACGCTGGTCAAGAGTGATTTCATATTTTCCTTCACTTTTTAGGATACTGGCGTTTTTATAGAATCTGTTGCGCACAGCTAAAATAAAGGTTATTCGTTAATATTTCATATAACAGTGCTAAAAAACTACAAGTAATTACCATAATGTCTCACTATATGTTTAAAATAATTCTGGAAACAGTTTTTATTCAGGAACAATTTATTTAACTTGTCGATTCTTTTTGAAAACATCTTTTTAACCAAAAAGTTACCTAACCTAAAAAAATTATAATGTGATAGTATTGTCCATAGACGTAAGAAAAATTAATATTACTTAATAGCTGTATTCTTTTGAGTAAATTATCACTGATCAAAGTGAAACTGATAACTTCATGTTCTTTTGATAATAGGGCTATTCTTTTGAGTCATTATCACTTTCACTTCTATCACTTGAAGTAATCATGATCACTTCAGCCCAATGACAAGTAAATGCATATTCAAAAGAACATGAAGTTATCAGTTTCACTTTGATCAATTGATAATTACTCAAAAGAATATAGCCAATGCATTTACTTGTATTGAGTCGAAGTGATCATGATTACTTCAAGTGACAGAACTGAAAGCAATAATTACTCAAAAGAATATACCTAAGACCGCGAATCCTATAGAAAGAAAAAGGTTTACGTATTCGAGGAGCACAAATTCTCTTTCTAATTTCGATCAGGGCTGCGATTCTATAAAAGTAAAGGGAATGTCATATGGATCTTCCATCTTTGTTCTGTCTGTAGTAAAACATAAGTATGGTGGAGCCACGCACATATTAAGAAATCCGTGGATGGAGCTAAGCATGATACTCCAAACATCAATGAATTCCCCTGTCTTCTAACCACCATTAGAAAAAGAGATACTAGTCATCTAAAATGCTCTATCTCTTTCTAAGCGTAATTCAACTTGTTTCTATTACTGCCCTCGATTCAAGAGTTTTAAGCTCAGGTCACGCACTTATAAAGTATATGTACTGATCGTCAAATAAACAGAAAATGTCCGGACCATGCTATGCGCCATTTTGGGTAAGGTGAAGTTATAATAACAGTGAATACGCCGTCGCCACTGAAAAATTATAACGACTAAACGTAATCGTTTATCTCCCACTGACAAGGTTTGAAGCAATTTGCATACCTTTCCGAAATTTCATCGACATAAGTAGTTGAACGAAACGAATGGTAGAAAGAGATAAAATGACAGTATTACGTTATAACTTTACCCAACTTATCCAATTTGTGTCAATTAATTGTTATGTGTGGACGTCTGTCATACTATTGGTCGGTCGTAAAAATAAATTAAAAATTTTTATATTTTTGGTTGTTAAAAAAAACTAGTCCCTAAAAAAAGCAATATGTTGACGAACCGTTTCTTCAAAACGATTTATTTTTTGAAAAATCAGTTGAAATGTTAATTAGGTAGTACCCCGTTATTTTCAGTATTTTCTAATTAAAATTTCTTTAGAAAGTTGAATGTTTCGCAAATTTCAAGTAAATTTGAGATTATAGACATACAAAATTATTACATTAAATTCTGTTCATATCTCAATAGTATAAGCGTGCTGTTTAAAAATTGTTTTTCTACGACTAGTTCTAATTATGGATTTAACATAAACACTTGTGTCCCTATATCCCCAAACGGTCGAATATCTTACTTTAAACAGTTAAGTGTAACATAATTGTTTTCATCAACACAACTTATAAAAAATTTGAGAAGTAACAATTTGTAAGATATTTAAAACTTTTATTTAAATAAATAACCTTCAATTGTATATTCAAATAATGTTAAATGCAACATTTTACTTCCTTAAACTGTGTTAAACACTATACTACACTACAACTAAATAAATATAATTGATTATAATTTATTAGGACATATAAATTTGATCCCTACAAGCCAACAAACGAGGCCCTTCAGAATAAAAAAGCTTATTTATAGCACGTTTGGTCTTCAAGCCCCTACAAATCTTCACAAACTAATAAAAAAAGTATATTAAAGGTTGAATAGTATCATTAATGGGGGGGGGGGGTCTTCGGGCTGGCCTATGGTTCCGGCCCCTGGTCGTACACAGTTCCTCTATCACCGGTCAAGTTTTAGGTTTTCTTTCAAACTTACTTGTCAGGACAGGAAGTCTTGCAGTAAGAGGCTGGATGTTTAGTGAATTCATACAATAATTGATTGGTGGATAGCTAGGACGATGGATTTTAGTAATACTACATAGGAGTGTATATAGGAGGTATGTATTCCTATTAAAGTCAGTACATTGCTTTGTATATATGAGTTGTTTTTCTTGATATGTCTTTTTCTTTGTATATTAGACTCTTAAGGTATTTGGCCCTTTGTATACATTTTTTGTTTAACAGTTCCAAAGTGCCAATTGAAGATACTTTTGTGGTCTATATTTACACCTAAATATTTGACTGATGGCTTGGTGCATATTACTTGGTTATTAAGTTATTTAAAATAAATTTAATCCAAGGAAAAACAAAGATTATTTCACAATAATAACAATAATGACACTATTTTTTGACTTTTGACGGTTAATTTGACGTGCCAAAACGTCACTTTTACCCAAAATGGCGCAGAGCATACTCCGGACATTTTTCCTTTGACAGCTCCATTACCACCTGTCATCCATTTATTTTAAGAAATCCGTGGCTCAGGTGCATCAAACTCTATTATGGGTGCATTCCACTAGGCGCTCACAACGCCCAAAATATTCCTTAGTCGTTCCACATGACGACTACGGTCTTCGCAGTCGCGGCGAAAACGTCATTAACGACGTCATTCTTCTCGCTCACGCCAAGCTCACAAAAGCGGCCTTTACACGGAAAGTATTAACCGCGCGATACAGGAACACGCGATTACGCTCGCGTTAAATTGCGCTCAAATTGTACATTCAAATCTGTAGTATTAATAATTGTCAGATTGAAAGGACACATGCTTGCATTCCGTCAAAACTGTTTAAAATAAATCGCGCGTGCAAATATCTGCGTGTAAATGAAAAACTGCAAAAAACCCTGCGTAACTGGTGTGGCGCGTGGAATTTATAAAATATCTTCCTTTAGCGGCCTTTACACGGAAAGTATTAACCGCGCGATATAGGAACACGCGATTACGCTCGCGTTAAATTGCGCTCAAATTGTACATGCAAATCTGTAGTATTAATAATTGTCAGATTGAAAGGACGCACGCTTGCATTCCGTCAAAACTGTTTAAAATAAATCGCGCGTGCAAATATCTGCGTGTAAATGAAAAACTGCAAAAAAACCCTGCGTAACTGGTGTGGCGCGTGGAATTTATAAAATATCTTCCTTTCGCGCGAATTTAGGTTCTTACGCTCAATCGCGCACGCAACTCTCTTGTGTAACTGACAAGTCTGAACGTGTGATTTTACAAGCGAATACTTGCACGATTTAACTTTAATATTTTTAGTACGGATTGAATTGAAAAATGGCAGATGGTCGATGTTGGAGTAAAGAAGTCGTTACAGATTTTATTAATATATATAGATAATATCCTTGCCTATGGCAAATTAAATGATGAATTAATGGCATATCCTTGTAACGATATCTGTAATAGTAATGGTTTTTACAAATAATTGTATAAATAAATGATTTTATTGCTCTATAAGAATATTCAAAATAGGTCCGGTAATCTTTAATCCAAACGCTTTTATTACGTTTTTTAACTTTTTTCGGCATCATTGTTAATCCAGCTGCTACTATTGCAAGAATGCGTTTATTTGGTATATAGTCTGATATTTTTTATGAATATCGATACACAAACCTTTTTAAATTTTACAAACTCCACGCGCCATACCAGTCACGCGTGATATATGAAAGTTTTGCGTTTACACGTAAATACTTGCATGCGCGATTTATTTTAAACAGTTTTAACTGAACGCAAAAATGTGTCCTCTAAATTTCAGTTTTTTTGGTACCAAAGTTTTGAACGTACAATTTGCCCGCCGTTTAACGCTAGCGCAATCACGCGTTACTGTGTCGCGCGGTTAACACTCTCCGTATAAAGGCAGCTAAAAAATATTAAAGTTCAATCGCGCGAGTATTCTCTTTTAAAATCACGCATTCAGATCTTTTAGGTGTAACACAATTTACACAGAAAAACTTACGCGCGCGATTGAATGTAAACGCCCATATTCGCGCGGTTAAATCGTTCCGTGTAAAGGCCGCTAAAGACCCATCTGAAAAGGTGGGTCAAAGTGGACGTTGAGAATTTTGGCGCGATTTTTTAAATTTAAAGACAATTGAATGTAAGTTTCCAAATTACAGTGTAACATATGAGAAAAAATAAGTATAATTTAGTTTAGATTCAAGATACACTGAATTACACGGTGTAGTCCAATCCACAAAAGGTGTTACTGAAAAATAAATTTATAAAAATGTAGTAATTATATACAAGTACATTTACACAATGTAGTAATTATATAAAATTTACCCCAAAAATGACTTTTGAATTCTTTATCTGAATAACGATTAATAACATTCTCATAATCAATAATACGTGGCCTTTTACGCTTTTCCCGATTTTGTAAAATTGCATTCCATTCTTCATCTGAACTAGATGAAGTACTTTCTGAAGAATTATTACGATCCATCAACAAATATCCAACTGTCGCCACAAAAGATATTTTGATTATTTTTCAACGTAAATTACTTAAAGACTCCACTAAAATAAAATATAAGAACTAAATAGTATTTTTCTTTAATATAAAGCAAGTTAACCAATAATTCAAATTAAAGCTTAAAAATTATAACATAACCTGATTTGTTGTCAAATCCGCCATTTGTAATATTTAACTCAACAATCCCGTTCCACTTGGGTTTATGATTAGAATGCGCAAAAGCTAGTGGAACGGGAAAAACTGCGATCATGAGCGTGATTGTTGTGAGTGCTTAGTAGAACGCACCCTATCTGTATTTTTTGCATCAAACCCTGAGAGTGAGTCCACACGATACCAAAAATTTCGGCGTAGGCGTATTACGCCCATTTATGTTAAAAATGTCTCGTCCACACGGGAAATTTTATCGTGCAGTCGTGCAGTCGTAATGTTTTTTTTGTGGTAACCTAACTTTTTTCTGATTTTTTGATAATATTTATTTATGTATAAATTAAAATGAAAGAAAATAAAAAAAATAATTGCAGCAATGTTGTTATGTAGAAAAAGAAAACTAAAGAAAAAATTACAAAAGATCAGGATATTATTAATATATTCTTTATTAAAATAACGGAAAAGTCGTTGCTACTAGGTCCGATCTGTTTTTGAGAAAAACATTGGAGAAAGGCTTGGACATACTAATGATTTAATTCAAGAAATGCGAGAAATTGATCCTGATTTTTAAAAAATATTTTCCTGTTACTCTTGGTGAGTTTGAAAAGCTGTTGTTGGGCCAATAATTAGGAAACATGCTATGGAAATGTGTACAGCTATACACTTCTTACTAGGTTTGAAAAAACATTGTGATATTTAGCTGATGAAATCAGCATGTGAAAGCAACAGTGCGAATTCCGAGTCGGTAAACAGTGTTTTTGAAATTAGTCATGTTACTTGTGCAATAATATGAGACTCTTTAAAACAAGTTTTATTTCCGAAGTTTGCCACTTCTGCCTGGTAAAGAATTGCCAAGGAGTTCAAAAACGAGAGTTTCAATATAAAGTGTCATTTTAACAATTGTTTTAATAATTACAATTGTTTGTAGTTTTTCGAAGAATATATTACGTATGACACTAACTGGATTTCTGTTATTAAATTTCCATCAATGTTAATTTTTACTTTTTAATTGTTTATAATAGGTTTATATAAAATTTGCTAAGGGTAGGGTTACTAGACTACAGGAATTTTCCTGACATGTCTGAAATTTTAGCCCCTTGTTAGGAAGAAACAGGAAAAAACTGCAATTGTCAGTATTTTTTTGAAATCAAAAGAGGAAAATATAAGTAATGAAAAAATATTTATTAATCATTCTAGTAAGAAAAAATAAATTGATTAAACGTTAACAAAATGAGTGAATTGTTAATTTAGTATATTAATAAATTTAGTTTCATACTTTTTATTGTTTGATGTTTCTTTTGGCAATTGCTGGACTTTTATAACTATTTCATGACATTCTTCACATGATATGTTCTTTAAGTTAAATTGTGTCTAGAGTAGAACCTTAACAGAAGACATTGTTGTAAACCAACTATTACTACAAATTATTAATTATTAAATTAGTATATATATTTTTAAGTTACTCTTATGGATTAATAGATAATTATAGTCTAATATTTAATACTCCCTTAAGAAATAGTTATATCTTAAGTAAATTTATGTTCTAATAGGTTCAAACAAAAGCATGCCTTAATCTCCGAAACTCTAAAACTTTACTTTTTACAGAGACCATTAGTTTTGTTTATATTGTCATCGTCCCATAAATACACACTTTTTCATTTCAGTAATCATGTAAATAAATAGTTATAAGTTATATTTGTTAGTACGCCTATGACTGTCAAATATATAATTTAGATTCAAAATAGAATGTAACTAGGACATGAACATTGAAACGAGAGGAACTAAAATCAAAAAACTACAATAGTAACATTAAATTAGTAAGTAAGAACAAAAACTGTTGTTACCTCATGATTTAGTGAACATTATAATAAAATATTAAAAAAGTAATATTAGAAGATTTATTTGAATTCATCGAACTAGCAAAGTTATAACATTGATGGCAGCGAAAGGCAAAGCTTATAACAATATAGACAGTCTGTCTCTCCTTAGTCCACTACGCTCCCATTAATGAGAAGACTCACTCGATATTGGCATTTGATGCTTTGATTGCAAAAATTTTGAAAATCTCACTGCCTTAACATACAACATTCAGATAAAATGTCCGGATATTTACAGAAACATTAGGGATATTGTCAGGAAAACTCATTATTTGATCTGGTAACCATAGCTAAGGGCATGTCTGTGGATTAGCGTCTCGATATCACAGATTGTCGTTGAATAGAAATTGTATTATATAATGGCCTTTATTTCATAAGCTTTAATTTATATAATGAACACCTGTATTATTGCAATTGTTATAAAATTAATAAAAAAATGAACAAAAATTGTTTTTTTTTTTTTTTTTTGAGGATCATGCAGTAATGATCTTCGGTAACAAGCATTTTAAATAAATTAAAACAATTTAACATAATTCATAAATATCTCTTATTTCAAAACTCGCTAAATAAAATATATAAATAAAACAACAAAGTTTAAAAAAAAAACATAGGTTATGTTTTCATACAAAATATTGAAAATAAACAGTTTCCACCATTTTGAAAGCACTCCGCTGAAAAGTTAAACATGATTTGCCGTAATGACCTTGGAAAAGGCGGATTTAGGCGGGAAATCTTCGGTCTTTGTCTTTTTTTAAATCTAACAAATCACAATGCTTGAAATTTGACATATGTCTTATTACGCTACGCTGCCGCCGAAATTTTTGGTATCGTGTGGACTCACTCTCAGAGTGAGTCCACACGATACCAAAAATTTCGGCGTAGGCGTATTACGCCCATTTATGTTAAAAATGTCTCGTCCACACGGGGAACTTTTATCGTGCAGTCGTGCAGTCGTAATGTTTTTTTTTGTGGTAACCTGACTTTTTTCTGATTTTTTGATAATATTTATTTATGTATAAATTAAAATGAAAGAAAATAAAAAAAATAATTGCAGCAATGTTGTTATGTAGAAAAAGAAAACTAAAGAAAAAATTACAAAAGATAAGGATATTATTAATATATTCTTTATTAAAATGATGGAAAACTAGGTCCGATCTGTTTTTGAGAAAAACATTGGAGAAAGGCTTGGACATACTAATGATTTAATTCAAGAAATGCGAGAAATTGATCCTGATTTTTTAAAAATATTTTCCTGTTACTCTTGGTGAATTTGAAAAGCTGTTGTTGGGCCAATAATTAGGAAACATGCTATGGAAATGTGTACAGCTATACACTTATTACTAGGTTTGAAAAAACATTGTGATATTTAGCTGATGAAATCAGCATGTGAAAGCAACAGTGCGAATTCCGAGTCGGTAAACAGTGTTTTTGAAATTAGTCATGTTACTTGTGCAATAATATGAGACTCTTTAAAACAAGTTTTATTTCCGAAGTTTGCCACTTCTGCCTGGTAAATAATTGCCAAGGAGTTCAAAAACGAGAGTTTCAATATAAAGTGTCATTTTAACAATTGTTTTAATAATTACAATTGTTTGTAGTTTTTCGAAGAATATATTACGTATGACACTAACTGGATTTCTGTTATTAAATTTCCATCAATGTTAATTTTTACTTTTTAATTGTTTATAATAGGTTTATATAAAATTTGCTAAGGGTAGGGTTACTAGACTACAGGAATTTTCCTGACATGTCTGAAATTTTAGCCCCTTGTTAGGAAGAAACAGGAAAAAACTGCAATTGTCAGTATTTTTTTGAAATTAAAAGAGGAAAATATAAGTAATGAAAAAATATTTATTAATCATTCTAGTGAGAAAAAATAAATTGATTAAACGTTAACAAAATGAGTGAATTGTTAATTTAGTATATTAATAAATTTAGTTTCATACTTTTTATTGTTTGATGTTTCTTTTGGCAATTGCTGGACTTTTATAACTATTTCATGACATTCTTCACATGATATGTTCTTTAAGTTAAATTGTGTCTAGAGTAGAACCTTAACAGAAGACATTGTTGTAAACCAACTATTACTACAAATTATTAATTATTAAATTAGTATATATATTTTTAAGTTACTCTTATGGATTAATAGATAATTATAGTCTAATATTTAATACTCCCTTAAGAAATAGTTATATCTTAAGTAAATTTATGTTCTAATAGGTTCAAACAAAAGCATGCCTTAATCTCCGAAACTCAAAAACTTTACTTTTTACAGAGACCATTAGTTTTGTTTATATTGTCATCGTCCCATAAATACACACTTTTTCATTTCAATAATCATGTAAATAAATAGTTATAAGTTATATTTGTTAGTACGCCTATGACTGTCAAATATTTAATTTAGATTCAGAATAGAATGTAACTAGGACATGAACATTGAAACGAGAGGAACTAAAATCAAAAAACTACAATAGTAACATTAAATTAGTAAGTAAGAACAAAAACTGTTGTTACCTCATGATTTAATGAACATTATAATAAAATATTAAAAAAGTAATATTAGAAGATTTATTTGAATTCATCGAACTAGCAAAGTTATAACATTGATGGCAGCGAAAGGCAAAGCTTATAACAATATAGACAGTCTGTCTCTCCTTAGTCCACTACGCTCCCATTAATGAGAAGACTCGCTCGATATTGGCATTTGATGCTTTGATTGCAAAAATTTTGAAAATCTCACTGCCTTAACATACAACATTCAGATAAAATGTCCGGATATTTACAGAAACATTAGGGATATTGTCAGGAAAACTCATTATTTGATCTGGTAACCATAGCTAAGGACATGTCTGTGGATTAGCGTCTCGATATCACAGATTGTCGTTGAATAGAAATTGTATTATATAATGGCCTTTATTTCATAAGCTTTAATTTATATAATGAACACCTGTATTATTGCAATTGTTATAAAATTAATAAAAAAATGAACAAAAATCGTGTTTTTTTTTTGAGGACCAAGCAGTAATGATCTTCGGTAACAAGCATTTTTAATAAATTAAAACAATTTAACATAACTCTCAGAGTGAGGCCACACGATACCAAAAATTTCGGCGGCAGCGTAGCGTAATAAGACATATGTCAAATTTCAAGCATTGTGATTTGTTAGATTTAAAAAAAGACAAAGACCGAAGATTTCCCGCCTAAATCCGCCTTCTCCAAGGTCATTACGCCAAATCATGTTTAACTTTTCAGCGGACTGCTTTCAAAATGGTGGAAACTGTTTATTTTCAATATTTTGTATGAAAACATAATTTATGTTTTTTTTTTAAACTTTGTTGTTTTATTTATATATTTTATTTAGCGAGTTTTGAAATAATAGATATTTATGAATTATGTTAAATTGTTTTAATTTATTAAAAATGCTTGTTACCGAAGATCATTACTGCTTATTCCTCAAAAAAAAAAAAAAAAACGATTTTTGTTCATTTTTTTATTAATTTTATAACAATTGCAATAATACAGGTGTTCATTATATAAATTAAAGCTTATGAAATAAAGGCCATTATATAATACAATTTCTATTCAACGACAATCTCTGATATCGAGACGCTAATCCACAGACATGCCCTTAGCTATGGTTACCAGATCAAATAATGAGATTCCCTGACAATATCCCTAACGTTTCTGTAAATATCCGGACATTTTATCTGAATGTTGTATGTTAAGGCAGTGAGATTTTCAAAATTGCAATCAAAGCATCAAATGCCAATATCGAGTGAGTCTTCTCATTAATGGGAGCATAGGGGACTAAGGAGAGACATAGACTGTCTATATTGTTATAAGCTTTGCCTTTCGTTGCCACCAATGTTATAAATTTGCTAGTTCTGCTTTTAGTTTATCACTGGTTTCGATGAATTCAAATAAATCTTCTAATATTACTTTTTTAATATTTTATTATAATGTTCACTAATTCATGAGGTAACAACAGTTTTTGTTCTTACTTACTAATTTAATGTTACTCTTGTAGTTTTTTGATTTTAGTTCCTCTCATCATGTCCTAGTTATATTCTATTCTCTATCTAAATTATATATTTTACAGTAATAGGCGTACTAACAAATATAACTTATAACTATTAATTTACATGATTACTGAAATGAAAAAGTGTGTATTTATGGGACGATGACAATAAACAAAACTAATGGTCTTTGTAAAAAGTAAAGTTTTAGAGTTTCGGAGATTAAAGCATGCTTTTGTTTGAGCCTATTAGAACATAAATTTACTTAAGATATAACTGTTTCTTAAGGGAGTATTAAATATTAGACTATAATTATCTATTAATCCACAAGAGTAACTTAAAAATATATATAGTAATTTAATAATTAATAATTTGTAGTAATAGTTGGTTTACAACAATGTCTTGTGTTAAGGTTCTACTCTAGACACAATTTAACTTAAAGAACATATCATGTGAAGAATGTCATGAAATGGTTATAAAAGTCCAGCAATTGCCAAAAGAAACATCAAGCAATAAAAAGTATGAAACTAAATTTATTAATATACTAAATTAACAATTCACTCATTTTGTTAACGTTTAATCAATTTATTTTTTTCTCACTAGAATGATTAATAAATATTTTTTCATTACTTATATTTTCCTCTTTTAATTTCAAAAAAATACTGCCAATTGCAGTTTTTTCCTCTTTCTTCCTAACAAGGGGCTAAAATTTCAGACATGTCAGGAAAATTCCTGTCGTCTGGTAACCCTACCCTTAGCAAATTTTATATAAACCTATTATAAACAATTAAAAAGTAAAAATTAACATTAATGGAAATTTAATAACAGAAATCCAGTTAGTGTTATACGTAATATATTCTTCTAAAAACTACAAACAATTGTAATTATTAAAACGATTGTTAAAATGACACTTTATATTAAAACTCTCGTTTTTGAACTCTTTGGCAATTCTTTACCAGGTAGAAGTGGCAAACTTCGGAAATAAAACTTGCTTTAAAGAGTCTCATATTATCGCACAAGTAACATGACTAATTTCAAAAACACTGTTTACCGACTCGGAATTCGCACTGTTGCTTTCACATGCTGATTTCATCAGCTAAATATCACAATGTTTTTTCAAACCTTGTAATAAGGGTATAGCTGTACACATTTCCATAGCGTGTTTCCTATTTATTGGCCCAACAACAGGTTTTCAAACTCATCAAGAGTAACAGGAAAATATTTTTAAAAAATCAGGATCACTTTCTCGCATTTCTTGAATTAAATCATTAGTATGTCCAAGCCTTTCTCCAATGTTTTTCTCAAAAACAGATCGGACCTAGTAGCGACGACTTTTCCGTTTTTTTAATAAAGAATATATTAATAATATCCTTATCTTTTGTAATTTTTTCTTTAGTGTTCTTTTTCTACATAACAAGATTGCTGCAATTATTTTTTTTATTTTCTTTCATTTCAATTTATACATAAATAAATATCAAAAAATCAGAAAAACGTTAGGTTACCACAAAAAAAAAAACATTACGACTGCACGACTGCACGATAAAAGTTCCCCGTGTGGACGAGACATTTTTAACATAAATGGGCGTAATACGCCTACGCCGAAATTTTTGGTATCGTGTGGACTCACTCTGAGAGTGAGTCCACACGATACCAAAAATTTCGGCGGCAGCGTAGCGTAATAAGACATATGTCAAATTTCAAGCATTGTGATTTGTTAGATTTAAAAAAAGACAAAGACCGAAGATTTCCCGCCTAAATCCGCCTTTTCCAAGGTCATTACGGCAAATCATGTTTAACTTTTCAGCGGAGTGCTTTCAAAATGGTGGAAACTGTTTATTTTCAATATTTTGTATGAAAACATAACCTATGTTTTTTTTTAAACTTTGTTGTTTTATTTATATATTTTATTTAGCGAGTTTTGAAATAAGAGATATTTATGAATTATGTTAAATTGTTTTAATTTATTTAAAATGCTTGTTACCGAAGATCATTACTGCATGATCCTCAAAAAAAAAAAAAAAAAACAATTTTTGTTCATTTTTCTATTAATTTTATAACAATTGCAATAATACAGGTGTTCATTATATAAATTAAAGCTTATGAAATAAAGGCCATTATATAATACAATTTCTATTCAACGACAATCTGTGATATCGAGACGCTAATCCACAGACATGCCCTTAGCTATGGTTACCAGATCAAATAATGAGTTTTCCTGACAATATCCCTAATGTTTCTGTAAATATCCGGACATTTTATCTGAATGTTGTATGTTAAGGCAGTGAGATTTTCAAAATTTTTGCAATCAAAGCATCAAATGCCAATATCGAGTGAGTCTTCTCATTAATGGGAGCGTAGTGGACTAAGGAGAGACAGACTGTCTATATTGTTATAAGCTTTGCCTTTCGCTGCCATCAATGTTATAACTTTGCTAGTTCGATGAATTCAAATAAATCTTCTATTACTTTTTTAATATTTTATTATAATGTTCACTAAATCATGAGGTAACAACAGTTTTTGTTCTTACTTACTAATTTAATGTTACTATTGTAGTTTTTTGATTTTAGTTCCTCTCGTTTCAATGTTCATGTCCTAGTTACATTCTATTTTGAATCTAAATTATATATTTGACAGTCATAGGCGTACTAACAAATATAACTTATAACTATTTATTTACATGATTACTGAAATGAAAAAGTGTGTATTTATGGGACGATGACAATATAAACAAAACTAATGGTCTCTGTAAAAAGTAAAGTTTTAGAGTTTCGGAGATTAAGGCATGCTTTTGTTTGAACCTATTAGAACATAAATTTACTTAAGATATAACTATTTCTTAAGGGAGTATTAAATATTAGACTATAATTATCTATTAATCCATAAGAGTAACTTAAAAATATATATACTAATTTAATAATTAATAATTTGTAGTAATAGTTGGTTTACAACAATGTCTTCTGTTAAGGTTCTACTCTAGACACAATTTAACTTAAAGAACATATCATGTGAAGAATGTCATGAAATAGTTATAAAAGTCCAGCAATTGCCAAAAGAAACATCAAACAATAAAAAGTATGAAACTAAATTTATTAATATACTAAATTAACAATTCACTCATTTTGTTAACGTTTAATCAATTTATTTTTTCTTACTAGAATGATTAATAAATATTTTTTCATTACTTATATTTTCCTCTTTTGATTTCAAAAAAATACTGACAATTGCAGTTTTTTCCTGTTTCTTCCTAACAAGGGGCTAAAATTTCAGACATGTCAGGAAAATTCCTGTAGTCTAGTAACCCTACCCTTAGCAAATTTTATATAAACCTATTATAAACAATTAAAAAGTAAAAATTAACATTGATGGAAATTTAATAACAGAAATCCAGTTAGTGTCATACGTAATATATTCTTCGAAAAACTACAAACAATTGTAATTATTAAAACAATTGTTAAAATGACACTTTATATTGAAACTCTCGTTTTTGAACTCCTTGGCAATTCTTTACCAGGCAGAAGTGGCAAACTTCGGAAATAAAACTTGTTTTAAAGAGTCTCATATTATTGCACAAGTAACATGACTAATTTCAAAAACACTGTTTACCGACTCGGAATTCGCACTGTTGCTTTCACATGCTGATTTCATCAGCTAAATATCACAATGTTTTTTCAAACCTAGTAAGAAGTGTATAGCTGTACACATTTCCATAGCATGTTTCCTAATTATTGGCCCAACAACAGCTTTTCAAACTCACCAAGAGTAACAGGAAAATATTTTTTAAAAATCAGGATCAATTTCTCGCATTTCTTGAATTAAATCATTAGTATGTCCAAGCCTTTCTCCAATGTTTTTCTCAAAAACAGATCGGACCTAGTAGCAACGACTTTTCCGTTATTTTAATAAAGAATATATTAATAATATCCTGATCTTTTGTAATTTTTTCTTTAGTTTTCTTTTTCTACATAACAACATTGCTGCAATTATTTTTTTTATTTTCTTTCATTTTAATTTATACATAAATAAATATTATCAAAAAATCAGAAAAAAGTTAGGTTACCACAAAAAAAACATTACGACTGCACGACTGCACGATAAAATTTCCCGTGTGGACGAGACATTTTTAACATAAATGGGCGTAATACGCCTACGCCGATATTTTTGGTATCGTGTGGACTCACTCTGAGTAGCTCCGAGCAAATCAATAAAGCGCTTAAAGTGTTAATTAAGACCATAGACGTAGAAGAAATAAATAAAATTACATTTTATTTAATCTAGACTGCGGACCCTTATGGAGAAAGTTGGCTCACGCTTAAAAAGAGATGGGGCGCTTTCGCGCAACGGACCTTTCTTTCTATAGGCGGAGCTAAGAGGCTGCGTAGACGTGATTCCCCTCTAAGAGGGGATAGAACATTTCCGCAAAAACGATTTGACAGTTGCCAGCTGTATTTTTTGGTTGTCAGTGACCGGGTAATGAGAAACGTATTAACTTTAAATTTTAGTTCTTTGCGTTAATTTTCTGTAATAAAACTTGTTACTTAATGTAAAAATACTACAGGAAAAAGACAAATCAAGCATTGGACCTCAATGCAAATCGAGGAAAGGCCAAGGAATTACATTTTTTTCAAGTTGCCGCTACATGATACTTCAGGTAAGTCCACACGTTATTTCATATTTGCAAGAACAGGTTTTCCTAATATTATCTTGAAAAACATGTACATACGAATATTTTATAAACTATTTTAAAACCCGCCTATCAATAATTTGCATTTGTTTTGGTCTAATCAAGGCTTGTAATTTAAAAGCCTTTTTTTCTTGTATAATAAAGTTAACTACTTATATAGTTATGTTTAAAAGCATTTTTCATGTACGTTTTTTATAATTAGCATTTATTTTTAACAAAATGTGTGGCTAAAATTAGACTCTTTTTTTTAGGTGCA
Organism: Diaprepes abbreviatus; assembly: GCA_034092305.1. Lineage (NCBI taxonomy): Eukaryota > Metazoa > Arthropoda > Insecta > Coleoptera > Curculionidae > Diaprepes > Diaprepes abbreviatus. The sequence continues at coordinate 6,874,206 of JASJET010000055.1, read as the reverse complement.
AAATTTGGTTTGCTCCAGACAAGGTTTACTTGAAAAAGACTCTAGAGATGTTTTTCAAATTTAGTATGTGATTTTGAGAATAAAAACAAAGTCATGAGTAATATTCCTACAATATGGTTTGCCAATGCTGTACCTATCATATTCCCAGTTTGTACAATTCTCTTTTGTCTCAACTGATGGGTTATTTGAAGGAACACCTACCAGATTTTTGACATATACTGGTGAGTATGTATATAGGTCTTCTATTCATTAAATTTTTATTGCCATGATATTACTATTTTTCTTTTTGCGCAGGTTCTTTTTGTATGTAAAAAAAAATTCTTGAAACAAATTACAGTAATTATTTGATATAGTGGAAACACTGAATTTTTCTCTTATCTTTTGCATACCCACATTGGGGTCATAGAACATGAATCTGAAGCTTTTTTTGGCAGTTGCACATAGTTTATCCAAAAAAATATTTTCCCTTTCATATGTTTTTTGAACTATTCTTTAAATTTTTTCCCTCTCATTAAAACACATTTATACATTCTGAACTATAACACAGTTTATATAAAACTACATAATATTCTATTAACATATAGTTGAAAATACTAAAAATTGAGCAGAATAAAAAAAGCAAACAAGTATAGACCATATCGCCAGACAAATGCAATGTTGACGTGTAGTTCATCCTTGTTGCATGTTTTTTGACAATAAATCCTATGACTGAGAATGTAATAAAAAAATGCATCAGATTGATAGGAAGAGAGACGAACGCACCCTAATAACCAGTTTAGATTTTGGTTTTTATTTTGTCTTGCTTTTTATAAGCCATTTTTATGTACATAAATACTGTAGAAATCTGAACTAACCTGGCTCATACTTATTGTTTGAGGGAGGATAGATTTGTTCTATGTATAAAAGAAATATATAGTACATCTCTTAATTTGTGGAAAATTTGACTTACGCCAAACAATTTCAGAACAGTTTCTCTAATTTCGACTTTATGTACTCTCTTTTTAATAGTCAACTGATTCTTTACTTAATATTTAGTTTCGTGATTAAAAGAATAAATGGAGCGAGTTGCTGTTCAGACAAGTGCAATTTGATGGTCGTTGAAAATCACAAAGTACCAATTGTGTTTTAGTGCGAGTGTGATTATTCCAAGAAAAAGTTAAGAAAATACAATATGAAATTGAAAGTATTTTTTGGGAAAATTATATGCGACCGCCAAAAGAAAACTTCAGATTCATATTTTACGATCCCAAATAGCGGATATGCAAGAAATTAGTGAAAAATTGGGTGTTTCTACTAGTTCGTGTAATTACCCAAATTACTAACACTAAAAAGACACAGACACAAAAGTTTAAATATTTATTTGTTACTAATAATAATAATAACAATCTTTATTTCTGATCTTGTTACATTTGTCCCATGAAATAAAAACAAAGTAAAAAAAACAGCGTCACTATACTGTTAATAAATCTACACAGAAGATAATTTTTTTTTAAAATAAACTACTTCTAATTATTTGTTTTATCCATACATAAACTCATAAATTTGACTATTATTTCATAGTAAAAAATACATTCAATATGCTCCCTAAGAGTATATAAAAAAATGTTAAAAATATTTCTGCTATTATGAAAGTATATTTTTTATCCAAATATAAAATTTATTCACCATATATCTTATTACAGTTAAGGAAAGTCCATATTGGAAACGTTCTGTTGATTCTGATCCACTATCAAGTATAAGGGAACTTTTACTTTTATTATTAGATGATAAAGAAAATACAGGCGAGTAAATAATTGTAATAATAATGCTGCCAAAAAATTATTGCTGAAATATGTTAAGAAATAATTTTCCTGTCAAATTAAAATATAATTTCAGTTGAAATTGTACATACAAAAAATGCCTGTTATATTTCACTCAGCACAAATATTAGACTTGTTCATACATAAATCATAATTAACAATAATAGTTAGTCGACAGATTGCCAACTGGTGTTAGACAATTTAATTGACAAGGACTGGTTTCTGATTGTTCTGTGATTGGAGAGAATATTTAAATTGATTTTTTTTAATAAATATGTTTATTTTAAAAAGTAATATGTTGCATATTTTAGGTGGAGCTCATACTGATGAAGTGTAAAAGCAAATAGGTTGGATTTTATTGCACAAATACCCCTTTATAATGAAGACTGACTTTCACCCAAAACCTCAAATGAAGTGTTAAAAAAAGATCCACAACAATTATAGGTGACATCATATGACTAAAAAAATGTTTCGCCCTGGCATTAACAACAATGCTGCATTTAAAGCATAACATCATAAATTGCTTCAGTGTATGAATTGGACAGATATTGTATGTTATGTATACATGAGATGGCCATCAAAGCAAACTAATATTATAATTATTATTATTTATTATTACAACAAAAAAAAAATAAATTACATTATACATTTATAATATAAGCAGAGATGAAATTATTGCTCTATATGATTTTGGCAATGAGAAAAAAAAATTGGACCTAAAACGCATTTGATATAATGGCTAGGGAGATAAACCACTGTCAACTTTTTTTTTTTTGTAAATACACCCCTAAAAGGTAATGAAATCATTTTGATCTTGGCAGAATGTGTAAAAAAATTATATATTATAGGTCTAAATATACACGCCCTGTCAACAGACATGGAATTTTTTCCAGTTATCTTGGAAATACATCCTAAAAATTATGAATTTGAAATTGCTGGTATTAAATAGGTCTATCCATTTGATCCAGTACATTTACAAAAAGCCACAAATAATATGGTTATTCATATATGTTAACTTATAAAATAACGCACATAAGTTGTAGGTCTTATTTTTTTTTTGTTTCACACGAACTTTAAAAATAGTTTAGGTCTTACGGTATCTTATATACATAAATTCACAGAACTTTGTTACCTTCATATATATATATATATATATATATATATATATATATATATATATATATATATATATATATATATATATATATATAAATTTATATATATATAAATTTTTAAAGTTAAGAAATGGTTGCGTATTGTATTTCATTATAAATTTTCTGTAATATACTGTTTCTTTTTGAGTTCATACTGTTATTTCATTAGTATATTAGTTCCAGTACTTGGACAGTACTGCAAAAAAAAGGACAGACATAATAGAACTGAAAGTTAAAACATTTATAATACTGTAGAAAGTGGTATTAATTTTTTAATCTGCAAATTCTATATCCTTAAAGAAATTTTGTTTGAGATTTCTTATCATATAAGGGTCTTGATTCACTATGGAATTTTGGTCTGGAGTGGGCTGTACAGTAATGTTCTGAATAGACTGAATATAACACAAAAATTTATTTTAAAACAATATATAAGAATAATAGATTGTATTCAGTGAACTGTTATTTTCTGGTGATATTTGCAAAATAAGAACTTTATAGGTAATAATTGTAGCATTTATTCAATAAAACTCTTGCTAGAGTGAAAAATGACATACAGATCACAATAAGTCATAATAACATATTTTCTTCCCACAAAAAAAGAAAAAATAATTTTTAAATTATTAATAAGAAAACTTCTTGACAACTACAACTGTTTTAACATTATATCAAAAAAACTAAAATTAAGTCTTCTAGATTCTGTCTGTTCCCCTCAGAGAAGCTACTATTTTAATTTCAACTGCACCTCCTGCCAACAAAATCCTATAATAAAAATGAAAATTAGTTTCATATATTTGATAAAAGATCTTTTTCAATATAAACTTGAATCATAAGTTTAACAGATAATTGTCAAAATTGAGGTCAAAATATGTTTTTTAAACCAAACATGATTTTAGATGAATATAATTTACTAGTATTTTTAAAACAGAGTGTTACATTTTATTGTTCTATTTGAAAAATTACCATTACATATTTCCTTGTATGATATTTAACCTGGATATTTATTTATATAAGATTTATACAGGTTGTTATCTTTTTAAAAAAATGTTACAGATCATGGAATTAGTAATGAAAACTTTTATTCTGAGCTTTATACTTGGTTACGTATGATAGGATCAAGGGAAACTGTTTAATCAATTAACTATATCTCAAAAGAAACTTCTTGAAGCTTTTAACAGCATGAAAAGTAAGAAAACACTAGTTCCAGATGGAATACTAAGATTCTTTTTAAAGGGATGCAGAGACTTTCTGCAATTCTGAAGAGCGACTTTATATAATAGGGTCAATGATATGTCTGTATCAACCTGTGATGGTATTTGAAATAAATAATAAACATATTATTACCTTTCTTTATCAGCACCATCTTTAGGGGAACCAATACCTTGTTTTGGTATAGATATTTCCGAATATGTATAATCCATGCTAACAGGCCTTCAATAAAAAATTTATTGTATTTGTTAAAAACAGTAACATCAACATTTAGAGTGTTTTTTTTTCTACGGGCAAGATAAATATGATTATTGGAAGAAAATTAATATTATTTAGTAACTATACAAAAAATACTGAAAATGCGTAGAAGTTAAATTTTATTAAATTTCTAATTTCAGGAATATTATTTATTATAACCTTATTTTTAAAATGTAAACCAATAAATTCTTACTCTTTGGTGGCAAAATAATCTCTCGAGGTACAAGGAATATGTGTAGGTCTGAAAATATATTCATTTTACAAATTGAACCATCAGGTGGGGACAAAATCATCTCTCGAAATACCAGGAATTTTTGCAGGTCTGAAAATATATACATTTTATAAATTGTACCATCAGGAAAAAAGTTTGATAAAATATCAAGTAGTGCAAGGTGTTATTTTTTTTTAAATGTTAGTACATTATTGTTTTAAATAAGTTAGAAAAAACAAATAAATGGTTAAAAGCAAATATATTTAAAGTGATATACCGAAGACACATTTTTTTCATGCTATTAGATCAACAAATTATTGCAACTTGACTTAAGCCTGTGAGTTTTACTTATGCTCTTCTGACATAAATGTCTATACACAGTAGCTAGGAAGTGCTCTTTAGTTATTTATTTGGATATTATTCACTAATCTACATGATATAATTTCTTGAACTCGAAAAGTGCTACCTTAAACTTTCAATTTCACAAAACCACGCTCTTGAAATAGATACTGACTTGAGACAGAAAGAATCATATATAAATACTTATAAGTTGCTTTTGTATATAACAATTAAAAGAAGAAAATTAAAACTTACAGTTCAGCTTGAACTCCTCTTTGTAATAACAAGGATTTTCTTTGTTTTACATTGAGCCCAAGGTTAAGGCTAGAAATAGCTCCACATTTTAATGACATCCCTCCTCTTAGTGTTACAGTGTATCAGTTTTAATCCAAAGAGCATGACATATGCAATTAAAATGAAAAGATTTCTTTGCCTCAGGATATGACCAGCAAGTGTTTATTCAGACACGATATCTATTCTTTGTTAACCTATATGAGACAAGAAAATAATCAGCCCAAGAAGTTTATAGTTAATTACATTCAAAATATCACAAAAATGAGAAAGGCCTGCAATGTTGAAATTATTTCTGACTTTTTACGATTATTGCCCAAAATGTATAACTGGATTTTGTTTTATAATATAGAGAAACTTTATAAATCATGCAATCCATTTTTTTCAATCATAATATCTAAAATATTACACATTTGATTACTTGATAGTATAATGTTATTTTGTCTTTAATTTATTTAAATTAAAGGAAGAGCTACTATAAATCTAGACATGTTAAAAAAATTAGATTACTAAAATAGTATGAGAGACAATTAAGATAATGCAATAGAGAATTATGAAAAAAAAAATTTTAAAGGTAAAAATGATAATTACAACACCAGGCAACTTATATAATTTTATTGTGAAATACCTGGGCTAAATTCTCTACTGATAAGTCATTACATCTACAACAAATAAAAAATAAAGCCTAATTATGAAGTACATAGGTAATAGCATGCAAAAACTAGAATATGTATCACCTAATAGTTTTTGTCAGCTCGGTTCTATTAACATGACTGTTATTAATGCTTATTGAGCATTTTAACCCTCATGACCACTATTAAAATCATCCAGTCAGAACTAGACCAACATTTTAATGTTCTATATTAAAATAACTTATTGTATGTAAAAATTTATATTTTAATTGGAAACTTAAAACTGTCAACTCTTCTTTCCAACAATAGATTAACTTTTGAATCCTTTAATAAGCAACTACTTAAAATTATTACTGCAGTCTTATAATTAAGTTCTGTTATGATAAAAATACTGCTGAAATATTTTTACAGCAAAACTTTATTCTAAAATATACACCACAAAATATGAACGCCGCCTGTTTGAAAAACTTCAAAACAAATATGTTTGCCATGAATACTTCAAAAATAAAATTAAATAATAAGTACTTACCTAGACGTAAGTAAAGTATCCCATTAATATCCAACAGGTTTTTCACTATGTTAAACACAAACAAATAATAAATTACTCAATAAACTTCTTTCAAACTAAAACGAACACGGCGGCACAATTTTGACAATCCAAAAAACAGCTGTTTTGTCGCCGTCAATTTATTTCAACCAGATTCAAGGAATTTTAAAAATGGGTGCATTTTGGCGATGAAGTAATGACGTCACATTAAAATTGTTTGCACAAATTTCGAAACAATTATAGACATGCTTTCAAATAAGTGAGCATGTGCACTTCGTCATTCTAGTATTCGCGCGTTCGGAAATAGTAACGTCATTTCAAAAGTTTTTCAAAAAAGATCTACCACATGTTTTAAACCAGGTTCCCCACGAGAAAATACCTCACGATTCAACAAATAGGCAGAATGCTTCTAATTGGTCCATTTGATTTCACTTTTTGGTAGGGATCCATCATGGCGCTCAGGCGAGAGGGGAATCGTACTTAGCTCCGCCCATAGAAAGAAAATTCCGTTGCGCGAAAACGCTCCATCTCTTTTTAAGCGTGAGCCAACTTTTTTGTACAGGATCCGCAGTCTAGATTAAATAAAATGTAATTTTATTTAATTTCTTCTACGTCTATGATTAAGACCAGTAAATAACCTTCAAATTATTTTTTTTTGAATTTTTTGTTTTTAATATGCATAGCAAAACATATTAAAGATAAAAAAATTATTTTATTACTTATTAGTTTTGACTTTGGTCTAGTCTCATGGCATTTTCGGCAATAAATATTTCGCAATTCGTTAAAAAAACTATGAACGTAAGTCCGATATCTTGTGTAATAATCTTATTTTTGTGTCTCCATTTCATGTATAAAATGTTTTTTATCCAAAAATAGCATCTAAAAATGCTAACTGATAGCTACTAGCGCTTTATACACCAAATTTTCTTTTTTGGTGCTTGAGGGGTAAGGGGAAATTAGATCTGACAAGCGCCCAGGCATCATGCACTACTTGAAAAAAGCAAGCGCTTCTTGCACCTGTACAGCTCCGAGCTGTTCATGCCAATGAATCGAGGGCAGTATATAGGATCCGCAATTTATATAAGGCAAGTTCTTTTATTCCATCGATAAAAAAGCGCTGAATTAATCCGATACGTTCTTGTGACGTCATAAATGGGTTGAACGCTCATTCCTTACTGTCTTATGACATTTTTCTAAAAACCTAACCTTAAAAACCCATCAACAAATATTTTTTAAATATTTTATTTGGGAGTTTGTTCTTCAGCATATTTATATTATTATAAAATTATGGGCTAAAAAATTAAGCATATCAATACTTAGTTTTGGTAACCTCATTTTAAATGTTTTCTTACGTTATAATCTCAAATGTATGGTCGTGTAGGTCAAATTTAATAGAAGAAATCTGTCATTTTTACAAAAAAAGATCTTTTGTATATAATAACTTAATCAAAAATAGTGACAAACGTTTTTTTTAAGTGACAAATAATAAACATAACATCCAAAACTAACATTTATTTTCCTCCACAATTCATCGCATTCATCGGGGTCTGAAACCGATGAATTCGATGGATTGTTGTTGCGTTCATCGATAAAAAAAAGAACGGTTTAATTATTAATCGCATTTTTATCACTTTATTTTAAGAACGGTTTGGTGGATTTTAGGTTAGTGCGCAAAATCATCGATGGAATACAAGAACTTGCCTATATTTAATTTTTATATCTATGGCTTTCATTGATTTGTTTGGAAAGGTTAAGGGTGAGCCCACGACAAGAAAAATTTGAGCGAAGGCGTATTACGCCCGTTTAAGTTAAAAATGTATCGTCCACACGGGACATTTCCGTTACGCGGTCATAAGAGGTGTATTTTTTTTGTCTTAACCTAACTTTTATCAGGATTTTTGTTTATATTTTATCTAAAAATTAAAACGAAGCAAAATACAACATTAATTCCGGCAGTACTTTAATTTAGAAAAAAGGGTAAAATTCGTAAAGAATGAGAAGTGGGGAAATTATTGTTTTTTTGAAATAATTTCTATATATATCCTCTATTTCGTGGTCGTAGAATACGATTCTGAACTTGATTTTCCACTATTTTTCCTCACTGCTCCGGAAAACTCAAAACAAAAAGCGTCACTTCACAAAGCACTTTTGTTTCAATAAAAACACCTAATTTACCTATTTATTTGCAATGGAACTAGTTAAAATATATTGTATGTAACATATTTCAATTATTTTTGCACACATTTTGGCAAACCAATTTAGAAAAACTGATGTTTTTAACGAAAAATCAAAAGTACGTCTCTAAAATGCCATCAACTGTCAAATCATCTAAAGTAGCCGCCGGATCACGTAAGAAGGCGCAACGCTTCTAGATGTAAAATTTTTTCTTGATATAAACTATAAAATTTGTCATTCTCAGTCATAATTTAATTTTTTTAATGTTGTCTACCTGTTAAATAAGATCTAAATAGATTGAGAGCATTTCCCCTAATACCATATAGTTCTAATTTTTTCAATAGCAGTGCTGGCTCAACACAATCATACGCTTTAGTTAAATCTAGACATATGCCTAGTACTGTTATTTTTTCAATTAACTCTAAAAAATTTTTTGTAAACTGAAAAATGACAGTGTGTGTCGAGATACCTGATATATAACCATGGGGTTTACATTAAAAAGATTACATTTATTCATAAAATTGACTAGTTGCTTACACATTGCTAGTTCAAAATTTTTTGATAATGCTGTTAGGAAACTGATAGGTCTATAATTTTCCATTTGTTCTATATCTCCTTTTTGTGTAATAGTTTTATAAATGCTACCTTAAGTTGATTAGGGAAAATGCCTTGTTTAAAGGAGTTGTTTAACAGGCAACAAAAAATGTCTTTAATTACAGGTACTGTAATATAACGGCCTTTATTTCATAAGCTTTAATTTATATAATGAACATCCGTATTATTGCAATTTTTATAAAATTAATAAAAAAAAAATGAACAAGAATTGTTTTTTTTTGAGGACCAAGCAGTAATGATTTTCGGTAACGACTATTTTTAATAAATTAAAACAATTGAACATAGTTCATAAATATCCATTATCTCCAAACTCGCAAAATAAAAAAAATATAAATAAAAAAAAAACAGGTTCAAACAGTCCGCTGAAAAATTAAACATTATTTTGCGTTATGACTTTGGAAAAGGCGGATTTAGGCGGGAAATTTTCGGTCTTTGTATTTTTTTAAATCTAACAAATCACAAATGCTTGAACTTTGACATATGTCTTATTACGCTACGCTTACGCCCAGATTTTTCTTATCGTGTGGGCCCACTCTGACATTTTCAGTTTATTACACGATTAGTACAGTTACTTTCATGTGCGTGAGAATTCGCCATCATCGAGTTATGTGAATTGGAGAGCTTGGGGATTAAAGCTTGCCTATCTTTCGACTTGGTCACGTACAACTCACTATATCCCGGTTCCATGGGGTCTACTTGCGATATTTATAACGTGAAACATGAACAAGAATAGACCTCCAGTCCCAGTGTATCGACTGAAACAAACCCCTCTCTCAGTTAAACATACCCTCTTTCTTACGTCAAATATCCTCCACGAATAATTAAAAGATGTCCATGGGCCAACAGCAAGACTCCGGAAGACACAAATAGGATCCCATACGTGTACCGATTTGGGCTTGGTGTGAGATAGACGTAATCATTTAAGAATATAGTCTTTCTGTCTCTCTAAAGGGATCGGATAAAGCTTCATATCGCGCACATGTGCCGTAGATTGGTCGCTCACGCGAGATAACTTTGGCATGTGTGCGCGACGCTTGACTCCGCCCCTTTAGAGAGAAAGACTACATCCTTTGATGTTTGCGCCTCTCTCACATCAAGCTGAAGTCCGCACACTGGGACACACGGTCTAGGATTTATATGTATATGTGTGGAACTCGCTATCCCTGGATATTATAGATTAGAAAGCTAGGAGATTTTTCGTGTTTTGGGGCTTGGGGATTGTTGTTCGCATATACATATAAAATGTTGAGCATGTTTAACAAATCTTTGATCCCACCAATAAAGGACAGAGGTATATAAATCCCCATAAGTCGATTTTCTCGTTCTCAAGATTTTTAATGAGCAACGGCGAGACGGAAAAGCGCTATTGGTGTTTTCAATATATCTATGGCCAATACAGGAAGCCAAATTCATATTATATTACCCTATTTTGAAGGCAAGGATTTTTAAAACCAAATGTTATACAATGTTTATTATCTTTAAATCATGCTTTAATTATGAAGACAGCCTTTATTCAAAGTTTATTATGTATCGTACATTAGGAAAACAAAATTTTATAAGAATTTGAAGGTAATCTACTTTTTGGGAACAATATGTAAATATAACCATGCTAGAGGTCATTCAAAATAAACAATAAAATTAAAGCAATTACATACAGTTTCAAGTTTCTAGCTCATCTAGAAGTTAGTTTTAAATCTGTTGCAAAATTTGTACCGAACAGACAAACAAACAAAACAGACAAACAAAAAAGCGAGTTAATATTGCATTGTCATCCAGCTCTGAGCTATGTTAAAAGTTTCAAGTCTCTAGCTCATCGGGGTAGCTATTCTCGTTCTTGAGAGAACGATCATCTTGATGGAAAGTGGGCGTAGTTCTCACGAAAAAGTACGAAAACGTATTCAGAATACGGTTTCTTACTTTTTCGTGAGAACCACGGCCACTTTCCATCAAGATGACCGTTCTCTCGAGAACGAGAAAAGCTACCCAGAATACGGTTTCATACTTTTTCGTGAGAACCACTTCCACTTTCCATCAAGTGATCGTTTTCTTAAGAACGAGAATAGGTACCCGGGAGTTAGTTTAAAATTGATTGCAAAATTTGTAACGAACAGGATACCTATTCTCGTTCTTGAGAGAACGATCATCTTGATGGAAAGTGGGCGTGGTTCTCACGAAAAAGTACGAAAACGTATTCAGAATAAGGTTTCTTACTTTTTCGTGAGAACCACGGCCACTTTCCATCAAGTGATCGTTTTCTCAAGAACGAGAATAGCTACCCAGATAAACAGACAAACAAGAAAGCTAGTTAATATTGCATTGTCTTCGAGTTCTGAGCTACGTTTAAAGATTCAGGGCTGCGATTCTTAAAAGTAAAGGGAAAGAAAATGTCATAATAAGGATCTTCCATCATTGTTTAGTCTGTAGTAACACATAAGTATGTTACTGTCCTAAAAAAGATAAGGAAAGGAAATGTCAAAAAATGTGCTTAAAGAATCGGGCTTCAGGGTATCTATTCTCGTTCTTGAGAGAACGATCACTTGATGGGAAGTGGGCGTGGTTCTCACGAAAACCTATGAAACCGTATTCTGGGTAGCTTTTCTCGTTCTCGAGAGAACGATCATCTTGATGGAAAGTGACCGTGGTTCTCACGAAAAAGTAACAAACCGTATTCTGAATAAGTTTTTTAAAATATTCCCAGATTTTCCATATTTGCAACATATATGGATTACCATAAAAAAAAACACCGTACTGCCTAATTATTCACAATTTTTGCATTAAAACTTTTTCTCCAGAATGCTTAATTTCTGAGACATTTAATTTCAAGTGAATGATGCGGAACCATCGCCTTACCAAGCATGCTAATCTTAGATCACTGTATCTCAAAATTAGCCATTAGATGGCTTCAGGCCCATGAAAATTTTTGATAAGAAAGTCGAAAACTACATTCAGGCCGATTTTACTAGGAACCGTCATAAATCTTCAAAAATAAAATAAAATTTTCCTCCAGCACAATTTTAAATAATAGTGTCCGGAGAGAATCCACATTAAAATTAATGCTCGCTTTTTAATATTACTTTACATGTTTTTAATTTTTTGTTCATCTTGTATATGCTATCTTAACTTACACATTTCTGATATTATTTTAAATAACAATAAAATTTTTAGAAAATATTTTAGTTGGCAAAATTAAGTACTTTCGAAGAATTCTCCAATGTTTTTGTGGACGCTCTGTACAATAACAATTTTTATTATTATAAATAAAGGACATATTGACTTAGAAATTTAAAAAATCTGTAAAATATAAAATAGGACGCATGAAACAATTTATTTAATGTTTGCATTTCCAATATAATACAAAATGTTCGTGAAAAATATTTCCTTTGGTAAAATTTAAAATAAATAATTTTACAGTATTTTTTCATTATAGTAATAACGAGATCTAGAAAATTTTATATTTATCAAAAATTCACAAAATTTCAGGTAGAAATATCTCGGATACCTTCAATTACCTAAGCAAACAGGCGTGATTCATTGTTTTTTCAATCGTTTTTATACAAACTCGAGCTCGATGTGAAGTTTTTTGGGACCATTTTTATTTTGCGTGCTACTTTCTTCGTTCATTTTATACCGAAACTTCGTATCGAATGTGTTGCGGGAAAAGTTCTCGCACGGGCCCGCGTTCGACTTAGAGGAGGTCATCTCGGGATGGTCACGGATGTTCCCGTCGTATTTTTTAATATAATTTTACCGTTTTTCGACCTAACATAAAGTCTTGCTCTGCTCCTTCTATATGTAAGTAAATTTTTAACTTTTTTTGGTTTTTGTATTTCCAAATAGCCCGATACTTTTTTATAAATTACGGCTTCTAGTACATTTATGTATTGAACATTCAGTTTTCGAAAGTTTTTGAAGAATTTTTTGCCCCAAAATTATTTGCCTATTTGTACCTTCTACTTATGTAACTAAATGTCAAAATAATCCTGTAGTATACTGTAATTATGGTCTAAGTACATATATAAGAAATGATTTTAATAGGGTGTTATCCTTAGACTGTAATCGCGCTGGAATTTGACATATGGCTGCCACATGAATAAAGTGATTTAAACTATTTTCTGAAACCTAAATATTTCATAAGTTTATTGTATGAGAATAAAAGAAAAGTTTTTTATATGTTGAAAATTATATGAAAGCACTCCAAATTGGCAAAAAATCACTTGAAAATATTAATACCCTTTATTGTCTTGTTTTTATCCTTCTCCCCATGAAAATGAAAAGAAATAATACCATTAGGGGACGCTCGATTTTTTTGTCGTTTTAAATTGTGTGAAAGTGTCTATAAATATAAAAAATAAAGATATTTTTCTTGTGTGGAAGCGATAGGGGAGTTTTTATGGGACCACCTATATTTTGTTGAAATATATATAGCAAAAGAATTTTAGGATTTTAGAAAAGTATTCTTTTAGCTCTCTTTAAAAATTATTCACATATATATTTGCGGGCGACTAAAGAGCGGCTGTAGATATGTTTTATTTAGTAAAATTATTGTAAAAGGTGGAAACTAGGAAAAACTTGGGTTAATTCTGAGAAGATATTAAAAATACAATTTTTTAGTTACACGCAGATTTATATTTCATTGTTTAAAATTTCTATAGAATCTATAAAATTAGCAGAAACTTCTCGAAAATATATTAAGAACCATTTTTTTATATTAAAAATTATTTATCATATTTTTTTCGGGTCCCAGTGGAAGGGGATATTTCTTATTTTTAAAAATCATTCCGAAGTGCCCTAATGGAGGATAATTCTTTGAAAAAATATTGAACATACATTTTTTTATGTCTTGAAAAAATTTATTTATTTTCACGAAGATCCAAAAGGGGCTTCTTGTGAGAGTGAAATTTATATTTTATTTTTTAAGATTATGTAAAGTTTATGCAACTAGCAAAAACTTCGGGAAAATGTATTAAACACCACTTTTTTTTAAATTGTACTTTGTACTGTAGTTTTTATTTTTTAAAATCATTTCATAGTACCCAAAACTTGAAATATTACCCCCGAAAAAATATTATGAAACACCAATTTTACGTCCTTTCAAAATTTATTTATATATTTTTTCATTAGGATACGAAACGGGTTTCTTCTGAGAATAAAATATATATTTCATTTTTTTTTTAAATTATGAATTTCGAATTTTTCAAAATTTGGGTTAATACTTCTGAAAAAATATTGAAAATACTATTTTTTTTTATGTCTTTACAAAATTTATTTACATTTATCTTTTTTCTCAAGGATTCGTAGGTGGCTTTTTAAGGGATTGCAATATACATTTTATTTTCTATGATAATTGTAAATTATCATAGCTACCAAATACTTCGCATATTAAATACAATTTATTTTTAAATTAGTATGTATTTATTATATTGTGCGTGTTCCAGAGAAAAGCTTTTTACAGCAGAGAAATAAGTTATATTTTTAGAAATCATTTCGAAGCAAGGGCGGATCCAGCCTCTCTCTTTGGGGGGGGGGGGGGCGGTGATATCATAAAAATACAGTTTGGCAAGCGAAAAGACAGGGTCGGGTCTATTTTTCTGAATTCAAAGCTCTTGGGAGGGCAATCGCAAAAAAAAACCAAGTTGTCGATGGAGGGGGGGAGATGCCAGCCGCATACATATTCCTAGTATAACCGAAAAAATCAGGTCTATTTTCCTGAACTGAAAGCTCTTAGGGGGGGGGGGGTGATCGCAAGAAAAACAAGTCGAAGGAGGAGGGTAGATGCCGGCAGCATACATACTCTTAGTATAAGATAAGAAAAATCGGGTCTATTTTCCCAAAGTCAATCGCAAAAAAAAAACAAGTTGTCGACGGGAGGGAGACGCCAGCAACATATATATTTCTAGCATAAGAGGGAAAATCGGGTCTATTTTCCTGAACTCAAAGCTCTTGAGGGGGGGGGGGGATCGCCCCCACCGCCACCCCTTTGGATCCGCTCCTATTTCGAAGTGCCTGTAACTTGGGAAAAATGCTTTTAGAAAAGTATTAAAATAATAAATTTTTTAAAATTTATACTTATATTTTTTCATGGAGAGATAAAAGGCGATTTTTTTGTGGAAGTCAGATATATATTTTATTTGTTAAATTAATTCAACGTGCAGAGAAATTGAAAATTAAACTTTAAAAAATAGAGTATTAAATAACAGTTTATTTTTTTTAATATATGTAATTTTAGTATGGGGATTAAACTACCGAAAAAGTGTAAAAACTTGTTTTTTTTAATATATATATATATATATATATATATATATATATATATATATATATATATATATACATATATATATATATATATATATATATATATATATATATATATATATATATATATATATATATATATGGGTATGTGTGTGTGTTCATGGCAAAATAGTTTTTTTAATTGCATCAAATCTCATCAAGATGATGAACATTTTTTTCACAAACACTAAAAATACATTTCTACTGATCTTCCCATAAACTGAAAATTTTTTCGGTTATTTTCTATGAAGAATCTCATAGTTTTTTTATTTATTAAAAATTATTTTAGAGTTTACAAATTGAAGCTAAATTTCTATTTTTACACTGAAAACTATAAAAAAAATGTTTCAGGACATTTAAATCTTTGCACTTTTTTAAAATATACGTGTCCCCTCATAAGAAGTTCTCCTTTCATTCATCTATAAAACTCGTAAAACAATTTATTCGTTTCTTCCAAGATGGCGCTGGCAATATGGTGGCCAAAAAAAATTAATTTTGTTCGATTTTCTCCAAAATCGGTATGGGGAAAATTTCGGGATCGTGCACAATTAATCTGAAATTATTTTTAAAAAATTCAATATATCGGATCCAATATGGCGAACAAAAAAATTTAGTTTTGTCCAATTTTCTTCAAAATTGGTGTGAGGGAATATTCGAGGTCGCACATAACGAATCCAAAATATTTTTAAAAAATTCAATATGGCGGATCCAATATGACGGACAAAATAATCAATTTTGTCCGATTTTCTCCAAAATTGGTATGAGGGAGTTTTCGGGGTCGCACATAACGAATCTGAAATTATTTAAAAAAAAATTCAATATGGCGTATCCAATATCTTCCTCTTCAAGTGCCTTCTCCATTGCGGAGGTTGGCAATCATAATGGCTATTTTAATTTTTGAGGCAGTTGCTCTAAATAGTTGTTTTGAACTGCATCCAAACCATTCCCTTAGGTTTTTTAGCCATGAAATTCGTCGTCGTCCTACGCCTCTTCTGCCACTTATTTTGCCTTGGATTATGAGCCGTAAGATGCTGTACTTTTCTCCCCGCATAATGTATCCGAAATATTGCAGTTTTCTCTGTTTCATCAATATAGCGGATAAAAAAATAATTTTATCCGATTTTTTTCAAAATTGATATGGGGGAGTTTTTGGGATTGCCCATTACGAATCTGAAATTATTAAAAAATAAATAAATATGTCGGATCCAACATGGCAGATTAAAGATTCTACATATATCGATTTGTTCAAAATCAGTATTGGGGGATTTTTATTAGTGTTAGTTATGAATTTAAAATATTTTTTGAAAAATTCAATCTGGCGCATTCAATATGGCCTCCTAGAAATTATACATTTTTCGATTTTTTCCAAAACTGATATAGGGGGTCCTTGAGGGTGTAAATTATGAATTTAAAGTAGTTTTTCAGGATTTAATATGGCGAATCCAATATAAAAGATTAAAAGTTTCACATTTTTCGATTTTGTTTAAAGGTGGGACTGAATCGTTTTTGAGGATGTAAATAGCAAATATAAAATTATTTTAAGAAAATCTAATATGTCAGATGCAATGTGACGGTCTAGAAATTTTAAATTTCCGGATTTCATCCAAAATTAATACTAGGGGGCTTTGAAGGGTTTAGATTAGATTAAAACGTTAAAATTATTTTTCTGGAATTCAATATAGCGGATCAAATATGGTGGGTTGAAAATTTTACCTTATTCGCATTTTTTCAGATTTGGTATTAAGGGGTTTTCGGGGTCGTGTATTACGCATATGAAGTTCATTTTTTACAACTATTAGGTTAATAAAATACAATATGAGAGACTGAAAATTTTACGTTTTCCGATTTTGTCTAAAATTGATATTGCGGGGTTCTTGGGGCGTATACAAACTCAATATGCAATATAAAATATATCAGGCTAAGAAACTGACGTCTCAAGTTCCTTAAATATCGATACTGGAAGGTTTTGAGGCCTATATTACCAATCTAAAATTAATTTGAAATTTAAGATAGTGGATTTACTATGACAGACTAAATATTTGTTTGACACAATTTCACTAGTATTTGGAGAACTCTAAGAATCAAAAATTTTTAGTGGTTCATTTTAGGGTGATTTACAACTTTCGATAAAATGGGTACTTTTTTCCCACCTTGGAGACATTGCGAGGTACACTAATCTCGATTAGTACCTAGTTCAAATAATTTATGAATAGCATAATGAATTTAATACTAAAAATCCAAAAGTAAAATTTTTATAAAAAAAATTGAACCGACTTCTAAAACTGCGATAAAAGTGAAAAATAACTATAAATTTTTATATGAAATTGAAATTTTTGAAGTCGGCGCCAAATTATTTCTAAATGAAATAAATAACTACTAATAGATACAAATTATGGTAGGAAAGCAATTACAAATAAAGAATTTTTAATCTGTTTATGCTAATCACATTTTGTCAGGTATTAGTTTGATGCCGACTTCAAAAATTTCAATTTCATATAAAAATTTAAAGTTATTTTTCACTTTTTAGCGCACTTTTAGAAGTCGGTTCAATTTTTTTTATAAAAATTTTATTTTTATTGTATTTTAAAAATAAATCTTGGACGACGGATATTTGACCTAATATTTCTTTTTATCTTTCTGTGCTATTTTAGTATCAAAGCCAGGGCCGCCCAGAGGGCAGGAAACATTCGGAGTAAAAGCATTTTTAGGCTCCCAAAAAACAAAATGAAGGATATACGAAAAATATAATATGTAGAATTTACACATAAATAGATTTTTGGAAAATTAGAAAACTATCCTAAGTGGGCTTTACGGACCCTTTCAAACTGCCTCGGATCCGGGATAATCTCCCCGGCTGCCCCTCCCCTTGTTGTCAGCCTTGATCGGAGCAGTATTAAACTATAAACCTTAATTCTTATTGTTTTTTAACTAACTTTTATTGAAGAGACAGTGGCATAATTTCAAATTCAATTATTTCTTGATTGATATTGATAAAAGTTGTTACATTATCTCATATGAAATTTACTTGTATCTTTTATTTTTAAAATTGTTACAAATATACAAAAATTAAAAAAAGTATTAAACATAAACTTTTTAAATTTCAGACTCTCTTTTAATCTTTTTTATTTTCAAACCTGGCTTGTCTTTTTTTATTGTACCAAAGTACCAAAAAATTTTTTAGACTTTCGCCAAATTTCTTATTATATTTATTTTTTTTTAAAAGAGAAACCGAAAAGGAGTTTTTGTGGAAAACATATTTTCAATTTATTAAGTTTTTTTCGTTGAAGCTAATTGACATCATTATTAAAAATACAATTTTTTAAGTCGTTTTAAAAATTATTTCAATAACATAGATTTTTTTGTTTGGAATCGAAAAGGAGCCCATTGTAGCGTGGTTTTGGGAAAAATACTAGATAATGTGAACTATATGATTATTTTTGTATGCATTTGATTAAATACTGACTGCAAAGTTATTTTGTTTTATTTTTGCGAACATTGTATGGTCATGTAAAATTATATTAAAAAAAACTCATTCGTTTTAAAATTTCAGATAATTTGGCATCGCGATCTTTCCTTTTTATAACTAACAATCCCGTTTATATTTTTCTAATACAGAATTTTTATTTACTTTCAGACGCGATAAATTATGTTACATTCATCGCGACGCGGACGAATCCAATTTCACGTAGGAGTAACTCCCTGGCCCTCATTGCATGGTCAGATGTGTTTAAAGCCTCGGCGCACTATTGGATGAGTCCCAGTGAGGATATCGGGGAGGGGGGTACCCTGGGATACTCTTCAGTAGCGGCTTACATGCAGTCGAGGAAACATAGGGACTATTACACCCTGAGTCTTATTCTTAGGCTCTTTGCCGTCCCATCAGAAGAGTTGGGTGGAGTACGGCCGGTGAAAGAGGAGGAGACACGACGGGTTGCAAAAATTTCTTTCGGTCCAGGAATGGTTACGGCGGCCTCGGAAAATTCCTGGATCATAAACTCGTTTATTAAAAATTGGAGCAGAGCATGTCTTCAAGGTGAACATTGATGCTAAATAATGTAAGTCCTATTTTTATTACTATTGTTAATTTTTTTGTATCAATAAATATAATATGTTATTTTTAATCCCTTTACGTAGGGGGTGAATTGCTGCCATGATTTTTAGCACTAGTGGGAAATATATTCTGCAATTCTCGCCATTACTTCGAAATTGCATGCAGTGTATTAATTATAATGTCCAGCAGTTCCTAGCTAGAATTTAAAATGCCATTTTTATTTATAAAATGTATTCATGCTATTATAATTTTTAATTTACCAAAAATCTCTATAAGACAAGACTGTTTTTTTTAGAATTGACGAAAAAAATTGCAAACTCAAAACTTTCTACATAATAGTTAATTTTTTAAATTTGTCAGTGACTTACGGAAAATCTTAATAAGTTTTGTACTCTCAAACAAATCAAAATCGTTGCAAAATCATGTGAAAACTACAAAATCTATAATTTTACATATGTTTTTAAAAAAGTAGAGAATTTTTTTACAATATAGTGAAAATAACTTTTACTTTATATATTTTTTTGAGTTGAGAATTCGGACAAAACTTTTCTTTATAAAATAAAAGTAAAGGGATACGAACATTACTAGATGAAAAAAAAAATAAATTAAAAGGAACTAAAGCCAGGAAAATATTTTTAAATGCATCTTATAAAACTTTTTCGTAAAAAAGTTACAAACCAGTCAGCGCCAACCAGAATTTATAAAAAGTCAAGTAACAGTTTGCAAATTGTTTTGGTATGATCCAATTGGCCTTGACTAGTTTCTAATTATTTTGCGAAAGGACGTATATTATGTACTCATTAATATGATACCCGTGTATTCTATACAATCATTATTAAAACAAAAAGTCTCAATACAAATTTAAAAAAAAATAAATCAAAAGTATATTTTGAAAAATATAGCCCGTGAACCCTTAATTAAAATATGCCCCTTGAGACGAATATCATTTTAACGATGTCTATACACGTCTTTGCATATGTACTTGTGAATCTTCGCATATATTGAATTCACAGTGTTGCCAAAATGGTCTTTTAAAATCTTAATTTCAAAATGTCTTATATAATTAGCTTAAAAGTGTTTTTCTTTGTTTCAGCTACATTTTACCAGACAATCCGCGCGTTTTTTACTTGTAAGATGAGCATGCTTATATTCAATAAATTAAAATTAATATATTTTAACATTAATGGCTTTTTAACTATGCGCAGCGTTTCCATGACTCTTGACTCTAGTAATCAATATGTTCAAGTCGAAGATCAACATCATGGAGATGATGAGTATAGTTATCCGTTACCATGCTTGTTCTACAAATGAAAATTTAAGATAAAGTGCGTGGCGCGCGCGATGATTCTACTCTTCACGGGTTTTTCCTAAACATCGTCGTAGTTTAGAAGCGCGGTACAGTTAGCTTTTGAAGACAATCGGATGTCTGGAAAAGGCTTAACAGCCGGCTGTTGTGGGTACTTCGAAACCCAGTTTTGTTCGTACCCTGGAGAGTAGGATCGTGAAGAAAGAAAACTACATCATCAGGAAAGGAAGAAAATAAATGTTATCGTGCAAGTTGGGATGGACAAGGAGGTAACTAAATATAATATTGTTAAGTTAAACAGAGATGAATTTAAATATTCACTTGTAGAGCCGTCGCTTATAAACTTTTTTTTTTAATTTACATAAACGTCGTTTCTAACGTGGTTTTCCGATCCGGTCGTACTGATCCGATGCCGTTTTATCCAGTTAGAATTGAAATTTATATCGAATGCAACATTGCAACAATAAAAAGTTTGCATTCAGTAGAAACTCCAATCTGAACCGTTTATTGCCCGAATTTTAAGTGGACATTACTCCATCGAATTGGTTGGATCGTATCGGGACGCTGTGTTAGAAATGAGATCATTTTCTAAACAAGGCGAGCACGTGAACAGTTAAATTCAATTCATCACGGTGAATACTATCATACATCATAACTTCAATGGCAACTTCTTTATTATAGTTACATTCATCATGATTTACCTACTTTATTAGTATATTTTATTAATACATTGTTAACACATCTATACATCATTTGAATCTCTATCATGTATTTGAAAAGACTAAAACAGATAAAATGATTATACAAAATTAAGTAGAAGTATTTAGATGTAGAAACATCTGTATATGTTCCCATATTATTGATTATCATAAAGACAAGTAGGAAATATAGAATATAAAATAATTAAAACCCATGGCGAAAGATTATCGGGAGAGAAACAAATTGATGATAATTCTTAAAAATTTACTTTTTACTTAAATTTTTAAGGCCCTTGATATAATTGGATAATTGGATAATGTTTCTATCTCAATGATTTAGATAGTACATGAAACGGACTTTTTGATTTCTTACAAATTTAGAAATGTGTTTTTTTGTATGAAACATTCTATAACTATATGCCAGTTTCTACACTTTGGTATCCTGGTATATCAGAAAATAAAAAAAAATTAATCAAATTCGAGAATTATAATTAGTTTTGAATATAACACAACTTAAAATTTCTTCCAAATATGTGAAAAAAGTCATTTTTAGAAGTTCAATAATTCGGAAATGCAACTATGTTATACTATGAATTTTTGGAACATCCTGTATAAAAAATATTTTTCTGGAAATGCAGCTTTATCTATATATATGATAGAAATATTTTAAGTAAGTTTTTAAATAAATGTTTAGCTCTCTGGATTACTAGAAGACAACATCACAAGGTTTATGTTATTATATTATAATCTTTTATTAGGAGTAATAGCAACAACTCCTAAAATATAAGAAATTGTCGATATTACACGCTGATAATGTTTTGGGCACCAATTTAGGAAATCTTTTATAAATGCAATAACAAACAAAAATAAATAATCATATTATTTTTCTTTAGTGTTATTGTTGAATAGGTTTACTGACCAACAATTGTTAACACATACGCTGTTTATAATCTAAACACATTTTTTTACTAATGATATATTTTCTTTGTTTCAGGACAGTATAAAACCGAGTCGCGTATTTTTCAGGGTGGCATAAGACGGGGAAGACTTGCATGCGTTAAGCTATCCAGTCTTTTTTAGTCTAACGTACAGAAAGGATTGAATAGATCGTTTTCGTTTTTTAAAAATGCCTATAATAATTTTTCTTTCTTGAATCAGTTTAATTTGAATTTCACATGGAACTAAATCTGGTCAATAATGCAATGTCTTTCGTGTCTGTTTGATTGTTGTTTCCTAGAACTAGTTGTTGCAAAAAACAGTTGTTTTTTGGATCTGTCTCAGGAACTGCAATTAAGTGCGATCATGAAAACTTAAAATGTTCGGGACACAAGCTGGATTAGGGCAGTCTGCAGAGATGACTAAGGTAAGATGCTATTATTTTTCATGCATACTTCGCAAACAATTTTAAGTTTTTATTGAACTGATACTCTAAGGGGTTGTATTATGTTTGAAAGTAAGGTTATATATATATATATATATATATATATATATATATATATATATATATATATATATATATATATATATATATATATATATATATATATTAAGTTTATACAAGTTGTCTAAATTATTTGATATAGCTAATTTACATACTATTTTCACTTTTCTTATTTATGTTTCAGTGTTTAAAAATACTGATATTTAAGAAAAAACTAAACTAGCAGCTTTAGTTGTCTTTCTCTTTGGAAAAAAAAAATAAAGTTTTAAAAACACATTAGAAAGTTTTATAGTTTTAGTACAATCACCGAATAAACTTAGTAACGACGTATGACATTAGTGATAGGCCTGAAGGGTTCTGGTTTATGTAACTTTTATGAGTTGGTATCACGTTGATATAAACTTAGGGATCCGGCTTTAAATTTCCTTCGTCATGTTATATAAAATCATTCCACTTCAAGATATTAAATTGATAGCGAAAAGATTAAAGTGTAGGAAAAACTATTTTTGTATTAATTTACACACAAAATTGTTCAAAGCACTACAATAAAATATTTTCAGCGATTTTGAGCTAACAATAATTAATAAATCTAGAGGATTTCGAACTTCCTAAATCACATAATCGATGTCATTTTTACTTCATTTTTCTGTCAAATCGATGAACTCCCCAATACTTTGAGTGTATAAATAAAACAAAGATAAAATAAACATAAAAACTGGGATAGGCTGACAATCTGCAGAAATTCTTGTTTATTTCTACTCATGGCTGTTATTTTGGTAAATTACTTATTTCTTTACAAAACACTACCCTCTTCTGATAAATTTTTGTGTAGTATCAAATGAAATTACATTAAAGTAACCTATCGCAATTTCTGACTATAGGGAACCGTTTTGGGATAAACAGAGAAGATTTATCATTGCAAGACTCATTTTTAGAACAAGCTCGAAGTAACTTTGGTGTAATTTTATTAGATAATTTTTAATAATTCATTAGGACCAGCAAGAAGCAGTATAGTATACATTTGACTACGAGGTGCCAACCCTTCATGATTTTTTTTTTATTGGCGTTCGTAAGATCCTGAAATTCTGTTTTTTTTTTCCACTTCACTGTATTTATATTCATAATATTTTTGTTATGTAATTAATAGTTTTTCTCTATTGTTTCAGGTAAGTCCATGCATGCTTTTTTTCTTGGGAAAAGGCAAATTGTCATATCGGAACGCGCGTCAGTGAGAAGTGCCGAACACCAACGATTGGAATCAATTTGATAAGATTTATTTGTGTTTGTATAATGTTGTGAAGGGAGACTAAAGAACGAAGGACCAACAACTAACGGAAGTAGTGTATGATGAGTATAAATCTCTTTTTTATATGATTTAAAAATTTATATAATGGTCATATTTCTTTCAAAGCTGTTTTTTTTTCTAAATATCAGATAAATAATTTACCACAAATTCACACATTTTTAAGCCGAGTTTAAAAAATAGTTGTTTAAAAAGGTGTAATATTCTTACTTTAAATGCTAATTTTTTGTTTTAAATTTTAAACGTTTTATAATATGCCCTTAAAATTACAGAACTGTAGGAATTGTAATGCTTTTTTGTCTTTTTCAGGTGCATTGGTACATTTTGAATAATCACTATAAGAAAACAAGTTTAGTGGACCGAATATTAAAATTAGGAAACCAGTCATTTTTTTGAAAAATATGTTTACTTGAGTTGTTTTAAAAGAATTCTTTCAGCATTTGGCAACGAATTTGCATAATTCTGCAATTTCAAGGCCAAATATTGTACACAGTTGTATATATTGAAATATTCAGATAAACTACCAAATGTCAAATTTTTGTGTCAAAAAGGAAAGGGAAACTTGCCCTTTTGATCACTTTGTCTTTGATTAATTTGCACTATTTTGTAAGGAAGTAGTTATTTCTGGCCAACATAACTACAACTTTGTAAAATTGTGCCAATGAACACATTCAGAATCAAATAAAGCAACCAAAGAATTGGTTTTTATGATATGTTTTTAAGATCGATGTTTAAGCATTTAAGAGTTCACCTCTGTTTTCTACTATTTAGAATATTTTTTGAATAAATTATACTAATGTCTTTTTTTTAGGATTGCTAATTTTTGTTCATCATTATAAATTATTTTTTTTCAGGATATTTATATTTTTAAACCTAAGAACACACTGATACCGAAAATGAGATAGGTGTAGGTGTTTTCTTGGCAGCTGTTTACGTTTCAGGTTTTTTAGGTATGTAGAATTATAATAAGTAAGCAGCTGTCTGTTGTTGCTCTACTCGGAGCCGTACAACACTGATGAAGACCAAGGAAGGTCGAAACAGTTGCCGAGCTGTTGGAGAATATGTATTAAAGGTAAGTTAATTCACACAGTGTAATTACAATATGTACTCATTAATTAATTTTAAAAAACCAACAAGTGCTAGTTGAACTCGCTTAATAGGTGTTCTGTACCATATTTTAAAGCTACAAATTAACTAATTTAATAATTTAGCAAGTACTGAACCAAAAGTTGTTTTCTTCTCTTAGAATTATGTTGGGCGATGCGCTAGTAATTATGGACACCCTATATATGTTTTAAATTCTCTTGTTATTTTCTTATATGATATACAAACGTTGGAGCATAATTTTCATAACTTTGTAAAAGTTTTATTTAACCAAATTACCACAAAAGTTAATTTATATCTTCACATTTAATGTTTTATTAACTTTTATTTCATACCCAATACAATTTGACCTCAAAATTTTCTTATCGTTTCTTGGGATTTAAAAAAAAACTGGAACAGTATCAGATATCAGCTTTCAGCTCTTCATTTTAAGAAAAAAGACTGACAGACATATAAATAAATGGAGGGACTTATCATATGGAACCTTAATCTTATCTCATCTGATTAGCCTTATTTAGTCCATCCTTGAATGTATAGTCTTCCCTTATTTGCCACCATTTCTTTCTGTTATCTACCTTTCTCACCCACATCAGTATCTGAAATGTTTAAAATCATCTGTCCACCATAATGAGGGCATCCTCTGGATCTCTTATCTATGTATGATCTCCATTTTAGTATAGTACTGGACCATTTATTGTCTTTAAACGGTGCTATAAGCCCCTCAATGTTCCATTTCTGCCTCGTCACAGTTTCCACAATACTTTCACCTTTGTTTTTTGCCTACTTCATGTCTTTCGCTTTCGATCTCTTAGGTATGTGTCGAGCATCTACGTCCCATGTTTCATTTTATTCATTGTTTGTTTTGTGAACGTCCATGTCTCGGCTACATACTAATGATAGAGTCGTTCCTTAAGGAAGAGAAGTAAATTTTTTTCTTTAAAGCTTGCTCAACTTGTCAAGTGTTACCCATCCTAAATGGTTTCTTTAGCTAAGGTTATCATATGTCCAAGATAGATGTAGTCCTGAATATTTGTCTTAATTGAACACTTTGATATGAAAGTCTACTCTACGAATCACCTTTGTCTCAGCAAAGTTCATATTGAATCCAATTTTAGCAATTTCTATTTATTTTAGATTTTTTTTATCTCCCTTTTTGTAGATCAATATTCTAATTGCATTATTCCAGTTTTTGGGGATTAGACATTCATTTAAGCATCTATTGACTTGTTCACAGAGCTTGCTTGTGAGTATATTTGCTCTTTGCATTGTCATTACAATGAGTAAATAATTCTGTCCAGAAGCTTTATTGTTTTTCATTTGACTTCGAGTATCCCAGTTTCTTGTTTACTAACCATCCACTGTTTTCAAGTAGTTTTTCCCCATGATTTCTAAGGCTTCTGACACCTCTGTTCTTTTCAATTACTGTTACTACTTCCATTTCTTAGTATCTTCCATGTTTTTTATTATCAGTTTTCAGGTCTCTTTAGAGGTGTCTTTGAATTCTTTATTTCCTTCTTTTAATAACTTCTGCTTTTATCTCTATTTTGGTATCTTGACTAAGTTTTTTTATTTTCTTCAATTTTCTTTTAGTGGCGTTTTCAGCATCTTCTCTAATTGTTGTTATTGTTTCATATTAATAGAAATCCAATATTTACATCAACATATATGATACACTATTTTACTGTAAAAACTAATTTTTTTTCTATAACTTCCTCGAATTGCGACTTATAAAGTTCTTTAATTATGTCGAGGTTTTTCTTCTTATAAATTTATAAAATAATAAATTTTTGCTGAAAATTAAGTTTCCCTTTAATTTCCTCACTCGGAAAAGTCTTAGAATAATAATAAGTAGTAATAAATAATAATAATAAGTAGCAAAATATACACCAAATGTTCATGAACGTTTCCAATTTCCACCTTGTATATTTGTTTGCTATTGTTATCAGGTTAACCTAAATTTTAGATACTTTCACCATTTTGTCATGAAAATATTTTCAACGTTTAGTTTTTCGAAAAAATTTAATTACATGCTTAAATTTTATTTATATCTTTTAACTCACATATTTCTCTGTTATTTTTCTATGCTAAGGTAGTTGTTTTGTATAAATGCATTTTTAATTTTTAGTGGGAAATTTTGTATCTATCATTTTTAGGTTCCAACCTAAATTTCTTAACACTTTTTTAAGTTTTAAGTTGCAGGAATACGATAGTGTATCTTTATGATTCAAGTTTTGCAAAATTTGGTTTTTTATTCCTTTTCGAAAATAAAAAATTTTGGGTAAAAAAAAAAATAAATTTCACACATCGTTCGTTTCTTACTAGTTTGAAAGTTGACGTTTTTTCAAAGAATGACCAAACTCTATTAGTTCTTTGACATCAGCTTGCACCTTTCGGAAAGCAGAAATATAAAAAAAAATATATTTTTTTAAATCTGAATGTTTGAAAACACGTAATTGGTTTGTTTTTTATACAATCGCTCAAAATTATTCCTCCTCCCTGACCATTTGCTACGTCCCCTAATAGGTTGGCCATTTGTCCTTGGGAGCAAAAGCCACACAAGAACGGAAATTTAAACTTTTTATTTATTTTAAAATGTTAAAGTTATTAAAACTGATTATTAGGAGCCAAAGACAAAAATACATCATTCTGTACAGAAATCCAAATATTTTTTTTGAAAATACTCAGTACTGTATATTTTAAAAATAAAAAAATTATCATCAGAAGTACATACACTACCAGAGAATTCTCCTAATGAGCTGGCTAATTGTCCATCAGAGTAGAAGATGTAAAGATAAAAAGAAATAAAATACATTTGGCATTAACCTTATTTTTGTGTCGGTCTTTGAATTTAAAAATCGTAATTTTCGGGGGCACAGTTTGTTTCATGTGTAATGTTATATAATTTTATGGAAAGAACAACAATGTTATTAAATGATGGCATTTTGTGTTTAAAATAAACATTTCTTCAAGCCTTTGATGGGAAAATATGTAGACACAAGAATTTTTTGTAAGTCATTTTGGTGTGAGAATATTACTTTAACCAAAGAAACTGTTCAATTTCGCCTGTAAATATCCCATTTAAAATGAAATATTTGCTTGTAACTAAAGAAAACTACAGACCTTTCAATAGACAAATATGTAATGATTTATAACTTGTTGAGCTTTCGTAATAAATTTACAAGTCTCATAATAGGTGAACAACTTCTTGTGCTGTCTCAAAAAAAATTGCCATTATAGACTGATATTAAAAGTGTTTGTTTTTATAAATTTCAGGTCCACAATACAAGAAACAAATGATGTGGTATGGTAATTTTCGCCACCATCCCTATTACCACCAACCCACCATTACCATATTTTAGTGATGAAATTGTGTCCTCTACATGGTCTGTTGTGATATGTTGGGATTTCTTAAATTTAGTAGTAAGTATTCCTTAGAAATATTTAGCTAGTGGTATAAATCATTTTGGTAAATATTCGGAATGTTGGAAACACAGAATTTTTTTGCAAGGCTCTATTTTGGGGTTGTAGAACACAGTTTGAATCTCCAAAAAATCACTTTTTCAACCTGTATTTTTTGATCTATTTTTGATAAGGTGCTTCATGGGATTCTGCTGAATAAGCTTTAGGGTCTGGGTGTCTCTGGTCCACTGTTTGGTTGGATTGAGACATCTGAATAATCGTCCTCAGATAATGCGGGTGAATGATTTTGAATCTTCTGAGATATCAGTGTCTTCAGATGTCCCTTAGGGATTCCACATCCGTCCATTATTGTTGAACTTATTTATTAATGATGTATCCATCGGCTTTCAGTCAAGCAAGTTCTTACTCTTTGTAGGTGACATGAAGGTGTATAAGGTCATTAACACTTACAGTGATTGCTTGAAGCTTCAGGGGGGCCTTGATAGATTTGCTTCCTGGTGCGGAATGAATGGGATGAGTTTAAATATTCCTAACTATAAATTCTTTAAGTTTTTTAAATTGCATTATCCACTGAACTTTCACTATCATTGGGATGGTAAGCTACTGACCTTTGATTCTGTGCAGGACCTAGGAGACCTTTTTTGATTCCACCCTTTCATTGGTTCCTCACATCGCTAACATTGTTAGTAAGTCCGTCAGGATGTTGGGTTTTTTTAAACGTCATGATAAGGAGTTTTTCACTGTGAAATCCCTTCAAATACTCTATTGCTCGTTGATTCGAACACACCTTGAGTATGTTTCTTGTGTTTGGAGCCCCCATTATGAATCAAATGTATACCAGCTCGAACAGGTACAGAGAAGGTTTCTCAGATATATTAACTTGAAATTCAATGAGGGTGCTGATCTTGATTAAGCGGCTTTGTGCTCCGAGTTGAATTTGCTCCCCCCTGCTAATAAATGAAAGGGTAGAGACATACAACTTCTCTTTAAAATTATAAACAGTATCACCTATTGCCCATGCTTCCTGTCGAGTGTTGGTGTGAGGGTCCCTCCCAGGAGTACTCGAACTTTCCATATATTTCACTATCCTTTTTACAGAACAAATTATGCAAGCCATTCTTTTATGCCATGAGTGGCTGGATATGCTAATGGGCTGGGTGACTTGAATTTCTTTGGCTCTGTAATTAATTATTGTAAAATGGACAGTGTTGTCCATCAATAAATAAATAAACCCTTTAAATTTTGTCTTTTCACTAAAACACATTTGCTCATTTTAAAATGTATCATGCTTTATAAAGCACAAAATACTAAAATCAAGCCAGAGGAAAACTTAATGAACTTTGAATATATATCAGTGATGTCATAGAATGGTACATTAGATTGAAATTCATAAAAGTATTCTGAAATTTGGTTAGCGTAAGTCAAATTTTCCAGACGTCGAGACGTGTACCATGTATTTTTTAAGTACATAGAACAAGTTTATCCTTCCTCAAACAGTAATAAGTACGAGTGGGGTTAGTTCAGATTTATACAGTATGTTTTTATATGTGAGGAAATCGTTTGTTGAAAGGAAGAGGAAAGTTAAGAAAACTAATTATAGTCCCATTTGTGTGTCTATATGTCACAGTCATATAATTTCTTCAGTTTTTCATCTTAAAAATTTGACGATACAAATTATAACATTTAAGTACATCCTTTAATTTATGAGAAAAAAGGAACTGTTTAAGATAAAATCTCGAGATGTTTTATCATATCAAAAAAGAAATGAGGAAACGATTTCTTTGGGTGAATTTTACTTTAAATCTCTCTCCAAATGGATTTTGATTACTTGCTCTTCTCGTTAGCGGAGATGAATGAAAACAAGAGGAAAATTTACAGAAAGTAAAGATCACATTAAAATAACTGTCCCATGATTTATAACTGTTGATTCGATGCCACCCTGTATATCAATAGTCGAACCACATCCATATGCATACCAAACAAAATAGTGGAAAATGTTGAAAGCAAGCATACTTTAAGATTCCACCTTGTACATTTGGATAATTTAGTAAAAAGTTGCTCCCAGCAAAAGAAGTTTTCCATTTTGTCAAGTGGCTTTGCATCCTTAAAATTAACAAATACCTTTTTGCATTTCAGGCTTTTTCTGAAAACTCCATCCCATTATTGAAGTACCTGCTGATAGAACTCAGAATTTTGAAAGGGCATAATTATCCAACTTGCTTGGTTATAGAAACTGTCTGGGTATTGGTTTGTTTTAATTTTCATAAAGATTTCCATTTGTAACTCTCTTAGAATATGTAGAAATAAAAAAGTTTTCAGTTTTGTTAATGACGCATTTACCACGATGTTAATTTTCGTATTTGTCCCATCTTTTTAATGGGCGCATCGGCCGCGATGTCGAGATTAATTTTTATTGATAATTTTAATATTCTTAACCCTGGTTATTCCTGTTTTCAATCACTTACTCTGTTCCTGTGTTTTAGAATGCAGGGTATACGGTAGGTCACTATCCTGAACTCTCAGCCCTTTTTCTGCTCTAATACGTTTATTTCATATGTTCAATAATGGATATTGGGAATTTTGTTTGAATTAGTGACATTTACTTTTCGTGACAAATTGATGGTTTAAGAAATGGCTCCAATGAAATACTATAAATCATATAAAATTTCCAATATATTAGTCATTTGTTTCTTCTTACACAGGACTCGTCGGCATTGTACGGTCCATACTGATCAAGAATAATTATGCAGAATAAAATTTACTGCAAAAATTATTCAACATTATCAAAAACAACGATCGAAGTGGTTAATATATTTTAATATTACTAATTTAAATAAATGGTGAAGAAAGTTACGATTTTTTCTGTGAATTTTATGTGAAATCTCTCACCAGATGAATATTGAAATACATTCACCACTTGTTATTCTCATTATTGGAGATGCATCAAATCAAAAATGAAATTCCCAGAAAGTAACTGTCCCATGATTTACAATTGGTGAATCGATAACCACACCGTAAAATATAAATAGTCAAATCACATTCCTATATACACTAAAGTAGTGGAAAATGTTGTAAGCAAGCATACTACCTAAAAATTTTACATTGCAGATTTGGATGACTCCCAACAAAAGACGTCCACCATTGCATCCTTAAGATCAACAGATACCTTTCTGCATTTGTGGCTTTTGCTGAAAACCCCGGCCTATTATTGAAGTAATTGTTAATATAGCTCAGAATTTTGAATGGGCATGTAAGTTTGAGGGGTTAACTCTCCATCTTACTTAGTTATAGAAACTGGTTGAATATTCGTTTACTAGGTAAGATAGGTCAACATTGTCATAAAGATTTCCACTTGTAACTTTCTTAGTGTGTAGATTAATCCAAAAAACAAAAATGTTCGAAATCAAAAAGTTTTCAGTTTTGACTATTCCTTTTTTCTCCAAAATTGTTTTCAAAAAACGGGGTCATAATATTTTAGTTAATTTACCTCGGTGTTAATTTTCGTATTTGTCATATCGGTTTAATGGTCGCATCCGCCACAATGTCAAGATTATTATTTTTTATTTTAATATTCTTCAACATTCTAATTAAGGTTATTTTTTTTAAATATTATATATCTGTTATATTTTCTTTGGTGAAATTGAATACATATGAATAATTTTTCAGTGTTTCTCTGGACACGCTATATAACAGTATTTATTCTCAATAAAATATGTAATGTTATCTAAAAATTTCTAGATTCATAAAAAAAATCTGTAAAGTATGATTCAAGCAGAAAGTTTTAATTTTATATATTCCTTAGTAAAATAAGAAGTAAAATATTTTCTTGTATTTTTTATTTATTAATAAAATAATAATGTGATGTAGAAAATTCCACCTTCGCTTACCAAAACAAATAGACGTGATTCAATTTGTTATTTATTAACTAAAAAGAAGGTAATAGTAAATTATTAATATCAACAAAGCTTACAAGTTGTTCATAAAAAACGCATGAGTATTTTTAAAGTAGGTTTGAAGGACTTGATTTGGGCTTTGATTTTAGTTCTCTTGGTGACGCTTTTTTTATACATTTTTGAGTGATCGTTTTGTTATTCAAAAAACCAGGATACAATATCCCTAAAAAAAACCTAATGAAAAGAAGCTCAGACTGATAATATTCTCTATGCAGCATTTAAAAACTTCTAATTAAAAAATTAATGACATTTAAAAAATATTTCTTTGATCTGTTAATTGTGGTTTATGCATTGTCTTCTTCATGTTAATGACTAATCTTACCTTAATTCTTAATTCTTCTAGCATTTGTTGTGTCATGAGGGTTTTCCGATATTAATATTACGCCGTCTGCATATTTGAGATATTTTAGGTTGTTGAGTCATTCTTCATTGATAATCAAATCAAATTTTTCACCCTAGATAGGTCTTTAAATAAATAAATAAATAAAGCCTTTATTGTCATGAATTTCATAGGTGAAACATTACGTCACAAATTCAATTTTATATATTTGATCACTTTCCGATATCCAAAGATTTATTAATAATAATAATTTGGCTTGATCTAAATAAGAAAATTGAAAATCTTCGAATAGATATAGGACAGCTGACGGGGTACATCAGGGGCACAAGAACTAGTCGACTGCAAAGGCGAGTTGAAGAAATCATGAACCGTGTCTGATATCATTCGCAACAAGATCCAGTGAATGTTACTGCTCAACAATGCCTTGATTCGCTGAAACAGAAGCTCTCCGTTATTGCAGGACGGCTAAAGAGGTACAAGACCAGCAATAACCCAAAACGAGACAATGCGCTCTTCCAACGATCAGAAAAGACTTTCTACCGTAAGCTAAACTCTCCACCTAATGTAGCAGATAATAGATATCCCAACAGAGAGCAGGTAGAAGAGTTCTGGGGAAACCAACTTTCCACACCAGCCGATTGTAACATCGCAGCCGGCTGGATAAATGAAGAACACCAAATCTGCCAAGATTACAGTCAGATGCAGTTTGAGTCATTTACCACCAAGGAAATTTCAAGAATAATCAAGGAATCCCATAACTAGAAAGCTCCAGGTCTCGACGGGATTCAGAACTACTGGCTCAAAAAGTTCTGGTATATGCACCATCAGCTGGCTAATCTTATTAATGATATTTTCCTTAACCCAGCAAGAATGCCATTGTTCTTGACCAAAGGTATTACGTACCTCCTACCAAAGGACCAACATAACACACATGACCCAGCTAAGTATAGGCCGATCACCTGCCTACCCACACTGTATAGGGTGATCACCTCCTGCTTGACCCAACGCATCTATACACATTGTGAGCAAAATAACATCATTGCAACTCAACAGAAAGGATGCACAAGGGGAGCAATGGGATGCAAGGAACAATTGATTGTTGACTCTGTCATATGTAACCAAGCCTGTGCCAACCGAAGAAACCTCTTTGCTGCCTACGTGGATTATAAGAAGGCCTTGGACTCGGTGCCACATGAGTGGCTCAAAACTATATTGAGAATGTATAGAGTCGATAATAATTTTGTTTCCTTTTTTAGAACGCATCATGTCAACCTGGAGAACTAGGATCCAATTGCAAGTGCCATCCAGCGACACCATCGAAACTAACACCATTCCGATACGAAGGGGAATATTTCAGGGCGATTCTCTTGGCCCATTATGGTTCTGCCTTGCAATGAACCCACTATCACGCCGTTCGAACTCCACCAGATACGGCTTTGGTGTTAGAAATAACAACGAAGAGGTAGTCAGAGTGAATCATCTTCTATACATGGATGATCTTAAACTGATGGCTGCTACCAGAAACCAGCTGGAACAAATGCTTAAAAAAGTTTTAGAGGAGTTCTCCGGGGATATCGGAATGCAATTTGGACTTGACAAGTGCTGTATTTTGAACATCGTTAAAGGGAAGATACAACCGGGGGCTTTTGAAATGCAGAACGATGAAACTATAGCTGCAATGGAAGCTGACCAAACATACAAATATCTAGGTATGAAACAGGCTAAAAGAATTGACCATGGCATTATGCAGGCTGAATTAACAGCCGAATTTGTCAGGAGGGGAAGACGGGTATTACGAACTAATTTAAATAGTAGAAATTTGTTTAAGGCGCTCAATACGTATGCTTGTTCTGCGCTGAGCTACTCTTTTGGAATTGTAAAATGGAGCAGGATGTACATCCAAAACCTACAAAGAAAAATAAGGACACTCCTAACAAAAGCACAAAAATATCACCCTCGGAGTGCTATTGAACATACGATGCTTCCAAGACACCAAGGAGGAAAACGATTGGTGGATATTGGTAAGCAGCTCGACCAACAAATAATAAACTTACGTTCATATTTCCACAGGTTGGCGGACTCTTCCACACTACATCGAGCAATATGCGAGGCAGACGATTCAACGCCGCTACAGTTGATGGAACAAGATATTACTTCTCACCACCAAACAGACCAAGAGAAGTTACAAACCTGGCTACGGAAGCCACTTCATGGACGGCATCCAAATGAGGTCAATCAGGGCAATGTCGACAACTCAGCGTCGAACTACTGGTTGATTTCAGGACAGATGTTTCCGGAAACGGAGGGCTTCTTGTTAGCTATCCAAGACCAGGTTATTCCGACGAAGAACTATCGGAAGTTCATCATTAGAGATCCCTCAATAGAAAATGACCAATGCAGATGTGGCTGTCGAACATCAGAGACAATCCAGCACATAACTGGAGGATGCCAAGCGTTTGCCACAACCGAGTATAAGGAAAGACACGACTCAGCCGCAAAGATACTCCACCAAGAGTTAGCAGAAAAGTTAAACCTATTACAGGTAGGAAAAGTGCCTTGTTACAAACACAATCCGGAGCCTATTCTTGAGAACGGTTCTGACGGATCAGACAGTTGCTCATAATAGACCAGATATTATACTAATAGATAAAATTTCTACGCGAACTACACTAATCGACATTGATGTATCTAACAACAACAACCTAAGACCAAAATACAACGAGAAGATCGCTAAATACAGAGATCTGGAGGTGCAAATCCGAAGACAATGGGCAATGAATAGCGTCCAAACGTTTCCCATAATACTCTCAACAACTGGAGTGATACCAAAGAACCTCCTGCAGAACATCACGGGACTGGGCCTTTGCGACCATCTGTATAAACCGATGCAGAAAGTAATTCTCCTGGCAACCGCACGAACCGTTCGAAAGTTCGTAGGAAATACAGCAGACCACGTCACCTAGGACCCGATAATATGGAAAGGGTTCCCACAGAGCTTCATACTTTTGGTGTCTTTGTGTACCTGGTATGAGTCAATATTCCCTGGAGGGAGTACGAAGCCGTTTGGCTTGTAAATCATAATAATAATTATAGTATATTA
This sequence comes from Diaprepes abbreviatus, assembly GCA_034092305.1. Taxonomy (NCBI): domain Eukaryota; kingdom Metazoa; phylum Arthropoda; class Insecta; order Coleoptera; family Curculionidae; genus Diaprepes; species Diaprepes abbreviatus. Next base: position 6,837,972 of record JASJET010000055.1, on the reverse strand, counting down.
ACGGATCAAATAAATACAATCCATTTCAAAAAAAAAATACAAACACTAAAATAGAATCAGAATTAAGAAACTTAAAAATCTAAGAATGCATTAAAGTGCTTCAAAAAAAAAACAAATATTGACAATTGACAATATTATCTAGTTTTTCAATAATTGCAATGTTTTTAATTTAAAGAGATTAAACAGCAAATGGAAAATATCAATCTCGGTAGGAACTGAATTCATTTTCCTACGCATTCGAGAAATAGGACTGTCAATGCCATAATTCGTACGGTGATATATCACCTTAAACAAATCGTGCGCTCTAAAAGCTCTTTGAGGGACTGATAATCCAATATTATTGAATAGTTCAGGAGAATCAATACAAGAGTTAACAATCTTATAAAGTAGAACGAGGTCAAGATATATGCGCCTCACACATATCATATACAGACCGCTCCTGCTGCAATCCCCGTTTAAAGGCAATGAAACTTAAAAACTTTCTTTGTACTCTTTCCTCTTCTTCTTTGTACGTAAAATAATGAGGTGATCAAATTTGGGACGCATATTCTAATATTGATCGAACTACAGGACAGTATATCACTTTAAAACAGTCTAAACTATTAAAATCTGTAAGCATTCTCTTCACAAACCTGAGCAACTTCAAACTTTTGTTCACAACATTATCAATATGTGTCGAAGCGAAGGGCCATATCAAATGCAACATCCAGATCCTTCACACATTCAACACGATTAATCGTGTTATTATCAAGAAAGTAATCAAAAGTTACCCAATCCCTTTTACGATAAAAATTAGATCCCGCTGAATGCCCTCGCAGGCGTTGCTACTCCCGACAACCCGAAATGTCTTTAAATCATCTGAGTAAAGAAGACATCTACTGAAATTTATGATGTCCTCAATATCGTTAATAAAGCAGTTAAAAAGGAGCGGGGTATGGTGAGCACCTTGAGAAACACCAGAGGTAACATGTATATCGGATGATTCACAGTTGTTAATGTTTACTCGCTGTACTCTATCAGACAGGTAACTATTTATCCATTGTAGAAATGATCCATGAATGCCTAAGCCTTCCAGCTTATAAATAAGAAGCTGATGGTTAGCCTTGGAGAAAGCAGTATAAATAGCATCCACCTGACCCCTCTCCTCCGAAGCCTCCACCAAGTACTGCTCATAAACAAGCAGATTAGTAGTAGTTGATCGACCTGCCATAAAACCATGCTGTGTTACCTCATGATTTAGTGAATATTTTAATAAAATATTAAAAGTGATAAACCAAAAGCAGAACCAGCAAAGTTATAACATTGGTGGTAGCGAAAAGCAAAGCTTATAACAATATAGACAGCCTATTTCTCTCTTTAGTCCACTACGCTCCCATTAATGAGAACACTCGCTCGATATTCGCATTTGGTGCTTCGATTGAAAAGATTTTAATATTCTCACTGTCTTAACATACCACATACAATATTCAGACAAAATGTCTATATATTTACGGAAGTCAAGGATATTTTAAGGAAATCTCATTATTTGACCTGGTTACCATAGCTAAGGGCAGGTGTGTGGATTAGCGTCTTGATATCAGAGATTGTCGTTGAATAGAATTTGTGTTATATAACGGCATTTATGTCATAAGCCTTAATTTATATGACAAAAATTGCAGTTGTTATAAAATTAATCAAAAAATGAACAAGAATTGTTTTTTTTTTGAGGACTAAGCACTAATGATCTTCGGTAACAAGCATTTTTAATAAATTGAAACAATTTAACATTGTTCATAAATATCCATTTTCTCAAAACTCGCAAAATAAAAAATATAAATAAAACAACAAACTTCTGAAAAAAAACAAGTTATGTTCGTACAAAATATTAAAAATAAATAGTTTCCACCATATTTAAAGCAGTCTGCTGAAAAGTTAAACATTATTTTGTGTAATTACCTTGAAAAAGGCGGATTTAGGCGGGAAATCTTCTGTCTTTGTCTTTTTTAAAATTTAACGAATCACAATGCTTGAAATTTGACATATGTCTTATTACGCTACGCTTACGCCCAGAGCCCCTATCCTCGAAAGTGTGATGTGAAAGATGATGTAAATGGCGATGTGAACTCTTTGACAGTAAAAGCCGTTTTCTTGAAAAGGCAATGGTGCCAAATATGAACGTGCTAAAATCCGAGAATTTCAAAAAATAAAATGGATGACAGATTGAATTGAGCTGTCAGACCGAAAATGTCCGTAGTATGTTTGGTTGCCATTTTAGGCAAAAAGTAGTTTTGGTACGTTAAATTAATCGTAAAAAAATAGTGCTGTTGTTGTTATTTTTGTGAAGTTATTGATTGCCATTACAATATTTATACTTTGCCTGTATTAAATTTATCTTAAATTGACACTCTAGAACTGTTAAACAAAAATGCCTACAAAGAGCCAAGTACTTTAAGAATCTAATATATAAAGAAAAAGGGATATCAAGAAAAACAGCAATCATATATGCGAAGTAATATACTGACAATAATTGCAGTAAGCCAGCACTGATAAACCTTGAAATGGTGGAAATTACAACTCTACGTAGTATGACTAAAAGCCATCATCCCGATCCACTCCGGAAACTATCCAATCAGTTATTTATTATATGAATTCACAAAATATCCAGCCTCTTACTGCAAGATGTTCTGTCCTGACAACTAAATTTAAAAAAAAAAAACCTGAAACTTAAACAATGATAGAGAAACCGTTTATGACCAGGGGCCAAAACCAAAGGCCAGACAGAAGACGTCCATTAAAGATACTGGCGGATCTCACATTCAACTTTTAATATAGTTTTTTTTAATAAGGTTTTGTAGAGGCTTGAAGATCAAATGTACCATGAATAAGGTTTTTATACTGAAGGACCTCATCGTTGGTCTGTAGGGTTCATATTTATATGTCCCGATAAATTATAATCAAATATTTATTTAATTGTAGTGTCGTATAGTGTTTGACACAGTCTAATTAGGTTATGTGCTGTAGTTAACATAATTTAAATATAAAATTTGTTACTTATTTAAATAAAAGTTTTAGATAGCTTACAAATGTTATTTCTCAAATTTATTATAAGTTGTGTCGTGAAAAAAAAAATTATATTAGACTTAACTGTTTAAAACTAAGATACTCGGCTGTTATGGACACAATTATTTATGTTAAATCTATAAGCAGAACTGGCCCTAGAAAAACATTTTTAAATAGTACGCTCAAACAATTGAGTTATGAACAGAATCTTCTGTAATAATTTTATATGTCTGTAATCTCAAATTTACTTAATATTTGCCAGACATATTCAACTTTCTAAGGGTATTTTATTAAAAAATTTGAAAATATTAAAAATATCGGGGTACCACCTAATTAACGTTTATTCAAAAAATAAAACCTCTTAAAGAAACGGTTCGTAAACATATTATGACGAGTTATTTTGAAGAACCAAAAATAAAATAAAAATTTTTAATACTATTTTATTTTTTGAAATCCGTGCGTTAAATATGTCATTTGGCGGCTGACATTTCATTTGCGCATGTTTCACCGTTCGCTTGTCTTCCACCGGGCGAACGAGGATATGAGTGATGAACATTTCAAGAATACGCGTTCGCCACCTTTTCACCGTTCACTTCACGTTCCCTAGTTCGAGGATAGGGCCCCAGATTATTCTTATCGTGTGGACCTACTCTATGTATCCTCTAATATATATTTATTTCGCCATTGCAAACTCCTATCGAGGAGTCTTTTAAGCTCATAATTGGTGGCACATAATGCTTCAAAATTATATTTTCTTATCGGTGATGAAGATACAGTGTACTAAAAAAATGCAAATTTGAGTCAAAGCTAAATTCAAGTATAACAATAGATGGAATCAAGCCTTTGTAAAATTAGCAAAAATACAAATACTCTATCGAATCGTAAATCTGAATTAGAGGCGTAACTCAAAGGCAGGTATTCTAGACTTTTGGTCGGCCCTTTTAAGTAAAATAACAAGAACTATAAGCTGTGTAAGTGATAAAAAGTTTTAATTCACGATGAACCTACATATACATACTTACCTTGGGTTTCTCAAATATTTTAAAAGCAAAAATGTTTGGCAGCATGTTCTAGCAGTTCGAATTACTAATAACCAAAATAAGTCATTTTTCTTAATAGAACAAAAATGTAATTTTCAAATAATCTATCTAAAACTGTTATTGTCAGGACTGTTCTAATAGGCTATAGGTAGGAGTAAATTATATTCTGAATTATTTGCTTATTAATTTAAGTATCAATAATTTTATAGGCTTGAGGGCCCTTGCCCCTTAATAGGATTTGTGTTTTTAGAACTTTCTGAATACTTATTTATGCTCATAGATAGGGTGTTTCTCTCTATTACTTTATTTAGTAATAAAAAAAATTGAAAAATAAGATGTATTAAACTTTCTACGTTTTTCTCAATAAGTTTTTGATTTTGCTAAGCTTTTAAAGCTAAAGTTTAACTTCTGGTATGGAACTTTATATTTCAATTTTATCAACAAAACCACTGGTTTTCTCAATAATTCACTGACAAACGTGAGCAAGTTCAAAAAATAAAACAATTATATTTTTTGAATACATTTATTTTATAATACTGTTTTTTTTTGTAATATACAATTTAATACAACAAACTATTGATTATCTGTATTTAATTAAAGAAATAACTGGAGAGATTTATACAAAATATTCAGTATTGTTTTTATAGTAAAAATTTATATCTTGGTTAATATATAGAACTTGGTTAACAAAAAAAAAGATAAAGTAATACATATAAGTTCTTTAAAAGGAGCACTATAGTATTTTCTTCAAAAAAAGGCTGGTGCCTTCGACTTTGTCTATGTTGAAACCTGCTTTACATGTATATGATTATTTTCAGAATAATGTATCTTAAAAGTGATCCCCTTAGTTCACTAATGTGGCCTAAGTTGACTTATTTATTATCAAACCAGTAAAAATGAAAAATTTTATCTATGTTCAAGTGACAACTATTCCAGGATGTGTTTTTAAAGAAAATGTATATTGTTATTACCACATCATGAACACGTATTTTTTAAAGTAATTTTATATTATTTATCCAATAAATTTTATTATTTTTTTTTCCTCTCGCCAATAGCAATATAAGTATTTACTAACAATAAAGACTCCCCTCAAGGTTAAAAAATTTGTTTGAATTTTTAATGGACTTTAACAAGTGTCAGTCAGCAATTTTTTTTTGGAGAATAGGCTCTAGCCTCAGGTTGGCAATTAAGAAACTCTAAGATAAAATATCTAAATAAGTAATTAGTAGTCTCTAAGTAAGATAGTGTACCAATAAAAAATTCCATTTTAAAGGGCGTTAACAAATTACAGAAATTATGAACTGACATACTTAATGCAAATGAATAAAGCCTTATTTTCTTTTCAATTTCTTAAGCGCAAATTTCAATATTTAAAGTAATTTGTTGACTGAAA